>CM028136.1:313455000-314752500 GCA_016271365.2 Neoceratodus forsteri | reverse complement strand
TAAGCTTGCTGTGCCACATCTGGACATGCCTGGATGCCCCCCTGACCTGAGGGGGCCCTCCTGGGGTCAGGTGCATCTGCAAGGATGTCTTGCGGGGCATCGGGTCTCAAGCTCATTCAGGAGCCACAAAGGTAATATCTTGCAATTCTGCTGCCACTGCCTTGAAGAACCAGGTGCTCCCACTCCCCAGACTGGAGAACCAGCTGGGGGGTGTTGAGCAACACAATAAGTGCAAAAGAACCCATGGGAGAAGGCCTCATCACCCTTGTTACAGGACTTGCATTATTTCCTAATGAACGGTCTCCAATAAGTTATGGTGCCAAGAATATAATTGTGCCAAATAACAATAGTGAGGTATGAGGTAAAATAATACATAGCCCCAAATAACTTTTTTGGGCTAAAGAATAATTTTCCACAGCATTGACTTAAAGTACATTGCTCAGTATCACACATCATGCAAGTGGAGGATGTGGGCATCAAATCCACATCCATTGAATGTATAAACCATAATTTTGTAATAATTAGAATCCCTATTACTTGTTGGACTACGAGAGAGAGATAGAGATTCATGGGAAGTAAACCCAGGAGTGCTGGATTTATGTAAGCCATAATATCATAATAATTATTAATCCCATTGCTAGTTGAGTTAAAACCAGCAAGGCAAGCGCAAGCCTGTAGTAACGCGCTAACAATACCTCAGGTTTAAATGTATTAGTGTTTGTGACAGGAAAAACTTCAGATTTGTACTTAAGCTCGTTTGTCTTTTAAAACTACCAAGCCAACTGCCAAACAGCATCCGTGCACTCAAAAATGCTCTCACTGCATGCGCAGCACCGCTGAATGTATAAGTCATGCTGTCATATACCGAAAAACACACAGAGAAAAACCCAGGGTAAACTATGTTTAAAGAGCTGCTATCTGCTTGGTACTGCTCTCTGAAATCTGCCTGCAGTTGCAGATGACTGAACATTCTAAAGTAGCTTATGCTGCTGCAAGAGTTCTAAATGACATCACAGGCTTGAGGCAGCCCTCTGCCTGTGACAGCTCTAAAAAAATAACTATTAGTCTTATAGTCTTATTGCAATAAATTACACAGAAACACCAAAAAAGCACTGAAACGTACCAAAATCACACAAACTGTAAAACAGTAAGAAACACAAAACCTGAAGCTTAGGGAAGGTGTGGGAAACAGGAACCAATGCTAGAGCTGAGGGATCCCCCCCACCCAAGAGACCCTACACTCCCAAAAAATAAAGTTGTACCTACCTGTGGCATCTTATTACTTTTTTCACTTTATAAATTGGAGACCATTAAAACACCCTATTAATGTAGTAAAAAAAGCTCCCAAGCCACACAGTGAAAGTGGAAATGCAGGTTATTCAATCTAAAAGCTGCAGCTTAACAGGCACAATTTTAATTTGGGGTGCCCCCTGAAAACAGGGAGCCCCAACCTGCTACGAAGAACTGCAGCCCCAAATAAATCTTGACAGAAGATGAAAGTAACTCTGTTCCCTATGAATGACACAGTTAAACTGGGGAACTGCTGTTAGTGCATGGAATCCTCAGGTGCCCAACATTCTAAAGCTTGGATTGTGCCATCCCCTGATAGGGGTGCACTATATCCAGTTGTTATGATTACCCATAGACAATGTGGAGTGCTACAGAAAGATATTTCCATGATCCTGTCTCGTCTTATCTCATAACCATGTACGGTGCTTTTAGTTGGATCTAATGTCCTATCACAAAGGGCACGGATCCTTCCTATCAAGTGGATCTGAGTGCGTCTGGAATGTCTCTGTGACATGAACAGGATTACCATTTCAGTATCGTGCTAGAGTGGAACTGGGGCTACTGACCTGGACTCAACATGAAGGAAGGCCTATTCCAACAGGTTCTTCCTACTGACCAGCATTTCTCTGGAAATGTCTAATATACAGACAGCTGTTCTTACACCACCACAACTTGGGAGAATCTAAGAAAGTTTTAGGTTATTTTGTGTCTCTGCCATGCATGCCCTTTTGTGCTCGTAACCGTAAGAGCATCGACAGAGAAACAAACAGAAGAGAGAAAAAATTAAGTGCCTTAGCTAGAATCTGAACCCAGGCTGCCTGGAATTCCATTTTGGTTGTGCTATCAGCTGTGCCTCCAAGGCAACTAGAAACTTGGGACTCCCAGAAGCACCTCACACTTTTTGTAAGGTGCAACCTGGTATTGCACAGATAATTACATTTTCATACACAAGGGAGCAGTGTGCACATATATGGAACCCAAACAAACAGAAGAGAGGAAGAAATAAAGTGCCTTCATTGGGATATGACCCCAGGCCACCTGGAATTTCAGATGCTTATGTTCAGGTCAGCCGAGCTTGTTATTCAGCTGCATCTGGACATGGGCATTGAGATCATTCTGAAGGCTTCCCCTTTAACTGGACTGTTAGTCACCTTGACTACATCTTTTTTCCCTCAATTGTTTAACCAGGAGTAGCATACTAAGCTGAAAGCTTGCTTACAGGTGCAACCTGGGAGCACAGGTAAGTTAAGTGACTTGCTCAGGGTCACACAGTATATAAGTGGGGGCTGTGGGATTCAAACCCAGGTCTCCAGATTTGTAGCTCAGAGCCTTAAACCACTGCGCTATACTGCCTCCCTAACATCTGGTTAACTGGTAGTGGTCATGTGGGCCCCCATGTCTCAAGGAGGAGGAACTCTTGATCACAGTACCACTATAGGTATAGAAAATAAACTTATTTGTGCCCACAACTTTTTTGCCAGTATGTATGGAAATTTATTTCCAAATGCTTCATCTGAAGGAAGGCACAGAAACGACCCCCTGTATACAGTTAGGTCACAGACAGAGACATAAAAGCATAGCAAAAAGGAATAAATCCCCGATATTTTCAGTTAACTTGTATGTACTATCGAATCACTATCAGTGCAGTGGTAGACTAGTTCTCAGACAGCCTCAGGTTCAATGCTCAATATAAATTCCCCTTGTAGTGTAGCACCAGTCTGATACCCATAAAATCAAACCAGTTTGTTCTCTTTGGGGTGGAGATCTGTATTTCAATGAGAAAACTTGTGAATTCCTCTGACCATCCTTCCTACCCTAGTTCACTGCCGCAATACGCCAAGACCAGAGGATAAATATTAACATTGCCTTGGGAGCCTCCCAGACCCTCTAGCTGAGGAGTGGTGCCTTGTCCAAACAGCCTAAAAATGTTGCCATTCAGGAAGGACATCCTTAGCACTAAGTCCTGTGATGGATGTCCTAATACATTTGGAAGTAAGTAAGTAAAAAGTAAAGTAAGCAAGTAAGTAAAAATTTATTTTTTAAGCGCTTTTCAAAGTCAAAGCGCTGTACAAATACACAATTAAAATACATACATATAACATACAACAACAATAACAATATGATTACAATAAAAACAATAAAATCACTCTCCATATGCCTGTTTAAATAAATAAGTTTTCAATTCTAACTTAAAACTCTCAAGTGTCTGTTCTGGCCCCCCAGGCGGCTTCTGCAATTTATGTGCGTTAGCTGAGGTGCTGCCTGAATATGTAGGTGCATAGCCTTGAATACATCGGACGAGATGACCTGGGTAACCCTAGCTGTTGCTGCCAAAAACAGATATATCTTCTCACAGGCCACCAGACTGGAGACTGGTATGGAGACCACAAGCTGAAACTGGCAACACTGCTAGTACTACATAGAGACTGCTTCAGATTCAGGAGTTATACTTTGCTTTTCCTATCACTGAACAAGAGCTACACAACAGCATACTTTGCTTTCAGGAAAAAAATGTTCTGTCTTGTGTGATTGTGATTTTGTAAAAAAAAAAACAGTAAAAACCCACAGTCCTTAGTGCAGTATGCTTGCACTTACTCGGTATTGCTCGGTTCTCTAAGAGCAGAAGAATGCATTAGACCCAACGAAACTGCTCTCCCCACTTCTTGTGGGGTGTATATGTGTGTGTATATATATATATATATATATATATATATATATATATATATATACACACATATATATATAGAGACAAAAACTCTGTTTTAATGCATTAGTTTAGGTTTATTCCACACCGACAAAAGTAGAGAAATTCGGTGTTAGGATTGAAAGACCCCTTGCCACCTGCCCCACACCCAACCGGCATCCAGAGTGCGCATTATGGTTTATCGGCCATAACTCTCACCCCATCACATGTGTAAAGAAGCAGAGGTGTAGAAGAATGGGGTGAGAGTTAGGACCGACAACCCCTAATGCGCACCGATGCCGGTTAGGGGTGTGGCGGGGCCAAGGGGTCTTTCAACCCTAACACCGAATTTCCTCGCTTTGTCGGTGTGGAACAACCCTAACTAATGCATTAAATGGAGTTTTTGCCTCTAATTTCCCTTCTTTTTGAGAATGATAATGAGAAATAGTGAATGTAATGCGGCGGCGGCGGGAGCGTGGGGCCTGAATAGTAACATTGTACCTGCAAACGCAAATAGTAATGTGCATGGTGACGCAAATCGAAACAGAAACAGTAGTGTAGACAGAAATGTTAAATTGCAAAAGCAAGCTAAATGAAACGCAAGGGGTAACGACATGGTGGTAGATGTGAACAGTAAGTGAAAGGAATGGAACCGTAATCGAAAACGGTAACGGTAACAGTAATGTAAGCGCACAGGCTGGTTTTCCCCAAAAGCTGCCTAAAGAAAGACAGTGAGTACAAAGAATGTATGCATAATAATGGTTCTCAGAGCAGAAAATGAGGAGTTGGAATACTAAATTGCTTATATCTCAGGAACCGTACGACGTAGAAAAAGAATTTAAAAGTCATATGATTTATGACTTTCCTGACTAGTTTTGCACTTAGCCCCCCACAGTCCTTAATGCAGTATGCTTGCACTTACTCGGTATTACGTGGTTCTCTGCCAGCAGAAGAATGCATTAGGCTCAACGAAACGCCTCTCCCACTTCTTGTATGAGTATGTATATATGTGTGTGTGTGTGTATATATATATATATATATATATATATATATACACAGTTATATATAGATATATATATATATAGATATATATATATATATATATATATGGCAAAAACTCTGTTTAATGTATTAGGTTGTTTCACACTGACAAAAGCGAGGACATTCGTGTTAGGGTTGAAAGATCCCCTTGACCCCCCTGCCCACACCCCCATTAGGGGGCTAAGCATTTTTCCAACGAAAAGTCTGTATCTCACACCGTTTCCAAGATACGGGCCCTGAAAGGCACGGCAAACGCCGTAATTTTATCCTATGGGAAAAAAAGAGAAGTTCGAAGTGCCATAACTTTGGCTCCCTGTAAAATTTTTTCACCAAACCACAAAAAGGCACATCTGTGGGATGTTGGCTGTGTTCCCTCCGAATTTCAGCCCAAAAGACCAAACCGTTATTTTGCAGCAGGACGCCAAAGGATTCCTGTAATGCATTAGACACCGTAATGTTATCCTATGAGAAAAAGCATCAACTTTGGAGTGCCGTAACTTTGCCGCCATGTAACATCTTTTCAACAAAACACTGAAAGGCACATGTGTGAGATGTCGGCTGCGTTCCCTCCAAATTTCAGGCCAAAAGACCAAACCATTCTTTTGCAGCAGGGTGCCAAAGAATTGCTGTCATTTTCCCACAGCCTAGAAAAGTACTGTAGAAGTTTGCGAAAGTTTTCGCAAATTCATTAGAAAGTGTCACAAGTGCAACAGTACTTTGTGAAAGTACTTTTTCCAGAAATTTGAAAACATATTTCTGGGGTGTTTTACCCCAAAATAAAGACATGGCTAGCATCGTCCAGGGGCCCGACTAGGTGAATACAAAAAGAATTAGGTTGCTAGAGGGTCCCAATTTTAAATGTCAAGCATTTTTCTGATCACTAACTGAAAACAAAATGGCAGATTTGCCACAGTAAAGGGCCATTTGCGACACCAAAAAGTGCATTTTGACACTGTTTAACTTTTTGTTAACTTTCCCATTGACTTATAATGGGAAATTGTTTTCTGAATAACTTTTGAACCATTTAATATTTTTCACGTAAATCTTCAAAATGTACTTTTAGGGACCCGGTACATGTTTCTGAAGAATTTTGTACCGATATAGCGCAAACTATGACGACCTGTAGTAGCGACAGTAAAATTCCAGAAAAGCGCAAATGCGCAGCGCAGATCACGCTTTAATAACTCCACATGTGTATATGCGACCAGTTCAAAACTTAGCACATTCCAAGGTGTATGGGTCTTGATCGTGTATTCCAAATTTCAGACAAATCCGTCAAATGGTTACAAAGTTATTAAGGTGCAACATTTTAGGTTTAACATGTAAGTGGCTCCTCAACCCTAACTATAGTGGCACTACCGTGCCACTATTATATATATTGTCAACAGGAGACAGTTATCAAGATTATATTTAAATCTGCTAAAATCTGTAGCATCTACTATACTTTGTGGTAGTGAATTCCACAAGTTGCATACCCATACTGTAAAGTATTTCCTTTTATTGGTCACAGCTTTTGGTATACACAGTTGTCAGCTGTGACATCTAAGGCTGCTAGGTTTCTGTGCATAATTAATTCCACAGTCCTTCATTAATTGTTTATCATTCATTATTTTAAAAAGCAATAAAAGGTCCCCCTGTCCCTTCTCACTTTTAGGTCATATAAAATTGTAGTGACCTTAGTCTTTCTTGATAAGGCAGTTTACATACCCTAGGTATAATTTTAGTAGCCCTTTTCTGTATAATATCAATGACTTTTATATCTTTAGATAAGTATGGAGCCCAGAATGAGCCAGCATAATCCATATGTGGTCTTACAAAAGATCTAAACAAGGGAACAATATGTGTTTTGCGTCTACAAATAAATGTTCTCTTATTGGCTATCAGAATTTTATTTGCGATTGTAGCCACCTCTCTGCAATGTTCTCCTGGAGCCAGCAGGCTGTTGACAATTATTCCAAGATCTTTCTCAGATGTTACTGATTTTATTGGTTGATCATTTAAGGTGTATTCCTTCAATGGATTTTTTGACCCAAAGTGGAGTACTGCACATTTGTTAACATTAAACATTTTGTCTGAATCCAGTTGTCAATTTGCTGCAGATCCTTAATGTTATTAATCTTATTTTCAGAGTCTACTTCTGCACAAAGTTTGGTATCGTCTGCAAACTTAGCAATTAGTCCCTTTCTGTAGGTCAGATATAACAATTCCAAACAATACTGAACCTAATACAGATCCCTGTGGAACCTCACTTGTTACTTCTATGTCATCAGACACTGAGTAAGATATTTTTACTCTTTGGCTTCTGTTTAATAGCCAAGATTCGATCCATCTGATAATTTTTGAATTCAAGTCTATTTGGATCATTTTTTCTAGTAGTATTTTATAAGGGACCAAGTCAAAGGCCTTTTTAAAATCCAGGAATATCACATCCACCGGTGTTCCCCTATCTATGGCTGAACTTACTTTTTCGTAGAAGCTTATCAGGTTTGTCACGCATGATCTACCAGCTACAAATCTGTGTTGACACGTCCCGCAAACCTCTCTTTTCTATTTCCTGTTCTATTCTTACCTTTAGTATTTTTTCCACTGTCTTGCATACAATGGAAGTTGATAGGTCTATAATTACTGGGTAGCGCTTTTTCCCATAGGGGAAACCCGGTTATAATTTGCCGTTATAACCAGCTGGGCTAAGTATAATGGCAAACACGCCGCCAGTTTCCCCTCGGAGCAGCCAGTGCAGTCCCCAGTCTCTGATCTTCACATTCCGTGCAGCAATCCTGAAGCACACTTTTGGGTCCCTCTTATTCGGTGGTAATTTACTTTTTTATTTATTTTTTTTTAAATGAACTCTTTCTTGACTTAACAAAGGAAACAAAACAAAAGTAAAACTAGTGTCGTATTTCTCGTCAGCATGCGATCGCAGCCGGGTGAATCGCACAGACTGTCCCTGCCTTGTGAAGCTGGAAAAGACACTGCAACTGCCACTCAGTGGTAAAATCAATGTTTCTGTACATTTTAAAGAAAATATCCACGTCCTTTTCCCCCAACAAGTGTAATACTGTAACTACGAAGACCGTAGACCACACAGAATCCAGACTGCTCCGCGGCTTCCTGAACAGCAATCTTATTTTATTTTTTATAATTGCTCAGGCAAAAAAGCGCACACCAGCAATTATAAAAAATAAAACATGGGGTTGTGTGTGTAAAACTCGATTTTACACACACCCTCATTGTGGGATGCCTTTTATAAACCCCTCGGGTTTATGTAGCATCCCACAACTCGTGTGTGTGTAAAATCTCATTACACACACCACCCCATATATTATTTTCTATATAATTCTCGATGTTGGTTTTACTTCCCTTTTTGTGTATGGGAATTACAATTGCTTGTTTCCAATCAACAGGTGCAGTCCTCTCCTCAAATGATTTATTGAATATTAGTTGTAGTGGGTAGGTGATATTACCAATTGAATTTTTCATGAAACCAGAATTAATACTGTCTGGCCTAGGAGATGATTTTGTTTTAATGAGTTTAGGGCTGTTATTTCTTTTTCCGTAATCTCTGAATTGGTATCATATACATCTATTTTGATTTTTTATATGTCCTTGCTAGTAAAAACTGAGCCAAAAAAATATATTAAATGCTTTAGCAATCTCAGTTTTGTTTTGTGTTTCCACACCGTTCTCCACTATTTTATTAATACTATTGTCTCTGTTTGAGTTAACATATGCAAAAAGAAGTCTTTAGAGTCCTTTGATAGTGATAGTTTGTATTCGATTTGCGTCTTTCATATTTCCTAAGTTGTTTAGTTTTTTTTTGTTCATGTCTGTATATGTTCCTATTCTACTCTGTGGGACTTCTTTTGTAATTTTTTTTTTTTAAAAGTCGTTTATTTTTAATTTGTACTCTGATTTTTGTGAGTTAGCCATTGTGGGATTTTCCCCTTATTATTGTAAGATTTTTTAATGGTATATGAAGACTTTCCAAGTCACTAATAACGCTTCTAAATAGTTTCCATCTATCATTTGTACCAAGTTCTGTGAAGGCATTGTCCCAGTTAAATGTTGCCAATGCACTGTTTGTCATAATCACCTTTAGCATCACTGTATCTATAAATTTATTTTTCCGTCGTATGTATTCGTTCTTACAATATCAAAGAGAATGATATTGTGGTCACTATTGCCAGTTGGGGCTGACACAGTTAAGTCATTAATACTACCTGGCATATTTGATAAAACAATGTCTAGTACGTTCTTGTCTCTAGTTGGTGTCATTACTAATTGCTCTAGACCTGCCATAATGAATGAGTCAAGATATATTGATTCTGTGATTTAGATGTTAATTTGTGTCAGTCTATCCCAGGCAGGTTAAAATTGCCAACCATCACATCTGCTTTTGTAGTAATATTGTTAATCCCATCTATCAGCAGTTGATCATACGTAACATCAACTGTTGGTGGTCTATTATAATTTTCTAAGACACTTTATTTTGTTCTGAATGCAGGTTCTTTCAAGCTGGACATCATCAGTACATTTTAATGCATAGTCAGAGGATGGTAAAGTATCTTTAACGTATATACATACACCACCTCCTTTTCTGTTAACCCTGTTTTTATAACATACATTATACCCTGGGATAGAGTTATGCCATGTTGAGGAATCATCCCACCATGGATCTGTAATAGCGGCTATATCAGTTTGTTTTTGCTGTAGAATACCTGTTAGGTCTGTTATTTTGACTATATTCAGACTCCTTGAATTGGTCACTAGTATTTTGTATTTCAGTTCAGACCTTGATTGTTTCTTTACTTTCCCATCCCTTTGCCCCCCCCACCCCAGCAATCTAGTTTAAATTGGCCTCTATTATTTTAGTGAAACTCTTTCCAAGCACTATACTTCCCCTCTTACTAAGGTGGAGGCCATCCCAACTGTATAAACTTGGATTATTAGAGAATTTTTCCCAGTGTGTAATTCATAGTAATTGTTTTTGTAATGTTCATTTTCTTAACCATTTACTGAATTTCTTTATTTTATCCTGTTTTGTTATGGTCACTCTGAGGACTGGTAAAATCTCAGAAATACAGACTTCACATCCCATTTTTTCCAAATTAGATCCCAGGTTTTTAACATCATTTTGGATATCGTTGATGGTAAATCTATCAATATCATTTGTTCCTGCATGAATTATGACAAATGTTTTTTCCCCAGAATTCTTTTGTATAACTGGTGCCATTCTGTCTATATCTTGTATCCATGCACCCCAAAGCTTGGACATGTCCTGTTTTCTTTATCTTTATTGCATATATATGCATCTGTGTATTTAATGATTGAGTCTCCAAGTACATACACCTGTCTACTTCTTACGTCATTTATTACACTGCTGTTTGCACTTGTATCTCTTTCACCATATCCTGTTGTACACTTGGGTTCTTTGTGGTTGCTGGTTTTATACGTTTACAGCTATTTTAATTGTGTTTGATAAGATCAACATTTGCTGATGCTACATCTCCTGAACTTTGCTTGGCTTCCATTTCTATGTCATTCTCCATGTCCTGATGTGACAGTGCTGGATTCCTTAAGATCGAAATATGATTTGTATTTTGGATATTATTGTTTGTTGAAGCTACGTCCCCCAAACTCTGGTTTGCTTTATTATTGTGCGCCTGGGCTGATATCACCTGTTCATGGATTGTATGATTTGTTTGTATTGTTCCCAACAATCGCATATCATTGACTGTCACATCACTTATTACTTGTGTTTTTCCATTTGTACCAGCTGGTGCATTTAACGACCGTCTATTTGGGATACTGTCCTCGGTTACAAGCAATGTGATCTCTGCACCATTATATAATTTTCTAAATCCGTAAGTGGGGGGAAAATCTATTTTGAACAGGCATTTCACTGTTCATGGCCCTACACCCTTTCTTGTTCCTTCTTTTATTTGTTACAGAACTCCATTCTGATGTATCACTACTATGCTCCTCCCTAGTATGCTTTAGGGTTTCTTCACTTGGTTTATTACTCTCCTGTAATAATTGAATTTTACTTTTGAGGTGGTGTTTCTTTTCCATACTAGCTAGTTTTCTTTCTAAATCTTGAATTTTAATATGTAGGCTCTCAATTCTTTGCATTGCTCACATTTTAATCCTTCAAACCCTGTGTTTGACTCTACACAAAATTTATTACATAATATACACACCACGGCTACTTCCCCTGTGCTAAGTGTAACAGATCCTTCATTTATTTCCATACTTCTATTTATGGTTAACTCACTATAGGATAACAGTGCACTTAACCAGTCCCACAATTTAAGAACTGGAGGGACAAACTATACTTGGCTACTCCTCTGGCCCAGTGTCCCAACATTCCTGGCGGACACAGTAGACCCAAGTGCAGATGCGCTTGTCTCTGTGCACAGCCCCACATGCTCACTGTGTGGGGGTTCGAATAGAGCTGCAACCTTGCAGTCAGTAATTTTCTGAGACCCGAGGGTAAATAGTATTAATACTGCCTTTGGAGCCTCCCAGAACACCTAGTTGAGGAGTGGTACCTTGTCCAAACAGCCTAAAAATGCTACCATTCAGGAAGGACATCCTTACCACCCACATCCTGTGATGGATGTCCTTATTCATCTGGAAGTGTCTGCTCTGGCCCCAAGGGTGGCTTCTGCAATTCATGTGTGTTAGCTGAGGCGCTGCCTGAATATGTAGGTGCATAACGTTGAGTACATAGGGCAAGATGACCTGGGTAACTCTAGCTGTTGCTGCCAAAATCAGATGCATCTTCTCACAGGCCACAAGCTGTCTGGAGACCAGAAGCTGAGACTGGCAACACTGCTAGTACTATACAGAGACTGTTTTAGATTCATGAGTTATACTTAGCTTTTCCTATCACTGAACAAAGTCTGCACAATAGCATATTTTGCCTTCAGAAAAAAAAGTTCTGTCTTATGTTATCGCAATTTTGTGAAAATCTGTGTAATTGGGTGCCTTGCCATGAAAAAACCCTAATCCTTAGTGCAGTATGCTTACACCTGCAGTCTGAATTTTCACTAATCTCTTCTACTGTATATGACTGTGCTAATGTTTATGGCACTATCAACTGTAACCTGCATTTATATTATCTTGCTTTGTGGTTACGTCACAACTGAATTTCCTCGTGGCAAATGTTGCAGTTTGTCTATTTTTCCACCCTGCCATGGTGGAGGGGCCTCCTTCCACTTGACCACCCCCACAGCCCCATCACCCAGCATCCCAGAAACTTGGGCCCTATTCACACTATAGCATGATAAGGAGAAACAGTTCTTAAAACAAATTAAGCCTTACCATGCTACAGCACTCGCACTGTCTAATCTGTTTTTAAAAGCGTTTCTTTGCAAGCGTGCTTCTCCGTTCATACTGGTGCCAGTATGCATGCTATCTGTAGCATGGTGTGGTGGTGTGTTTCTGGGTATTAGGAGGCAGAACAGAGGACAGTGGGAAGATGGATCCACCACAAAATGAATACAGGGAAAAGAGCGTTCACACTGTAGGTACAAATGTTTTACAAACTGAAGGGTTTTCAAGAACCGTGCTATAGCCCATGTCCGATCAGAGATTTAGCACGGTTCGTGAAAACATATCCAGAAGTGGAACAGGTTTGAACGTGAAGGGTGCAGACACTGATCTGAAATGGTTTAACCCCCGAGAACCATTTCAGATCGTGCAGTGTGAACAGGGCCCTACCTTCATCCTGGTGCTTCCCCCGCAGCTTGCCGTGTGGCAGATTTACTGTGGCAGAATAGTGACTGCATCAGCAAAGCAACAGCTTGAGATTGAGGTAAAGGTTTGCTTCAAACAAGCTGGCTGCATCAGCAAACTGACAGGATTGTATCAAATTTTCTGCTGCAACAAATGTGCATTTTTTTGCATCAGAATTGTGTTTTGCATTACCTTTTAGCAGTGGGATTGCATTTGCAGAAGAAACACATAGTATGCATGTGTCAGAATCACCAAAATGGTACGAAAATGGATTGTAAATCATCATGAAAAAGAGCAAATTCTGTATAAAATCAATTCAAAAATGCAGTTAAACACAATCCTCCCAAGTGTTAACCAAATACACCTAAATTAGGGAAAACCCAGAGTACTCCATCAATGCTGAGGGACTATTCTGAAAAGAAAAATGTACCCAAACTTACCTTAAAGCAGCAGTACTGGATAATCAGGAAGTGATCATCCAAATTCTTTTTGGCTGTAAGCAAGCAGGCATAGTTCCGGTTTCTATATCTGTTGTTTTCTCCTGTGATCTGTACTTTTTTAGATATTTAAAACATTTGTTTCTATTGTTGTGGATCCACAGCAAATATGGTATACAGCTGACTTCCTACCTCATGTTACAGCACATCTTTTGTTTACTTCCATGAGCCCCGTGCTGCTCGTTCCCACTGTCCCAATGTGACTTCAGCTGAACTTGAGTACCTATGGTTTTTTTTAGAAATTAGTGCTAAAGGTTAATTCAATCACACTCTGAAAATTGAGCCATGATATTGGGCATGCATGTGACTCGCACTTTCTTGTGAATGTGCCCAACTCACAGGAAGCTGAAGGACTGGAAAACAAAACTGCAAATCATGCGTATGCGGCAGCAGAGGGTTCCCATTCAATGCAGTGGGTGGGAGAAATGTAAACAAAAAGAGCAAACAGAGCAAATTATGGGGTGATGCTACAGCAGAAACAAGAAAGAGTACCAGTAAGTGCTCAATGGAGCACTGGGAACACAATGGTGCAAAAAGATCAAATTTTTTTAATCTAGTATTGCTGCTTTAAGACAGCAGGCTAGCAGGGCAGCAGGCAGATTAAAAAGCAAAGATTTTAGTTAGTTAGTTTTTTTGTTGATCGGGTAAGTGCAGACAAATTCTGCCTATTTTCAGGCACGGAGGGGGATATAGATGAATGCCAACTGACTTTGAACCAGAGTAAGCTGTTAGTGGTATGTTAGTGAATGGGGGGAAATTTGGCCAGGGCACCGGGGAAATTCCCCTACTCTTTTTGAGAAGTGCCATGGTATCTTTAACATCCACCTGAACTACCACCAGAACAGGCAGATGGGACCTTGGTTTAACTTCTCATCTGAAAGGTCGCACCTCAGGAGTGCAGCACCCCCCTCATGCTGCACTGCAGTCTCAGTATTGGGATATTAACCCAAGTGCCTGGTGTGGGGCTAAAACCCAGAGCCTTCTGATCTCCCGGTCTCTGAGGTAAGTGTGCTACCTGCTGAGCCACTGACATTGCACTGTTTTAAACATGTTTCTTCTGCCTCTTACATCCAACACACTTTTTAAACAGCAGAAGAAATTTCTTCATACTTATAATTTCCTTTTCTGTTAGCTCCAACATTGTCAATGGGTATTCATAACAACTGGGTATAGTGCACCCCTACCAAGGGAATGGTACAGCCCAAGCTTTAGAATGTTGGGCATGTGAGGATTCGAAGCAGCAGCAACTCCCCAGTCACCACTGACCTCACAGTGTCTCAATAAACTGCCATATTTGCCTATTTTATAAAAGAAAACAATTAACTAATTACTTGTATGTAACATTCCTTCTACACTGTAAACAGAAAACTGTATTACCTTATAGCAAACCTAAAAAAAAAAAAAAAAAAACTTTAATACTGAACACAAGGTGTGGTCAAGTCAGTCCTTTCTGTGAAAAAAACAACAACACCTTCTGCACCTGCAATCTTCTGCAGTCTGATGTCAAACATAATGATAAACTTTGCAGACAAAACCATATGCAGTGAGATCACTTGCAACAAGGAAAACACTTTTAGGGATAGACAACTAAACCTGTTAACATGCGTGGTTGCAGACTGAATAAAAAAACCTTTTTTTTTTTTTTAAATAAACTGGAATATAGCGCCACAAGATAACAGAGGGATGCCCCGATAATGTCATAATCGGGGTTTTGATCCAAGAAAGGACATCCTCCACTGGAATACCAGATAATATTCTCCCACAGGAGCAAGGCTCCTGGGTGGATCCCACTGACAATATTGGAGCTAACAGAAAAGAAAATTATGGTAAATATGAATAAATTTCTTCTTTCTGTAGTGCTCCACATTGTCAGTGAGTATTCATAACAACTGGGTTCTAAGAAGCAGTACCCAGAACAAATGGGAGGGGGAGAATATTATCCCATAAGCCAGAAACAAGTACTGAAGAGATTACTTACGAACTGCTGCCTACAACACTCTTGACCAAAACTGCGTCAGCAGAACTCTGAGCATGCAATTTGCAAGGTTTTGCGAACATGTGGATGGAAGACCACATAGCTGCCTTGCATAACTCTAAAACCGATGCTTCACCTCTCTCTGATCAGGATGTGGCCATAGCCTTGGTGGAGTGGTCCTTGATGAGGGCTGGAGGCCTCCTCTTTTCTGTGATATAAGCCTTAGCAATGCAGGCCCTCACCCACCTAGCTAAGGTAGCCTTGGAGGATACCTGACCCTGCTTGGCCACTCCTAGGAGAACAAACTGGCTATCTGATTTCCGAGACTTAGGCATCCATTTAAGGCATAACCTAATGGCTCAATGCAAATCCAACTTATGCAACTCCTCTCTTGGGTGAGATGGTTGTGGACAGAAGGTTGGAAGGCATATTTCCTGGAACACATGGAAAGTCATGGGCGCTTTTGGGACAGAAGACGGGACCGTTCTGAGTACCACCTTTTCCTTACGCATGACAAAGTATGACTCCTTGTGGAATAAGGCCTGGAGCTCACCAAGCCTCCTGCCTGAGCACACAGAAACCAAAAAAACACATCTTGTAAGGCAACACATCTAACAAGATGGAAAACAGTGGTTCAAAAAGTGCCTTACAAACAGCATTCAGAACCAGATTTAGATCACATGGAGGAACCAGAGATCAAAACACAGGACAACTCCTGCTAACCACACACAGAAAACAAATAACCTATTAGTCCCTACAGAAAAACCCAAGGAAGCTCCAAAAGGGGAGCTGACCTCTCAAAGTGCTCAGTACCAACCCTTTTTGCATGCCTTCCTGCAGGAAATCCAAAAACTGCTGAACTGAGGCAGTGGGAAGCTTAAGATTTGTCCCCCTGGCCAAATATGCAAAGGTGGTCCATACACAAGCAAAAGCTGCAAAGATTTCCTGTCAACCATTAATGTATCTACTACTTTCTTAGAGGAACCTAAATTTAGGGTCCTCTTCCTCCTCTAGGAGCTAGGTAGCGAACTAAATTGCTCCTGGATTTGGATGCTGAATGGAACCCTGAGACAGAAGGTCTCCTTGCACTGGAAGGCAAGAGAGTACTTGATGAACTAAGTTGGAGAACCACAGTCTTCTTGGCCACTCTGGAGTTTCTAGAAGGAAGCTTCCACTTGAGTGTCTTATTTTTTGTATGACCTTGGGGAGAAGAGGCAGTGGGGGGAAGGCATATGCTCTGCTGAATGTCCAGTCCTGAGTCAGACCATCCACTGCTTCCATCCATGGACACAGATAGCGGCTGAAACCTTGGAGTTTGAGCATTGTAGTTAGATGTGAACAGATCATCTGAGAGAACCTGTTGCGCACAGAGTCTTACACCTTTGGGTTCAACCTTCATTCCCTAGGGTAAAAATTTCCATGGCTTATCTGGTCCACTTGAATGAGCAACTCCACTGCCAGGAGTACTACTAACAGAGATTTTCCTCTGCCCACCTGAAAAGATCGGAGGCCTCTTTTAGCATCTCCCTGTTCTTGTGCCGTCTTGTTTATGTACGCCAGTGTTATGGCATTAACTTTTTTTTTTGCTTTGGTCTGCAACTGATTTTGATATCAAAGAAGAGCTAGACAAAGTGCCCTCATTTTCATAACACTGATATGGAAAAGCTGTTCCTGCACTGACCAAGTTCCCTGCATGGGTAGTTGGTTCAGGCTTGCTTCCCTTCTGGGAGGAGTTTCAACAAAATCCCTTTGCTTTGATTCTGTACACTCACCCAACTCAGGGAGTCATAGCTTTTTTTTTTTTAATCAAGATAATTTTTTTTATGGTATAAATACAAATATACATAGGAGACAGTATAGCACATAGGTTTAGGGCTCTGAGCTGCAAACCTGGAGACCTGGGTTTGAATCCCACAGCCCCCACTTGCACACTGTGTGACCCTGAGCAAGTCACTTTACTTCCTTGTGCTCCCAGGTCACACCTGGAAACAAGCTTTGGCTTAGTGTGCCTTTCCTTGTTAAACAATTTCCCCTTTCTGTACGTGTCTATCTTATATAGTAATACATGTAGACGTACATATTGTGATGAAAAAGATTTCCCCGGCTACCATGGAGAGCTACTAAATTTGAATTAAAGGTGGTAACATTGCCTCAGTATCTCTCCAAACCAGAGAGTCTATTTCCTCTTCTGTGTTTATTTCGTCTGACAATTTATCATATAAGATCGCTTCTTTTAGACCAGACCATTTGTTTTCAGGAAATGTATCCATCTTAGAAAAATTGCATTTCCCCAATATCAACCTCTTAGTCAACATTGTCCCTATACAAAAAATCTTTTGCTGAGGAACCGATAAACTCATATTTAATGTATCATTAAAAATCATACCACAGAAATTATTTAAAATCTATTTCTAATATTTGGCCCAAAAACTGGGCAGTTCTTTTCCACCATGGCTCTATTTCTGGACATCCCCACAAACAGTGGAATAAATTTCCCCTCTCCCCACACATATGCTAACATTTATTTTTCTGAAAAGTTCTCCACTAAATCTTGTGTAAGATACGCCCTATTACTTTCTGCTGAATTGCCTTATTTTCTGCAAATAGTCCTTATTTGCATTAGTTCTATGATATCTCCATTGCTATTCTGTATATGGTACCTTATTTTCTTTACTCCATTTATTTTTTTTCATATACAGTACTCTTATTTTTATCAATGTTGTTATATATTCTCTGTAATAATTTATCTAAACCCAATGCTATAATTTGTTCTTGCTTCTTTCCCTCATTATTAATTGTATTTTACTTATTATATTCCTCCTTCAACATTAAGCTGTGTAGATAGTTTATTCCTCTCTCTTTCTGAAAGATTTCCTTACATCTCGGATAAAAAAAATTCCCTCCCATATTAATTTGTATATCAAAATTTCTACAGTTTTTAGCAATTTCTTTTTTCTCCCTTTTCCAATCCAAGTTCCCTTTCCAGATGTCGAGACAGAGCCATGGTAACTCCCCTTTTTTATCTTCAAAATGTTAACTGCATTTATTAAACAACCCTCTAATGTGGACTATATCTTTGGAATTTTCCTCTTATTATTGATTCTCCAAATCATATTTTCCTTAATGTAGTCTATCGATTCTTCCCAAAACAAAAATTCCCAACACTTTCGCTGCTCCTTCAAAAAAGCCAATTACCACCATATTTTTTGTTTGATATGATACAGCATATCTGATTGGGTCTGGACAACTGTATCCTCCAGTCTTCGTGTGTATAGTCAATATTTCCCATACTATACAAGGCTTCCTTCCCCTCCAAAGGAATTTTTTAAAACTTCTTTTTATATTATTAAACCACATAAGATTAAGAACATCCACAATTACCTGTATCAAAAATACTAAATGGGGTAATGTCATCTTTATTGTTTCTATTCTTCCCCACAAAGATAGTAATTTTTCCTAGTTTTGTAATAAGGTTTCTATTTTGCTTTTAGCATACTTGTAGTTGTTTCGTATGGTATCCTCTTGTTTATTATATATATTAATACCCAGATACCTAAAGTTATTTGCTACTGTAAAATTGTCTATTATTAATCTAATTTATTCTTGTCCTCTAAAATTGGCATTATTACTGATTTTGCTTTATTCAAATTATATCCAGACATGGCTGCATATTTGTCAACCTCCCTCAGGAAGATTGGCGTAGACTCATTTATCCTAGACAAAAACATCTTTTGCAAATGCATTAATCTTAACACATTCCCCCTCTATCTGCAACCCTTCAATCTCCCTATTTGATCTTATATAATTCAAAAATGGCTCCAGGCATAACAAGTATAAAGTTGGAGAGAGTGGCACCCCTGCCTTACCCCATTCAACATGGGCACTGGATCGGGAAAGAGTTGACAGCAAATCTTTCTGTTGTACTTTTATAAATAGCCATGATAGGCCGTACTATTTTTTTGAAATTCAAAGTTTTTATTGAGTTTAACAAAGAAGGAAGTTATACATGTACCAGGCAAGCTGTACACATGATACACAGCAGTAGCCAACACATACTAAACCTATACATGAATCAACTAAATGAATCCCCCCCTCAAGCTCCCCCTCTTCCCCCTTCCCACCCCTCTGGAGTGTGCCTTACTTTACTAATAGAAAGAGGAGAAGAGGCCTCGTCCTCTCTTAAATAAAGTACCTGAGCAGCTGAGTTACAACCTACTTACTTTAAATATAATGCATACAACTTACCCCATTTTCTATCAAAACTTGTCATGTTATTGCGAAAACCTATCGATCGTTCAGTTCTGAAAAAGCTAGATATATCCCTTAACCATTCACTATAAGAGATTGTTAACTGATCCATCCAATGTTTAAGAACTAGTTTTTTTACAATAATGGCCATCAGGGCCATGCGGAATCTACGCTCCTTAACACTGATACCAGAGTACTGTCCTAGGAGACATACCTCAATTGTGAAGAGGTCTTCCAGCCCTAACCAGAGGTCCAGGTTGGCTCTAATTTCTTGCCAGACTGGGGATACTTTTTTGCAGTGCCAGAATATGTGCACCATGTTCCCTTCTGCTCTGCCATACCTGGTGCAGGTAGAATCCGGTATCCTGCCCAATTTAGCCAATCTCAGGGGAGTATAATACATATTATTCAGTATGTGATATTGGGTGAGTCTAAGTCTATCTTGAGACTGGTATATATAGAGATCCTTCCAGATCCGAGCCAATTCAAAGTTCAAGTCCGGGAGTAAGGCCTTCCAGATTGAAGGATAGGCCGTATTATGGTAAGTGGTATTCACCATCCCTGTAAACATTTTTCCATAAACTTACGGTCCAAAAGGTCAAACGCTTTTGTAGCGTCAATCACCACTATATGTAGTTAAATTGTATTTAATTTTTTTGCTATATGTACAATTGCCTGTACTTTCCTAGTGGCCTTATAAATATTTCTCCCCTTTATAAATACATATTGGTCCTGGTGTATTTTACAAGGTAGTTAGTACTTAATTCTATTTACCAAAATTTTTGTAAATAGTTCGTAGTCACAATTTAATAAGGCTATAGGCCTATAACTTCCTACCTTAAGGGGATCCCTCCAGTCCTTTAAAATTAATACGATCTTCACTTCTTTCATTGATTCCTGTATTTCTCCTCTATTCCTTATCTCTTGAAATAATGTCTCAAGTTTAGGTACCAATTGATCTTTAAAGGTATCATAAAATTATATAATTAACCCTAATCCTGGACTTTTGTTTTTTTGCCATTTCCTTAATAGTTCTTTCTAGGGACATGGATATGTTGTTCATCCACACTCATTGGCAGGTATCCTTGCCGCTTTAAATCTTGCCGGAAGGTCTTCAAGCTTGCTCCTCCCACCCACCCGGGTGGTATAACTCTCGGCTCCGCCCCATGACGCCAGATCTTCTTACCGCTTGGAAGCTCAGGTTCTCCCTTAACGCCTTCCGCGATGAGACTGGTTCCTATTTCTCCGCTTTATGATTTAAAATAAATTTTGGCGGAAAAGACTTCAGTCTTCTATCTCCCTTAAGGCCGCGATGGACAACCGACTCCGATTTCGAGATGCCCATGCGGCAGAAGATGTCTCGGACGGATCCACACTCCACGTGTGTCTACTGCTTAGGCCTTGAGCACGACCCGCAGGCTTATGACCTGTGCTCATCTTTTCGCCCACGCCCCCAAGACCGTGCTGCCCGATTGCACCCGGGCCATCCCGAGAAGCCGCTTCTCCGTGAAGTCCAAGGAGGCCCGTTATGTGTTCGCGCGGGCGGGCTCGGTGGATCAGCTCAGCGGATGGTCGCTCAAGAGGAAAGCGCGGGGTCAGATCTTCCTCAGCCGCGGCATTTATCCCGGCCTCTGGGCTCTTCTTACACGGCTTCTTTTAAGGAGCTTTGTCTGTCCCTCTCCACTAAAGGAGAAGGGCCTACATCTGCGGGACCTTATTCTCGGTCCAAAAAGAGGGACAGGGGTAAGTCCCTCCGTCGACGCTCTTGGGAGCGGGAAAGGTCCCTCTCCCCGGGTCGTCGACCGTCGGCTTCGGTCGACCGCTCGGCTTCGGCCACTGGCCTCACGGTGTCCCCGTCAGGTCAGTTGACCGAGACTCCCACCGGCGAAGTCGAGATTTTTCTCGACCCGCTGACGGGCTGTCGCCTTTTAGCAGCCGAGATTCCCTCCTCCCGTTCCCCCGGGAGGAGTTGAGGATCCCACTACCGCCTGTGCCTCCGGGTCTGGAGCCTCGGATGGACCATCCGAGTCAAGGGAGTGCCGGTTCCGCCGACACCTCCCGCACTGACCTCGGAAATTCGGGACTCTCGGTTCGACCTCTTCGCGTCCAGCCGATCCCACCATCATAGGCGGTCTCGGCACCGCGTTAAGCGGCGTCGCCGCTCGTCCTCCTCCTCGGACGAGGGGAGGCTTCGGCGTAAATTACGTCGACGGTACGAGGACCTTATGTTGCAACAGCTCCTCCTGGCCGGGAGTAAGCCGACCCCATCGCCTTCCCCGGCCATTAAGTGGCTGTCACCGGAGCGGCCGACACAACCCCTCACATTATCCGAGGAGCCTATACCCAGGCCGGTTGTTCGGCCAAAACCAGCTGCTCCACCGATTCGTGGAACCTCCGCCCACAGCCACTAACTGGGGCTCCGACCAAGGATTCTCGGTCGGCTAAGGGTCTACCCCATCGGCTGTCAGTTACCCTCACTCCCGACCGACCTCGGCAGGTGAAGGGTGGCTCAGGCCAGAGGCAGTCTTCGAGGACTCTTCCGAGTCCGAAGATGATTCTCCTTTTCTCCAAGCGAATGGACTTGGAGTCTTCAGGAGGTCAGTCAATGGACGATAGCCCGTCGTCCTTCCTAGGACTGCTTGCTCATCTCGGAGTCCACCGGGATGGAGCTCGAACCTGCTTCCAAACGGGCCAGGTATCCTCACGGAGATTCTGGACCGGGATTCTCCGACGGAGGCCTTTCCGTGGCCGAGGCCATAGTGGGTCCGCACTGGAGCTTGGCAGCGCCCTGCTTCCTGCCCTGCGCCGGCCAGGATGGCCAGGAAGTATGTGGTCCCTACCGGTTCCTTGTCCGGTTTTGGAACACCCTCTGCTGAGGGGTTGGTTACCGACAGCGTTTTCGGCGCCCGGCTAGCGCCAGGGATGTGGACAAACCTCCTGACAAGGAGTCCAAGAAATTGGACTATGTCGGGCTAAAGTCTACGCTGCGTCCTCTCTCGGCCTTCGTCAGGCCAGTTCGGCCGTCCTCATGGCACATTTTTCTCATGCCCTGTTGGGCTCCCTGGATGAGGTCATCCCTCATCTTCCCGCCGATCTGCAGACTATGGTTAAGCAGGTGCGGGACCAGGGCAGGGTAGTGGCCAAACAGCAGCTCCAGACTGCTTTGGATATAGGGGACTCATGTGCCAGATCGGTGGCGGCCGCAGTGGCAGGCGTCGGGCGGGTTTGGCTGAGGATATCCACCTTTACTCGGATACCCAGCACAAGTTGGCGGATGTTCCTTTTGGGACTGACCTCTTCGGCCCTGGGGTGGAAGGTCACCTGCAGAGGATCGAGAAGTCCAATGCTACCTTGGACTCGGTCTCTTCCGCTCAGAAGGACAAAGGCCGAACCACAGCCTAAGCCTTTTCGTCTCCTTCTGTGCCCCCGGCGCTACCGCCCAGCAACGCCAGGCCAGCAGGGCTCGGCCTTGGCATCCCAAACCCAGGCCGGCTTCCTCTAACAGGAGGCAGGGAGGAAAAGGCCCAGGAGGTCCTCGGCCGGTCCCTCCTCCAAGCCTGCCCAGTGACGGGCTGAGGGTGTCGCCCCATTCCCCGCTACTCACCTCTGGGTCCCCGTGGGGACGGCTCCGCACTTGCTCCGCCTGGTCCGCTGTTACCACGGACAGGTGGGTCTTGAGGTGGTGGGAAGAGGCCTGCCTCTGGAATTCGAGCAGGCACCACCTTCAGAGCCGCCGCCTGGGGGCTTCGGGATCCCCAGTTCATCGCCTGGCGGCTCGCCGAGCCGACATCGCCTCCTCCTCCAGAAGGAGGTGATAGAGAGGTGGTGGACCCTCCTCAGACCCAGGGTTTGTGTCCAGGTACTTCCTGGTTCCGAACGGACGGGGGTTGGGCGCCCATTCTCACCTACCACGACCTAAACAAGTTCCTAAGGTCTCGAACCTTCAGGATGGTCACTCTGGCTCAGATAATACCATCCTTGGAACGCGGCGCTTGGTTCTGCTCTCTGGACTTGCAGGACGCTGTTTTTCATGTCCCTATCCGTCTGCCTCACCAGAGATTCCTTCGCCCGAGCGGAAGGATCCCTTCGAGTTCCAAGCCATGCCCTTCGGCTTGTCTCCAGCTCCCAGGGTCTTCACCAAATGCATGGCAGTGGTGACAGCATTCTCAGGGCGCCGAGGGGTCCGGGTGTACCCTTACCTGGACGACTGGCTGATAGCAGCTCCCTCCAGGAAGGAGGCGGAGTGGTCCAGAGATCTGGCCCTCCAGGTCTGCTCTCAACTGGGCCTCCTTATCAACGAGGCCAAGTCGGAACTCGAGCCGAAGCAGGTGATTCTATTCATCGGGCGCAGCCTCGACTCTCTCGAGCCAGAGCGCTGCCCCGATGACAGGGCCGAGGTTCTTTCCTCCTTTGCCCGATCATTTCTGGTTGGGCACCGCGCCTGCCCGGACTTCCTGCGCCTCCTGGGTCTCATGGCGCCTGCACCAGCGTGGTCCGCTGGGCCCGCTGGAACATGCGCCCCTTCAGTGGGGAATGGCCAGCCAGTGGTCACAACGCTGCGATCCTTTGACCAGCTTTAGTCGGTGACAAGGGGATGTGGAACGCCTCCAGTGGTGGACCGCTCCAGATCATTTGCAGGAGGGCATCCTGCTCGTCCGCCCGAGCCGACGGTCTCTATCGACCGATGCCTCTCTGATGGGTTGGGGTGCCCATCTGGGGAACACCAGGCTCATGGCCTCTGGTCCCGCGGAGTCCCGATGCCACATCAACCTGCTGGAGCTCCGAGCGGTCCGCCTAGCTCTCACCGCCTTTGCTCTCCTCCGGGTCAAGTGGTCCGAGTCCAGACGGACAATACCACCACCATGTACTATCTAAACCGCCAGGGCGGGACGCGCCATGCTTCTATGCAAGGAAGCTCTCCGCATTTGGTCACTGTGGCGCAGCCTGGAGGCGGATCTCCTAGCCATTCACGTGGCAGGAGCCTCCAACACCCTGGCCGGTGCCCTGAGCCGGATAGGGGCTGCATCCCACGAGTGGTCTCTCCTGCCGAGGTAGTACAGCATCTGTTCTCCCATTGGGGCACACCTCAGGTGGACCTGTTTGCTCCAGGAGAACGCCGGTTGAGTCTGTTCCATGCCCGCCCTCAGCAGGGCTCGCTGCAGGGGATGCCTTCTCGAGGCAGTGGACCCCGGCCTCTTTTACGCCTTTCCATTTCCTTGATCCACAAGGTGCTTCTCAAGGCGAGGAGGGACAAAGCGAGGTGATTCTGATAGCCCCAGACTGGCCTCGCCAGTTCTGGTACCCAGATCTCCTCAGTCTCAGCTCCAGGACTCGCGGCAGCTTCCAGGCTCGCCTGACCTGCTCTCAGTCAATCAGGGGAAGGTGTTCCATCCGGACCTTCAATCCTTGCACCTGGACGGCCTGGTTCCTGAGCTGCTAGAGTTCCAGGCCTTGGGTCCTTCCGGACGAGGTCCTCAATGTAGTTGAGGCGCCCTGATGAGTCGACCAGAAAATGCTATGCCTTCAAATGGAAAAGGTTTTCCATTTGGTGTCAGGGCAAGGGCTTGGACCCTTCCTCCTGTTCCTTGGCAAGCATCTTGGACTATTTATGGTCCCTTTCTAGTCAAGGGCTTAGGTCGGCGACCCTAAGGGTGCACCTGGCAGCCATCTCTGCTTACGGCAGTGGGCGGAAGCAGTCAGTGGCGCAGGAAGGTGGTCTGGCGCTTTTCAAAGGCCTTGATCACATTTCCTCCAGTGCGGGAACCCCCACCTCCGTGGGATCTACTGCTGGTACTGGCAGCTCATGGGCAAGCCATTCAACCTATGCACAGGTGTGCTCTCTCTCACCTGTCGTGGAAGACCGCTTCTTGGTGGCTATCACGCCAGCCAGAAGGATGGGAGAGCTCCAGGCGCCCATAGAGTCTCCTTACCTGGTCTTCCACAGGGACAGGTTGTCCTGCGCCCCACCCGAAATTCCTTCCGAAGGTGGTGTCGGAGTTTCACCTTAACAGGTGTTGACTTCTGCCGTGTTCTACCCCAATCACACCTCGGAGGTCAATATAGGCTCCATACTCTGACTCCTAGAAGGGCGCCGCTATTATAAGGAGCGCACGGCTGAAATTGGGGAGAGGTTCGCCAGCTGTTTGTCACCTACGCTGAAAGCCAGATCTGGCAGACCTGCAGCCAAGCCGGATTTACAAGCAGGTGGGTCACTTCCTGCATAGATCTCTGCTATAGTTGGCGGGCACGGAGCCTCCCAGAGATAAGAGCTCATTCTACCCGCCATACTGCTGCAACGGTGGCTGCTTCCAGGGACGTCCCTATCCAGGAAATCTGCAGGGCTGCTACCTGAAGTCAGCAAACACCTTCATTACCCATTACCACATCGACCTTGAGTCACGCCGGATGCTGGTTTTGGGGCCTCGGTTCTCCAGTCTCTTTCCCAAGTAGGCATTGGGGTGTGCGCTTGCCTCCCTCCTCCCGGAGAACTGCTAGGAGTTCCAATGAGTGTGGATGAACAACATATCCATGTCCCTAGAAATACAGGTTACTCACCTGTAACAGGAGTTCTAGGAATGGTATATGTTGTTCATCCACACGCACTCCACCCGACTCCTTCCGGCCTGACAAGACAACCTGAGCTTCCAGCTGGCCAGATCTGGCGCCATGGGGCGGAGCCGAGAGTTATACCACCCGGGTGGGTGGGAGGAGCAAGCTTGAAGACCTTCCGGCAAGATTTAAAGTGGCAAGGATACCTGCCAATGAGTGTGGATGAACAACATATACCATTCCTAGAACTCCTGTTACAGGTGAGTAACCTGTATTTTTATTTCTTCCTCTGTTATTGGTTCCTCATTACATACCAACTGTTCTAATGTTGCCCCTAGAATATAACTATCTATCCCTTCTTCTGTAGCTCTTAACTTTTTCTGATATTTTTATTCTCATTTATAATTATATTGACTAGTTTGAAATATTTATATTTTATAATTTCATGTTCATCTTCCAAACTAGTTGTTTCTTTAGTAATGTTGCTAACAATTTTCCTGATTTATCTCCCTGTATATATATATTTTTTTTTAGTTTGGTTATATTATTTTGAACTTCTCCTTGTTGTTAGACTCATTTTTTTTCCAATTTAATTTTTTCCCATTCTTTATGATATCTATCATAATCTTCTATTGCTAATCTATCCAGTTCTTGTGGTCTGTTATCTCTCAATTTTTCCTGTTGCTGGTTTTGTTTAAAAAATTAACTTTGATACAATATTGATACTCCTCTAACTACTGCTTTTAAAGGATCCCATAATTGTGTTATTGAGGAGTGTGGTAGTTGATTAAATGTCCAATACTCTTCAATTGTTGTATTTATTTTATTAATATAATGTCAGTCTTTCAATAATTGAGAATTTAATCTCCATGTTTTTGTATAGCTTTTATGTCTTGGATTTTTCATTAATCTGAAGTAATGCATGGTTTGAAAGTAATACAGAAAAATGTTTAACCTCATGGTTATGATTAAACTTTCTGAGACCAGGACCAAATCAATTCTAGTAAAGGTGTTATTTTTTTCTCTTAGTATTCTGGTTCAATAGTCTCCATCCGTTATTTCCTGTTCATTCAAAAGGTTTTTTATTAATTCCGTGTGGCATTTATTAAAGGTGGATTTGGACACTTTGTCAATTATGGGGTCTAACAGAACATTGTAATCCCCAGCAGTATTTTATTACTCACTTCTACTTGAACTAGGCCTTTCGTTATTTCTGCCAAAAATTCTGCATATTGTGTAAAGGGGGCATGGACTGATGCCAGCATTACATTAGTTTGGTAATATTGTATTTTCACTATAATTATTCTCCCCTTTTGATCAGAATAAGTATTTATTACTTTAAGATGGGGTGATTTTCTTAATAATATTGCCATGCCTGCCTGTTTTCTTGTACCTGTAGAATAAAATACACTTGAAATCCTCATTTTAATTTTAGTATTTTTTTGTTTTTCTAGATGTTTCTTGTATAGCCATACAATCTTCTTTAGTTTCCTTTAAATAATTCAGCAATCATGCCCTCTTTATGGGTGAGTGAATGCCATTAATGTTCAGTGATACACATCTTAGCATTCTTTGGTTATCCATCATAAATGTGTATAACAAACCATAAATAGATCATTTTATATATTTTCCTACTGTCTCCATGGTAGCCTCTACTAGATAGCCCCCAAACATCCCCATAACGGAAAGACTTTACAAAATGAAAAGGAAAAAAGTTCCACCCCCCCGACCCAAACCGATCCTAGGGTCCATATTCCCCTCTTATTCTCCTCTTACTCCCCTCTTATGCGTGTTTATCTAGATACTCCAATTTCCATTCCCTCAAGCAAAGCCTTTTTAATTTCTCAAAAGTCAACTATTTTTTCTTTTAGTATTTTTTGGCTTCTTCAACTGTCATTCTAGCTGAATAATTCATAGTTGCTCTGTGTTCTTTTAACCAAAGTCTGTTTCTTATGTTCTCAAACTTCTTTCTTTGTTGCAGTATCTCCTGTGGTAAATTGTTGAAGATGGCAATAGAGGCCCCTTTTACTATGACTTTTCTTTTTTTATAAACTTGACTCATTAAGTTCTCCTTGTCTTGTGAGTTTTGAAATTTTACTAAGATTGGCCTGGGAGGACCTTGCTGTCCCTGGTCAGGTCTAAAACACACTGTGAATTTGATCCACATTTAGATTCAGCTCCTTAAGGGGTACCTCTAAATACTCCAACATCACCAAGTTCAAAGTTTCTTTTAAAGGCACATATCTCTGTCCCAAGCCTCTGGGGCACCAATGATTCTTACATTTTTTCTTCTTGATCTTGCCTCGAGATCCAATACTTTTTCTTTAATGTCTCTATTACTTTCTTCTACGTTTACAATAGATTTTTGCATAGGCACTAGTGTATCCTCTAAAGTACAAATTCTGTCCTGTGCTTATGTAGTAAGTTCATTTCTTAATTTCTGATTTTCTTTTAATAATGGGGTCACTGTTGTTTGATAGCTTTCCAAACTTTTCTCCATTTTGTTATTGGCTGCAGCCATTTCCAAAGACAACAGTGCAATTCTGTCCATTATAGCTTTGGCCTGGGAGACACACCATCCCAGTCATGGCCCTCAAATTATCTGGAGTCAGAATCAGGAATTTAACTTCTATATCCCCCACTCCCCACCATCTCAGTTTTACTTTGGGACAATTTTTTCTTTTTTTTCAGACTCTGTTTCTTCTTGTTCAAACACTGACAATAAGTCCTGTACAATTTCTACACTTCCTAATGAAGCATTTGGTGACAAAGGCTGCTTCTCTCTGGTTACTGATTCAACTGCTGCATACATTCCCCCAACTATGCAGCTCTTTGAGAGGACCATTAACTCTTACCCTCCATTACCAAACACTTTATTCACAGAGTCTGCCACATTAGTATTTTGTGAAATTAAAGTACAGTCATTTGGGTTACCTTCATTTTTATTTTTGTTTGCACATATCTTTCTCAAACTATATTTTGTCCATTTGGGTTCATCACTGGATTTTTTTCCTGTGTGTTTTTGGCTGGTCTTCCACAATTTCTTTCGATGATTCCCCTTCCTTTTCTTTAGTGAAGACTGTACATGTTGAGGCACTTCCCCAGAGATTGCCAGTTCATCTGACGCTTGTGCTTCACTTCAAAATCCTTGCTGTCTTGTCCGAACACTTTAAAACAACTGGAGCAACTACTTTGCTAGACAGGCCAGCGTTCTCATCTCACTCTCCTCCTCCACTTTCCAAAGCATTTTGGACTTTGGGGTATGTTGCCTTTTTCTGGTCTCATCCGATTCTCTCCTTTTGTTTTTTCCAACCATATTGGAATGAAGTCTTGTTTGTATATCTAGTTGCTTTATTGATTTGGCAAATCCCTCAGTATCTGATGTAGACTTCTGCACTGCTGTCTGTTTTCCCGGGGCCATTCTCTTAGATACAGAATGCTGGGTACAATAATTTCATCAGTATTACTCCAGCTTTTTTGCTTAGAGATCAAAGTTTATCAAAAAGCTTTATTGAGAAATGTTTTCTTTTTTTAAACCGCCGGTAACAATAAACACTGCATGGCATGACGCCACATGCCTCAAGACGGGTGGTTCGAGCTGCACTCAGCCGCTGAGCACCTTCACCATCTTGTTTTTCCTGGAAGTGATTGGACCGTCCCTCAGGGAGTGTCATAGCTAAGGGAAGAGGGAGATTCTGGCTTGATAATCTTCCATGACAGATCCTGGACCATCAGCAATCCCACTGGAAGGGGCCACATATAAGTGATTCCATGGGACTAGGTATATCGCTGCTGCCAAAAGGCCCAAGATGCATAGCAGGCTGAGGGCAGAGGCTGATGACCAAGTCCTGAGCCACTGAACTGTCAATAAAGACTCCTGTGAGGAAGGGAAGAGCGAACCTTTCCTTGTTTCCTGTTGAAGACTGCCCCCAGGTGTTCTCAGGTCTGAGATGGTTCGAGAGAGCATTTTTCCCGGGTCACCACCTAGCCGTGGGACTTGAGCATCTCGAGTCCTGAGCACTGACTTCCTCACCAAGGGCAACGTCCATGCACAAATAAGCAGGTCACCCAGATAATGAGAGACATGATGACCTTCCTGTCGGAGTTCGGCCAACAGGACTATCAGCACCTTCGAGAAGACCCTGGGGACTGTTGCAAGTCCAAAGGGAAGCGCCTGTACTGGGAATGTTGGCCCAGTATCGAGAACCTAAGATACTCCTGGCGAGACGGACAAATGGGAATGCGATGTTAGGCCTCCATCAGACCTATAGAAGCTAGGAAGTCCCCAGCTGAACAGCTCAGGTGACTGACCTCAGGGACTCCACCTGAAGGTCATGTATATGGAACACTTCACAAATTTGTGTGTCATCCCTGTGCAGGGGTCATGCTAATTTTCCCTGTATCATTCCAATTTTAGCAGATGTACTGCCGAAGCGAACACTTGCTCAGATGCTTCAGATCCAATATGGGCCTGAACCCCCCCGCCCCCATTATTTGGAAACTACAAAATAGATTGAGAAGAAACCCTGACCTTGTTTGCTTGGCAGGACTGGCACAATGGCCCTGACTGAAGGAGGAGGAGGTTCAGGGTCTCTGACCGCCTGTCTCTTGAAGCATCCTGGGAAACTGGGGACAGCAGAAAATGTCCCCTTTGAGGAGACTGCTGACATTTTATGGCATAGCCCAGGTCTAGAATTTCAAAAACCCATGCATCTTACGTTGTTTGGACCCATCGAGAGTAAAATTCCTGTAGTCTTCCACCAAGGAAGGGGGGCAGGGATGGACCCGTACAGCCACATAGCGAGGTACCAGGCTTTTTGGGTTGGGCCTCCTGCACGGCATTAGGCCAGGGCCCCTTTATTACTGTAACTCTTGTTACCGGAGGGGCTCCTCTAGTCTCTGGTTACCAAGGTTCCTTTAAATAGCATTCATATCAAAGAAAAAAATTACTCACCTTAGTAATTGTGTTTCTTCTAATGGAATCTTTGTATGCTCATTGTAATCATAAAGCGTTTCAATTCCTTCCATCTTTGTTTGAATATCCTAGCAGCGTCTGGCGTCAAAGCTGGATAACATAGAACTGTTTACATAGCAGTGGCTGTAAGTGGGAGTCAAACCTGATACCTAGTTTAAAGTAAGAAGATAGAAACTATGAATTGATAATTGAAATAGTAAACCAGCCTCCTAATGAAGCGTTTACCCGAAATGTTGTTCACTGTTGTATAACTGGACGTCACATGATTAAAATCTGATTTTGAAATATAAGAACTACTTCGATTTATTTTTAGGTTGGGTGAGTGGGCCTTATTACCCAGTACCATTTTTAAGGCTCTTTTAACATCTAAACTGTGTAGCCTCCTCTCTCCTGAGGAAGAAGAATGATCAGTGAAGAGACATAGACTGATTCAAGTGGAAGTCTGAAACCACTTTGGGCAACACCCTCCTATTGGTTCTAAGGACCACTTTATCTCTATGAAAGGAGATAAAATCAGGTTCCACTGACAGGTCTTGTAGTTCACTGATACATGTGGCAGGGGTAATGGCTACCAAAACACACAGTGTTCCAAGTCAAGTACTTAAGCTCTGCTGAGGACATAGGCTCAAAATGAGGTTGCATAAGTTGAGCAATGCAAACATTTAAGTCCCAGGCAGGGGCAGGGTCCTTAAAGGGAGGATTGGTATGAAGCAATCCCTTGAAAAATTTACAGAACACAGGATGAGATGATAGTGAGGAAGACTTCCCCACTGAGAGAAAGCAGAAACAGCTGACAAGTGTACCTTGAGAGTAGCTGGTCTGAGGCCTAGTCCATTAAGATGGACCATATAATCCGGAACTGTAGGCAATTCAGCAGTGTCTGGAGAAATATGCTTCTTGGAACACCAAATGCTGACTCTTTTCCATTGGGAGTTATAAGTCTTTCTGGTGCAGGGCTTTTGAGAAGCTTTGAGAATATCCAGAACCCCCTGAGACAGATGCAAATCTGTATACTCTCTTCAAGAGCCATGCCTTGAGATTGAGACTGAAGACTGGGGTACCAAATCCTCCCCTGAGAGGAGGTTAACAGGTTGTAATTCCTGGGAAGAGACAGGGGCAGATAGACTGCTAGAGACAGTAACAGGGGGTACCAAGGCTGTCTGGCCCAGTCTGGAGCAATCAGAATCACTTTGCAAGGTTGTGACCTTATCTTGACTAGAACTTTGAACAGTAGGGGAAAAGGAGGGAAGGCATACAGAAATGTCCCTTCCTAGTTCAAAATCAGAGCATCCAGAGGGACTGAGCCCAGGACTGGGGGTCTGCAACAAAACAGAGGAAGTTGATGATTATCTGGGCTGCAAAGAGTTCTATCTCTGGAGTGCCCCACCTTGAGAAAATTACTTTCAACACTAGGGGGTCCAGGGACCATTCGTGATGGCTCTGGGAGATCCTGCTCAGTGCATCTGCTAGCACATTGTCCTTTCCTGAAAGGTGGACTGCTATCAGAGAGGTCTGCATGGAATAAGCCAGAGACCACAATTTCATGGCCTCTGTGCACAAGGCCATAGACAGAGTGCCTCCCTGCTTGTTGATGTACCACATGGTGGTGGTGTTGTCTGTTCTGACCTGAACTACCTTGTTCTGCACAGACTGAGAGAAAGCTTGCAGGGTCAGTAAAACTGCCCTGAGTTCCAGGAGATTGATATGAAGAAGGGACTCCTGAGGAGACCACAGTCCCTGGGCTGTGAGAGACCCCAATGAGCTCCCCACCCCAAAAGGGAAGCATCCGTGATAAGAACCACTGAATGAGACTGAGTGACGAATGGGACCCCTTGCCTTAAATTGTCCTGATCCTGCCACCACTGAAGAGCTTGGATCAGTGTCCGAGTCACTGGAATCAGCTTGGTAAGAGGGTCCTTCTTTTGGGACCAAAAGGCCCTCAGATGGAACTGCCCTGCTCATCCCCCTTCTACCTCTCCCTCTGAAGAACCCCCTCTGTGAAAAGGGAGAAGAGGCCTGTGCTTGGTAGAAAGGCCTATGAGAAGGCCTGCCCCTGCCCCTAGAATGCTGCCTTTGAGGAGTTGCCTGCCTCTCCTTGGCCTGTGCACTCCTATAAGTGGTCCTATATTCCTCCATCTTCTTCATGTACTTCTCTTTCTGCTCCCCAAACAGAAGAATTACCTTCCACAGGGAAATCCATGGCCTTAGCCTGGGTATCCTGTGAGAGGCTAGTACATCTGAGCCAAGCCATTCTCCGAAGAGCCACAGATGAAGCCATGACTCTTGATGACACATCACTGGAGTCCACAGCAGCATGGAACTGTACCTTAGATGCCTCAATCCCATCCACAGCCACCTCCTCCAGCTCCTTGGCCAGCTGGGGGGGGAGGCCTGTTTAGCCAGTGCCAGTACAGTGTCCCACCTGGACTTCTGGTACCTGGCTGTACAGGCCATATGATTAGCCTGCCTGAGTCCCAAAGAGGATGCCATGTATTGCTTCTTTGCCAAGGCATCCATCCTCCTGGAGTCTTTATCTGGGGGTGTGAAGCCAAGGGGACATTAGCCCTGTCACAGGCTGCAGCCTGCACAACCCCAACATGGCTGCATTGTTGGTAGAAAAACTCTGTGTCTGAGCCTAATAAAGGGTACCTCCTATCCATTTTTCTATCAACAGGAGGTACAGAATTAGGAGACTTTAAATTTTTTTGTGTGTTTCCCAAAAAATTTGTGCAAGGGAATAGACAGCTTCCTGGACTCTGGGATGTCCATCATCTCTACAAAATCAGGCTCCCCTTGATTCTCTGTAGCTTCCTCCATAGGTAGCTGAAGAGTTTCAGCCACTTTCCTGTAAACATATAGTGGGGAAGGGACTCAGAGAGCCTAAGAGGGGAAACACCAGAAGGTCTGTCTGGAGAGATGTCTGGTTCAGTGGGCACATCCAGACTTTCTGCTCCATCATAATTATCATCTTGTTCATAATCCCCCTCCTCCTCAAATTCCGGTTCATAAAAATCTTCAGGGGTATATTCCTGAACCGGTGGAACCGACCGAACCGAGCCCATAGCCAATTTAGCCGGATAGGGCTGAACCGGGCAAAGCGATTCAACAATCCGAATCGCTCGGGCAATCTCATCAGCAGTCGGAACATGAACCACTGGATCCGAACCGGCTGATTTGTCTTTCCTTTTCCTTTTTGTAGGAACCGACCCCTCAGGATCAGCTCTCCTCTTGCCCGAAGAAGTATCGCCCTGGTCAGAGGGCACTCCTTCTGGTTCGGTTGGAACCAAACCGGGCTGGCCATCTGGGTCAGCGGACTTCTCGGCCTCCTTTCTAAGTCTACCTAATCTCTTTTCCAGGGCAGACTTAGGAACATTTTTACAAATTTGGCAGTCGGTATCGAGGTGTTCAAACCCCAGACAATAAACACAGGTGGTGTGGGGATCGGCCTTGGCAAAGACTTCCCCACACTCACTGCAGTGTTGAAACCCAGTGGGCCCGTTTTTTTTCTTGGGTTTCTCAGACATGGCCAACCTACCCAAAATTACCCTTTTTTCGGCAACCGCCAGGCAAGACTCCCTTATTGGTTCCTGTGTCACGGGTATTGGAAAAAAACGTTTAAAACACTTTTTTTTTTTTTTTAAGAACTGATAAGGACCGGTAACCACACACTAAAGCAAAATACAAGGATTCAGTATATAGGATCGGTTCAGCCGAACCAATCGAAAAAAATTACAATTTCCACAAGTAATGAAAATAACTATCTAGTACGGTACCGCACACAGAGCCTGAACTGACAATGCAGAACAAATTCGGAATAATTTCGGTTTAAAACCGACACTTTAACTGACTTCTGAACCGAGCTAAAGGAGAAATCTCCGGAGTGACTGTTCAGTGAGGCGGAGTAAAGAATCTGACAATTGGGTTTCAAAGGGCTGCAGACAGAGACCTCAACCAAGCTTGGGCTCAACGTTCTATGTACTGCATAGAAAATTAACCCTATACTCTCCGGGGCAGTCTAAAGGCTTTAGCTAACTGCAGATTGTCAGAATACAGCAAGACTTCATGTCGTTTGAATAACAAGCCTCCCTCAGAGGGGAGGTTAAACAACACAGATTGTGAAGCTTGATCAATGCCTAAACCATATGTCCCGCATGGTCAAAACAATGTGGTAGGCCAAACAGACCAACGTATGCAAATTCTCCACTATAGAAACGCATAGAAACATGGAGGCCATGGTAACCAACTGCAAAATGATTACTCCTTCCAAATCAGGAGGAACAAAACTGCCCAGAGTAGTGTTGCACAAGTTAAAGGCTATGGCAACAAAAAAGGAGACACAAGAAGGATGTCGGTTTTGTGCCGTTAGGAGGGAAAAACCCTCATTCACGAAGCATCAATCTGTTTGTCATGGAAATCTGTTACGGCCAGACATCCTTCGATAGGTAGGACCGTGTGTTTGACCAAATTACAGACAGCCTTGTCTGCCAGTGAAGGATTCTCACCTGCAAAATTTCTGCTCTAAAAAGGAAAAGCCACACCTTCAGTTTTGGAAGAAACTTTATTTGATCCACACCAGCCCATTCTTACTCAATAATTTGGTCACAGTGAAGTAAACTCGGAATATACTTTGGAGCAGAGGAGGATGCAGACAGAATCAGACTGATGTCTGCCATTACCACAGACTGTTCCTCCTTGAGCTGAAAGGATCTACTGTACATGCCTCAGCTATCAAAGGATAAGGACTTGTCAAACAGGGAAGGAATCTGAATACTTCACCTGGGCTCTGTCCACTCCCTTTCCTGTTCCTCTTCAGACGGGATGTCCTCTTCTACAGAGAGCAACTTTTTTTTTTTTTTTGTAAAGTTCAGAAACTTCCCCAAGATCCCCAAAATTCACATCCTGACCTTAAAGAACCCAGGGTCGGGATCTGCCTGCACATCTGTCTCTGCACCCTTTCTTGCTGCGATGCACCTGGAAGTGCCTGTGTGGGCCCCGGCCTGGATTGGTGTTGGGTGTATTTGCTGGGATGTCCTGCAGAACATCGGGGCCCAAAGTTCGCCCAGGAGCAGTAAAATTAATTTTCGCAAGTTTGCTTGTCACTGCCAACTGAAGAACCAGGTGGCCCCCCTCCCCAGGACAGAGGACCTGCTGGGGGGAACACATGGAATATTATGCTGAGCAACACAATGAGGGCAACAGGAACCCATAGGGGAGGGCCTCATCACCCTTTGCAGGTCTTACATGGTTTTAAAATTAATGGTCTCTGATGAGCCATGGTGCCAAGTACATGTTTATAACTGTGAATGCCAAAGTATTAAGGTACAATGACTACCAGAACAAAAAAATAATTAGCCCCATTAGTTTGCCTGGGCTGATGTGCTCTCAAACTGAAGCTGCAGGCATGAATCAGCGCGGCTAGAGGGAGCTGACCAGGCATGCACGCTCACAGCAGGAGCGCACGCAACATCTCAATGACCCAAGTGACGTTAATGCGTGAAGCACGGGCATGTGCACACTTGCAGGCACGCAAGCGCAATTCAAAATATAGGCAACTGTGCACACTAACGTGCCACGCTATGCGCAACTGCACGCACCCTTGGCCATGTGAAAAATCAAGCACGGGAAAACACACTGAAGAAGAAGCACATGAATGGCGGCCGTGCAAAAGCCTTCAAACAGCTGAGGTAGAAAAAAATTCCTAAGACCCCCTGATTGCAACACAAGGGCGGAAAATACCAAAAACAGATTTTTTTGTTTGTTTCTATAAATATAGTCACACAGAAACCTGAAGCGGGGTGGGGTCCGATGCCAGAGCCGAGGGAAAACTCCCCAGAAACTTTATACTACCCCAGAAATAATCAAAACAATCTAGCTACCTGTGGCACCTTTTTTTATTTCTTTTTTTTTAAACAGAGACCATTAAAACACCCTAGAAAGGCAGAAGTGGCTCCCAGTCCATGAATGGAAATGGGAAAGGCAGATTAATCAATTTGAAAGCCGCAGCTTAACAGGCATGATTTTAATTTAGGGGTGCTCCCTGGAACCAGGCAGCCCCAACCTGCTAAGCAGAGAAAATCTTTAAATCTTTTAAGATCTTGAGAGAAGATTATGGTAGCTCTGTCCCCTTTGAATGGCACAGCTGAACTGGGGAGTTGCTGCTGCTTGGAATCCTCATATGCCCAACATTCTAAAACTTAGGCTGTGCCATTCCCCTGGTAGAATGCACTATGCCCAGTAGTTATGAACATCCATTGACAATATGGAGCACTACAGAAAGACACAGTTTACATTTAAAATCCTGCTTGATATGACAAACAGGATTCTCTGCTGAGAGTTACCACAGTGAGGAAAATAACAAACTGCACAGAAATTATCAAGCAGCAGAGTCAAAATCGAGCTGCTTGTCCCTTCACCAATACTCAAAAGGACTGAAGAGAAAATGGAGGAGAGTTCAAATCCTAACCATCAGTGGAACACTCCCAAGGGTTGTGTAGATGATGTAACAGCTTTGGTGCTCATGAGTGTTGATCCCTTGTTAGATGACATCACATTTACCCAGCAGTAAATGGATTTCCTGATGAAATCATGGAATGAAGCAAATATATTGTTAAAAGACTGGCAGGTTATCATTCAACAGGACCAATCTGGAATAATGCATCCTGAAAGGAAAACAGCCGACACGTGTTGGAGATGCATAACCAAAAACAGAAGAATGTAAATTAACTCATTTTCACTCATTTCAACCTTACTGAAACCTTTATCACCTTCAGAAAAAGAATACAAGCTTGTGGCAACCAAAAATGCTTCCAGTTAATAACTATTTAACAAGTCCCAGTCCTCCAAGGTGAACTGTGCACATGTCCGCTTTGAAGGAGGCAACAGTGATGAATGGCTCTGCTCTTTATTGCAGTCCTCAAGTACTCTTTTCTTGTTCTTTTGCAACATGGCGGCCTTGCTAACAGCAGTCTCTTCACTCACAGTCTGCTCAACCACGCCCTGTTCTTCTCGGTAAAACTGCAGCCGTGAAACAGTGTCTGTTGCACTTGAACTGCACACTAAAGATTTGATGGTCTTCCCTTTTCCATCTAAAAATGAATAACAACATTTTAGAACAGAAGATTTTCCCTTATTTTGCCTAATTATCTTATCCATCTGTTATTACAGTAGCTCCAAACCAATAGCTCCCAAATAGTGAGGTGCAGTGCCTCCACCCCAGGCCTCCATAAAACAAAACCCTGCTTTTGATAGCTGTGCATCCAGAAGCATGCACTAGCTCCTTAGTGCAAGGTTGTTCAGAACAAGCCCTCTTTGCCTGCTCGATCCACTGGGCTACTAAAGGGCCTTCTCTCCCTGCATCTGGCTGCAGTGTCAGCTCATCGGAGCTATAGGAGGACTCGCAGCACAACTTGTACCTGATTTTATTAATTTATCTACAGACTGCAGCAGCTATCCAGAGCTCCTTGGGGCTCAAGCTTGAAGTTTTGCCAAGTATTGTACCAGTCGGGGCTCCCGACTTGAGATGCTGTGTGTCGGGACTGTTTGAAAAAGGGTGCCAAGCCCTCCTTGCCTGCTTGATCTGCTGGGCTACTAAAGGGCCATCTCTCCCAGTGTCTGGCTGCAGTCTCAGCTCATCGGAGGTGTAGGAGGACTCGCAGCACAACTGGTACCTGATTTTATTAATTTATCTACAGACTGCAGCAGCTATCTGGAACTCCTCAGGGCTCAATCTTATAGTTTTGCCAAGCATTGTACCAGTCGGGGCTCCCAACTTGAGCTGTTGAAAAATTCCCCCTACCCTCCCCGTTCCCTCCTCCCGTTAAATGCGCCTTAACCCCTCCGTTAACTTGGTGGGGCCATATCTTATCCCGTGTCTGTTGGTTAACGCACCTGCCTGTTCCTACCCACTGCCGACCCCCTTGGGGTGGTCATCAGAAACTGCTTTTATTCCACCCAATTTGGTGCTCGATATGCCAATCTGCTCTGTAATACCCCGTGTCTGACAGAGCTTACTCCCCGGGGTGGTAACCACAATCTGGTCCTATAAGCTATCCAGGGAAATTGTTTACAGCATCTTAGTTTGGAATTTTTCTCTGTACACTGCTGCATCTATAACTATGAATGTATCTGCCTGCTAATTTGTAATTTTTCTGCTGTTCACCGCATATGTTTGAATTTTACTCTGCCTTCTGTATTTCAGCTAGACCTCTCCTACCTCGAGAGGGGCTTCCTTCCCTCTTGTCTGGTATTACATCCTAGCCTATTCCCTGTACCCCCCCAAGTTGTCACCATGCCCCCCCCAGTGGCAGAACGCCAGAGGGTTAAAGGTTGCACACCTCAATATCCGCAGTATTCTTGCTAACCTTTCAGATCTCACGGCCTGGGTCAGCCACTACAACCCGGACATCTGAAACTTGGCTTAAACCTGCCCATCTAGACTCTGTCTGTGCCCTCCCTGGCTACCTAGTGATCAGGCAGGATACAGCGGGCAACAAAAGGGGGGGGGTGGACTGTTGCTCTACTTTAAGTCCCACCGTAAAGTGACGGTCATACCTCACCCTTCCTCCTCCTCCTCCCCTTGTGAGTTCCAACATGCCATCCTACTGCTGGGCAACGTCAAGAAATCCACCTGGCCTGTGTATATAACCCTCCACAAGGTGGCGCTCGTGGCCTCTCCCATCTCCTTGACTGCCTCAGCCAAAAGGTGGGAACTGGCGAACTCCTAGTGTTCAGGGATTTCAACCTAAATTGGCTGAGTGCCAATGCCACAATCTACGAACCCCTCCTATCTGGTTTTGCCCTAGGTCAAATTATCTCTGAACCTACCAGAACCTCCTCCTCTAGGGGAAAAGGCCCCAGCCCGAAGGGAACTCCTAGTGTTCGGGGATTTCAACCTAAATTGGTCGAGTGCCAATGCCAAAATCTACGAACCCCTCCTATCTGGTTTTGCCTTAGGTCAAATTATCTCTGAACCTACCAGAACCTCCTCCTCTGTGGTAAAAGGCACTCTTCTTGACTGGATGCTGAGCAACAGGCTCGACAGCATCTCCGCTTCCGGTCTCTTCTCAGATTCCATCTCAGACCATTCCCCTACTTACTGTATCTGGAAGGTCCATACCCCCAGGGTCCCCCCCCCCCAAAGTTATCCAGATGAGGGACTACTCTAGATTTAACCATGATAACTTCCTTGCTGACCTCAGCCTGACTGACTGGTCCCAGGTCTATGCCAACAGCGACCCCTCTGCTGCTCTTGACTGCTTTCTATTGATATTTACCCCCTTACAAGACAGGCATGCCCCACTCATAAGAAAAAAAGTGAGGGGCACTGTCACAAAATGGCTACACAGGGGCCTGCTTGCCCTGATGAAGCTTAGGGATAAAAGCTGGCTAAAATTTATGTCCACCGGGGCTAGATCTGACTTTGAGGATTACAGGCAGCTCAGGAACTCTTGTAAGTGAGAGGTCCACTCTGCAAAGAGTGAATTCCTCAAATCCTCCCTCGAAGCAACTGCCAAGAACCCAAGGAGCTTCTGGCGGACTATCAAACATACTGTTAGTGGTCCTACCTGCTCTCAGGTCTCCGACATGCAAATCAACGGAGTTAGCTGCAATAATCCCTTGACGATAGCCAACGCCTTCAACGTACTCTTCTCTGACCTGTCGGGCTATATGCCCATGTCTTCAGTACCCAGTATTCTGAGCCTCACTGATGATGCTGTATCCGCTCTGCCTCCCACTCCCTTCTACTTTAAGTCTGTCTCCTGCAATGAGACACGGAAGCTGCTAGCTGGACTCTCCCTACACTCCGGAGCTGGGCACAACAATCTTGAGCCCAAGTTGCTCTGCCAGGGGGGCCCCTTCTTGGCACGGCACATCTCCCACATTCTCAACTCCTTTCTCATATCTGGAACTATCCCAGCTACATGGAAGGTGGCTCATGTGATCCCAGTTCTCAAGCGTGGGGATCCAAAAATTCTTGATAACTATTGCCCCACAGCGATTCTATCTGTAGTTAAACTGCTCGAAAAGGTCGTGGCCTCTCAACTAGTTCCCTTCCTCCAAACCCATGGCCTCCTCTCCCCCACGCAGCATGGGTTCCATAAAGGGCACAGCACCTCCACTGCCTTCGCACAGGTCACCCCGGAAATCAGTGCTGCGACTGATCTAGGTAAGCTCACGGGGGCCATCTTCACTGACCTATCAAACGCCTTTGATCTGGTTGATCATACCCTCCTGAGCGCTGCCCTCCAGTCCCTCGGCCTTTCCTCCCCAGTATTAGCCTGGTTTACCAACTACCTTTCGGGCAGGCAACAGTACACAGAGTCCCAGAAAGCCCTCTCTGGGCTAGCTCCGGTTACTTGCAGGGTGCCTCAGGGGTTTGTCCTTGGTCCCTTACTGTTCTCCCTCTTTATCAACCAGCTGCCTTCAGTCCCTGCCTGCGGAAATGTCACCCTCTATGCTGATGACCTTGTGCTTCTTGCTAGCTCCCATGATATCAAAGACGTAAACACCAGACTAAACTCTGATTTTGATCGCATTCAATCCTGGCTCAAGGCAAAAAAGCTTGTCATCAACTTTCAGAAGATGCAGGCCATGTTATTCGGCTCCCTTGCCAAGATTAGGGTGTGCCCAGCCAATCTCAAGGTCATTGGGGGTGACGGCGTCCCTGTGTCAGTGGTTGACTCCTTCAGGTACCTCGGGGTTACCCTTGACCCTCAGCTGGACCTCTCCCTGCACATACGGAACTCCTGCAAGGCCACTAACTAAAAATTAGGGCTTGCATACAGGGCCAAAAGCTGGCTCTCCCCTGCCTCCAGACTTGCCCTTGCAAAAGGGGTTCTTTTCCCCTCACTCTGCTATGGGCTCACTTCCTTCGTGAACATCCCTGAAAACCTGGCTCACAAAATGGGACACAGCATACAACAACATGTGTCATTTTGCCCTATCGGCCCCCCGTCTCACCCATCACGGTCAACTCTATTCCAGGCTAGGGTAGCTCTCCCCTAGTAACCATCAATCCTTTGTCTTGGGCAACTTTACTGACAACATCATCGGTTCATTCAAATCTCCAGCACTGGCTGCTCTGCTCAACTCTGCCCCCTCTGGCTATCAGCTGAGGTCCAGCGCCTCCCAGACTCTCATGATCCCCAAAACTCGCTCGGTTGCAGGGGATCATGCCTTCGTGGCCCCCGCCCCCAGAGCCTGGAACCTACTCCCTGCCCTTGTCCTCACTCTGGGGCTACTTAAAACAAGCTTCTGCCTGCCTTTGCTCCTAGCTGTCCTACCCCTCGAGGGGGGCGAACCGTGCCCCATCGTGACTGCATGTGCTCAGATGGCTAACGTGCCCGTATCTAAAATGTCCTGCTGCTACATCGTGTGCTTCCTTGACTGCCTCCCATGGTTGTCATTGCCTAAGACAGCACTTGCCTTATTTGCTCTCTGCCTGTACCCTGACTGGTAGCTACCTGCTTATTCCTGCCTGTACCTTGTTGATTGCTAGTCTCTGAAATTGTTATAGCCTGAGTTCTCTGAATGTACCTTGTTGTTTTGCTGTTACCATGTTTCTGTATTGTTATTGCCTGTACCTAAGTAATTCTCCCGGGTCGCACCTGAAAATAGGTACTTGATTGTCTAGCGTGCTTACCTGGTAAACAAAAGCTAAATAATAAAATAATAATATTAATAAACTCCAATCCAACCACCACCACCAAATACCACTGGGAATTACAATAAACTCAACAGTACAGTACTACAGTTTCAGTTCTCAGTTAAGTAGCACTGAGAAATCACCCAGGCTACTGCCTGCTGTGCGACTGTACTTGCACAGAGTAATGAAGTATCTGTCTGGTATAGCAAGTGGCTAACACGGGTAGTAAATAAAATAAGCAGTGATGTACTCAGTGCTCCAAAATGGTAGTTCATGTAGTCACTTACTCCAGTAATGAAAATAACTTGCCAAAATCTACATTTTATTAAAGAGCAACTGACACCCCTAGGGAAACTCTTAGAAACATAATAAGTGAGACAAAATGTAACTTATGATTTAAACATTTTCCACACTAATCTGTCCCTTGTTCTTTATTATCAAGGATACTGGCATGGAAAATGGGCCCTTGAAGTTGAGAGTTTATCTAATCCTGCTGATCATCCCCTAATCACGTCATAATCCTCTTTGTGACATCACAACCTGCTGCCAAGGAAGCAGCGGTGACGTCTCAAGCAGAGGACCGTGGCTTCAGGTGAGGAAAACAGTCAGAATAAGTGAAGTCTAAGGGACAAAAGTACTGACTGCATGCAGATATCCTTAGTAAGAAAGAACTAGGGACAGGTAAACACAGAAAGTCTATGATACATGGACGGAGTTGTGCCTAAATATTACATTCTGAAAAAGTATTCCCAGTAAAACTGCTTTCAAAATAATCACAGCTTGATTTTCAGATAGTCCAGCTGACTGCTAACTGAAATTTAAACTGGCCAAATGGAAATTTAGAAGGAATTTGGCTACAATTTTAGCCATCATGTAGGGCAATGGATGTGCTTGCTTTTGTAAAGCCACACACCCATTTTCCTTAAGATTTCCCTCTCCATCCAATCACTGGAGCTGTCATGGTGGCCCTTTATCTACTGGCAGGGAGGATGGTTGACCACCTGCCTTTCACCCAATGCCAGTGTCCCTCTGTTGTCAGTCTGTGGTGGTGCGGTAGTGGTGTGGTGGTAGGGTGCAAATGCTGGTCTGCCCATGCTCGCTCTCTCGCTACCCAAGAAAGCTTCATCCCTGCAATGCAACCAGCCTCTGCTAGACCTGGGCAGGGTCACTGAAGTTTGTGGACCCAGATCTCCCATGTGGCTACAAAGAGCACTGCCACCACACCACTGGATCAGACGGCTAGCTTTTTGTGAGAGTAACATTTGCAAATCTTCACAATGTAAACATCTGTCTTAGTAAGAACTACAATTAGTAAAGGATGTAAAACCTGTATAAAATGGGAAACGTCTATATGCAACTATTTTTTTGCACCTACAGTATTCTAAAAGTGTTTCTTATGCTATAAGGGAAACAAGTCCTTGCCAAAGGTTACAGCAGCACCGAATACTACTGAACTTTAAAGTGTGGAGTAACCCTCAGGAAAATATTGATTTCTAAAGCCAGTTGCTCTGACCAGTGTGGACTACTGCATTTTCCCTAGCGTATCTCATTTCTTGGAGCAAACTTTGCATCTGGCTAAGACGCACACCACAGGAACGAGTCCCAAGGAAGAAAAAAGCATGCATCTATAACTGCAGTGCAGTGATTTTGAAAGCCTATTTCATATAACTTTTAGCAGGGCTCCCAGAACTGTCTGACATTTTACTTTTAACTCCAGGCTGATTATCTTGCATTTTACTGGCAATTATATAATTTTATACAGAATCAGAATAGCTTTGTTCTCCTTTATAACCAATATATCTATAGTAACAATTTTCCCATTATATCCCCCTCCCAAAATGAAGATTCCTACATTGTATTACCCATGATGTGCTGCACTAGGGACTTTCTGCATTTCATTCTCTCAACATTTATAGTTCACCATATATGTATAGCTATTTTTTTTTATTCTCTTTATACTGCTTAGGCTATGGATCGGGATGTAACCCCTATATCGGCACCTGTATCCCGCCACCCAGTATCCCTCCCCCCAGGCTGCCCAGTCTGAGAGGCCCACAGCTTACCCTTGTGACGGGGCTCCCTGAAGGAAGAGACTGAGATCCACCTGAGGCCCCAGCTGAGACTTATAATTGGGCGTCATTCAAGTGGAGGTCCATAGACTTCATTAAGTTGCCGACCCAAGGTTTTTTCCCTTAAATTTCTCCCAGGAGACGCAGACATGCAAGGACGTCAGTGCAGGTTGTGCATGCTCCTGCACCCGACCCACAGACATCTGCCTTCGTCTCCACCCACTACTTTGGTAGTCCAGGCATCTTTGCAGTCTCCAATGGGTGTTGCTAGCATGCTGGAATGCCACAACCCCCTCAGAGAAGAAGAGCTGTCCTCTGGATGCTCATCCTCCCTCCCCCAGCTGAGCCTCTGACAATCTGCATCGCAGGTGGTAGCACTACAGCCACGCCAACGGGCTGGCCCTATCTTTAGCTATATTTCTGCAGAAAGCATAACCTCTTAGAACCAGTCTTTTACTTTTGTATGCAACCATGATACTGAAAAGCTGATCAGAACAGGGCCCCATATGTCACTAACCTCTCAGCTGCCACCAACACCACAGATCCATGACCATCTGGGCAGACTGGGTGGCCAAGCAGTCCTTTTCGGCTGACAAACTCTGTTTCTATGTTTCATGTGTGGGTGGAGGTCTTCATGGTGTGAGATCCGAGTGTGCTGGCCATCATGGAGACAACAACCAGGTTTGTTTTCTACCTCTACCTTGGACGTTGGCCACTGCCACTATCAGCCTTGCACAGTGCACGCACAACCCCTCACAAGGTAGCAGTCTTCCCAGCCCACCACAAGATGTTGCTGCACTGATGTGGTGTCGATGTTTCCTTCCAGGGGCTGGCTCAAGCTGTGCATGGAAACATTCCCCAGTCTGGGTAACAACCAATTCCAGCTCCCAAATCCAATCCCAAATCGGGGTTGCCAGCACAAAAGGGCAATGTGCTCCACTGGGCAACTGAGTGGTTCTCAAATATTTATAAACAGCTATAATGAGGAAAGCTGTTTATTAAGTAAATAGTAAGCTAAAGAGTCACACTTAACACATGCAGTTAACTTCAGAATGCATTTTTGTTTAGAATTTTTGTGTCACTATCATACACTAAAGCAGAAAAAAAAATATTTGCTTACAGAACTGCTGTGCTGTTAATCTGGACTGAGTATGTTCTCGTGGTTTAGCTGATTCTGAAGTTATGCCTTCCCACTGAAAGACCACCTTAAAAAAATGTATATTAGTTTGTTGATGCATCAAAATTTACTTTCAAAAATCAGCTATGAATTTCAGTAAGTACATTCAAACATGTTTCAGCTGTTATGGTTTAATAAAGGATAGATAGGTTACTTGCCTGTAACTGTGGTTCTAGGAGTGGTATACAGTTCATATCCACAGTCTGGCAATTCCACAGGACAGGTTTTCCATCAAACATCTTCAAGCTAGGCTCCTCCCACCACCTGGGCAGTATATCCCCCCCGAGTTCACCCTGTGAAGTGAGAGCTTTGCATACTGGAAGCAGGGATCTGTTTTCTCCTTGCCAAGGGAGGCTGAGTGGGTTGTATGAATGTGAACTATATACCATTCCTACAACAGTTACAGGTGAGTAAGTTACCATTCTAGGGGTGTTGATACAGTTCACTATCTACACTCTGGCAGACTCCTAGCAGTTCTCGGGGAGGAGGGGGCAAGGTGTGTACCCCTATTTGGTGAACAGACATTGGGAGACCAAGGTCCCAAAAGCAGCATTCTGATGGGACTCTAGATCGATGCTGTAGTGGGAAATTAAAGTGTATGCTGACTTCAAAGAAGCAGTCCTGGAAATTTCCTGTATGGAAATGTTCCTGGAGGCAGCCACCGAGGCAGTGCAATGTCTGGTAGAATGAGCCCCAAGCCTTACAATAGGCTCCCTATCAGACAACCTATTGCAGAAGTTAATACAGGATGTGATCCCCCTGCCAATTATCCACTTTGCTGATGGTCTGTCAGGCGGGGCTTCAACATATGTTACAAACAGCTGGTCAGACTTAACCCGAACTCCAGCCATGCACTCTTATAATAAGAGAGTGCCCGCCATAGGTCCAAAGTATAGAGCCTACAGTTGGCCTTCAAAGATGGGCTGGTAAAGTATATCAAAAGGTTGGTCAGCTGGTAAAGGTGAAATTCTGATACAATTTTCAAGAGGAACATCGGTTGGGGGCAAAGAATTACTTTCCCCTATGGAAGACCAGGTAAGAAAATTCCACCAAGAGCACCTGGAGTGCACTAATTCTTCTGGCTGACATTATGGCTGCCAAGAAAGCCATCTTCCATGACAGGTGCGACATCTCACACCAGTGCACAGGCTCAAATAGTTTGACCATGAGCACAGCCAGCACCAGCAGTATGTCCCATGGTGGTGGTGGCTTATGTACAAGAGGGGACAGGTGGCTCAGGCCTTTGAAAAAAGCACCCAACCACAGTCAGTTTACTAGCCCACACCAGTAAGCAGATATGGCTGCCAGGTGCACCTTAAGGGTTGCTCATAGTCCCAACTGAGAGAGAGGCCAGGGGTACGCCAAGATGTTCACCACAGGGAAGGCAAGGGGTCAAGTTCCTTGCCCTGGCACTTTATGGAGAGCATCTTCCACTTGAATACATAGCACAAATGAGTTGACTCTTTCCAGGAGGCCTCCACAATGTGGAGCACTTCTTCCAACAGAACCATGGCCTGGAACTCGAGCCACTCAGGAACCAGGCCAAGAGATGTAAGGATGTCAGATCTGGGTGCAGGACCATCCCCTGTTATCTGATCAGCAGATCCAGACAAAGAGGCAGTCACCGTGGAGGTTGCTGTTGATGCAGTAGAGATTCAGGTATCAGAACTCTCTGGGCCAGTCTGGAGCTATTTGGATCATCCATGTTTTGTCCTTCCAGGCCTTGACCACCACCTTGTGGATCAAGGGGAAGGGAGGCAAGGCATACATGAGGCCTGGGGTCCAGGGCCTTGTGAAGGCACCCAACAGTGTCCCTGACTGTGGGGGATGGGCACAGAACATTCTCAGTTTGGCATTCTCACAAGAGGCAAACAGATCCACTAGAGGTGTGCCCCACAAGGCAAAGAGGTGGTTTACCACCTCCTGATTCAGGGACCACTCATGCAATGTCTCTTCTACCCAGCTGAGAGCATCTGCTAGATGACTGTGAACTCCCATGACGTGGATCACCAAGAGTTCTGCACTTAGGCTGGCACAAGGGTCCAGATGCAGAGGACCTTCCAACATAGGGAAGAGAGTGTGTTTCACCCTGCCTGTTCAGGTAGAATATGGTCATCATGTTGTCCATCTAGACCTGCATGACCTGGTGCCTGACTAGAGAAGCTATATCTGTAAGAGCAAGCTGCAATGCGTGGAGCTCCAGCAGGTTTATGTGCTGACAGGACTCCTGGGGTGATCAGAACCTATGGGTTCTGTGGTCTCCCAGGTGTGCTCCCAATCCCACCTGAGAAACATCAGTCATGAGTGTGACAGTCAGCTCCCGGCAGACAAATGGAATTCCTTCCTCCAGATGTTCTGGGCCTAGCCACTACTGGATGGCACCCCACATCAGCTGGGTCACTGTGAACGGCTGGTTCAAGTGGCATAAGGCACTGGCACCACTGATGACCCAACTCTCATTGCAAGTGGTGCACCTGCCAGTGGGCCCAACGAACCATGCTGATACAGGACACCATGTACCCCAGCAACCGCAGGAAGTCCCGGGTACGGCGCAAGAGCCTAACTGAAATTATGCGGTAAAGGGGGTATGATCCAGTGCCGGGTCCACAGGGAGACAGGCCTTGGCCTGCAGGGAGTCGAGTTCTCCCCAATGAACTTGATCATCTATGCAGTGACCAGTTTGGACTTGTCCAGGTTGACCAGCAGGCCCAAGTCTCCTCAGATCTGGAGGGCCAAATCTCTGGACCTCTCTATGATCTCTTTGGGTGGCCCGGCCAACAGCCAGTCATCCAGACAGGGCTACGCCCTGATGCCCTTGCACCACAGGAGGACTACCACCACTGCCATGTACTCAAAGACCCTTGGTGCGGACAAGGGACCTAACGGCATAACCTGGAAATGGTACAGTACCCCTTCCGCATGGAACCCAAGGTGGGGTGGATGGACATGGACTGGGATGTGGAAGAACACATCCTGGAGGTCCAGGGAGCAGAACCACATGTCCTGCTCCAGAGGAGGAATGATCTGATTCAGGATGACCATCTCAACTTGTGCTTCCACATGAACTGATTCAGATTGTGCAGATCCAGTATGGGATGTCAGCCCCCAAAATCAGTTTTAGAACCAGGAAGTGCCTGGAAACCCTGGCTGGCCAGGGTGTCTAGAACAAGCCATGGCTCCTTTCATAAGGAGCTGAGCAACGTTCTCTTGAAGGGTGGACAGCATGATCTGCAACACCCTGGACTCCCAAGGAGCATGGAGTTAGGCAGGAGAGCCTCAAAGTTCAGAGGCAGCCCTCTGCCAACCACCTCTAATACCCACTTGTCCACTGTGATAGCGGACCAACTTGGCAAGAAGTGGCGTAACTGACCCCTGACAGAGTATACAGACAGGGACAAGGCGAGTGGAGGGATGACACCCCCCAACCCGTCCCTGTGCAGCTTCTGCAGGGGCACTGGCCACTGCAGCCAGAGGGGTACCACCACTCCTCAGTCCACCTCGCTTGGAGCCCCGACTACCAAACTTGGGCTTTGGGCACCAGACCTGGTATTGCCCTTGCTGGGGCTGCTGCCGAGGAGGCTGTGGCTGAAACAGCCAGTACTGAAAAGCCTTTTTCTTAGGCTTCTGTTTCTGGTCCTTCTGGGACAGTGCCACAGAGTCAAGGGTGGTACTGGACTTCTCTATGCATGTGAGATGTCCCTCCATCCCAGGGCCAAAGAGGCTGGTGCCCAAGAAAGGAATATTGACCAGCTTGTGCTGGGTATCTGCCGTAAAGATGGACAAATGCAGCCAGGCCATGTAACACATGGAGACGGCCACTGCCACTGCATAGGCACAGAAACCGCCCATGTCTAAGGTCATCTGGAGCTGCTGTTTAGCCAGTGACTGACCCTGGTCCCGGACCAATTTCACTGGCAACTGCTTGTCAGCAGGAAGGTGAGGGAGTATCTCATCAAGAACTCCGAAGAGGGACTGTCAAAAATTGGCCATCATGATGGAGTAACTCGCCTGACAGAGACCTAAGGATGTTGCAGTATACATCTTTTTAGTGAGGTTGTCAGTCTTTCTGAACTCCTTGTCCAGAGACTCGTCCACATCCCCTTGGCCCCTGGGCTTGCGGAAGGCCAAGTCAGAAGCCAGTTCTTCAGAAGAAGGGTGGTCTGAGAACCCTGAAAGGGACCCAGTAAGGACCACATACTTGCAGACCATAGGGGTGGAGGGTGCCAGGCAGGATGCTGAATGCCGCCAAAGACCCAGGGCCAGTCCCAAAATGGCCTCAGCCATGGGAAAGGCAACTCCCAGGGATTCTCCCTAAGATGTCCATGAGAGGTTACTTGGCCCTTTTCTGGACAGGCTCCAGAAGGACATTCATGGACTCAGATAGCCAGATTAGAACCCCAAATTACTTTGGGACATGGTCAATGGTCAACTCGTCAATCGAGCCTTTATCAGGGATATGAGTCCCAGAGTAAGCCATGAATGATCTATCAAGAGTCGTTCGAGGACTTTCTGAAAATGTCTCTCTACCTTTTCTCACCAAGGACCACCTGGGTATCCACAGATTGTGTAATCTTCACCGACAACAAGCCTGGCAAGCAGGTTGCCAACCGGGCCACCATGGTCAGAGCACCCACCTTCAACTGTGGTGGTGGCACCTCCAACCTCACGGGTAGAGAAGCAATTGCATGGAACACCTGCATTATGTGGACCAGCAGGGGCATAATTCAGTGAACAAAGGTCCAAGGGTACAGCCCTACCCCACCCCACAATGACCCACTGTTGTCAAAGGAGCTCGTTATAGCACCGGTGCATCTTCCGCCTGTGCCTCTGGTTGAGAAGCGTCGACAGCGACACCTCCTGGTCAAGTAGGATTGAGAGCAGGGCCACCTCGATCAAGATCTCAGCTGTTAACCCAACAGTTGACAATGAACAGAGTCCTCCGGCTGGTCATGGTGGAACAAATGGCTCGCCAAATTAAGCATTAGAGGCTTCTGGCGCTTGACTGCCAATGGAGGCTGCTCATAGGATGATCCCATCTGGGACATGTACCAGTTCACGCCCTCCTGAGTGAGGACCAGGAGTACCAAGGTCTGAGAGACGTAATCCTTGATCTCATCCGACAGCTGGTTGACAGGCTCAAGGAAGATCTTCTGGCCTGCTCCATCGGAGTTGAGGTCAACAAGTACGACAGGGGTACCAAGGAGCTCTTGACCTTCACCTCAACTGAGGGAGTCCTGACCACCTTCGAGCACAGTGGAGGGATCAGGAGGACCTCAGTTTCTCCCAGCCAAACAACTGGTATTGGCAGTGCTTCTGTTTCTTGCTGCAATGGGCAGGGTTCTCCCCAAGGTCTTGAGGGCCATGCGCATCTCACAGAATCCCTCTATGAATGACCCTCTGACGTTGGCCCTAGCCAGAAGCAGCACTGAGACCAAGGAGGTGCCCACCACAGCAGCTGTTGCTTCCTCCTCGAAGACCACTAACTGCGACACAGACCCATTAGCTGCCACGGCCTACTTGCGGCCCTTAGACTGCGTCTTCAGATCCTACTCCAAAGGCCGACCAAGGGTAAGCCGGTGCTTCCTGTCTTCCAGAGATTTTGGAAATGTGGAAAGGCAGAGTCCACACCTGGCCATGTTGCGCTGCCCATCCAGGCAGTACAGGCACATGACATGGGGGGGGGGGGTCGGTGACCCACTTGTTTTGCCGGCACCAAACACAAAACTTGAGCTCAAGCTTCCATGGTTCCATCTTCCAATGACGAGGTGGAGTCGACATCTTTGAGTACTGAGCCGAACAACTTCAAAAGAGTGGTTCGCTGATAGCGCAATATCCAAAGCAGAAACTGCTAAGGAAGTGACCTGTTCTTCCAGCAGAAAGAAAGATCGGACATCATGAGGCAAGAGTCAGGGGATACGCTACCCAGGTGGTGGGAGGAGCTTAGCTTAAAGACACCCAGTGGGAAGCCTGTTCCAGTGGAACTGCCAGTGTGTGGATAGTGAACTGTATCAACACCCTGGCACTCACCTCAGATATTGCATAAAAAGGGAGTCTACACCAGTTGCAAAGTAAAACTTCCCTATTATTTCCAAGTATGAAGATGTGCATACAGAATTCATCTGCTCCTGTTGCTGTGGCAGTTCCATATGCACACCTTTACATGTGAAAATGAAGTGGAAGTTTTACTTTGCAACTGGTGTGGACTCCATTTTATTGAATATCTAATGGGAATGCCGTGACTTCTTCTAACCCAAGGAATCACTCATTATGATTAAACTGATGCAGTCAGCCTCCTGTGCTGGACTGCCCGGAGAGATGGAATTATATGCAAATGATGCATCTCTCAATTTGCTCATGCCAATTTCAAACTGCTGCACTCAGAGTGCTTCAGATTCTTTACTCTGCCTGCCTAGTGAAGACGTCCCTGAAAGCTCTCCTGCAACCTCTTCAAAATCTGTTTATCTGGTCGATACGTAGTGTTTTTAGTATATATATTTCAGATTGCTGCCTTAGTTTTAATTTATTTTGTAATTTGCGTGAAAATTTTGTGGGATTAGCGGTTCCTTCACGGTTCCCTGGAACCGAGGGTTCCGCTATTTCTAGTGAGGTTTTTACCTCAAATTTGCTATACTTGTTAGTTCTTGTGGTCGGTTCCTTAACCACATATACTTGTTTAAATTTTATTTAAATTTGTTGGTTCCTCGGTTCCCTTTTTTGTCAGGAACCGAGTAGCGCCCGGTTCCCGGAACCATCAGTGGTTATTTACATTTGAAATATTCAGTTCTAAGGAACCAATAATTTGACATATTTTCTTTAGCAATTCCTGCTCAATGTCAGAGGCTCCTGTTAAGCCTAAGAAACACACAGGACCCACTGGTTTCAATTTGTGTGAGTCTTGTAGTCAGATAATAGCTAAATCAGACAGACATCTGTTGTGTTTTTTTTGTCTGGGCACTAGCCATATTTTTGCAAATTGTGATATTTGTAAAACATTTTTCCTAAATCTCTCAAGAAACGGTCCAAAATTTTGGAAGAAATGGCCTCTGCTTCTACTAATACTGGTGAAAGTGGCTCCTCCACCTCTGGCACAAGAAAGGATGGAGGTAAAGCTAAGGATCCTGATAAAGGATCTGCGGATCAGCTAAAGTTAAGCAGGGTAAGTCAAAAAGGACGGTGGACTCGGGGACTGAACCTATTCCACTTAAGAAAAAATGTAAGGAAAAAGCATGTCGCTGTGCCTCCGTCCGAGAAGGCCAAGGAGCTCCCAGCTGACAAAACTGGTATACCCTCAGCTGAGGACACTGCCAAGGCCTTACAGGTCTTGCAAGCTTGCAGTACCGGTTCCAATACCGACTGCCCTGGTTCCAGTGCCGGTTCCACCTTCTCAGGAACAGCAGGCCTCCTTTCCTGAGGAGGAGGAGGATGATGATTTTGAGGAACCGATATACCCAGAGGTTTCTCCAGAAGAGGAGTTTGGTCCCCCCCCAGGGGTCCCGAGGATTATACCACACATTATGCTTTTGTTAAAAGCATGGTGGAAACAGTCAACCTCCCTCTGCAGGAGACAGAGGATGATGTGGAGGAAGCAGAATTTTTGGATATGATGGGGCTAGCCCCCACAAAATGTTTATTACTGCCTATGAATAAGTCCTTGAAAAAGGCAGCATTACAAATATTCCAAACTCCTAATTCTATTCCAGTTGATAAAAAAGCTGATAAGAAATATTAGCTTGATAGGACAACAGCTGATTTTCTATTCAGCCACCCTGACCCTGAAGGAGTTGTGCAGGTTTCTGCCTGTGACAAAGCCAGAATTCCCTTGGCTACCCATCCTCCAGACAAGGATTCTCGGAAGATGGAAACAATGAGGAAAAAAGGGTATATGGCTGCCTCACTCATACTTAGGCCAATTATATGGCTTATGCAGTGCAATACCAGAAGGCACTCTGGAATACAGTGTTAGCCCTGGCTGACAGAGTGCCAGGTGAGGTGGCAGTGGACCTACAGGATACAGCAACAGCTGCTTTAGATGCCACAAAATACCAGTTTCACATGGCAGTGGACACTAACGATTCTGCAGCCAGGTTGAGGGCACTGTCTCCCTTAGGAGATCTGTCTGGCTCAGGGCCACAAACCTGAGCTTGGACACCCAGGCCAAGGAGATGGACTTTCCATTTGAGAAAAATTCACTGTTTGGTGACAAAACAGAGGCCTATATGAAGAAGGTAGAAAATTACAAGGCCACCTATAGGAGTAATTCTAAGGATAGGCCTTCCACATCCTATAGGGCCCAAACTAGGGGAGGCAGGGCCGAGGATCCTATCCCAGACCATTTTTCCAGGCTCAGGCCTCTCAGCTGCAAAAACAACCCTGAGGATATTTTCAAGGAAGGGGCAGGAGAGCCATGAGGAGAGCTTCTCCCTCCCCTGTGATTCAAGCACAGCCCACTCAGAACCCCTGATCGGCTAGTACAGGACACATCCCCTGTCATAAATCCACCAGTGGGTGGCAGACTGGCTTATTACCTCCAGGACTGGTATACCATCACCACAGACAAGTGGGTCCTAGAGGTGGTGAGCCAGGGTCTGGCATTCAGCTTCAAATCTCTCCCCAAGCTGAGAGCAAGAACATTTGCACCAGTTACATCTGCAGACAGAATCTTACTGGAAGCAGAAGTAACACATCTGCTAACAATCAAGGCAGTAGAGCCGGTGCCCCTAAACCAGCGGGGCAAAGGCTTCTACTCCAGATACTTCCTTACAAGAAAGAAAAATGGGGATTGGTGACCTATCCTGGATTTAAGACTTTTAAATAGACACATTCTGAAACCAAAATTCAAAATGGTCACTCTTGCACTAATCATTCCCACTTTACAAAAGGGAGACTGGCTAGCTTCCCTAGATTTAAAGGATGCTTATTTTCACATCCCGATCAGACACACAGAAAGTACCCGAGATTCAGATTGGCCTCAGGCCATTATCAGTTTGCAGCCCTTCCTTTTGGTTTGACTTCTGCCCCAAGGGTTTTCACAAAGTGTTTGGCCGTGGTACTGGAGTTTCTCGGAAAACAAGGGGTGTCAGTCTTTCCCTACCTGGACGACTGGTTGGTAGTGGGCCCATCTCTACAACTTGCAGAGCAGGCCTTAGCACTAACAAAGACTACTCTGGAATCCCTGGGTTTCCTCATAAACAAACAGAAGTCTCAGCAAACACCAGTTCAGGTACTTAAATTCATTGGTGCAGAACTAGACACCAGTCTGGGCAGAGCTTTTCTGCCCAGGACAGAGTAAACAGCATTCTGCAGATTGCAAGCTCATTTGTGCCAGGAAAACCCAAACCAGCCAGAGAGTTCCTCAGGCTCCTGGGTCACATGGCAGCTGCCACCACAGTGGTACTAGGTTCCAGATTCCAAATAAGACAGATCTAGTTCTACCTGAGACAATATTGGTCGCAGATGACAGATCCTCTGTCAAAATTGGTCCCAGTCACCCACAGCCTGCTTCAGGCACTGCAGTGGTGGTTGGACAAGTACAACCTTTGGGTAGGTGTGCCTTTCACGAAGGAACACCCTTCCTTAGTTCTTACAACAGACGCATCCCTTCTCGGTTGGGGAGCACACATGTTGGATTGTACAGCAAGTGGCACATGATCTCCTCAAGAATCCCTGTTGCACATTAATCTGCTAGAGCTCAGAGCAGTGTACCTAGCCCTGCAGGCATTTGCTCCACATCTTCAAAACAAAGTGGTGCAGGTCAGAACAGACAACACCACTACTATGTATTACATCAACAAACAGGGAGGAACCAGGTCAGACCCACTGTGCACAGAAGCAATGAGGCTGTGGTCCTTGGCTTACTCCATGAAGGTATCCCTAACAGCCATACATCTTCCAGGAAAGGACAATGTGCTGGCAGACTCCCTCAGCAAGGTAAGTCAGGACCACCACAAGTGGTGCCTGAATTCTCAAATTCTCAGTTTGATTTTCAGACAATGGAGCACTCAAGAGATAGATTTCCTCGCCTCCGTAGAAAATCACCAGTTACCAGTATACTGTTGCAGGCCTCCTCTAAGGGGCACACTACCCCTGGATGCGGTGGCATTGGATTGGACGGGGAAGTTCCTCTATGCCTTCCCTTCTTTTCCACTGATATTCAGGACCCTGATGAAATTGAGGTGCCAGTCGGCAACAATGATACTGGTGGCACCAGATTGGGCGAGGCAACACTGGTATTCACTTCTGTTGGCTCTATCAGTAGTACCTCCAATTCATCTGCCCAGGAGGTACAGCCTGCTGATATCCTCTCAGGGCAGGATACTGTACCCCAACCTCATATCACTAAGGCTCAAGGCCTGGCTCTTGAGGACATAAGAGTATGCTAATCTTAAACTGTCAAAACAGGTGCTGACAGTATTTAGGGGTTCCAGGAAACCTTCAACTAAAAGGACATACTCTGCTAAGTGGAAGTAGTTTTCCATATGGTGTACAGGTAAGAGTGTTGACCCATCCAGGGCTGACCTAGCCATACTCCTGGATTACCCAACACATTTGCATCTGTAGGTCTGAAGCCTTCGACACTCGAGGTCCATTTGGCTTCAGTTTCAGCTTATTTGTCAGCTGGTAAAGAGAGATCCATGGCCAAACAGGGACAAGACATTTTTTTAGCTATGTCAATGAAAAGAGGAAGACCATGGAAGGGACAGTAAGGTTAAAAAGGGAAAAGGGGGGACCATGCTGAGGTAAACCAGGAAAAGCAGACATCCTAAACAAATGCCTTTTATTCATTGTTCAAAGATAGGAGGGGCCAAAAAAAGGTAATAGGAGCTCTAGAAGGAGGAAGGTAGACATTAGTCCTTTTTCAGAGGAGAGAGAGTCCTGAAGGGACTCACTAATCTGAAAATTGACAAAGCAATGGGATCAGACGGGGTGCATACAAGGGTACTGAGGGAGTTCAAGGAGGTACTGGCTGTACATCTGACAGTCCAATCTAACAGCTCACTGGAAAGAGGGCTGGTTCCAGAGGACTGGAGAAGAGATGTAGTCCCACTTCACAAAAGTTGTATCAGGGAGGAGGCTGGCAATTATAGGCCAGTCATCCTGACATCAGTGGTGGGAAAGTTAATGAAACCAATGCTGAAGGAAAGGATAGTGGAATATCTTGAATCCAATGGGTTATAAGACTTGAGGCAGCATGGATTCATGGAGGGAGGTCATGTCAAACAAATCCGATTTCTTTGACTGGGTAACCAAGGAACTAGATCAGTTTGGAGCGGTGGACATGGTCCGTCTAGATTTCAGTAAGGCTTTCGACACTGTTCCACAAAGGAGACTAGTAAGCAAGCTGGGTAGCTAAACAGGGGCCCAAAAGTGGTAAACTGGGTGAAAAACTGGTTAGGAGATGGGAAGGGTGGTGGTACACGAGTTCACTTCAAGGAGGGAAGGGTGACCAGCAGGGTGACTCAGGGACAAGGCAGTTGGGAAGAGCTATTTGGATTCTGAGGTGCACAGAGAGGGGTACCTCCAGCAGAAAGACAGAAATGGTGTTGCCTCTGTATAGATTGCTGGTAAGACCCCACTTAGAATACTGTGTCCAATTCTGGACACCACAACTCCAGGAGGACACAAACAGACTGGAGGTGGTCCAGAGATGGGAAATGGTGAAGGGTCTGCACCAAGTGCCCCTATAAGGAGAGACTAAGGAACTCAATATGTGTACCCTGGAAGAGAGGAGGGATGGGGGAATATAATAAAGACCTTTAAATACCTCACTGGAGTGAATAACATACAGGAGGGAAGTATTTTTCAGAAAAATGGTGCTCAGCAATAAGGGGACAGGCTATGAAGCTGGGGGAAGGGGTAGACTTAGGAGAGATGTGAGAAAGTACTTCTTCATAGAAAGAATGGTGGATTCCTGGAATAGCCTTCCAGCAGAGGTGATGGCGATGAAAACTGTGGTGGGATTCAAGGATACATGGAATATTTATAAATGAATCTTAGTGGGAAGTGTCTGCAGTGATACTGTAGGTAGGGGAAAAATGGGCAGACTGGGTGGGCGAAGCAGTCCTTATCTGTCGTCAATTTCTGTTTCTATGTCTCTAGAAGCTGTTTAGTTAGGTTTTAAAACATATGCTCTGATTTCAGTTAATATATAGTGCTTCTGCTGTATGCATTCTTTTGTCAAGGTATCACAGGAGGTTGATAAATACAGGTTACTCACCTGTAACAGGAGTTCTAGGAATGGTATATGTTGTTCATCCACACTCATTGGCAGTATCCTTGCCGCTTTAAATCTTGCCGGAAGGTCTTCAAGCTTGCTCCTCCCACCCACCCGGTGGTATAACTCCGGCTCCGCCCATGGCGCCAGATCAGCCCGCTGGAAGCTCAGCTGGTCTACAGGCCGGGTCAGAGTTTAGAAACAGGTGGATGAACAAATATATACCATTCTAGAACTCTGCTACAGGTGAGTAATCCTGTATTTCTAGGGACATGGACATGTTGTTCATCCACACTCATTGGCAGACCTAGCAGTTCTCCGGGAGGAGGGAGGCAAGACGACACCCCATATACTTACTTGGGAAAGAGAGAGGGAGAACCGAGGCCCCAAAACCAGCATCCCGGCGTGACTCAAGGTCGATGTGGTAGTGGGTAATGAAGGTGTTTGCTGACTTCCAGGTAGCAGCCCTGCAGATTTCCTGGATAGGGACGTCCCTGGAAGCAGCCACCGTTGCAGCAGTATGGCGGGTAGAATGAGCTCTTATCCCTCTGGGAGGCTCCATGCCCGCTAACTTATAGCAGAGATCTATGCAGGAGGTTACCCACCTGCTTATCGTCCTTGGCTGCAGGTCTGCCAGATGCGGCTTCAGCGTAGGGTGACAAACAGCTGGCGAACCTCTCCTCGAATTCCAGCCGTGGCGCCTTATAATAAGCGAGCCTTCTAGGATCCAGAGTATGGAGCCTATATTCGGTCTCCGAGGTGTGATTGGGGTAGAACACCGGCAGAGTCAACACCTGGTTAAGGTGAAACTCCGACACCACCTTCGGAAGGAATTTCGGGTGGGGGCGCAGGGACAACCTTGTCCCTGTGGAAGACCAGGTAAGGAGACTCGATGGAAAGCGCCTGGAGCTCTCCCATCCTTCTGCTGACGTGGATAGCCACTCAAGAAGGCGGTCTTCCACGACAGGTGAGAGAGAGCACCTGTGCATAGGTTCGAATGGCTTGCCCATGAGCTTGCCAGTACCAGCAGTAGATCCCACGGAGGTGGGGGGTTCCCGCGACTGGAGGAAATGTGATCAAGGCCTTTGAAAAAGCGCCAGACCACCTTCTCCTCGCGCCATCGACTGCTTCCCCGGCCACGCCTGTGAGCAGAGATGGCTGCCAGGTGCACCCTAGGGTCGCCGACCTAAGCCCTTGACTAGAAAGGGACCATAATAGTCCAAGATGCTTGCCAAGGAACAGGAGGAAGGGTCCAAGCCCTTGCCCTGACACCAAATGGAAAACCTTTTCCATTTGAAGGCATAGCATTTTCTGGTCGACTCCTTACGGGACGCCTCAACTACATTGAGGACCTCGTCGGAAAGACCCAAAGCCTGGAACTCTAGCCGCTCAGGAACCAGGCCGTCAGGTGCAGGGATTGAAGGTCCGGATGGAACACCTTCCCCTGATTGACTGAGAGCAGGTCCGGGCGAGCTGGAAGCTGCCACGGAGTCCTGGAGCTGAGACTGAGGAGATCTGGGTACCAGAACTGACGAGGCCAGTCTGGGGCTATCAGAATCACCTGCGCCTTGTCCCTCCTCGCCTTGAGAAGCACCTTGTGGATCAAGGGAAATGGGGGAAAGGCGTAAAAGAGGCCCGGGGTCCATTGCCTCGAGAAGGCATCCCCCTGCAGCGAGCCCTGCTGAGGGGGGCGGGCATGAAACAGACTCAGCTTCGCGTTCTCCATGGAGGCAAACAGGTCCACCTGAGGTGTGCCCCAAAGGGAGAACAGATGCTGTACTACCTCCGGCAGGAGAGACCACTCGTGGGATGCAGCCCCTATCCGGCTCAGGGCATCGGCCAGGGTGTTGGAGGCTCCTGCCACGTGAATGGCTAGGAGATCCGCCTCCAGGCTGCGCCACGAGTGACCAAATGCGGAGAGCTTCCTTGCATAGAAGCATGGAGCCGGCCCCGCCTGGGCGGTTTAGATAGTACATGGTCGTGGTATGTCCGCCTGGACTCGGACCACTTGACCCCGGAGGAACGGAGCAAAGGCGGTGAGAGCTAGGGCGGACCGCCGGAGCTCCAGCAGGTTGATGTGGCATCGGACTCGCTGGGGACCAGAGGCCATGAGCCCGGTAAGTTCCCCAGATGGGCACCCCAACCCATCAGAGAGGCATCGGTTTAGAGAGACCGCTGCTCGGGCGGATTTAACGGGATGCCCTCCTGCAAATGATCTGGAACGGTCCACCACTGGAGAGCTGCCTCCACATCCCTGTGTCACCATACAAGCTGGTCCAAGGATCGCAGCTGCTGTGACCACTGGCTGGCCAGTCCCACTGAAGGGACGATGTTCCAGCGGCCCAACGGACCACGCTTGCACAGGCCACCATGAGACCCAGGAGGCGCAGGAAGTCCCGGCAGGGCGAATTGCCCAACCAGAAATGATCGGGCAAAGGAGGAAAGAACTCGCCCTGTCCGCCGGAGCCAGCCTTGGCTCGAAGAGAGTCGAGCTGCTCCCGATGAATAAAATCACCTGCTCGCCTCGAGTCTGACTGGCCTCTGATAAGGAGGCCCAGTTGAGAGCAGACCTGAGGGCCAGATCTCTGACCACCGCCTCCTTCCTGAGGGAGCTGCTATCAGCCAGTCGCCCAGGTAAGGGTACACCCGACCTCGGCGCCGCAGGGAATGCTGTCACCACTGCCATGCATTTGGTGAAGACCCTGGGAGCTGGAGACAAGCCAAGGGCATGGCTTGAACTCAGAGAGATCCTTCCGCCGGAAGGCAGGGAATTCTGGTGAGACGGACGGATAGGGACGTGAAAAACCGCCCTGCAAGTCCAGAGAGCAGAACCACACGCCGCTCCAAGGATGGTATTATCTGAGCCAGAGTGACCATCCTGAAGGTTCGAGACCTTAGGAACTTGTTTAGGTCGTAGGTCGAGAATGGGCGCCAGCCCCCGTCTGCTTCGGAACCAGGAAGTACCTGGACACAAACCCTGGGTCTGAAGGAGGTCCACCACCTTCTTTACCACCTCCTTCTGGAGGAGGAGAGCGATGTCGGCTCGACGAGGCCAGTGAGGCTGGGGATCCCAAGCCCCGAGGGCGACGGCTCTGAAGGGTGGTGCCTGCTCAATTCCAGAGGCAGGCCTCTTCCCACCACCTTCAAGACCCACCTGTCCGTGGTAACAGCGGACCAGGCGGAACGGAAGTGCTGGAGCCGCCTCTCACGGGGAACCAGGGGCAGGTGACGGGGATGGGGCGACACCCTCAGCCCGCCACTGGGCAGGCTTGGAGGAGGGACCGCCGAGGGACCTCCTGGGCCCTTTCCTCCCTGGCCTCCTGTTAGAGGAAGCCGGCGTTTGGGTTTGGGATGCTAGGCCGAGCCTGCTGGCCCTGACGTTGTTGCCGGGCGCTGCCGGAGGCACAGAAGGACGAAAGGGCTTAGGCTGTGGTTTGCGGCCTTTGTCCTCTGAGCGAAGAGACCGAGTCCAAGGTTTGGACTTCTCGATCCTCTGCAGGTGACCTTCCACCCCAGGGCCGAAGAGGTCAGTCCTCAAAAGGGAACATCCGCCAACTTGTGCTGGTATCCAAGTAAAGGTGGATATCCTCAGCCAAGCCCGCCGACGATAGCCACTGCGGCCGCCACCGATCTGGCACATGAGTCCCCACATCCAAAGCAGTCTGAGCTGCTGTTTGGCCACTGCCCTGCCCTGGTCCCGCACCTGCTTAACCGTAGTCTGCAGATCGGCGGGAAGATGAGGGATGACCTCATCCAGGGAGCCCAACAGGGCATGAGAAAATGTGCCATGAGGACGGGTCAACTGGCCTGACGAAGTGTCGAGAGGACGCAGCGAGATCTTTCGCCCGTGACATAGTCCACTCCTGACCCTTGTCAGGAGGTTTGTCCACATCCCTGGCGCTAGCCGGGCGCCGGAAAACGCTTGTCGGTAACCAACCCCTCAGCAGAGGGGTGTTCCAAAACCGGACAAGGAACCGTAGGACTCGCATTTCCTGGCCATCCTGGTCAAGGCGAGGGCAGGAAGCAGGGCGCTGCAAAGTTCCAGTGCTGGACCCACTATGGCCTCAGGCCACCGAAAGGCCTCCGGCGGAGAATCCCCCGGTCCAGAATCTCCTGAGGGGATACCTGGCCCGCTTTGGAACGGGTTCGAGCCCATCCCGGTAGACCCGAGATGAGCCGGCAGTCCTAGGAAGGACGACGGGCTATCGCCCATTGGCTGACTCCTGAAGACTCCAAGTCCAGTCGCTGAGAAGAAGGAGGAATCATCTTCGGACCTCGGAAGAGTCCTCAAGAGCTGCCTCTGGCTGAACCACCCTTCACCTGCCGAGGTCGGTCGGGAGTGAGGGTAACTGACAGCCGATGGGTAAACCCCTAGCCGACCGAGAATCTTGGTCGGAGCCCCAATTGTGGCTGTGGAGGCGGAGGTTCCACCGCAATCGGGTGGAGCAGTTGGTCGGCCGAACAACCGCCTGGGTATAGGCTCCGGCAAGTCGGGGTTGTGTCGGGCTGCCCGTGACAGTTACTTAATGGCGGGAAGGCGCCGAGTCGCTTATTCTCGCCAGGAGGAGTTGTTGCAACATAAGGTCCTCGCACTGGCCGACGCACTTGAGGCCAAGCCTCCTCATCCGGGAGGAGGAGGACGAGGACGAGCGGCGACGCCGCTTACCATGGGGTGCCGAGACCGAGACCGCTTATGACGGTGGGGACGGCTGGACCGCTGAAGAGGTCCGAGACCGAGACCGAGAGTCCCGAACTGTCGGTCGCAGGGAGGTGTCGGCCGGAACCGACACCCTTCGCTCGGAAGGTCCATCCGAGGGCCGGAACCGGAGGCACAGGCGAGCCCACGGGATCTCAACCTCCCGGGAACCGGGAGAGGGGAATCTCGCCGCTAAAGGCGACAGCCCGTTCAATGGGTCGAGAAAATCTCGACTTCATCAGTGGGAGTCTCCCGTCAACTGACCTGACGGGACACCGTGAGGCCAGTGGCTGCCGAGCGGTCGATCGGGCCGACGGTCGACGGCCCGGGAGAGGACCTTTCCGCCCCAAGAGCGCCGACGGATTCTACCCTTGTCCTCTTTTTGACCGAGAAAAGGTCCAGCAGACGAGGCCCTCTCTCCTTTAGTGGAGAGGGACAGACAAAGCTCCTTAAAGGAAGCCGCAGGAAGAACCCAGAGAGAGCGGGATAAATGCTCATGCCGAGGAAGATACGGTCGCCGCTTCCTCCTTCGAGGGCCACCATCCGCCAGCTGATCCGGCCGAGGCCGCCGCGATACCGCCAACCGGGCCTCCTTGACTTCACCGAGGGAAACGCTTCGACGGCCCAGTTGCACCGGGCAGCACGGTCTTCGAGGACGAGGTCGAGAAAGATGAGCACAGGTCGCAAGCCCGCGGGTCGTGCTCAAGGCCTGACAGTAGACACACGGAGTGTGGATCCGCCCGAGACATCTTCACCCGCATGGGCATCTCCAATCCGGGAGTCGATTTATCCATCGCAGTCACGAGGGATCAAGACTGAAGTCTTTTGCAAAATATTATTTTTAAATCCGCAAACGGAGAAATAGGAACTAGTCACAAACGCGAGCGTTATGAGGAACCTGAGCCAAGCGTAGGAAGATTCGGCGTTATGGGCGGAGTCGAGAGTTATACCACCCGGTGGGTGGGAGGAGTGTTTTGAAAGCTTCCGCGGCTTAGTGCTTGGCAAGCGATATTTCGTTACTGAGTGTGGATGAAACAAACATATCCAAGTGTCCCTAGAAACAGGTTACTCACCTTAACAGGAGTTCTAGGAGTGGTATATGTTGTTCATCCACACTTGTGGCAGGTTCCTTGCCGCTTAAATCTTGCCAGAAGGTCTTCAGCTGGCCCTCCCTCCCATCTACCCGGTGGTAAACCTCGACCGCCCCATGACGCCAGATCTAGCCTGCTGGAAGCCAGGTTGCGATCGGGCTGGGAGGTCGGTGGGTCATGATGAACAACACTATACCACCCTAGAACTCCTGTTACAGGTGAGTAACCTGTATTTCTAGGATGTGGATATGTTGTTCAATCCACACTTTGTGGCAGACTCTAGCAGTTCTCCGGGAGGAGGGAGGCGTGGCACCCCTACTAGGAATAAGGACTGAGAACCGAGGTCCCAAAACCAGCATCCTGGCGTGACTCTAGGTCAATGGGGTAATGGGAAATAAAGGTGTGTGTTGACTTCCAGGTAGCAGCCCTACAGATTTCTGGATAGGAACATCCCTAGAAGCAGCCACCGAAGCGACGGTATGGCAGGTAGAATGAGCTCTTATCCCTTTGGGAGGCTCCATGCCCGCCAACCTACAGCAGAGATCTATGGAGGAGGTGACCCACCTGCTTATCGTCCGCTTGGCTGCAGGTCTGCCAGGTGCAGCTTCAGAGTAGGTGACAAACAGCTGGCGAACCTCTCCCCAACTTCAGCCGTCGCCCTTATAATAAGCAAGCTTCTAGGGTCCAAAGTATGGAGCCTATATTCAGCTTCTGAGGTGTGATTGGGGTAGAACACCGGCAGAGTCAACACCTGGTTAAGGTGAAACTCCGGCACCACCTTCGGAAGGAATTTCGGTTGGGGGCGAAGGACAACCTTGTCCCTGTGGCAGACCAGATAAGAAGACTCGATGGAAAGTGCCTAGAGCTCTCCCATCCTTCTGGCTGACGTTATAGCCACCAAGAAGGCAGTCTTCCACGACAGGTAGGAGACATCGCACCTGTGCATCGGTTCGAATGGCTTGCCCATGAGCTTAGCTAATACCAGCAGTGGATCCCACAGAGGTGGAGGTTCTCGCACCGGAGGGGATATGTGATCAAGGTCTTTGAAAAAGCACCCGACCACCTTCTCCTGTGCCACCGGCCTGCACACGGTAGCAGAAATAGCTGCCAGGTGCACCTTGAGGGTCATCGACTGAAGCCCTAGCTGAGAAAGGGACCACAGGTAGTCCAAAATACTAGCCAAGGGACAGGAAGATGGGTCCAACCCCTTGTCCTGACACCAAATGGAGAATCTCTTCCATCTGAAGGCACAGCATTTTCTGGTCAACTCCTTACAGGACGCCTCAACGACGTTGAGGACCTCGATGGAAAGACTCAAGGCCTGGAACTCTAGCCGCTCAGGAACCAGGCCATCAGGTGCAGGGATTGAAGGTTCGGATGGAGAACCTTCCCCTTGTCGACTGAGATCAGGTCCGGGCGGGCTAGAATCCGCCTCGGGAGCCTGGAGCTGAGGCTGAGGAGATCTGTGTACCAGAACTGGCGAGGCCAGTCTGGGGATACCAGGATCACCAGTGCCTTGTCCCTCCTCGCCTTGAGAAGCTCCCTGTGGATCAAGGGAAGTGGAGGGAAGGCGTAAAAGAGGCCCGGGGTCCACAGCCTTGAGAAGGCATCCCCCTGCAGTGAGCCCTACTCAGGGGGCCTCAGCTTAGCATTCTCCCTAGAGGCGAACAGGTCCACCTGAGGGGTGCCCCAATGGGAGAACTGGTCTTGCACTACCTCCAGCAGGAGAGACCACCCGTGAGATGCAACGCCTATCCGGCTGAGGGCATCGGCCAGACTGTTGGAGGTTCCTGCCACATGGAAGGCTAGGAGATCCGCCTCCAGGCTGATCACGGGAGACCAGATGAGGAGAGCCTCCTTGCACAGACGTAAGGAGTGCGTCCCACCCTGACGGTTGAGGTAGTACATGGTCATGGTGTTGTCCGTCTGGACCTGAACCACCTGACTCGCATACAAACGGCCAAGGCGGTGAGGGCTAGTCAAACCGCAAGCTCCAGCAGGTTGATGGGCAAGAGACTCTGAGGGGACCAGAGGCCATGGGCCCGGAGATCCCCCAGATGGGCACCCCAACCCATCAGAGAGGCGTCGGTCATTAGAGTGACCATCGGCTTGGAGCGGACAAACAGGATACCCTCCTGCAGATGAGCTGGGACGAGCCACCACTGCAGACCGTCCCACATCTCCTGGGTCACTGTCACCGGCTGGTCCAGAGGACCGGAGCGCTGTGACCACTGGCTTGCCAGCCCCCACTGCAGGGGGTGCATATGCCGGCGGGCCCAGCGGACCATGCTGATGCAGGCAGCCATGAGGCCCAGAAGGCGTAGGAAGTCCCGGGCAGGGCACAATTGCCCAACCAGAAATGACTGGGCAAAGGAGGAAAGGAACTCGGCCCTGTCCGCTGGGAGCAGAGCTCTGGCTCGAACAGAGTCGATCTCTGCCCCAATGAGTTAAATCACCTTTAATGGCACGAGTTCCAATTTGGCCTCATTGATGAGGAGGCCAATCTGAGAGCAGACCTGGAGGGCCAGATCCCTGAACCGCTCCACCTCCAATCTGGAGGGGGCTGCAATCAGCCAGTCATCCAGGTAAGGGTACACCCAGACCCCTCGGCGCTGCAGGAATGCTGTCACCACTGCTCTGCATTTGGTGAAGACCCTGAGAGCTGGAGAAAGGCCGAAGGGCATGGCCCGGAACTCGTAAAGAGATCCCTCTGCTCTGAAGAGGAGGAATTGCTGATGAGACGGACGGATTAGGATGTGAAAGAATGTGTCCTGGAGATCCAGCGAGCAGAACCACATGCCTAGTTCCAAGGATGGAATGATCTGAGCCAGAGTGACCATCCTGAAGGTGCACGGCCTTAGAAACTTGTTCAGGTCGTGCAGGTCGAGAATGGGGCGACAGCCCCCTGTCCACTTTGGGATCAGGAAGTACCTGGACACAAACCCTGGGTCTAGATGAGGGTCCACCACCACGCTGATCACCTCCTTCTGGAGGAGCAGGGCAATGTCGGCTCGACGAGCCAAAAGCGAGGCTGCAGAACCCGTTGCCTCCCATGGGGTGACGGCTCAATAGGAAGGGGACTGCTCGAACTCCAGAGGCAGACCCCTGCTGACCACTTCTAGCACCCAGAGGTCCGTGGTGATAGCGGACCAAGTGGAAAGGAAGTGGCAGAGCCGTCCCCCCACGGGGGGAACCCAGGGAGGAGCGACGAGGCTGGGGGAGACACCCCACAACCCGTCACTGGGCAGGCTTGGAGGAAGGGCCAGCCGAGGGGCATCCTGGACCCTTCCCTCCAGGCTTCCTACTGGAGGAAGTGGCAGACTTGGCCTTAAGGTGCCAAGTGTGAGCTTGCTGACCCTGTTGCTGGTGCTGCTGTGCCGGACGTGCCGCAAGAGCGGAAGGGCAAAAGGGCTTAGGCTACTGCTGGCGGCCTTTGTCCTTCTGGGCAGAAGTGACCGAGTCCAAGGTGGCACTGCACTTCTCGATCCTCTGGAGACGGTCTTCCACCCCTGGCCCGAGCAAGTCGGTGCCAGGAAGGGAACATCTGCCAGCTTGTGCTGGGTGTCCGCCGTAATGGTGGAGATCCGCAGCCAAGCTCTGCAGCGCATGCCTATTGCGGGTGCTACTGACTGGGCACAAGAGTCACCGATGTCCAAAGAAGTTTGGAGCTGCTGCTTAGCCACCGCCCTTCCCTGATCCCACATCTGCTTGACCGTCATTTGAAGGTCAGCCGGGAGATGGGGAATCACCTCATCCAGGGAACTCATAAGGGCATGTGAGAAATGTGCCATCAGTACAGCTGAGCTAGCCTGTCGAAGGCCTAGAGGGGAAGCAGCGTAAACTTTCTGTCCCGAATAATCCAACTTTTTGGATTCTTTATCGGGCGGTTCGTCCACGTCCCTAGCGTTCCCGGAATGCCGGAACACACTGTTGGTCACCAGCCCCTCTGCAGAGGGGTGCTCCGAGAAACCGGAGAGTGAACCGTTGGGGACCGTGTACTTGCGAGCCATCCTGGCCGAAGGCGCGAGACAAGATGCTGGCCGCTGCCACAACTCCAGGGCCGGGCCAACAATGGCTTCGGCCACCGGGAAGGCCGCCGTAGGGGAATCTCCTTGGTCCAGTATCTCCATGAGGGGATACCTGGCCTGTTTCTGAACAGGTCTGAGCTGCATCCCAGTGGACTCTGAGATGAGTCGAAGTATACCCAAGAATGAGGATGGGCTCTCGTCCACCGACTGACCCCCTGCAGATTCCAGGTCAATTGGTCTGGAGTACAGGGAGGAGTTGTCGTCAGACTCCAAGGAGTCTGCAAACAGCTGGCGAGCGCCTGAGCCACCCTCCATCTGCCGAGGCTGATCGGGAGTGAGGGTGACAGACAACCTGTGGGGCAAGGCCTGAACCGACCAAGAATCCTTGGTCGGGGCCCCAGTCTTTGGTTGAGGAGGTGGTGGTTCCACCACAATGGGCTGAGCAGCCAGTTTTGGTTGAACAACTGGCGCCGGCGTCAGCTCGTCGAAAACTATGAGGGGTTGCTTCAGTCGCTCCGGTGACAGCCAGTTAATGGCTGGAGAAGGCGACGAAGCCAGCCTGTTACTGGTCAACAAAAGTTGCTACCACATCACGTCCTCGTAGCGCTGGCGTAACTTACGTCAAAACCTATCCTCCGAAGAGGATGAAGGGGATGAGCGTGATGCCGTTTTCCATGGTGCCGAGACCGCTGATGTCGGTGGGACCTACTCGACCTGGAAGAGGACCAAGACAGAGACCTTCGGGGTCGCCGAGGGTGGGTCAAAGAGGGGGTGGGGGAAGAAACCCGCTCATCCTTCCGCTCAGGGTCCTTGACCGGGGACTTCAGCAAAGGAGGCACAGGCAAGTCCTCGGTTACCACCGGGGGAACCAGTGAAGAAGGGTTGTTGGCTTCTCCAGACAAACTGTTCAACGGGTCGGAGAAAATCTCGACGCAGACAGGTGCGTCTCAGCCGGCTGACCTGACGGGACACCGCGGAAGCCAGCGGCCTTAGCCACAACCTCGACCGAAGTCGCGCGTCGACGGTCTAGTGAAGGGGATCTCTCCCGCTTCGATGAATGTCGACGGTGGGACTTACCTTTTGGTTCTCTTTTCTTGGACCTACTGGTATGTCCCGATGGCCCTTCTCCCTTGGTGGAGAGGGACAGGCAAAGCTCCTTAAAAGAAGCAGTGTAGGAGGAGCCCAAGGAGAGTGGGATAAATGCTGCGGCCGAGGACGAAGATGAAGTGGCCTGGACCTCCTACTCCTCGAGGGCGATCAACTGCTCCAGCTGCTCCACGGAGCCCACAGCCATGGACACTGCCCAACGGGCCTTCTTTGACTTTCTCAGGGCACCCAAGTTGCAGTCTGGCAGCGCGGTCCTCTAAGACCAAAGCCAAGAAGGACTTGCACAGATCGCAGGCCTGCGGATCGTGGGCAAAACCCAGGCAGTATACGCACATGGAGTGCGGATCAGTCCGGGACATCTTCTGCCCGCAAGGGCACCGATGGGAGCTGGGAGTGGATTTGTCCATCATAGCCACGATGGAAGATGAAGACTGCAGTCTAGTAAACTTTAAAATAATTTTCAGAAAAGAGTTTGGATCCAGGCCTAAAATGCAGAGCGCTAAGGAGGGAACCTGAGCTTCCAGGTGGTAAGGAAGATCAGGCGTCATGGGACGGAGCAGAGGGTTTTACCACCTGGGTGGGTGAGAGGAGCCTGCTTGAAGACCTTCCGGCAAGATTTAAAGCAGCAAGGAACCTGCCACAAAATGTGGCTTGAACAACATATCCACATCCCTAGAAGGCAGAATTACTAATGGACTTTGTTGTAGAATTCAGTTCTGTGTTGGCACTTTCCCCTCAGACTGCATGGAGGATAGCAGGTTTCTGCAGGCAGCCGCATGAAACGCGAGGCTGCCTGGAGCATCTCGGTACTTGTGTGGTATTCTGCGCATGCACAATGGAGTGAAGCCGCCATCTTAGGTGAGGTGTCCACTGCGATGTGATTTTGCATGTGAGCAGAGTGCTGCGCATGCGCAGAAAGAAGGGTAGCTGCCATCTTAGGCGAAGCCGGGAAACGACAGCACTGTAGTAGTCACTGGTGGGACTAGGCGGCTGCAGGAAGCCACCAGGCATTCATTAATAATGTATTTAGGTCAGCACTGGCCGTTGGTCAGGGACATGGTGACTCAGGGCACTGGTTGGAAGTTATTAATTATATTAAAAAAAAAATGTATGATTGACAGTTGTTGGCAGCATAATTAACTGCTAGGCTGAAGTCAAAAGTCGGGAACAAAACGTATACTAGAATAATTTTAATAAGGGCCATACTATTTGTTGACATGTAATGGGCATATTTTGTGTGTAAGACTGAAGCAAAATTCAGGCCCCCGACATGGTTACTTCTATGTGTCCAGGGCATTGCCTAACTGGAAGTCCTTCTTTTTTAGTGGGCATTACCAAGCAAGTCTGGTTACGTTTTGGTGCTCTCAGGTCCCCCAGATTGGCCGGCCAGGGTGACTAAGACAACCATGCTGCTTCCATTGGTTGTTACAGATGGTTTGGTTTACAAATTATATCTGTCAACATTTGTTTCATGTGGCTGTGCAGGATGCAATGGATGGTAGCCCTCTTGGGGGGCGAGGGGGAGTGTGAGTTGAAACCCCGGCTGTCACAACAAGGCACCCCCAAACAAGCCTGGGATCGATGATTTGGCAAAAATAAAATCTAAAACAAGCAGAAAAGGGGTAGGGGGAGGCAGTGAACATGGCAAGGTAAGGAATGGCAGGCACGGTCAGCACAACTGGTAAGGTCAGTATGAGCATGACACTAACTCCAATTTTTCTTCACAGTACAAGACCGGGTGCAGTATGAAGCAGAGGTGGAGAATGCAAACAGGGGTTTGGTGTTCTGTGCTTTGTGTCTTTACAGTTTACAGTGGTCCAGGAAGCTGAGAAATGGGAACATGACCATGGTAAAATTTGAGCAGCAGTTGACAGCATTTACCCAGGTGAAAGGAAAGGCATGGTGGGATGTCTGCTTCCAAAACCCGGAGGCTCAGGCCCTCCTGGGTGAGGACCAGGAGCACCGATGTCTGTGAGACCATTTCTTCTGCCTTGTCTGACAGATCAATCAGGTCGAGAAAGATCTTGGCTGGCTAGTCATCCGGCGTTAAGGTCGACTGACTCATTGGCAGGGCCAAAGAGTCCTCGGCCTGACCATCGACTGAGGCCAGTGATCAGTAAGCAGAAATGGTAAAGGGCCGTCATCAACAGTCGCAACTGAAAGAGGGACCAGAGGGAGTCCAGGATGCTAGCTACAGGGCAGGCAAGGGGATCAAACTCCTTGCTCTGCCACCAGGTGGAAAACCACTTCCATTTAAAAGCATAGCATCTGTGAGTCAACCCTTTGGGAGGCCTCCACAACGTGGAGTACATCATCCAAGAGACCCAAGGCCTGGAACTCTAGCAACTCAGGAACCAGGCCATGAGGTGCAGGGACTGCAGGTCCCGGTGCAGGACTGTTCCCTGAAGTCTGAACAGCCGATCCGGGCAGAGAAGCAGTCATCAAAGAGGTCCGCTGCTGAGGAGACCCAGGTACCAGAACTGCCTTGGATAATCTGGAGCTATCAGGATCATCTGCAACTTGTTCACTACCTTGTAGATCAAGGGAAAGGGAGGGAAGGCATACATGAGGCCTGGGGTCCAGGGCCTCATGAAGGTACCACCAACAGTGTCCCAGACTGTAGGGAGTGGGGGTGCACAAACCAGCCTCTTTCTGGCATTCTTCCAGGAGGCAAACAGGTCTAACAGAGGAGTGCCCCACTGGGAGACCAGGCGGTTCGCCACCTCCTGATGCAGGTACCACTCGTACATCTTTCCTACCCCACTGAGAGCATCCACCAGCTGACTGTTCTTTCCTGCTGCATGGATCACTAGAAGATCTGCACCCAGGCTGCGTGCAAGGGTCCAGCTGTGTGCAAGGCCTCCCAACACAAGGGAAGGGAGTGAGTTCCACCTTGCCTGTTCAGGTAGAACATGGTCATGGTGTTGTCGGTCTGGACCTGCACAACCTGACCCCTGACTAAAGGAGCAGATTCCATAAGCGCCAGATGCACTGCACAGAGTTCCAGCAGGTGTATGTGGTGATGGGACTCTTGGGGTGACTAGAACCCATGGGCTCTGTGATCTCCCATGTGCACGCCCCACCACACCAGAGATGTGTCCATCGTGAGCGTGACTGTCAGTTCTGGGTGGACAAATGGGATTCCTTCCTCCAGGTGTTCTGGGATCAGCCACCACTGGATGGCATCCCACTACTGGCCGGCCATTATGGCTGGTTGGTCTAAGTGGTCTAGGCACTGCGACCACTGACGGCCCAACTCCCACTGCAGGCAATGCATCCACCAACAGGTCCAATGGACAATGCTGGTGCAGGATGCTATGTACCCCCCAGCAGCCTCAGGAAATACCCAGCAAGGAACAGAGAGCCCAACCTGAAATGATTGGGCAAAAGAGGTAAGATCCAGAGCTTGGTCTGCAACTAGGTGGGACTTGGCCAGCAAACAGTCTAGTTTTGACCCGATGAACTCGATCACCTGCTTGGGTACCAGTTTGAACTGGGTTGACTAACAGGCCCATGTCTTGGCATGTCTGGAGAGTCGGTTCTCTGGACCCCTCCATGGCCTCTGGGTGGACTGGCCAACAGCACGTTGCCAAGTAGGGGTACACTCTGACCACTAGGTGCCGCAAGTATGCTGCCACCACTGTCATGCACTTGGTGAAGACCCTGGGTGACGAAGAAAGTCCGAAAGGCATGACCTGGAACTGGTACAGGACCCCTACCGCTCAGAACCAGAGGCACCAGCGGTGGGTATAACAGACTGGGATGTCAAAAAAATGCACCCTGGAGATCTAGGGAGCAGAACCACCTTCTGCTTCAGTAATGGAATGATCTGATTCAGAGTGACCATCCGGAACATGCATTTCCACATGAACTGGTTTAGATTGTACAGATCCAAAATGGAAGTGCCTGGACGCGTAAGCCTGACTGTCCAGGGCAACCGGGACACAGGCTATTGCCCCTTTTGTAAGGAGCTGAGCAACATCCTCTCAAAGAGCGGACAGGGTGTCCTGCAACAACCTAGACTCCCTAGGCCCATGCAGGTAGGTAAGGTGGGGAAGCTTCGACGTCCAGAGGCAACCTTCTGACTGCTATGTCCAACACCTACTTGTCCACTGTGACAGCAGAGCAATGTGGCAAGACATAGTCAACCTCCGACGGAGAATGTAGACAGGGACAAGAAGGGTGGAGGGATGGCACTCTCGACCCGTCACTAGGCAGCTTTTGTGGGGGCACCGGTGACTGCAGCTGGAGGAGCACCACCACCCCTACCACTCCCTTTCTTAGGACCCTGGACTTGGGCCTGTGGTGCTAGGTCTGGTACTGCTCATGCTGTGGCTGCTGACAAGGAGCCTGTGGCTTAAAGCACAGATATTGGAAAGCCTGTTTCTTAGGCTTCTTTTTCATGTCCTTCTGGGAACATACCACAGAATCCAGGGTAGCACTGGACTTCTCAATACAGGTGAGATATCCTTCAACCCCACGGCCAAACAGGACAGTGCCTAAGATCGGGACATCGGAAAGTTTGTGCTGGTATCTGCCATGAAGCTGGACAGATGCAGCCAGGCCCTGCAACACCTTGCTGCCATGGCAGAGGCACATCAATTGTCCATGTTCAAGGCTGTGTGGAGCTGGTGTTTATCCAGCAGTGATCCTGGTCTTTGATGAATGTCACCACGACTGCTGAGCAGCTGGGAGGTGAGGGAGGATGGAATCAAAAACTCCCAACAGGGACTGACTGAAATGGGCCATCATCCTGGCATAGCTAGCCTGATGAAAAAACAAGGATGCCGCAGCATACAACTTTTTAGTGGCATGGTTAATCTTCAGTGACTCCTTTTCCAGAGACTTGTCCACATCCCCCTGGTGTCTGGACTTGCAGAACACCAAATCCGTGACCAGCCCCTTGGTGGAGGGGTAGTCCGAGAACTCAGAAACGGATCCAGTAAGGATTGCATACTTGCAGACCATACAGACAGAGGGTGCCAGGCAGTATGCTGCCAAAGCTCCAGGACCAGTCCCAAAATAGCTTCAGCCATAGGAAAAGCAACCCCCAGGGAACTGTCCTTGTCCAAAATGTCTGTAGAAGAGTACTTGGCCCTTTTCTGGACTGGCTCTAGCTGGACTGACATGGACTCAATTTAGGTGGAGAAGCACCCTGAAGAACACTGGGCAATGCTCCATGGCCAGCTCTTCAACTGATCCCCAATCAATCAAGGGGGGGAGCTCCAGAGGAACCATGGACTCATGGTCTAAGTCATCCGAGGAGTCCTCGAAAATGGACCTCGACTGTTTCTCACCATGGACCACCTTGGTATCCTCCCCTGGGGTGATCTGCACTGACAACCAGCCTGGCAAGCTGGTACCTGAACAGGCATCCTTGGTCGGAGCATCAACCTTCAGCTGTAGTGGTGGTGGCTCCACCTGAAGAGGTGGAGAAGCAGTTGCGGGGAGCAACTATGTAGTATGGACCGATCGGGGCACCACTGGCAGCTGCAAGGGAACCGAAGGTCCAGGGGGGTAGAGCCCTACCCTGCCCCACTTTTGCCAGAGAAGCTCCATGTAGCACCAGCGCAGTCTACAATGGTGCCTCTCTTCACCCATGGATGAAGAGGTTGAGGAGTGTCGATAAGGATGCCTCCCAGTCGAGCGGGATCAAGAGCAGGCATGCCTCAGCTGAGGATCTCGACTGTCTACCTGACAATAAATGTTGAGAGGAACCTTCCGGCTGGTTGTTGTATACCAGGTGCCTGCCCGCATTAAGTAGCATGTGCATGGAAGGCTCAACCAGGATCTGAGAGACTGATTTCTCAACCTCATTCGACAACTGGCTGACAGGATCAGGGGAAATTTCTATGGCCTGCTCAACTGGAGTCGAAGTTGACTGGCCCAACAAGGGGACCAAACAGCCCTTGACCTGCCACTCGACACAGAGGCAAGCAACCACCATCGAGTGGTCGAGCGAGTTCAGAGAGCAGGTGGACAGTGATCTCTCCCGGTTCAATGATCGGCGCTGGTGGCACTTGTGCTTAGCACCACAGTGGAGAGGGCTCCACCCCAGAGTCTGGAGGGCCAAATCCATGTCTCGGAAGTCTCCAGTGAAAGACCCTCAGATGCTGGCCCCAGCCAGGAGCAACATCAAGACCAAGGAGGTGCTCGCCACGGCAACTGCTGCTTTTGGCTCAAGTGCCACAAAAGCTGCTGACAATGACTACACCTAGCCACGTTGTGCAGGTCAGTGACCGACATCTTCTACCAGCACCAAATGCAGAACGTGAACCTCGGCATCTTTTGCTCCAACGAGGATCAATGAGAGGAGTTGAACGAACTGAGGAAATAAACCAAACAATTTTGAAAAATTTGACGACAAATGTTGCCTATGGTGCACTAAATCCTAAGCAGGTGCTGCAAAGGAGGTGACCTGTTCTTCCACCAGAAATCAAGATCTGATGTCACGGGGTGAAGACAGGGGATGTACCACCCAGGTGGTGGGAGGAGCTTAGCTTTAAGATGACTGGCAAATAACATCATTCCAGTGGAACTACCAGAGTGTGAATAGTGAACCATATCCACACCCCTAGAATTAATATTCATCTTTAAATGTCAACAATCGTTACTTTTTATACCTAGAGCAATTTTTCTTTTTCCTTTTACTAACTAGAAGATTTTCTACCTAACAGAACTAGGTGTGATGTATAGATCAGCACTCTACCTGGAGGCTGACATATCTAATTCTATTCCACTTCACACCTCACTCTTACATCACAACACACCAAGAAGAGTCAATCACATACTGCTAAGGTCCTTTGTGATGTTACTACAATGAGTGAGGTCATGATATTGATGAGATTTGATGTGGAATTAAACTTTATATGTCAGCCTACAGGAAAAGCACTGCTCTTTACATCACACCTTACTACCAGGTAGAAAACCTTATCATGAGCAAAAGAAGCAATTAAAATACTTCAGAAAAAAACAAATAGCACTAAGCAACCCTTAAAATGTAATTATTTTTATTGATTTATTTATTTAGTTAATTTAAAAGTTTGGAAACCAGGAAAGGAACACTGAGCTGAAGCTCGTTTACAGGGGAAATGGGAAAATTGGAACAAAACAGCGGCAGTTAAAATTAAACTGAATCAACATCAGCAGTTTTAAAGTGCAAATACAGGGGAGGCATGAAAAATCGTGGAATAAATACCCAGGGGTATAAATACAGGTTACTCACCTGTAACAGTAGTTCTAGAAGTGGTATATGTTGTTCATCCACACTTCTGGCAGTGTCCTTTCCCCTTTAAGTCTTCAATCGGCTCCTCCCACCTACCTCGGTAGTATATCCCTCGGCTCTGCCCCAGGACGCCAGATCTTGCCCGCTGGAAGCAGAGGTTGTGCACCTAAGCCTGGGAAGGTCAGGTGGTTCCGTGTGGATGAACAACATATACCACTCCTAGAACTTCTGTTAAAAGGTGAGTAACCTGTGTTTCTAGGGATGTGGCTATGTTATTCTATCCACACTTCTGGCAGACTGCTAGCAGTTCTCCAGGAGGAGGGAGGCAAGGCACGCACCCCTACTTAGGAAATAAAGATTGGAGAACTGAGGCCCCAAAACCAGCATCCCAACGTGACTCTATGTCAATGTGGCAATGGGAAATGAAAGTGTGTGCTGACTTCCAGGTAGCAGCCACTGACACAATGGTATGGCAGGCGGAATGAGCCCTTAGCCCTCCGGGAGGCTCCCTACCCTCCAACCTATATCAGAGATCAATGCAGAATGTCTGGCGAATCTCTCCCCGAACTCCAGCTGTGTGCTCTTTGTAGCAAGTGAACGTTCGCCTCAGGTCCAAGGTATGCAGCCTCTGTTCGGCCTCTAAGGAGTGATTCGGGAAAAACACCGGAAGAGTCATCACCTGATTCAGGTGAAACTCCAACACAACCTTCGGGAGGAACTTCCGGTTAGGGCTCGGAGACTCCACCAAAAGTGTCTGGAGCTTACTGATCCTTCTGGTTGACATGGGCCACCAGGCAGGTAGTCTTCCATGACAGGTCAGACATCTCACACTTGTGCATCAGTTTGAATGGCTTGCCCATGAGCTTTGCCAAAAGCAGCAACAAATCCCACGGTGGTGGTGGTGGTGGTTCATGCACCGGAGGGGAAATGTGATCTAAACCTTTGAAAAATGGCCAGATCACTGCCTCCAGTGCCACTGACCGCTGACCAGTCCCTGCCCGGTAAGCAGAGATGGCTGCCAGGTGCACCTTAAGGGTCGTTGACCAAAGTCCCCCTTTGGAGAAAGACCACAGGTAATCCAAAATGCTAGCCACTGGACAGGACAAGAGGTCGAGCCCCTTGCCTTGATACCAAATGGAGAATCTCTTCCATTTGAAGGCATAGCACTTTCTGGTTGATTCCTTTCTAGATGCCTCCACTACAGTGAGACATCTTCGGAGAGACACAAAGCCTGGAACTCTAGCTGCTCAGGAATCAGGCTATCAGTTGCAGGGATTGAAGGTCCGGGTGGAGTACCTTCCCCTGAATGATGGCGAGCAGGTCTGGGTGTATGGGAAAATGCTTCGGGAGCCTGTTGCTGAGGCTGAGGAGATTGGGGTATCAGTACTGGCAGGGCCAGTCTGGAGCCACCAAGATCACCTGTGCCTTGTCCCTCCTGACCTCGAGTAGCACCTTTTGGATCAAAGGAAGTGAAAGGGAAGGCACAGAAGAGGTCTGGGGTCCACAGCCTTGAGATGGCTTCCCTTGCAGAGAGCCCTGCTGAGGGAGGCAGGCACAATACAGCCTCAGCTCTGTGTTCTCCCTGGAGGCGAACAGATTCACCGAGGAATGCCCCACTTGGAGAACAGACTGTGGACTACCTCTGGAAGGAGAGACTACTCATGAGACGCCTCAACCACTTGGCTGAGGGTGTCCGCCAGCTGACTGGAGGCTCCTGCCACATGAATGGCTAGATCTGCCTCCAGACTGCGCATGAGGGTCCATACATGCAGAGCTTCCTTGCACAAAGGCAGGGAGTGCATCCCGCCCTGCTTGTTTAGGTAGTACATGGTCGTGGTGTTGTCTGTCTGGACTTGAACCACTTGACCCCAGACAAACAGAGTGAATGCAGTCGGCGCCAGCAGAACTGCTCAGAGCTCCAGCAGGTTGATGTGGCATCAGGACTCCACAGGGGTCCACAGCCCGTGGACTCTGTTTTCCCACAGATGGGCACCCCAGGCCTGTGAGAAAGGTGTTGGCTGTCAGGATGACCGTTGGCTCGGGGCCAAACAATGGAATCCCTTCCTACAAATGCTTTGGGATGAGTCACGACTGGAGGGCGTCCCACATCCTTTGGGTCACACTGACCAGCTGGTCGAAGTGACCTTTGTGCTGAGACCACGGGCTGGCCAGCTCCCAATGTAGGGAGCTCATATCCCAACGGGCCCATCTGACTATGCTGGTGCAGGCCGCCATGTAACCCAGCAGGCGCAGAAAGTCCCGGGCAGGGTGCAACTGCCCAACCTGAAATGACTGTGCAAAGGAGGAGAGAATCTCCACCCTGTCCACCAGGAGCTGGGCTCTGACTTGGCAAAAGTGAAGCTTTGCCCCGATTAAGCTGATCACCTGCAACGGCACGAGTTCCGACTTGGCCTCACTGACTAGGAGACCAAGCTGGATGCAGGTCTGGAGGGCCAGGTCCCTGGACAGCTTTACCTCCTGCCTGGAGGGACTTGCTATCAGCCAGTCGTCCAGGCAGGGGTACACCCGGACCCTTCGGTGCCTCAGGTAGGTTGCCACCACTCCTATGCATTTGGAGAAGACCCTGGGGGCCGATGAGAGGCCAAATGGCATGGCCTGGAACTCATAGAGGGCTCCCTTGGCTTGGAAGTGGAGGAACCTTTGGTGGGACAGATGGATCGGGACATGAAAGAATGGTCCTGCAGATCTAGAGAACGAAACCACATGTCCTACTTGAGAGATGGTATTATCTGGGACAAAGTTACCATCCTTAAAGTGTGAGACCTGAGGAATTGGTTCAGGTTGTGCAGCTCTAGAATGCAGTGCCAGCCCTCCATCTGCTTTGGCACCAGGAAGTACCTGGAGACAAACCCTGGGTGTTCCGGAGGATCCGCTAACCTGAACATGACCTCCTTGCAGAGGAGTTGGGTTAAGTCATCTCGAAGAGCCGACTGAGTGTCTGAGGATACCAAGTCCTCCTGTGGGGCACTGGCTTGGAGGGTACTGCTCGAATTCCAGAGGCAGACCCTGACCAACCACTTCCAGAACCCACCTGTCCATGGTGATAGCAGACCAGGTGGAAAGGAAATGGCAGAGCCAGCTCCCCCCACAGGAGGAACATGGGGAGGCGCGACAGGCATGACGGTGACACCCCCCATCCCGTCACTGGGCAGGCTTGAAGGAGGACCCAGCGGAGAAGCCACCGGGTCCCTTCCCTTTGGCTTTTCGGACCACCGAAGCCACCGACTTGGGCCTAGGGTGCCAAGACTGACCCTGAGAGCCAGACTGGTTCTGGGCTGGTTTTGCCACAGGAGTGGAGGACTGACAGGGCTTGCGCTTCTGCTGCTTAGAGCCCTTTGGATCCTTCTGGGTGGATGTAACGGAGTCCAAGGTGGCCCTGGACTTCTCGATACACTGGAGGTGACCCTCCACACCAAAACCAAACAGGTCGGTGCCTAAGAAAGGAATGTCCACCAGCTTGTGCTGTCTGCCGTGAAGGCTGAGATCCACAGCCAAGCCCTACGGCACATGGCAACTGCGGCCGCCACTGAGCGGGCACAGGAATTCCCAACATCCGGAGCTGTATGGAGTCGCTGTTTGGCCAGAACCCCGCTCTGGTCTCGGACCTGCTTGACCGTGGTCTAGAGATCCGCAGAGAGAATAGGAATCACTTCATCCAGGGAGCCCAAGAGGGCATGGGAGAAGTGTGCCATCAGGATGGCCTAGCTCACCTGGTGGAGGCAGAGTGAGGAGGCAGCAGAGACCTTTTTGGCCGAGTGGTCCAATTTCTTGGACTCCTTGTCCAGAGGCCTGTCGACATCCCCTGTATTATCAGAGTGCCGAAACAAGAAATCGGCCACCAACCCATCAGCCGAGGGATGTTCTGTGAACACAGAGAGGGAACCAGTGGGCACTACATATCTGCTGGTCGTCCAGGCCGAGGGCGCAGGGCAGGAGGCAGGGCACTGTCAAAGCTCCAGGGCAGGGCTGTCAATGGCCTCAGTCACTGGGAAAGCCTCCGGAGAATTCCCCTTTATCCAGAATCTCTGTAAGAGGATAGCGAGCCCACTTCTGAATGGACTCCAGTGGCATCCCTGTAGACTGAGAGATGAGACGGAGGATGCCCATGAAGGATGTGGGTCCCTCTTCCATCGAGAGCCCCCCCACAGACTCCATGTCAACCGGACGGGAGTGCAGTGAGGAGTCCTTGGATTCAGAAGAGCCTGCATAAAGCGGCCAACCACCCAAGTTGCTCTTGACCCACCGAATGGTCAGGAGTGAGAAGGGCTCCAGATAAGGTGTGTACCTGCCTATTTTACTCACCTCATTTTAGGAAATACTCTTCAGCAATTTTTTTTAATGAGTACCAGTACTCACCCAACCTTTGTAAATACTCCACAGGCAAAATAATAGTGCTTCATAGCATAACTGGTTATTCAAAAGGAACAGTTTTTTGACAGACGTATAGCACTTGTATGCATCCCACTTTTGTTTTACTCACTATGTTTTAAAACTGGTGAGTAAATTCCTACCTGCCAACATTTTTTGGAGCATTGTTGACACCTGAAATTCTTATCTAGAAAAAAAACTAATAAGTTTTTTAATAAATGTACTCCTCAGTCCACTCTAGCAAGACATTTGTACACATCTGAATTTCGTTTTACTCACCTCACTTTCAAAATGAGGAGTATAGGTACTCATCCCAAAAAATCTTATCTAGAGCCCTGGATGTGAGAGTTACTGACAGCCGATGGGAAAGCCCCTTAGCCGGCTGAGACTTCTTGGTCGGAGCCGCGGTCAGCGGTTGTTTGGGCAGCAGCTCCACCATGATTGGTGGAGAGGCCAACTCCGGCCGAACCGGAATGGTCTGAACTGGCTCCGCAGGTAAAGTAATAGTGTCGACCGGCCCCAAAGGGGGCGATGGTGTCGGGCGACAGCCATGTAATGGCCAGTGTGGGAGCCAGGGTCGGCTTCAGACTGGCCAACACCAACTGTTGCCACATGAGGTCTTTGTAGCATCGATGCAACTTGCGCCGAAGTCACTCCCGAGAACGAAGACTAGGAATGGCGCCACTGCTTCCCGTGGCATCGAGAGCAAGACCGCCAGTGTCGGCAGGATCTGTTCGACCCACTAGATGAAGAGACCTCAACCACAGCCACTGGGGATCTTGGAGGGAGCCGGGGAGAGCCGCAGCTCCTCCTGGTCTGGGTCAGTGACCGTAGGGTCTGGCTCAATAGGCTGAGCCGCTCCTTCAGTGGTCACCGGCAGGACCAGAGTCCTGAATAGAGAGTTGTCTGCCTCATCTAGTGACAACAGATCAACAGGGTCGAGAAAAATCTCAGCCGCATCATCGGCCCGCGTCTCGACCAGCTGGCCTGACGGGGGCTCCGGGAAGCCAGCGACCAAGGCTGCAGTTTTGACAGTGGTCAAAACCAGAGAGTCCTGAGACCAAGAATGTTCCCAGTCCCAAGAACGTCGATGGTGAGTCTTATCTTTTTTTCTCTTGGACTCCTTCTTGCGAAAGCGAGAGCTGTACGAACCTAAAGGGCCCTCTCCCTTGGTCGGGAAAGACTGGCACAGCTCCTTGAAGGAAAATGTGGAGCCCAATTTGAGCGGAAGAAAGATGGATGATGAAGAGGACTGTGCGGCGGCCTGAGCCACCACTTCGAAAGCCATAAGTTGCTCCAACTGCTTAGCAGACCCCGCAGGCTCGGAGACCACCCAATGGGTGTCCTTAGATTTGACTGGCGGATGTCGTTTTTCCAGGCAGCCCAACTTTAGGCGGTCGAGATGGTCCTCAATGACTGATGTGTGAAATGATCAGCAAATATCGCAGGCCTGGGGATCGTGCTCGTAGCCCAGGCAGTACTCTGCGTGGCTTCGGGCTGGTATGTAACATCTTCTGCTCATGCGGCAATCGCTAAAACCAGATGGGGTATTTTCCTCCATCGCAGTCATGATCGCAGATTGTACTGAAGACGAAACTGAACAGTTTTGAAGTTTTGGAAGTAAATCCAAAGAGCTGAGCGATAGGGCCTACTCAACGTGGGAGCGGTAAGGAAGGAACCTGCTTCTTCCAGCAGAATGGAAGCTCTGGCATCATGGGGAGGAGCGGAGGGATATACCACTCAGCTGGGTGGGAGGAGCCAGCTTGAAGACTTTCCAGCAAGATTTAAAGGGGAAAGGACACTGCCAGAAGTGTGGCTAGAACAACATATCCACATCCCTAGAAAGGTAGCATTATTATAAATAGTGTCAAATAAGGATTTTCAAAAGGTGCATGCAGGGGGTGGTGAAATCAGGAGGGTTGAGGTAGTGAGGCAAGGCCCTCAGATGAGGGAAAGGGAAGTGTGAGAGAGCAAACAGGTAAACGTTCGGGCAGAAGTTGGGGGAGAGGAGACATTTTCTGTTGGTGATTTTTTGCACTATTAGCTCTGAAAATTCAAATTTGGAAACACTCAGGGCCAGATACTCAAATATTTGTGTCTTAGCACTGGCTCTATCCGGGTGTGCAGCCTTTTATTAGGGGGAGGGGTGCTATATTTATTTATTTATTTAAACAGCAGTTTGGAAAACCTTTGAGCCATAGACTCATTTACAAAGGTACCTTGTCACAGCAAGACAAACGAAAATACACAGTATAACAGTAACTTAAGACATAGATACAAACAAGCTGGTACAGGTAGGATTGATGCAAACAATACCAGAGTTATGTTGTCCTTAGCAGCTTAGTAGTAAGCTTTGTCATAAGTATTGAGTATGGCTCTGACTAGTGGCAATTACAGCTACGGGTGTTGATAAGGTGGTTACGTAAGGAAGTTTTGAAGCACGATATAGTATTCCAAGGCTCCTGTAGTGCACGCTAAACCTGTCAGTGCCCAGGTGCTAATACAGCGCTATGCCCATTCAAAAGGGGGGTCGTCTCCTCCATAAGGGTACAGCGGCATGTTCAAAGGTTTTGCTGCAGCTGTAAATGGCACCAAAAGTCATGACCCACTACTTAACTGGGTGCTAAGCCCATGCCTCCACCCCACTGATGACAGGACAGTTGAACTGCATCTACCTGCACTCGATCGCCTGTCACGCGAGTGGGGTTGTAAGCCCAGGTGGAAAGGAGCACCCCCCACCCCCGTCCCTTGTAAGGGGACCCCATCTCTGATTTCCATCGGCACCCCACCCCCAAAAACACCCATCTCATGTGAGCAGACCCTATCCCTGGTGTCTAGTGGCATCGCCGCACCTCTGAACACCTGTCCCCTGTAATGGAAATATCCCTGGTGTTTAGTGAGCCCTCCAAACACCCATCCCATGACAGTTTCTACCATCCTGGTGTCTAGTGGCAACCCTCAAACACCTCTCCCGTGACAGTTCATATGTCCCTGGTATCTAGTGCCACCCCCATCACATAGCCCATGTTTCGTATACTATCCCTGGTGTTCAGTGGTACTAGTGGTTACGCACACTTACTGTCAGCTTATACGGGGGCCAGCCGAGGACATGAGGAGGGCTGTGCTGGCTGCCATATCGAGATTCGAGAAACATCCTTGGGAGGCCCTGATAAGGGGGGAGTGGATGGCTGGTGTACTGGGAGTGAGTGGGTGGGTGGAGCTGCTCAACCACCAATGTTTGCCAGGCTGTTTGTCACAGGGCACTGGGTGGGCGGGGGTACTACTTGACACAAGCGATAGTATATGGAACATGGTCCGAGTGTTCGTGGTGGGGTGCCACTAGACACCAAGGAAATATTAACTATTATGGGACGGGTGCTGGGGGGGGAGGGGACTGAAGGGTGTCACTAGACACCAGGAAGATAGAAACTATCATGGGACAGGAATCTGGGGAGTGCCTCTAGACATGAACGAGATATGAACTATCACAAGACAGGTGATTGGGGTTGGGGGTTTTGCTAGACAGCAGGGAACCGTCTTTAGACTTCGGGATGGGTATTCAGGGAGTGGAGGGTGCCACTAGAAAACAGGAATATATGACCCACCATGGGACGCTCATTTAGGGAGGGACAGGCATTTGGGGATGCCACTAGACACCAGGAAAATATGACCCATCACAGGATGCTCATTTGGGGGAGGTGCCAATAGACACCAGGGAGCTATGAACTATCACAGTACAGGTGATCGAGGGGGGGGTGCCGCTCGACACAGGGATGACTGTATTTCAGTGCTCTGGGATGTACTAAAACACCTCCTGATACAAGGCATGCAAATGGACCTTGCACCTTGCATGCCCAATGATCTCATCTGCATGGTGTGGCCAAATATAGCCAACACAGTTCCCGGTGCTATCTGGTCCTAGAGCGCTACTCCCTATGGGCTGGACACAGCTCAAATCCACGTCAGAGCAGTGCAATTTGTCTTAGCACTGCACCAACTTGGGCCGATATTCAGTCGGATCCTGTCGGTCTGCTGTCTCACTAAATACATCAGCCACTGGGTTGGCCGCTAGTGCAAGAGTCAAAACTGGGACCGGTCCGCTAGTCAAATGCTGATAGATTTTGTATTGGGCTAGTAAGATTTTCACTTAACTAGCTCTGCGGGCTTGTACTGGAGAAGGCAACACTTTAGTATGTACACTAACTGGGCCAGTGAAAAAAGTCTGTGAGGCTAGTTGGTTTTTCCAGTCACTAGTCCTGCTGGCTAGTGGCTGCAAAATTTAATTTCGAACCCTGCTAGCACAAGCTCAATGCAAACATTTGCATTTGCACTCGTTTTTGAATACATGGGCCCCAGCGTGCGACACTCCTGCAGATTCCTAATAGAATTTTGTTACGACCATGTACAAGCATCCAACGTCATGGGGTCAAAGTTCAGCACCACTTTACTGCACACAAAGAAAGTATTTTTAAAGCTAAATGTAACATCTTAAACAGTGTCATAAAAATGCTCAGCACAATTCATGCTATCCAGTAGGCTCATTTTGTCCACCCACCCTTGCCTACAAAACCTGGTGGCCACTGTTGGTTTCTGGCAAGCAAGTCCTTACTTCAGACCCTGCTCATGCCAACATTTTCCTGGAATGCAAAATATTAATTCAAATATTAGTTTCAAAATAACACAACACAAAATACTGATATAAAGAGCCGCACCAAACGCACAGTAAGATTCATTATACCATCAAACATAAATGTTTCAGAACTCTGTCATTCAATGCGGCTACTTGATATTGGTTCACAACAGCACAGAAACGAGCCATGTTCGATGTAAATATTTAAAGAGTACCTGTTCTGCCCATCCTTTAGTCCTGCATTCCGTGTGATCGAATTCTTTTAGAGGGTTCACAGATGGAACCAAGCCTATTTTAGTTTGGATCATTCTTACAACTGACATTTTGTCCTGTTAACAAAACAAGAAGTTTCAGGGTCTTTGGCATTCTGTATTTAACAAGAGCTGGATAACCACAAACGTTCACAGTTATATGGATACGGTTATGCTACAGCCCTTGTGTAGGCCTATTTGTAAACAGGTGATACACAATGGCCATTTACTCTATTTTCATGAGTGAGGGGTCAGAACCACAGTGCGTGCACACACACACACACACACACACACTGCACAGCCACAAGTTAGTTATGTAATAATGCTCCTCTTGTGAGTGATGATAAATGGCATATTCTGAGTTAAGTAGTGAGAGATACAGAATCTTTCTACTGCAGATCTTACTTGTTACATGAGAAACTGCCAGCATTTCTTGGCCAGGCACTTTTTCAAGGCCAGTGTTCTAAAGTCTTGAAGCAGTTTCACTGCATTTACAGCCTTCGCTGCCCTCATGTTAATTTACAACTTCCTATCAGCTGGGAAAAGTTCATAGTGACAGGCTGCCTTTAGAACACTCGCCTTGAAAAAGTGCCTGTCCAAGAAATGTGGTATTTTCAATTAAAACAAAAAAATACTTTTTTCACTATATCTGCAGCAGCAGCTATTCTGTATCTCTACATGTTCATTTGTCCTGACAGAGCTAGCGCCTGCATTTAAAGAGCAGGGGTTTACTTCTAATCAATGAAGAACTAATTTATTTATTGCATTTTGATGTGATAATACTTTCTACTGTCATGATAAAATATTTGTGCAGAAAAAAAGTGGGGTTTCACCTTTGCTTTCCACACTGCTATTAAAGAAGAAATTTAATAAAATTCTGGTATTGTGGTGTCAGAAACTGCCAACTACTTAGAAGGCCAATGTATTTCAATGAGAAACTAAATATATTTTTCTGTCTTTTTCAAAAGAAACAGATACTTCTTTCAGCCAAAAAACTTTGCCTTTTACTATGGTAAATCTGTGATTAAAATTTTTTTAAAAAACAGTGTAACCCCTAGATGGCGCTATCCCAGGGGCTACTACCCCTGCCTGATTTGCCACTAACAGGTTGAGGGGCCTGGATCCAATGGCGGGTGCCTCCACCCAGAGGTCAGGGTTTGCAATAGTTAAACTAACTTGGTCACAGCCCTCTGGGACACTGCAACCCCCCCTTTCTTCCCACTAGTGGCCCACACAATATATCAGAATTACCTTCACAGTATACACTTACCCCCAGGTCTGGTTCCGCACTGGGACCTCCTGTGAAATGAGATACAGTGCAACAATCACAGTACAGTACTTTAACATAGACAAATACCTCAGGCAGTATAACTTTGCTGAAACAAGCAGCTCTGATTTATTTAGGGGGATATAACAAGGACAGGGGGAAATCAGGTTAATTAGCTTATCACTCTAATAATCTACCTATGGCTCTGTGCACAGGCCTATCCCTATCAGTTACTGTCCCTGGGTACCCAAGCCCTAGTGGCTAGTCCAAACCGTGTCAGCTGGTAGGGGCCCTTTCACACAGAGAAAAGGAGAATTAAACAGTCAGCAGTACAGTAATTCCATTTGGATTTAATGTGGCAATTCAACAGGAGCGACCCTGAATTAGTACTCACGACCTCCAAATAAGATAGGGTCCTTCAATGTCAGCAGGGCTCACTTGAGGTACACAAACCTCTTCACACATCCATATAAAAGAAAGCACTATACCAGGCAGGCTGCATCTGTATCCCGATCGCAATTACTGCACAATACCCGGGAGAACACACAGCAGATTCAGTTCCTGACAGACCGAGTGCAATTTTCAGCAATTCCTCCAGTCTTCTACAGGGTGAGCCTGGTTTCTACTCTTCAGAGATCCTTTGATTCTTTTCACAGGACGGATTCAGTCCTAACAAGCTGCAGACCGGAACTCTGGGCCTTACACACGTTTTTTGACTAAAACTGCACACTGAAAAAGCACAGGGCTCCTTCCTTCTTCACTGCCAAAGCTCAACTGAAACTCCAACCGACAAAACCGGGCACTTCCTTTGAGTTCCTCCCAGTTCTTGACTGGATTGGCTGTCACTCACAATAGACTGCTGCTGTTGGTCCAAAAAGGCACTGAAGTCTAAACTACATCTCCCAGAGTCACTGCCCATACAATCCTCTTGTGGCTGGCTCAGATTATGAGTCCAAGTTCTGATTCGCCCAAGGCACCATTTTAAGCTAGCTTACCCCACACTGATTGGTCCAGTTCAGCAGTTCAAAACTAGAATGGGAACTAGCAGACACAGTTCTGACTGCAAAGAAAGCAGGTTAGACAAACTGTAATTTCATTATTACTCTAAATAATTTCTGGCAAACAGTTACATCTTTCAGATAGGTTCCCTTTGCACTCCTAGTGACTGCAAAAATGAAGTGAATTAGCAGCAGCTCGAGTGGTACTCAATCAAAGAAACACACAGTCCCCCATACAAACTAATTATGTCTGCAAGCAGACAGCTCTTAAAGAGACAGTACCAGAGGCTCTAAAAACACTCACTGATAAATGGCTTAAATGCCAAACACCATTCAGGCTTGGAGCATTCAAGCAAGCTCCTGGAAGTCTTTTGGGAACCCCCATTTGCAGGGGGGTTACAACAGTAACTGGCTTCTTTTTTCTTCTTCCCATGTGAAATCTAGTTATGAAGAAAATGTCACCTGCTAAATATCACAAATGATCACGTTATCAAAAAAATCACTTATTTCTATTAAATATTAGATACTGTGGTGGTAGAAAGTATTATTTCTGTATAAAAATCTGAAAACAGATTTGTAGTTTCCCACTGAATGTACTGCCAGCCTTGCCAGTTAAGATTTTCTATCATAATACAAGAATTCCATTGGATCACTGGATTCTTTTTTCACTAGAAGTTGGCAAAACACAACTAAAATAATGATTAGGTAATTCAAGAAACAATTAAAAGCAAGCAAAATAATTACAGAGGCATCTAAAGGTCCCAAATCTTCATTCTTAAAGATATACCTCCTTACTAAGTACTTGCTCTAATTCACATATGAACTGCCTACCTGGGTTCCTTTGTTTTTACTGATATTCTGAGTTAGGCTATTGTCTCTCAAGTTTATAACACACATTTTAAAATGCAAAGCTTTTAAATTAACTATTTTCTATGCAGATTTGAGGGCTGGTATGTCTGTAGATCCCCAGTTGCAATTGTAAAACAACTCCACTAGGCATGAATCAGTGCGTGAAGCAATCTATTGGTATACTGGAACATGTCTAGCGCACACAGTGTACGCTAATGACATGTTCCATTACACCATCCCATCTGAGCCAGGCACTATCTCTTTGCAACTCACAGTCTGTCACCGAACACTGAATACGGTTCTATCTGTTGAAGCTGCTCTTATAACTAATTTAGATAAAAAGAAATACCTCTATCACAAAATTGCTAAATTTGATTTGTCCACTGGTAACAAAAACACAGGTTACTCACCTGTACCAGTAGCTCTAGGAATGGTATATGATGTCCATCCACACTTTCTGGCAGTGTTCTTTCCCTTTACGATGTGCTGGAAAGTCTTCAAACTGGCTCTTCCCACCCACCCAGTTGGTTACTCCCTCGGCTCCAACCCATGACGCCAGATCTCGCCCGCTGGAAGCAGAGTGTGTGCACCGAAGCTGGGGAGGTCGGGTGGGTCTGTATGGATGAACATCATATATGTTTCTAGAGATGTGGGTATGATGTTCTAGCCACACTTTCTGGCAGACTCCTAGCAGTTCTCCGGGAGGAGGGAGGCAAGTTGCACACCCCCTACTAAGGAAATAAGGATTTGTTATGCGAGGTCCTTACACCCCCAACTGGCATCCCACTGTATGCCTTAGACAAACTATACTACGCATATACTATACTAACATATATGGCACAGACACTTACCATAGAAGAGCAAGTGTCAGGATAATATTATGATTTGTATTTCACTTTGCTTTCTCTATGCTTGGAAACAGCATATAGCAGACCAAGACACCTCTGTCTTTTTATAATTATTTGTCAGACTATGCTGCCATCTTTTGGATTTATGTATAACTACATCACATCCTGTGTTTTTCATGTACCTTCTATGCATCCTTTGTTTTACGATATAGCTGACTTGGCACTTACTGTATAAGACTAGATAACACTATGGAGTCACCTAACTTTTAGCCAACAGGGCTTATTTTATGTATCTAGTACTGCTTCTTACAAATGGTGACCATAACAACTATCTGAAGTATATAATGTAATGTATTATGCATTCCCCTCAGAGAACTTCTTCACTCCTTGGGGTACTGGGGAACACTCGCCTTGGCTCCCAGTGTCTTATGGTAAGAACTGCTTAGGGCAACTGTGATTTCCTTTTGGTGTAATAAACAAGATTTATTACCAATATGCAACTAGTCTGTGTCTCTTTTGCATCTCCATTACCACAAAGAATCTGACCAGGGCTAATCTCCCTAACAGACTGGAGAACTGAGGCCCCCAAACCTGCATCCCAGTGCAACTCTAGGTCAATCTGGTAATGAGAAATGAAGGTGTGTGCTGACCTCCAGGTAGCAGCCCTGCAGATTTTCTGGATAGGGACATCCCAGGAAGCAGCCACCGACGCAGCGTTATGGCGGGTGCAATAAGCCCGTAGCCCTCCGGGAGGCTCCCTACCCGCCAACCTATAGCAGAGATCAATGCAGGATGTGATCCACCTGCCAATCGTCCACTTGGTTGTAGGTCTGCCAGGTGTGGCTTCAGCGTAGGTGACACAAAGCTGGCAAACCTCTCCCCAAACTCCAGCCATGTGCTCTTTGTAATCAGCGAGCACTCACCTCAGGTTCAGAGTATGGAGCCTGTGCTCAGCCTCCGAGGTGTTACTGGTGAAGTACACCGGAAGATTAATCACCTGACTAAGGTGAAACTCCGACACACCCTTCGGGAGAAACATCGGGTTCGGGCACAGGACAACCCTTGTCCCTGTGGAAAACCAGGTAAGGAGACTCCACCGAAAGCACCGGGAGCTCACTGATCCTTCTGGCTGATATGACAGCCAACAAGAAGGTGGTCTTCCATGACAGGTGAGAAAGCTCACATCTATGCACTGGTTCGAATGACTTGCCAGTGAACTTTGCCAAAATCAGCAACAAGTCCCACGGTGGTGGTTCACACACTGGAGGGGAAATGTGGTCAAGGCCTTGGAAAAAGTGCCCAACCACCTTCTCCTGTGCCACCGACTACTGACTGGCCTGCACCCAGTAAGCTGAGATGGCTGTTAAGGGTCATCGTCCGAAGGCCCGACAGAGAGGGACCAAAGGTAATCAAGGATGCTAGCCACTGGACAGGATAAAGGGTCCAACCCCTTGCCCTGACACCAAATGGAGAATCTCTTCCATGTGAAGGCATAGCACTTCCTGGTTGACTCCTTCCAAGGTGCCTGCATAACAGTGAAGACATCTTTAGAGAGACCCAAGGCCTGGAACTCTAGCCACTTAGGAACCAGGCAGTCAGGTGCAGGAACTGAAGGTCCGGGAGGAGTACCTACTCCTGACTGATGGAAATCAGGTCCGGGCATAGGGGAAGATGCCTCGGGAGCCTGCTGCTGAGGCTGAGGAGAACGGTGTACCAGAAGTGGCGTGGCCAGTCTGACGCCACCAGGATCACCAGTGCCTCTTCCCTCCTGGCCTTGAGAAGCACCTTGTGGATTAAGGGAAGTGGAGGGAAGGCATAAAAGAGGCCCGGAGTCCAGGGCCTCAAGAAGGCATCCCCTTACAGCATTCCTTGCTGAGAGGGGTGGGCACAAAACAGCCTCAGTTTTGCATTTTCCCTGGAGGCGAACAGGTCCACCTGAAGGGTGCCCCACTGGGAGAACAGACTATGAATTACCTCTGGGTGGAGAGAACACTCGTGCGATGCCTCGTCCACCTGGCTGAGGGTGTTTGCCAGCTGACTGGAGGCTCCTGCCACATGGATGGCCAGGAGATCCACCTCCAGGCTGCGCACAAGGGTCGAGACATGGAGAGCTTCCCTGCACAAAGGCAAGGAGTGCGTTCCGCCCTGCTTGTTGAGGTGAGTACATGGTCGTAGTGTTGTCCATCTGGATTTGGACCACTTGTCCCTGAATGTGTGGAGCGAATGCAGTCAGCACAAGCTGAACTGCTCGTGGCACTGGGACTCCTCGAGGGTCCAGAGCCCATGGACTCTGTGTTCCTCCAAGTGGGCACCCCAGCTCATGAGACAGGCATCAGTCATCGGGATGACCGACACCTCTGGGCAGACAAATGTGATCCCTTCCTGCAGATGTGCTGGGAACAGCCACCACTGGATGGCGTCCCACATCTGCTGGGTCACCATGACCGGCTAGTCAAAGTGCCCCTTGCGCTGAGACAACTGGCTGGCCAGCTCCCACTGCACAGAGCGCATTCTCCAGTGGGCCCAACAGACCATGCTGGTACAGGCCGCCACGTAGCCCAGCAGGTGCAGGAAGTCCCAGGCAGGGCGCAACTGCCCAACTCAAAATGATCAAGCAAAGGAGGAGAGCACCTCTGCCCTGTCCGCCAGAAGCCAGGCTCTGGCTCTGCAAGAATCGAGCTCCACCCCAATGAAGCTGATCAGCTGCAAGGGTACGAGTTCTGACTTGGCCTCGCTGACTAGAAGACAAAGTCTGACATAGGTCTGGAGGGCCAGGTCCCTGAACTGCTCCACCTCCTGCCTGGAGGGACCTACTATCAGCCAGTCATCCAGGTAGGGATAAACCCGGACCCCTCAGTGCCTGAGGTAAGCTGTTACCACTGCGATGCACTTGGTGAAGACCCTGGGGGCCAAGGAGAGGCGGAAGGGCATGGCCTGGAACTCATAGAGGGTTCTCTTGGCTCGAAAGCGGAGGAACTTTTGGTGAGATGGACAGATCGGGACGTGAAATAATGCGTTCTGAAGATCCAGGGAGCAAAACCACAAGTTCTGCTCTAGAGATGGTATGATTCAAGACAGAGTTAACATCCTGAAGATGCGCGACCTGAGTAACTTGTTCAGGTCGTGCAGATCTAGAATGAGGCACTAGCCCCACATCCGCTTTGGCACCAGAAGTACCTGGAGACAAACCCTGGGTATTCCAGAGGATCTGTGACAGGAACCACAACCTCCTTATGGAGGAGCTGGGCTATGTCGTCTGAGTGCCGACAGCATGTCTGCGGATGCTAAGTCCTCCAGTGGGGCATGGCCTCAGCAAGCAGGGTACTGCTCAAACTCTAAAGGCAGAACCTGACCCACCACCTCCAGAACCCACCTGTCCGTGGTGACAGTGGACCAGGCAGAAAGGAAGTGGTGGAGCTGGCCCCTCACAAGAGGACCCAGGGGAGGCGTGACAGGCATGAGGGAGGTACCCCTCATCCTGTCACTGGGCAGGCTTGGAGGAGAAGGAGGAGAGCCCGACTGAGGGGCTACCAGAGCCACTTCCTCCTGGCTAATGGACAGCCGAGGCCACTGACTTGGGCTGAGTTCACCAAGCCTGAGCCTACTGGCCAGCCGGCTGCTGGACTGGTTTGGCCACAGGAATGGAGGTGGACCAAAAGGGCTTCTGTTTCTGATACTGCTTGGAGCCCTTGGGGTCCTTCTGGACACATGTCATAGGAGTCCAAGGTGGAATTGGACTTCTCCATGCGTGTAAGGTGACCCTCAACCCCAGGCCCAAACAGATCAGTGCCCAGGAAAGGGACCTCTGCCAGCTTGTGCTGAGTGTCCACCATGAAGGTCGAGATCCTCAGCCAAGCCCTGTGGCACATGGCCACTGAGGCCACCATGGAGCAGGCACAAGAGTCCCCAGTGTTCATGGCAGTCAGGAGTTATTGCTTGGGCACAGTCCGGCCCTGGTCTTGGACCTGTTTGATCGTGGTCTGAAGGTCCGCAGGAAGAAGAGGAAGCACCCCATCTAAGGTGCACAGCAGGGCACGGGAGAAGTGGGCCATGAGGAGGGCTGAGCTCGCCTGACGGAGGCCATGCGAGGAGGCAGCATAGACCTTTTTAGCTGCTTGGTCCAACTTCTTGGACTCCTTATCAGGCAGCTTGTCAATATCCTCGGTGTTGCCGGAGTGCCGGAACAGAGTTGGCCACTAACCCCTCAGTCGAGGGGTGCTCTGTGAATCCTGAAAGGGATCTGTTGGGCACCACATACTTGCGGGCCATCCGAGCAGAAGGCACAGGGCAGGAAGCATGGCACTGCCAGAACTCCAGGGCAGAGCCAAGAAATACAGGTTACTCACCTCTAACAGGAGTTCTAGGAGTGGTATATGTTGTTCATCCACACTGTCTGGCAGGTTCCTTACCGCTTTAAATCTTGCCGGAAGGTCTTCAAGCTGGCTCCTCCCACCCACCCGGGGTGGTAAAACCCTCGTTTCTGCCCTATGACGCCAGATCTAGCCCGCTGGAAGCCAGGTTATGCCTCGAAGCCAGGGAGGTCGGGTGTCAGGTCGTGTGGATGAACAACATATACCACTCCTAGAACTCCTGTTACAGGGGAGTAACCTGTATTTCTAGGGACGTGGATATGTGGTTCAATCCACACTGTCTGGCAGACTCCTAGCAGTTCTCCGGGAGAAGGGAGGCAAGACGCGCACCCCCTACTTAGGGAATAAGGACTGGAGAACCGAGGTCCCAAAACCAGTATCCCAGCATGACTCAAGGTCAATGTGGTAAAGGGAAATAAAGGTGTGTGCTGACTTCCAGGTAACAGCCCTGCAGATTTCCTGGATAGGGATGTCCCTAAAAGCAGCCACTGAAGCAGCTATATGGCGGGTAGAATGAGCTCTTATCCCTTTGGGAGGCTCCGTGCCCGCCAGCCTATAGCAGAGATCTATGCACGAGGTGACCCACCTGCTTATCGTCCACTTGGCTGCAGGTCTGCCAGGTGCGGCTTCAGCGTAGGTGACAAACAGCTGGCGAACCTCTCCCCGAACTTCAGCCGTCTGCTCCTTATAATAAGCGAGCGCTCTTCTAGGGTCCAGAGTATGGAGCCTATATTCGGCCTCCGAGGTGTGAATGGAGTAGAACACCGGCAGAGTCAACACCTGGTTAAGGTGAAACTCCGACACCACCTTCGGAAGGAATTTCGGGTGGGGGCGCAGGACAACCTTATCCCTGTGGAAGACCAGATAAGAAGACTCGATGGAAAGCGCTTGGAGCTCTCCCATCCTTCTGGCTGACGTAATAGCCACCAAGAAGGCAGTCTTCCACGACAGGTGGGAGATATCACACCTGTGCATCGGTTCGAATGGCTTGCCCATGGGCTTAGCCAATACCAGCAGTAGATCCCACGGAGGTGGAGGTTCTTGCACCAGAGGGGATACGTGATCAAGGCCTTTGAAAAAGTGCCCGACCACCTTCTCCTGCACCACTGACTGCTTGCCGGCTCACACCCGATAAGCAGAGATGGCTGCCAGGTGCACCTTAAGGGTCATCGACCGAAGCCCTAGCTGAGAAAGGGACCACAGGTAGTCCAGGATGCTAGCCAAGGAACAGGAGGAAGGGTCCAACCTATTGTCCTGACACCAAATGAAGAATCTCTTCCATTTGAAGGCGTAGCATTTTCTGGTCGACTCCTTATGGGACGCCTCAACAACGTTGAGGACCTCGTCAGAAAGACCCAAGGCCTGGAATGCTAGCCACTCAAGAACAAGGCCGTCAGGTGCAGAGATTGATGGTCCGGATAGAGAACCTTCCCCTTGTTGACTGAAATCAGGTCCAGGTGGGCTGGAAGCCGCCTCGGGAGCCTGGAGTGGAGGCTGAGGAGATCTGGGTACCAGAACTGGTGGTGCCAGTCTGGGGCTACCAGAATCACTTGCACCTTGTCCCTCTTCGACTTGAGAAGCACCTTGTGGATCAAGGGAAATGGAGGAAAGGCACAGAAGAGGCCCGGGGTCCACAGCCTCGAGAAGGCATCCCCTTGCAGCGAACCCTGCTGAGAGGGGTGGGCATGAAACAGCCTCAGCTTCGCATTCTCCCTGGAGGCGAACAGGTCCACCTGAGGGGTGCCCCAATGGGAGAACAGATCTTGTACTACCTCCAGCAGGAGAGACCACTTGTGAGATGCAGCGCCCATCCGGCTGAGGGCATCGGCCAGACTGTTGGGGGCTCCTGCCACATGGCTGGCTAGGAGATCCGCCTCCAGGCTGATCACGGGAGACCAAGTGCAGACGGCCTCCTTGCACAGAGGCAAGGAGTGCATCCCGCCCTGTTGGTTGAGGTAGTACATGGTCGTGGTGTTGTCCATCTGGACCCCGTACAAAGGGAGCGAAGGCGGTGAGGGTTAGACGCACCGCTCAGATCTCCAGCAGGTTGATGTGGCATCGAGACTCCTGAGGGGACCAGAGGCCGTGGGCCCTGAGCTCCCCCAGATGGGCACCCCAACCCATCAGAGAGGCATCGGTCGTCAGAGTGACCATCGGCTCGGGGCAAAGAAACAGGATACCCTCCTGCAGATGAGCTGGAACAAACTACTACTATAGGCCATCCCACATCTCCTGGGTCACCATCACTGCCTGGTCCAGAGGACCAGAGCGCTATGACCATTGGCGGGCCAGCCCCCATTGCAGGGGACGCATATGCCAGCGGGCCCACCGGACCACGCTGGTGTAGGCCGCCATGAGACCCAGAAGGCACAGGAAGTCCCGGGCAGGGTGCAATTGCCCAACCAGAAATGATTGGGCAAAGGAGGAAAGGACCTTGGCCCTGTCCGCCGGGAGCCGGGCTCTGGCTCGAAAAGAGTCGAGCTCTGCTCCGATGAACTGAATCACCTGCAATGGCATGAGTTCCGACTTGGCCTCATTGATGAGGAGGCCAATCTGAGAGCAGACCTGGAGGGCCAGATCCCTGGACGGCTCCACTTCTAACCTGGTGGGGGCTGCAATCAGCCAGTCGTTCAGGTAAGGGTACATATAGACCCCTCGGTGCCGCAGAAATGCTGTCACCACTACCATGCATTTGGTAAAGACACTGGGAGCTGAAGAGAGGCCGAAGGGCATGGCCCAAAACTCGTAAAGAGATCCCTCTGCTCAGAAGCGGAGGAATCGCTGATGAGACGGACGGATTGGGACATGAAAGAACGCTTCCTGAAGGTCCAGAGAACAAAACCACATGCCTAGTTCCAAGGATGGAATGATCTGAGCCAGAGTGACCATCCTGAAGGTGCGCTGCCTTAGGAACTTGTTCAGGTCATGCAGGTCGAGAATGGGGCGCCAGCCTCCCGTCCGTTTTGGGACCAGGAAGTACCTGGACACAAACCCTGGGTCTGGAGTAGGGTCCGCCACCTCGCTGATCACCTCCTTCTGCAGGAGCAGGGCAATGTTGGCTCGACGAGCCGACAGAGAGGCTGCGGAACCCGTTGCCCCCCATGGGGTGATGGCCCGATAGAGAGGGAAGTGCTCAAATTCCAGAGGCAGACCCCTGCCTACCACTTCTAGCACCTAGCGGTCCGTGGTGATAGTGGACCAGGCAGAAAGGAAGTGGCAGAGCCGTCCCCTCACGGTGGGGGGGGGGACCCGGGGAGGAGTGACAAGGTTGGGGGCGACACCCCTCAACCCGTCACTGGGCAGACTTGGAGGAAGGACCCGCTGAGGGACCTCCGGGACCCTTGCCTCCCGGCTTCCTACTGGAGGAAGTGGCAGACTTGGCCTTAGGGCGCCAAGTGTGTGCCTCCTGGCCCTGGTGCTGCTGAGCTGGACGTGCTGCAGGGCAGAAGGGTGAAAGGGCTTACGCTGCTGCAGGCAGCCTTTATCCTTCCGGGCAGACATGACCAAGTTAAAGATGGCATTGGACTTCTCGATCCTCTGGAGATGGCCTTCCACCCCCGGCTCGAACAAGTCGGTGCCCAGGAAGGGAATGTCTGCCAGCTTGTGCTGGGTGTCCACCGTGAAGGTGGAGATCTGCAGCCAAGCTCTGCGGCGCATGGCCATTGCGTCCGCTACTGATCGGGCACAAGAATCACCAATGTCCAACGAAGTTTGGAGCTGCTGTTTTGCCACCGCCCTTCCCTGATCCAGCACCTGCTTGACCTTCATCAGCCGGGAGAGGAGGAATCACCTCATCCAATACCCCATAAGGGCGTGTGAGAAATGTGCCATCAGAACAGCCGAGCTAGCCTGACAAAGACCTAGGGAGGAAGCAGCGTAAACCTTCTGCCCCGCGTAATCCAGCTTTTTGGATTCCTTATCAGGTGGTTTGTCCACATCCCAAGCATTCCCGAAGCGCCGTAAAATGCTATCGGTCACTAACCCCTCCGCAGAGGGGTGCTCCGAGAAACCTGAGAGTGAGCCGGTTGGGACTGCGTACTTTTGAGCCATCCTGGCCGAAGGCACGGGACAAGATGCTGGCCAATGCCACAACTCCAGGGCCGGGCCAACAATGGCTTCGGCAACAGGAAAGTCCTCTGTAGGGGAATCCCCTCAGTCCAGTATCTCCATGAGGGGATACTTGGCCCGTTTTGAAACGGGTTCGAGCTGCATCCCGGTGGACTCTAAGATGAGCTGAAGCAAACCTAAAAATGAGGATGGGCTCTCGTCCACCGACTGGCCCCCTGCAGACTCCAGGTCAAGAGGCCTGGACAACAGGGAGGATTCATCGTCAGACTCCGAGGAGTATGCAAACAGCTGCTGGGCCATCCTCCACCTGCCGAGGTCGATCGGGAGTGAGGGCGACCGACAACCTGTGGGTCAAGCCCTGACCCGACCGAGAATCCTTGGTCGGGGCCCCAGTCTTTGGTTGTGGAGGCGGAGGTTCCACCACAATGGGTGGAGCAGCCGGCTTCGGACGAACAACCGGTGCCAGGGTCAGCTCTTTGACCACTATGAGGGGTTCGGCTGCTCCGGTGACAGCCACTTAAAGGCCGGAGACGGCGACGGAGTCGGCTTATTCGCGGACAATAACAGCTGCTGCCACATTAAATCCTCGTAGCGCCGATGCAACTTGTGCTGGAGCCTATCCTCAGAAGAGGACGACAAGGATGAGCGGCGACGCCACTTTCCATGGTGCTGAGACCGAGACCGCCGACGTCGGCGGGACCAGCTGGACCTGGAAGAGGACCGAGACCAAGATCTTCGGGGGTTCCGAGCATGGGTCAGAGAGGGGAAGGGGGAAACCCACTCCTTCCTTGGTGCAGGGACATTAACTGGGGACTCCCGCACAGGCAAGTCCTCGGTTTCCACCAGGGAACCGGTGAAGTAGGGTTGTCAGCTTCTCCAGTAGACAAACCGTCCGACGGGTCGAGAAAAATTTCGACTGCGTCTACAGATGTCTCGGGCGGCTGACCTGATGGGGGCACCGTGAAGCCAGCGGCCGCAGTCACAACCTCGACCGAAGTCGAGAGTCGACGGTCCGGTGAAGGGGATCTCTCCTGCTCCCACGAACATCGACAGTGGGACTTGCCCTTAGAGTCCTTCTTCTTGGACCGACTGGAATGTCCCGATGGCCCCTCTCCCTTGGTGGAGAGGGACTGGCAAAGCTCTTTAAATGAAGCCGTGTAGGAGGAGCCCAAAGACAGCGGCATAAATGCCGCAGCTGAGGAGGAAGAAGAAGCGGCCTGGGCCGCCTTCTCCTCGAGGGCAATCAATTGCTCCAACTGTTCCACGGAGCCCATCACCGCAGACACCGCCCAACGGGCCTCCTTAGACTTGACCGGCGGATACCGTTTTTCGGGTCGCCTGAGAAGAAGTCTGGCAGCGTGGTCCTCCAAGACCGAAGTCAAAAGGACTTGCACACCAAGAAGCCTGCAGTCGTGGCCAAGCCCCAGTCAGTAGACGCACGTGGAGTGCGAATCGGTCTGGGACATCTTCTACCCACACGGGCACTGACGGAAGCCGGGAGTCAATCTGTCCATCGCAGCCATGACGGAAGACGAAGACTGAAGTATTGTAAATTTTAAAATAAGTTTCGGAAATTCTGAAGAGTGTGGATCCAGGCCTAAAACGCAGAGCGTTAAGGAGGGAACCTGAGCTTCCAAGCAGTAAGGAAGATCTGGCGTCATGGGGTAGAGCCGAGGGTTTTACCACCCAGGTGGGTGGAAGGAACCAGCTTGAAGACCTTCCGGCAAGATTTAAAGTGGCAAGGAACCTGCCAGACAGTGTGGATGAAACAACATATCCACATCCCTAGAATAGCTTTTGCCACTTGGAAAGCTTCTGTCGGAGAATCTCCCCGTTCGAGGATTTCGATCAACGGGTAACAAGCCCATTTCTGGGTGGGTTCCATCTTCATACCTGTCAACTCAGAGATCAAACGGAGGAGGCCCATGAAAGAGGATGGATCTTGGGCCGTCAAGAGATCCCCCATGGACTCCACATTGACCAGACGGGAGTGCAGGGAGGAATCCTCAGACTCTGAAGAATCATCAAAGAGCAGTTGACCACCGGAGTCTCCACTGACCCTCTGCAGATGGTCAGGGGTGACGGTGACTGACAGCCAATGGGAAGCCCCTTGGCAGGTTGATAATCCTTAGTCAGAGCGCCGACAGTCGGCTGTTTGGGCGGTGGTTCAACCACAATCGGCGGAGAAACTGGAGTCGGCCAAGTCAGGACCATCTTAATCGGGTCTGTCAGCAGGGTCGGCCTCGGCCTTTCCGGTGATTCCATGTGATGGCTGGTGTAGAAACCGGGGTTAGTTTGGCACCAGTAAGCACCAGCTGTTGCCACAGCAACTTGTGCAGAAGAATCTCCTCACCTGAGGAGGACGAGGACAAAGAATAGCAGCAGTGCCGCTTCCTGTGGTACCGACAGCAGGAGAATCGAGGACGGCAAGACCGGCTCGACCCACAAGAAAAAGAGAGCGCAACCTCGGCTGCCAGGGGACTGGTGGTGAGGCCCTGAGGGAGTAGACGATTGCCGAGGCTCCTGCTAATCAGGGTCAGGGACCAGAGGCAGCGGGTCAGCAGACTGCTCCATCCCTCCAAAGGTTTGTGTCAGGACTGGGGTCCTAGACAGGGAAGTATCTGCCTCTTCGGTCAACAACTGTTTGGTCGCCTCGAGAAGAATCTCGGCTGGGGCTTCAACCAGCGCCTTAGCCGACAGGCCCAATGGGGTTACCGTGGAGCCAGCAGCCAAGGCCGAGGATTCGACCAAAGTGAAATCCTGAGAAGCGCGGGAATCTGAGGTCCTCAACCGAGAGCGCGTCCGATCCCACAATTGATGAGTCTCTTCTTTCTTAGACTGTTTTTTTAGATTTAGATTTGCCGGTGGATCCCTGACCGAAGGTCGGCAGAGACTGCCACAATTCCTTGAAAGGGCCCATAAAAGTCTAGCCCAGCTGAAGAGGCACAAAGGCAGAAGCTAAGGAGGAAAGGGTGCGGCCTGGGCCACCTCCTCTTTAAAAGCCACAAGCTGCTCAGCGGACCCTGCAGCCGTGGAGACCGCCTAATGGGCATCTCTGGATTTGAACGGTGGGTTCCCTTGCCCCGGGCGGCCCACATTCAGGTGGGCGAGGTGGTCCTCCAATATGGCCAAATGAAATGTGAGGCAAAAGTCGCAGGCCTGGTGATCAAGGTTGTGCCCCAGGCAGTAGACATATGTGGTGTGCGGGTCAGTCCTGGACATCATCTGCCCGCAAGGGCACCGGAAGAACACGGGTCAGTTCATCGTGGCTACATCAAAGATCGAAGCTAAGACAAACTCATGAGAGTTGGTTTGGAAGTAACTCCGAAGAATTTAAGTGCTAGAGCCTGCTCAACATGGGAGCGGTAAGGAGAGAACCTGCTTCTTCCAGTGGAAAGGAAGATCTGGTGTCATGGGGCAGAGCCGAGGGAGTTACCACCGGATGGGTGGGAGAAGCCAGCTTTAAGACTTTCCGGCACATCTTTAAAGGAAAGGACACTGCCAGAAAGTGTGGATAGATCATATCATATCCACGTCCCTAGAACATACCATTGCACAAACATCTCTAATTTGAACTGTTTTTTGAGTACAGATCACAACTGACTCTGGCGAATTTTATTTTTTAAATTTTGCATTAAAGAAAAACAAACAAAAAAAAAAACACCCAATTGTTCGCCTAGCTCAAGAACTTAAATTGTAATTAGTAACTCTCACTAAACATGCTACGCTCAGACAAAACTCATTTAGTTACAGAGCAGCTTCTTATGGAATAATACACCTACAGCAATGAGATCTTCACCTTCTCCTAGTGTCTTTAATGCTGCACAGAACAAGGACTTTAGCAATCCTTGTGTTTTTAACTACTTTGCTTAAAATTTCTTTTTGTATTTTATCCTGAATTTTGTCACTGCAATGCACATACATTTTTTAAACAGCAGCGGACACCATTATTTATTTATTTATTCAAATACATACGGAATGCAAGCTAAATTGTACCTAAATATTATGTTTTTCAGTTTTCTTTGTGGTGTCAGCAGCTCTTTAAATATGTATATAAAAACAATTAGGACAGCATAATATGTACTATTGTTACAAAAGTGTCTGAGGCAAGAAAATACAGGTTACTCACCTGTAACAGGAGTTCTAGGAATGGTACATGTTCATCCACACTGTCTGGCAGGTTCCTTGCCGCTTTAAATTTTGCTGGAAGGTCTTCAAGCTGGCTCCTCCCACCCACCCGGGTGGTAGAACTCTTGGCTCTGCCCCATGACTCCAGATCTAGCTTGCTGGAAACCGGAGTTGTCGTCAAAGCGGGAGGTGGTGGGAATGGTGGATGAACAACATATACCATTCCTAGAACTCCTGTTACAGGTGAGTAACCTGTATTTCGAGAGACATGGATATGTTGTTCATCCACACTGTCTGGCAGACTCCTAGCAGTTCTCCGGGAGGAGGGAGGCAAGGCGCACACCCCCTACTTGGGAAGTAAAGACTGGAGAACCGAGGCCTCAAAACCAGCATCCCGGCATGACTCAAGGCCGATGTGGTAGTGGGTGATGAAGGTGTGTGCTGACTTCCAGGTAGCAGCCCTGCAGATTTCCTTGATAGGGACGTCCCTGGAAGCAGCCACCGATGCAGTGGTATGGCGGGTAGAATGAGCTCTTATCCCTCTGGGAGGCTCCATACCCGCCAACCTATGCAGAGATCTATGCAGGAGGTGACCCACCTGCCTATCGCTCTGCTTGGCTGCAGGTCTGCCAGGTGCGGCTTCAGCAGATGTGACAAACAGCTGGCTAACCTCTCCCGAACTTCAGCCATCCGCTCCTTATAATAAGCTAGCGTCTTCTAGGGTCCAGAGTATGGAACCTATATTGACCTCCAGTATGATTGGGGTAGAACACCAGCAGAGTCAACATCTGGTTAAGGTGAAACTCCACACCACCTTCGGAAGGAATTTCGGTGGGCGCGGACAACCTTGTCCCTGTGGAAGACCAGATAAGAAGACTCAATGGAAAGCGCTGGAGCTCTCCCATCCTTCTGGCTGGCGTGATAGCCACCAGAAGGTGGTCTTCCACAGGTGAGAGATGTCACACCTGTGCATCAGTTTGAATGGCTTGCCCATGAGCTTAGCCAATACCAGCAGTAGATCCCGTGGAGGTGGAGGTTCTCGCACCGGAGGGGATATGTGATCAAGGCCTTTGAAAAAGCACCCGACCACCTTCTCCTGCGCCACCGACTGCTTCCCGGCCTGCGCCCGGTAAGCAGAGATGGCTGCACCTTAAGGGTCATCGACCGAAGCCCTTGCTGAGAAAGGGATCACAGGTAGTCCAGAATGCTTGCCAAGGAACAGGAGGAAGGGTCCAGGACCTTGCCCTGACACCAAATGGAGAATCTCTTCCATTTGAAGGCGTAGCATTTTCTGGTCGACTCCTCATGGGACGCCTCAATGACGTTGAGGACCTCGTCAGAAAGACCTAAGGCCTGGAACTCTAGCCGCTCAGGAACCAGGCCGTCAGGTGCAGGGATTGAAGGTCCGGATGGAATACCTTCCCCTGATTGACCGAGATCAGGTCCGGGCGGGCTGGAAGCCGCCTCGGGAGCCTGGAGCTGAGACTGAGGAGATCTGGATACCAGAACTGGCGGGGCCAGTCTGGGGCTACCAGAATCACCTGCACCTTGTCCCTCCTTGCCTTGAGAAGCACCTTGTGGATCAAGCTAAATGGGGGAAAGGCGTAGAAGGGGACCGGGGTCCACGGCCTCAAGAAGGCATCCCCCTGCAGCGAGACCTGCTGAGGGGGGCGGGCATGAAACAGTCTCAGCTTCGCATTCTCCTGAAGGCAACAGGTCCGCCTGAGGCATGCCCCAGTGAGAGAAGAGATCTTGTACTACCTCCAGCAGGGAGACCACTCATGAGACGCAGCCCCTATCCGGCTTAGGGCATCAGCCAGGGTGTTGGAGGCTCCTGCCACATGAATGGCGAGGAGATCTGCCTCCAGGCTGCGCACGAGTGACCAAATGCGGAGAGCTTCCCTGCACAGAGGCATGGAGCGCGTCCTGCCCTGGCAGTTTAGATAGTACATGGTCGTGGTATTGTCCGTCTGGACCTGAACCACTTGACCCCGTAGAAACGGAGTGAAGGCGGTTAGGGCTAGATGAACCGCTCGAAGCTTCAGCAGGTTGATGTGGCATCAGGACTCCCAAGGGGATCAGAGGCCGTGCGCTCTGTGCTCCCCCAGATGGGCACCCCAACCCATCAGAGAGGCATCGGTCAATAGAGAGACCGTCGGCTCGGGGTGGACAAACAGGATGCCCTCCTGCAGATGTGCTGGAATGGTCCACCACTGGAGAGCGTTCCACATCCTCGGGGTCACTGTCACTAGCTGATCCAGCGGATCGAAGTGCTGTGACCATTGGCTGGTCAGCCCCCATTGAAGGGGACGCATGTACCAGCGGGCCCAATGGACCATGCTGGTGCAGGCCGCCATGAGGCCAGAAGAGCGCAGGAAGTCCCGGGCAGAGCGCGATTGCCCAACCTGAAATGATTGGGCAAAGGAGGAAAGAACCTCGGCCCTGTCCGCGGAGCCATGCTCTGGCTCACAGAGAGTCGAGCTCTGCCCCGATGAACTGTATCACCTGCTTTGGCATGAGTTCCGACTTGGCCTCGTTGATGAGGAGGCCAACCTGAGAGCAAACCTGGAGGGCCAGATCCCTGGACCGCTCCACCTCCGCTCTGAAGGGGACTGCAATCAGCCAGACGCCCAGGTAGGGGTACACCCGGACCTCTGGCGCCGCAGGAATGCTGTCACCACTGCCATGCATTTGGTGAAGACCCTGGGAGCTAGGGAAAGGCCGAAGGACATGGCCCGGAATTCGTAAAGGGATCCCTCCGCTCTGAAGCGGAGGAATCTCTGGTGGGACGGACAGATTGGGACGTGGAAGAACGCGTCCTGAAGGTCCAGAGAACAGAACCACATGCCTTGTTCCAAGGATGGGATTATCTGAGCCAGAGTGACCATCCTGAAGGTCTGAGACCTTAGGAACCTGTTCAGGTTGTGCAGGTCGAGAATGGGGTGCCAGCCCCCTGTCTGTTTTGGGACCAGGAAGTATCTGGACACAAACCCCGGGTCTAGAGGAGGATCCACCACCTTCCTGATCACCACTTTTTCGAGGAGCAGGGCAATATCGGCTCGGCGAGCCGACAAAGAGACTGCGGATTCTATAGCCCCCTGAGGGCGACGGCCGGAAGGGCGGGCCTGCTCAAACCCAGGGCAGGCCCTTTCCTACCACCTCCAAAACCCAACGTCCATGGTGATAACGGACCAAGTGGAAAGGAAGTGGCAGAGCCGCTCTCCCACGGGGAACTCAGGGGAGGACGGGTTGAAGGAGCACCCCTCAACCCGCCACTGGCAGGCTTAGAGGAGGAACCGCCCAGGGACTCCTGGCCTTTACCTCCCTGCTTCCTGTTGGAGGAAGCTGCAGGCTTGGGTTTGGGATGCAAGCGAGCCTCTGGCCTGGTGCTGGTGCTGTTGGGCCGGACATGCACCCAAGCGCAGAAGAATGAAAGGACTTGTGCTGCTGCTGCCAGCTGACCTTGTCCTTCTGGGCGAGGTGACCGAGTCCAGAGTGGCATTGGACTTTTCGATCCGCCAGAGGTGACCTTCCACTCCAGGGCCGAAGAGGTCGGTCCCCAGGAAGGGGACATCCGCCAGTTTGTGCTGGGTATCCGCCGTGAAGGTGGATATCCTCAGCCATGCTCTGCAGCGCATGGCCACCGCAGCCGCAACCGATCTGACACAGGAGTCTCCAATGTCCAGAGCCATTTGGAGCTGCTGTTTAGCCACTGCCCTACCCTGGTACCGTACCTGCCGGACCGTGGTCTGCAGGTCAGCCGGGAGATGAGGGATCACCTCATCCAGGGAGCCCATGAGGGCATGGGAGAAGTGTGCCATCAGCACGGCCGAGCTGGCCTGGCGGAGGCAAAGGGAGGACACAGCATACACCTTGCGCACGGCATAGTCCAGCTTTTTGGACTCCTTGTCGGGAGGCTTGTCCACATCCCTAGCGTTCCCAGAATGCCGGAAAACGCTGTCGGCGACCAACCCCTCGGCGGAGGGGTGTTATGAAAAAAAGGGCAAAGAGCTGGTAGGGACCACATACTTCCTGGCCATCCTGGCCGAAGGCGCAGGACAGGAAGCAGGCAGCTGCCAGAGCTCCAAGGCTGGGCTAACAATGGCTTCAGCCACCGGAAAGGCCTCTGTGGGTGAATCCCCTCGGTCCAGTATCTCCGACAGGGGATACTTGGCCCGCTTGGATACGGGTGGACTCCGAGATGAGCCAAAGCAAACCCATGAAGGACGATGGGCTTTCGTCCATCGTCTGGCCCCCGGAGGACTCCAGGTCAATGGGCCTGGAGAACAGGGAGGAGTTGTCATCGGACTCAGAGGATTCCCACGAAGAGCTGCCTGGGGCCTGAGCCACCCTCCACCTGCTGAGGACGGTCGGGAGTGAGGGTGACCAACAACCTGTGGGGCAGGCACTGACCCAACCAAGAGTCCTTGGTCGGTGCCCCTGATTTCAGTTGTGGAGGTGGAGGTTCCACCACAAATCGGTGGGGCAGCTGGTTTCGGATGAACAACCGGCCCAGGCTTGGGCACCTCGGCTACAGCGAGGGGTTGTTTCAGCCTCTCGGGTGACAGCCACTTAATGGCCGGGGAAAGGCGTCGGCTTGTTCCCGGACAGAAGTAACTGCTGCCACATTAGGTCCTCGTAGCGTCGACGTTAACTTGCATCGAAGCCTCTCCTCTTCCGAGGAGGAAGATGAGGACAAGTGGCGGCGCCGCTTACTTCGTTGCCGAGACCAAGACTGCCGATGTCGGCGGGATCGGCTGGACCGAGAGGATGTCCGAGACCGAGATCCTCGGCGTTTCCAAGGACGGGTTTGAGAAGGGGCGGGGGACACCTGCTCATCCCTTGGCTCGGAAGCCTTAACCGGGGACTGTGGCACCAGAGGCATGGGCAAGTCCTCGGTCTCCACCGGGGGAACTGGTGAAAAATCTTGACGGCGTCGGCCAGGTGTCTCGGCCACGGCTGACGAGCAGGGACGCCGTGAAGCCAGCGGCTTTAGCCGCAACCTCAACCGAAGTCGAGTGTCGACTGTCCGGGGAAGGGGACCTCTACCGCTCCCACGAACGCCGACGATGGGACTTACCTTTTGAGTCCTTCTTTCTGGACTGAGAAGAGTGTCCTGATGGCCCCTCTCCCTTCGTGGAAAGGGATTGGCAAAGCTCCTTGAAAGAAGCTTAATACGAGGTACCCAGAGAGAGCGGAATAAATACCGCGACCGAGGAAGAGGACAATCCGGCCTGTACCGCCTCCTCCTCGAGGGCAATCATCTGCTCGAGTCGCTCAGCCGAGCCAGCCGCCGCGGTAACCGCCTAACGGGCCTCCTTTGACTTCACCGGCGGGCAGCACTTCTCAGGGCACCCAAGCTGTAACCAGGCAGCGCGGTCTTCCAGGACGTTGGCCGAAAACTAACGGCATAACTCGCAGGCCTGCGGGTCATGTTCTAGGCCGAGGCAGTAGACGCATGTGGAGTGCGGGTCCATCCTGGACATTTTCTTCCCACAAGGGCACCGCCGAAATCCAGGAGTCGATTTGTCCATCGCAGCCACGAGGGAGAAACTTGACCGAAGTCTTGAAAATATTAAAATAACTTTCGGGCGAACCGAAGAATTAGGATCCAGTCTACATGCAGAGCGTTAAGGAGGGAACCTGAGCTTCCAAGCGGTAAGGAAGATCTGGCGTCATGGGGCGGAGCTGAGAGTTTTACCACCCAGGTGGGTGGGAGGAGCCAGCCTGAAGACCTTCTGGCAAGATTTAAAGTGCCAAGGAACCTGCCAGACAGTGTGGATGAACAACATATCCACGTCCCTAGAAAAAGAAAATTCTTACATGCAAATGCCCTTTTGCAATTAAAAAAGCTATGTCCAAAATATATTTTCTTCATAATGAGGAGTACAACTGTTACATACCAGTAAGCACAGGATTACTAAGACAGCCACATATAGTGCATAGTTTTCAAACCATATCTATTACAGAAACTGCTGTATTGTAATACTTCAGATGAAGGTCAATGGAATTTATTTAGCCAGTTCCAAACAAAAGCATGGAATGTAAACCAGCCATTAAAGGGTTTGGGTCTGTGTACCAACACTCCCTAAACAATGTTCTGTGGCTCAAAATCACAATTTCTTGTTAAGAGTGAATAGTGTTAAGGCTACAAAAAGAACATTTCATTAAAACTCACCCATGTTTATGAGTTGAAAATAGTTAAAGAAAATATCTTCATGGATTGGGGTGGGGGCATTCAAATGATGGACTGCTCCTGTGGAGGCGGAGCAGTCTGCCATATTTGAACATCCCTTTGTAAACTACCCCATAGCATCAGCAAGGCACTATGGTGTCATTTCCATCCCATTAAGGCTTCATTACAGGCCTGGAGCAGATGTTCTCTGTGCACCCCCGGAGCCCATCAGGGCTGCCAATATACCGTGAAAACAAGCAGCCAGTCAGTCCACAGTATGACTGTGATCAGCGAAACAGTACAACAGAAAAAAAACAAAAAAGGCTGGCACCAGTCACAGTTACTAATAAGTTATTTTATTTGTGCAAAAAGAGCTGACATGAAGAGCATTTAGGAACAAGGTACACTCATGTTTTAGCAGCAGCAGCAGGGCTGGGAGGCCAACCTACAAAACCCTTGACCGGTTTCACACCATGGCTTCATCAGAAGGAGAGCTGGATACTGCTATAGTCAAGTGAATTAAAATGACAGTTGTGTATCTGTGATAACGTGCATACATTAATTACAACATTAGTTAAAAATATTTTATTTATTTGCTTCTCGGAGTAACACCTTTGAGCTAGAAGCCCTTTTACAAAGGTTCCACGTCAAGGAGGGTACAAACAATTGATACAGTTGTATACAGAAACAAAATTCAACATAGACAAGTGCAAACCAAATTTAAAGCAGTTGGTGAATCTCAGTGGTAAAAGGAGGCTAGAACTTATACAGTATCAGAAAACAAATCATGTACTATATACAATAAAAAGTGCAATTAGTGCATACTGCAAGTTACAGCCCAGAGACCGTTCAGGTAAACCTTGGCAATAGAAGAATTGGCAGATGGGAAGCGTGGTGAGGGTAGATGGTAGAGCAGACAAAGCTGGCTTTGAGGGGAGTTAAGGGGTGTGGGGGGGTAGTGGATTAAATACATGGTGCAGCCAGTAATGTCCTTGTCACTAGTGGAAGTGAGCAAGGGGTATAAGTGGAAAAGTGAGTAGGAATGAGAGAGGATAGTGAGAGAATGTGTAGGTGTATCAGGATGGGAGGGGGGGTTGAAGGACTTAGAAGCGGAAACAAGCAAGTGTGGGGGGCCAGAGTGATCTGGAATAGAGACAACAGCGGGGAGCCCAGCAAATGGGGATGGAGGTTATAGTCTACAGTCACAGGAGCTAAGGGCTGTGAGGTGTTTGAGTAGTGATTTCTTTAAAGTTCCGAGCTTCAGGACATTTACTACTTCAGGAGGGAGTTCACTGAGCCAGAGGGGTGCCTTGTAGGCATATGTTCTCTGCGTGAGCGTGGTGTGCCGGAAAGGGATGTGTAGGGCATTTCGTGTTTTTACCCTAGTCTGGTGCAAGTTAGATGCTGGTTTAATGAGGTTTGCAGTGGATGGGGGAGTGAGGCAGAGGAGAGACTTCTTCCCGAACAGGCAGGTCAGATATTTTATCCTCCCCTGAAGATTAAGCCACTTAGACTGGGCGTAAAGTTCACAGGTATCAGTGAGCCTGGGTTTACCTAGGACGAGCCTACAGGACTTCCTTAGCGTGGTTCTGACCCTTTTAAGGCTGTGTCTGTTGCAGTACTGTAGACAAGAAACATAGAAATTGTCGGCAGATAAGGACTGCTAGGCCCATCCAGTCTGCCCGTAGGTCCTATACATTGTATGTGGCCACTGACCCTATGTGATCAATGGCTTCTCATCACTCCCTCCCCTTTCAGGTTTCCCTTGTGCCTGTCCCAAGCATGCTTAAATCCCTCCACTGTGCGTGCCCCTACCACCTCCTGTGGCAGACTATTCCATGTGTCGACTACCCTTTCTGTGTAGAAGAACTTCCTCACATTACCTCTTAATCTACCCCCTTCCAATTTCATACTGTGCCCCCTTGTTCTAGTACTTTTTCTACATTGGAAAAGGTCCCCCATCTGCACCTTGTATATGCCCCAGGGCTGCTTGTATACATCTACCCATTTCAGTGAAATCCGCCCTCCTGAAATCTAATACTCTTGCCCTTGTGTGGCTTAATTGAGCCCATGTCTCCATGCTGAATCACACCATGTGGTGGTCACTGGACCCCAGCTGCCCTTCCACCTGTATTTCTTTGACTCTGTTCCCACTGGTCCATACCAGGTCCAGAACTGACTTGTCCCTGGTTGGCTCATACACCAGCTGCCTGAATCCAACCCCCTGCAGGGATTCAAGGATGGCTGTGCTTCTGGCTGAAATAGCCATCTGGGTGGCCCAATGCACGTCCGGCATATTGAAATCCCCCAGTAACAGGATTTCGTCCTTAGCTGCCATTTCATGTATATTCTCCACTAGTTCCCTGTCTACTTCCTTCCTCTGTGCTGGAGGTCTGTAGATCACCCTTGTGCGTACTGCTGTTCCATTCTCTGGCTCCTGGGTGACACACATTAACTCGGCCTCCCCCGTCTTCCCTGAACTTCTGTAGCCTTTATACCATCTCTAACATACAGGGCCACCCTCCCTATCCCTCCTGAACAATGTATAGCCCAGTACACTGACTTCCCCGCCATGATCAGCAAAGTACCATGTCTCTGTTACTGCTGCTATGTCAAGGTCTGCATCTGCCTCCAGGTCTGGAACCTTATTTCCTAGGCTGCGGGCATTTGTTAGCATGACCTTTCATGTTTTACAGTCTGCCCTCCCTCTGCTCTGTTCTCCCTCTCAGCATCTTCCCCACCGGTTCCTTTCCTGCTCCTCGCCCCATATCACTCCTTATACAGTCTTCACCTGCCTGCCCCTCCCTACCTGCTTTTGCTGTTCTCGTAGTCAATTTATGTTCCTGCATGTTCCCACGGAGAGTGTTCCTAAGCCTCCTGACACTCCTGGCTCACCCCCCTTCGGCAAGTTTAAATGATCACAGCTGAAGCACTTAAACTTCTCACAAAGGACCAAGGTCCCCTTCTCAGACAGATGCAAGCTGTCCTCCTTATATAAGCCTGCATCTACCCAGATCATGCCCCAGTCCCCTATGAAGCGAAAACCCTCCCTTCCACACCAATCCTTCAACCGGAGTTGAAGGTACAGATGTGGGGTGCCCTAGCTCCCCCTGTGCCCTGGACAGGTAGCACCTCCAAGAATGAGACAGAGCGTGCTACCTGTTTCATGTTTCTCCCCAGCTTCCTGAAATCATCCTGGATTCTGGCTAACTCCACCTTTCTCCTGGCCAGGTCATTGGTCCCCAGGTGAACAATGGCATCCAGCTACTCCCTCCTAGCTATTGCCATAGCAATTCTGTGGCTCCGCTTCCCATCCCTCCATGCAGCGCTTCCTGAGAAGCACTTGACCTCCCTCTCTCCCCTGCTAGGTGACCCTAACTCCACTCCCTGGAAAACAGAGTCCCCCACTAGGAAAAGCTTCTCCCTCCTCCAGGTTTCCCTGCTTCCCTTACCTGGGGCTCCATCCTGGAGGACCCTCCCATCCTCCCTGGTCCCAGCCTCGGGTTCCTGAGTGGGGCTTTCCTGTTCCTTCAAAACAGTGTAGGAGTTATTAAGCGGGACCAGTTGGGGGATGTGTTTTTGACCCCCCCACACCCTCCCTGAGCCCACTGTAGTCCAATCACTCCTCTTCCCTGGCATCCTTTGAGATAAAGGTTGTGGACCCAGTGGTCTCTGGGTGGGGGTGGGGTGGATGCCGCCTTCAGCTTGGTTAACTCTGCTCGGAGACAGGCAACCTCCTCCCTCAGCCCAGAGAGGTGCCTGCAGACAGAGCAGCATTGCAGCCTCCAGAATGTCTCCCTGAAGACAGCTGCTCCACAAACACTGCATTGCACCATTCTCATCATGTCGAATTCCCTCCTCAGTCAACTGCCTGCTTAAGATGGCTATTTGATATCCCCAAATATGTGTTTTATTTCTGTTGTGCTCTGTTATGCTTCCTCTCTATGCTACTTCCAGTATGGATGCAGGATGTTGCAAGGCCTTATGGGACCCACCCAATAAATGTAGGGTTAGCCCTGGGGTGGGTGGGTAGTGGGGTGGAAGGGCAGGACTACACCACAGGCTGTGTCCAAAGAACAATCAGACAAGGAGTCCTCTGGCAGTGACACCTCACTCTACTCACAAATTTGTCAGCTAGACTCCTTCAGTCCTTCCCAAAGTAAATGGAAAAGCACCCAAATTGCAGTTAAGAAAAGACCTCAAATACAATTACAAACACACAGAAATGGCAGCAAAGAAAAAATACCTCAAATACAATTACAAACACAGACACCAAATCACCAGCTACAGTCTCTCCCTCCTTCTCCACCTAAATGAAGACTCAACTGAGATGGCAGTTAAAACCTCACATTCAAACTACACTAATCCCTGTAATATGATGTCTGCACTTAAAGGCCAGACAGCCACTTTTAAACACACAATCACAAACTTGTCAGCTAGAATCCCACAATCTTGCCCAAATGCGTGGAAAAGCACCCAAATGGCAGTTAAGAAAGACCTCAAATACAATTACAAACACAGTCACCAAATCAACAGCTAGAGTCTCTCCCTCCTTCTCCAACTAAATGAAGACTCAAGACAACTTGTCCATAGTCTATTACAGAGACTATGAAGCTATTGATGGTTAGAAATAGTGCACCAGGGGTCATGTTGTGTCTGTGTTTTTAAAACAGACCAATTCTGGTATTGGCAGTTTTTACAACATGGTCTACGTGGTGGGTAAAGGAGAGGGAGCTATACAGTGTGACGCCTAAATATTTAAAGGTGTTCACCTGATTGAGCGGACCCTGTTTTGTTATAATGGATGGACAGCTGACTGGCTCTGTATTTGTTCTGATTGTCAGCAAACACCATAACCTTTGTTTTTTCTTGTAATTCAGGAGAAGCTTGTTTTGCGTAAACCAGTCCTTAATTACTGTGAAACTATTTTGAGATTTGGACTCAAGTAGCTGCGGGTGTGGATGTGGAGGGGTTGTGGATAACAAATGGACCAGACACCGAACTTCAAGTTCAACACACAATCTCTGTGTAATGTTTATTCAAAATGCAGTTAACCTTCAGCAATGACATATCCCTTCTTCAGTACATCAGTTTGTAGCAACAGACTTTGCAAGTCTTTCCTCTACACTTAACCAGCACCTACTGACTGACTGATCTAACTTATCTGTTGAGATTTAGCCTCCCCTATGCGGGCCTGGTTTGCTTGGGTGGTGGGGGCTCAAATAATAAAAAAAAAAAACAAGCTAAAGACAAAGAACCTCAGTGCAAAAGCACTGAAACAAGGGTTACCCCAAAGGGCACTGACAATAAGCCAAGTTTCAAAGAAACATCACACAAACTTCCATAGTGCAAAGCATCATGGGATATAGGCAAATCACCATGACATTTCAGACTTGTTCAGTTTACAGCAATTTACATGCATTTTAAATAGCACAACTAACTTAATTTTTATAATACAGTCCCCTAGTAACTTTTTACTTTTATCAAAAACACCTAGTGCCATGGTATTTTCAACATTTACAGATTTTACACTCATAAGGTATATACATTAAAGTATTTTATTGACAGTGCCACTGTATACTAAATCCAACAATGAGGAACACAACCCATTGTTTTATATCAGCTCGAAGGTCACAACAATAACCTCCCTGTACAAGGACCGGAGAGGGTAAAGGAAAATTAAAGAGGACACTATAGCACAGTCAAGAAAGGGAAGAGGGTGCCCACAGGTGGCCAACCTTATGGACTAGAAATTGTAAAGGACAGATTAGGCTAAGAAATAGAAGAACTGTTGCAACAGATTGAAGAAAAGGTTGGTCCTCAAGAGTGGCAGGAGCTCCCTGTCACATATCCCCCACCTTAAGAGGGAAGCAGTTATTGCAGACTGCTTACCGCCTTCCTGTCCCAGGAAGGGATGGAGCTTCCACCCATCCATCTTCAGAAGCTCTGTCTCAGGGTCCCTATTAACGATAAACATTCCATCATAAATATAGTGGATATCATCATTCTTTACCCTGAGGCATTAACACATTTCTCAACAGAGACTAACGGTATCTTCCCTGAACTATCTCTTCATCGTCTTCAGGCTTGGCCTTCCTCCAAGCTCCCAGGTCCAGTCCAGGCAGCAGCTTCTCTCCGTCTGTCAGCCATGGTTCTGGTCAAAACTCCACAGACTTTCTTCTCCGGGTTCTCCTCTGGCAACTCTTGCTGCATCGGTCCACCTGGGATATATGGGTGATATCCACCAGAAAATGTCCCTCTTCGGCCAGTCCAGATGCTTCCAGCAAGTTATCCCACTTCAAACACCAAGTCTGTGGCGGGTTGTGGGATAACAGATGGACCAGGCACCAAACTTCAAGTTTGACACATAATCTCTATGTGAAAATGCAGATAACTTTCAGCAATGGCATATCCCTTCTTCAGTGCATCAGTTTGTAGCAAAAGACTATGCAAGTCTTTCCTCAACACTTAGCCAGCACCTACTGACTCACTGATCTCTGATCTAACTAATCTGTTGAGATTTAGCCTCCCCTATGAGGGCCTGGTTTGCTTGGGTGGTGGGGGCTCAAATAAAAAAAAAAAAAACAAGCTAAAGACAAAGAACCTCAGTGCAAAAGCAATGAAACAATGGTTACCCTAAAGGGCACTGACAATAATCCAAGTTTCAAAGAAACACAGCATCACACATACTTCCATAATGCAAAGCTTCATGGGATATATGCAAATCACCATGACATTTCAGACTTGTTCAGTTTACAGCAATTTACATGCATTTTAAATAGCACAACTAGCAATTTGTATCATACAGTCCCCTAGTAATTTTTTACATTCATCAAAAACACCTCATGCCATGGTATTCACAATATTTACAGGTATATACATTAAAGTATTTTATGACATAGTGCCATTACATACTAAATCCAACAATGAGGAACACAGGCTGTTATTTTATATCAGCTTGGAGCTCACAACAATAACCTCCCTCTACAAGGACCAAAGAATGAAAAGGAAAATTAAAGAGGACATTATAACATAGTCAAGAAAGGGAAGGGGATGCCCATAGGTGGCCAACCTTATGGACTAATGATTGTAAAGGACAGATTAGGCTATGAAATAGAAGAACTGTTTCAACAGATTAAAGAAAAGGTTGGTCCTCAACAGTGGCAGAAACTCCCTGTCACAGTGGGCTGCTGGAGAATAAAGCTGCATCATCTGCATATAACAGGATGTTTTCAGAGCAGGCCCTGGGGAGAGAATTAAAGAACAGGCTGAATAGAAGCAGGCCCAGGACTAAACCTTGGTGGACCCCGGTTGTCACCTTCCTGCTATCTGAGAGGATCCCACTGATTTTCACCTGTTGAGATCTATTCCCAAGGTAACTTTTATACCAGCCAACTGTGTCAGGTGATTACCTGGATGCAAGGAGGTTGTTGAGGAGGATACTATGGTTGACAGTATTGAATGTTTTTGTGAGATCGATAAATACTGACCCCACTAGTTGGCTGCTGTCAAGCGCTGAGTGGATGAAGTCGGTGAATTCCACTAATGCTGTGGTGGTGCTGTGGGCCTTCCAAAAGCCGTGCTGTTGAGGCCACTGGGTGTTATACTTGTTAAGGAAGTCCACCAACTGGTCCGATACTATTCGTTCAAGGGCCTTGGAGAGACGGGGTAGTATGGAGACAGGCCTATAGTTGGCATGATTCACCAGATCCCCTTTTCTGTGCACTGTTGTGACAACTGCACATTTCCATTTCTTGGGGAATTACCCGTATTGTAGTGATAAATTCAGAATGGTGGTGAGTGGTTGGATTAGTTCATCTAAGGCGAGGGCAATTAACTTACGATCAAGGGAGTCGCTGCTGTGTCTTGATTTCCCGAGTAAGCTTGGAGATACTTTTTGGCTTCTGAGTGTTTGCTTGAAATAAAATAGTGGTGTGCCTCTTGGAGACTAGGTATAGATGGTCTGGGTCTTTTCTGAGTTTGTCGGGCCGGTGTTTAGGTAGTCCAGTGGGAGGATGTGACTAAGGTCTGAGAAAGCCATTTTGAATGCATCTGTTATTGTTTTTGAGTCTTGAGTATTCGCCCCATTTACGAGAAGCAGGGAAGGGGAGGCCTTATTGCCCTTTCCCTACAGATCTTTTATGTTGCTCCAAAATTTCTTGCCATCCCATGTGTCATTTATTCTGTCTTTAAATTATCTTGCTTTAGCGAGCCTGATCTCAGGGGTATAAGCATTTCTTGCTGCTCTGTACCGCTGGGTATCAGTTATCGTGCCTGTGGCTTTTGCGTTGTGCCAGAGGTAGTCCTGGGCCTTCATTAGATCAAGAAGAGCTTGTGTTATACATGAACTGTTGACGCCCTTTATTTTGCGTTTTCTAACGGGTGTGTGGATGTCACACACAGCGCTGAAGGTTGATATGAATATTTCTAGGGCCCGGTCCACATTTTGGCCACCAGAGAGGAGGACCAATCAATCTGTGACAATTGTGCATTTAAAAAGATTAATTGCCCTCTTTTAAGGACATGACTAGCAGTTATTTTGGGGGGGGGGGTTTGGAGGTTTTGTTGATCCAAAAACAGGTGACTGGGGAGTGGTCACTTAGTGAATCAGCTAGGATATGGGTATCCGTGATTCACTCTGGGAGGTTTGTAAGGATCCAGTCTATCAGGGTCTTTGACCCAATCCTGTAATTAATCCTGGTCGGGGCTTCAATCATTTGGGTGATGCCAAGGCTAGATAAGGCACCCTTGTAAGGGGCTACTTCACTCAATAACCAAGTAATATTCAAAACATGGTGATCCTGATACTCGGTATTGAACCAAATACAGAAAAAATATGTATTACATTTTATTTTTATAACAAAGGGAGTCCTAATTAATTACGGACAATCTGTATCCAGGCTGTTCCAAAATCGGCTTCAGAAATTTTCTGAAATCAATAGCTTGAAGAGGGAAAGACGACAAATTAATACCACAGTAAAACAAAATTTTCTTTCTTTTTTCAATTTACTTTCAGGGAAAGGCGCATGTTCAATTCTCTCATTTAATCCTAGCAACAGCAGCGCCCCAAACTGTACAATCCAAAAAGCCTCCCGTCTAAAACTAAGTCCCCTCTTCTTCGTATGTTTGGAGCTTAGACAGTCTTACTCTCAGACAGGAAGGTTTGTGGACTGTACAGCTGCCAGGATTAAATGAAAGAACTGAATATGTGCCTTTCCCGAAAGTAAATTGAAAAACAAAAAGAACAATTTTTGCTTAATATGGTATTTTGTCCTCTTCTTTCTCTCTTCAAGCTATTGATTTCAGAAAATTTATGAAGCCGATTTGGGAACAGCCCGGATGCAGACTGTCCATAATTTAGTTAGGGCTTCTTTATTATAGAAATAAAATGTAGTACATTTTTTTCCTGCATTTGGCTTAATACCCTATATCAGACCACCATGTTTTAAATGTTTTTAACTGATGCTACTGTTGTTGTAATTAACATATGCATGTTAAATCTAGCAGGCCTTCACGTTATGAGCCAAACCGAGGCAGCACACGCAGACACTATGCAAGTCGCCCGAATATATTTTCTCAATGCACTGGCAGTACTGGAACAGTTTTGACAGCTCTTTAGTTGACATACACAATGTTGAACATCACTTTATAAAAAGTGATGGCTAACTAAGGGAGAAATGTTAGAAAGCAGTCAACTATAATGGCGACGTTTCCATATAGGGCCCAAAGAGGATGGTCGATGGCATGAAAAGAACTGAGGAGGGAAGGAGCTGCCCACATTTATATGGGAAGAGCCAATGTAGGACGTTGCTGTGGGTGGCCCCTAGTGGACTGCTTACAAAAAGTTTCCATGTGGTCCTAGTGCCTGGCAGCTATAAGTTCCATAGGTGTGGCCTGATGAAAGAGTTATCCTCGAAGAAGATCACAGACGATGACAGCAGAAAATGATCATGGGTCCATCTAGTCGGCCCAGAGTTCCCTAGCTACCCCAGGACCTACTGTCCAGGCAGGGTTTTATCCCCCTTCCCGCTCCTCTCCATACTGCTACCGACTTAAGTAATCAGTAAACCCTTCACTTTGTCCTAGCCATGCTTGAAACCATTTATGGTCCTGGCACCCGCCACCTCATCTGGCAGACTCTTCCACATCTCCACCACCCTTTCTGTAAAAAAAAAAAAAAGAATTCCTTACATCCCTCTTAAACATTTCCCTTACCAGTTTCCACCTGTGATCTTGGGTTCTTGACTTTATACCATGCTAAATGGTTCCCCACAGTTCACCTTATTTCCTTCAAGAACCTGAAGGTCTCTATCGTGTCTTCTCTCTCTTGCCTGGCCTTCAGCAAGTACATGTTCAGTGCTTTGAGATGATCTTTGTCATCTCTCCCGTTGGCCCTGAATCATCAAGGTCACCTGCGCTGCACAGTATTCCATCTGTATAGAGGTAGTAGTACTTCCTTTTTTGTCCCCTGCAGTCAGTACCCCTTCCGATACACCCCAGCATCCTATCAGCCTTACAACAGCCCCTGTTACACTGGCTTGATTGTTTGAAGGAATCATTAATGATGACTCCTCGGTCCCTTTCCTCTGCCACAGTGCTCATTTTAACCCCCCATCCAGTACTCTGTCCTGCTTTTTCTTCCCAAGATGCACAACCCTGCTTTTTGGAAACTGAATTTCAACTGCCGAACCTCAGACCACTTCTTTAGGCTTTGTAGATCCCTCTGCATCTCCCTGATCCTTCTGTCTCTAGCTACCCTATGGAAGAACTTCACATCATCTGCTAAGAGACAGAACTTGCCTCAGATGCCCTCTCCAATGGCACTGATGAACATATTAAAGAGGACAGGACCCAGAACAGATCCCTGTGGCACCCCACTCATAATCTACTCCCGCTTACCACCATCCTCTGCTGTGACTCCATCAACCAGTTTCCTATCTATGTCCCTAGCAGCACCCAGCTTCTTCAGCAATCTTCTGTGCGGCACCGAATCGAAAGCCATGCTGAAATTTAAGTAGAGCAGCCACAGCATGGCCCTTATCCACTACCTTTGTTACCCAGTCAAAGAAAACAATCAGATTGTTCTGACATGACCTCCCTGCCACAAACACATGCTGTTTACTATCCTGTAGATAGTCACTCTCTAGCTAGTACACATGGCCCTCTTTGATTAGTGACTCCATCAGTTTACCCACTACAAAGGTAAGGTTGATCGGTCTGTAATTCCCCTGTTGCTCTCTGTCCCCCACACCCCGTGTAGTGGGACTATGTCCACTACCCTCTAATCTTTCAGAACTATCTCTGTCTGAACTGAGCTATTGGACAGCAATGTTAGGGTTTCATCCCATTCTGCAACCAGTTCCTTAAGCAATGTTTACTTGAAATTCTGTTAACCACGTGAGCCCACTGAGACATAATGTCCCATTTTCAGGGGTGACCCAGAGTTATTTACAGTCAATAGGAATACAAGTTTACATATACAGACAAGGTAATAACAGTTAATTAAGCAGTACAAATGAACAAGCATATTATGAGGAATAGTTCCTTGGGTGCATCCCATCCGACCCTGGGGCTTTATCTTTAGGACTTCAAACCTCTTCTGGACCCTTTTTCCGGTAGATACTGGCTGCCTCATTTCAGGAATGCCCCCGACAGCCACCTTGATGCCACTTTCAGGCAGGGGCACACTGTCGTCCCTTGTTAAGATATAGCCTAACAATTCACACTCTTTGCTTCCCTCTTCCTTAATATACCTGAAGAAGTGTTTTTCCCGACCCTTGACACCCCCACACCGCTATATGCAGCTTTGCATCTGCCATTGCCTCCCTGACCGTCCTCTTTGATTCCCTAGTTTATCTGGTACTCTCCCCATTTCTCCTCTCCTTGCTTTTCCCTGTATCTGGTAAAAGCCTTTTTCTTGGCCCTCACCATTTCTCTGACCCTTTCCAAGAACCATACTGGCCTCTTGTACCCGTTTCATTTTGTAACAAATCTTGTGCAGGACTCTGTTACCTCGAGAATAGTTCTCTTGACTGCCCCTCATCTTTCCTCTACACCGCCAATGCTGTCCACCCTGGTCAATTTGTCTCCAACCATCTCCTTCACTGGGCTAAAATCTACTTTTCTGAAATCTAGGACTTGTGGGTATTCTGGGCCTGAGGGCCAACCGAACCAAATGGAGTTATGGGCGCTGGACCGCAATGGCTCCCAGACCCTCACTCCTCCCACCATCTCCGAGCTGGTGAGCACCAAATTGAGAATGGTTACTGTACCTGTGTTGTGGGTTCCTTAACCAGCTGCACCAACAGGCAGCCCTGCAATTCTAATAAGGTCTGACTACAGGTGCACCTGGCCGCTGACATGTCCACTGGAATGTTGGTTGATTGATTTTATTTTGTTTTCAGGGTTTTGTTTTTTTTCCACACCTCTTTTAAAATGTGCTTTCCTCATTTAAAAACATTAACTTTTAAGTGATTTTCCTAGTTTTGTTTTAATAAAGATGTTGTAGTTACACACCCTTTTTTGGAAGTATCTGTGTGGTGTCTGTGTGTTTATTTTTAATTCCATGTAGATGGTCTTTTTTTCCACAGTGGTGCTGAACTGTGACATCATGCAAGGGAAACAAACATGGCTGTCAGCATGTGTCATTGCAGAGATTATACCAGTGATTCTGACGAATCATCAGTGCTGTTTGTCACTTTGCTTTGCATTAAGGTACATGTGATCGCAATCTACATGTACAAATACTCAGTTATTTCTGCTGATGTGTGTGTGTCAGTGTTTCTCAAACCAACCCCCAATTCAACATAAAGTCATCACTCATCTTTATGTTCAGTTTTGTGGACACTCAAAGGTGAAATGTAAGGTATGTTTTAGTAAAACTCCTCCGGCATTTAACGTCCTGTTTTTTATTGTGCTACTCAGTATGTGTTTCTGTCATTGTATGCCTTGTTAATGTGCCATTATTGTTATCCCGCTTTGAGCAGGTTGGAGCCCACTGGAATTCAGCCACTTTGATGTGTGAAGACCTTCTGTTGGGGGTTGAGGAACAATTATACACATGCCAGCAAAACTAACTATACGAGTATTTGTACATGCAGATTGCAATCACATGAAAATAGCTTCATATGAAGTACGTACCAGGGATTTATTTAACTCTAAAAACTGATTAGCGTTTTACTCATAAAAGTACTAAATCTTTGTGAAAATGCATAGCTCTTGCCTCACTGTGTTTAACAAACACAGCACTTCTAGAAAATCTATATAAATACTTTCTGTACAGTTAGTATAGTCCCAAGAAAAAAACTGCTAATCAATTATTTAAAACCCTGCGTACTATCTATTGCTAGCCCGACACAAAATGGCCACCAGGAGGTACTGTGTTAATGCACAGCAAAGTGACAAACAGCGCTGATGATTTCTTAGAATCAGAACCACTGATATAATTTCTGCTATGATACATGCTGACAGCCATGTTTGTTTCCCTTGTATGATGTCACAGTTCAGCACCACAAAGAATTTAAAGGGGGCGTGGAAATAGGAGCACTGGTCAGGAAACAAACGCTGTGAAAAAATAAACTTCAACTACATGGAATTAAAAAAAAAAAAAAAGACACACACATAAACAGACACTTCCAATACAGGGTATGTAACTACAATATCTTTATTAAAACAAAACTATGGCCATTTAAAGGAAAAGTTGTTTTTTTACACTAAGTCACATATAATGGTGCTTAAGAGGCATTTTTTTCTTTTAGTAAACGCCAGACACTACCAAAATCATAGCAGTTGCTGCAAAAATGACCGATTAGGGCTTTCAGCATGAAAATACAATTTTTCTTTGCCTTTGTAATATTCTATTTAATCCCGAAAGTCCAGCACCAAATGTCATGTCGGCCGAGCTGCCTCCAGCTATCTTGCACACACCAGGTGGCTGCCACTGCATGCAATATGACAAAGAGGGGTACCAACTAATGGTAACTAACAGCTGGACTTGGCTAGCAAGGCTATCCCATCACATTTAGACCCTCAGACTATTGTTAGATGCTTAAGAGGAAGTTTTTTTTCTTTTAGTAAACACCAGACACTACCCAAATCATAGCAGTTGCTGCAGAAATGCCTGACTAGGGCTTTCAGCATGAAAATACAATTTTTCTTTACCTTTGTAATATGCTATTTACTTCCGAAAGTCAAGTACCGACCGTCATGTCGGCTGAGCAGCCTGCAGCTATCTTGCACACACCAGGCGGTTGCCACCCCGTGCAATATGCTAATGAGGGCTACCAACCAATGGCTACTAACAGCTGGACTCAGCTAACAAAGCTATCCCATCACATTTATACCCTCAGACAAACAAGTGCTCATCACAAGACATCCTGTACCAATGGTTATGATAGCCAAATAAAGTAAATACTGTAAAAGAAAAAGATTATGTGTGTGCGTAGTGCTATGCTATGATGCTGCTCTACAGGTAGCTTGTGTGGTCAACATATTAGCCTTAAACAGCACATTTGTCTGTGCTGCACATGAATAACAGGAAGCTCCCTTACCTCCATGGGAGCTCCTATGTGGTATTAGCAGATTTTTTTTTGTCATACCCCAAAAGGAAGAGAAGGGATCATAAACTGCTTCCAAGCGGCTAGCCACATGATCCTTCTCCAGTTCCTGGTTGCTGGCGATGCCTCTGCGCTCCAATGTTTTATGACGTATGTATAGGGAGAGCAGAGGGGCATGCTTAATTCAGGTCTATGAAGCATGATTTGCAAACACATGGTCGGACTACAGAACTAGTATACTATAGATGATGGAGTCACTTTATTGCTGGCTGGTTTCTAGTCTTGACCCTCTCTCTCTCTCTCCAGTCTCCACCATATCACTGATTATCCTGTCTCTCTTTTTTTATCTTATCAAAAAAGGACATTTAGTTACCAATTATTTTTTTTACCAAATATTTTACCAGGTGAGACACACTAAGCTGAAAGCTTGTTTGCAGGTGCAACCTGGGAGCACGAGGAAGTTAAGTGACTTGCTCAGGGTCACACAGTATGCAAGTGGGGGCTGTGGGATTCAAACCCAGGTCTCCAGATTTGCAGCTCAGAGCCTTAAACCACTGCGCCATACTGCCTCCTAGTTCTGTGCTCTGCAATGGCCCAGGCTGCAAGTGCCCCATCTCCTCTATACCTCCTCTCACTGACTGAACACCGAACTAAAGCCCATATATTTTCTACTAAATTTTTTATAAACATTATCTCTTGGCCTAGACAGACTTCAGCACAGTACTGCCAGCTCCATTTCAGAGTCTCACAACAGCAGCCCCAGGCCCAGACTCTCAGTCCCCTATCGCCACCCTCTCCCTCAGAGCAGAATGATCTCCCGACTTAACAAGAGAGACACACTGTACACTAACTGAGTGTGTAAGCTCTTTTTAAACTTTTAGTCATTATAAGGACTTCTGGTTATCTGCAGTTGGCACTAGAGATGTTCCCCTTCACAAAGCACTAGCAGTCTCTCTTTCTCTCTCCAACATCGCTGGCTATATGGTGGCAGCAACACATTCACGCTATTCTTATGGACTGCCCCCATGTGATCTTAGCGCAGACAGTCAGAGTTGCACTACTAGTGTGTTTACCTCATGTGGGAGGGCAGACGAGCGGCACAGTTCCAGGGGATGGGTCCTTTCTCAGGATCTGCGCAGACTTAACAGGCTTGAATTGGGAGCATTAAGATGAAAAGAAAAATAAAAAGCTTGCATCAACGCCCTGCTGATGCCTGCCAGGCTGCTAAGCATGCTCGCTGAGCTGGTGAGTGACGTAGCTGAAGCTGAGCCACACAGACACAGCCAGCAAACCAAGAAGTCTTTAAAAAAAGAAGTCTATTGCTCTCCCACACATGCACAATGATGAACGCTCGTCTCTGTTCTTGCGCATTCACAGCTCTTTTATTGCCTGTCACGCACCAGAATGACAAATTTAACATTAAAAACAGTAGGCAGAGTGATTTGCCAGGTTGCATTTGGAGACCTGACGTCCCCATTTGTCCCACCCTGCCACCACTGTTTTGGCCCCTACCACCTCAGCTATATGCTATTCCAGGAATCCACCACACTTTCTGTGAAGTACTTCCTCAGCTCTCTCCTGAATTTACCCCCCTCCAACTTCATAGGACGCCCCCCCCCTTTTTTTTGTGTTAGTTGTTTAACCAGGACTAGCACACTAAGCTGAAAGCTTTTTTACAGGTGCGACCTGGGAGCACAGGGAAGTTAAGTGACTTGCTCAGGGTCACACAGTCTGCAAGTGGAAGCTGTGGGATTCTAACCCAGGTCTGGACTGCTGGATGTCACCAGATTTGCAGCTCAAAGCCTTAAATCACTGTGCTAAACTGCCTCCCCTTGTTTTCTGAAAAAAACTTTTCTCCTGTACCTTATTTACTCCAGAGTGAGGCATTTAAAGGTCTCCATCATATCCCCTTTCTCTTCCAGTCTGTACATACTGAGTTCCTTTAGCCTCTCCTCATAGGGCTTTTAATGCACACCCCTCACTATTTTAGCTGACCTGCTGGACCGCTTCCACTATGTTTATGTCTTTCCAGAGATGTGGTCTCCAGAACTGTACACAGTTTTCTAGGTAAGGGTTTACCACATTCCTAGAAGATCAAGAATTATGTCAAGTACGTAATTTTCACATCTTCTAGGAATCAGTCTTCACCACTGATGCGCACTAGTTAGTCAGAGTACCAAGCTCGGACAAAATCCCCCAGACTAGGGCGGCAGAAGCCAAGGGCTACTCAGGACAGAAGTCCATTCAAGTTTGTCCTACCAAAGGTGGCATGCTGCCCGGCATGGACATCCAGGGCAAAGTGGTTAACAGAAGTGTGCACTGTGCTCCAAGTTGCAGCTCTGCAAATATCACAGATAGGCACAAAGCTAATCTCTGCCAGGGACATAGCAACTGGTCTAGTGGAGTGGCCACATGCCTGACCTTCCAGTCTGAACTGTGCCATGGCACAGCAGTGGTACTGGCAGTTCATAATCCGGGTAGAAATGCATGTGATTATAAAAGGTTGTCCCTTTTGATTGGGATCGGAGACAAACAGCTGTCTTGCCTGAAGTCCTTAGAGAACTAAGGATCCTCTTAACATCCAGAGAAGTGTGCTCTCCTTCATAGTGAAGCTGGCATAGTAGGTAGGCAGCACAACTGGCTAATTCAGAGGGAATTCCAACACCATTTTTGGTAGAAACATAGGGTGTGTACAGAGAACTACCTCTTGTGGAAAGCAGTATACAGAGGATCTGTGAGGCATGGATTTCAGACACTCTGTGAACAGACGTGACAACCACCACTAGAAAGGCTGCTTTCGAAGTTAAAAACTTCAGCTCACAAGTTGCAAAGGGCTCAAAAGGCTTGGGAGTGAGCATATCCAGCACAATGATGATGATATTCCAGGCAGCCACTGGCTTCCTGATGGCAGGCTCTGTGTTTAAGATGCCCTTAAGGAACCTCTTGAATAGTGGCAGCTGTACCAGGCAGACAGCACCCATGGGCTCGCGGTATGCAGAAACAGCATACAAGTGGACCTTATCTGTGGAATACTGTAGGCCAGCTTTAGAAAGATCCAGCAAGTACTCCAGAACCTTGTCAGGTGCACTCAATAGGGTCTATGTGGGTTTTGGAGCATAAGATAGATGGAAAACCTTTTCAATTTGGCTATTTAAGTCTTCCTAGTGGAAGGTTTACAGGCAGCCAAAGGTATTTCAAGGACCCTCTGAGATACCTTGTACCTGTTCACATCCACCTCTTCAGGAGCCAAGCCTCAAGGTGCAGGGAGTGCAGCTGGGATGCACCAGGTAACCTTAAGTCAGTAAGTTCATCCCCAGTGGAAAAATCCTCAGTTTGCTGACAGACAGTCTGTTCAGCAGAGGAAACCATGTTTGTCAAGGCCAGCAAAGGGTGATCAGTATCATCTTGCCACAGTGCACCTCTTGTTTGAGCAATACCCCCTGTGCTTGGGGGGGGCCAGAGGGAATGCATACAGATATAGATTTTGCCATTGTTGTCTGAATGTATCCTGACAGGAAATGCCAAGTCCTAGATTTCTGAAGCAGTCTGGTATTAAGTGGGGACGCAAAATGTTCCACATCTGCGGTGCCCTACTTGTCGAACAGTGAGCTCACGATGTCTGGAGCTAATGACCACTCATGAGGATCAGCCTCTGTTTGGCTGAGCTCATCTGCTAGAGTTTTCTGGACTCCTGGCAGATAAATGGCTTGCAGCAGGACCTCCAGCCACCATCCCCACACATTCATCACCTCCATGAAGAGAGGGAATGAGTGTGCTCCTCCTTGTTTGTTCATGTAATACATCACAGACTTGTCTGTCTGTCTGTGGGAGGGCTGTTCTGTGGCTGACAAGAACGACTATGGCTCGCAGGCCGCACAAAACAGCTCACACCTCCAATGCACTGACACAGAGACAGGTCTCTGATGGGTCCCAGACACCTTGTGTTTGGACGCCCCGACAGTGGGCCTTCCCCCACCCTAACAGGGAGGCATCCATGGTGAGAATGTCACCCGAGGCCCCCTCCAGTTGGAAGAAGGGAAAGCCCTGGAGGAGACTGCCCTCCACTGACCACCATGTGAGTGACAGAACCAGGAGCTTGGTCACCTGAATAGGGTAGGTCTGAGGATGTAATGCTTGTGACCACTGTGCACTGAACATTCACTGAGTCGCTTTCATGTGCAACCATGCCAGGGGCACTGTGAACACCAGACCCAGCATGCATTGCATGGCGTGGGCTTGAACAGATCGACACTCCATTATGCAGCATACCGTCTGTGGTATTACCTGCATTCTGCTCTCTGGAAAGAAGGCCCAGGCCTTGGTCGTATCCAGAAAAGCCCTGGTGTGCAGCTGCTGCCATGAAGGTTGGAGCTGAGACTTCTCTAGATTCAGCAGAACTTCCATGGAGGTAAGGAACTGAGAGGCCGTGGCCAGTGCCTGTTCAGTCTCCTGCCTGGAGGGACTGGCTATCAGTCAATCATCTGGGTAAGGGTAAACCTGGAGTCCCTGTTTTCTCAGGTGCAGTGTGAGTACTGCAAAGCACTATGTAAAGACTCGAGTCGCTGAGGAGAGCCCAAAGTGTAGGACCCTCAACTGGTAATGCTGTCTCAGCACAACGAATCGAAGGAATCTGTGGTGGCTGGGGTGCACCAGTATGTGCTTATATGCATTCTGCATATCCAGGGAAGCTAACCAATCCTGAGGTTTCAAAACAAGGGAAGCAAAGACCCCAGATAAATCATTTTGAATTTTTCTCAATCCATGAATGTGTTCAGGTTTCTGAAGTCAAGTATGGGGTGCATACCCCTCGATTTCTTTGGTACTAGGAAGTAGTGAGCGTAGAAGCTTGTGTTTCGTTTTGCCTCTGGCACTATTTCCACTGCCCTGTTGCTCAGAAGGCCCACAGTCTCTTGCGCCAGTAGCTCTGACACATGGGCTAAGACGTGCTGCCTTCTGAGTGGACAGTTCAGAGGGACATCTGTGAAGTCCAGGGAGTATCTTTCCTGGATGATCCTGAGGACCCACTTGTCTGTCCTAATGGATTCCCACTGACACAGTTAAACTGGGTCATGTGTTCCCTCCACTGAGAAGGAGAGGTCTGCCTCAAGTAGCTAAGGCAGGACCGGGGCCATAGCTTCAGAGGGTGGCAGTGGGTGCTTTCAGCATCTATGCCTTCGGCTGCACCTTCTTGTGAGGTTGGGGAGGCAAAGATTTGTTTTGGGATCCCCTGCCTTTCCCATAAAAGGACTACTGGTTCAAAAGAAACCACGTTCTTTCCCCCTCGGAGGGTTAGCAGGAACTGAAACGTTTCAATAGACTTCTCTACCTGCTGTCCAAACAAGCAAGTGCCATCAAAGGGAACATTCATAATCTGTTATTGGACATCCTGAGAAAAAGCCAGCAGTACATAGACAGGAATGCCTTCTGCTACAGATGCCTGCAGCAACAGAGCATGAGGCAGTACCAGAGGCATCCATAGCAGCTCTGAGCTGATGACTGTTAGACTCAGTTCCTTGAGTGGCAGTCAGCAGAATCTTTTGCTTAGTTTCAGAATCTAGCAGGGACTCTGCCAGAGACTTAAGCGTGCTCCAAAGGGTATACTGGTATTTGGAAAAATGCCCTTGGTAGCTAGCAATCCGCATGCTAAGGTACCTGTTGCAAAAGCCTGCTTACCAATAGTGTCAATCTTGTGTTACTCCTTGTTAATAGGTTGCACAGTAACCTCTTGGGGAAGATTTGACTTTGTCATTCTCAGCGAGAATAACAATGGCAGCAACTATAGGTTAAGAAACACACACTGGTCTATCCGTAGGGGCAGTGTATTTTCTGACTATCTGTTTGCAGACAGAAGGGACAGAAACAGGTCTATTCCGGACCGCATCAGACAAGGTTTCAAATTTGGGCACAACAGGAGGAACTAAACTGACCAGCATGATAGAAATGTTTCCCCACTGCAGATGGAGATGTTTACCTGGGTCAGTGGATGAAAGCTCAAAATCAAATGCAGAATGCATATTTATGAGCAAAGCCTGGGAAGTTAGAGCCTTCTGTAGAACAGATGAAGGTCCTGGGTTCAGAAAGTTCAAGCTAAGAAAACAGTCTTCATCGCCACCCTCAGAAATGATGTTGGCATCAGACTCGTCCCCTCCACATCCTCACTGGGGGGAGGATCATAGGTCATCTAGTCCAGAACGTGGCCCTGTCAACATAAGCAACACTAGCCCCTAGGGACGAGGGGCCAGGCGCCAGAGGTGGTGCCATAACTGGAACTGAATCCAGCACCGGGGAGATCCCTGGCGCTGAGGGCTGCAACAGAACCAGCACAGGTCCAGGCCCATAAATACCAAAACCTGGTACCACCACTGGCACCAACAACACAGCTGGCACCCAAGTGACCGCCAATAGTAGCACGGCCAGTCTTATCACAGTGATACTGAATGAGGGTGCGGTCACTGGGACAGGAAATCAGCGGCATATCACCGGCAAGGGTCCAGAGTCTGTTGCTGAAGATAAATGCTCTACCGAGCTTGAGGGCCCCTCCTGCAGCTACAGTATCATCGACTCCGAAGGAACAAAGACCAGCTCCGCTGGTAGAGGCAACCGAGCCAGATGCTGCACCAACTGCTCCTTAAGAGCTGCCCAATGGTGGAACTGCCCAGCAGAGTCCCCCCTTAAAGATAGAGAGGGGTTCGGGGCCCAAGACTAGAGGCCCCCAGTGATGACGATGGCGCTGATGAAGGCCTTCAGCTCTGGGAGGCTGAGGATCTCACAGACCTCACAAAGGGCAACGTCAAATGGTACAGTTTCTTCAATTTCCAACAGGAAGAGAAGAACTCAAGGCCGAACGCCTACGAGAACCTAACTAGTATCCTGAATGGGTCTGCTTCTTTTTGTGCTTCTTGGAGGACTGTCAATCCTCCCGAGCACCGGACCGCCAGTTGTCAGAACCCTTCCCCAGCAAGGAAAGTGGACTGGACACGGCCCCGCTGCCAGAGCAGCTTGTGTGAGAAGGCTCCCTAACATCATCCTCCATGGCCATTGACTGTCGGCTCGGCAAGGCTGTGAGAGACTTGACAGAAATATTTTTGTAAAATCGCTAAACTGATACAAAAATAAACTCTAGTTTTAAACATGAAAACTGAATGCTGTTATCATTTAGCCATGAAGTTCTGACTCCCACAGTACAAGCGACATTGTCACTGATGCGCACTCAACAGCTGGGAAAAAAGGAACTGAGGTGGTTGAAGGCTGCTACCGAGGTAAGCTCTGTGCCACAAGCTCCCTCTTGCAGCACCACACATACGTGCAGCTTGCCTCGGCACCAGCTCTCCTGAAATGTTCTGGCACTGGCGGGGTCCTAGCACCTCCAGCCAAGACCCCCCACTAGTGTAACTCAATAGTGAAGATTGATCCCTAGAAGACATATCAATTTTTAAAAATAACGAGTGACAAAAACATAAATATTTTATGGTTCTGTAATTATGATTTTGTCACTCGCATTTATGCTTTTGTGTGTTATTTTTGTGTTCTTGACAAGTTTCAATTATGGTTTTGTTAAAAAAAATGCTTTTGTGAGGTAAACAAAGTAGCTTTCTATGAGTTACGGAAACAAAAGCATAAAAACACACACGTTAGCTTACAGACAATAGAATGCTAGCAATTCATACTTTCTTGTTGGAAATATAAAGTTTTATCCTTATTACCCAGCAACGTATCCTGGAATATTCTCCTGTCTATGTTTTGCATAATTCCAAATTAATTGACTAAATGTTGGTATACACAATTGACATACCAAAAGTATAAAGTTGCTCCACTAAGTATTTTATGACCTGTGTGCTTTTAAGAGCTTAACATGCTTACAACCTGTATTAATGTAATTTTTTGCTGTGATAAATTTGTAGAAAGACTGTATGAAGGGGTGTTACTGTGAATGAGCTTGTACTCTATAACTTTTCCCTAACAAACCAAACTAAACTTGAACAGAAAATGTATGTGGAGAGGTGGCTTGTGTGGTCAACATATTAGCCTTAAAGGGAATGTCCAAGATACAGCAATGGAATTTTTAATACCATAGCCCATTGCTGTACAGTTGCGAAAGTCTTCAGCCAATAAGTGAAAATTCAAAAGTGCTCCGCTTGGAAGGGATCGTAAATTTAACCAAAGAAACATCCAGCTGATCCCTTCCACATCTTGATGTGCCAGCCACGCCCCTGCGCTCAGACGTTCTGTGACATCTGACCAGGGAGAGCATGGAGACGCACCACATTGAAGTCTATGAGGCCGATTTTTAAAATAACTTTATGTATATTTAAGCAGTCTAATATAAAAGAACAAAGACATTTCTTCACACTTACTGTAATTTCCTTTTCTGTTAGCTCCAACATTGTCAATGGGTAATCATAACAACTGGGTAATGTGAACCCCTACCGGGGAAATGGCACAGCCCAAGCTTTAGAATGTTGGGTACATGAGGATTCCAAGCAGCAGAAACTCCCCAGTCACTATTGATCTCGCAGTGCCATAATGAGCTACACATACTACAGTTACACAAGAACTTACCGTAACAGTAGATCTTTGAGAGGACCTCTTGCAGCAAGTTACACCATAAGGACTGAAGCCAGCAGGCGCCAGGACCCCATGGAAAACGTCTAGCTAGCAGTCTTCAGGGGGGACTGCCCCAAACGTAACCTATGGTATAAAGGGGTGGTCTCCCAGCACCACCTCAGTTCTCCTGCTGGAGACCCCGGCACAGTTAGAGACTGGAGAACCGAGGAGGATCCTCTGGATGAGGAGATATGATGGAAAGGCTGAAAATGCAGAAGTAGATACCAGGGGGAAGGAGGAAGGGAAAGCAGCACCTGTTACAAGAGCTCCTCTCGAAGATAAACTGTTACAGTAAGTTCTTACATGTACGATCTCACTTTGAGGGGGAGCTCTTGCAGCAGGTTACACCACAGGGACAGAGTCCCAAGGAGTACAAGGACAAGAAACTTGTCAGAAGGGCAAAGGAAAAGAGATTGGAAAACTGAATTCCTCATGAAAGACGACCCTGCAGGACGGCAAGGCCGAAACCTGTCCTGCGTCTGGAGGCAATGTCCAAACTATAATGTTTAATGAAGGTGTGGACAGAGCTCCAAGTGGCAGCTGCGCAGATGTCAGCCGCTGACACACTTTTCGGAGATGCAAATGAAGCAGCAACTCCCCTGGTAGAATGGCCTTTTACTAAGCCCAGTAAAGGCTTGTCATATTTCTGTTAACAGTAAACAATGCAATGAAGTAACCATTTGGATAAAGTCTGCTTAGAAACAGGCGCCCCTAACGTACTTGGGGTGAACAAAATGAAAAACTCGTCAGATTTTCTGGAATCCTGGGTATGAGCAGATAATAGCGAAAGACCCAGTGAACATCCAGAGTATGAAGGAGAACTTCCCCTCAATTAGAATGCTCTGGATAGTAAACTGGAAGAAGGATGTCCTGGTTAAGAGTAAATGTGGACACCACCTTGGGTAGGAACTTAGGATTTGTCCTCAAGGACACCCGGTCCTTGTGGAAAACTAAATAAGGCTCTTTACACATCAGAGTCTGAAATTCGGAAATCCGCCAAGCAGAAGTAACTGCAACTAAAAATAACACTTCCCATGACAGAAAGCGTAGCTCGCAATCTGCGGCTGGCTCGAAGGGAGGCAGAGTAAGTTTCTCCAAAACAAACAAAAGGTGCCATGGAGGGACGGGATCACTAATGGGGGGTTTTAGATGCAAAATGCTTCGCAAGAAGGTGAGAGATCAATCAAGTTGAGCTAGAGTCTTGCCCTGTACCAGTGCATAATAAGCAGACATAGCAGAAAGATGCACTTTAATGGATGAGTAGCTCAGACCCAAATCTAAGAGCAAAAGAAGGTACTCGAGAACCATGTTTACTGGACAGGTAAAGGAGTCAAGGTGGTGAGAGGTGGCCCAGATGCAGAACCGCTTCCACTTTATTTTGTAGGTGACCCTCGTCGAAGGCTTCCAGGTGGCAACTAGGACTTCTGCCACTCCAGCAGATACTTCAAATCGAGATACGGCTAGGTCTGCAAGAGCCATGCATGCAGGTGCAGCAACCTCAGATTTGGATGAATCAGTGTCCCTCTCTCCTGGGAGGGAACATGTGACCTCAAGGGCAGCGGAAGCAGAGACTCCACTGCCAATTACGGAAGTAGCGGAAACCAGATCTGTCGGGGCCAGAATGGAGCCATCAAGATCATGTCCACTCCCTCCGGTTGCAGCCCGAGGAGGACTCTCTGAATTAGGCGGAAGGAAGGGAAGGCATAAAGAAACCTCCCTGCCCAGCAAAAGGATAACGTGTCTTACCAGAAAACACCAGGCCCTGGATCTAGCAAGGAGAAATTAGGCAGTTTTGTGTTGAGTAGGGACGCAAAGAGGTCTACCTTGGGCTGACCCCATCTGTCGAGGAGATTGTCTGCGACTGACTGAAGGAGTTCCCACTCATGGGCTTTGGACTGAGAGCGACTGAGGTTGTCAGCCAAGGTGTTTTGAACCCCAGGAACATGTACTGCAGAGAGTTCCAGCTGATTCGCGATAGCCCAGTACCATACTTATGGCTTCCCTGCAGAGAGGATACAAGTGAGTTCCCCCGTTTGTTGATGTAAAATATCACCAACATATTGTCCGTCTAGATGAGTAGGTGGCCCAAGACTAGATCTGCCTGCAGAGCTTGCATGGCATAGAGCAGTTCTCCAAATGGTGGTAGCGCCTCCCTGGGGCCTTGAGGCTGGGTTCAGGGGCTGAGCTGTGATGTAATTCGCGTTGGTATACCTGTGCTGTACCTTCAGCATCTCGGATCCCAACCAAGTTCAATACTGCAGCCAGAGTAGTAGGCAGGGGATTCTGAGCCAGCCAATGCCTGTGCAAAACAAGGTCTTCGCAGACCAATAGAAAGCCCAGAATATGTGCCCAATCAGAGAGAAGTGGCTGTAGCCAATCGGTATTGTGCATTTGCAGCCAATCATCACCCGGCCCTCAAGCAATGAGCAGCTTCGTAACGTCTGCCATCGCCATCAACCCGTAAATAAAATGCCATGCCATGCGTCGCGCGTTGAATGGAGACTCACCGAATTTTTTTTTTGATCCCGCAAGTCGCTAACGCGCCGCCTTCCACTCCTGAAGCCGCTACTCCGCCGACTCCCTGTCAACTACCGCCGCCGCCCAGTTGCTATAATCGCCACCGTGAACGCTGATTGCCGCAGACAGAGCTCCTGAGACTACTGGTGACATCCTTTGCAGACGGATCCTTCCTCAGACTTCAGGTAAAATTCTACTGTACTTTGGAAGCTCCAATGGGGTTTGGTCTGGCTGGCCTCACTGGGCGGGCTGCCTGACGGCCTGACTTGGATGTGGGGGTGCTGCTTGATGGCCTGTCTGGGAGGTTTGGGGTGCTGCCTGATGGCCTGTCTGGGAGATTTGGGGGTGCTGCCTGATGGTCTGTCTGGGAGGTTTGGGGGTGCTGCCTGATTGATGGCCTGACTGGGAGGTGGGGGGTGCTGCCTGATGGCCTGACTGGGAGGTGGGGGGTTCTGATGGCCTGACTTGGAGGTGGGGGTGCTGCTTGATGGCCTGTCTGGGAGGGGTGCTGCCTGATGGCCTGTCTGGGAGGTGGGGGTGCTGCCTGATGGCCTGACTGGGAGGTGGGGGGGTTCTGATGGCCTGACTTGGAGGTGGGGAGGTGCTGCCTGATTGATGGCCTGACTGGGAGATTGGGAGGTGTTGCCTGATGGCCTGACTGGGAGGTGAGGGGGGGTTCTGATGGCCTGACTGGGAGGTGGGGGGTGCTGCCTGATTGATGGCCTGACTGGGAGGTGGGGGGTGCTGCCTGATGGCCTGACTGGGAGGTGGGGGTGCTGCCTGATGGCCTGACTGGGAGGTGGGGGGTTCTGATGGCCTGACTTGGAGGTGGGGGTGCTGCTTGATGGCCTGTCTTGGGGGTGCTGCCTGATTGATGGCCTGACTGGGAGGTGGGGGTGCTGCCTGATTGATGGCCTGACTGGGAGGTGGGGGGTGCTGCCTGATTGCCTGACTGGGAGATTGGGAGGGTGTTGCCTGATGGCCTGACTGGGAGGTGGGGGTTCTGATGGCCTGACTGGGAGGTGGGAGGTGCTGCCTGATTGATGGCCTGACTGGGAGATTGGGAGGGGTGTTGCCTGATGGCCTGACTGGGAGGTGGGGGGGTTCTGATGGCCTGACTGGGAGGTGGGGGGTGCTGCCTGATGCCCGGCCTGATGTGCCTCATGCCTCTCATGTGGGGGAGGAACTAACTGTATTGCCTCACAGCTGATCTGGCCTGAGTGGAGTTTGGGGGGCTGATGCCTGTTATTGGGGATGCCTCTTGTGGTGGGTGTGGTAGCTTGAGCAGGTGTTACTGCATACCTCTCAACCTCTTACTCATATATCAGGGACAAGGCTTAAAAAAAATAAAATCGGGACACATCTTCAAAATTCGAGATCCACCCATAAAGCTGGTAGAATATGGGGCTTAGTGTAAATGCATTTTCTAAAGAAGAAGAAGTCAGTAACTTTAAGACTTGACCTTGTTCTGTGCTTATGGTTCCCACTGAGCCACAAAACACAAATTTTAGGAGGAACACAGTAAAATTTTGAGGCAAAATCAGGGACGTCCGTGAAAATCAGGGACACTTGAGAGGTATGGTCTGATGTGGTGATTGGGGGGGGACTGATGCCTCTCAGCTGGTCTGTTCTCAAGCAAGGATTTGCAGTGTTGGGGATGTGGGGAGGTGCCTGTACTGCCTCGCTGGTCCAGTCTGGTGGGGGGGCAGTTATACGAAATGTCTCTTGGCTGCTTTGCCCAGGGGTAATGCTGCTGCTAACAGAGCCTGGGGAAGGGGAATGCATTTCATGGTCGTGGTGATGCTGCCTCAGTGATAGTTGGCAAGGTACAGTGGTAATGATGCAAAAGGTGACCGGAAGCTCAATTTAGTCAATGTGCAGTGCGCTAATGATCAATTTTTATGCGATTACTGCCATATGCAAATGAGGTCATGACTCATGGGGAGGCCTGGAAGTCTTCCAAGTCCAGTAGGGGAGGCTCGCCATGGCAAGGTCTGAGAACCCTTGGCATAGAGGATTACCCTCGTCTCTAACACGCTGATGTGGAAAGATTTTTCCACTGCAGACCATGCTCCTTGAGTCCGGCGGTCTGTCAGGTGGGCTCCCCAGCCCGTGCCTGAGGCATCTGCGGTCAGAGATTGAAGAGGGGGCAACCTCGGGAAGGGCATACCCTGGGAGAGGTTGGATGGGAGCAGCCACCATTAAGGAGTCTGGCATACTGAGTCAGAGACTGAGACCAACTGGTCTAAGTAATCCAGGCGCTGGTCCAAATGGACCCTCAAGTTCCACTGAAGCACGCTCATATGAAGGCATGCCAGTGGTACGGTAGCAGTGGCTGCTGCCACGTGGCCCAATAACCCGAGGATTGTTCTTACCGGGACCAGCCGGGTGAAGGAGACCTCTGGAGTGTAAACTTGAAGATGATCTGTCCTGTACTCCAGAAGGAAGGCTCTCCCTTGGATGGTGTCCAGAAGAGCTCCTATGAACTGAAGTCTCTGGCTTGGCCGGTGGAGGACTTCAGAAGGTTCAGAGTGATTCCCAAGTCTCTGAATAGGGTAAAGGTGTCCTCCATGATCTGGAGCAATCTTTCCTTGGAGAGGGCTGTGAGGAGCCAATCCGTCCAGGTATGGGAAGACACAGTGGCCTTTTCTCCTTAAGGACGCTGCCACCACCGCAAGGCACTTGGTAAAGACTTGACGTGCCGAGGACAGGCCGAACGGCAGAGCCCGGAACTGGTAGTGGTGCCCCTGGAAGAGGAAGTGCAGGAACCTTCGATGGGGCTTTGCGATCAGATTGTGAAGGTAAGCATCCTGCATGTCCAGCGAGGACAGCCAGTCTCCTTGGTGAAGGAGAGGAATGAGGCCTGGAAGAGTCACCATCCTGAACTGCTTGTATTCCACACATTCCCCAAGATAATATGCTTTATTGAGGTTTTCAAAGATAAAACAGACAATGCATGACATCCAAAAAACTGGAAGGTAACACACTGACATTTAAGATTCCACGAATTTGTTCAGGTTGCTGAGGTCCAAGATGGGGCGCAGATCCCCGGTTTTCTTGGGGACCAAGAAAAAGTGGGAATAGTATCCCCTTCCTCTCAGAGAGGCTGGCACCAGCTCAATAGCTCACTTGCCCAGCACAGCCTGAATTTCCTCTAGAATGAGGGTTGCATGGGATGGGAAATAGCAGGATGGAAGTGGAGGATTGTCCGTAGGAACCTCCAGGAACTCTATGGTGTGTCCTTGTTGAATCAGTTGCAGGACCCACTGATCAGTTGTGATCCTGCTCCAACCCTCTAAATAGAGGGGGAAGCAACCCCCCACTGCCTCTCCCAGGGTTTTGGCTGGGGGAGGGGGGTGCAGGAAATGAGTCAGGCAGTGGTGTTCGGGGTAGGCACAGCCACCTGGGAGGACCTGGCGGCTCTGGGAGCAGAACCTCTGGGATTTTGAGAGGAGGCTTATGCTTGAAGGGTTCTCGCTGTTGCTGCTGACGTCAGGGTTGCTGTCCAGAGGAGCGCCAAAAGGACTGGCGCCTAAAGGGCTTCTGATTGGACCGGTAGATAGTACGTACGGACCGAACTGCCTTCACCAGAGTCCTGGAGATGGGTAATGATCCTCTCGGATTCATCTCCAAAAAGGACTGAGCCCTTGAATGGGGCATCCATGATGCTGGCTTGCACATCCTGCGTAAAAACCAGAGACGCAGAGCCATGAGCGCCTTCTGATGCAGACCCCAGTCGCTGCAGCCCAAGCCGCTGTGTCTGCTGAGTCATAAGAAGACCATAGCACATCGATATGGACTTCAAGAGGTTAAGGAGCTCTGCTTTCTGGGTAATGTCCGGAAGGGTTTGAGTGAGTTCCATGCCCTGCTCCCAAAGGGCATTCTGGTACTGCATCATGTGAATAAGGAAATTGAGGGAGCGTATGGTACAAGAGGTGGAGAAATACATGTTCCTGCCACAGTGGTCCAGTTGTTTAGACTCCTTGTCTGGAGGCTGAGCACTAAGGTGTCTGGGTTTCTTCAGCCAGTCATGGGCAGCCGTAATCACCATTGAGCCAGCCAGAGGTTGTTCACCCAGAAGGAGTTCCTCCCTGGGGGCTCTATAAAGGTGGTCTGACTTTTTAGATATGGCTGAAGAAGTGGATGGGTGTTTCCAGGTGGACCTGGTGACGTCCTGGAAAAAATGTCTACCGGGGTGGCACCACTATAGGTTTTGGGTCCGTTTGGCAGAGATACTTGGCCAGCTGGCGCCTCTACGGGTCCAGATCTTCTGTGCTCCACCCCATGTTGTTCTGGATGTGCCGCATGACATCCAAGAATGATGGATCGTCCAGCAGAGACCTAGGGGAGTCCTTACAATCTGAAGGAGAAGGAGCCCTCCTTGGGAGGAAGATCTTGAGGAAGAGGAAGAGCTTCAGCTCGAGTCCTCCGAGGATGAAGATCTAGAACTTGAACTTCTGGACTGATGACCCCAGGAGCAATGTCGGTGTCTGTCAAACGATCTGGACTAGGACTGGTGTCTCCTGCCTTTACAACTGTGACGACCCCTACCAGAGTCCTCAGGCTGTGGAGTGGGCTCCTTGGTTAAGGGGTAGGTTGCTTTGGGGCACCTGAGAAGGTGTAGGTTCCTGAACGGGTGAGACAGGTCTTGGCTGGAGGAGGTCAGCCTTGATGGTGTTCCACCATGAAAAGAAGTCCTTCACGTCCAACAGCAGAATTCTGGGCTCCGGAGAAGCGCCCAGTGTCAGGACGGTCGACAGCCCTGGCGTAGGGCCTTGAGGCAGCACTGGTGTCTGAGGACTGTGGGCAATCAGCGTCGGTGTGGCCGAGATACAGTCGCCCAGTGTCCTTGGCTGATCGGGCATCGGTGCTACTGTCGTTGGCCCAAGGTCTGCCATTCGTCGGCTGGCGACATACACGGGTCCGGCGATGCTGGGTTAGAGGCCACCAGAACCGATGCCGGGTGTACCAGCATTGAAGGAACGGGTGTGTGCTGACGACGGACCGGGGTAGCGGCTGGCGTCAGTTCCAGAGGATCCCATCGTGGGGAGCAGAGCTCCGAGGGGGGCAGAGGAGTCACTCTCTTGGGGGAGGAGCACTCATGCCCCCCCGACGTCAGTCCAGGGAGTCAGTGCTGGAGTCAGTGGCTGACTTGGATGACAGTTTTGCCGGTCAGATGATGGGCAAGGACCCACCGCCCAAAGAGGAACTAGCGGTGAAGGGGGGCCTGAAGACTGGGAGAAGGGCCAGAGCTTCAGGGGCTGGAGGGCCAAGGACTTAGGCCCAGATCCAGAGGAGCCTCTGCCCGACGTCAATACTACAGCGGGAGGCTTTACCCAGGAAATCCGGAGGAGGTAAGGGCGACCTGGGAAGACAAGTCCGTCCTCCCACAGGAGGAACCGGAGCCAGAGCCTGACTTGTGCAGGGACCGGAAGTCCTTGTCCTTATGCTTCTCCGTGTGGTGATGCTTCCCCGACAACTTCTTATGGTGATCCAAGGAAGTCGAAGCCCCCGAGGGAGAAGAAGAAGAACCCTTCCCCTTGACCTCCTTCTGCATGTCTGCCATTTTCTTCTCCAATAAGAAGGATTTTAAGGCTTTTTGTCAGCGAGTCCTGGTCCTACTGTTGAACTTCTGGCAATGCTGGCAGGCCTCGGTGTTGTGCTCTGGGCCCAGGCAGAAGAGGTAGGCCAAATGGCCATCTTTCGATGGGATTTGCTTGCCACAGTCACACACAGACTGGTGCCGCTCAATGGACGATGACGGGGAAGTAGACATGCAGAGAAAAGTAGACTAGAAGAAAATAAATTAAAAAAGTCACTCAAACGCGATCAGTATGGCGGTTGACTGAAGTAGACGGCATCTGTGCAGCCGATGTGCACAGGTCGACAACGGGAAAAGAACGGAGGTGGGGCGGCAGTCCCCGCTGAAGACTGCTAGCTAGAAGTTTTTCATGGGGTCCTGGCATCTGTCAGCTTCAGTCCTTATGGTATAACCTGCTGCAAGAGCTCCCCTCGAAGTGAGATTTTCATATATTATAATCAATTACCTGTATAAAACATTCCTTAATACTGTAAATAAAAACTGCCTTACCTTCCTGGCAGACATCCAAGGAGGAAAATGTTTTCCATTGGACTTAAGGTCTGGACAATTTGGTCCTCCCTGCCAGAAAGAACAGTCAGGCAAACAAGGCAGGCTCCACATCAGTCGCTCATCTGGAAAACTGAGGCTGACCACACAAAAAAGCATAACTTTCAGGCAATAACTGGATGCAGTGAGGCTACCTGCAACAAGGAAAAACACCTCAAGAGTAATCAGTAAAGTTGTTAACCTGTGGTGGCAGACTGAAAAATAATCCCCCCACCCTTTTTTTTTTTTTTTTAATATTTTATTTAAGAGTACAGTACCGCAAAACAAAAGAGGGATGTCCAAACACATAGTAAGGGATTTTAAACAACAAGACATCCCTCCTAGCAAACAGGATAAGATTCTCCCGCAGGAGCCAGGCTCCTAGGAGGGCCCCATTGACAATGCTGGAGCTAACAGAAAAGGAAATTACAGTAAGTACGAAGACATTTCTTCTTTCTGTAGTGCTCCACATTGTCAATGAGTAATCATAACAACTGGGTTCTAAGAAGCAGTGCCACAGATTATCCCATATTCCAGAGGCAAGCACTGAGAATTACCTGCGAACTGCTGTCTGTAGCACTCTGTAACCAAAACTGCATCTGCCGAAATCTGAACATCCAAGATGGATGATTTGTGAATGTGTGGACGGAAGACCATGTAGTTGCCGTGCATAACCTGAAAATAGCAATACTCCACCGGTCTTTGCCCAGGGACCCTATTAGTTAAGCGCTGGCTTTCATGTATATTAAAGACCAGCAAAAGTTTGTTTCAGGAGTCTGCATGGTGTTCAGTAAATCAGAAATACAAAAAAAAAAATAAAAAAAAGCACTCGCGCAATCTTACCAGTGGGGTATACCCTAATGAAAGATAAACACTGAAGCTATGCTTCTGTATCCATTATTTATTGTATGTTATCTGAGGTCTGATGAAGCACCTTGTGGCATGAAATGCATTACGTCTGCTAGCATGACTCCCACTGTGTTTGATGGTCTGTGAGTTTTCATACTTAATAAAATAAATTTTGATGCAATAGCATAGCTTCGATGCCCACCTTTCAGTAGGGTATATTTGAGGTTGGGTGAGTGCCTTTTTTTTTTTGTAATTTTGTCAATTTTATTTTGTGCAGGTCCCAAAGGATGAGGATACGATTCCACTATCACAAGAAGAAAGAAAATTCATTGCAAAAAAAAAACAAAAAAAAACACAACTTGTTAATTCAGACATTACGGTTAGAGAATGTAAAGTGCACAAAGCAAGGAAATGAAGAAATAAGGGTTTGGTGGTCTTGTCATCAGGCCCCTCCCTTCTGTTGGGGGGAAATAAAGTTTGAATACATGCTTTGTTATAGGCCTAGCTCATCAAGCCCAGTCCTGCTACAATATGTCTCACTGAAACAATTAAACAAGCGTATAGTTTGAAACATATATGGTAGTTTTTGCCCATGCCCATTTGACTCAGCCTTGTACCTTGAGCCCTCTTTGGTCGAGACGACAGACCAATTTTTTACATCTTATATTTCTGATATAGCGTATCACCCTTTGGTCCTATTCCTTATCATCATAAGACCCATTATTAATACCAGAGTCTACACACTTATAAGCCCCATGTGTTGGGGCATTATGGTCTGTATTATTATCCACTGTGTTTGTATTGCTTGCAATGTCTGTCTTGCCCATTACATTTGAATCCCAAGTCTAAGTTATGTTGCTGTTAGGAACTCCAAGAAAGTCAGAAAATGTCAGAAATGTAACTTTGAAGTTATGGGTTCCAGTCCAGTTACTGTAGGACATTAGACACTCCATTTGTCCCATGTCTGACCTAACTCAAAGGTCTTTGTCCCAAACTGCAAGGTTCTGTGTTCGTTGACCCCTCCTGCCCAGTGGTTCAGGGGTAGGGGGGAGACGCTGGTTGCCTCTTGGTCACCACTGGCTAGCAACCGAGTTCACTAACTCAAAATCATATGGGCCACTGTACACAGGATTAAGTTCCCTATCATCTTCCACTTTGACCTGGATGAACAAATCTGCCTTCCCCAAGTTAATGGAAGTCTTTGGAGCCCCCCTCAACTCTTATTACTGTATTTGTAATTCACTCAATAGGAGATAGAAGAAAAAAGAAAGAAAACTGTACATAGCCCTTCAAGTTACAAATAAAAAGTGTATTTTCCCAGTGCTTGGTCAGGCAGAGGCTAATTCAGCTTCACCCATGATTTCACTGAGAACTTCCTGAACAGCTGCAGGAGGGCCTTAATATCCTCCTTCACTGTCTCTGCATGTTGCCTCCTCTCATCTCTTAAGTTTTTCAGAGCCCTCCATTGCTTTGTATCAGGAGGCTCCAACTGTCCACAGGTTTGAAGGTGGTGGGGGAGGGCAGGGGGTCAATTTTATATCCCAGCTTCTTGAGGTCTGTAGTTGCTTCCTTCAGCATACCATAAAGATGGGGTCAATGCCAAGAGAGAACACCGAATTTAGCCAGAAAAGGGGAGGACTGAAATTTTAAGTTCTGGGTTTGGAAAACCTTTTTTAAGTCACCATATTCCTGTCTTTTATGATGGATTTCAGATGGGCAGTCATGGTAAATGGACAAAAGACCACCACGAAACTGCAGATCTTTGGTTTGCTATACTGTATATAAAACTCAAAAACAACTGAGCTGGGCTGTGCATCCTGAGTAGTTTTGGAACCAACACCCTGTGTGCCTGTCCAGTCCTAAGTAGGTTTCATGGTCTTAGTTAACAGTGCTACTACAAATTCAATGTTTCTGTGACCCCAAGTCCTCTCTGGTACTCTGTAAATCTAGACATTTTTTCTTCATCAGAAGGCCTCAAGATTGAAGCACTTCATCTTCAACTTGGCCTGGGCATCCAAAAGGTGCGTGATTCGTCATTACATACAGAAGTCTGTTTTGTCTGTCTAAAATTTTATCCACATTAGTTTCCATTTTTTTTAATTCCTTCCATATTTCTTTCAAAGTCTCCTTATTCTCATCTCTCAACTCCCACAGTTCTTGTAGTATGGTATAACAGTCTTCTGAGGTGGTCTCAGAACTGATGGCCTGGTACTTGTGAGTCCGCCATCTCCATTTCCTCTGTGCTGCTTAGGTCAGTGCTCAGTCTGGCAGATGATCTTCCAATTTGTTTTTTTTGGTTTTTTTTAAACTCATATTGAAACTGAATCTGTGCTCCAAACAGGTACCGTTCTCCTGTGTCTCTGTTAATATAGATTTGAGAGTATTCTAATCATGAAAATACATATAGTAATCTGTTAGCAGTATTTCATAGAATGCTTAAGCATCCATCGACACCCTTCAGTGCTTCACCGACATACTGTGTGTTACCCATTCCCTTGCCAAGCATTTTAGGTGTATAATTACTGGTGACCCTCTTTATCAACTGGATTATGGTTAATGTCAAACGGCGTAATAACTGGATTTCGGGTTATTACGGCTCAAACGCTGTAATAACCCGAAATCCAGTTATTACAGCATTCTCCAAACAACTTTCACTATCATTTTCCTCCAGGATTGCAATAACTTTTCCCTGTTCACTGTAGCAACACTCACTCATGCTTGCGTGGAGTTTTCTGAAGTCACCAAGTCACTCGCTGTCCTCGCTGTACACTCGGCTGCTTCATTTGCAGAAAAGTAAAAAAAAAAATGCCTTTTACCAAAACAAGCAGCACACTTTTACACTAAACCTTCCTGTTCCTACAAATTTTATAGCGACTTTTACAACAGTGAACGCCGGTCATGCTACAGTACTGATCTCTCCAAGTTACCTACTTTCAGCCTTTACTTCTACATAGCAAGTCCCTGCACCAGCAATTATAAAAAATGAAGGATAGGTGAGTGTGTGTTCATGGATTTTTACTACATAAACCTCTCGAGCTTCGCTCTCGAGGTTTATGGTTCATCACACACCTCGGGTGTGTGAAAAAAAATCCCTAACATACATTTACCTAGTAGCCATTATCCTCCATCTCATCTCACTTCAAAATTCTTATCTAGTGTCACATGCCACAGCACTTTTTGCATGTTTACAAATTGCCTCCTGATTATGTTTGTAACCCTCTGTACCTATGTTTGTTGTAAATCTCTTGCTTTTGATATGTCTGGAAACGTTGTTGCATAACTCGTATTTCTCCCTGTATGTTACTCATGATGTATATTTTGTCTTATCTCATATGTTACCTTTCCCCTGGGTCACACCTGTAGACAAGCCTTGGCTCAGTGTGCCTTTCCCGGTTACCAAATTTTAATAAATAAAATGATTTGTAAATCTTGTATTATTCCTTGTATTATGCTCCATTTCTCCCCTTCCCTGGGTCGCACCTGGAAATGAGCCTTGGCTCAGTGTGCCTCTCCCAGTTATCAACTTTTTACTGAAAGGAGTGTGATTGCCTCAGTTGGTGGTGCTGATTTTGGAAAAGTCAAATCAACAGCCAGCAGGTTAAGTACTTCTGTGAAAACAATCAATCAAAGTTACAAGCTGGAAACGTTTTACCTTTACCCCAGTGTTTGAGATGTCCAGAGTTTGAAGTTTTCTGAAACAGCAGAGGAACCTAATCCCATAGTCACCGATTTTAGGATTACCTATTGGGATAGGAGACATAAAACCAAGAGTCCCTATTACAAGGAAGCCTGAGCTTTAATGAAGTTTCTCAGACTGCGATTAGTGAATACTTCATATCATAACAGCAATAAGATTTTCTCAAAACTCACAAAAGTGTCTGCTCTGCTTCTTGATGTTTTACCTTTTAATCTTTCTTTTTTTTGCTAACCACCTCCGCCAAACTTGTCACAGACGTATGCCACCAACATCAATGACACTACTCCCCCCCCCCGATATGTAGTTTTATGGTATTTTTCCATTTTCTCCCCGTAACCCATCCCCCTACCTCAGACACTCACGCGCATGTGAAGGCATGTGCACGCCAGGTCTCGAGGTACTCACCCACTACGTGTCACCCCCCGCTGCCTACGCTGACCACCGGGCCTCCACCTGGTGGCAGCAGGACTACGGGGGGGGGGTGACCACCGCCAGGAGAGGAGAGCTGCCTATCGGCTGCTCAAGCCTGCTCTGACCCTCCCCTGTGCCAGCTCCCCGATGACCAGAGTCCATTCCTGAGCCCGGGCTGCAGGCATGGCACGAGGTAAGGCATCCAGCACCTCAGTGCCACCAGGCCAGCCAATGCCACTACTAGTGTCCCATTTCTATTCACCATCAGCAAGAACCCTCTCTCCCCATATCCTAAGCAGTTGTAGGGCTGATCATGCACCCTGACCTTGGGTGTAAGAGAGACGTTGGAGGGCGTATCCTTAAAGACCTCACCAAGTTTTTCTCATTGCTTGGGTTATCAGAGAACAATGCACTCTAGTTGTCCCTAGGGAGTGAGAGCATCACTTCCATTAAGCATCTGCCTTTAAACGACCCAGTGAGTGACAGGCCTGCAGTCATTCCTGAATTTGCAGCACAAAAATAAGTCTGCTATTTGCCCAGACAGTAGGGGTGCTTACATGCCAAGCAGTGCAGGCCATACCCCGAGACTCAGTAATGCACTTTCATAATCCACTCGTATCAGCGGCAGGTGTTCCTCAAGAGAAGAAAATGGTGCCTTAATTCTGACACAGCCCCACTGAAGAAAATCAACCCCCACCTGGCACTTACACCATTTCACACGCCATACTAAGCAAAGCAGGTGGGCCTCTTCATGGTTTGCAAGTCACAGAGCGCTGCCCAGTGGCAGAGTAGGGGTAAGTCTGCAGAGTGTAGCACAGTAGGACAAGGGACAAGCTCTGCAGAATGAGAAGAACAAAATGAGAGATTGTTTCAATTTATTCTTTCTTCCTCTACTCCTCCCGACTGGCCTCTGGCCACCTCCCAGACCCAATTCTGCCTTACTTGGTGCTGTGATACCCATGGCTTTTTTCCCACCAGTACAGCCGTCAGGCAGCACCCCTTCTACAGTCATGGATCCAGTACTTTTTTCAGCTGGTACGGCATTTAGGCAGTGCCCCTTCTACAGTCATGGATCCAGTGCTCCAGGTCACGTTGCAGGGCCTAAGAGTACTGGGCATCTTATTCAGGCCAAGCATTTTCCTCTGATGTCCTGCCTGTCACTCAGAGAGACTAGATGCACTAGCATATCCAAGCGAAGCACAAGCACAGGTGTGCTGACATCGACTTGGACAAACATCTCCTGTCCCTGTTCATGAGGTGTGCTGCAGCTGTCCCGGTGCCTCTAGCTCACCAGGGACCAGTACAATGTAGAGAAAACCTTCCTCCTCAGATGCCTGATCTTCCTCATGCCAGATGGCAGCAGCACCCCAGACATGGGAACACAATCCCAGGTCACCAGCAGAGCAACCACCTTCCCAGTTTCTGCAGCAGCCGGGCCAGCCCCAGGAACAAAAGGAAAAGTTGCAGAAGTTACAGTATTAGGTATAACATGCACCAAATACCTTGTACAGGTTTTTAACAGTCTGTTCAGTGATCAGTAAGGTAAAAGTTTTTAAAATCCTAACAATAGAACTTACAGGATACATCAAGTAGCTTCAGGTTTTCAAGCCCCCTTTTCATGACTCGAACAGGCGCTGTCAAGTTTCGAACGCCCGCATCTGAAAGGCAGTTATCTTTTATGTACAGCTGTCTCAGGCTAGGAAAAGAACAAAAAAATGTTTAATGTATTCTTTAACTGCCCTTGCACCATACACTGTCAGGGTTTGGTACACCATAGCAGGTACACTTCTCTGTGGGCAGATTATTTTAATGTTTACCTGCCCAGTAGGGAACCAAATGTATTTTTTTTTTAAATAATATTTTTTTATTTTCTGTATATTCAGAAATATAGAATAGGTTCATCATTTCATCACAGACCTAAGATAACATTTTTATAGGTCCTCAAACATTCCAGTTCATTTGCTAGACAGGTGGTAGCTTATAAATAACCTTCTCTTCTTTAAATACACATGGGAAATATAATATTACAATTTTTCCCCTTTTGGACTAAAAAAAGAAATCCTCTATTGTCCACTTATCCACATCTTTGTTAAATAGTTTCCACAGTGGTTTAAAGTTTTTTTACAAACATAATTTTAGATGTTGTCTTTTTTTTTCACTGTATACATTATTTGTTTTATATCTATTGTCTCGTTATACACTTCTTTCACCATTAAATTTGCAGTTTCATGATTTATATAATTTTCTTCATTTTTTGTCCAATTGATTGCCATTTTCACCAAATAGGTCATGTGACATGTCTCTCTCTACGTCTGGGCAGACCAGACCTCCTTGATCTTTAGATAAACATAATTATTGCCACGAAATCCTGGCAGGTTTATTACTCCATATAAATTTCTTAAGCAGACTGTTAAACTGTTTAAACCACCTTTTTGGTATTGGTATGAGAATAATCTGCAACCGGTATGATAAAAAAGGAACTGCCACCATCATGATTGTCTGGATCTTGCCCTATACAGATAGTGGAATTGTACTCCAGCCTGTAAATCTATCTTTTAATGACTCATATAGTTCTTTATAATTCAGGGACTAGAACCTTTCTAGTTTATTGTTTATATTGATTCCTAAATATTTAATTCCCTTTATCCTGTATATTTGCTTTTACAATATTTGTAAATGTTGTTGGTGAGCTATGTTGAAAGTAATTATTTCTGATTTTTTTTCCATTTATTTTATATCCTGCAATCTTTGAAAATGTGTTTATTATTAATTCCTGTAAACTTATTTCTGGTTCTTGCAATAGTAATAACATATCATCTGTGTACACATTAAGTTTAGTCTCTTGTTTACCTATCTTCACCCCTTTCATTATTTTATTTGCCCTTATTTTGTTCAATAATAGCTCTAATCCTATAACAAACAGGTATGGGGACAAGAAGCATCTTTGCCTTACCCCTCTGAAAAGTTTTATGGTTCTGAGAAAATGTTATTCACCTTTATTTGTGCCACCAGTTTACTACAAATTCGTTTTTTATATTTTTAATGAAGTCATCTGGAAAATTAAAAATTCTTAAAGCCCATATAGGTATTTCCACTCCAGCATATCAAACGCTTTGGCTGAATCCAAAGCCAGAAAAACTGCTTGTGTTTTTGAATTTTCAAGATATTCTATAACACACTGAATCTTGTAAAGACTTGACTGAACAGTTCTTTCGGCGATATAACTTGTCTGATTGTTGTGTATAATTTTAATAGTGGCAGTATCCTATTGTTTAATACTTTGGTGCATATTCTGTAATTTACATTAAGGATCGCTACTGGCCTATAGTTCTCTACTTTACTATCCTTCCCTTGTTTAGAAATTAAAGAAATATAAATCCTATAAAAGAAGTCTGGAATTTTGTATAATATTTGTATTCAATTGTATAATTTTTCCAATAGAGGCACCAGTGTATCTTCAAAGGCTAACTATGATTCTAACATATAACCATCCAGACCTGGGCATTTGGCTTTTGCCATGCTGTGATTTGTTCCTCTAATTTCTATAGCTGTAATTGACTGTTTCAGTTTTTCTGCCTCATGATCTGATATCATATTTACACTAAATGTTTCACAATATCTAATTTTTTTAAACCAAGGCTGGAAATGAGAAAGGAAAATGTGTGCACACCGGGATTTGAACTCTGGACCTCTGGTATGCCGTTCCAGCGCTCTAACCATTAAGCTACAGGCCCACTGGTTAAAGCATCCAAAGAACTTCCTATTTCACAGTCACACATTCCTTTCTCTATTGTTGCTCAATTCTGCAACCAGAAACCAATTTAGAAATACCACTACTTCTAAATTCTTCTTCTGCAGGATGACATTCTGAAGTGTATAAAGCCACATAACATTAAAAGAATTCTTTTACAATTTCCTCCTGCTTAGTCACCGTTGCCCCTTCTTTATTTTTAATCATAGTAATTCCTAGTTTTTTCTTTTCCAGGGACTGTGTTCTTTTTGCTAACATTTTACCTACTACTTCACTGTTGGTTTTCTAATTTCGGCTGTATCTTGTCCAGTTCTGCTTTACCTCTATAATTTCAGCTGCATCTATTAACTTTTTTAGTTCTTTTAATTCCTGTTCTTTATCTGCTTCACCATTTTTAACTGCCAATTCTATTGCTTTGAGTTGTCTTTCTACTCTTTTTTGTCAAAATTCTGTTTATTGTTCCATGATGCCTCTGAAATTATACAGGCCTTTATTGTAACCTTAAGGGCATCCCAGTAATCTGTAATATTTTCTTCTGTAACTGAACTGTCTATTATAACATTTTGACTGCCTCATTTATATTTTGTTTGAGATGCCTATCCTTTAATAAATTACTGTTAAACCTCCATGTACCTGTCTGTTTATTCTGCCTCCCTAATACTGTACTGTAAATAACCGGATTGTGATCTGAAATGAGAAGGGCCTCTATATCAGCTTTAGTGCCCATACTGTTTATTAAACGTTCTCTAGAAATTAAAATAATCTAGCCTAGAATGCATATTGTGTCTGGCTGAGTAGACTGTAGCATCTTTTTTGTTATCGTGTACCTCTCTCCATAAATCCACCACATTATGTTTATCTAGGAACCCTTGAAAAAGTCCTGCTTTATATTTTGTCCCATTTAGAGCCTACTGAAGTTTTATCCGAGACTGTTAAGTGTGCAATTAAGATCCCCCCAATATTTGTACAGTTCCAACTAAATAATAATTTACTTATTTTGGCTAAAAAGTGTCTGTAGCTCTTAAAAGGGGCATATATTGAACCGAAAATAATATCAATCCCCTCTAATTCTGTTCTTGCCAACACAATTCTCCCCATCTTGTCTGTTACATGATCTATTATTTTCCCTTTAAAGTTTTTACTGAATAAAAGGGCAACACTACACTTTTTTTTATTTATGCTTTGTGAATGGTATAATTGACCAGGCCTCCTGTTTAAAAAGGTCTCCTGATGCATAGTCACATCAACATTAAGTTTTCTGATTCTAGACAGAATTCTCGTTCTTTTAATTGGTGAATTTACACCACTCACATTCCAGGTTGCCCCTCTAACTAAACCCATCCTTTTGCCATACTTTTCTACCTGCCTTCCTTATCTTATACTTTTTGACCTTAGTAAAATCTCTCCTGTCCTTTTTATGCTTGCCGTAGGCAAAGCATTTTGCCATGGTATAGGATTTTGAGAGGTGTGTCGCAGTGATCCAATCCAGAAGAGTCTATAAGGGGCTTAACCAATAATCGGTAAGACTGATTATGATACTCTCAGGCATGAAGTGTTTGGACTTCAAAACACTGTGCTGACAGACACATTCATACATCAGCTTTCTCATTCTCACTGTGTCAGAGCAGGGAAAGGTTAATGTCTGTGTCTGAAGCATGCTATTTGGAATGCACTAAGTTTGTTGCAATGTGGGCTACACATGGGAAAGGTTATGAATCTGTTTGGGGATAACTTCTGCCAGATTAACCATAGAAGCAGTTCTCTGAGACAGTTAATGTAACCCTTTCACTCCCAATATGAAACCAGCTGCCTCTCTCAGTCTAGGCCTTCACTAGGCATTTCTGACACCATTCTCAAGCAGAGTTTCTTATTCATATGCATATCAAGCATGTTAATCAGCATAGCAGGCACTTTAGCACCAAATATGGCCAGAAAAGAAAAAAAAATGTAAGAGAAAGAATAGTGAGAGGGGAGACTACCTAGGCACATAGCCAGTGTACTGAGGCATAAAACTGGAAATAAATAGGATAAGAAAATGGCACTGCTGCAGCAGAATACTAAGAAAGACAAGGGGGTAGGTAAGAAAACTATGTCCCTGGGTGCTCCAGTTATTCCTAACATAGAGCACAGCTCTACCACAGCATACAGTTCAATTTTTATGGTATTCTAATACCAGACTGGTGGGAATAGAAGCCACATTCGTTTCTGAAGTCACCCACATACACCAGATTGCAGCAGCACTGCTGCAGAGGAACCCCTACACAGAGCCCATCCCCCACTCCAAACAGAGAATGGTGAAAACTGTATTTTTTATTCTTTTAAATTCCCTTCAGTTTGTCAGCTGTTGCCCCACCATAACTGCCCTCCCCACCCCCATCCAAGCCTTTACTCTGGTACGGCCCGATCTTCACCTGAGCCGTACAACATTAATACCAGTGGCAAGCATCCGCATTGACAAATGCTTGTTCTTTTTGTAATACTTGTTCTTAATGTTCCCCTCCTCCTCTCCCTCCTCTCTTTCCTCCCCTTTATGCCAAAGATCCTGACCTGGCATACCACTTTGAGACAACTGTTTGGCCATGGCAACCCCCAAAACTCACAACCTTCAGAAAAGAAGAGAGAAAAAACATATTTTTTTTAACTATCTCATTATTCCATTATCTTAATGTCCAAATCTTCTTTTTTCTTCTTTTCTTCCTTCATCTTCTCTTTTTCTTACCCCTGTTCAAAAGTGGAGAAAATTCCTGGCAAACGTACCTTTAAGTCTTGTACCACATCAGATATACTGTTATAAAACAGGTTTTGATTATTATCACTTTCAGCTTGGAGGAGAAAAATTACATATGCTTCAACCCCTTCTTTCCATAATCTTTGCTGTACCCCCCCAATTGTTCCTGTTGTTCCCATAATGCGTTTGAATAATCATGTTTTAAATATATAACCAGTTCCTTATATGTGAAATTTTTTGTACTAAAATACGCCCACATTATTCTGTCTTTCCCGTCTGATGTTAATATTTTAACAATCGCAAGTCTGGCACTCCCCTCACTCTCTTCTTTTCCATACATGAGGCAGTGCAGCCTGTCTATTATTGGTAAATCCAGATCAGTCCCCAAAATTTTGGAAATAATACCTCTAACCAAGTCTTTCAATGAGTGTTCTTTTCCTATTCAGGCAACAGACCAAAGATGTGAATGTTTTTTCTTCTTGCACGGTTTTCTTAATCATCCACTTTCACTCTGAGAGAAACCTGCTGCTTTTGTGATAGTCTGACCTCTTATGGCATTGGGGTCATTGTGTCTTAATTTTGAGTGGCTAGTCTCTAATTCTTCTAATCTTTCTGTACTTTGTTCCATCTTTAGATCCATATTTGTTATGGTTTCAGATAAAGGTTTTAAAGAGTCAGGAAGGTGTTGCAGCTTGTCTGTTGATGTTTGTAACACTGTAAAGTTTTGGGTTAATTGTATTGCCCACTCTGGTGGTATCTCTTTATTGGTCTCCTTCTGCCTAGAGCCTGGCTACTACTTCTTTTTCCTTTGCTCCTTCTTCACGTTGTTTTGTATTTATTTCTGTTTCTTCATCCTACTGCTGAAATTGTTCTGAAGAGGCCACTGGGCTGTCTGCTATTTTCTCCTTTTGTGTTACTCAGTTCTGCCCCCTGGACACTTTGTGATGCTTTATTTGTGTTTGGTGCTATTCTACCGTTGTCTTTTTTTTTTGTTTTGTTTGTTTTCAGGATCCCCTTGAGCTTTTGGCCCCATTTTGCACATTTTTAATCCTGATAAGCTGCAACACTTCTTAAATGGAAGTTGTAACTGTCTTAATTTCCTTTTCCCTGATTCTGGTGTACCTTTTTTATGCTGGCCCGCACAGTCTTGGTTACTTTTAACAGGAGATTTTTGTTTGCTTTCCAAGTTTTGAAAAAGTTTAGTCAATCTTTTATTGGCCAACTCTTTATTCTGCTCCCCTTCTGACATATGCTATTTGAGCTTTTCCTCTTTTGCTTGCTTTTATTCGTGTTTCCTTTAGCTCATCCTTCTCCTTTTAATATATACTGGGGAAGTTCAAAATTAACAGATTCAGATGTATACCTTCTATCTTATTAACCAAGTAGGTCTCTGTCAAAATGTCCATTTACTGTACAACACCACATTTTCCACCAAGAAAAAAGGAGGTAAAGAGAAAAGATATTCAGTTACTTATCTGTGGCATTCATTTTAGTCAGAATGATTTCTAGGCCATCTTGTCCAACCATTTACTCATAGTCAGCGTCTTCCTCCTTCCTTTTAGTAAAGCTCTCCAGTGATCACCTACTTTCTCCTTCTTTGCATTTTCCCCAGTACTTCTGTATGTAGTTTTCCCCTTTCACCTGCGGTGCCTTTTCTTTTTCAGTTTTTTTTTTTTTGCTTTTCTTGGCTCCCACCTTAGGTTAAGTATTATTGGCTTTAAATTTAAAATGTACAGCTCTGCTCATCCAGCCTCACATAAATGCTTTGTTAGTGTTTCCTTGCCACCAAGTCCTTTCAGACCAATTCCAGGGAATCAAATTCACCAGACCGCTAATGTGACTTTTGGAGGACTTTTTTAGTCAGGCCACCGAAACTGACCGAAAGCTGTGGGTTAGCGAATGTTTTACAACCTCATCCTTTCGGACTGATTCCGGACCATTTCCGCCGGACTGCTAACTCCACTATTTTTTTAAGCCTCTAACCTAAACAGCCGTACCAGAGACCAGTCGGGGAAAAACTTACACTGGAACAATTCCGGCTCACCTTTGGGACGATTAAAGCATGACATTCTTGTCCATAGCGGACCTTCATCCTGCAGTGAGCTTGTTGAGGAGAGTGCAGCTTCCTCATGCTGCCTAACTAGCGTATAAATGCACTACATTACCAAGCTCTACCAACTCCGCTCAAGACTTCAAATGTATTTATTTAGTTTTTACTGATTGGGAAAGGGAGGCTAGGCAGTTCTTCCTATGTTTAGCCTCGTCCAAAGAAGGGTGGGATTAACTGAAAACAACTGAAACTGGACCAGATTAGGCTATTGGTGGTAGTTTAGTGAAAGGGGGAAAATCTGGCCAGGGCGCAGGAAAAATTTCTCTGTTCTTTTCGAGATGTGCTGTGGGAGCTTTATTGCCCGCCTGAACAACCACCTGTACTGGCAGACAGGACCTCAGTTTAATGTCTCATCTGAAAGACTGCACCTCAGGACTACAGTAACCCCCACTCCCATGCTGCATTATGTGTCAGTATTGTAATTCAGCCCAAGTTCCTGTTGTGGGGCTAGAACCCCCAACCTTCTGATCTTCTGGCCTCAAAGGCAACTATTTTGTTCTAGAGGTGGCTGTGCTCCCAACTGAGCCACGCTGACACCATTTTAAGGTTGGCAACAAAGACTATCCTATTACACTGGAAGGAAGCAACCATGCTCACAGTTCACTTGCGGTTGAATAAGCATGTACTAGAGAAACTATACTGTTCTACACACTTGGGCTCCCCTCAGCACCACCCAGAACACACTGATCAGAATAAAGTCTGTGGCATGTAAAGCTAGTCACCCTTATGAGTCATTTTCCCAGGGAGGCAGTTCAGCCCAGTGATTACCAAAGAGGTGTGAACCTGGAGACCCAGGTTTGAATCCCACTACATGTGTGGCCATGAGTAAATCACATAACCTCTCTCAATGTAATAGCTGTCTAACCTCTTTCTCCTTGTTAGCCTAATGGTAGCAACTAAGAATGTCACAATAACATAATATGGTGATGCATCCTATTTCCCATAGATCATAATTTATCATTGTATTAAAAAAAAAAATACCACAATTATCAAGCCACATGAATGCACCATGATATTACAAACCGTCACAACTTTCTCACCTTGGACTGCATGGGTGGTGTGTTACCTCCAGGTGAGATCAAGACTCCTGACCCCCATCAGATATTCACTCTTTTCCTAAATTGAATAATGCAATAAATTATCAAGATAATCAAAGTTGGAGTTTTATTTAAACAAATATAGTGACACTTACCATAATTGTATTATCCCTATCAGCAACATTTCCTCCTCTCATTCTCCTGGACTGTAAAGTACTTTGGGATATAGTCTGTATGCAAAGCATTGTGACACTCATTCTCACTGAGAAGTCTTTTGCATTCTTTTTCCTGCCACCAACAGGACCTTCTACAAGGGGTAGGTGCAACAGACTTTTTTCTTTGACCCATGCCTGAACAATTCCTCACTATGCTCAGTATGAATCTCAGTATACACACACACACACATGATATTTTAAGAAAATATTATCTACTTTACTGAATATTTACAGAAGTTTTATCTAGTAGATAAGGCAAGCTACACCAAGATTTCTGTATGAAAAGAATGTGTTGTCGAGGCACAGGTCAGGAAGCATAGAAAAAACAGGGGCAGTTTCAAAATTCGCAAACAGCGTTTTATGTTTCTCAATAACAGCAAAATAAAAAATAAAAATGATTCAGTATGACTTTTTACAAAGGCAGTACAAACAAAAAACTAAGTCCTTCTTCTGAGGGTATCTCTTAATTCCAAGTCTCAGTCTCTCAAGTCTCTCACTCTCCTTGTCTCTCTAGCAAAAGCACTGCTGCTCTTTTTATAAGTCTTTGGGAACTCGTTTAGAAAGCTTGCTTCGTCGACTCTGTGGTACCAAGCAAAGGGGTTCGCATGGCACGCTGGTGACCCGGGTTGGCGCCCTGAGCCTGGGTACCAGGAGCGGAGGCCAGCAGGGAGGGGTTTCACAAGCATCCATTGGATGTTTCCCTCCCAGGGGGCGGAGCCCTGGCTTCTGTGGGTGTATTGGCAGGCAAGCTTGGAAAGCATGTAGCCTCGACACACCCTTCTGCATGTCCCCACATCAGGACGCTGTCCTTATGGCTAGAACATGGGGCAGGGACAAGAAAAACAGAAAAAAAGGCTCCCTGCTGACCGGATGGCGAAAGACTGGCCCACACGCACCACCACAAATCCCTGGACCAACCCTGCGGCAGCTTCCCGGGATACAGAGTTCGCCTGATGGCACTTCCCCTTTGGAGGAAAGGGACCCTCCTGACACAGGGCAAGGTCAGGTTACCCAAGGTAAGGCTGCAAGGACAGGGTTGGGAAAATGGTGGTCCAGGGCCAAGGTGGAGGTGTGGTGGGCCTTGGTGCTCCAAAGGAGTGGCTGGCAGGGGTGCCATGGGGAGGAGGATAAAACAGATAACACAGAATAAAAAGAGAGCCTGCTTCTCACAGAATGTTCTTGTAAGTTTACAGAATGTTCTTCTCAGTTTCGATGCAGGTGCAGCAAAACAGTACATAGTGACCCAGAACTGACCTCTTGTTTACAGCTTTGCAAAAGGCTTAAAAACTGCATTTCAGGTTAACCCGAGTTCCAAACGGCTTTTTGCAATCATTTCAACAGTATAACTATATACAGGTTTACAGGTTTATATACAGGTTTAGTGCTGCTACCTTCGCTTAGATATGGCCTTCTCCTATTCGCTAGCACCTCCAAGGTTCACCTTGCTAGGTGGAACACAACCTACAACAACATCTGTCACTCTGCCCTGGCAGCCCCATGCCTCACCCATCATTGTAAATTATATGACAAACTGGGCTGGCTTTCCCCGGCCAATCACATGAACTTTGGGCTGGGCTGCTTTGAGGAAAGGTGCTCAGAACTAGCACCCCTCCGGGGCTGGCACAGCTTCTCAAGCTTGCTGAATCCTCCTCCTACTCCCTCAGGTCTCAGGGTCATGGGATGCTCAAAGTTCCTTATACTCGTACTCAAATGGGGGATAGGGACTTTGCTACATGTGCTCCGAGGCTATGGAACTCCCTTCCTGACCACGTTCGTTCCTCCCCCTCCCACTTGAGCATCCGGAATTCCCTGTGGGAGCACCTGAAACTGGCCTCTGTGTGTGCGTGTCCCAAGCCACCTTAACAAGGTCTCTCAACTGGTCTCACCCAACTCTGGGATACTGCTTGCAGGATCTATTATGCTGCCTACTCTCCTTTAACTCTGGGAAGCATGTGATTTGTTTATCTGCTCAGGAATTATTTGTTTCTGTGGCTCTAAAAAAAAAAAGGGGGTCACTCACACACTGTAATTACTGCTATTGCTACTGAATGACAGCCTATTTTATTTTGTATGTGTGTGTATATATATATATATATATATTACCTATTACTACTTACTGTAGACTATCTATGTTCACCTTGCTTTTCTGTTACTCTGTACATTGCCCCTCTTGTTGTTATGTACCGTTTGAACCTGTATTTTTCATTGTACTCTCCCGGGTCGTACCTGAAAATAGGCATATAACTTGTCTAGTGTACCTGCCTGGTCAACAAAAGCTAAATAAATAAATAAACAAAGGGATCCCAGTATCAGTGACATTTCCACATAAAGATTCACATATATTTTTATACCTGCAGATATGCAAGGGGGAAGAACAGACAGAAATAGCAAGAGAAGGTAGAGAGATAGCAAGAGGCGGAGAATTGTGTAACCGTCACAGTGATCAGTTCCTAGGTCTCAAAGAAAATTTGGCTGCACAACCAGACAGAGAAGAGACAGAAAAGGAGAGGATAGAACAGACCCTTGCGTTTAATCTCTTTCTGCATAACAAATGGGTCAGAGTCTTATTCAACCCTGTCATATAACCCCCTCTTTAAGAAGGAACCTGATTTAAAAACAAAAAACAAAAACAAAAAAAAAAAAAACAGGTTTCCAAAACACTCTTTAAATTCTCCTTTAACATTACAGTAGTTTATCATTTTTACAGTTCAGTGCACATGCAGTATAGCAAACAGTGAAATTTAAACTCATACATTTTTGTTTTTTCAACTTTCGGAATTCTCAATTCCTGATCCATATCTTGACAGAAAATCAGCACTGACATTCTCTTTCCCAGATTTGTGCATCACCTTGAATTTACAAGGCTGCAGTGCCAAGTACCACCATGTGATTCTAGAATGGTTATCCTTCATTTGGTTAAATCAACAGAGAGGACTGTGATATGTTGCAAATACAAAGTCAGCTCCTAGGAAGTATAACATAAGGGACTCCATGGCCCACTTTGCCGCAAGGCATTCCTTTTCAATGGTGGAGTACCTCTTCTCTCTGCTGTGCAATTTCCTACTTATGTATAGAATAAGATGTTCATACCCATCTATGTGCTGACTCAAGACTGCACCTCTGATGCATCAGTCTGTAACAAAAACTGTTTCTCACAGTCTGGGCTTCTTAAAACAGGGGCTGAACATAATGCAGCCTTAATGGCCCGAAAAGCCTCATCACACTCTGGGCTCCATTTCATATTATTTGAGAACCATTTCTTTGTGAGTTCACTGAGAGGTGTAGATAACTCGACAAAGCTGGGAACAAATTTCCGATAATAACCAGCCAACCCTAAAAACGACCTGATATGTTTCTTGGTTTTGGGGACAGGGCTGTTAGCTACAGCTTCTATCTTGGAAACCTCTGGTTAGACTTCTCCATTTCCCAAAACATAGCCCAAGTATCTGGTTTCCTGCGTGCCCAAAGCACACTTGGTAGGATTAATTGTCAGATCTGCCTTTTTGATTGATTAGATAACTGCTGATAGGTGTTCCAGGTGGCTTTTCCAGTCTGGACTGTACACCATGACATTATTCAGGTACGCAGCACAATAACCAACCAGTGTGAGGGGATAAAATGACATCCATGTAGCGGGATGCGCCATGTAAACCTAACAGCATGGTGGCGAAATGACAGAATCCAACAGGAGTGGCAAATGCAGTTTTGTCTCTGGATCCTTTAGCTAGGGGAATTTGCTAGCAACCCTTGGTGAGACCAAGGGTACTGGTATACTTGGCACTTCCCAGTCTGTCCACCAAATCATCTATTCTGGGCAGAGGATAACTGTCAAATTCTGACAATTAAGTTTCCCAAAATGAAGGCAGATTCTTACACCCCTTCTTTTTTGTTTACAATCGCCACTGGTGATAACCAAGCACTTCTCAACTCTTCAATGATACCCAACTGTTTCATTTTTTTGTATTTCCTTAACCACGTCAGCTCTTAACCGCTCTGGTAATCTGTAAGTCTGTCTAATAGGGCGAGCATTCCTTGTCGCTATTACGTGCTCGACCCCTTGGGTCTTTTTCTGCTGTTATGGTCCATGTTTTTATGTGCATGCTGTTGTAATTGTATAGGGTACAAAATCTTGTGTTCCGCCTCTCTCCACTGTTTCCAAAAATCTACCTCCCTCCCTCCCTTCCTCGTTCCCATCCTCCCCCCTACAAGCAGCCCAGGTCCATTCCAACTGCCATTGGAATTTTTACAGCAGTCTTCAAAATAACGAAAAAAGCAGACCAGCACCAGGGTGAGATCTTCCTGAGGACGCTCTTTCGAGCGAAACCAGTTGAAGTCAGCATTTTGCCCGAGTGGTTGGCAAGTCTGTGAATAAAGCCTTTTTTCACTGTCTTTGGTGCCGGTCTTGCTTTATCCGTGACGGACGTTTATAACCTGGCACAGAGGAGTTGTTTGCAGCGGAGCATGCTGTTGGTTCTGGTAAGCCTTCAAAACAACCCTTTCAAGTCTGCTCATGATAGACTTCCATTCTAGAACCCCCTTGGGGTGTCTAGCTAGCCGAGGTGCCAGAATATGCATCTATTTATCTGCACATTTGTGTAACCCCCCTACAAATGGGGGTTCTCGAAAAGTCTTCCTTGAGCTTGCCTAAATGCTCACTGCCAGGCTGGTGTTCTGCGTTTTAGCAGTTTAAATGTTATTGCCAAAGTGTGCTTGTATAGCCTCTGTGTACTGTTTCTTTAAGAGCTGCCTAGATTGCAGTTATAATTAATCTGGGAGGGGGCTGAGTGTTTCTATGCTCAAGTCCTGCCCGGGCTGCCAGATAATCGCTCCGTTTCTGCCATCGCTATTAGCACAGAGGGAGCTCTGTTCAGAAGATATACTTGTTTGCTGATTATTTATTAGAATAGTAATAATTTTGCAGTTTGTCTAACTGCCTTCTTTGCAACATGGACATTTCTGTTTATCTCTACCATCTTCGTCCTGGACTGCTGAAATGGGCCAATCAGTACCTTTGGGGACTCTAAAATGCAGCCTGTCCCAAGGGGCTTTGTGGAAGCAAAATTCTGTAGGAATTGTAGTTTTGGGCTTTTGGCGCCTAAATGAACCTGGAGGGGGAGCCCTTGTTCTGACTGACAGACAGATCAGCCAACCGAACCTTTAGGATCCTGAGGAAAGTCCCAGACTGCTTGCAGTTTCAGTCAGATCTGAGTTGGGAAGTGAAGGAGTAACAGCTCGAGATAATCAAGCAGCAATCGTGTGTGGATTCGTGCGGGAGAACTGTGGAAAGACCTGAGTTTGGTCTGCATGCCTGCCTGCTGTCCCTGAGGGGGAACCTGTGCCTTTTTCCGGACTGAATCCGAATTTGGAGAGTGTGCTAAGCCACTGAATTGAGACCAGGCTCCTACTTGAAGAAGACTGAAGATTTGCTGAATGCAATCAGCCTGTCAGGATTTCCAGCCACCTCTGAACTCCCGGATTGTGCAGAGACGCTGTAATTGCGACCAGAGACCCATTTCCCTGGTACAGTGGAATTTTCTTACATGTGAATGTGCTGTGTGCTGATAGTGGGTCATGATTTGGTTCCCCACTGTGGGTCTGAACTGTGTTTTGCTTGATGGAGGCAGCATCCAGCTTCACGGACTGAATATATATTCATCTCCGTTTGGCCTGGGCCTTGCCACACTGGCCCAGCCAGAATACCCCCTACACAGAGAAAGTCCTAGACGAGAGACCTGCCTGGGGATCAGCCCCCTGCTCAACGCTTTGAACAGGAATGACGCCTCAGTGATTCGTGTGGGCCCTGCTTCTCCTGGCACTCCAGATCAACAACCTGCAGTCTCAATTTCGTCCTGCCTATGTCCTGTATTGGGTATCATGAGTAAACATCAGGGTAGCTCCCTGCAACAACAGCAAAATCTAAAGTGTTGTCATCTGATTGCTTTGCTGTCTTTTCTGTCAGGAATTGAGCCCTCCGGCTCCAGATTACAAACACTGTGTTGTGCATGCTGCTTTCTTCCATCACAGGGCCCCAACCAGCTGCTACGCTGGCCTACCCCGGGCAACATTCCTGGCTAGCCCACCATCTGCCTACCTGGTACCCAGAGTGTGTGACTGTGCAGGGACTCTGAAGTGCATGCATAACTGCCTGACTGATATAGCCTTTAAGTAAATCAACCTGATTACGCCACTCCCTTGTTCAAGTCCCCTGAATAAATCAGATCTAACTCTGTTTTGTATTTAATTTGATTGTGGTTCCAGTTTGTGCCAAAAGTACTGTACTGTTGCTATTTGCTGGGCATAACCTTGTTTTACAGGGGGTCCCCAGGGTCGAGCTAGGGGAACCAGCCCTGGTGGTAAGTGCAAACAGTGTGGGTAACTGCTTGGTGAATAAGGGCCATTGTGAAAGTGATTACTGTGTATTGTTCAGGCCACTAGAAGGGAAAGGGGGGGGTACAGTGTCCTGGAGGGCTGTGCCCAGGTTAGCTTGACCACTAACAACCCTGACCTCCGGGGTGGAGGCACCCGTTTCAGTAACCAAGCCCCTTAACTTGCAACTAGCCACGCAGGCAGGGGTAGTAGCCCTTGGGATAGCACCACCTAGTGGTTACATTTGATTCTCTCAGTATTCTCACAACTACAGTATGTATTTTATCACTGCACATTCAGCATCACTCTTTAATCACTGTATTTACTTTATTGTTTACCTGTTTTGGTTGCACTTGTTCCTCCCTTCTGTTAACCCCTCCCCCACCCCGGCATACCTGGAACTGGTCACAATTTTCAAATAAATAAATGTGCCCTGTACAGATACAAATAAAAGTGCTCCCTTGGAATCTATTTACAAATGAAGCTGCCTTTTGTAAAACCGTGGATGGCCATTGTGTAAAAAAATAAAATAAAATAAAAAAAAAAAAAGACATCATTACCTGGAGAGAGCCTCAACAGTCAGATGTGCCAGGAGCTCATGATCATCACCAAGTTTACAAGAGGAAAGGTCCAAGCAGGTCAGGCCCTGGAAAGCCCTAATCTCTTCCAATTTTTCCGAAACGGTGAGATACCTGTGAAGTACATTGGTTGCAATAGTAACATTCATCAGAAAAACAACTCTGGCCCTGGTTGCAATAGTAACATTCATCAGAAAAACAACTCAACAACTCTGGCCCAGAGCAGCAAAAATTTGCTTGAAGATTATTTAGTGCAAAGCCTCTCCCCACCCCCACCTGAATGGATTTTGTAAAAAGAACAAGCAGTGTAACAAAAAATGTTTTTCCAAAAAAATCTAGTTTCAGCTACAGTTCCAAAAAATATTTAGTATACTGAACCTGTCAAATGTACTTGTCTGGGTACCTCCTATGCTGTGCATCATGAGTCTTTTTTAATTTTTTCGATCCTAATCCTTGCCTGGCTTACAGTGTCATTTCTATGCAAAATGTGGTGGCCATCTTTTTTTTCTTCAGAAAACAATTCAATTAAAACATTTATAAAATACAAAAATGTTTGGTGGAAATAGAAAATTGTACCACCAAATAAAACTGGAAGATGCCTGGAATCTTTTATAGTTAAAAAAAGGTAGAGTCAAATTTTTTGACCACTGTCGCTGTACTGCTGTTTTAAACATATGTTGTTATCTGGGTTACTTATATAAATTAAGAAATATTAAATTACACCATCCAACTGCCCAGCCACAGCATACTGTGCTACCAAGCGGGTAACCAGGTTCGTGAGCAAGCCCAGGTTATTACCCGTCTGTAGCCCATGGGTCGGAGGGAGGTGCTGCCTTTCTGCTCCCATACAGACCTGCTGGTCAAGGAGGATACTGGATGCATGCATCCTCCCTGCTTTTCTACCCAGTCACTGTGTGACAGTGCATTCACAGTGCTATTGGGTGGTGAAAGGGAGAACCAGTGGCTAGATGTATGACTGCTCAGGCCCTGCTCCTTGCTTGGTTGCTCTAGATGGTGGGAGTGGTCACCCCTAAAGGTCCTGCCATCATGGTGTCAGGCCAGAAGTGGGAGGCAGAGGAAGGTACCAGTCGAGCAAGAAGTGATGGGGATGGGAGGTTGCCAGGGCTGCTGTTGGTGGGCTAAAAAGCTCGATAATAATAAAAAAAAGTCTAAGCAGGCACACTGAACCTCCAAGAAATAATAAATTGTGTCAGTATATACTGTACCGTGTATTAAACACATTAGTTTGGTGTAGTTCACTGTAGTCAAGTGGTGGAAGAGAAAGTGCTTATATGAAAAGTGAAAAAAGCAGCAGGACCCAGAGGATCCTCTACAGATTACGCTACACTGCCTCCAAAATAGCTACTGGCTCTATTGAAGACATGATATTGGAATAAAAGAAACAATAACAAAATGAAAGACCAAAGGTTCACCGAGTTAGTCTTCTACCATCCAGGCAGCCACTGTATTCAACAGTACAAGATGTTGTTGTTGACACTGTTTAATAAGAAGTGTTACCAACCGGCAGAATACTGTTTTTACTTTGGGTTCAAGAAAGAGCCCAGGTCATTGGTGGTCAGCCAGAGTGAGAATAATTGGGCATACCAGAGGGCACTGTCCTTCTCCAGGGTGGAAGTGTAACCGACTCTGCTGCAACACTGCCACCTGGGTGACCACAGACAATAGTGCAGATGGGGTATGACTGCAGAATGGAGGATGTTGACCAGAGTCCGTGCTGCCACTTTAGCGTACGCATAGACTCCTGAGCATGCTGATGTCCTCAGGGGCTAGAAGGACCAGAACACTTGGAAAACTTCAGTGCGCTGCACGATAATGTAGCACACTTAGGCCCAAGCCCAACTGACTAGACACCCCTAACCCAGAGGTCCTACAGTGGGAGGACCAACACCTCGCTAGGGGCACCAGATGGGCAGGCCCCACCCGTGGGGGGTATGACGGGGGGGGGAGGGGTTGGAAAGGGTAAGAATGGTGGAAGAAGGTCGAGTATGGTGCTGGTTGGTAGCCATTGGTTGAACATATAAAAGACTGCCAGCAGAAGGCCCACTGGTCTATCTAGTTTGCTCGTGTTGCAGAGCCCCCCCCTGTATCTGTGACTATTGAGGGCTCCACCCCCTCTCTATCCAACCTGTCCCTTTTCTTGACCCCCTTTGACATTATCTCACCCCCTCTTGAATCCATTCCATGCAGGCAGTGCCACAGTGACAGTGCCTAAACAATGTACTAAAAGAAAAAAGTGTTATCAACTGATTTAATGGACCCTGGCACCAAGGAGAGGAAAAACCCACTTGTGGCCTAAGCCTCCAAAACTGCAGGCCAAGTTGTCTGCCTGTTGATACCAGACATGCTAGTTCTGCTAAGGTACTCACCCACCCCGGTAACCCTCCCCTTCCACAATTACTGAGATATTGTACCAATTAATGTTAGTTTCTGTAAGATACTGATCCAGCTTTATAAAGACAGAAAACAAGGTTTTATGTTCACAGATTATAAGCCTCTGATCTAGTACTAGTGCTCTGGGGCTGTCCAGCAAGAGCCCTTAAATTTTTTAAACCGGGGAAACAGGCAGTAAAACTGATAAACTGGGTTAGAGGGACACTTGCTGTGCTTACATCTAACTCTTTTTCTCAGAATCTCAGAGTCATCAGGAGTGAACAGTGTAGTTTACATAGGAGGAGAATTAAGGCTGGTAAAGAAATTGGTAGATTTAGGTGTTGGGGAGAAAGTCAATAGATAGGTGGGGAATTAGACAGGGATAAGAACCTAAAGAGTGGTTCTAAACAGTACAGAATCCGAGGTCGGGAGAGGGGGGGTTACAAGCGAGTTCCCACAGGGGTTGATCCTGTGCCCAGTGCTCTTCTATGTGTTCATTTACAACAGTGGAGAAGGGATCTAGGGCAAGATGTATCCATCTGCGAATGGCACAAAGGTATGCGGCACGGTGGGTAGTCAGGAGGGTGGGATGAAACTGAAGAGAGAGCTGGGCAAATAGGAAAGGTGGTCCAAGGTTTGGCAAATGAAATCCAATGCCAAAAAGTGTAAGGTTATGCAGTTAAAGAAGGGAAATATGAGGACCGAATATTGGAAGGAGGGGATACAACTGGAGCAGACCTCAAAAGAAAAGAACCTGGGGGGTTATAATGAGCGACAGCCTCAAGATCTCCACCCAGTGTAACAAGACACAACATGGGAAAGATAGCAGGATGCGGAGGTGCACAGGTAGGACATTCTCAAGCAGACGGATGGAGGGGATCCTACTCCTGTACAGCTCTTTGGTGAGGCTGCACTTGGAGAACTGTGCACAGTTCTGGAGCCCTGCTTGAAAAAAGGACAAGGGCTGCCTGGAGTCGATCCAAAGGAGAGTGACTAAACTGATTCACAGACAGTAAGAGAGCACTTATGAAGAAAGACTGGCTGACCGCAATATTATATGTATTTACTGAAGGGCAGGAGACAGGCAGAGAGAGAGAAAACATGACTAAAACCTTCACGTACCTGAAGTGTATAAACAGCCTGGACTGCTACCAACTGTTTAAGATTAGCGAGGGGGTCCATCACAAGGGGCCAGAACTATAAGCTGGCACAGGGTTGTTAAGAGGGATGTCAAATATCCTGGCTTACTCAGAGAATCTACAAAGAAACACAGCTTCCCTGCCAGATACTCAGCAGAAATCTGAAAAACGGTATTTGAATGCCAGGTTCCAGATTTTCAAACTCTCTTGGCATAATTTCAAAGATCTGGAACCCCTGCTTGTTTATGTGGAACACTGTAGACGTAGTGTTTATTCTGTCTTGAACCACTGTTCTGAATCTGGCTGACAAGTGCTTTGAGCAACAAGAACACTGCTCTCAGTTCCAACAGATCGATGTGTTTAAACCTCACTTCTGGTATACCCTGTTCACTGTACTTCCCTCTAGAGGCCCTCCCCAACTCAGAAGACACATATAGTAAGAATCACACTGCTTTCTGGACAGGAAAATGGCACTCCTTCTTTGAAAACAACAGTCTTTTCACCAACTGACAGCCATTACTAGCGCCAGAGAATTGCCAGCAGCTCGAATACTGAAGGAGACCAAGGATAGTTGCCCGGGATTCTAGTTGAGCAAGGCACTGTGGAGGGCTTCAAGAGGGGGTGGGACAGATCCTTGGGTGTACTGAAGCCAAGGCTGACCCTCTCGGGGGCAAGGGAGGAGGAGCTAGTGACCAATAGGGGCTGGCTACCGAGCAGACACGAAAGACCGACAGGCCTATTCTGCCGGCTTTTAGTATGTTAGTATGATAGTAATGTTCAGATTGCCGGTTGACTGAAATCACTTAGTCCCCCATATTTAAATGGTTAGTGTGATACTAACCGGGTCAGCACCACGCTAACTGTGCACAGAGCTGGCAATCAGGGCAGGGGCCATATTCAGAGGCCACCAGTGTGTTGCGCTAGCATGACAGTGCATCTGCACAGAATGTACTGCTGCACTTATGCAAATGAGGGATCCCTCATGCATAGAAGGCTCAGCAGTATATTCAGACGTAGCACTAAACAGCCTCCTATGCAGCACCGTTTAATGCTGCTGAAACCCTGCCCTTATGACCCCCCCACAAAAAAGACTGTATTATTGCAAAACCCTTTACTTAGGGTTATCTGAAGGTTTGATGCAATGCCTGCAGTTGCTCCAGAATGCAGCAGTCCCACTGATGACAGGAACTTTTCAAAGAGACCACATTAAGCCAGTGCTGCGCAGGCTGTACTGGCTGCCTGTGCAATGGTGCATCACCTTCAAGATATGCTTGCTAACATTCAAGGCCCTACACAGTTTGGGCCCAAGCTTCTTGAAAGACTGCTTGATATCCTACACTCCCACCCGCCCTCTCTGATTCACCAGTGTGGGCTTGTGTCAGGTTCTCCGCTCTTGCTTAAAGCTACTGCGGGGACAAAGCCGTTGGAGTTGCTGCCCCTCTCCTCTGGAACTCTTTGCCAGAGGAAATTAGATCTGCTCACATGATGGGGGCTTTTAACCAACAACTGAAAAACATATCTCTCTGCACAGGCCTTCCTAGATTAAATTACAGGCATTTTACTGTATACTTATTATATTTATATGTTTTACTGAATTGTTTTATTTTCGTTTTAATGTTGTAAGGCACTCTGAGCCTTTTGGATGGGGCGCTGAACAAATAAAATTGCCTTGCCCTTCCGATCGCCCACTGTGTATCCATCCTTAATATTCCCTGGTAGTCTAGTGGACCCCCGATCGTCCATGCTGTAGTCATCCTATATTTTCCCCGGTGGTCTAGTGGACCCTCGACCCCCCCAGACTGCTCATGCTGTAGACATCCTATATATTCCTATATACCCTAAATTGAAAGCCAACTATTTATGTTGCATAGACAGGAGCACTGCACGGCAACTAGCACGCAGTCAACGCGGGGTAATATTCAAAATGAATAAGGGGCCGTGCCAGCACTACGCATAGTGGCTATGCGCTGCACTGACACTGCCCATGGCTTATTATGGTCCATGGGGTAGCCAATCCCCTCAGCCAGCCTCTGTCTGATGTTCACTAAACATCAGATGTCAGCTGGCCGAGGTGGTGAGTGGACAGCTGTGCCTGCAGCCATGCTACCCGACAGGTTTCTGGACGTTCTGCTTGGTGTCCCAGGTGGAGGGTCCAGAGCAGATAGGTCGGGTGGAGGAGGTCAGACAAGTGACCGGGAGTAGGGGAGTCTACTAGACTACCCAGGAATATTCAGAATACATACAGAATGGGCACTCTGGGTGCTGTGCAGGAATTATAATGAGCATGCTAATGGACCCAGTTAGTGCCTTGTATGCCCAATAGGCTCCTTAGCAAGCTAGCGCTGAATATGGCCCACAGAAGCCCTGCTGCTATCCTGTCTGGGCAGCCCCATCTCCACTGGGCTCCCCTGTGGACCATATTCAGCCAAGGGCTGTGTCAGGGAAGCATAGTCATTCTTTCTGCCTAATCAGTACTAGTGATTTCACCTGCCCTTGGCAATCACACACTTAGATTAGTACTTGAATACTGCAAGCATACCCTCTAGTTCATCTCCCTATCATCTCTCCTTATCCCCTGCTTTGCAGACTCCTCCAACCAAGCCTATCTTGTTCCCCCTTCTCGCTGTCCTACTTATGGGATTTCTACAGGGCACTGACCTCTGTTCTCAAGTCCTGGCCAAAGACCAGGCTGCACTATACAATTTTCACCACTCCCACAAGCCTGATGCACCCCACCCAAACGGTAGACCAGTGGTAACAGCTCTCTCATTGCCCGTTTGTACTAGCTCTCCTCTCCAAAAAAGAGACCACGACCTACTAGGATTATTCATCTACTCCCTAACCATTACTCAACCAGTGCCCATCTCCTCCTGTAGTACTTACGAGCCTCTACTCTCACTGCTGCTACTGGCAGGTGGCGTCGAGAGCAACCCGGGTCCTACAAACATCCCGATCGCCCATGCCAGCCATACATGGACCAGTTCTTCCAGTCTCAAGACTGATCACCTCAATATCTGCAGCCTCCCTGCCAAATTTACAGAATTAGAAGCGAGAGTGTCCCTCTACAAGCCTAATGTACTTGGCATTACCAAATCCTGGCTCAAACCCTCCATCCCTGATGCTAGCTGCCACCTGCCTGGCTACTCCATGATAAGGCACGACAGACAAAAAAAAGTGGAGGTGTACTCCTGTATTTTAGAGACTCCCTCACAGCTACCACAGCCCTCTGCTCTGAAGCAAGCTCACCCAATGACTGGCTCATCACACGGAACTCACATTGGGGTCGAATAAAAAGACCTATATTGGCTGCTGCTACAACCCCCTCTAAAGCAGGGTACACTAGGGCTAACTCACTTGCTGTCAGGTCTGGGACACCTTTCCCCACACCGGGAAAGTATAGTGTTCGGTGATTTAAACCCCAACTGGCAAAGTTCCAAGCAACTGGAGTACAGCAACCTATTTAAGCAGCAAAAACCTCACTCAAATCATTACCCTCCCCACACGAAGAAATAACAGATCATACAACCACTCCTTACTGGACTGGATAGTAACAAACAGAGAAGACAGGATCCTTCAAGCTGGTATCCTATCAGACTCCAGTAGTGATCACTCCCCTTCATACATCATCTGGTCTTCCAAGTTCAAATGCCCACCCCTCAAACATCTAACTCTGAGGGATTTCACCTGCTATGACACCACCCACCTGTTCACTGATGTCAGGGCAGTAAACTGGAAAACTATACTCCCTTCCCGATGTCGCTTTGGCTGCAGAATTCCTCACCGATGACCTAGTGCACATTCAGGATAGGCATTTCCCGTTAAGTACCTGTTTTGTACGTGGTAGAAATACCTGCTGGCTCACAAAAGACCACCTCTCCCTGATGAACGTGAGCGAAACAAAATGGGCTGCTTTCAAAACCTCAACCTCCCCCACCATATTGAATGAGTACAGGCAACTGCACAATCTGTGCAAACAACAGATTAAATCTAATAAGATGAGCTACTTTCCCAAATTCCAGTGTGACGGTCTGGGAACCCCCGCCTATTCTGGTTCACCATAGGCTCCCTGACAGCCCCTAGACCTCATCATGCTGCTTTACATCTCAACACCCCAGAAAGTCCCCCAACAGACCCCCTCCACAGTGGCCAATGCCCTAAACAGCAAGTTCACCGACTTGTTGTCTCACCTTGGCAAGCTGCCCCCGTCCAACCCAGCTAACCAAGGCAACCACACACCTGCAGCTGACAATCTCAGACCACCTTTTCATTTCAGAGCTATCTACCCTCAAGAAACCTATAAATTACTGAAGAGTCTCCCAAACCGGGGGTAGTCCAGGTAGTGACGGACTCTCCCCCTGCCCCGCTGCCTATCACCCCCTTCATCACCAAACCCCTGACCACAGTCATAATCTCTCCCTCTCCACTTCATCCATGCCCAACATATGGAAACAAGCCTGGGCTGTCCCCATTTTCAAAGCCGGCAGTCCCCAGTCTATGGATAATTACAGGCCTATCTCTATCCTACCACACCTGAGCAAGCTCCTTGAAAAAAGTAGTGCACCACCAACTCTCAGAATATGTCAATAATTACAGTCTTTTCTGTCCACATCAGCATGGTTTTAGGAAGTACCACAGTACTACATCTGCCCAGGCCCACTTTACAAACCATATTTTTAGAAACACGGACATAGGGAATCTCACAGGTGCTGTCTTCGTGGACCCAAGGCCTTCGACTTGGTGGACCACAACTTGCTTTAGGACAAGCTAAAGGGCCTTGGTTGCTCCATGGGAATGACTACCTGGTTCCAGAGCTACCTCTCCAGTCAGTCCCAAATGATTAGCATTGGAGACACCACTTCCGTGGCAGGGGCAACGATCACTGGGGTTCTCCAGGGCTCCATCCTGGGACTGCTCCTTTTTTCCCCCATTTATAAACTTCCTACCAACCGACAGCCTCACTTACAATGCCATCCTGTACGTGGCTGACCGAGTGTTGTTCCACAGTGACAAATCACTGCCTACTGTAGTCTCTCTTCCACACTAACCTTAAACTATGGCGCCACCCATGATTGGTTCCTGGAAAACAGACTCAAGGTAAACTTATACAAAACAAAAGCAATGCTCCTAGGGTCTCCCTAAAATCTCCAAACTGTCTAATATACCATCTGCCCTTACTTAGTGTGCCATCTCCAGGCGAGCACCTTCCCCCCAATGAAAACATACCCTTCTTCAAATACCTGGGTATCACCCTTGATCCCACCCTGACCTTCTCTGTACACATCAGTAACACCTTGCAGCGTATCAACCAGAAGAAAAAATTACTCACCTTAGTAATGTTGCTTCTTCTAATGGAGTCTTGCTATATTATGACTATTGCAGTTTGTCCCACCATTAGAACTGCTCCGGAGGTGAAAGAGTTAACTTCCATGCAGGGCATGGAACTTAGAGTGCGAGCTCGGTTAGAAAAGCTCTGTCTGGAATATTTCAAACTGAAACTGTCAGATCTTTACGAGCAAAACTCACTAAGGTTCTGTGTGGAAGCTGTAACCTATACTAGCCAACTGGCTACTTAAATATTAACACATTTTCCTGGTCCCAACGCCAAGGCTCAAGTCAGGGGACCAGAAAAAGAAGAGAAGATAAAATAAAACACAACACCCAAACACCCCAAAAAAGAAGGGGTGGAAAACATAAAAAGGGGCATCAATAAGTGCCAACAGTGGACTGCCCACCCCATACCCAAAGTAGAGGTTCTGAGAGGGGCAGGCTGGGGGGGAGGTCATAATATAGCAAGACTCCATTAGAAGAAACAACATTACTAAGGTGAGTAATTATTTCTTCAAACAACATGAATTCTTGCTATATTATGACTATTGCAGACTACACAGCAGTACCTCCACGGAGGAGGGACAGAACCTACTTAGGATATTAGGCTCTGAAGCACGGTTGTGTTAAACCGAGCATCCCTCCTGGCCTGATATCCAGAGAGTAATGCTTGGTGAAAGTGTGTATTGTTTTCCCAAGTAGCTGCTTGACATATCTCTAAGATAGGGATGTCTCTGGCAGCAGCTAGAGACGCAGCTGTACCTCTGGTAGAGTGAGCCCTCAGGCCTGAAGGGGGAACCATACCCAGTTTTTGATAGCAAAATTGGATACAAGAGACAATCCACCTGGCAATGGATCTCTTAGTGGCAGGTTTCCCTTTCCCAACCTCACCATAAGTGAGAAACAGTTGGAGGGAGTCAAACCTGTGACCCTTGGTAAGCTCTATGTAGTAACTTAGGGCCCTCTTAACATCTAAGCTGTGCAACCTCCTCTCACCAGAGGAGGAATGGTCAGTGAAGAACACTGGAAGTGAAATAGATTGATTAAGGTGGAAATCTGAAACCACCTTAGGCAAAAACTTCCTGTTAGTCCTAAGGACTACCTTATCCCTGTGAAAAGAAATAAAGTCAGTCTCCACTGACAAAGCTTGTAACTCACTTATGCGCCTGGCAGAACTGATGGCTACTAGAAATACAGTTTTCCAAGTCAAGTACTTAAGCTCTGCCGAAGACAGAGGTTCAAAGGGGGGTTGCATCAGCTGAGCAATGCAAACATTAAGATCCCAGGCAGGGGCAGGGTCCCTGAACGGTGGATTGGTATGAAGTAATCCCCTAAAAAACTTGGAAAATACAGGGTAAGCAGAAAGAGAAGAGGGCTTCCCTGCTGAAATAAAAGCAGAGACAGCTGCCAAATGCACTCTCAGGGTAGCTGGTCTCAGTCCCAAAGAATTAAGATGGACCATATAGTCCAAAACAGTGGGCAAATCAGTAGATTCCGGGGAAATATGCTTCCCAGAACACCATATGGAAAACCTTTTCCATTTGGAGTTATAAGTAGCCCTAGTGGAAGGCTTCCTAGAAGCTTTCAAGATTTCGAGAACACCTTGAGAAAGTTGTAGATCAGCAAACTCTAACTCCAACTCCTCAAGAGCCAGGCCTTGAGGTTGAGGGATTTGAGATTCGGATACCAGACTCTCCCCTGGGCACAGGTTAACAGATTGTGGTTCCTGGGGAGACACAGGGGAAGATGGACTGCTAAGGACAGAAGGAGTGGGTACCAGGGCTGCCTGGCCCAGTCTGGAGCAATCAGGATCATCTTGCAGGGCTGAGATCTGATTTTGACTAGCACCTTGAACAGGAGAGGGAAGGGGGGGCATAGAGAAACTTCCCTTCCCAATCGAGGAGAAAGGCATCCAGGGGGACTGAGCCCAACACTGGGGGCCTGCAACAAAAAAGTGGAAGTTGATGATTGTCTGGGGCTGCAAAAAGATCTATCTGAGGGTGCCCATCTGGCAAAACTATCCCAGTACTGGGTATCCAGTGACCATTCGTGATGGCCCTGGGAAATCCTGCTGAGAGCATCTGCCAGGACATTGTCCTTGCTTGGGAGTGAACTGCTATGAGGGAAGTGTTCAGGAATAAGCCAGAGACCACAACTTTATCGCTCGTGCACAAGGTCAAGACCGAAAGTGCCCCTTGTTTGTTGATGTACCACATTGTAGTGGTGTTGTCTGTTCTGACCTGTACCACTTTGTTCTGAACAGATGCAGAAAAAACCTGAAGTGCTAGAAAAACAGCTCTGAGTTCCAACAGATTGATGTGGAGCAGAGATTCCTGAGGGGACCACAATCCCTGACTGGAGAGATCGCCCATGTGAGCTCCCCATCCCAAGAGGGACGCATCTGTAGTAAGGGTCAAGGAGTGAGATAGAGAGATGAAGGGCACCCCTTGTCTCAGATTGCTCTGATCCTGCCACCACTGAAGGGCCTGGATCAGGGTTCGAGTCACTGGGATCAACTTGGATAGGGAATCTCTTCTTTGAGACCAAAAGGCTCTCAAATGGAACTGAATGTCCCTCATCTGAAATCTTGCTCCTTGCGCTACAGCTGTGGAAGCAGCCATGTGTCCTAGGAGCTGTAGGAAATGCCTTGCTGGTCGAGAGACCTGCAGAGTGAAGGACGAGGCCAGGGCCACGAGGGTCCTTACTCTTTCTAGGGGAAGGAAGGCTCTGGCCTGCTTTGTGTCCAGTTCTGCACCTATAAAGGTGAGTACCTGGACAGGTTTCAGAACTGACTTTGGAAGATTGAGAAGAAAGCCCAGAGAGGAAAGCAGCTGCTGGGTAACTTGCAGGTGTGATTTGACCTGGTCTGGAGACTGACCCACAATGAGCCAGTCATCTAGGTAGGGAAAGATGGCAATCTTTTGCCTTCTTAAATGAGCAACTGCTACTGCCAGGCATTTTGTGAATACCCTTGGGGCAGAGGTAAGGCCGAAGGGCATTGCTCTGAACTGATAATGGCCTGAGGGCAGTTCGAATCTGAGGTACTTTCGGTGGGAGCTTCTGATAAGAACATGGAAGTAGGCATCCTTGAGGTCCAGGGAAGCTAGCCAGTCCCCTGGCCTTAGGGAGGGTAAAATCATTCCCAGAGTCACCATTTTGAATTTTGGTTTTAAAAGGTGCTTGTTCAGATATCTTGGGTCCAGGATGGGCCGCCACTCTCCTGTCTTTTTTGGGGTAAGGAAGTACCTGGAGTACAGACCCTTGCCCTGGTGTAGGGGAGAAACCCTTTCTACAGCTCTGAGAGCCAGGAGGGTTGAGACTTCTGTTTCCAAAGCAAGAGTCTCTAGAGGGTTTGCAGGTGGAAAAGATCCGATTCTCATCTTCGGAAATTTTTTGAAGCTGAGAACCAGACCCTGGCTTACTACTTCCAGGACCCACTTGTCTGATGTTAAAGACTCCCAGTCCTGGACGAAGTAAGCCAGCCTGCCCCCTACAGGTAATGGAGAACCGGCCCTGGGCATCCCATCAGGGTGCCTGTTTGGCAGGGGCTTTAGGCTGAGGGGTGGGAGCAGGCCTGCTTGTACCCGCCTGCCTCTCCTCTGAAGAACCCCTCTGAACATAAGCTGAAGAGGAGGCCTGGGTTTGGTAAAAAGGCCTGTGAAAAGGCCTGCCTCTACCCCTGGGGGGCCGCCTCTGAGGAGTGGCTTGCCATTCCTTGGCTTGTGCACTCCTATAAGTGGTTCTATATTCATCCATTTTCTTCATATAATTGTCTGTCTGCTCCCCAAACAGAGAATTTCCCACCACAGGAAAATCCACAGCCTTAGCCTGGGTATCCTGTGACAAACTAGTACACCTGAGCCAAGCCAATCTACGAAAAGCCACAGATGTAGCCATGACTCTAGAGGATACATCATTAGAATCCACTGCAGCATGGAATTGCACCTTAGATGCCTCAATACCATCAGCAGCCACCTGCTCCAGCTCCTTGGCAAGCTGGCCAGGGGCCTGTTTGGCTAAAGCCATGACAGTATCCCATCTAGATTTTTGGTATCTTGCAACATAGGCCATATAATTTGCTTGTCTGAGTCCCAAGGACGCTGCCATGTATTGTTTTTAGCCATGGCATCAATCTTCCTGGAGTCCTTGTCAGGAGGATGTGAAGCCAGGGAATATTAGCCTTATCACAGGCTGCAGCCTGAACTACCCCAACATGGCTGCATTGCTGTGAAAGAAATTCTGTATCAGGACCTGATAAAGTGTACCTCCTGTCCATCTTTTATCCACAGGAGGCACAGAATTAGGAGCTTTAAAATTTTTATTGTTTGTTTCCTAAAGGATTTATGTAAAGGAATAGACAATCTCCTGGACTCTGGGATATCCATCATCTCTACAAAGTCAGGCCTCTTGCTGCCATCCACAGCTTCCTCCAAAGGAAGCTGGAGGGTTTCAGCAACTTTTTTATAAAACAGAAAATGAGAAGGGGACTCAGAAAGCCTAGGGGGAGATTCTCCTAAAGGTCTGTCTGGGGAGATGTCCGGTTCAATGGGCACATCCAGACTTTCAAAGTCACATTCGTTCATAATCATCCTCCCTCCTCTGGTTCATAAAACTCTATATCATATTCTTGAACTGTGGAACCGGCCGAACCGACCTTTGCCAGATAGTGGCGGTTCGACGGAACCGGGAAAGTGACTGACAATTTGGATTGCCCGGATATCTCTGCAGCAGTTGGAGAAGGAATTTTGACTCCACACCTGCTGATTTTCTAGTTCTCTTTGCTGGAACTGGCTCCTCAGAGTCAGCTTTACGTTGCCTGAGAAGTCTGGCCCTGGTCAGAGGGCACTCCCTCCGTTCGGTTGGCACCGAACGGCTGGCCATCCGGGTCAGCGGACTTTTTGGCCTCCCGCTTCCTGGAGCCTACCAACTCTCTTATCTAGGGTAGCTGCAGGAAATTCTTGCAAATCTGGCAGTCTGCATTGAGGTGGTCAAACCCAGACAATAAAACATAGTGGTGTGTGGGTCAGCCTTGGCAAAGGCTTCCCCACAGACACTACAGTTGAAACCCAGTGTGTCCATTTTTCTTTTGGGCTTCTGACATAATGCCAGCCTAACCAAAAACTTGCCCTTTTTTTCGGCAGTGCCAGGCAAGACACCCTTATCGGTTCCCAACCGTGTCCCGGGTCGTGGAAAAAACTGTAATGAAATTTTTTTTTTTTTTTTTAGAACCGATAAGAACCGGGAACCGCACTCTAAAAGGCTTTTAAATGCTTCAGAATAAAGTTTAAAGACAACCTGATCGGTTCAAACCAAACCGATAAACATTTACAAGTTCCACACAGAAATAAACCTGTCTATTACTTACAATACCACAGACAGAGCTTGAACCGATCGGTTTGCGAACTCTTTAAACCGAGAAATGAACCGAGTAGTAGGAGGAATCTCCGGAGCGACTGTTCAGTGAGACGGAGTAAAGAATCTGACAGTTTCAGTTTGAAATATTCCAGACAGAGCTTTTCTAACCGAGCTCGCGCTCTAAGTTCCATGCCCTGCATGGAAGTTAACTCTTTCACCTCCAGAGCAGTTCTAATGGTGGGACAAACTGCAATAGTCATAATATAGCAAGACTTCATGTTGTTTGAAACTGGTGGTAGGTTTCCGACTAAAACAGTATCTGACCACAGAGGCCCGGCTTGCCACAACAAAGGGAAATCTCCTTCCTCTTATGGATTATTGTGCCCCCATCTATACACAAACCTCATCCTAGCTACTCGCAAGACTTACTACCACTTACAATAACATCTGTAGATTTGTACTGATGGCGCCCTACTCCACCCATCATTGTTCCCTATACCAGTCCCTATGCCCCCCACCCCACCCCAGGCTCAACACAACTTCCTTGGCAGCACCATAGATAATGCCATCCGAGGTGCAGACCTGTCCCCCTTTTTCTCACTGCTCAAACAAAAAATCCGCCTCCGCAACCTTCGTAACTCTAGCATCTTACCATTGGTGGGTCATCAGATATCTACCTGCTTGGGTAGCAATGCCTTTACCTCAGTCACCCCTAAATTGTGGGACAATCTGCCTGCCTCTCTTTGCTCCCTAGACTCCCACCTTAAATTTAAATCCCACTGTAAAGCCGCCTTAATGGCTGCCACCTCATGTACCTGCCCCCTCGGATAACCCCCCACCCCCAATTCATCCTTGAAACCTGAGGTTATCTTTGAGTTACAGGGTATGTCAGTCTAACCATCACGACTGTGCCCTATGTCTGTTGCACCTATGATAAAATATACTGAATAATTTTCTGCTGTTTTACACTTTACTGTTATGTCTGTTCACTCTGGATGTACTTTACTTCACAAGTTTAATGTGGTTTACACCTTACTGTATTTACACACCTGTTGCAGATTTTTTTCTGTACTGTAGTTTTGTACTTTGCACCAGCAATCTCTCCAACACCATATTGTTTACCTTTGTACCTGTGTACTATATTTTCTAACTGTATTGACATATGTGCCATCTTCATGACCTGGGGTCATGCCTAAACACTGTCCATTGGATCAGTGCACCCACCCGGTAAACAAATACATACATACATGAATAACTAAATGTGCAGCAATGGCCACTGCCCCATTTTTAGTTAGCATGCTCCTGTCAGAGTGCGCTGTCTGAATATCACCCCACACCAGCTGTGCACTAACTGCCATGCAGTGCTCCTGTCTGCATGGTACACACATCTGGTTTTCAGTCTGGGGCCCACAGAAATCTGTAATCTTTTGTGCTCTGCTTTAAAGATTATTTGCCTGTTGCCTAATAAATCAAGCCACAAAGACATCAAAAAAGGAGATAAGGGGAAAAAAATCAACAGATGTCTACCAGATTAGAAAAAAGCCCACAAAATAATAGAGACCCCAGCTAGTCTAGCTAGAATATGCAGTGCCAGCCAGCGAAATGACTGCCTCTGAACTGTAAAAAATTAACAGCACTACCCAGAATCACACTGAGAAAAGTACGGCTACATACTTACCATAACAGTAGATCTTCAAGAGAATATCTTTCATCAGGCCATACCTATGGAACTATAAGCCGCCAGGTGCTAGGATCAGACAGTAACTTTCTGCAAGCAGTCCATCAACGGCTGTGTACGACGATGTCAGATGTTTGCTCTCCCAAGACTCCCATATAAACGTGGGCGGCCCCTTCCCTCCTCAGTTCCCCGTCAGAGATCATGCTCGGAGGACCTCCCTGTAGGGAACCAGAAGAGAACGCAGGACTCTGCCGACCAGGTAAGGCGGACAGATCCTTATGGAGAAAGAGACGGCCTTCCCCAGAGTCTCAGGATCCAGTAGTGAGTTGGAGGATGGGATGGCTTGGCCTGATGAAAGAGATTCTCTCGAAGATCTACTGTTACGGTAATAAGTAACCTCTTCTTCAAGGATATCTCTTTCATCAGGCCACACCTATAAAATGAATACCAGGAAGTACTGACCATAAAACAGTCTGGGTGGCAGGAGCTGACAGGCCAAAGACAGTAGGCCTTGGAGCACAGCTAGCCTGAAGCCAGCTTATTTATGTGAAGCTATGTCCACACTGTAGTGTTTGGTAAAGGTGTGGAGAGTACCTCAGTTAGTAGCTGCACAGATTTCAACAGCAGACACATTTTTAAAACATGCAACAGATGAGGCCATGCCTCTAGTGGAACGACCACGAAAAAAAAAACAAAAACAAAAAAAAAAAAACAGGAAGTTCCTTACCATACTTCCTATAACAAATAGTAATAAGTCTGTCAACCATTTGGACAGGCACTGCTTGGAAACTGTAGCGCTCTCTTTCCTGGGGTGAATGAAACAAAAAGCTGTGAGGACTTTCTGCAGTCCTTCATGTGGTGCGTGTGTGTATATAGTACCCAAGTATTCTATGTACATGTGAAGTATGGAGCAATGCTTCCCCTGGATTGGCCTGCTCAGGAAAATAAACTGGCAGGTGGATGGTTTGGTTTAAAGAGCACATTCAAATCTTCCAATGTCACTCCCCTCCAAAAAAAAAAAAAAAAAACATATAAAAGACAGCTTACCTGGTCCCAAGTTGTTTACTATTAAAAATTCTATTTACTTCTGCCTTGTTTAAAAAATACATTAGATCATATTTGGCTCTGTGGAGTCAACAGCCAAAATGTTGCCACTTCCTGAACTGGCCAACACGTCCACAACGCTGGCACATTTTGTGATGTCAGAAAATAAACAGCACGAGGGTGTGCTCCATAGAGTTGAATGGGGACGTTTTTTGCATGGATTTTAGAGTTCAGATTATAAGAAATCATGGCCACCACTTGACTAACAGGGTCCCTGTTAGTCGAGCGATGGCCTTGATTTCATATAATCTGTCACGTCACTACTGATATCATAATGACTGACAACAACATGCACTCAAGGGCTGAACGCTGTCAAGTGTTCATGTCAATTATGCAAAAATGTGCTCCAGACAGCAGCAGAGCTTTTCAGATGCGTTTTTTTTGTCTCACTTTATCTGAAAGAGCTAGGACAAGCTGCTTGTTCACCACACCACTGGCACGTTCCATTAAGCTGGAATGAACAAGTCATCATCATTTGTATTTCTCTATGCTTTTCCGTAAGCAATGTATTACAGTATAAAGAGCACATACTGTACAGTAGTTTACAAAAACAGGCATATAAAAATAAACCCTAAAATCATGCCTTCAGAATGTAAATTCGCAGTGTCTAAAGGCTTTCATAAAAAGATGACAGGGCTCGAATTTAATGGTATTCCTGCACATCTGGAATACACTTTTCAGCAAGGATACCAAAATCTGCCCTCCTGTATCCGCACGGATTACCACCCACCCATCCACTGGATAATGCAGGAAAATGCAACCCTTCACCCATCTGAGCCCCACTACCCTCCCACATCATCCAAACACTCTCTCTTCCCTAGACGTCAACAAAATCAGTTATTTCAACAACCAATGCCACGCAAGGAGCCTAATCCTCTCATCGCCAGTCCCAAATGCTGAACTGTTTGACATGCAAAAGCACTACTGGAGCAAGATTCATGGCTCCAGATAAGATTTTTTGGGATGAGTACTGTACTCCTCATTTTGAAAGTGAAGTGAGTAAAACCAAATTCAGATGCAGACAAATGTCTGGACAGAGTAGAGTGAGGAATACATTTTTAAAAATAATGTAGTGTTTTTGGTTTTTTTTTTTTTTTTTTACACATAAGAACTGATCAATTGTCAGTGGCACTCCACATAATGTTGGCAGGCAGAAGTAATTTACTCACCAGTTTTAAAATATAAATATAGTGAATAAAACAAAATTGGGATGTATACGAGTGCTGTAAAACTGAAAAAAACTGCTCCTTTTGAATCACCAGTTATGTTATGAGGCACTATTCTTTGGAATGTGGGGTATTTATAAATGTTATGAGTACTGTTACTCATTAAAAACATTTTCTGAAGAGTATTTCCTAAAATGAGGTGAGCAAAACAGGTTGGGACTCCCCTTATGTGGAGCCCAGATACCAGCATTTGGGGCAGGCGATAAGAGGGTGAGGATCTTTGTGCAGCATAAAAGAGCTACTGACATGATTCTTGGTATCAGGCAGGCAACCCATACCATGAAGTTGACTGCCCTGGGAGCCATTTGATCCATAATTTGAGTTTCATCCACACTTTAAAAAAAAAAAAAAAAAGAGTCATATGCTCCATAAAGCCCGCGCCTAAATTTTCAGTACAAGCTAAGCGCCAGCGAAAGCACTGCAGCCCCACTCTAAAACTGCATTCTGATGACACGAGGTATGGAACGGGGCTGCAGGTGTTCTATGGATCTGTGATAGGATTGGGGGCAGCGTCTAAATGCACTTAGATTATCTTTGCGGGCAGGTATACACGTATGGGGCTAACATATAGCATACATTATAGCCAGGGTTCACTTTTGGATCGGGGATTGGGACAAATTAATTGACATGCAGTTTTTAATTCTGACCCACCTTTTCTTCTGCTTGGGGACAATCTGCTCACTGTTATAGATGTTTTAAACTGATGTTTTACGAACCTGGGCTTGGTAGAACAATATGGCACATTATTTTTTTTCCATTTGACCCTTATTTTTTATACCCAGTGGGTCAGTGTCCTACATAGATAAATATCTGAAATGAACCCCGATAGCCCCATACATGGATACCTGCCCGCAAAGATAATCTAAGTACATTTAGGTACCCGCTCCCCGATCCCATTACAGTATCCATAGATAGAGAGCCTGCAGCCCCGTTCCCTACCTCGCGTCATCAAAATACAGTTTTTAGGGGTGGGGCTGCACATCTCGCCAGCCGCTCAGCTCCTACCAGGAAGTTATAAGTTGGGCTTCATGGAATATATAACTTTTTTTGTTTTTGTTTTTTGTTTTTTTTAAGTACAGACAAAACTCTAATTATGGATCAACTAGCTCCTAGGGCAGGCAACTTCCTGGAATTAGTTGCCTGCCGGAACCATGTCAGCTGCTCTTTAAGACAATGAAATAACACATTTTAAGGTGATTATTGGGGGAAGGGAGTCTTTAGGTGGTGAGGCTAAGACGGGTAGGGGTGGGAGACCCTAATGGAGATGGGTGGGGGGAAAGACATTCCACTCAGCCTGTTATTCTGACACAGACACTCAGGTGGAACACATTAGGCATGGAGATATAAGCCCAGAACACTGTGGAAACAAGTGCATCAGCTGCTTGCTTTAGCATAATATCGTGTTTTAAATTTCTTTTTAAAGACTGAGTTTGCAGCACTATCTGTGTGGGGTGGATGTGGGGCAGAGCAATTTGAGGGGGAAGTATGACCTTTGACAAGTCACTTAACCTCCCAGTGCTCCAGTCCACCCAGTCGTAGAAATGGACACAATCAGAAGCCCACTGAAAAGGAGTTGATGCAGATCAGCTGGTTACCTGGGTAAACAAAATTGTAAAATACACACACACACACACACACACACACACATGTACATACACACATACATAAATGAGGACTATCCCCCCTTATGTGCGACAGATGTGGGGAGGGAAGCTACACCACCATCCCAGAGTACTTGCAATCAAATAATTGGGCTTAACACCAGATTTGTTGGCAGAAAATGTACAACTGTGTTGCATGAGGTGACTTGAAAAATACTATGCATAGTTTTTCAATTCATATCACAACAACTACTACGCAAACATCTCTTAAAAAAAAAAAACGTTCTTAGATATTATTACAGGCCCACCTGGTTACCAAGAAATTGCTAGGTAGGTAGTGTCCCACCTTGCAAACACTGAACATCCTTTCAGATATTTTCTAATTTAATGGAATTTTTTTCATCACTGCAAATTAAAGCAGCAGTATTTGGTTACCGTGTATTTCTTTTCGGCAATAATGTTTTATATTTTCCTGGCAAACACATTAAAATACCTCTCTCTTTTTGTTTTCTTTTATTTCTGAATGAAGTTAAAGGAGTTTGAAGTTTTTAAAACCTCTCGGTCCCGTGCCATACCCATCATGAAAAAATGAAATATTTTGGTAGAGTGCTGTGCTGTTCGCCATCAGAAAAATATTGTAGCACCATCCTAATGCATCCACAGTATGACTCAGGTTTATACATTCAACAAGTAACCTCAACGAATCAGAATTTTAACAACTGCGAGTGGCAGCTGTCTTTAATGACCTGAGTAATAACAAAATAAGCTACAGGGGTCGAAACAGCACCAGCCCACTAACTAAATGCTGGCAGATTTTGCATCAGGCTAGTACGATTTTCATTTAACTAGCCCAGAGGGCTGGAAATGTGTGTGGGGCCACTGGATTTTCCCAGTCACTAGCCCTGCTGGCTTGTTTGTGGCTGCAAAACTTCATTTCGACCCCTGAGCTATAAACACTATTTTACAAATACTGTATCTGAGAAAATTAAAAATACACTGAGAATGAATCTAAGGATGTCAGCAGTATATGTTTGCCAAAAAATTATATCATGACATTTTTTGCCAACTACCAAGGATTGCTGCTTTATAAGAAAGTGCAAACAGAGAGCCAGTGCACCAAACAAAAGCAGAATGTTAATGTGGGTTTATAAACCCTGGACCCTCAGTATTAACTTTTCAGGTGACCCCACCCCTGCACTTGTCAAGCCTGGTTTGTGTGCACACCACACTGATGCATCTACTGCAAGTGATACTCTGGAGCCCTACTGCTCCTGCAGCGACCCACTACTTCTACCATGTATCTTCTCAATGCTTCAAAACAGAGCTCATTGGGCAAGCCCGACAGCTTAGTGGTTAAAGTGTTTTCACTTGGCTCATGGGGATCCCCAAGTCTGATTATGTAGGCAGGGTTCCTAGTCAGGGCAAACACATGATTGAGCTCATAATACTCACTGTGCCTAAGAGGGGAGAGTTTGGTGACCATCACTTAGTCCCTGCCTGCTGGTAGCCCGGGGGGGGGGGTACAGTCAGACCCTCTCCTCTTTTAGCAGCCCCTCCATCAATAAGCTCGCTGGCACACTGCATGGAGGTAGAGGGGCATCCAGCCCTGCAATTGACACCATCCATGGCAGCATTGGTGCTCACCCCTACTACTGCCACTGGCTGGAAAATGCTTCCTCCTGGGTCAGTGCCATGCCATGAAGGTCATATTACAGATTAGCTTTTCTGTTGTGTTACCAGTGGCAGGGGAGGCTTGGAGGTTGCTACTTAAAAGGGGCCAGATAGAAAAGGAAGAGCTACGGGATATAAAGGAGTACTACAAGGGTAAGGGAAGAATGTGCAGAGAAAAAAAAAAAAACAGGTCTCCTGGTTCTGTGGTCCTGAGTGGTGTGCATCTGTAAGCTTGCTGGCAACCCAGGTTCATGCCATGACACAGGGACAACAGGAGCACAGGCTGCTAGGAAGGAAAACACTCACCTCCCAAGGGAATGTAAAGGCTGCACACTGCTAGAAGAGTGGTTCTTGGTGGTACTGTGGTGGATGCGCAATGGTTGGCATGGGTGACCTCGAGCTGGAATTCCTCCATCCCCCCAGTGTCAATGTGGTGCACACTTCCATGGGTGAAAGGATGGACTAGAAAATACAGGTTACTCACCTGTAACAGGAGTTCTAGGAATGGTATATGCTGTTCATCCACACTGTCTGGCAGGTATCCTTGCCGCTTTAAATCTTGCCGGATGGTCTTCAAGCTGGCTCCTCCCACCCACCCGGGTGGTAAAACTCGGCTCCGCCCCATGACGCCAGATCTGCCCGCTGGAAGCTCAGGGTTGTCGCGCCGGCCGAGGTTATGGTCGTAGGATGAACAACATATACCATTCCTAGAACTCCTGTTACAGGTGAGTAACCTGTATTTCTAGGGACATGGATATGTTGTTCATCCACACTGTCTGGCAGACTCCTAGCAGTTCTCCGGGAGGAGGGAGGCAAGGCACACACCCCCTTCTTAGGGAACAGAGACTGGAGAACCGAGGCCCCAAAACCAGCATCCCGGCGTGACTCAAGGTCGATGTGGTAATGGGTAATAAAGGTGTGTGCTGACTTCCAGTGCAGCCCTGCAGATTTCCTGGATAGGGACGCCCTGGAAGCAGCCACCGATGCAGCAGTATGACGGGTAGAATGAGCTCTTATCCTCTGGGAGGCTCCATGCCCACCAACTTATAGCAGAGATCTATTCAGGAGGTGACCCACCTGCCTATCGTCCGCTTGCTGCAGGTCTGCCAGGTGCAGCTTCAGCGTGGGTGACAAACAGCTGGCGAACCTCTCCCCGACTTCAGCCGCGATGCCCTTATAATAAGCGAGCCTCTAGGGTCCAGAGTATGGAGCCTGTATTCGGCCTCGAGGTGTGATTGGGGTAGAACACCCGCAGAGTCAACACCTGGTTAAGGTGAAACTCCACACCACCTTCGAAGGAATTTCGGTGGGCGAGGACAACCTTGTCCCTGTGGAAGACGAGGTAAGGAGACTCAATGCAGAGCACCTGGAGTTCTCCCATCCTTCTGGCTGACGTGATAGCCACCAAGAAGGCGGTCTTCCACGACAGGTGAGAGAGATCACACCTGTGCATTGGTTCGAATGGCTTGCCAATGAGCTTTGCCAGTACCAGCAGTAAACCCCACGGAGGTGGAGGTTCTCACACCGGAGGGGAAATGTGATCAAGGCCTTTGAAAAAGCGCCAGACCACCCTCCCAGCCACCGACTGCCCTCGCCCGCGCCTGCAAGCAGAGATGGCTGCCAGGTGCACCTTTAGGTTGTCGACCTAAGCCCTTGACTAGAAAGGACCATAAATAATCCAAAATGCTTGCCACAGAACAGGAGGAAGGGTCCAAGCCTTGTTCTGACACCAAATGGAAAATCTCTTCCATTTGAAGGCGAGCATTTTCTGGTCGACTCCTTACGGGACACCCTCACCAACATTGAGGACCTCACGAAAGACCCAAGGCCTGGAACTCTCAGCCTCAGGAACCAGGCCGTCAGGTGCAGGGATTGAAGGTCCGGATGGAACACCTTCCCCTGATTGACTGAGAGCAGGTCTGGGCGAGCTGGAAGCTGCCTCGGGAGCCTGGAGCTGAGGCTGAGGAGATCTGGGGGGCCAGTCTGGGGCTATCAGAATCACCTGCGCCTTGTCCCTCCTTGCCTTGAGAAGCACCTTGTGAATCAAGGGAAATGGGGGAAAGGCGTAAAAGAGGCCCGCGGTCCAGAGCCTCGAGAAGGCATCCCCCTGCAGCGAGCCCTGCTGAGGGGGGCGGGCATGAAACAGCCTCAGCTTCGCGTTCTCCCCGGAGGCAAACAGGTCCACCTGAGGTGTGCCCCAGTGGGAGAACAGATCTTGTACTACCTCCGGCAGGAGAGACCACTCGTGAGATGCAGCCCCTATCCGGCCAGGGCATCGGCCAGGGTGTTGGAGGCTCCTGCCACATGAATGGCTAGGAGATCCGCCTCCAGGCTGCGCACGAGTGACCAAATGCGGAGAGCTTCCTTGCACAGAAGTATGGAGCCATCCCGCCCTGGCGGTTCAGGAAGTACATGGTCGTGGTATTGTCCGTCTGGACTCGGACCACTTGATCCCGGAGAAACGGAGCAAAGGCGGTGAGAGCTAGGTGGACCGCCCGGAGCTCCAGCAGGTTGATGTGGCATCGGGACTCCCGCGGGGACCAGAGGCCGTGCACTCGGTGTTCCCCCAGATGGGCACCCCAACCCATCAGAGAGGCATCGGTCGATAGAGAGACCGTCAGCTCGGGGCGGACAAACGGGATGCCCTCCTGCAGATGAGATGGAACGGTCCACCATTGGAGAGCGTTCCACATCTCCTGGGTCACTATCACTAGCTGGTCCAATGGATCGCAGCGTTGTGACCACTGGCTGGCCAGTCCCCACTGAAGGGGGCGCATGTGCCAGCGTGCCCAACGGACCACGCTGATACAGGCCGCCATGAGACCCAGGAGGCGCAGGAAGTCCCGGGCAGGGCGCGATTGCCCAACCAGAAATGATTGGGCAAAGGAGGTAAGAACCTCGGCCCTGTCCGCCGGGAGCCGTGCTCTGGCTCAAAGAGAGTCGAGCTCTGCCCCGATAAACCGAATCACCTGCTTCGGATCGAGTTCCGACTTGGCCTCGCTTGATGAGAAGGCCGACTTGAGAGCAAACCTGGAGGCCAGATCTCTGACCGCCCACCTCCTGTCTGGAGGGGCTGCTATCAGCCAGTCATCCAGGTAAGGGTACACCTGACCCCTTGGCGCCGAGAGGAATGCTGTCACCACTGCCATGCATTTGGTGAAGACCCTGGAGCTGGAGATAAGTCAAGGGCATGGCTTGGAACTCGAAGAGGGATCCCTCCACTCGAAAGCGAAGGAATCTCCGATGTGACGGACGGATAGGGACGTGAAAGAACGAGTCCTGTAGGTCCAGAGAGCAGAACCACATGCCGTGTTCCAGAGATGGTATTATCTGCGCCAGAGTGACCATCCTGAAGGTTCGAGACCTTAGGAACTTGTTCAGGTTATGCAGGTCGAGAATGGGGTGCCAGCCCCCGTCCGTTTCGGAACCAGAAAATACCTGGACACGAACCCCAGGTCTGAGGGGGGATCCTCTACCTCCCTTATCACCTCCTTTTGGAGGAGGAGAGCGATCTCGGCTCGGCGAGCTGCCAGTGAGGCTGCGGACCCCGAGGCCCCCCGAGGTGCGACGGCTCTGAAGAGCGGGGCCTGCTCGAATTCTAGAGGCAGGCCTTTTCCCACCACCTCCAGTACCCACCTGTCCGTGGTAACAGCGGACCAGGCGGATGAAGTGTCGGAGCCTGCCTCTCAATGGGGAACCAGGAGGCAAGGTGATGGGGATGGGGGCGACACCCCTCAGCCCGTCACTGGGCAGGCTTGGAGGAGGGACCGGCCGAGGGACCTCCTGGGCCTTTTCCTCCCTGCTTCCTGTTGGAGGAAGCCGACGGCTTGGGTTTGGGATGCCAAGCTCGAGCCTGCTGGCCCCGACGTTGCTGGGCCGGGCGCGGCGGCGCAGAAGGACGAAAGGGCTTAGGCTGTGGCTTGCGGCCTTTGTCCTTCTGAGCGGAAGAGACCGAGTCCAAGGTAGCATTGGACTTCTCGATCCTCTGCAGGTGACCTTCCACCCCAGGGTCAAGAGGTCAGTCCCCAAAAAGGGAACATCCGCCAACTTGTGCTGGGTATCCGAGGTAAAGGTGGATATCCTCAGCTGCCTCGACGACGCATGGCCACTGCGGCCGCCACCGACCTGGCACAGCAGAGTCCCCGATGTCTAAAGCAGTCTGGAGCTGCTGTTTGGCCACTGCCCTGCCCTGGTCCTGCACCTGCCTGACCGTAGTCTGCAGATCCGCGGAAGATGAGGGACGACCATCCAGGGAGCCCAACAGGGCATGAGAAAATGTGCCATGAGGACGGCGAACTGGCCTGACGAAGGCCGAGAGAGGACGCAGCATAGACTTTTCGCCCGGCATAATCCAATTTCTTGGATTCCTTGTTGGGAGGTTTGTCCACATCCCTGGCGTTCCCAGCACGCCGGAAAACGCTGTCGGTAACCAACCCCTCAGCAGAGGGGTGTTTCGAAAAACCAGACAGGGAACCGGTAGGGACCGCATACTTCCTGGCCATTCTGGCCGAAGGCGCAGGGCAGGAAGCAGGGCGCTGCCAAAGCTCCAAGGCCGGACCCACTATGGCCTCGGACACCGGAAAGGCCTCCGTAGGAGAATCCCCTCGGTCCAGAATCTCCGTGAGGGGATACCTGGCCCATTTAGAAACGGGTTCGAGCTTCATCCCGTGGACTCGAGATGAGCCGAGCAATCCTAAGAAGGACGGCGGCTATCGCTCCACTGACTGTCCTCCAGGACTCCAAGTCCATGCGCTTGGAGAAGAGGGAGGAATCATCCTCGACTCGAAGAGTCCTCAAAGAGCTGCTCGGCCTGAGCCACCCTCCACCCGCCGAGGTTTATCGGGAGTGAGGGTGACAGACAGCCTATGGGCAAACCCAAAGCCGATCGAGAATTTTTGGTCGAGCCCCAACTAACGGCTGTGGAGGCGGAGGTTCCACCAGAATCGGTGGGGCAGCTGGAATTGGCCAAACAACCGCCTGGGAACAGGCCTTGGCTACACGAGGGGTTGTTTCGATGCTCGGTGACAGCCACTAATGGCCGGAAGACGACTGGGCCGGCTTATTCCCGGTCAAAGGAGCTGTTGTCACATGAGTTCTCATACCTCCGGACGCAACTTGGCGACTGCTTCCCTCGTCCGAGGAGGAGGAAGAGCGCAGCGTTGTCGCGGTGCCGAGACCGAGACCGCCTGTGACGGCGGGATCGGCTGGACCGCGAGGATGTCAGAGACCAAGACCAAGAGTCTCGGCTAGGCAGAGGACGGCGAGGGGAAGTGTCGGGAATCGGCACTCCCCTCGGCTCGGACGATTCCACCGAAGGCTCCGGAACCAGAGGCACGGACGAGCCGACGGGATCCTCAACTCCCATCGGGGGAACCGGGGAGAGGGGATTCTCAGCTTCTCCAGCTGACAACCCGTCTAACGGGTCGAGAAAAATCTCGACCTCGTCGACGGGAGTCTCGGTCAACTGGCCTGACGGGGACACCGTGAAGCCAGTGGCCGAAGCTGAGGGGTCGACCGAAGTCGACTGTCGACAAGAAGGGGAGGGGGATCTTTCCCGCTCCCAAGAGCGTCGACGGAGAGACTTACTTTTGCTCTTTTTGGACCTGGAAAAGGGTCCAGAAGAAGTTGGATCCTCACCTTTCGTCGAGAGGGTCAGACAAAGCTCCTTAAAAGAAGCCGAGTACGAGGCACCGAGAGAGAGCGGGACAAATGCCGCAGCCGAGGTAGAAGCGGCCCGCGCCGCCTCCTCTTCGAGGGCGATCATCTGCTCGAGCTGATCCACCGAGCCCGCCGCCGCGGACACCGCCAACCGGGCCTCTTTAGATTTTACCGGTGGAATTCTTTTCTCGGGGCGCCCCAGTTGTAATCAGGCAGCACGGTCTTCAAGGACGAGGGTCAAAAAGAAGAGCACAAGTCGCAGGGCCCGCGGGTCGTGCTCAAGGCCCGCGCAGTAGACGACGCGTGAGTGCGGATCCGCTCCAGACATCTTCTGCCTGCAAGGGCACCTCCAGAAACCGGAGTCAATTTGTCCATCGCAGTCACGAGGAAAAGAAGATCAGTCTTATTTAGCAAAACTTTTGATTTGAACTTTCGAAGAATTAGGAACCAGTCTCACGCAGAGCGTTAAGGAGAACCTGAGCTTCCAAGTAAGGAAGATCTGGCCTCATGGGGCGGAGCCGAGAGTTTTACCACCCGGGTGGGTGGGAGGAGCCAGCCTGAAGACCTACCGGCAAGATTTAAAGCGGCAAGGATACCTGCCAGACAGTGTGGATGAACAACATATCCATGTCCCTAGAAACAGGAATTACTGCTCCAGCACACAAGATGATGACCCTCATTTCGCCCCATGACACCTAACCCCCAGCACACCGACAATGTCCTCCCAAGCTAGTGTCCCAAGCATCAAGGCTCAATCCTCCCACAACGGCCACAGGGGATTCCTCCCGATACTCTGAACACTTGGACGCTGGAGGAACTGAGGGAGCCAGAAGATCAAGGCATGGGGTGCAGAGGGCCAAGGGATGGAGGGGAAAAAAAAGCCACAGAGCTCAGTTTTGGTAGGTTATGTACCAAATCAACATATCTTTGCTCACCGATTATATTCAAGCTCCTTTTAATAAAGTTAAAAGTACAACCAGGAACCTCTAGAAGTAAAACCAAACCAATACTATTTGTACAAATGCGATAACAGAAAAACCACTTATATTTAATCAAAGGTACGCACCTGCCTCTCAAACATAGCGTATGAAGTACCAGATTTCCATATGCTTTAGTAAATATTTGCAAGGCCCGAAGCCCTGTTCTGGGGTCCATGAACTTCTGTCTTGCTTCTGCAGCAGTAAACAGTTTTTCGGCAATTTGTTCTGGAAAGCCAACCAAGGAGTCAATGCGGTGGACATTCTCTGCAATAAAACCTAGTGTTATGTGAAAGAGCGACTTAGCAGAATAACGGAGACTCCCTTCCTTCGTGTATGTAAAGATGAAATGGTCCGTTTTCTGTGAACTGGTTGCACCATCTTCATGACCAACACAGAGCTTAACAGAGAAGCCTCTTTGAAAGAGCCTCAAGGGCTGTGTCTTTTTATGATCATCTTTCACACTGCATGGAGCTTTACTCAAAACTTGCAGTTGCCCATTTTCACGCATGTATAATGGTCCAAAATCCAAAGAGTTGTCTGCAGCTGTATAAAAATACATTCCTCCGGTTCCTCTGGTACCTTCTGAAAAGGAAAAAAAAAAAAAAGTTGCCTTACGACAAGAGCAAAAAACATTGGCAGCTACAGCATTAGGGGTGCCATAGACTACACAATGCAAACATCAAACGCTAATGAGGGTATAACAATGCACAATACGCTGCTATGACTAATTAAACCTGCATACATTTTAATATAAAGATAATCCTAACTTCAGAAAGAGGCACAGGTTCATTAAGTCTCCCAATGAAAAAGGGCCAGTAGGTTATGAGTGGGCCCAATGAAAGCACTCTTGATTCCGAGCCAGAAGGTCTTGGGTTTGAGTCCCCCCAAGGGCAACCTCAGTTCATAGCTAATGCACTGCAGTACTTCGAGGAGCACAGCACACAGTTTGAAGTATTGTCCTTCAGATGAGCTCTTAGATGATGTCCCTTCTCTTTCCTGGCAAGTGTTCAAGTGGAAGGCTTTTTTGTTTTTCCCCATACTGCTTTTCCTCTCTCTTTGTTGGTCTCCACCTCACTCCGTCAGGTTGTCTACACCAGCTACCACCAACTCCCTCAACCCCTTCTCCTGCTGTTTCACCAGCAGAGAGCCACAGAGGGGAGTACGGGTGTGCCAGCAACTGTTATTCTGCAGGTAGTGGAGATACAGTTTTTCATCCCCATTCTTCTCCCACCCACCCTCCTTCTCCTGCAGTGCAAAGCAGTGCCCTAAAGGTCATGTATGCAGGCAGTGTCCTTCCTTTAGAGGAGCAAGTTCCCCAGCCCACAACTGGGGATTGCTGCGATGACATAACTCTGTGCCTGCTCTCCCCAGCTGGATGCACTGCCATGCAGCTGCATCACCTTAACGCTCCTGGTCAGCTCCTGAAACCAGGTTTCTGGCACAGCAGCACTTGTCCATCGGGCAGTCCATGTACAAGTGGAAGTTAAAGGAAAACTACACCCTCATATCTTGTAACCTTTGGTGGGGGGGGGGATTGTTTAACCAGCAAAGGCACACTAAGCCGAAGCTTGTTTCCAGGTGCAACCGGGAAGCACAGGGAAGTTAAGTGACTTGCTGAGGGTCACACAGTATGTGAGTAGGGGCTATGGGATTCAAACCCAGGTCTCCAAGTTTGCAGCTCAGTGCTTTTAACCACTACGCTATACTGCCTGCTCCGCCTTTGTTTCCATGTCAACAGACAACTTTTCCTGTAGCTGTTGGGGATTTATGTGTTTGCTTTGGTTTGTTTTCACTGTTCATACTAGTCCAGTGTAACTATCCCCGGGTCTCCATTTTATGGTTGTTGAAATCTCATCGTTCATGAAAGCTGTATTAGCATATGAGAACAAATCACAGCACCCATTTATACTACAGGTATGTATCCGTATGCTGAAAATACAAATATCCCCAGAAAATTCTCTGAAACACACAAATTGAATACAATTTAAAGGGAAAACCCCTGCATTACAACTCAGATAGTTTGCAAAACTAACTAAAGGTAAATGTGGTATTTCACACCTTGCTGCAACTTGTTTGTGGAGTTCTAATTTAGCAGATAGGCACACTGTGGAGTTTGAAGGGTGCTGACACATCATATTCTCATGTGCTAATGCAGCTCTCAGGGACAATGAGATTTCAACAACCAGAAAATGGAGACCCCCCAGGATAGTTACAGGGACTAGTATGAACAGAGGAAATTAACTAAAGCAATTACATACATCTCTAACAGCTACACGAAAAAAGTTGTCTGTTGCACGGAAACAACATTTACAAGATATGAAGGTGTAGTTTTCCTTTAAAGACCCCACTGTACTTTTAAAAAGAGATTAGGCTATCCATAGTGTCCTGGCCAACATTCCCTGCTTCAATAAGGCAAACTGGGAGGCCTGCACTCAACAGTTGTTAAAATAGTTGCAGCAAAAAATAAAGCTGTAAGGCTTCTAGTCTGTAGCTCAAAGTGTTTTATTACAGTAATAATAAAGGGGAATATAAACAATTGCTGCAGGTGTTCGAGACATATGTCTGACTGTACAGCCATTGCCCCCGGTGCATTGCTTCGTAAAGCTTTGTCAGGCCCCCTGATCAGTAGCGTAGCATTCCCAGAGGGCCTGGGTGCAAGGCGACGTTACAGGGCCCCTTCCCCAGTGTTGAATAACCATCAAAATTATGATTTGGGCCCCTCAAACCTCATGGGCCCAGGTGCCACTGCGCCCCCTGCACCCTTGTAACTATGCCCCTGATGAAGCTTTACGAAATGAAGCGACGGAACACTTGCTGTCAGGGCTCCAGATAAGATTTTTTGGGATGAGTACTGTATACCTCATTTTGAAAGTGAGGTGAGTAAAGCCAAATCCAGGTGCGTACAAATGTCAGGAAGGAGTGGACTGAGGAGTACATTTCTTAAAACAATGTTTTTGTTCTAGTTAAGAATTGTTCAGGTGCCAAAAGTGCACCAGCTACTCACCAGTTTTAAAATATAGCGAGTAAAAAAACTGGGATGCATACGAGTGCTGTAAATCTGGGGAATAAAAATGCACCTTTTGAATCACCAGTTATTTATTTATTTAAAATGTGATAACCGGGAAAGGCACCATGAGCAGAAGTTTGTTTCTAGGTACAACCCGGGGCCAAGTGTACAAAAAGGGTAAACAAATGACGTTACATGGTAGTGCAGTGTACGTAAGACGGTTTCGAAACAAATGACAACATACATGTAATACAACAATCAAAAGTATTTACAAATATATACAGTATAATACAGAGTATGTATATTTACATTTTTGTTTTGAACCAGCAGTTTACAGTAGGAGGTCAGCTATAAAGGGTGGGAAACGAACAGATGGGAGTCTGCTAACGTCTAGATAGAGTGCAGCCTGCTAGAGTAGGGAAAGGTGCTAAAGGGAAGCAAGCAGGGGCAGAGGGAAGGGTAGCATTAGGAGGAGGGGGGGAACAGATGCAGGAAGAGGAAGGGTTTGAGTAGGTGTTTAAGGACAGGAAAGGAGGAAGTGAGGCGGGTTGGGGGAATACTGTTCCAGAGGAAGGGAAGCCTATAGGAGAAAGCCAGCTTGCTGGCCGAGGTGCGGATACATGGGAGGGCGAAGGAACGGTCACTGACTGAATGCAAGTTATATGGGGACGGGGTGGCAGGTTTGAGGAGGGAGGCAAGGTATGGAGGGAAGAGTCCCAAACCAGTATTTAGATATGAAGGTGGCGCAATGAGAAAAGCGTCTCTGGGAAAGAGATTGGAGGGAAAGGGAGGAGTAGAGGTCACAGTGTAGGTCAGGCGGGGGGAGTTCAAGGCAAACCTGCAGAAGGCATGGTAAAGCACATTAAATTTGGAGAGGGAGGTTGCAGGGGCAGCGCTCAAGACAACGTTGGTGTAATTGAAAGCAGGGAGTATCCATTTGACCAGTAAGTCACGTCTAACAGCGAGGGGAAGGCTAGCCTTATGTCGGTAGAGCAATCCCAGTTTAGGTTGCATCTTCGAGTGGAGAGCACTGAAGTGGGAAAGGTCAAGTGAGGGATCGAGCCAGACACCAAGGTACTTATAAAAGAGGACATTTTCAAGGGCGTGGACACATCGGAGAGGAAAGAGGGCAAGGTGTGGAGCGTAGCCAATTTTTGCTTTGTTCTAAAAGTCATTGTTACAGTTTTCTTTATGTTTAACTTTAGACAGTTTGCGTTAAACCAGGAGGCAATAGCTGAGAAGTTATATCGTAAGGGAGTTTGGATGGTCAAGACAGAGGGACCAGAAAAAGAGGACGGTATCATCCACATATATGTGGATCATGGCATGAGAGCATGCTACGTTATGAAGCGCTGTTCTATGGAGTGTGGTGCATTTACAAATGCTAGGTGAGAATTGGTACTCATTAAAAAAATCTTCTAACTAGTATTTCCTAAAATGAGGTAAGTAAAACAGGTTGGTACTCACCTTACCTGGAGCCTTGCCTGCTGCAAAGTCAGACACAGGTCTCCAACACCTGCATTAATTGTTTATAGTCTCCTTTATTATTACTGTAATAAAACACTGAGCTACAAACTAGCAGCCTTACAGCTTTATTTTTTGCTGCAACTATTTTAACAACTACTGAAAGTTTGTTAAATGCCTCTGTAGGGAGTCAGCCACCCTACAGCCTGCGCTGGATCCAGCACTGGAGTGCATGCACCTCAGCGCTGGTTCGGTAACACAAGCTCTGAGATTGTGCCGTATTATCTGTGGATGTTGTTGACTTCTAAATGCCTCCTGTGTCTGTCTACTTGAAGTCCTTCCATTACTAGTATCTGATGCATTGATTTATACAAGGTTTTAAGATTCGATATGTATGAAAGGAAACACATAACACTAAATTCTATATCATTCCAAAAAGGGTGTGTGTAGCTTATCCATTTCAGTAGAACAATCAGACCTATTTTTAAACATCGAGCACTTAAAAACTTCAGTTAGATAAAAGGGAATTTCTTTTTAAAAATGTTTTTACATAGGAACGTGACTGAACCTCCCAGCTTCAGTGAAGTCCTGCTTCTACCCATTTCACAGATGGGTGGACTTGAGAATGAGGAGGTTAAGTGACTTGTTCAGTGTCACACAATGGCTGACTCAAGGGATCTGAATACTGGTCTCCTGCATATATACTAACTCTCCCTCTTTAGGAGGGGAGACGCCCTCATTTTTGATCCCCTCCACCTAAATGGCTGATTTTGTCTGGTATCCATCTGTAAAAACAAAGGTTTTCCAGTAATATCAATAGAGAATTTCCTGTTCTCTCCATCAGGCTCACCACAGTAAACTGTATTGGAGGCAGAGACGGTGGAGGGGTTCAAGAGGGGGTAGGACAGGTACAGGGGAAGGGTTCTGGAAGCAAAATCCAATGCAGCGAGAATATCCGGAACTGGGAAGGGAGAAGCCAGAGAAGGAGAGGGGGGCAGCAAGGTCAGCTCCCAAGGTGGGGGCTGACCAAACGAGCAGATGCAGAAGACCGTTAGGCCTATTCTGCTGGCATTTTAGTATGTTAGTATTCTGAGCTGGGTTGGTTGCCCTCTGATGCTAAAAGACTTTGTGCTCTGGGCAGTTTGCATTGGTTGAAATTAAATGTTGCAGCTACCAGCCTGCAGGGCTAGTGGCCAGGAAAATTCAGTGACCCCTCAAGACTCCTCCACTGGCCTAACTGCTGTCTTGAAAAAATTCAGTGACCCCTCAAGACTTTTCCATTAGCCCAACTAGTGCCTTGGTAAACAGTTACCTTCTCTAATACAAGCCAGCAGGGCCATCGAGCAAGTTCACATACCAAAAAAAATGGAAGTTTGCAAGAAGAGTCATGGATAGGATCCTCCGTAAAAACAGGCACGAGAAGAAATCTACAAATTGCTTTGTTTTCGTGCATGTCTCCAAACCACTCACACATGCACTCTAAAGCCTCAGTCCCAGTGCAAGGCACCATGGGTATGCAAATCCTTGTGCAAGGCAGGCTGACATGGTTTTACCAGAACAGATGTTGCCTTTTAAAACCAGCTTGTACACCTGATCCAGTACGGCCTGCATATGACAAACTACAGGCATGTCATTCGTTCTATTAGGAATCATCAGTGCAGTGCAATCACCTTTCTCAGCCAAGTACCAGGTCAGCTCTGAGGAAATCAGGCAATTAGCACACTCAAGGGAAGCATACCAAAGGGTATTTTCAACATGGGCCAGAAATCTTCTTCCTTCTATGGTCCTAAAATCTGGAATTTATTATCTACATCTGCAAGAAATACTGAATGTTCTAAGCAATTTAGAACAAAGTTAAAGAACTATCTGTTATGTATGCATGAGTGTAATTGCATGGTGTGAATTCTTACTTGCTCGGTATTAACAGTTGTTTACAACTGTCCCTGATGTACTTATCTATAGGTAACCCCACCACCACCGCCACGCGTGAGTGACGCAACCAGGTATAGCTAAAGTTGTGGTGGAGTTTTTGAGCCTTCGGATGGATGGTGCCTTTGTTCATGGTGGTAAAGGGATTTGGTGGGGCATGGCATGATGCATCAACCCGTGGGGAACCTTTTAAGCTGCCAGGAAGTTGCCCCACAGGAAAATATATTGCTGTCCCAACAACAATAACATGGAACCTCATAGTGTAGAACACAATACCCAACAAACCAAGTGCAAATGATACTGTGTGGTTGAAACATGCAATGCAATGACAGACAGTAAATGCAACAAAACAAGGAAGGCATCGGTTAGGAACAACTATACTACATTCAAAAACTGAAAGTGGTCAGCCAGGAGGTAGAGTAGGTGAAGGTCAATGCAGAGCTTAGAACAGCAGAGGATGTCAAGGAAGGTGGCAGGGCCTTCTTTTGTTACATTAGGGAGAAAAGACAAATGAAGCAGGGCATTGGTAAGTTGAAGAGAGAGGAAGAGTGTCTGAAGGATAGCAAGGTCAAGGCAGAAATACTGAACAACTATTTCTGCTCACTATTTACAAAGGGAAAGGAGGAACCACTACCTCAGAGGTGGGAAGACGACAGAAAGGAAGGGACTGTGGCAGTGATGTGTGAAGAACCCATTGCCGCAAAGTGGGTCCTAAAAGTGCTACTAGCCCTGAAGGTAGATAAATCTACAGGACCAGATGGGTACACCCTAGCACATATAGCCGACTTGGGACTACTGCTCCCAGGAGTGTGGAGTTGAGACTAGGTACTGGAGAAGAGCAGATGTAGTACCCCTACATAAAAGTGGGGCCAGGGGTGAGCTGGGAACTACAAACCAGCGAGTTTGACTTCAGCAGTTGTAAACTGATAGAAACCTTGCTGAAGGAAGGGCTGGTTGAACTGCTCGAGACTGACATGCTGCACTTCAGGCAGCACGGTTTGTGTCAGGGGAGGCCCACAGATAAGGGGTCAGGCAGCAGACTTACTGGACCTGGACTTAAGCAAGACCTCTGACTCTGTCCCCCACAGGGGACTAATAAGGAAGCTGGAGGATCTTGGGGTGAATGACAACATAACCGAATGAGTGGGAAATTGGCTGAGGGGAAGAATGCACAGAGTGTTGCTTAACGGGGAACACTCAGGCATGAGGGATGTCAAGAGAGTGGGTTCTGCAGGGCTCGGTGTCTGGGCCAGTTTTGTTCAACTAATTCATCAGGGACATCAGAGATGGCATCAAGGGCAAAATCTGTCTCTTTGTGGATGACACTAAGCTCTGCGGCAGGACTGATAGTGAGGAGGGGGTTAGGGATATGAGGGAGGACCTGGAAATGCTAGAAAGGTGTCAGGAATCTGGCAGCTGGGCTTTAATACCAGGAAGTGCAAGGTCATGCCCGCAGGGAGTAAGAACCTGAGGGCTGAGTACAGACTGGGGGTGGCAATCATGGTGTCAAAAGAAGACAAGCATTCATCAATGCTGAATGTTGATTGTGTTGGTCCATTGAGCTCGCTCACTGCCCCGTGTCACTTGATCGTTCTGTTTCTCCCAGTGCTGCAGGCTGCTCTTTTGTACTGGGCTCCTGCCTCCGTTGGCACGTTTTTCTGCCCACAAAGAAATCTGCAGCTGTCCTGACAGAGCTCTGCTGAGGTGGGTCACTCCCCCTCTCTCACTCGCTCATTCTGTTTCTGTTGGCGCTGCAGGCTGCCCTTTTGTACTGGGCTCCCGCCTCTGTTGGCAGCTTTTTCTGCCCACAAAGAAATCTGCAGCAGTCCTGACACAGGTCCGTTGAGCTAGCTCACTCCCCCTCTCTCGCTCATTCAGTTTCTGCCGGCGCTGCAGTCTGGCCTTTTGTACTGGGCTCCTGCATTGCCGCCTTTTTCTGCCCACAAAGCAATCCGCAGCAGTCATGATAGAGGTTTGTTGAGCTCACTCACTCCCCCTCTCTCACTCGCTCGTTGTGTTTCTCCCGTCACTGCTGGCTGCCCTTTTGTACTGGACTTCTGCCTGCGTTGGCACCTTTTTCTGCCCACAAAGACATCTCCAGCTGTCCCGACAGAGCTCAGTTGAGGTCACTCTCTCCGCCTGTCTCACTTGCTCATTCTGTTTCTCCTGGTGCTGCAGGCTCCTCTTTTGTACTAGGCTTCTGCCTGCATTGGCACATTTTGCTGCCCACAAAGAAATCTGCAGCTGTCCCAACAGAGCTCTGTTGAGGTGGGTCACTCTCCCTCTCTCACTCGCTTGTTCCATTTCCGTTGGCGCTGCAGGCTGCCCTTTTGTACTGGGCTTCTGCCTCTGTTGGCATTTTTTTCTGCCCACAAAGAAATCTGCAGCAGTCCTGACAGAGCTCGGTTGGCCTCACTCACTCACCCATCTCATTCGCTCATTCCGTTTCTGCCAGCGCTGCAGGCTGCCCTTTTGTACTGGGCTCCTGCCTGCATTGCCGCCCTTTCCTGCCCACAAAGAAATATGCAGCAGTCACAGTAGAGCTCCGTTGAGCTCGCTCACTCACTCCCCCTCTCTCACTCGTTCGTTCTGTTTCTCCCGCCACTGCAGGTTGCCCTTTTGTACTGGGCCACTGCATGCATTGCTGCTTTTTTTTGCCCACAAAGAAATCCGGAGCAGTCCCAACAGAGCTCCATTGAGCTCACTCACTCCCCTTCCCTCACTCCCTCATTCTGTGTCTCCCGCTGCTGCAGGCTGCCCTTTTGTACTGGGTTCTTGCCTGCGTTGGCAGCTTTTTCTGACCACAAAGACATCTCCAGCTGTCCCGACAGAGCTCAGTTGAGGTCACTCTCTCCACCCTCTCACTCGCTCATTCCGTTTCTGCCAGTGCTACAGGCTGGCCTTTTGTACTGGACTCCTGCCTGCATTGCCGCCTTTTCCTGCCCACAAAGAAATCCACAGCAGTCACGATACAACTCTGTTGAGCTTGCTCACTCACCCTCTCTCACTCACTCGTTCTGTGTCTCCCGGCGCTGCAGGCTGCCCTTTTGTACTGGGCTCCTACCTCTGTCAGCATCTTTTTCTGCCCACAAAGAAATCAGCAGTAGTCCCGACACAGCTCCGTTGGTCTCACTCACTCCCCCGTCTCGCTTGCTCGTTTAACTTCAGCCGGCGTTGCAGGCTGCCATTCTGTACTGGGCTCCTGCCTGCAATACCACCCTTTTCTGCCCACAAAGAAATCCACAGCAGTCACAACAGAGCATCGTTGAGCTCGCTCACTCCACCTCTCTCACTCGCTCATTCGGTTTCTCCCACCGCTGCAGGCTGCTCTTTTGTACTCAGCCCCTGCATGCATTGCTGCCTTTTCCTGCCCACAAAGAAATCTGCAGCAGTCCCAACAGAGCTCAGTTGAGGTCACTTACTCCCCTTCCCTCCCTCGCTCGTTCTGTGTCTCCTGGCGCTGCAGGCTGCCCTTTTGTACTAGGTTCCTGCCTGTGTTGTCGCCTTTTCCTGCCCACAAAGAAATCAGCAGCAGTCCCAACAGAGCTCAGTTGAGCTTGGCCACTGCCCCCCCCCCCAGTCGCTCGATCCTAATGTGTCCCAAACACTGATTTCCGACAGCGACTGCAGTATTCTGAGCCGGAAGCACGGAAACACATTTTGGCCAGGATGTGAAAAATGACAGCTGTACTGTTCATAAGGAGGTGCGAACAAATGTCAGTGTTGAAAATCTGGCATGAAAATATTACTAATTTGCAAACTTACAAGGGTTTGTGGAACCTGCACAGCATACGCTCGTAACGTAGTCATTTTATGGAGTTTCATCACAAAATTTTCAACATAGGCATTTTAGAACCTCTGTTCATGAACAGCGTCAGTGTGATTTTCTGAATATGTCCCGAACACTGATTTCCCACAGCAACCACGCTATTGTGCGCTGGAAGAGCGAACACACATTTCAGCCAGTATGTGGAAAATGACAGCTGTACTATTCACAAGGAGGTCTGAAAAAAATGGCAATGTTGAAAATCTGGCATGAAAATATTGCAAATTCGCAAAGTTATAGGCGTGCGTAGCAACTGCGCAATGCACCCTTGTAAAACAGTAATTTTTGGATTTTTCCCAACCAAGTTTGCAGTATAGGCTTTTTGAGAGCCAGCCTCATGAACACTGGCACTGTCGTTTTGTTATTCGGTCCCAAAAGGGGATTCTGTGCAGTGATCGCAAAATCACCTTTCAGGGCTGAATAACGCCATGACAGTGCCAGAATTCATGAGGAGGGGTCCCAAAAACCCCATGTTGAAAATTTGGTGCCAAAATTCCAAAAAAATAGCAGAGATATGTATCAAACTTGAAAAAAACCTATTTATTCCATTATACAGCTTACCAGCATTTCCTCAGTTCGTGGTCGGCTTTGAAGAGTGCAGACGTGTTCCCGGTCCACCGAAGATCATTGCACCGGACTCTGGAGGTAAGTATGGGGTGAGGGGGTGTAGGAAGGCAGCGTGCGCAGTGGTGGTATGGTTTGTGGGAGGGGCAGGGAGACTGCCGAGGGACCGCTTCTTTTCACAGGTTAAAAAAAAACATCATGGGACCGCTTTTGCTTTTACAGGGACAGGTGGCACCTGGGTGGGCCCCAGCGTACAACAGAGTCTTTGGGGGCAGCTGCAGCTGACTGGGGACTGGGCACCACGTTTGGCACACAACAAAGGGGGTGACATTATGCGATGGGGGTAGAGCTTGACGGCAGACAACTCTCATGAGGGTTATATAATGCCGACGGGAGTGGACTCCCCCATCAGCAACATAAACCTTGGGGCACTGAAGCCGATGGGGATAGAGGCCCCTGTCGGCCATTAAACACGGTGGGGGGGGGGCATATGCTGCCGTGGGGATTTGGCACCCCCTCAGGGGGGTTAATATTGTTTATGAACATGGCAGCAAGGTGCCACCATGTTCAAACAATATCAGTGTTTCAAGGTTCCGCCCTGCAATGACGGGTCGCTCCCTCATTGCAGCGAATGGCTGACACTGCAATGACGAGGCGAACCCTGATTGCAGTGGCTAAAATTTTACAAGCTGGTGGCACGCTGGCTCAACTAGTGTCAGCAGTAGCATGCCACGGCATTGGGGGAAGCCTTTAAAGGCTGTGGGAGCACTGGCCACAACAGTGCCGCGCCTCCACAACCTGCTTCTGGAGAAAGCTGCCGCAATATGTTTCTTGCGCATACGCGCAATCAACATAAAAAGGATTGGAGGTAGCATTTAGGAGCATCCTCAGATCATCTGAACAATGCAGTGAGTCGGTGGGAAAGACTAGCAGAATGCTGAGCTGCATAAGCAGAGGGATCTGTAGCAGAAGAAAGGAAGTGAACACTGTCCCTGTACAGGACACTGGTGCAGCCACACCTGGAGTACTGTGTCCAGTTCCAAAATCCCCGATGGATGTGAATGGGCTGGAGGCTGTATAGAGAAGGGCCAAAAAAAAAAAAAAGAGGTTTCGGGGAAGCAAGGGAATATGCATGAACAGTGGCTAAAAAGCCTAAATACAGTCAGACCTGGTTAATCCGTGCCTTGTTAATCCATATGTCTGATTATCTGAATGAAAAACACTGCATACAGATTTTTTGCTGAGCTATTGACCTCTTTATTATCACTGTCTGATTACTATGTAGATTTGTATTACGTAACAAAATTGGCAAACACAAATGTGTATGGATTAATGAGGTCTGACTGTATGTACCTGCTAGGTTCCAGAAGGGAGAGAGGACAAATGACAGAGATCTTCAGATATGAGGGGTATTAACAAGGTAGACTTTAGCGAGTTGTTTAGACCCAGCAAGACTAAAAGCACCAGAGGGAATGGCTCCAAATCAGTGGTGGGTAAATTCAGAAGAGACACCAGGAAGTACTTCTTTACAGAAAGGGTGGTAGAAGGGTGGAACAAGCTGACTGAGGCAGTGGTTAATGCAAAAAATCTGAAGAGCTTCAAGAGGGGGTGGGACAAGACCGGGAGACGAGGACATGAACCTATAAAGGCATGAATCTCCAAATAGGGCACGACTCTCCAAATCAGGCAGACCTGATAGACCGCAAAAGTCTATGATTCTGTAACAAGAGTCTGAAGAGGAAAATATGAAAGGCAAATAATGCAAAGTAATCAAAGGCAATTCACATGTTTAACGCACACCACCCTCCAAACAAATGATATCCCAGTCCCAAAACAACCAGTTACCTCTGGTGCATCAGATACCCAAAGTCCCTCTGGGGGCTCCCAAGGTCTATATGTGTGCACACAGAATTGTGAAAATTTGTAGGCCTGATGGAGATCTGGGGCAGTACTGATCAATAGAAATGAATGAATGATGCAGATCCTAGAATAGTCCCAAAATGCAGGAAATTAAAGGGTGAAAGGAAACAGTCCTTTAAACAGTCTCTTAAGGAGATAGATCAAACTCTTTCTTCGGGCACTTCTAATGATCACACAATTGTGGCCCAATCCAACAAAGCCCTAGTTATGTATAAGCATTGTATGGCCATTCCCCCATTATGTACTTCCAAGTACCAATATGCAGCTGCACTGCAATTCTTTTTTTGGGCGGTGATTGACAAGCAGACTGGTTTCTCTCACAGAAATGGAGCTTCAGCAAGGCAATCCGTGCTCCAAAGGTGGAAGTCCTAGGCAGGCACTTCAGGTGTCAGGCTCAGAATCTGTTTGGCGGAGTCCAAGAGCTGGAACTCTGGCAGCATGCAACCTAGATGCTGAGCAAGAAAGAACACATCTCTCTCTCTCAGTCTGTTGAAACGGAATCACCTCAGACACTCTGCAGCAGTTCACACTCACGGCATCAGTGTCTACTGGTTGAATCTTCACAAGCGTGAGTTTCTTAGGCAAAGTAGGCCCCAACTGGCCAACCAGTTATAGCCCTTTTCTTCTCTTCCACACATTTCCCAGCAGTCTTCATCTGAGACTCATCATGCCCACACTTTTTTGATTGACTAAATCTTTCAAAGGAGGCTTTGCTGACCTTTAATTGGCAAACTGGTTTCCTAAGCCAGAAAGAGTGACCTCTGGCCCCTTTCCACAGTCATGTGTGGCCAGATGGTCCAAAGTGGTGGAGCCAATACCCTCTGGGCGCATTTTTTAAAATACTTTCTGTTGCATCGGCCCGCTGGCGCTGGAGGCTGAGGCGCTGGTCGCTACACCTCGCGCTGCACCTGCGACCCAGGTTGCCAGGGGTCAGCAGAGGAGAGAGAGGATCGAGCATCCGGAGGACTGCTCTCCTCTCTTGGGGAGGAAGGGTTTGCCACCTTGCTCATTAATCGTCCTCTGGCATCAGCTAGGGGGCGTTGCGAGCCGGGAGGCATGTCGCCAACATACTTCATCAATGGGGGGGGCAGGAGTAAACCTGGAGGAAAAAGGAGCGGGCAGGCTCCATGATGGCCGCACCAGCACTCCGTCCAGCCCCCGATGTCTGTATTTCGCTCCGAGGTGGGGAAAGTAGGCGCCCTTAAGCCGGCCCTGCCGCGGGGAGGGAACCCATGGGGATTTAGGGGGTGTCGGACGGGGGAACAGTGTAGCCAGAGACCGAGTTCCCTCCGAGGGAGGTACCGGAGCCACCTGCAAGGCTCCACAGGAGGATAAAAATATAACAGGAAAAAAAAATATGCTTTCTGTTGCTCAACGTGGCTTCCAGACATCTACAAGGTGTCTCCTGACACCTACCAACAAACTGCCCTGGTTTGATGTGTGCTTAATCCTGTGTCATGCTGTGCTCCAAAGTGTGGCTTTGTGAGTGGGCTCCCTGTCAGCTCCTGGACGGAAGCCAGAAAACTGCTGTGGCACACACAGTACCAGAGAAATGGCTGCAAACAGTCATGTTCCTCAGCCCCACCCACCCCCAGTAATCCTGTGGGCCAGGAGAAGCTGCAGGTGACTGCAGTGTGTGCTGCCCTCTTGCCATTGTGGCACTTCATGGTGCTGAAGAAAAAGCTGCTGCTACTGAAATGCTGTCCCATTCCCAACTGGAGTCCGTGGAGACAAGGAGCACAAAGTTCGAGAGGCACGGCAGCCCTGAAGCAGAGCGGACAGCTTCAGTCAGGGAGCAGAGGTAAGCCCCCAGTTGGAAGAAGGGTTATAATACAGATATCTAGGTCATACCAGAAAATAGGCTACTTTAGCCTAGTGTTACCAAATAAGCATAAATGTGTAAACATTTGTATATAATGTCTCCCTCTTATGTGGTCCTTCATACACGCCCCTGCCTCACAGTACTACTGAAAAATCGGTTTGCACTACAGGCTTGGGAAATGGGATGAATGGAGTTTCACAAAAAAAAAAAAAAAATCGAATAATGGCCCGAAAATTCTTCATGCAATTTTTAGAGGTTAAAATGCTAAAAAGCACCCATCTCTAGGCTGGCTGCATGTGGTAAATTAGTCTAGGTGGGGAATGGCCATGAGGGAGTAAGTGAAGAAGAAATGGGAACATGAAAGAGGTGGAAATGCATCCATGGGGGCACCATGCTGCCTGTTCTTTTATAGCAGGTCAAATCATGAAAAAGGAAAAATTGTTCACTGCCAAGCTGAAAGCACATCTCTGAGAGTCTAATGACTGCACATGCTTTGCATGACTTACAAAAAACACTGTTAACTTAAAAAGCTAGTAGAACCAAAACTAGCAGACAGAAAAATGTTACAAATTTTAAAAAGTAATCAGTTGAAACTTTTTATTTCTGAAATATTTTTCTTGCTCCGACTGGTCATTAGAAAGTGTTCTACACTGCAGTATTATGCTGGATGTATACGAACATTGAAGCAGTCCACTGTTCTACTGGATACTACTTCTGCAGGTAACGCATTCCACCCAGCCACCACCCTCTCTGTAAAAAAGTGTCTCCTCATCTCCCTCCTGAACCTTCCTCCCTCCAGTCTCATATCATGGCCCCTGGTGTCCTTCCCCTCCCTTACTTTGAACAGCCCCTCTGTACCTGTCTTGTTTATTCCTTTCATGTACTTAAAGGTTTCAATCATGTCCCCCTGTCCCTCCTCTCCTCCAGTGAGTACATGTTCAACTCCCTCAGCCTCCTCTCGTATGATAAGTCCCCCAGTCCTTTGATCATCTTTGTCGCCCTGCACTGCACCCCCTCCAGTATCTTAATGTCCCTCTTCAGATACGGGCGCCAGTACTGCACGCAGTACTCCAGGTGTGGTCTAACTAATGACCTATACAGTGGCAGAATCACCTCCTCCCTCCTCAAGGCTATACCCCTTGCAATACAACCTAGCATTCTGTTGGCCTTTGCAGCTGCCTTCCTACATTGTGCCGAGTTGTTCACTGACCCTGTAATGAGCACCCCCAGATCCTTCTCCTCCTCCTCTCTCTGGGCTAGCTGCACTTCCCCCAGCTGGTAACTCCTCCTTGGGTTCTTCATCCCAAAATGCAGCACCTTGCACTTTTTGGCATTAAACCCCAGTTGCCAGGTGTCTGACCAGGTTTCAAGCTTTGCCAGATCATCCTGCAACCCCTGCCATCCCCCTAGGCCATCCACCACCGCTTCTACTTTGGTATCATCAGCAAACAGACTGATCTTGCACTTGATGTCCCATGATATGTCTGCAATGAATATCCCAAACAACACTGGTCCCAACATCGAGCCCTGTGGAACACCGCTCGTCACTACCCTTGGGTGTGAAAGCTCCCCACCCACCACCACCCTCTGTTGCCTTCCCTGAAGCCAGTTTCCTACCCATCTCACCAGCTTTGCACCCGCCCCTGTGCCTACTAACTTACTTCCCAGCCTTCCATGCGGCACCAAGTCGAATGCCTTATTGAAGTCCAGATACTGGACATCCACTGCATGGCCCCTGTCCAGTTGCCTAGTTACCCAGTCATAGAACTACACCAGGTTGGTTTGGCAGGATCTGCCCTGTATGAAGCCATGCTGTCTGCTGTCCTGTAGTCCTTTGGCCTCTAGGAGGGCCACCAGCCTCTCCTTCAGGATAGTCTCCATTAGCTTACCCACGATGGATGTGATGCTCACTGGTCTGTAGTTTCCCGGTTCATCCTTGGGGCCACTCTTGTGGAGGGGCACCACATGAGCCATCCTCCAGTCTTGAGGTACACACCCCGAATGTAGTGAAGCATTAAATATGTCTGCCAAAGGTCCTGCAAGGACCTCTGCCAGCTCCTTCAGTACCCTGGGGTGGATGCCATCTGGGCCTGGTGCCTTGTCCACCTTTAGTGCCTTCAAACTCTCCCAAACTCTGCCCTCCATGATTTCCCCATCTGTCACCCCTTCCCTCCCTGTTTCTGCCATTTCTCTCCCCTTGGGTGTCACTCCCCTCTTCTCTTTCGTAAATACTGAGCAGAAGTACTCATTTAGTGCTTCTGCCTTATCTGCACCCTCCTGCTCCCACCCAACCTCCTTCCTGTGGTTCTTACAGCTCCTTTTCTCCCTGATGTACCTAAAGAAGTCCTTTTCCCCCTTGTTTAATGCCTTGTGCCAGCCTGAGTTCCGTAGATGCTTTGGCTCCCCTTACTGCCCTTGTCACCTCCTTCGATTCTGTCAAGTACTTCTCCCTGTCCTCACCCCTCCCAGTTTTCTTGTACTTCCTAAAGGCAGCTCTTTTTCTCCTTACCTTTTCCATGACCTCCTTGCTCAACCAGCTCGGTTTCTTAGCCCTAGCCTTCTCACTCTGGGCCTTGCAGCAGGTTTTGGTTGCCTCCACTATCCCCAGCTTTATGAGCACCCACCTCTGGTTAGTGTCCATACTAGACTGAATTCTGGCCAGGTACCCTTTTACCACTTCCCCCATCCTCCCAAAGTCAGCCCTCCTGAAGTCCAGCACTCTTGTGCCAGATTCCACTCCTTCCTTGCCCATATCCAATGTGAGCCATATTGAGTGGTGGTCACTCCCTGACAGCGGTTCCTCCACTGTAAGTTCTCTCACAAAGTCCCCATTTGCCAGCACAAGATCAAGGGTATTCCCTAACCTGGTTGGTTCACTGACCATTTGCAGCAGGAAGCTGTCCTGAAGGCATCCAGCAGTACCTGCTCCCTTCTGTTCCTGGTTGTTGGGGTACTCCAGTCCACTCCTGGCATGTTGAAGTCCCCCACAATCACCACACTACCCTTCTCGCAGGTCCTCCTGATCTGTCCCGGTAGTTCCCTAACTCCTCCGTCTGAGATGGCCTGTACACCACTCCTATTCTAAGAATCCTATTCTTGGAATCCTGGATTTGCATCCAAAGTGACTCCGTACTACCCTCCTCCCCTTCCTCCCTTACACACTTCAGTCCTTCCTTCACATATAGTGCCACACCCCCTCCTTTCCCAATCACCCTGTCCCTACGACATAACCTGTACCCTGGTACAGACAGGTCCCAGTCATTGTATTGGGTGGCCCATGTTTCTGTGATGGCTGCAATGTCCACCTCTCTCTCTCTCTGCCATGAGCACTTGTAACTCTGCAGTTTTCCTCCCAAGGCTCCTAGCATTAAGGGTAACCACCTCCCCCCCCCCCAACATCCTGCCCTCCTTTACTAGCATCACCAATAGTACTTGCCATTTGTCCTTTGTCACTGTTATGGGGGGTAAGTTCATATGGTTTCCCAACCTGTGGTCTCTGCATGTCTCTTGCCCAATTGCCACCCCCCGCTGCTAGTTTAAATTCCCAACTTCCTCTATGTACTCCTCCATCCTCTGTTTCAACACTTTCTTTCCCTCCTCACTCAAGTGTAGTCTGTCCTTGGCATAGAGACTACTGTCCTCCCAGGTCCCCCCCCCAACAGCCCATACCCTTTAGCACAACACCAGGTTCTTAGCCATCCGTTAAATTCCTCTATTCTCAGCTTTCTTGTTGTGCTTGCCTTGGGCACTGGAAGTATCTCTGAAAAAGTTACTGATCTTCCTGCCTCTCACATAATTGTGCTAATTCCTCAAACCTCCTCTGGACTACAGCTACTGTCTTGTCAGCCAGGTCATTCGTCCCAAGATGTATAATTAAATGAGGCTTGTCCCTACCCCTTCTAGCATATTTCAGAACAGATTGTCCCACCCTTTCCGATGTCGTTCCTGGCATGGCCTCCACCCAAATGCGACTATGCCTCTCCCCCTTGCTACCCACCTGACTCCTCTTAGTATTGAGACCCCCAGCACTAAGATTCCACCATTCTTACTCCCTGCTTGTTTCCATTCATCTCCCTCTCTCATTTCCAGCTCCTCTTCTTCCTGTTGCACATTATTTCCCCCTTTTTCCCCTGTTGCAATTCTCCCAACAGAACTTCCCCCCCACTCCGGTTTGGTCCAGGCATTTATCAATTACTCCTCTAATTTCATCATTTCCCTCCTCCACCTTCTTCCTCTCTAGCAGTGCACAGCTGTTTTCTGAAGACCCTTCACAAATGCCCACTCCCTCTCTGCATAGTAACCTGTTCTCTCCTTTCCACTCCATGACTTTTGCCACTTCTTCGCCTCCCCTCACAAGTCCCTATCTCCTCCTTCCATATGTCTTTTGCCTCCTGACCTGGTTTCCCCAGCAATCGTTTTTCCTGGCCTGGGCCCCTTTGTCTCTGCTTCCCTTCTTCTGACCCTCTCCTCACCACTGTTGGCTTAAATCGCCCTCCCTCATCTCCCCTTCTTCCTCCCTCCAGTATTGGGCTAAACCCACCCCTAATCTGCCTTGCCTGTCTTAGTCCCTCCTGCAGACCCTCGATCTCCTTTCTAAGTTTCTCTATGTGGTTGCACACTATGGTAGGTATGGTATGGTACACTATGATATGCTGCTAGGCAGAGTATAGAACAGCACTCTGCCTAGCAGCTGACTTATTTAGCTCTAGTGCCCCATTACATCATCAGCATTGTGATCTCACTAACTGTGACATCACAGTTGACTCACCTGGCAGCTACTGAGAAGCAGTGGGCAGGAACAGAACTAGATATGTCAGCTGCCAGGCAGAGTGCTGTTCCAGAGTTCACACCTACTACCATCAGGTAAAACAAAATCTTCTAATTACCTAAAGGGAAAAAAAAAAAAAAAAAAAAACACACTTCAGATATAAAAAGGTAATAGTTGACTGCTTTTAAAAACTAATATTAGTTTTGGGCAGTACACTAGCTCTTTAATGTACCATCTGAACACATTACTTTTTGCACCATGTCAAGAGAACTTGAGTACTGCCTGGGATAGTAATTTTCAGATGCTTTCTGCTGTCACTTCCTATATCTGAAGCATTTTTTTACTTTTCTGTTTGTTAATTAGAAAATGTTCCACCTGGCAATACCAGGCCACTATGCAGAGCATCACTCTTTTTAAAGACTAAAAAAAAAAGTCAGTTCTCTTCCTCCCACTACATTTTCAGAAATGTGACCAAAACACATTGAGGCACCACAACCCTTGCAGCCTGAGGCAGTAACTTTCACAAGCTGCCAGTCAAAATGCAGGAAACTGTGACATCACTAGTAACTAACAGCCAATCCCCACTGTTTCTTGTGAAAGAGAATGATCTGGCTGTGAGAAATGGTTCTCCTTGGTTACTAGTGATGTCACAGTCAGTGTGTCTCAGTGTTGATGTAGTGGGAGGAACAAAACTGACTTTTCTAAGCATCCACACTGCTGCCACACACACACACACACACACACACACACATATATATCACCCCAGTACTGCCAGGTGGAAAATCTTCAAATTAACTAACAGAAAAGAAAAAAAAAAGTACCTAATATATAAGAAGTGATAGCTGACTACATCTGAAAGTTTCTATTAATTCCAGGCAGTTTCCAGGCACTACACTAGCTCTTTAAGTGCTTGTACCTGTTCAACTGTCTTGTTGTGTACTCTTCTGTACCCCAGGTTGTGCCTGTAAAAGGTACTTCAGCGCCAGTGCACTTACCTGGTCATCAAAATAAATTAAATAAACAAAAAGTAGTGGAAAGTGCAAAATAAGGGATGCTTTGACTTCACTACACTTAACACAAGTAGGTAAAGAGCGCACTAGAAAGAATTACAAGGCTCGATCAAGTATAGTCTTTGACTGGGTTCTCAGATCGAAGCCCGATAGGATTAGGATTGTGAATGTGTTAGTCCAGAGCTAATTATTTGTCCTAACAGATATATTTAGCAACCACTCCCTTGTCTCCTGTTCCTGATCCGCGAGTCTGCGGACCCCCGCCTCCTTTATTTATAGAAATAAGAACTCTCCCAGAAAAGAAATTAGGCTTTTACGTCAAGCTACTGCAGCAACTGACTGGTCATAGATCAATTTAATCCCAGATGTTAATTTAGTTTTAGATTTTTTTATCACAGAATTTTTGAAGATATTTGATAAGTTTATACATCTTCAGACTATTAGAATTGGAAGAAACTCAAAGAAATTGATTACATCACCCCCTCATCACTTATGAAAGAAAAGAACCACTCATGGTTTATTTAAATTATAAAAAAAAAAAAAAAAAAAAAATGGTCTGTTCAATCACAACTAAATATGGAAAATTAAGGAACAAATGTAAGCTTATGATCGGCAACGTAAGGCTGATTGTTATTGCAAAAAAAAAAAAACAATAGTTCTATGAGTTTTTGGACTTGCATAAACAAGTTGCTTGGTAACAACAAAACATTGGTTTCTGGTGCTTTGGATGTTGATGGTAAATTACACTGTAATCCTTAGATACTGCAGAGCTATGTAATGAGTATTTTAATCAGTCAAATTATTTATGCATTTATTTATTTAATTTTGGTAGCTTGGGGGGCCCTAGAGCCAGTGGTCCCTTTTTCAAAAGGCATTAGTTCATTCAAGGCGGGCCAGGATGTGGTGTGGTGTGGGGCTGAGCTCTGTGGTGGAATTTGGGGTTCTGGGCCAAAAAAACAAAACAGAAGTACAAAGCATGCAATCACTTACAAGGGATTGGAATAATACAACACATACAATGCACAGTGCATTGCAGAGAAATTACCTCATAACAGAGTTAAGACAACTTATGTGCATTACAACAGCATGCAAGGGCAAATTCTCTTAGGACAAAGCACAGGAAGTTCACACAGTGTGTTAATAAGTACAATGGCACAGCTTCAGTAGTACGGTCTTCAGCACTTTTTTTTTTTTTAACGTTCCCAAGAGAGGAGTTCTGTAACACTACCAGAAGAGGGTTCTAGTGGGACACAGCAGAGTAGGCAAAGGACCTCTGGCCCAAATATGTTTGTACCCTGGGTACCTCAAGCAGGTTACAGTTAGAGGACCAAAATGATCAGCGCACAGGTTTAGGAGATAATACACTATTTAGACTTGGTGGGGTATAGACTTTGGTCAGTGTAAATGCCAGGCATAAGAGGGAGTACAGCATCCTCCCTTGCAGGGAAGGCTAATTTAAGGAGAAGAGAACCTCAGAGTGATGTTTCCTGGGACTAATTTTGTTATATAGAACCTTGAGTCTGTCGGTCTCAGAGTTCCTGAGGGACTAAAGTCTGGTGACACCAAACAGGAGCATGGGGAGCAAGGTGCCGTTTGCTATGGCAAGCCTCGAGTCCGTGTAAGAAAACCACCCAGACGACACAGCAGTCCAATTTTCTGGTGCAGTGATTATGTGACTGATCTACTTGTGGTCTGAAACTGACTCCCATTTTATCAGCTCTTGCGAAGGTAATACTGTACTACCGGAGGTTATTACCAATCTAGGCCCCCATTTTACTTAAGAAAATCGACACTATATGAGGAACTGAACTACCCAAGAAAATAAAAAACAAAAACCAGAGTTGGCAGAGATCGTCTTGCCTTTAAGTTTATTACATTAGCTGTACGGGAACTGTCATTTCCCTAACCAAACTAATACATCTTTCCCTCATGACACAGGAAGTACCAGACAGCTGTTTCTACGGTACATGTGTGCTCATTCCCTGTGGGACGTCAAGGGGATGGTCAGCTGAGGATCTTGTGTCACGGCAATGTACTCTTGGGTTGAGCAGGCCGTGCAGGTGAGGAGGAGGGCCAATGGTGGTGAATTTGTAGGTCAGGCAAATAGAGGAGTAGGCCAACTTGTGCCATATGTGGGCCAGTGGAGGTCTGCTAGGAACTCACAGTGGTGCCTCCGGGGGGGGGGTTGTTTGTGGCAAAGCGTGCCACTCTATAGCACTATGACTTATGTAGTTCCCCTTCTCTAAGGAACTGTAGGAGGGGGACCCCATAGAGGAGGGTGGGGAGCAGGGTGCAACTGACGATAGCTCGCCGAGCCTCATCGGAAAAAGAGTGTCCCAGGTGGTAGAGGAGTCCAATCCTCTGGTGGATGGTCTTAGTTATGGAGTCAATGTGAGGTTTATAGGACAGCTCCTGGTCAAGGAAGATCCCAAGGTATTTGATCCTGTCAAGGACCTCACCTCTCTTCCCCAGGGCTGTCTGGAGCTGGAGCAGGTCACACCTGATGGTACCGAGATGTCTGGTTCCAAACAGGACAGCCTTGGTCTTCTCTTCATTCAGTACTAGGGAGTTGGTGGAGAACCAGGCTTCGAGTGCTGAGAGGCTAGCTTGCAACTTGGCAGTGATAATGCTAAGTAGCGGGTCACTGCAGTAGACAGTGTCGTCCGCATAGATGATAAGTTTGCTCAGCCCACTAAACCTCTCAATGTCACTGACAAAGAGGGTGAAGAGCAGGAGGCCCAGGATTGAGCCCTGAGGTACCCCAGAGACCACCAGTCAGATGCTGGATTGGATTCCTCTCCATAGAACGTTTTGGCTTCGATTGAGTAGGTAGCTCTTAAACCAGGAAAGGGACAGCCCATCCAATCCAAGGAGGTGGAGTTTGGAGAGAAGATGATTGTGGATGACCAAGTCAAAAGCCTTGGACAGGTCAATAAACAGAGCTCCCGTCTGAGAGCCCCAGTCCATAGCATCGAGGACATCAGACGTGAGCCGGATAAGGGCCGTGTCTGTGCCATGGCCTTCCCTAAAGCCATGTTGTATGTCGGCTCCGAGAAAGTGCCTCTCAAGGTAGTCTTGCAGTTGGTTGTAGACCAATCTCTTCTGCACATTCCCGAGGAGGCAGAGAATAGAGATAGGCCTATAGTTCCCCACTTTGTCCCGGGGCCTTTTTTTATGGACTGGGATTATAGTCACTACCTTCCATTTGCTTGGGACTGCTCCCTCAAGGAGGGACCTGTTGATGAGCCAAGTGACAGGGAGGGAGATGGCAGGAGCAGCAGCCCTCAGCAGCCCATGTTCGAGCAGGTCATGTCCCCAGGAGGAGTCAGGGTTAATTTTGAGTAGGAGTGGGAATACTTCTGAAGGCTTATTTATTTATTAGCTTTTGATGACCGAGTAAGTGCATTAGGCAATAACCATGCCTATTTTCAGACACGACCCGAGAGAGTACGGGAAATACAGTTATTACAAACAAAACTCAGGTACATAGTTACAGTCTTAAGAAAAACATAAAAAATATACACCAGATATCCATGCAGAGATAGACAGATTTGTACTTCAAGCAGGACCATCCACACAGGGATGAGTTAAGCAAGTCAAAACATTAAAGGTAGTCTGCACAGTAGCTGAAATGTGGGTAAAGGCAGTCAAGATAGGCTATGATTAGGTGCAGTTACAAGTGTCAAGTGCTAATAGGCGAGAAAATAGCACAGTTTTGAAAGATGGATGGGACAAGGGGGGAGGGTATTCCAGAATTTAGGGGGAAAATGTGCAAATGATTGCTCACCCATTTTAGTAGAACAACGCGGGACAGCAAGCAGAGGGGAAATAGAAGACCTTAGTGGGCGGTTGTGTAACACAGTGCTGAACATAGCTCTAGCAGCTTGATGGCAGGGAGATCTGGTCATAGAATCGATGAAGCAGCCTAGTGAGTAGAGGAGACAGGATTTAGGTGACAGCCATTGTAGGGCAGTATAGAGAAGACAGGGGTGGGTGAGGCGAGGGGCAGACAGAGCAAACCTACAACTATTGTTGAATGTGATATCCCACTTCCGGAGATTTGCAGCAGAAGTGTGAGAAAGGACAGGATGAGCATAGAGGAGCCTTGGGAGCAGGACACCTATGGCCACAGAGACCCTGGCAGCCGGGGTTAAGGAGTGGCGGACGCGGTAGGCTGCCCCTATCCTCATGTTAATGGATTGACAGATTTTATTAGTGTGAGCAGTGAAATCAAGTGCAGGATCCAGCGTCACACCAAGGTACCTGAAGGAGCTCATGGTCGGTACACTTGACCCATCATGACATAGCACACGAAACCTGGGGGACAAGGCCTGAGTTTTCCTAGTGGACCTGAAAAGCATGGCCTGGGTTTTAGGAAGGTTGAGGATTAGGGAGTTGAGGTAGAACCAGGTCTGAAGCTGTTGGAACATTGAGGTGAGGTGGTCGTTAAGTTCAGTGATGGAGCGAGAAGCAGAGTAGAGTACAATGTTGTCAGCATACATGATGGAGTTACAGTGGAATAACGAAATAGGAATATCATTCACGAATATAGGAGAGAGTAGGGGCCCAAGTATGGACCCTTGCGGGACACCAGAGGATACAGAGGCAGGCGATGAGAACACTTTGCAAAAGGATACAGATTGGGAACGTTTTTTGAGTTAACTGTTGAGCCAGGCCGGTGTAGGTTCAGATGCACAGCAAAGACCACAACTAATCTAGAAGCAATGAGTGACTAAGTCAAAAGCTTTGGTTAGATCAATGAACACAGAACCAGTGAGTAGACCTTTATCCATGTTTGATTTTACCTCACTGGTGAATAGGGTGAGAGCAGTGGTGGTGCTGTGTCCAATCCTGAACCCGTGTTGAGCAGGGGATAGTAGGTTGGCGGTAAGTGAATGAGCTGAGATCTGGCGGTTGACCACGACCTGCTTGCCCTGCAGATGAGGTCCCTTGGTTTGTCCCCCACCGCCCTAAACTGGGTCTCTGACTACCTATATGGCAGAAAACAACTAACTAAATTCAATAAAGTCCTCTCTGACCCCCGGCCTGTCACCTCTGGTGTCCCTCAGGGCTCTGTGCTGGGTCCCTCTCTTTTCCTGTTCATCAACAATCTCCCTGATGTGGTCTCCAGCTGCCGTGTCATCATGTGTCGGATGACCTGGTTCTCCTAGCCCACTCCTGTGATACAGCCACACTAAACCGTCACTTATCTGAAGACCTCTGGAACATCCAGGCATGGCTCTCCAACCATAAATTGGTCCTAAATCAAAACAAAACCCAGGCTATGCTCTTGGTTCCTCTGCCAAAATCGAGCCTCTTCAACTCCCTACATATCAACTCAAGATGGCTCCCTCTCCTACCGTGACCTCCTTAAATATCTTGGGTGGCGCTTGATCCCCAATTGGACCTTGGTAGTCATATCCATAATGCCTGCAGTGGGGTAAACCGCAAACTGGGGATGGCCTACAGGGCTCGGTACAACCTCACTCCAGCGGCTCGCTTAGCTCTTGCTGGGGTACACTACTTCCCTCCCTCAGCACGGCTCCCTCATTTTGCTCATACTTCTAAGACCCTCCTAAGCAAGTGGAGCACTAGCGTACAACAACATCTCTCGTTTGCCCTGGCCTTCCCGCCTCACCCATCACTGCGAGCTCTCCCGAGAAGCTTGGCTGGTTATCCTCGCTCAATCACCTTAACTTTAGCACTGGGTGCCTCGTGAGTAAAGTACTTAGCTCGAGCACCCCTCGGACTGCCCGGTTTCTTGCTCCTGCTGACCTCTCCCCCTACCTGCTTAGATCCCAAGGCCCCGCCTACTAAGGTACCTACTTCCCTGCACCAACATGGGGGACTGGAGTTTGCTGTCCATACCCAGGCTCTGAACTCCTTTCCTGAAGAGTCCGACTGCCTCCTCTCACAAGAGTTTCCGGACCTCCTGTGGGATCATCTTAAGGTGGCTTCTCGCTGTGAATGTCCTAAGCCTCCTTAGCCTCCCGGTGTCCACTGGTGCGCTTCTTCTCTCCTGCTCTGGCATCACCACTCTTGCGCTATGTCCTCGTCCATCCCCTCCCTTGCTTGACCGACGCTATGATGTTACTATGCTCATAATCCTCACCAGCCCTGTTGGTCATTGAATTTATCTCTAACTTATACCTTGCCCCAGCACTGTATCTGGGTGTACCTTCCACGTAAATATAAAAACTGTAAAAATTGTCTTTTCTCCTGTTTTTGTACCTGAATGTATTCGTCTGAACCAATTACTGTATCAATGTACCTGTTGTACCCTTTTGTACTCTCCCGGGTCGTTCCTGAAAATAGGCATAAAACTTATCTAGTGTATTTACCCGGTAAACAAAAACTAAATAAATAAGTTTTGCCAATAACTTACTGAGGACAGGAAGTAAAGCAATGGGGCAATAGTTAGGATTCTAGGGTCCCCTTTCTTGAACATAGGGACAGTTCTGGCAGCTTTCCAGGCTGAGGGTACTGAGGAGGTGCTGATGGATAAGTTAAACAGCCACGTAACCGGAGTGGCTAAAAGAGGCGCAGCAAGTCTGAGGATCCTGGGTTCAAGTCCATCCGGCCTGGCGCTTCCACGACATGGAATGGTACTTAGTAACTTAAGTACCTCCCACCAAGTGACGAGGGAGAGTATCAATGAAGGAGATGGAGGGCAGGGAAGGGGGCCGCTAGATGCAGGCGGGACATTGTGTGGCACCTTGGTAAAGAGGGTGTTGAAGGCATTGGCAATAGTGAAGGGGTTGTTACAAAGGGTATCGTTGATAAGCATATCATTTGGCACCTGTGGCTTGTCATTCCCCAGGATCTCATTAATCTGGTTCCAGTATATCTTAGGGTTAGAGGCAGAGGAGTTCAGGAGCTCACGGTAGTATGCACTTCTGGCTGCACGCATCTCCTTCTTATAAGTATTACATAGTATACGATACTCTTGAAAATCAACCTGGAGAGAGGAGGATTTCCATTTAGACCAGAGTTTGTCCCTGTGCTTAAGTTATTGTAGTAAAGGCCTCCTGAGCCACTTGGTCACTTTACCACTGACCATACGCGTCAAGAATGGTATGTGCTTGTTTTGCAAGGCAAGTAGAGTTTCATTAAAGTAGTCGGTGGCTAGACTGATATCCGAGGTAATAAATACGGGAGACCAGTCAGTAAGCTTTAATTCATTAAGGAACGCTGTTTGGTCGAAATATGAAAAGTTTGGAAAGGATAAAACTTTGGGAGGATAACAGGGAGTGGAGGTGCCCCTCACGCTGTAGACAAGGCAATGATCACTAATCAAGTCGGGGCAAACCCCAGTGGAGGAGTAGCAATCTTTCCAGTTAGTGAGGATCCAGTCAATCAGAGTATGGTAGGATGTGAAGAGTTAGGCCCAAGCCAGTCTAGGTTAAAATCTCCCAGATATATCATCTCATTCTTCTTGGATAACGTAGGAAGGTGGTCAATAAACTCTTCGAGGTCAGGTTTGCTGTTCCAAGGTGGAATATATACCCCAAAGATGTGCATCTTTTTTACACCCCCATGTAAGAGGAGAGAGTGTAAAACCTTGCCATTGATTAGAGGAGGAGTGGGTAGAAGAGAGACACACAGGTGAAATTTATAATAGAGAGCCAATCCCCCTCCCCCCCTTTTGGAGGAAGGTCTATCAGCCCGTACATACTATAGCCTGGTAAAGTGCAACTATGTTCTGATACCGTAGTTTTCAGCCAGGTTTCCGAGAGGACCAGTATGTCAGGGTTGTTGATCTGAACCCAAGCTTCAAGTTCAGGGAGAGTGGGCATGAGGCTTCTAATATTGAGGTGGGCAAATGTCAGGCCCATGGCCTGAGGCAGGAGAAGACCAGAGAGACAATTAGTTGGGTTGAGATCAACCACTGGGCCAGGGTTTGGCTCAATATCCCCAGCGAGGGTAAGGGATAGCATGATAACCCATAGCGTGACAACTGCAAAGGGCCAATATAGGCACAAGGGTGATTTAAGTGTTCTATATACAAGGAACCTAAGCAGAAACCCAATGAGTTTGCACGTAAGGTACCCCTGAGGAATAGGCGAGGAATAATTTTAAGCTAGCATGTTGGAGAACATGAAATTATTAAGAGCCCCCTCAAACCTATGTGAGGGGGTCCTAATGGAAAAGGCAAGAGAGTCAAGGGCCAGAAGCGTAAGTACTGCACGTAACAAATAGAACAAGGCCACCCTAGGCATTTTGTTCGGGAGGCAGAGATGGGGTGCAGTAATAAGATAGAACAAGCGACAGCCAATCAAGGAGATAGAGCTGGGGGGGGGGGGAGATGGGGGGAAGGGAGGATAAAGTGCAGTGCCTGAACAGAATGGAATAAGGATAGGAAGGAGCTGTCAATGGCTCCACGAGGGCTGGAGCAAGGGAGAACAGCCCTAGAGGAAAGAGGGTATAAGCTTAAGTCTGAGACCAGAGATCAGAGAACACGACAAGAGAGCGCTAGGCTAGCTGAGTAGGAGTGGCGACCTCTAGAGGAGGAAACTTATAATCTGAAAATGCAAAAGTGAGCAGATAGAAAAAACAAACAAAAAGAAAACAGGTATAACCCACATGATGGTCAAAGCCAATATAAACAAAGCCGGCTAAGGGTGGGAGGGTATTGGGAAGCAGCCACGTAGCGGCTGCGGGGACGAGCCTAGCTCCTGCCCTGTGACCCAGTATATGTAGTCGATACTTTAATTATTAACTACGCTGCACAGCAAGCAGCTCAATACAGCGCTTATCCTGATTATTTAAAAAAGCCTCGGGAGGTGCCGACTACTTTGCTAATTTCAGCTTCAAAGCTGGAGATTCTACTTAATATCAGACCCGATCCTGAGTGAAGCTGACGGGGTAGACAGAAATGGCGCCAGGTTTAAATAAAAAGAAGTTGACCAAAGCTGTGCATTTCCCACAGTGTGTACCTTGTTGCAGATCCTTGACCCCCCCCCCCCCCAATGCAGCTGCTAGGGCAGAAGCCCTGTGTAACAGGGATGGAGGAGCTTGTTGCAGATCCTTGACCCCCCCCCCACGCAGCTGGTAGGGCAGAAGCCCTGTGTAACAGGGATGGAGGAGCTTGTTGCAGATCCTTGACCCCCCATGCGGCTGCTAGGGCAGAAGCCTTGTGTAATAGGGACAGAGGAACTTGTTGCAGATCACTGAGCCCCCACGCAGCTGCTAGGGAAGAAGCCCTGTGTAATAGGGACGGAAGAGCTTGTTGCAGATCGCTGACCCCCCAAGCAGGTGCTAGGGCAGAAGCCCTGTGTACTAGGGACGGAGGAGCTTGTTGCAGATCCTTGACCCCCCCACGCAGCTGCGAGGGCAGAAGCCCTATGTAATAGGGATGGAGGAGCTTGTTGCAGATCCTTGACCCCGCCACGCAGCTGCTAGGGCAGAAGCCCTGTGTAATAGGGATGGAGGAGCTTGTTGCAGATCCTTGACCCCCCACGTAGCTACTAGGGCAGAAGCCCTGTGTAACAGGGATGGAGGCGCTTGCTGCAGTTTGACAAGTTTCAGGTAATACTGGGGCCGAGCATGCTCCCAGTTGTTACTGTTGTAGCAGGAAACACCAGACGGGACAGGGATTGAGAGTCCATCTGGGTTTGAAAAGGAGGCATTGAATGCCTCAGCTACTATGGAAGGGCCATTGGTCAGGCTATTTCCAACTAGTAGAGCTCCATCATGGGCATTGGGGGCACCCCTGAGTAGCAGATTTATTTGGCCCCAAAATTTCTTGGGATCCCACATGTGACTAGTCTGGAGGTCACACAGGTATGTGGACTTAGCATGTTTGGAGGTTTTCTTATAGTGGTTCCTCAGTTCCCTGTATTTTTCCCAGTCAGCGCTGCGGTCTGAGGATTTGTATAATCCCCAGGCCCTGTCCCGGAGCAGCATACTTGGTTTTAGGCCAGGGCCAAGCCATCTATGGCACTTCCCCTGTACTCTTAGTTTCTTTCGTGGAGCATGAACATTGGCCATGGACAGAAGCGAGTTGGTAAAATAGTACAGCGCTTCATCCAGGGTGGGGAAAGTGACGATGGCATCCCAGTCTACTGCATAAATGTCTTAGCAGAAGTCAGCTCTTATTAGTCTGCTGAAGTTCCTGGCGTCTATCACTCTGACAGCCAATTTGGGAGGCTTATTGGACCAGGTGCAGAAGGTTGGTGAGTGGTCACTCAATGAATCTGCCATGATCCTGGCTGTCATAACACAGTCCGTGCAAGAGACAAGGGCCCAGTTGAGTAAGGAGTGATTGCCAGACTTGGCATTATGCCTTGTAGGCAGGTCGATGATTTGAGTCAGGTTAGAGTCAAGAATGGGGTTCTTGTTAGTTGAGATCCCCAGGGCAAGCCAGTTCTGACTGAAGTCCCCAAGGAGAATCATTTCCCCCAGGTGGTGCTCCACCAGGGCATGTGTTAGAGATTCTAGGGAAGAGGCAGCTGATTGGGGTGGAAGATAGGCACACCCAATGTAGAGGGGCTTAGTGTTTCCAAGGAGCAATTTAGTAAATATGATCTCACTTGCTGAGTCACAGAGGGGTGGTTAGTTTAGCTGCGTAGCATTGAGATTAGTCTTGGTGTAGATGAGAACCCCACCACCTTTCTTTCCTACGCAATCCCATCTGAAGGCATTGTAGCCTACCAGGTCTATTTCGTGTTGGAGGATTTGCGGCTTAAGCCAAGTTTCAGTCACCGGCAGTATGTCGGGTTTATAAAGTGCAGTCCAAGCTTCAAGGTCATGGACTTCATGCCTTAGGCTGCCAATGTTCATGTGTGCCAGCCGGAGGCCCCTGGCCTCGGCCCAGAAAGGGTTAGTGGGGTCACTAAGTGCGAGGTTAGGGGAGTGGGGGCCAGAGTTGGGTTCAACATCTCCCCCCAGAGCAAGCTTAAGCCTGGAAAGGTACCCAATGATTCTGGAGGGAGAGAAGAAGTACATCAGTCTGTCTCTCAGGTGGAAGCAGTAGAAAAGGTTGTAACAATTTCCATTGCAGGTTACTCCATAGATGGAAAGGAGTAGCATGTTAGTCCCCTCCATCAGGGATCCAAGGGAGCATAGGGGATTGACCAGCATTCCCGCCCTGGTTCAGGGGACAGTGTCCCCAGGAGTAGAGCTGGTCAGCTCCCAAGATCAGAGCTATGTAGGCAAAGGCTGCCATGAGTCCCAAGCCCCACATGATCACTTGGGATAGGGAAGGGAACATAAAGGCAGTTCCCTGAAAAGATAAGGTCAGTTATAGGGTAAGGGGACACTGGTTGCAGAACAGGCACGAATAAGAACTACGGCAATAGCAGTTAGGGGCCAGACTAAGGTAACAGCTATATTAAGCAATGAACATGAATATAGCAAGCCAGATAGTAGTGAAGTTCCTGGAATAGGACAGGTCAAGTATGGGATGGGTGGATATAAGCAACAGATCTAGCTCATGAGGGGTTGTTATCCTTGGGTACAGAGAGATTGATTATACTGTAACAAGCAATCAAGGCTTGGAGCAGACAATCAGTCGGGTCGGTACAAGCAGCAGAACTAGCTTTGTTAGGGATTATGATCCTTGGTTACAGAGGAATTGATTATCCTGTAACATGTAATCAAGGCTAGGAGCAGACAATCTACCAGGTGGAAATAAGCAGCAGAACAAACTTCATTAGGGTTATTGTCCTCAGGTACAGAAGGATTAATTAGACTATAGCAGGCAATCAAAGCTAAAACAAACAATCTTGCAGAACAGCTTATAGAGGACCAAAACAGGTAATTAAGACAGTTAAACAAAAAGGGGAAGGTAGGCAATAGTTCTGGCACAATTAGGTCAACCAGCTTAAGCACAGCCTCAGCAGTGTCAGTCACAGAGAGATAGGTCCTCTGGAGAAGTGGGAGGGGTTTAGGTCCATTTAAGGGGAGGAGGGAATGGGGTTGGGAGGAGGGAACGGGGTGGATGGGAAAAATTCAACTCACAGAGAAAAGTCTTGTGGCTAGGTAAAAGAAGTGATCATTGTAGGGGGAGGAGACCTGTGAGCACATTTTTCCATCAATGATCAAATGCATATATTCAGGACTAAAAACAGTTTAGGTGTAGGTACAGAGAATGTTGAGCTTTATCGAGATGTGATTCAAATATTCTGGATGAAAAATGTATTTGCAACAGAAAAGTTTTTCTGAGTTGAATTAAATTTGTATATGTTTTAGCAGAATATGATCACTGGGTGTAAACCCATTTCAAGGATTGTCCAGCATAAAACATTACACAAAATACAAAAATACAGTTATGCAATGTGGTAAATCCAATGTCCCAAATCCTGCATCCTGATTGGTTGGCTGGCACAATTACCACCATGATAAATCCTCCAGTGTACCCACTGGAGGAAGTGCCAGCCAACCTTATAGCCTGTTAATCCGGTCACTTTCACTTCAAATGAAACTGCCGCGATTTGTCCCGTTGCCGCTTCGCTAAAGCACCGTGCTAAATTGTTTACAAAATGACATCCTCTTTCAAAGTGTAGGGACCTCAGTGAGTTAGGAAATAGTTAAAAACATTAAAGAAAAAAACATTAGCCATTGTATAATATAAATTTATCCTCCAGGGTGTGGGTACACTGGAGGACTTAACAACTGGTGTGATTCAGTCTCGCCGCGCCTCGTGACCGAATCACACCAGTCGTGGTAAATCCTCCAGTGTACCCACACCCTGGAGGGATAAATTGCTTAATTACAAAATAGCAAGAAAAATTCCTGGTCTCTGATTGGCCAGTGCTGAGCATAAACAGTGATGTTATCCAGTGCAACATCATGCCAAATCAAAAAGCAACTAAAAATGTTTTTTTTTTTTTTTTTATAAACACATACAAACATACGGATAGCCAGCAGTTAAAAGACCTTATGGTCTATCAAGTCTGCTCGAGTGTGCAGCTAACACTCTTATACTGCAGCTGCCCGCACCCCCTCCCTCCCTCTTACCCTCTCCCACCCCCTTCTGAAGCAGCCCACTATTCTACAAGATACCACCTCCGCAGGGCAACGCTGCTCCACCCCAACACCACCTTTTCCGAAGTGTCTTCTCATTTCCCTCCAGAACCTTCCCCCTCCAATCTCAGATCGTAAACTTGAGTGTCCCTACTCTACCCCTTAACTTTAAATAGTCCCTCCACTCCGTGCCTGTCTTGTTAATTCCTTTCATGTACTTGAAGGTTTCAATCATATCCCCAGTCCCTCTTCTCCTCCAGTGAGTACATGTTCAACTCCCTCAGTCTGCTCTCGCAGGGCATGTCACCTAGTCCCTGGATCATCTTTGTTGCCCCAAACTGCACCCCCTCCAGTAACTTAATGTCCCTGTTCAAGTACGGGCACCAGTACTGCATGTAGTACTCCAGGTGTGGCCTAATCAGCGACCTATACAACGGCAGGATCGCCTCACCTATCCTGGAAGATATACCCCTGGCAATACAACCCAGCATTTTGTTGGCCTTTACAGCTGCCTGCCTGCACTGTGCCGAGTGGTTCATTGAGTTTGTTATGATCATCCCCAGGTCCTTCTCTGTCACAGTGAGCTGCCCCCCCAGCTGATAGCACCACCTTGTTTTTTGTTTTTTTCCCTGAAATGTAGCACCTTGCACTTTTTGGCACTGAACCCCAGCTGCCAGGTGTCCGACCAGGTCTCCAATTTTGACAGATCATCCTACAACCCCGGCCACGCTCCTAGGACATACACAATACCGCTCCCATCTTGGTGTCATCTGCAAACAAACTGATCTTGCTCTTCATGCCCATTGAGAGGTCTGCTATGAACAACCCAAACAACACCGGTCCCAGCACCAAGTCCTGCGGTACCCCACTTGTCACCGTCCTAGGAGATGAGAGCTCCCCACCTACCACCACCCTCTGCTGCCTTCCCTGTAACCAGTTTGCTACCCATCCTACCATCTTCTCCCCGGCCCCTGTGCCTGCTAGCTTACTTCCCAGTCTCCCATGCGGCACCGAGTTGAATGCCTTACTGAAGCCCAGATACAGGACATCCACTTCATGGCCCTTGTCCAACTGGTTAGTTACCCAGTCATAGTAATCCAACAGGCTGGTCTGGCAGAATCTGCCTGCGACAAACCCATGCTGCCTACCGTCCTGCAGCCCATTGGTCTCCAGCAGGGACACCAGCCTCTCCTTCAGTATTGTTTCCATCAGTTTACCCATTATGGATGTAAGGCTTACTGGTCTGTAGTTCCCCGGTTCATCTTTGGGGCCACTCTTATGGAGGGGTACCACGTGTGCCATCCTCCATTTCGAAGGTACACATCCCGAGTCCATGGAGGCATTGAACAGGTCTGCCAAGGGCCCCGCCAGGATTTCTGCCAGCTCCCTCAGTACCCTGGGGAAAATACCCATCGGGCCCTGGCACCTTGTTTATGCTCAGTGCTCTCAAGCCCTCCAGTACCCTGCCCTCTGCGACTGCCCCATCTGTCACCCCCGAGCCTGCCCTCCCACCCCCTGTAACACCCTCCTTTCTCCTTAGTAAACACCAAGCAAAAGTATTCATTAAGCACTTCTGCCTGACCAGTTTCCACCCACCCCATCCCTCTTAATCCTTACTATGTTGTCTTTACAACTCCTTTTCTCCCTGATGTACCTGAAGAATTCCTTCTCCCCCTTACTGATGCCCTGCGCAAGCCTGAGCTTCTTAGATGCCTTGGCTGCCCTTACTGCCTTTGTCACCTCCTCGATTCCTTCAGGTAATCCTCTCTGTCCTTCCCCTCCCTGTTTTTTTTTAATCTCCTAAAGGGCACTCTTTTCTTTCTTTCTCCATGATCCCCTTACTCAATCAGCAGGGTTTCTTGGCCCTATCTCTCTTATTCTGGACCCTGATGCAGGTTTTGGTTGCCTCTTCAACCCCCAGTTTTGACCTCCCACCTCTGGTTTCTGTCCATATTTATTTGGATTCTGGCCAGATACCCCTTTACTACCTCCCCCATCCTCCCGAAGTCAGACCTCCTGAAGTCCAATTCCCTTATACCTGTTTCAACTCCCTCCTTACCTATGTTCAACGTGAACCACACTGAGTGGTGGTCACTCCCTGCCAGCAGTTCTTCCACTTCCAGCTTCCTTACAAACTCCCCATTTGCCAGCACGAAGTCTAGGATGTTCCCTAACCTGGTTGGTTCGCTGACCATTTGCATTAGGAAGCTATCCTGGAATGCGTCCAGAAGCAACTGCTCCCTTCTATTCGTGGTGGCTGGGGTGCTCCAATCCACTCCCAGCAGATTGAAATCCCATACAATCACCGTGCTATCGTTCCCTCAGGTCCGTCCGATCTGTCTCGCTAGTTCCCTGTCTAATTTATCTGTCTGAGAGGGTGGCCTGTGCACTACTCCCATCCTGAGAGTCCTATTTTTGGAATCCTGGATTTGCATCCATAACAACTCTGTACTACCCTCCTCACGAACACACTTCAGTCCTTCTCTCACATACATTGCCACCCCCTCTTTCCCATTTACCCTATCCCTGTGGAATAACTTATGAGAGCCTGTAGTTCTGCTGTTTTGTTTCCCGGGCTCCTAGCGTTCAAGGTGACCAACCTCCATCCATTTTCTTCCCCCCTCCTGTTCTCCCTTCCAAGCATCCCCTCTAGTACTCCCCCTTTTCCCCTTTCTTCTGGTATGGGGGGGGTAAGCTTGTTCTGCTTCCCTTCCTGTGTATTTTGTTCCTAGCTTAAATGCCCTTCCTCTGCAAGGCAATCACCCATCCTCTACTTCAATACCTTCTTGCCCTCCTCACTTAGATGCAGTCTATCCTTAGCGTAGTGATCACAGTCCTCCCAGGTCCCTCCCCACCCGCCCACCCACCAGTCCATACCCTTTTGACTGGCACCAGATTCTTAGCCATTTGTTAAATTCCTCTATCCTCATTCTCCTTGCAGTGCCTGCCCTGGACACTGGAAGTACTTCCAAGAAAGCTACTGATCTTTCTGCCACCTCACATATTGGTCCCAACTCCTAAAACCTCCCCTGCACTACCTCTACCGTCTCTCCTATTAGGTCATTTGTCCCCACATGCAGAACTATATATATATTTTATTTATTTATTAGCTTTTGGTAACCGGGTAAGTGCGCTAGGCAACAGACCTGCCTATTTTCAGGCACGACCCTGAATATATACACACACACACACGCATATTTTTTTTTTTTTTTTTACAAGCAAGACATTTTACAACTGCAATAAACACACCAGGGCTTGTGCCGTGGTGATAACATCACTTCTCAGCTGTTGGACGTACTTGGCCTGTGGCCTCATGCCCAACCAACAAGGCTTGACGTTATCCCAGCATAACACATGCCTGTCTTGCATTACTGCTTAAATCAGCAATGCATGATCACAGGGAAATTTCTGACCTAAACTTTTTTATTCCATTTTTGACTACTCCTTCCCTCCAGCCTTGTATGACTAAAAACATATGTTGTGCAGAGTGTTTTGATTTGTGTGTGTAGTCCTAGTATGTCCTTCTCTTTGTCTGCTGTTAGGATTTTTTCTAAATTAGCCCTCTAGTTTTATGGCCCCTAGGGATCGCCATCTTAGCATAGTTTATTGTTCTTTTTCCCACAATGCCTCCTGGCCCATGTGACAGTGATATATCTGGGATAGATTCAACAAGTACTGGTTTAGAGTCAATTTTACAACTGCAGAGCTGTGATTTTTAGTACATTTCCTTATCCAGTGAGCACTAAAGTCTACACTTACAGTTTAGCAAATACTTGAGGGCTAATTCAGTAGGTTATTCTGTAAGAAAACAGCTAGAGGGCAGAATTCACAAAAACAGACAAAATTTCCGTAGCTGAGGGAAAAACTCAGCGAAATTGGGTTGCCACTTGCAGATCCACAAGTCGCCGCAGTTTTCCCGTAGCTGCGGGTATTCACAAAGGTGGAAATGGACTATGACCGGTTCCACGATTTACAGCCGCTTGCGGGTGGTGTTGCCTAGGAAATCTCCGGAGCTGCGGAGAAATGCTATGGCTGGTGGGACCAGCCATAACAGCTGCCGCAAGTGCTACACTGTCGACAGCAATCTCCACAGCTGTGGAGTTTTCAATCCGCAAGTGGTGTTGCAGTGTGGGACTCAGTACCATTTTCTTTTGTGAATCCAGCCCAGACTCTACTAATTACAGCATTGATGATCTGGGGTTATTTGTGTGTTATTCATGGCTGTATTTCGATGAAATGAAATGTTTTGAAAGCAAAGCATTTAATCCTGCTGGATAGACCTAACATACACATATAAAACAGAAATACCGAATTAGAGAGTTATTTAGTGGAGGTCAGAACATCAGGCTCCTATCTCTAGTGCTTGCTGAATCAGTGGTCCCAGACGCATCACTGACACTTGAAACCGGAGGCACTGTAGGAAAAAGAACAATAATAAACCATGCTAAGATGGAGATCCCAAGGGGCCATAAAACTACCAGGCTAATTTACCAAAAACTCCTAATAGCAAACAAAGGGAAGGACACACTAGGACTACAAACACACATCGAAGCACTCTGCAAAACATATGTTTTTTGTAAATTTTAACTGTAGTATTCCTTTAACACTTTTTTGTACATTTGTAATGTAGCCCCCCCCCCAGGAGCTGTGTAATGTGCATTTAAGAGAGTGTCTACTGACCTCTAGGTTGTGCTAGTCTCTAAGCCCTTGGAGGACTGGGTCATCTGGTCTGACTTGGCATTCCAAATGGAGGAGTCAGTGGTCTTTACTGAAGGGCAGGGACTAGTGAGTCACAATTGGTGGGAGACTTGCACCTGGCACTCAGTGCCAGCTCCTACTGTCCTTAAAGTTTCTCGATACAGCCTGGAATCAAGAAAAGTACTCACTTGCAGCGGCTACCATCGAAGAGAGCCCTTGAAAGGAGGATGCCCCTCTCCAGCAGGAGAAGAAACACATCTGAGACAATAAAAGAGTTCTGTCTATGAGGAAATTGGTGCCAGGGAGTCCTGTGGGCAAAGGTTCTAATGTGATGCTCAATCTACTTTACATTTGAAGTGAAAGGTCTAGCACTCAGCAATGCCCTCCCTCCCCAAGAGAGGAACAGTGACTATCGAGATGCAAAATTCCTGAAAGAAACAGTCATTTTTACCTCAGAGGTAGCCTGAGGGCCATGCACCCCCTTAAGAGAAGTCAGTGCAGTGCCCGTTTGGCACCCAAAAGGGATGCCCAGGTGGACAAAGCACCTTTGCTCAAGTGAAGAAGAAAGTCTGTGTGAACTGTCAAAGAACAGACTCTGTAAGAGGACACAGTGTGTTCCAGATACCCCTCACAACAGTTTTAATGCTGCAAAGTTCCAACTATTGAAACTGTTAAGCTGCCAAGCAGACAGTAAATGTACAAAGTGGGCTAGGAGATGTCCGTGGAGTCCCCACCCTTCGCTGCCTGGGGTGGGGGACTCTTGAGTTTTAATGCCTCCATCGGGGCCAGACTACGTCAGTAAAAGTACATCACCGGGGTTAACTCCAACCCAGAAATGAAAGAGAGATGGTCACCCTGTTGTGATAAACAATAGACTGTGCCAGCTGGAAAAAAAAAAACATTTTTGTGAGCTCAAGTGGAGGAATAAAGGATTCTATGTTGTTTTAACATCTTTCGAATGAAACGTTAAACCGAGGTCCCATCTGCCTGTTCTGGTGGTAGTTCAGGTGGATGTTAAAGATCCTATGGCACTTCTTGAAAAGAGATGGGGAATTTCCACGGTGCCCTGGCCAAATTTCCCCCCATTCACTAAAAATACCATCAACAGCTTAATCTGGTTCAAAGTCAGTTGGCATCTGTATCTCCCTCCCCCGGGTCGTGCCTGAAAATAGGCAGAATTTGTCTAGTGCACTTACCTGGTCAACAAAAACCAAATAAATAAATTACTCGTCCTTAGTTTTTATGTCTAGATAACCAGACTTTTAAAACACGTTACAACGCCCGGGTTGATATTTTGCATTAAAGCCAGACCAGTTGTAATCATTGGCTGCCAATCAAACCAGCACTTCAGAAACCTCACTGGCCATTACATTGTCTGTGTGCGGGCCGCCCAATACCGAGCACAGCACACATCATTTCCCTCACACTTATAAGAGGTACAAATTGTAACATTTTATATATATATGGTTGATCCTGCATTTGAAAGCACCTCCTCCCGACCTTTCTGAACTACTGCTGTAGTGAGAGGCGGTAGGCGTCGCCAGTAAAAACCCAAGGGTATACAGAGAGAGAGAGAGACCGGGAGGAAGGCAGCATTAAGTATGGTGGGGTAAGCAACACCACCGCTGTTTACAATATCGAAACTAGCAGTGTTAAAAAAAAAAAAAAAAATCTAAGACCCAGTAATTAAATGTAACCCATGAGCCAAAATCGGGGGTTACCAACGCGATGCCCTGTTGGCATCAGGGGAGGTGTGCACGCATGCTGGGCACTTCCCAGGCGACAAGCCCACTGTGTTTTAAAAAAAAACGCCTGAGTGCTGTAGTCAGTCGAGTGGCAGTTAAAGTTCAAGGAGGAATGAAGCGCCTGCTCGCAGGCCCGTAGGGGAGGCCTACAGTCAAGGCCGGAGAGGTCCGGGGTTAACGAGATTGCCTCCCCAAATGATGCAGATGGACCTCCAAGAGCATCAGGTGAGGGCAACAGCCAGCAGAGAGAGCAGTAATTATGCAGAGGGTCGAGAAGAGCCTGCTAGGCTCTTAAATCTGTCAAGAGAGTGGTTGCCACGGAAAGCCTGTCGACGACTGAGGTGGCAGTGATGTCTCTAGTGGGGTAGGTGCAGAGATGCCCCTGAGTGTCCACTCAAGGTAGAGTGCTGCTGGGATTTGGGACTGTTGTGGGAAGAGTTAGGCCCTGCACTGTGAGACACCTTCCAGAGGATCTACAGGTGGGTGGCCACTGGAAGAAAGGACTGGAAGTGTCTGTGTAAATTTTAACATCGTACCCCCTTCCCTCCCATGAGAAGAAAGCTTGCCTGAAGAAAAAGAAATTGTGCCTCTGCTCCCACAGGCGGGGTTCAAATGAGACAAGCAGTTAAATGGGACATAGAGAAATGGTCCTGAAGGGATTCGGCCCATTTGACTTGAATGGGGCAATGTGAAACACATGGGGCCCAGGTTCAAATCCTGATTCCCCTTCCCCCCCCAAAGTATGTGCTGTGGCAGAGTGCCACAGAAACTGTGGAACTGTGCTAGAATTTAAATAAGGATCCTCACAAATGTTGTATTTACTGCTTGAGCATTTTTGGAGAAGAAAAATAAATAATGCCTGATTGCATTTAAATCCTGTTTGGAACTGAATCATTTAAACGTTTTGGGAAATGTGTTGCTGTGCTGCCTGCCTAACCAAATGTTTTACAGCCAAGCCTTGGAGCCTGTGACCACTCGTGGTGCTGGACGGAGAATACAGTGCCAGTCAGTGCTTAGACGGAGATCAAAACGTCACCAAGAGGAACCCAAATCTGCAATTCAAAAGGTACTGTGTTTTGTGCTCTCCTTGTGCTTACAGTCGAGATGGTACCCTTCCCCTTTCCCAGAGACTAAATTCCATCTAAAACCCCTAGACAGGGAGGGAAGGGGGGTAGTTTCTGGAGAGGATACCTGTGCCTGGACTGAAGCTGCTGCCTGCTCAAGTTAAGCCCCAAGAGTGCTCGAGCAGGAGCGAGTAAAAGTTAAACAATCATTCTGCTAAAGTAATCTAAAGCGTCACCAGTACAGTTAAAGGAGGAGGGGGTTACAAAAATGTGGGCTGTAGTCCAGGATTTGGATAAAGAAGCACAATCACCTACCTGGCACGAGGGATGGCCATTAACAGTGATGGAATGTTGGTGGGCCACAGCCTGTGGTAGAAGTTTAAGCCACTGTTTTAACTGCATCGTGAGGAGACAAACTGGCACCTCTTCACATGAAGAAAAAACGTGACGAATGTAAATGAGAAAAGGAAGTGATTTGATTGGTGGAGGCATTTAATGAGATGCTGCACTAGGAAAAGGAGGTCAGGTGGTCTGAGCCGCAGATTGCTAGAAACCCTCGAGGAGAAAGGAGTGTTATCATCAGAGTTAAATAATTTCAGTGTGCACCACCCAATGGTGGAGAGCTGTGTTAAAAGAGAAAAGTTGTGCTGACTGGGGAAGAATTATAATCAAATCTTTACAGTTGGAGAGACTTGTGGAGGCAAACCATTGTGAATTAATCTGCTACCCTAACTTTTTGAGAGCAAGCATGGCTTATGCCCCTGGATTCGGAGGTCAGACCATCAATGTTCCAGAGGGACTGGTCAACTGGTTGTGAAGCGCTGTGGAAAAGAGCAGTTCGGATGAGTCCTGCATCTTTTATGGACAATGTGGGAGTGAGGTTATTAGGCAGCCAGTCTGTGTATCTTGCACTTGTGGGAATGTTCCCAGGGCGGCGAGGCCTGCAGAAATGCAGCAGCAAGAAAGACATGGTGTGGCTCCCGATCCATCAACTCCTGCACCCTGACAATGGCCGCAACCGTCCGGAAGATTGTCCCCTGCAACTATCATGGTCACAACTGTGGAGCCATCTGAGCAGTGGGAGGTCACAGTTACGGAGAAAGAAGCAGAGCCAGAGGTGGTACCAGGGCCTAGCCATCTGCCCAGCCCTGTACCACCGCCGAGTGCCCCAAATCTTCCCAGTGGCAAGCGGAGGGGCCGAGGGTGGAACTCACGCATTCAAAGTACTGCTGCAGGGTATGTGAGGGACGTGACTGAGCAGTCATGTCTACCTGAGGTTGTGGTGCGAGGCGAGCAGGAAGCCAGGAAAAGTATACCAAGAGTCAAACCCACCCTGGAACCCACTGTGAGGATGAAAACCTTGTCAAAGAAATTAGAAGAGGCTAAGCCTTTAAAATTACGTTCTCCACTCCCCACAGCGCAAGAAGAAATTACTGGCCCTGACCATTCAGAGGTGGTTACAGAAGCTGTAGAGGAAGGTGATGGGTCAGATGAGGAAAATGTTGCCAGATCAGTGGAAGCCATTTCTATTTATGACCAGCCAGACGAAGGTATTACCCGAATGTCTGAGCACATGGTAACAGAATGGGATATTCCCATGCCTTACGCAATGCCAATTCCAGGAATTCTTGAACTAACCCCATTGTTCCCAGACTTATGCAAGAGACATTTAACAGACATGGATGCTAGGCAGCAACTGGACCTGATGGTAATAAACTACAGGGAAGGAATGTGGTTGCTGAGAAGAGTGGCCCCACGGCCTAGCATTAGGTCTTTGCCCAACTGGAGCCAAGCAGAGAGATGGGTGAGGCGTTACCTCAAATTAAGAACCCTGGAACCAATTACCCTTACAACAGTGAGAGACTTTGGGACTTGATTGAGTGCCAGAGATCAGACTGGTATTCCAGGGGGCTGTGGAAAAGGTACATCTTAGGAATAAAGTGGACATCAGATACATGGCCTGCGACAGGAACAAGCTCACAAGGCTGGCTCGAGCCATGTGCAATTCCTCAGCTTGGGAAGGACTTATGTTGTTCAAAACTTTTGCTCTGGTGCAGGACAGAGTTGGGCACAGACTAAAGTATTTTGTAGTGACCCGCGACTGCAGAGGGGGAGAGTGCACCAAACCAGACCCTTGTTTCTACTTTCCATCAGAGGACCCTGCAACTAAACACCGTACCCCCCAGAAACCAAAAGCACCTTAGATGCCAACACGCCCCATGGCATTGCAGAGATGGTATCTGAGGGACTACTGCTACTCCAAGATTGTTTGTTTTGTACTGAAATTGACAAAAGCTGAACACTTGTCTTTAGCATGGACAGTAGCCTGATCAGCTTGTTCTGGGTAAGAGAAAAAAAAAATCTACAAGAACTCTTTAGATACTAGTGTTTAGAATTTTTTTCCCAGTTTTACAAAAATGTTAACTTTTTTTACTCTTATGTACCATTTCATTGAAAATCATTTGCAATGTGGTCCAAGTAGTTAGCTAGGAATTTTCAAGAAATGCTAAGTAGGGACCCCATGGTAATTAAGCAAACTTACCCACTGGTGCCGAAAATGGGATTTCTTCGACTTTTAAAATTACAAGGACAGTTATCCAGAGATTTTAATGTGCACCTGAGCAGTTTGCAAAAGACAGTAAATGGGTAAAAATGTGCTCTCCTTCCCTCTGTTAAGTAGATTAGAATATAAAAATGTAGCTGTAAGGTATATTTAGTGACAGTAGTAGTGAGACTTTTCTGTGTGGGGGGCATGTCCAGTATCTAAAATGTGTTGTCAGATTATAGATAGCCACCTGTAGTTTGCAGTTAGTAATAGTGTAGAGGTTAGCCTGCCACCCCCGGTGGTGTAGTTTAACTTAGGAATTACTAACAGTTAGATAGATAGGAAATGTTTTTGTTGTTTTGAAAAAGTGTTTGGGGTGCCAATTTAGGCCTGGTTGGGTACTGCTGAAGGGTCCAATAGGGAACAGTATTGGAGCTGGAAATAGTTTAATAGGGGTGTCCCTGGGGGGTGGGATGTCAGCCTGGTGGAACAGCCATTGCTGGGAAAGCAAGGTTGAGTAGCCGTTCCCTAGTGGAGCCAGAGAACAGCAGGTAGGTGGGTCTGCCCACCTAGTTCTATTTAGACTGCTATCAAGCAGCCAGCCTGGTGGAGCCTGGGCGTGATGGCCTGTGGGAAGAGTGTGCATTATCCCACGGTGTACAGCAGCCATGGTTAGCCAGGGTGGAGATGGCTTCCCCAGGAGGTGAAGCATTTCTGTGGGGGGAAAAGTGTAACCCCTGCGCCAAAACTGAGGGTTACCAACATGATGCCCTGTCGGCATCAGTACAGATGCGCATGCATGCCGGGCACTGCCCAGGCGTCGCGCACGTTGCATTTTTAAAAAAGCACCAAACGGCACGAGTGCTATAGTCAGTCAAGCAGCAGTTAAGAGTTTCAGGAGGAGCAGAACACCTGCTCGCAGGCCTGTAGGGGAGGCCTACAGTCGGGGGCGGAGACGCCCGGGGCCGGGGTGGGGAGATTGCTTCCCCAGTCCCAAATGATGCAGATGAACCTCCACAAGCATCGTGTGGGGCAACACCCAGCAGAGAGAGCAGCAAGTATGCAGAGGGTCGACAAGAGTCTGCTAGGCTCTTAAATCTGTCAGAGAGTGGTTGCCATGGAAAGCCCGTCGACGACTGAGGTGGCAGTGATGTCTCCAGTGGGGTAGGTGCAGAGATGCCCCTTAGCTTGAAGTGTCCATTCAGGGTAAAGTGCTGCTGGGACTTGGGACTGTTGTGGGAAGAGCTAGGCCCTGCACTGTGAGAACCCTGCCAGAGAATCTACAATGTAACACCTGCCCATACCACCCTGCTTTCACCTGCCTGGGTGATGGAGTCCGGCTAGCTGCATGGAAGGTTAGCAGATATTAATTGGGGTTAACAAAAAATATATAACAACAAACAACAGTGCTGTAGGAAATACTACGAGGCAGAAATCTCTTTCAAAATTAGAGCCAGTTTATTCAGCTTACTATAAATAACAGCTTTTTTCTTATTTCATCAATGGCTCTATCAACGACAAGATAAACGGCTAAGAACATGGCTGCGCAGCCTAAACAGTGAACAACATTTGCACAAATGAATACCAGTTTCTTTCCCCTGACAAATCATCTGGAACTTTTTATACCACACATTTTTCACCCCAACCCCGAGATGAACAGTAAATGTCCTGGACACATTTCAGTCTATTTTTTGCCACAGTTCGTAGCACCTCAACCCCAAAAGGTGAAATTCATGAGGATGATGTAGTTCCTTGCTGTGATGTGCTGCCCTGGCCAGGGATTGATGAGGCGTTGTCTTCCCGAAGTCCCGCTGCACTCTTGGTCCTCTTAGGTCCTGGTCAAAATGTGAACCCTTCCTATACTTTAAACTAAAAATTAACAACTCTCTGCAGGTGTCTTGATTTAACTGAAAACAAATTACTGGAACTTCCTCTTACTCCTCCTCGGGTTCGTCTGGCAAGGTCCAAAAGTTCTGTAAATACTTAAACTAACTTACCTTTCCTGACTAAAAACTTGTTTCTAACTAGGCAGTGGTAGCCCCCTAACTGTCTACCCTGTCACTTTAAACACTTCCTATGTTTTCTTACTGTTTTTCTTTAGAGGAGTTGCCTGTCGCAGAGCCCTCCCACAGCACTCCTGTTAGCTTCTAGAGGAGGAGAGAAAACCTTCTTGAGCTATTCCTCCTCCTCAGCCTTTTGGCCCACCCTACTTGACACCCGATTGGTGCTTTTAGCTGCCAAGGCCTCTGGCAGCTAATTAGGAGAGAGCTCAAGCTTCCCTTGAGGCAGGAGCATTTTGAGCTTCTCCTCCCAACCGCTGTTTTGGCCCCACTTTGAAGCCCTTTATTACCCCCTTTCTGACGTGGCACTATACAAATATGATATGGTCAGACAGGGCTGGCGATTCCCTAGCCACCCCACTTCACACTTTTTTAAATTAAATCGTCATTTTCCTGTTGGAAGCCGCTGAAATGCAGCCCCCCCCCCCACACTCACTTTCCATCAAAACTGGCTGATCCTGCCACCTATGGTGACGTCAGGATGTCCTAGCAACATCCGCGTCAGCCAGCATGCTCAGAACAACATGCTGCCTAATGCTACCCAGAGGACGGCTTGCTTCTGCCCCCAGGTAGCCACTTCTTTTAAATATTTTAATTTACTTAGCCCCTTTTGGGCTTTTGTTGGCTGCTGCTGTGCTATTGTGTGGGCTCTTCTCTAGCCCAAATGCTCTCTTTGTTTTTCTCTGTTTCTCTCTTTCTGTCTCCTCCGGCCCCCCGTGTTTACAATTCCGCCCCTCGGGGCTCCCACTCAGCCGCTGTGCGGCTCTTTAATTTCTTTTCTTCCCTCGGGAAGCACTTTGTCCTTCCTTGCCTGCACCCCTGCATGTGCTTTTGTTTAAAACACTGGCCCCTCAGCCATTCATCCAACCATGGTGCGGCTTTTAACCTTCCATGACACCCGCCGCTTTGCTGCTGCCCTCTCACTCCTCCAACACACACACACACACACACACACACACACACCCACCCACCCCGGCTTTGCAATTCATGCTGCAGTGCGGCATTACTTCTGGTGGCCCCGCGGCCCAGTGCACTCTCTGGGAACCCCCCCACCCCAACTGTCTCCAAATGCCGCGGAGCAGCTTCACTTTAAAGCAGCTCCCTTGCTGCACTTTGCTTCTTCTGCCTCCAGACTGCCCAAATACTGCCGACGGAGCGGTAATCAGGAAGGAGATGGGGAGGTGCTTTAGCTACTGCCTCCTTGCCCTCCGCTGACTTTACTTCTGCCTCCCCCCCACTTCCACCCTTGTGGAGTAGGCTGCAGCCTGCGCTCCAAGCGGGCTGGGAGTTTGAGTACCTGCAGGAACTCTTACTTAAGCACAGTCACGCTAATGGCACACAGCAATAAAAGGGTTCAGAGAAGCCCCCAACAGACCCCAGGGAAGGGTTTTAAAATTATTTAATACAAATACTGGCCTTCTGCACCTGGGTGCTAGCCAACTAGACCACCAGGGTATTTTATTTAATATTGGCCTCCCCAGGGCATTTCCTAGCCCACAGGACCACCAATACCTCCTTTATTTCTCCACAAGGGCTACTTTTATTTAACAAAAGGGCTACTAGCCCCCCCATTATGGCTATTCGACCACCACTAAGGGCACAGGGATTCTGCTGAGCTCCCCTTCCCTAAACCTCACACTCTGCCCTCTATTTCTGCTTTTTTTTTTTTATGGTTTCCTTTACCTTTCTGACCTTTTTATTTTTTTAATTCCACAGGTTTAACAAGATAAGGGCTCCTACCTATCAGATAAGTATTACTTTTTATTTCTGTCCTCTCCCTTCTGCCCTGCTGGACCTCCTAAGGAGCTGTGGATCCTTTGTGACCCCTTTCTGTCTTTATTTTTACAGGTACACTGGCATCACCCCTTCAGACTCCTACCTTGGCATCCTACGGCAGGCAAGTCCCTCTATTTTACTATTTATTTTGGTGGGTTGACTGTAACGGGTGGCCTTGCCCATTACAACAGGTGGGTGGCCACTAGACTGGAAGTGCCTGTGTAAATTTTAACATCGTTCCCCCCCCCCCCTGAGAGGAAAGCTTGCCTGACGCAAAGAAATTGTGCCTCCACTCCCACAGGCGGGGTTCAAATGAGACATTTAGTTAAATGGGGCAGAGAGAAATGGTCCTGAAGGGATTCGGAGCCCATTTGGCTTGAATGGGAAAATGTGAAGCACGTAGGGCCCAGGTTCAAATCTTGATCTCCCCCCCCCCCATGTGTGCTATGGCCAAGTGCCACAGAAACTGTGGAACTGTGCTAGAATTTAAATAAGGATCCTCGCAAATGTTGTGTTCACTGCTTGAGCATTTTTGGAGAAGAAAATAAATAATGCCTGACTGCATTTAAATCCTGTTTGGAACTGAATCATTTAAACATTTTGGGAAATGTGTTGCTGTGCTGCTTGCCTAACCAAATGTTTTACAGCCAAGCCTTGGAGCCTGTGACCACTTGTGGTGCTGGACAGAGAATACAGTGCCAGTCAGCTCCTAGACGAAGATTGGACCGTCACCAAGAGGAACCCAAATCTGCAATTCAAAAGGTACTGTGGTTTGTGTCCTCCTTGTGCTTAGTCGATCCCCTTTCCCCAGAGACTAAATTCCATCTAAAACCCCTAGACAGGGAGGGGAGGGGGGGTAGTTTCTGGAGAGGATACCTGTGCTTGGACTGAAGCTGCTGCCTGCTTGAGTGAAGCCCCACCCAAGAGTGCTTGAGCAGGAGCGAGTAAAAGTTAAACAGTCATTCTGCTGAAGTAATCTAAAGCGTCGCCAGTAAAGTTAAAGGAGGAGGGAGTTACATAAATAATATATGGGTGTTTGTGTGTGTAAAACGAGAATTTTACACACACCCTTGGTGTGGGATGCTTTTATAAACGTGGCATCCCACACCTCGGGTGTGTGTAATTCTGGTTACACATACCAACCCATATATTATTCAATATTTAATATTCCCTGTTTGGACATTCATTGTGTTATGCATCCAAGTTTCACTAACTCCATTTATTCCACATATCTGTGTAAGCCCTGATGGATTTGATAACCCTGCTGGGTGCCAGTGGAGCTCAAGGGCTCACCTCTACCTCGGGCTCAGGAAGTCAATGTGTGGTGTTTTGTTGTTTCTGTGTAGGGCACCTCCTAGAGCAACCATTCCACCTTAAACCCCTAGACAGCTGGAAGGGTGACCTTACAGAAATAATAAAAAGAGCACACCTTTTAATATGGCTTGGTCCAAGTTTTTGTCAGTATTCTTCTTTGTTTTTTTTAACACCTAGTGTTCAAGATAACTTTTCTTGTGCCTAAAATGATTTAGCATTCAGCAGATACAGCTTCCTAATCTTATGGGACAACAGATTTATAACAACAAATGTGAAAACTGATGAAAACCTGGTCTGAGTCATATTAAAAGGAGTGCTCATTTTATTTCAGATGCAAAATAAAGTGTTAGAGCAGAATCAAAATGGTTAAAGAAGGGTATTATACAAGACAGGCGGAAAGGGGAACTCTAGAGTGGAATAAAAAAGTATAGGTCAAAATTCTCAGCACTATCATGCACTACTGCTTTAAAGGCGATAGTGGAGCATGCCCGACCGTCCCCACTAATGACCACAAATCACAACTAAAACAACATAACCATAGGTAAATAATTACGGATATTCTTTTAATGGAAGGCTCATTCTAACTCGGTGCGGAACTGATCAGTGGGAGGACACAATCTGTTCATTTATTTAGCTGTAGTAGTTTATTTATGGCAAGTCATTTATAAACGGAAAAGGGAAATTGTTTAACCAGGAAAGGCACACTAAGCCGGAGCTTGTTTCCAGGTGCGACCTGGGAGCACAAGGAAGAAAAGGGACTTGGGGTCACACAGTATGCAAGTGGGCACTGATGGGATTCAAACTCAGGTCTTCACGTTTGCAGCACAGTGCCCTTAACCACTATGCCATACTGCCTCCTGTTTATTGTTGCATACTGTTTATTTGGGGGGCTCAGGACCCCCCCGAAAAAGTTTAAATTATGCTACTAACCCCCCTACAAATGGGGGTTCCCGAAAAGTCTTCCTTGAGCTTGCCTAAATGCTCACTGCCAGGCTGGTGTCCTGCATTTTAGCAGTTTAAATGTGATTGCCAGTATAGCCTCTGGCCCAGATATTCAAACTGCGCCAGTCTGAGGCGCAAGCCCCTGCGCTGCTCAAAATAGTTGCGCAGGGGTGTGGCCGGGGTGATATTCAAAGGAGTTGCGCTGTTGAGCAAATCCTTTGAATATCGCCCCCGAGCCACTGCACTTGCGCATGGCGCAGTGGAACTTGCGCTACCGCAAGTTGCCAGAGTTGAGCATTCAACTTGCGGTGGCGCAAGTACCATTGCGCCATGCGCAAATTTCCGATATTCAAAAGGTGACATGCAAATGGGGCCATAATTTATGCAAGGCGCAGGGGGGGCCATTTGCATCTCTTTATGACCCCATTTGCATGCCATTTGCATGTAGGTGCACCGATCCCCGAGGACTTGCTCCTGGCTACCCTGCCAGGCAGCAGCCGTCGGGGACCGACGCACAATGCAGCCCGATCGCGGGCATCACAGTTACATGACCCCCCCCCACACACATCACCCATAGCCCGATCGCGGGCAGAATCCGTACATGTCGCCCCCCACACATCACCCATAGCCCGATCGCGGGCAGAATCCGTACATGTCGCCCCCAGTGCCCGATCGCGGGCCAGAACCTCACATAAACCCCAGTGCCCGGTCGCGGCAGAACCTCCATAAACCCCAGTGCCCGATCGGCGGGCAGAATGTAACCCAGCGAATAACTCCCTGGTGGTCAGTGGACCGTAAAGCCCGATCGCGGGCAGAATGTCACAAGCAGAACCCCCAAACATCTCCCTGGTGTCTAGTGTCTCTCCCCCCACCCACCCACGAAGCCCCTCCACCCGCTCCCCGCGGCGGTGGCGACAGCATCCACCGCCTGCCGCCCGCCCACCCGCCGACTGTCATATGCGGTATGGGCTGCCGCCCATTGGCTGTAGCTCTGCACTGCACGCCACTGGCTGTAGCCTGCACCACGGGCGCAGCCCCACCGACAGTCAGTCGGCGGGCGCGGGCGGCAGGCGGGTGGATGCTGTCACCGGGCTGCGGGGGGAGCGGGTGGAGGGGCCTGGTGGGTGGGGGGACACCAGACACCAGGGAGATGTTTGGGGGGGTTCTGTTGTGACATTCTGCCCGCGATCGGGCTTTTACGGTCCACTGGACCACCAGGGAGTTATTCGGGTTGGGGGAGGGTTACATTCTGCCCCGCGATCGGGCACTGGGGGTTTATAGAGGTTCTGCCGCCGATCGGGCACTGGGGTTTATGCAGGTTCTGCCGCCATCGGGCACGGGGGTTTATGCAGGTTCTGGCCGCCATCGGGCACTGGGGGTTTATGCAGGTTCTGCCGCGATCGGCTGTGGGAGGTGTGGGGATATTCTGTACTGCCCGCGATCGGGCTGGTGGGGGGCACAGGGAGTGAGTTGGGGCCAGCCAGGGGTGGCAGCTGCTGTGTTGCGCCTGCAATGCAGCAGCTCACCTGTGGGTGGCCCTCGACTAAGCTTTTTTTTGGCTCAAGCTTGTGCGGGCGCAGGTTGGGGTTGGCAAGATGGCCTGGCGCACCCGATTGAATATCGGGTTGCGCAGGTTATGCATGGATCCTCCCTCCTGTTGAGCATGCATTCATTTGCATTGCTCTCTAGCGCAACCTGGTGCCAGTGGCGTAACTGCCTCCTGCTGAATATCGCAGAATGGCGCATTTTGGACTTGCGTATGGCGCAACCCTTTTGAATATATGGGCCTCTGTGTACTGTCTCTTTAAGAGCTGCCTGGATTGCAGTCATAATTAATCTGAGAGGGAGCTCTGTTAGAAGATGTACTTGCTTGCTGATCATTTGTTAGAGTAGTAATAATATTGCAGTTTGTTCTAACCTGCCTTCTTTGCAGCATGGACAGTTCTGTTTGTTTCCATCATCTTGGTCCTGGATTGCAGAATGGGCCAATCAGTACATTTGGGACTCTAAAATGGAGCTTGCCTACAGGGGCTTGGTGAGGCCAAAACTTGTAGGAATTGTAGTTTTGGGCTTTTGGCACCTAAAAGAACCTGGGGGGGGAGCCCTTGTTGTGACTGACAGACAGATCAGCCAAACAAACCTTTTGGATCTTGGAGAAAGTCCCACACTGCTTGCAGTTTCAGTTAGATCTGAGCTGGGAAGTGAAGAAGTAACAGCTTGAGATAGTTTGAGCAGCAATCCATAGTGGATTCGTGTGGGAGAACTGTGGGAAGGCCCGAGTTTGGCCTGTATGCCTGCCTGCTGTTCCTGAGAGAGAATTTGTGTTTTTTTGTTTTGTTTTTTTGGACTGAATCCGAACTTGGAAAGCGAATTAAGCCACTGAATTTTGACCAGGGTTTAACCTGAAGAGGACCGAAGATTTGCTGAATGCGATTGGCCTGTCAGGGCTTCCAGCTACTTCTGAATTCCCGGATTGTGCAGAGACTCTGTAATTGCAACCGGAGAGCCATCTGCCTGGTACAGTGGAATTTCCTTACATGTGAATGTGCTGTGTGCTTATAGAGTGCTATGATTTGGTTCCACACTGTGTGTCTGAACTGTGTTTTGCTTGCTGGAGGCTATATTCAGCTCCACGGACTGAATCCGTATCCATTTCCGTTTGCCTGGGCCCTGCTACACTGGCCCAGCCAGAATACCTGCTACGCAAAGAAAGTCATCGACATGAGACCGGCCTGGGGATCAGCCCCCCTGCTCAATGCCTTGAACAGGAACAACGCCTTGGTGATTCGTGTGGGCCCTGCTTCTCCGGTCACTCCAGCTCAACAGCCTGCAGTCTCGATTTCGTCCTGCCTGTGTCCAGTATTGGGTATCGTGAGTAAACATCAGGGTAGCTCACTGCAACAACAGCTAAATCTAAAAGTGTTGTCATCCGATTGTCTTGTTGCCTTTTCTTTCACGAACTGAGCCCTCCGGCTCCGGATTACAAATAGTGTGTTGTGCATGTTGCTTTCTTCCATCACAGGGCCCCAACCTGCTGCAACGTTCCTGGTTAGCCCACTGTTTTCCTACCTGGGTACCCAGTGTGTGTGACTGTGTAGGGACTCTGAACTGCATGCATAACTGTCTGATTAATATAGCTTTTAAGCAAATCAACCTGATTACGCCCCTCCCTTGTTCAAGTCCCCTGAAGAAATCAGATTTAACTTCGTTTGCATTTAACCTGACTGAGGTTCCAGTTTTTGCCAAGAGTATTGTACTGTTATTTGCTGTGCTTAACCTTGTTTTACAGGGGGTCCCCAGGGTCAAGCTAGATGAACCAGCCCTGGTGGTAAGTGCAAACAGTGTGGGTAATTGCCTGGTGAATAATGGTCATTGTGAAAGTGATTATTGTGTACTGTTCAGGCCACTATAAGGAGAAAAAGGGGGGTTTCAGTGTCCCAGAGGGCTGTGCCCAGGTCAGCCTGACCACTACCAACCCTGGCCTCTTGTGGAGGCACCCGTATCAGAACCTAGGCCCCTTAACCTGCAACTAGCCAAGCAGGCAGGGGTAGTAGCCCTTGGATAGCGCCACCTAGGGGTTACACCATCATCCCACGAAATAAAAAATACAGAATATCATCAGTGCATTTTACGCTTTTCGTGTAAATCAACTCGATGTCATGGACTAGTGCTATCTTCTCTTCCTTATAATAAGGCGCACAGCGCACTACCGTAAACTTAGTAGTAGTAGCGCGCACGTCCGGCACTCCCCACTATCGCCGCTTTAAATATTAAAAAAAAAAATACAAGGAAACAGCAATCAAGTACAATTTCAAGCAAAGGGAATTCGCGTCTAGACAAACAACTGGTGCAACTGACCGAGTAGGTAGTCGATTCCAGGAGCAAGCTGCTATGTAATTAAAAGTAATTTAATCAAACAGAGATAATGCTATTTTAGGCAAAGTAACTTCCTACCTGAATATTCCCCAAACCGGATTACATTTCTAAGATGCTCTGCTCGCAGGAGACACAGATGTTGACCGGCACAAGAATTCCTTGTGCGGAAGGTCCCTCTTCACATCCAAATAAACGTTTTAAGATTCCGGAGGTACAATATTTCAAAGATATTCGGCGGCTGCTTGAAGTCTGAATTTTAAGACACGATTCTTGTGATGCAGTCTGCAGTTTTTAACTTTTTGTGGTGCTGAAACGGCTTTTTCTCGGAGTTTTGAACCAGTAGAATGTCCCCGTTGATTTGAGAACGAAATTGACGACCCTATATATAGGTGATAAACATCGATTAAAATACACGAATAAAAAAATAATTCACAAAGACGCTCAACACGATTTAATAATAATGCAGCACACCATCCTTTCCCTCGTAACAATTGTGTCTACAACATGTTCCTCACAACTTCCTGTCCCGCACCGGACTACAGCTAAGGTGTCCCTGTAGGGCCAAACTGAACTGATTAACGTGCAACCATCAAATGTGCACCACCGCAACAGCCAGGACCACAACTTACCAGAATTGTTGCAAATGTACTAGCTTTTAGCCTTTTATCTTAATAGATGTCTGCTCTTTAAATCTGCAGATTCTGGTGTTACTACTGGTCCCTTCTTTTAAATCTCTAGATTTTACAATTTATTCCAATAGCTTATTTTATTTGTAATATTTTGCCAAGAAAGCCACCTTAAGTCAAGACTTATTGACAAAGAAAGGCACACTAAATTATGAGAGCTTGTTTCCAGGTGTATCCAGGGGGGTGGATTGCATGGACCTGTTTTATTGATGGGGAATGCTGGCTATGACACTGGGGAAACTCTCCTACCCTTGGCAGGGGGTGTTAGACTCACAGCCAAAATGGAGGATCTTGAAGGAGTGGTGGAGGAGGATGGAGAGCTGCTGCAGGCTGTGGAGGACACCTCCCTCCCAGCCAGTTTGTCTAAGTGGGTGGAATCAGATCTTTCTGTGGAGAAAGTTGTGGACACTGATGACAGCTTACTTCACCTTATACTGGTATTTCTGACATTCTAGAAGCAGAGGAACAACTAGAGATGGAAATGTCAGAACACAATAGTCTTTAATGAAAATGATGGCAAAAGACAAGGATAGATATTCTAGAAGGAAAGAGACTTTAAAACAACGTCCAGTTGCCTCCAAAGCTGTATCTCAACCTGAATTACCAAACCAGGGCAACACCTAGTTGCTAACAAATGACAGCAAACTTCTGTGCAAGCAACTAAACCTCAGACAGTGGCCAGCCAAAATCGGCTGAACTCTCAAGGTCAAAGGGGGGGACCCCTGACAGGCCACAGATCAAAGTGCTGAGCTGTCAACTGTTAAACAATAGAATGTCAGAAGTTTTTCATTTAAAGTCTCCTTACCTGCCAGCCCGGTGGCGCTGAGGGTTGAGGCACTGGATGCCGCACCTTGTGCCATGCCAGTTACCCGGGTTCAGGAGCAAGCTCAGTTCGTCGGGGGTCAGCCGGAGAGAAGGGAGGTGCAGGATTCAGCAGCTGCTGGCAAGCTCTCCTCTCCCAGGGAGGGGTTCCATGGTTTCCCAGCGCAGCAGCAGTACCCAGTGGTAACTGAGAACCTCTGCAGCTGGGACCACTCGACAAGGGTACAGGAGGAGGAGGAGGCAGAGGCCTACGTGAGTCACGCAGGTGCGCACGACTTGGTGTGCTGGTGTCATCGCATGCCCTCCTCAGAGTGAAACAAGGTGGAAAAACCTCAGCGGCCAGGAGGACAATGGCAGACACTGAGGGAACGGCACACATGCCCACCACTAGTCCCCACCCAACTAGCTCTCCCGGATCCTCTCTTCTGTCTGGTGCCACAGTGGGAGAGGATACTGTCCCCGACTTCCTGGTCGGAGGGATTCAGGCAGGGCAATAGGGGCCACTCGTGGGGTGACTCACCTGAGGGAGTTCCTAGCAGCTGGAGACCGGAGTGAAAACAGAGTTGGGGGAAAAAAAAAAGTCTCCGAATGCAGAATGTATTCCTGACCCAAACTGGGACTTGATTAGCCTTGTTAGTCCAGGATTCCAGAATGAAGTTGGTACCAAGTCTCCTACAGCTAAATCCTTTGGTGATGTCTGAGAGACCGGTACTGCTGACACCACTCTTGGTGGAACAGAGAACACTGACGGAAGAAAGGAAAGCATGTTGGTGACCACATGCAGAAGCAGCCACTTCCCCAACCAATGTTGCACTCCCCAAACATATTACGGGTAAGCTCTCTCTTTGTACTAACACTACTGTGTTAGAATCTCCATCAGTAGCAGGGACAGTGCAGTCTGGAGACTGAGGCATGACTCACTCACCAGCAATCTCTGAGCCTGTCTCCCCTAATGCTGCATCCACTGCCACATCTGTGAAGACAGTGGATAGGAGACACTCTTCCCCTTGCACAGCCTGTGCTAAACCGACTTCTCAGTCTACAGAAGGGAGTACTATAGGACAGCAAACTGGTGTTATGAATCAAACTGTTACTACCACTGTTCCCTTCATTCTCATTCCCAGCCACACCGTTTCTGCCACGGCTGGTAACATTCCCACTCCTAATAACAATGCTTCTTCACAAAGTTCTGCTGCACAAGCCTCATCCTGCTGCTTCTCCAAATATTCATGTAGAAGACACCATCCAAACTAACGTACAGGCATCTACTGCAAATGCAACTTCAGCTACAGCCAATATTCCTCCAAGGGATACCCTGAGTACAGACTCCTGTACAGGAGAAGAAAATGCAGACACTGGCCTAAACTCTGCCAAGGCTAGACCCAGCTTTGCTGGTTTATTTGATAGGATGATGGAGCCTGCTCCACGGAGAAATACAGGGCATTTTATATACAAATGAAGGTTACCTGAACACCCTGACAGGAGTTTCATGACATTTGCATGGCAAAAATGACAAGAACTTTGCTAAAAGACCCTGTGAAGTTCTTTGCCTTGGAAATGCATGCCCTAATACACGTATCAGGTGAAGATACTTTCAACATCAGTTTTAAGATCTCACAGTGTTTGAACAGGTTATGGATTAAACACAATCAACTGAAAACATCTCCACTATAGGCTCCTTTTATAGCAATCCCCGTAGCATGCCCTTTATTGAAAACAGGGCCAGATAGTCAAAACTTTGCGCTGGGCGCAAACCATTTGTGCAGGACTGCAGGGTTAGCATAGGTCCGCTATACTCAGAAAGTAAAATAGCATATGCAAACTGCATTAGTGCTGGGCAAAATTATAATGTATGCAAGGGGCAAACGGAGAGGGCGTGTACATGAATATAGGCACAATGCTATATTCAGCGAATAGCGCCACGCAAAGTGTTTTGCATGACTTAGCGTAACACTTTGCATGGTGCAAATTACCACGCAGGCAAAGGTAGTCTTAACTCTGGGCAAACCAGCTTTGCATGACTTTATGGCTTTGCGTGGCTTTATGCGACTTTTGTGCGGTTTTGCATGACCCTAACCAGTATGTGAAAAACACAGAAATAAGCCAGACATAAAAGAAACATGCTGCTCATGGATGGCATCCCTATGATGCCATCGTCTGCCACCAGTCCCAGCCATGCCAGGCAGAACATGGTGACCCAGCTCCCAGTGGACACCATGGCAGTGGGGCCATACAGCACACACCTGCAGACCACCCTTCAGTGGACACCAACAGACACCAGCACACACTTGCAGTACTGTGAGCATGGAAGGTGTTGAGAGGGTGTACAAGTGGCCAGGCTGCACCACAGTCTGGGTGTGGCCACAAGGCTGGGACAAGCCAGGCAGTGCAAATGGGCCAGTGTTGGGACTACCCCAACACCAGTGTGCCTGTCTGATGGTATGTGCCCCCCCCAGCCACATACCACACATCTGTACAGACACCACAGCACACACAGCCAGCCGTGTATATGTCACTGTGAGTATCCCATGCCAGTGGTGCAGCATCTGTGGGTCGCATAACAGTACTGTCCACTGTCAGTAAACACCTGCAAGTAGGGCCTGTCACTATGTACAGTACAGTGGTCAGCACTGCCCTACACACCACAGCCATTGCTGTGTCCCTCACACTACTGGCCACCTTGCTACTGTAGTGTTTGCTGTGCACTGCAGCACGAACTACAGTTTGACAATTGCATGCAGCACCACCACCTGTGCCTGTGCTGTGTAGTCCCCTGGGGCACAATGTTCTATGCTGTACTGTACAAATGTAACCTGCAGCTACCACCATGCACTGCCAGACTGACCTACAGATGGAGCTGTGGGACCCTGCAATAGCGCTGGGCAAACTGCATGCAAATCAGGTCATAATGAGATGCTAATCTGGATGTTTGCCCACAGATTACCTAAGTAGGCTCATTTGCATGTCACTTTTGAATATAGCAAAGTTTTATCACAAGCAAACGTGATAGCGCCGGCAAACGGCGTAGCTCCGTGCTAAAACTGTGCAAATGTGTGTGTGCACCACGCAAACGTTTCAGAAACATTGTACATTTCTGCACAATGTAATTTCACATGTGCTAATGTGTGCAGCTTTATAGACTCGACTCCTTTGCTAACACACACACATTGGCCACATAGTTCACCTCTACCTTCCGTCACGTCGCTGTAAACTGGGATGCTGTTGTGGTTTGCACTTCCTGTTGGTATCTTATTTAAGGAAGGTGGAAAGACTAATTGACAGCTGGCCTGGTGGCATAGAGGGCTGAGGCACTCTGCACCTTGCCTCTCCCACGCCAGTGACCCAAGTTTGGGAATAAGCTCAGGGCGCCAGGAGTTGGCCAGGGCGGGAGAGGATTGAGCATCCAACAGTCTGCTCTGCTGTCCCAGCGAGGGGAGAGATGATGTCTCGCTCCTTGGCTACCATCTAATAGAGGCAGGATGGTAGAGCCAGAGTTGAGCACCGTAGTAGGGAGGGGGCAGCAGGCCCGTAGCTGGTGCGCACCTCTATGCATGTACACTAACATGATGCCACGACCAGGGGATTATGGGAGAACACGGAAAATGGGACGGCACCGGCTTTGTGAAGCCCCGCCTGACTGCCTCCATTCCTGCATTGCCACCCAATCGCCACACCCAATTCCTAGATGTGGATCTCCAGGTGGTGGGAGGACAGCCATCCCCTTCCCGGTCCCGCCATGGGGGGCAGTTTTCTGGGGAATTCTCAGGTGTGGTGGGTCGTGGAGGTGGATGCCGGATGGGGTGACAGGAACAGGGCTTATAGCCTGCCTGTGCTGACCCAAGTGAAGAAAAAGATGGAAAAAAAAAAAGATTAATTGACATAGTTGCAGGTAGAACTCTACTGTTAGACATATTATACTAAGTTCTCCTTACGAATTGTAAATATCTGTGGGCTGGCTGCATGTTACGTCAGCTAGAATTGATTTATTTAAGAAGGCACAACTTTATCTTCATACTTTTAGTTCTTCAGTGGTAGGAGGTGATTTCATTTGTAGACAGGATGTGGGTGGGATTTGCAATCAGGGCAGAAAAACGTACTGTGACACCAATGCTCTTAGACTGATCTTAAGACAGCAGGCTTCATCGATGTTTTCAGGTCACTTAAAAAGACTGAGGGTGCCACATATTTCAGAAGACACTTGTCTTCTAGAATTCATTATTTCTTTGTTTCCCCTAACTTGATTGTATGTTCAGTAGATATTATCCCCATAGGATTCTTCGACCACATACTGTTAGGCTGTTCTCTTTCCTCTTCTCCCATAACCGCTAGATTTTCAAAAATGTGTGTAACCCCCCTGTTACCCGGAGTTACAAGAATCCTAGTTAGACCTAGTGGCAGGCCGGGAAGGCAGCTTGTGAAATTCCAGTTAAATGGATTTCACACTGTCTCACTCTGTTCTCAGTCTCAGCTGAGACTGAGAGATGACATCATTTTAGAACTGCCGTAGCTGCATAAGCCACATTGGAATGTTGCAGCTAGGGAAGTTAGGATATAACGTTGGGAGGTTTTGTTTTCAGTCAGTAGTCAGTCTGTAGTAGAGTGTTGAAGAGGGAGGAGGTGTGCTGCAGCTGCAGGCCCTCATAGCCCTCAGCTCTGACAAAGAGCTATATTTTTGTTGAGGTGTGTGTTCTCATCTGAAGAGGAACACAAGAAGAGCCAAGCGAAGTAGTAGAGACCGCTCACAAAGGTTCAGGGTCCCATCTCTGCGGGGATGGGGGGAAGGATTTAGCCTACTTCCAGGGGCAATCCCCTGGCCCGGCTAGAGGAAGAAGAAGCTGCCTAAATCTAGGTTCATGCTGAGGCACCAGAAGTTTTGTTGAGATTTCTTTGAAGAGAAAAAGCCTGTGGGGCACCTGCAACCAAGGGGTGAGTTTGCTTTGCTAAAGGGCCAATGTGTTTTCACCTGTGGACAAGATGAATTTAAGTGTCTGCTACTGTGGGGTCAGGAAAAGACAGCCAAGTACAGTTTTAAAAGTTGTGGGAATTGAACTGCTTAACTCTGTGGGGGTCTAGAGAAATGGACACAGCCACTCTTTAAGTATGTTTCAAGTTCAGCACATGTGAGATGGAAGAAACAGGAGATTAAATGTGACATACATTTATAGAGATTCTACAGAGTAAAGTGTTTCTAGAAGAGGTGTGAAAGTCCAGAGGCATGGCTGGGTATGATTTATGGGAGCAAGAGGTTGGAGACCCCCTTCCTGGAGAGGTTGTGGGGTCTAAAACAGTGGGGGAATTCAAACATGCATGGGACAGACATAAGGCAATTATAGTGGGGAGTTGCAGGAAGTAGGCTGTTGGTTAACTAGAATCTGCAGCTTATCCAATAGGTAGGGAAATAGGCAGACTGGGTGGGCCAAGTGGTCCTTGTCTGCCGTCAAAGTCTATGTTTCTATGTTTCTATCTGGTGCGACCAGAGTCACCTCTACGGGTTCACTTTGAGACACTTGTTTGCTTTCTCTCAGGTACTTGGCCAGTGCCTGAGGAAAGTACCCAGACGTTGGATTGTTGAAGAAGATTCCCTGATGGAGCAGAAGTGCTCGTAGGTGGTTTAGGGAGCCACCACCAAATCTCCATGCTATATGGAAAGTGGTCCAAAGGGCTGGCAAGGGAGCCGAGCCATGGAAGGAAGGTAGTCCAAAGGGTTGGCAAGGGAGTAGAGCCAGGGAAACCAAAAAAGAGTCAAGTTAGGGCAGTGTGCCCTGTGTGTTCTTAAACCTAAGGGTTTAACAGTACTGAAGATGTGTGTGAGCTCTGGAGAAATCTGCATTTACCAGGAGTGTAGCCCTGTGGGGGTCCGTCTATGCTTTATTGTTCAATGGTGTTTGTGAATAAAAGTCACACTTCAGAACTCTAGCTCCTTGTACAGACATTCGGTTATTGCTTCCTGTGTCCGGAATACTTGGGTGCCCCTGTGCAGAGTAGCCAAGCCTAATCACCATGCCGAGTAACACCTTTCTCCCCAGGTTTCAAGTTATAAAAATGGAGGCACTGCATCATAGGACCTAGGCCCCTCAACCTGTCACTAGCCACAAAGGCAGGGGTAGTAGCCCTCTCAGTTTAGCGCCGACTGGGGGTTACACGTGGAAACTGAATACATCTTTATTAGAGCTCCCCGAATTACAAGCCGAGACAGAACAGCTGTTGGCTGCTCGGAAATCAGTTTTACACACTGCTATGACAATACATTATCCTGGTGGGAAGATACAAAATCAGATTTAAAACAATTACTTCAGGATTTTGGCAAACAAAAAGTTAGATCACATTATCTGCAGTACCTATCAATATGCCAACAGCCAAATAAGGTAATGTGCCTAGCGGCTTTTACAATCAGATAACTATCAACCACAAATTATCACTTTAAGCTCCCAAATGAAGACATTTCATTACGATCAAGCATCATCTCTATCTGTTGAAATGAAATTGGGCACAAAAAATACCCTTTATAGTGATCCATTTGCGCCTGTAAAGACAGAGTTTCCAACACAAGTTTCCTTCTCTGAAGTCTAACTGGAGCTCCATTGTTCATGAGATCCCTGAAATGATAAAAGTGGTCAACAATTTTGTTGCTAACACTTGTGGAAAAGATAATATTCCAAAGAATAACATTTCTGATTTTCTCCCTGCTAACCTACCTCCTCTTCCCTCTGATTTTTCCAGCTCTCTGTTTGCTGTTTTACCCTCCGATTAGTTAATTCTGATCACTGACTCCCTGGAAAATAGGATATCCCCTGAAATAGATGGGATATCTAATGAATTTTATAAATATTTAAAGACTGGATTTTGGATTTTCTTCATCCCACATTTCAAGAAATTCTAGATCATGGTGTTTCTTCCCCAGCAATTGACAAAGCACGTTTAAGTTTTCTGTACAAAAATGGTGATAAAACAGGTCCACACCACTGGTGACCAATCTGCATATTAAATTCAGATTGCAAAATTCTTTCAAAACTTCTTTCTAAAAGATTGTTAAAGGTGGCAGAACTCTTGATCAATCCTGTTCAGACTTCCTCTGTCCCTGGCCATTCACTATATGAAAATTTGTATTTTACGTGGCATAATGGAATGAGGCATTCAAAACAGAATGAAAGGTATTTTGTTAGCCTTAGATCAGTCAAATGCATTTAACAAAGTAGCCCACTCTAATTTGTTTAAGGTACAAGGCATGTGTGGAACACCTAGACAATTTATTACGTAGATTCAAGTCCTCTATACTCATGCTATTTTAATTCACTCATTAGTGGGTGCTAGGGAGCAGATTGTCCAGTTAAGATGGGAGTCAGGCAAGGCTGCCCCTTTAGCCCCGCTGTTATATATTTTCTCTTTTGATCCCTTGCATGAAAGCATAGTTGCCAACAATGAACTAGTGGGACTATCCCCCCTCTTGGAGGTAGACTGCTGAAGGCTATCACCTACGCTGATGACCTACGCCTTTTAGTTATAGACACTAACTCCAGGGTAAATGCTCTCAGGACACTAGAATGATTTTCGAAGGTCTGTGGTTCACAGGTCAACTTTACTAAAAGCTCTGGACATAGGACCGGTGATGCGCGCCTTCAAATGCAATTTCTATAGGAGGCACCCCTTTATCTGGTACCCTCATTAAAATCCTTAGAATTAAGGTTGGTCCAGATTTATCAAATTTAAACTGGACAGAAAAATTAAGCCTGTGTGAACAGAAAGTTCACACTTGTAAATGTTGGAATGTATCTAAATTAAAAAGAGTTCAGTTCATTATACAGTTTTTTATACAATTGTTAACTTATTAAAGTTTTGTGTATCCACCGCCGGAACAGTTTAATATCAGGATTCGCAGCATTTGTTTTCAGTTATTATGGGGTAGTTGCCTCAACCCAGTAAGGCATGAGGCAACATACCTACCCACACCTAAAGGTGGCCTGAACATGGTAAACCTCTTTGCCCTCTGCTGAAAGAAGAGGACAGGGAGATGTATCAGGAGAAGCAGTGGGAGGCAGGGAAAGTGGTGAGGAGTGCAAAGGCGCAAATTAAGGAGAGAATAGCTCAAGTGGTAACAAAAGGGGACATTTGTTAGGTACATCATTGAAAAAAAGAAGACTAGGGGAGGGGTTGTGAAGTTATGAAGACCAGGTGTGGACTGTGCAGAGGAGGATCAGGAAAAGCAGATATCCTGAAGAAATACTTTTGTTTAATCTTCACAGAGGAAGGGGAAGGGATGGGACACATAAATGCAACAGGGCCACTGGAAAGGGGGAAGTAGACACAAGTCCCTTTACAGAGGATAGAGTCCTGAAGAGACTCGCAAATCTGAAAGTGGTCAAAGTTATAGAGCCAGACAGGGCACCCAAGGGCACTGAGGGAGCTTATGGAGATACTGGCTGCACGTCTGACAGTCCTTTTTAATAATTCACTGGAAAAAAGAGTGGCTCCAGAGGACTGGAAGAGGGTCGATGTAGTCCCGTGTCACAAAAGCAGTAGCAGAGAGGAGGCTAGCAACTATAGGCCAGTCAGCCTGACATCGGTGGTGGGGAAGCTAATGGAGTTACTTCTAAAGGAAAGGACTGTAGAGTATCTTCTCTCCAGCAGGGTGCATGACCCAAAGCAACACAGATTCACGGGGGAGGGAGGATCATGTCAGACAAATCTCATACATTTCTTTGACTGGGTGACGAGGGAAATAGATCAGGATGGAGTAATGGATGTAGTCTACTTATGTTTCAGTAAAGCTTTCAACACCTTTTAACACAGTTCCACATAGGAGGCTCATAAGGAAACCGGGCAGCTTAGGGGTGGGTCCAAAGGTGGTAAACTGGGTAACAAAATGGTTAAGGGATAGGCAACAGAGGGTAGTGGTAAATGGAGGTCACTCCAGGAATGGGAGAAACATGGAAACAGAATTTGCTGGCAGATAAGGACTGCTTGGCCCACTTAGTCTACCCATTTTTCCTGCCTATAGTATCACCGCAGATTTTCCTTGTCTGCAGCCCATTAACCCTCCTTTCCCTAAGATTCACTTATGCCTATTCCATGCATTCTTGAACGCCAGGGTGACCATTGAGGTGCCACAGGCTCAGTACTGGGACCAGTCCTCTTTAATATCGTCCTACATGACATTGCAGATGAGCTGGAAGGGAAGGTCTGCCTCTTTTGTGGATGACAACAAAATCTGTTAAAGGGTGGTCACTCCAGAGGGGAAGGAAAGAATGTGCAGACACCTAAGAAAACTTGAGGATTGGTCAAGGGCACGGCAGCTGGGTTACAATGTGAAAAAGTTCAAAATCATGCACTCGGGGCACAGAAATCTAAAGGTGGAGTACAATATGGGAGAAGAGGTATTAACAGTCACCAACCAGGAAAGGGACCTGGGTGTAATCGTATCTGATGATCTCGAGGTGGCAAGCCTGTGCAACAAGGAAGTGGGTACGGCCAGTGGGATGTTGGGGTGCATAGGGAAGGAAATCACCAGCAGAAGGAGGAAGGTAGTGCTGCCACTGTATAGATCACTGGTGAGACCCAACCTGGAATACTGTATCCGGTTCTGGAGACCACATCTCAGCAAGGACATAGACAGAGTGGAGACAGTCCAGAGGAAGGCAGCTGACATGATGCAGAGTCTGCATCAGAAGCCCTATGAGGAGAGACTGAAGGACCTCAATATGTACACCCTGGAAGAGAGAAGAGTGAGGGGAATATGACAGAGACCTATAAATACCTCACAGGGGTATACAGGAGGGGAGTATTTTTCAGAGGAAAAGATGCACGAGAACAAGGGGACATGCAATGAAGCTGTATGGGGGTAACTTCAGGAGAGATAAGAGGAAGTATTTCTTCACTGAGGGAGTGGTGGAGGCTTGGAACAGACTTCCAGAAGAAGGTGGTGGGGGCAAAACCAGTGGTGGGCTTCAAGTATGCATGGGATAAGCTACAAGACAATCTTAGTCGGAGATTGGGGGGGCGGAGATCAAGTAGGGTATGCAGTGACAGTATAGGCAGGGCAGACTGGGTGGGCCAAGTGGTCCTTATCTGCCATCAAATTCTATGTTTCTGTTTTTCATTCAGTTTTTGCCACAATACGATAAAAGCAATTTTCCACTCATGTTTATCCTTAGCATGATTAGTTGTGTTACCTATTTCATCCCCATTTACATATGGACTGATAAGGTTCCTACTATACAAAAAACTTTAACCTTTCATGGTTATGTTATTACTCACAGATGCTCAGACAAAGGAAGGTTTCTAAATCATAAATTACTTCTTTATTCAGGTCATTTTTATACCAGCATATTTTGGCACAAAAATCTCTTCCTGATCCCATTTTTAAGTTTTGCAACGCTGGAAAATCGAACCTGGTGATAGTTCAATTACTAGATTCGGGAGTCTGCAAAAGAATATGGAATGTCCTATGGTTATCCTGTCATTGCAGACTTGATGTTAAGGGAAATAACAAGCATAAGAGCAAAGCTGTGAGGTACTGTCTAAGAGTGGAATGCACTGACCAAATAGAAACATTGGAACATTTTCTTCTTGATTGTACGTTTACCAAATTGTTTTAGTCTCTATTGGCTTATAGGTGGGCTTTCCCTTGGAAGGAGAGACTCCGTTTTGAATACGTGGTCATACGTGATTTTCCCACACATTGCAAATGATACCATGAAAGCACAGTGACTGTCATTTTTGCATGCATCAGATTTTATCTTTGGCAGGCAAGGTGTCAGTTTGTTCTACAACAATTACAGTCTACTCACTTATGTCACTAATGTTCAGGAGCAGAAGAAGGTATAGATACATAGACACTGTCAACAGATAAGGGCCTATGGCCCACCCAGTCTGCCCATTTCGGCTTGTAAGTTCCTTTTATGTTTTTCTAGAAGTCTGTCGCTCCTTACCCCTGACCTTCAGAATTCCCTTATGTCTATCCCATGCATTCTTAAATCCTGTGATTGTTTCAGCCCCCACCACTTCCTCTAGCAGGGTGTTCCACTTGTCCATCACCCTTTCTGTGAAGAAATTCTTCCTCACGTTTCGTCTGAATCGCCCTCCCTCCAACTTCATTGGGTGTGCTACCCATGAATAGCTCCATTAGGATTCCATATAATATTTCACGTTTCCGCCACTTTCAGTGTAATTATTCAGTCATTTTCTGAAGGTAACCTTTGTCTTACTTATCACTATCTCTGGTGGCAATCAATTCCAGATGTTAACACTCTCTAAGTGAAGAAGTGCTTCTTTTTTGTTGTATTAAACCTGTTGCCTTTGAGTTGTAGTGGATGTCTTCTTGACTTTAAATTACTGCTCTTAAAGTTTAAATTTAATTCTATTGGTAGATTATCATCCTGTAAAATATCGTATAGCAGCGATAAATCTCCTCTCTTTCTTACCTCCAGCGGATGTAATTTGAGCCTTGCTATTCTTTCCTCATATGAGCAGTGCTGCAACCCATTTATCATTTTGGTCATCCTGTGCTGAATACCCTCTAGTTTCTTTTTTTTGTTGTTGTTGTTGACTTTATTTCTGCACCCTAACTCATTGGACTCTCTCCAGCGTGGACAGTTGCTCACTGGCTTATCCCATCCTCCTGAAGCCCTCAGTCACTCCTGGACTACCACCTCTCCCTCATCTCATCTCCTGACCCCCCCCCGATCTGAATCCCCCAGGAGGAAGGACCACCACTCCACCTGTTGCTCTAGCTGTATAGTGTCTGGTGGGGATGTACGAGAGGAGAGCCAGGAGAGCCTCTGAGCCCAGAGTTGGACGTGGTGCCGTTGCTCTAGACCCGCCTTTGCCTACCAATAGGAAGGGGGGGTTATCTTCTTGTTCTTCCCCCTATTGGCCCAGTCATGCAGTGCGCTCCAGCACGATGCGTGAGTGCTTCTGCCCACAGGAGCACCGCAGTGGCCATGCCCCTGCTCTGCCAGGACTCGACTGCTGCTAGACCCCCCAGCCATCGCTAGGGGTCACCAGACAGCGAGACCTTCATGCCCCCTCTCTCCCAGGAAGGGAGAGCTGTCCTCCAGATGCTCGATCCTTTCCTCCCCTGCCAGCCCCGGTGACCCAAGTCTGCTCCTGAACCCGGGTCACTGGCATGGCACGAGGTGTGGCATCCAGCGCCTCAATCCTCAGCACCGCCGGGCTGGCTCACCCTCTGGTTTCTTGACATCAGCTCTTTTGTATGGGGGTCACAGCTGGCCGCAGTTGTCAAGCTGGGCCTTACATATGACCTATACAGTGACATTAACACATCTGCTTTTCTGCTTTTTATATTTACTTTTATTGTTTCCAAGACTCTGTTTGCTTTTGCTATTGCACTTATACATTGTTTTCTGAAGTCCAGATTCCGATCTACTATAATAACAAGGTCCCTTTCCTTGAACTCTGATTTTAATAGAGTATTACTTAATGTCAGAGTATTACTTAATGTTTGCCAGACCTGCAGGCAATAATGACAGAGGATAAACTGGACATAGCAGCCATTAGTGAGACATGGTTTACCAGTAACCACACTTGGGAGACTTCAATACCTGGCTATGTACTATTCAGAAGAGACCAAGGTGCAAAAAGGGGGGTGGGTGGAGTGGCCCTTTATGTCAATGAAAATATCAAAGCTACAGAAATTCAGAATACACGTAAGGAGCCAGAAGAACTGTGGGTCACCCTGGAAACAGGAAATGGGACAACCATACTAACTGGGGTTCTGTACAGGCCTCCAGACCAGGGGGAGGACATAGACACATTACTGTTAGAAGATATACAAAACATGACAGCTAAAGGGGAGGTTCTGATAATGGGAGACTTCAACATGCCAGATACAGATTGGTCAATACCAGCAGGAACATCTGCCAGAACTAGACACATGGTGGACTCCCTGCAGGGGGAGGGTCTCAAACAACTGGTACAACAACCCACAAGAGACAGGGCTATCCTAGATCTAGTACTGACTAACAGGGAAAGGATCACAGATCTCCAGGTTGATGGTCACCTGGGAGCCAGTGACTATCACATGTTATGGTTCAGTTTGGCCACTAGAACTAAATCATCCCATTCCAATGCAAAAATATGGGACTTCAGACGAGCTGACTTTGATAAGATGGCCAACGGAGTTAAACTAGCCCTGGCAAAAAGAAATACAGGTGAGGGGGGTACAGGCAAAGTGGGCAAGCATTAAGGGTGCAATACTTGAAGCAACATCCCTTTGTGTTGGAGAGAAAAGGAAGTGCAAAAGAAGAAGGAAACCACTTTGGTTCTCAAATACAGTAGCAGAAAAGGTCGGAGCCAAAAGGCTGGCCTTCAGGAAATATAAGGGAACACAGCAGGATGAATATATGGAGGCATACCAAACTTCCCTAAGGGAAGCAGGGAAGGCAGTAAGGCAGGCAAAGGCCCAAACCAAGGAAACACTAGCACAAACAGTAAAAGAAGGTGACAGGACTTTCTATAGATACATTAGTGAAAGGAGAAAGTCCAGAGGGGGTATTGCTAAGATCAAAGGGGGATAAGGGGCATGTGAGGAGGAGGACCATGTAAAAGCATCTATCCTAAATAGATACTTCTGCCCAGTATTTACTGAAGAGAAGGTAGGGCAGGGCCCGCAGCTCAGCACCATGGACACAGGGAGGAGGGAGGTGTGCATTAGTCCCTTCACAAAAGAGAGTCCTACAAGAGCTTGATAAGCTTAGGGTGGACAAGGCAATGGGACCTGATGGCATACATCCCAGGTACTAAAGGAGCTAAGGGTGGAACTATCAGAGCCATTATCAGAACTGTTTAGTGAGTCTCTGAGCACAGGAGAGGTCCCAGAAGACTGGAGAAGGGCTCATGTGATCCCGCTCCACAAGAGTGGTAGCAGGGAAGAGGCAGGGAACTAAATACCAGTCAGTCTTACCTCAGTGGTGAGCAAGATTATGGAGGCACTCTTTAAGGAAAGGCTAGTGCAACTCCTGGAATCCATAGGAGCACAGGATCCAAGACAGCATGGGTTTAGAAAGGACGGTCCTGTCAAACTAATCTCATAGATTTCTTTGACTGGCTAACCAGAGCGGTGGACCAAGGGGGAGCAGTTGATGTCGCTTACCTTGACTTCAGCAAAGCTTTCGATACCGTTCCACATAGAAGAGTGATTAATAAGCTGGGTAGGCTTGAGGTGGGTCAAAGGTTGGTTAACTGGGTGGCAAACTGGTTGACGGGCAGAAAACAGAGAGTGGTGGTAAACAGTATACAGTCAGAAGAGATGCAAGTCACAAGTGAGGTACCTCAGGGATCAGTCCTGAGGCCAGTCCTCTTCAATATCTTCATCAGTGACATTGCAGATGGACTATAGGGTAAGGTCTGTCTGTTTGCAGATGACACCAAGATCTGCAACAGAGTAGATGATCCAGGTGGGGTTGGCAGAATGAGAAGAGATCTGGATAAACTAGCAGAATGGTCGGAAGAGTGGCAACTGGGGGTTAACGCAAAGAAGTGCAAGATCATGCACATAGGGAAGAGAAACCCTGAAGCCACCTGTAGGCTGGGAGGGGGGTTGCTGGCAGTCACAAGGGAAGAAAGAGACTTGGGCATCATCATCACTGGTGACCTGAAATCATCCAAGCAGACTACTAAAGCAGTAGGTAAGGCTAGGGAATTTGGGGGTATTAGTAGGGTATCACAAGTCGGAAGAGGGAGGTAATAATCCTCTTTACAAGACACTGGTTAGGCTCATCTGAGTACTGCATGCAGTACTGAGGCCACACCTTCACAAGGACATTAACCAAACTGAGGCAGTCTAGAGAAGGGCAACCAAAATGGTGCAGAGTCTGCATCAGAAAACATATAAGGACAGATTAACGGAGCTCAGTATGTATACCCTAGAGCAAAGAAGGGAGAGAGGTGATATGACCGAAACATTCAAACACCTTAAGGGCATTGACAAGGTGAAAGAGTCTAACATGTTTCAATATAAGAAAAATAGCAGGACAAGAGGACACAGCATGAGATTAGAGGGAGGCCGATTAGTGGGTAATGTGAGGGAGTTCTTTTTCACAGAAAGGGTGGTGGATGCATGGAATGGCCTACCTCAGGAAGTGGTGGATAAGAATACAGTACAGGGCTTCAAACAGGCATGGGATAGGCATAAGGGAGCAATACAGATGAGTATGAATAGATAGGCCATTGTCAGAGCAAAGGCAGATGGCACATTCATAAGGTAGAAAAAGAAATGGCAGACTGGATGGGCCTTGTGGTCCTTATCTGCTTTATCTGCCATCAACCTCTATGTTTCTATTTTTCTATGTCTACTGGTGCTGGTTGTTGTTTTTACCTATGTGTAGGACGCAGCATTTCTCTAGGTTAAAGGACATGTTGCACCTACAGTATATGCCCATTCAGATATTTTATCCCGATCTGACTGGATTTTTGCAACTTGCTCTACTGTAGTACATGGGCCTCCAAGTTTTGTATCATCCACATACTTAATTATGTAATTGTGTGCATTGTCTCCCAGTCCTAAATAAGTGTTAAACAGTTGGAACAGTATTGGGCCCAGTACAGAACCCTGGGGGACTCCACTCTGCACCTGCCTCTCCTCTGACATGTATCAATTGATGAACACTACCTGAGTTCTATCAGAAAGCCAGTTAGTTATCCATTTAACTATACTGGTATTAATTTTGAATGTTAATAGTTTTCCAACTATAGCCCAGTGTGCAACAGTGTCAAATGCTTTTCGGAAGTCTAATAATATAAATCTGCGGCCTCCCTGGTATCAAGCAGATAGCTTATGTCTTATGTGTTCATAAACACATAAGATTCATGGTGAAGGACTGCCCCTTGGTAAATCCATGCTGACTAGAATCTGAGGTTTGACATTCTGTTATATGATTTGTTATTATGTCCTTTATGATAGATTCTAGTATTTTGCAAGGGACTGAGGTAAAGCTTATAGGGCGGTAGTTTTGTACATGCTGTTTATTTCGTTTTTTGTGTATTGGGGTAATTCTTGGAACCCTCCAATCTTTTGGAATCCCTCCTGTATTTAAGGACTTTTCAAACAATATTTTTAGCGGGCGACAGATTGTTTCTTTCATGAGTTTTATCATTTGTAGTGTGATTTTATCTAAGCCTGGGGCGTCATGGGCTTTGAGTCCTTCTATTTTGATCATAATGGTATCAATGTTAATAGTATCTATAATTTTAGAGGTTGAAAAGGTGCTTGGTGACATATTGAGCAGTGGCTTAGTTCAGTTTACTTAGTTTAAAAGGACAAAAGGAGGCCTGGTGGCCCATTCTGATTATCCCACACACTATGTGGGCAATTTACCATGAAGTAGACTCTAACTGTATGAATTTATCCAAAACTCTTTTGAAAGCAGAAAAACTGTTTAGGTTAACCAAATATTGTGGTGGTCTGTGCCATTTCTTAACGGCTCTTATTGTGAAGAAGTTGTTTCTTTTGGCGGTATTTGCCCATGGAACTAACATCTGTTTATTATGAGATCTTAAATTTATATTCCTGTTTGAATACTCCAGTCCAGTCAGTCATTAATTCTGGCATTTGATGTCATTTGTATAGAAACAATAGGTCTCCCCTCTGTCTTCTAGCTTGTAAAGAAAACAAACCTGTCTCCCTTAATCTTACAAGGTATTCCTTGGTTGATAACCTAGGGACCATCTTTGTTACCCTCCTTTGGACTCCCTCAAGTAAATTAATGACTCCCTTCAAGTATGGGCTCCAGAATGGTGATCCATAGTCAAGATAAGGTCTTATGTATGACATATATAAGGGTTTCAAGCATTGTTCAGTTTTGCACACAAACATGCGACTAATCCTTTTAACCAAACCATTTGCTACCCTTGCAATTTTAGTGCAGTGATCGGATGCTGTAAGTTTGTTATTAACAGTAACACCAAGATCACATTCATTTATAGGTTTGATTTGGATATTGTGTAAATAATAATGCTGTTTAGGGTTTTTGTTCCCAAAGTGAATAACGGCACATTTTTGTAGATTAAATGACATGCCATTTTCATATGTCCACCTTTCAATATTGTATAAGTAATTTTTCAGTGAAGTGAACTTGGTTTCAGAATCTACTTCTTCTCCAAGTTTGGTGCCATCAGCAAATTTACTTAAGCAACTACCTTCACTTACTCTCATGTCGCTGATATTGATTCCGAACAAAGTGAAGACTGAAGGGTAGGATGGTATTCCTAGTTGAAGCCTGTCAAGGAGTCTTCCTGCCTCTTTTTTTTCATTTATTTATCTGTCTTAGCTTGATTTTCTTTTTAAAAATGATCTCTAGCTTTGAGATGTTATTATTTCTGTACACTTGTTATTATCATATTATAGTGTATTTTATTTGCTTTTGATTTCTGTTTTAATAAAATTCCCCTACTATTCTTTGGTAAGTGCCGTGGGATCTTTTACTTCCACCTGGATGGTGAGCAGAGATGGGTAGAGGAGACCTCAGTTAAATGTCTCATCTAAAGGACGGCACCTCACCAGTGCAACACCCCCTCCTACTGCACTACAGTGTCAGTTATAAGTATTACCCCAAGTGCTTGATGTGGGGATAGAACCCACAGCCATCTGATTTTCCAGCCCCACAGGTGAGTGTGATACCTACTGAGCCACATATAATGGCTTTCTTTTTCAAAACATATTACTTTGCAAAAAATATCTGCTGAAAATTGTAGAAATTTTATTTATTTATTTATTTATTTATTTAAACTTTTTGACTATGAAAGCACATTGAGTCACCACTGACTCATTTCCTGGTGCATCCTAGAGAAGGGTAACAAAATCACAAATGTAATAGAACAGTACAAAGCTGAAATAGAGGCTACTAAGGACCTAATCAACTAAAGTCCATAGAGAACTTTCACAACTGTAAAGGGATGCTAGGGGATTGTGGTCCCATTCCACACATGAAGAGACCTGCATGCATCCAGAGTCCTCAGTGTATCCTTGCTGAGGCCTGCTCCTACCCAATCTACACCACTCTACATGCAGCCAGGTCAGGGGCAGGTATGGGAACAAGCATGCACATGGACTCCAAAAGTGTTTGTGTGCCAATGAGGGACTGCAGAGGGCGACAGCATTACATGACAGAGGGGCGATCATCACACAGGTATGTTCTTCCTACATACAGTATTCTCCCCCACTAACTGGACCTTCCCAGGACCTGACTGTGAGCTGGAGGGCTCGGGGTCATGTCATGAATGTTTTTAATTTTTAAAATAAATGTGCCCTTCATAGAATATGGCAGTCCTTGGAGGACTGCCATATCCCACAGTCCCTTTCTCCACACTGAGCAGGGGATAAACTCTAGCACTCAGCCACTGTCCTCCCCCACTCTACCTCCAAGATGCCCCTGGCCTGTTTGCACTCTGGTCTGCACATGTAGTGGGGAGGGGGTCAGGTGTTGTGGATGCTTCCATCAGTGCACATGTTTGTAAATGCATGGAGTCTGCACCCAGATACTTGCCTTTGGCATGTATCCAGGCAATCCTTATGGATCCAGCTCTAAATGTGTAAAAGCTTATACCAACAAAGACTACTGGTGCAAAAGTACACTTCACTATCATCACAGTAAGCACAAGGTAGACAGGGTGCTAGCAATCTGAACAAACATGAGCAATTCACGGTATAACTTAAATCAGAGTACCACTAGCACTGGGAAGCATCAAACTGTCCCAAGCTAAAGCAGGACCCCATAGGAAATGAGATGTGGTATCTTAGCTAGTCAATTCCATGTACATAAATTGCTTTTATAAAATAGTTAGGGAAAATTCTGATTCCTGATTAATGGATAAGGTTCCAAAGCAGTGTAGTTCAGGAATAGTAACTGCACACTAAACTTACCTGATTTATTTTTACAGTAGAACCATTTTATAAGGGCAGTAAGATACTTCAGGGTCTGGGTTACTCTTTCTGAACCTCTCGTCCAAGTGGATGAAGGCACTTGGTGCAAGTGCCTCATGCCTCACAACGTACATGGTCGTGCAGTTCAGAAAGAGTAACCCACACCCTGTTGTCTTATTCCTTACATAAATCACTTTGACATACACTATATGAATAGCACTATGTGAATGAAAAGGTTACACTATTCTACAGTTTGCACATGACAACGTGTTGATTAGTGTACCAATGCTACTGAGAGGTGCAAAGCTATCCTTCTCACTTTGCCTTAATTTCTTCTAGCTCCTCAACACTTTTCTTTCAAACATTCCGTCCATTACATCTTCTGGATTGTGGGGCCATACTAAGTGTCAGTTTGATCAGGAACAGAGGACAACAGTGAGCAATACTTTTGAGTAATCACTGCCAGACAGAGAACCAAGACAATATTGTGCAGTGCATATTCTTACTATATAACTTCCATACTAATCTATGAGACCTTCTATACAAGTTGGCATGGCATGCATGAAAACCAAAGGCAGTTGCAACAAGGACTGCATGTAGAATGTATCAAATATACCAGAAGATAGATAATCTCCAATGTGTTTTTTTTCTGTAAATCTCTCCAAGGCATATGTATGCATTTTAAAGCATAAACCGCAGTGCAAAACATCATGGGTTTGCAAATCCTTGTGTGAGGAGGGGTAAGTCAAATCAGAAGTGTCAACTGGTACTCATTCTGTTGGAGATGGTCTCACCACAGCCAATTCACACACACTAAACATCACAATAATGTTTAAAATCTGTACAAAAGAGTATACATGGCCCAAAGAGGGGGGAAGTCATCTCTTGCCACTTAAAATTGGAGGTCATCTTAAGGGCTAGACAGTCTGTAGGGGGAATATTATTGAGGGCCTCTAAAAGGACAAAGCTTGAAGAGTGTGAAAAAGTGCAAAAAAATCTATTGGGTGGAAAAAATTAATTAGCCCTCCAATTCAAACATGACACACTTGTGCACTGCCATGCTGTAACAAACACTGAGCATACCCTAACTACCTGGTTAGCTTGACTGTATGAATGCATTCATTTCTCATCTTTTTAAATTTTCTTCTTGACCCAATGGAAAATATAGTCTCTTTATGTATTTTGACATACACTCAGGACTCCAGTTACCCCAGGTACCTGACTTCCATAATACAAACTGCAAAAATAAAGGGGGGGGGGACTATTTGACTTGCAAAAGGGAAATAACATACAATTAACTGACATCCAGTTTTGTAGCTATAGATTCAAACACAGCTGTTTTTCGTAAAATAAGGGTATTTTACCAGTAATTTGTTACAGTAACACAGAAGGAAAGGAAATGAACTGCTGATGCCATTGAAAGAGGACTGCGCTGAACCAGTGAGTTGTTTGTTTTCCTGCAGAAGCCTTTTTCTAAATATGGGTTCCTACAGTTATTATTTAGGGCCCGATCCACAGATGTTCTGCACCCACCCGCACCCACGGAGGGATGTTTTCACAAGCTAGTCAAGCACTGAGGTCCTCCCTACGCATAAGGTGATCTTTGCACATCCATAGCCCCAAGACTCTTGCCCCTTCTGCACGCAATCCCCTGCCACCAGAACTCCTATGTGCACAGCAGTGTTGGTGTGGGCACAGGGGAAGACATGCACCCCATTCCTGAAACTTTTTCTGCAGTGTAGAGGGCCAGCACAGGAGGCAAGGGCTGTGCTGCCCTAAGAGCAGCAATAGCAGGTATGTCACCCCCCCCCACATGGCCTCAGAATGTCTCTTAGGTCATGACTGTCCCTCTTTCCACCTGTCCTCAGTCCTCTGTGGAGGGAGGGAAGACTGGGGGACATCCTGGCACCAGCTGGTGATACCGGCAAAGGTATCATGTTCCCAGCAGGGATACATCAGTCTTATGAGGACAGTCATATCCCACAATCCCCTTTTCCATGTGGGGCATCTCATCTGATTGGATGCCTGGTGTCTATCACAGCTGCAGCCACTATGCTGTTCCCTGCTGCTGCACAAGGCTCCTCACTTGCAGAAGGCAGGGACTGTGGATGCCATTTATTGCAGACATGCATCAGGATGTGGAGCTTTGTGGCTGGGATATGCACAATTTACGCATATCCCAGCTTGTCCTGTGGCTCGGGCCCTTAAACTCTGCTAGTCTGTTAGAAAATTCATTATGTGTTTCACACTGGTAGTAAGTACAATTTTAGAACCATACAGTGTTTTTTATGCCCCTTTCAACCAGAGCACTTAGTAAAACAAATGCATGGTGCCAACAACTAAGAGCTTAACAAGGACATAAACTACAGTACATCACACACTTCTAAAATAGTTTTAAACACCAGAGTATGTCACACACACCCAGTGAATTCACTAAAAGATCAGTAAGAATGGAACAACAACAGAATGTGAACCAGTATTTTCAAGAAATGAGCTTCTACACAAAACACAGAACTTGCAAGTAAAATGCAGATCTCCTTTAAGGTGTTGCATAATAAGGTCAACTGGCAAGTCCATTTTCTCTAATATAAAGAAATGTTCTGTTTAATCTGCAGCTTCTATGGATTATATCATTTCATATTACCTTCCAAAAATGTGTCACTCTTAGATTACTTATTTCCAACCATTGGGATCTGGGAAGTACTGTACAGTATTTTGATTTCTAAAGTACTGGAATGTCTTGCAAATTTTGAATCATAGACGTTTTTCCCACCCCCAAAATGTTAACTTAATCCTTGTGTACACTTGCTGTAGTTTTGCTCCATCCCCGCCCCCCACCCCATCCATGCTGCCTTTAAAGTTGTGGCTGACCCACCTAACTACACTAGAAATGAGACCTTGGATCTCAGTGAGCGACATTCCACTAAAGCTCTTGATAACTCAGTTGAGAAGCTAGTTTTTATATTTGCTTGATATGCTGTAGTCAAACATATTGCTGTCAGTATAAGGGGACAGTCACATAATCCCTTCCTGATGCATCTGCTCTCATGTGGTTGTAATGTATGTGTACATATAATTCAGTACAATGCATTTTTGACACTATAACATCTCTATGTAATGTATTTTTAATATATATCACTGTGGTTACATCACAACATAGAATTAAATGTGATGAACCTACAAGGGTGTAAGGATCCTGTGCTGAAGTATGGCTGCCTGGGAAGCAGGTGATTGACAGCTTGCCCTCTCCAGTCCAGCCAACCACAGTGTGAGCAACAGTGGCAGGGACATTCCAAAGACATTGTGAATAACACAAGTAATGGGGCAGAATCAGTAGGATGTTGGATGTTTACTAATTATCTCACAACACTGATTTTCCCTATCTGCACTACCATAGGAGAATCATTTTTGCACCATAATCTCCCTAGTGCAGCTGGGGCAGTATCTCTTTAATCAAAACACCAACAGTACTGAGTGGCAGCAAGGTATGTGGAAGTGTCATTTTTATATAGTAAAAGACAGTAGGGAGGCAGTATAGTGCAGTATAGCGCAGTGGTTTAAGGCTCTGTGCTGCAAATCTGGAGACCTAGGTTTGAATCCCACAGCCCCCACTTGCATACTGTGTGACCCTGAGCAAGTCACTTAACTTCCCTGTGCTCCCAGGTTGCACCTGTAAACAAGCTTTCAGCTTAGTGTGTCTCACCTGGTTAAACAATTGGGGAAAAAAAAGACACATATAATTGCTAAACAATATACACACAGATGTTGCACAATACAGACACATACATGCATGCACACAAGTATACATATACACCTCAAAAAATTAAAAAAAACTCAAGAACGTTTAACTAGATCAGTTCCTGCACTAGGACCTCTGGAGTCAGCATGATCTTTTGTCAGTCTGAAGTAATATTTTTCCAGTTGCATTCAAACCTGAAAACCTAGCGGGGACTTTTCAAGTTATCTGCAACACTGAACTTCAGACTTTGCTGAAACTCTATCACTAACATCAACAATGATGTCTAACAATTTCTCTCATACTACATAAACTGTACTGAGAAAGGAAAATATGTTACACTCTGGGGATCGAACACTAGCCCCATACCCATCACTATTCTGGTAGCCTGTAGGGCTACCACTGAAATTCCATCTCTGACATCGGCAATGACACCTAGTAATTTCTCTTATATTACATACATAAATTGTAGAGAAAGAAAATATTTCTGCACTGGGAATCAAACCTAAGCCCCCTACACACTAATGCCTGATAACCTGTAGCTCTACCAATGCACTACAATTTTGATAGGAGATGGATGTTGTGACAAAGGACATCCAGCAGTGAGTGCACCAAAACCCCCTACACAGCTGCAGTTGATTTTGGTAATGAACAGTCTGTCAATTTGAAGTACTGTTTTTGAGTTGCATTCAGTTCTCAAAGTCTCAGGTGGAACCTTTTAATTTAACTGCAACATAGAAATTCAAACCTTGCTGAAACTCTATAATTAACATCAATCAGCAATGATATCTAACAATGTATCTCATATTGCATACATTGTGGTGAGAAAGAAAAAATGTTCAACACTGATGGCAAAACCCAGACTTGTAACATGGAAGGAACAGCTTAATGTTAACATCATAAATTATAGTGAGAAAGAAAAACTGTTCACAACTGGGAATGAAACCCAGGCCCCAAAATTCTATCACTAACAATCAGCAATTACATCTAAAAAATGTTCTCGTACTACATTAATTGTAGTGTGAATGAAAAAAAATGTTCTGCATCAAGGACTGAATCCAGGCCCCCTACCCACTACTGCTTAGTAGCCTGTAGCACTACCACTGTACTAAGGTTCCTTAAAAGAAGATGCATGCTGTGGTAAGGGACATACAGCAATGAGTGCAGATCCCACTCCCCAACAGCTACAGTAGATTTTAGTAATGAAAAGTCTGTCAGTTTTAAGTAACGTTTCCCAAGTTACATTCAGGCCTCAAAGACTCAGCTGGAGCATTTCAAGTTATCAGCAATATAGAACTTCAAACCTTGCTGAAACGCTATCACTAACATCAGCAATGACATCTAACAATTTCTCTCATAAAACTTAAATTGTAGTGCGAATGAAATAAATGTTCTACACTGGGGATCAAACCCAGGCCCCCTACCCACTACTGCTTGGTAGCCTGTAGCTCTACTGTTGTTCCAAGGTTCCTTGACAGGAGATGCGTGCTGTGACAGGAGATGCCAGCTGCAGTAAAGTACACTGTGAGCTGTGCACTAGGGCAGACTCAATAGACCTCTAGGCTTTTTTCTGTTAGTGTTTCCGTATGTTCATATATTCAGCAGTGAGTGCAGCCCCCATACACAGCTGTGGTGAATTTTAGTAATGAACAGTCTGTCAGCTTGAAGTAATGTTTCTCAAGTTGCATTCAAACCTCAGAGTATCACCTGGAGCTTTTCAAGTTATCAGCAATATAGAACTTTAAACCTTGCTGAAACTCTTATCACTAATATCAGGAATGACATCTAACAATTTCACGCATACTACATATATTGTAGTGACAAAGAAAAAAATGTTCCTCAGGCCTGTGTAGGTCTAAAACCCTTAGACGTAAAAGCCCCATCATTGACATTATCAATGACATCATACAGCTGAATCACTCACACTGAATGTACACATGAACTTGAAAAAATGCTGAAAAAAAAAAGTATGCATGACCACAACAGGCACTTACAAGCTATGCTTGTTGGTGCCTAAAGATTCCACAAGCTGGCTGTTGTTATGTAACTCTCAATACTGCAGCCTCAACCCACACACAAAACACCGTGTTAGCTGTATGCTGTCCTTATTAAACATGTGCCTTTAGCACTTTGTCTTTAGATTGTTTTGCATGCTGGTTTATTGTGGTATTAGCATAACAGTGACTGAACTGCAGCAGCACTAGTCCATTTTGATGTGCAAACGCTATGTGTTTGTGTTTCGGTATCACAGCTTGCTCGGAAAGTTCCAAAGAAAAATCCCATGAGTCTGCACCAATCAGGAGCTCAAGTTTTGCAGAACACTTTGCATGCAGATTTGCTCAGGCTCAGGGCATGATAATCATGGAGACCTAAGGATCAAAGGGCCTTTGAGTTGTCTGGACTGTAGAAAGGACTTGCTGATGATCTTTCATCACTTTTTGGCTACTGCTGGTTAGCCATCACCATTAAGAGCATTGCTAGTTATTACTTATGGCACTCAGACTTCCGGTCTACTCATCTAGAGCTGAGGTGAAACAGGAAAAAAGTCTTTACTCAATGAGAGATGCTTTCTACTGCAATCATCTTGGCACAGAAGACAAGGCAGATCACTGATAAAGTGAAAAGTTGAGCTGTGATTCGATTTACCACTAGAGTTACAGTCACTTCTGCAACTGATAACTAGCAATTATCTGAATGGTGATGGCTAACCAGCAGCAGCCAAAAAGTGAGCTGTTCGAGTGCTCAGGTACTGCCCTGTACATGCAGTCACCTTTGCACATCCACAGCAAGAGGATGCTGACCCCTCCTCAACCAAATTCCTAGCCACTGGTACTCCTATGTGTATGGCGGGGGCATGAAGCTTTTTCCACAGTGCACGAAACTGGCTGAGGGGGTAAGGGCTATGCTTCTCTAGGGGCAGCAATGTCAGGTATGCACCCCAGTGGGGCTTCAAGTTCTCTGGACTATAAAAAGGACTTGGTAATGGGCCATCTGATGGCTCAGTGGGTAGCAGGTCACACTCCCGCATTGGCAACCAGGGTTCAGGAATGGACCTGTGAGCCGGGTTGGGTGGCTGAGGGGGCCTAGCCAATAATGGATGATGCTGGATTCTGCGCCACAGTGATCCCTGCAATGGGCTGGGGAGCCTGTCTTCTTCACAGGGGGGGCACTATGTGTGAGGCCTGATGGGGCACTGTCCAACAGCAGAGGGAGGTTGGTGGGCTTAAAGGGACATGGAAAAAAACACCAAAAATCAATTTTCCTTGGCCACCTGTATGACAACCACTGGTACTTTCAGGCCCTGCTCCATGTGGATCTCAAATGGTCTGACGGTGGGGAGAGTGGCTGATGGGGTGAGGAGGTCATTAGAAGAAGGATCAGAACATCAGGCTAAGGTGGCAACCAGATTACAAAAAGCTATGTGGCAAAATAAAAAAGTCTTGCTCATGTTCATTCATTTCTTTTTGGATATTACTTTTTAGCCGCCACTGTTCAGAGCATCACAAGTTATCAATCACAGCCCTCAGGCTTTAGGCCTACTCATCTGGAATTGATATTATCCTGGGAAAGTTTTCACTAAGTGAGAGGCACTTTCTACTATGATCATCTTGCTGTGCAGGCTGGGTGGATCGCCGATGCATCTAGAAATTCAACTTTCAGTCTGTCTACCACTACTGCTATGGTTGATCCGGCAAACAAGAATTAGAGGCGTCTGGAATCAGCATTTGCTTTGCTTTCTTCAATGGGATTGTTCAAGAACTACTGGCCACTTATGAGAGGCACTCACCTACACCAGCAAATCAACTGGGTATATACTGTATGAAATATTGAGCATCTTCTGCCACTCACTACCTTTTTGCATACAATGAAATGAACCCTACTGCCTCTTGCATGTGTAATGATCAAACTAGTGGGAAGCGTAGCATGCTACTAGGTTGGAGAGTTTTTGGGTGCTAGCATAGTCTTGTGGGAAAGAGGAGAGAGAAAGACAGATAGAGATTGTAAGGCATCATGTCACAATAGGGAACTTAGATTTGAGAAGTTCGAACCCTCCACTGTCATGTCTGACCCAGCAACCTTGTTCATCCCTGCCACCCAGTAGAGACATCCATCAGCCATTAGTTCACTACAGTCAATGGAGCAAGAGTAATTTGGAGCTTTGACGCCAGTGGGTTTCTAGTTTGCTAGGAGATGGATGTTAGGCAACCTCCTTTCCTGTCACTTCTGCTTAACTTTGAGTAGTCTTTTGTGATGAATTGTATGTGTGTGCCAATAGGCCCCAACTCACCGCGAGCCAGCATTTATCACAGCGAGGTACCTGCTGCATGGAGAGGAGAGCGCTCTGGTTTATGGTCTTTGATAAGTAAAGTAGGATGCACCTGCTGAGAGGGAATTAAGGACTACCCAGGGAGGGCCCTATGGACTATTGTTATTGCATATATCATAGATTATATATACCATTTGCAATTTTCCCCTTATTTACCCATCCCCCATTAATAAAAGGGTTAACTGCTCATGATATAGTTGTGCTGTGTCAGTAACTATCCAGTATAAGAACTGTGGGGTGCAAATGGTGTGAGCGGTGGGTGGCAATACAGGCATATATTGTTTCCTGGGAGTATAGTTTTTTGCATATCACAAGCCCCTTCCCCCACAACTGCTCCAGGTGGTGGCAGTACATCAGTATAAATTGAAATGAACCCTAGGCTGCTTGTAGCCCAACCCAAGCCAGCCCCCTCAGATGGCAACAGGGAAGGACTGGAGGAGTCCCAGAGGGCGCTGGGGTGTAAAAGAGCCTGTAGCAACTGAACACACATGTCAACAACATTTAACAGCCAGCCCTGAGCAGTCAGCTTGAACTAACCAGACAGTGGTGTTGTGAGAACCACCATGAGGACAGATGGCCTGCAATTCTCTGCATGAGCCATCCTTATACAGCCAGTGGGTGCCAGCAAATGTGGCCAGTGCAAGCTACTATAATATGGCCAGCTCGGAGGTAGCACATATGGTAGCGAAAGTGGAATCCTTACTTGGCCCACCAACCTGTCAGTCGAAGGCTTTGCTGAAATCCAGGTATACTATATCTACTGCTTCTCCCTGGTCTATTATTATTTTAGTCACCCAGTTAAAGAAGCCTATCAGATTGGTTTGGCATGACCTTCCTGTTATAAAGCCATGCTGTTTTGTGTCCAATTTTTTGTTTTCTTCTAGAAAGGATATAATCCTCTCCTTGAGCAGGGTTTCCATAATTTTGCCCACAACTGAGGTTAGGCTTACTGGTCTGTAGTTGTTTGCACTTTCCCTGCTTCCGCTTTTGTGCAGAGGAATAACTGTTGCCTTCTTCCAGTCTTGGAGGACCTCCCCCAGCTTGAATGAAAGGTTGAAAAGATCAGCTAGGAGCACTGCCAGCTCATCCCTTAGTTCTCTTAGTAATTTAGGGTGAATTTAATCTGGTCCTATGGCCTTGTTTGTATTGAGTTTCTCTAGTTCTTTTAGGACCGTTTCTTTTGTAAAGGGACCCAAGTGTATTCTGACTCCTTCCTTGTCTGCTACATTGCTGGGTCCACATCCTTCCTCCTCCTCCTTGGTGATTACAGATCAGAAGTAACTGTTGAGGATTTCAGCTTTATCCTTGTCATTTTCTGTGATCTCTACATCCACCCTTGTGAGTTTAACAATACCTCCTGATGTCTTTCTCTTCTCACTGCTATAGCTATAGAATGCCGGCTTGGTAGCACTGAAGGTTGAGGCGCTGGATGCCACACCTTGCACCGTGCCAGTGACCCATGTTCAGGAACGAGCATGGGCCACCATGGGTCAGCAGGGAGGAGATGGATAGAGCGTCTGACAGACTGCTCTCCATCTCTGGGGAGGGGGAGACCAGTGGCTGGTGCACGTTTGACCCCTAGTGGAGGCTGGAGATCGACAGCATGGAGCTGCAAGAACGTGGGGTGGGAGCACAACAGATGCTTGATGTGGGCTCACACAGGAGCATGTGCGACCCCCGTCGCAGGCATCATTGCATGCCATGCTCCCGCAAGGGGAGAAAAAACGGAAAAATAGTGGCAGCCAGGTCGTGTGACTTGATGGCCGTCCGTCAGCTCATGCCATCTGCGCGGGCACCACCTGATCCAGATCCATGCCTGGTGGGACAGTTGAGGGCTCCCTTGCCTCCCCACCATGGGGGTAAGCCATGGGGGAGTACAAGGTGATTGCCCAAGAGAAGATCAGAGCAGGCGGACAGCAGCTGGAGAAGGAGGGGAGAAGAGGAGAGGAGAAGGTGCCAACTGTGGCCACAGGAGAATAAAGTAAGGATATAGCTATAGAATGTCTTGTATCCCTTTTTGAACTCCTTGGCTATCCTCTCCTCAGTTTCTGCCTTTACTGCCCTGATCACTTTGTTTGCTTCCTTCTGTGTCTCCTTGTATTCTTCTCTGTCCTTGTCGGATCCGGTTTGTTTGTATTTCCTGAAAGCCATTCTTTTCTCCCTGACTTTAGTGGCTACTTCTTTAGAAAACCAGAGTGGTTTTCTTTTTTTTTTTTTAGCTTTGCTCACCATTCTTATGCAATGATTTGCAGTACTTAGTATAACCCTTTTGAGCTATATCCGGTAGTCTTCAACATCTCTCCCTGCGTAATGTTAGCCAGACTCAGCTTAAGATGTTGCTTCATTTTTGTGAAGTCTGCTCATCTAAAGTCCATGACTTTTTATTTTTTTAATTTTTCTTATTTTCCTTTTTGACCTGGCAGGTCCTCCATCATACTTCTGCCCTGGTCACGGCCCCCGGTGCTCCCACCAACCCTTGGTTGCCATCATTCTCCCGGTTACCCCCGGCTTACCCCCTGGAGGGTGGGGCCATGGCACCAATTCCCCAGTTCTGGTACCATGGAACTAGTAACTGCTTGGGAGTGCTGGTGACAGTGGCTAATTGAAGTTCGGGGAGGGCTTCATGGAAACGGAGGACCTGTCCCTCCTGATTTTCTATTTTCCTCTGGGAGGTGGGGATGTGCAATGACATCCAGCGTCTGCCTCGCCTCATTGTGTTCAAGCGCCGGCAGCTGCGTGACTGCTGGCCTCTGCCAGGGGTCCGTCTTGCACCAGGCACTACCCTGCCCTCCCCCCAGAGAAGGAGAGCAGTCTTTAGGATGCTATATCCTTTTCCCCCTCCCGGCCGACCCTCCAGCAACCCGAGTCCATTCCCGAATCCAGGTCGCCGGCGTCGCAGGCAGAAATCCAACCACTGCACTAACGGGCCAGCTATGACTTTTGTTTTAGAGTGCTTTGTGTCTGTTTTTGTCTTGAGCTGGAACCACACCATATAGAGTGATCACTGGTCCCCAGGTGGCTCCCAACCTCTGCCTCTGTGATATTGTCCCCGTTTGTTAGTAGCAGGTCAAGGACCACTTCGACCCTTGTTTTGTCCTTTAGAAGCTGTTTCAGACCCGATACGTGCAGGGCCTCTAGAAAGTCCTTGTTTCTGGTTGAACTCACTGTATGTGTATCCCAGTTTATGTCAGGTAAATTGAAGTCACCCAGTACAATCACCTCCCCTTTGTCACTTGTTTTGTGTATGTTTTCCAATATTGACTTGTCTCCCTCCACACTTGTTGCTGGGGGCTGGTAGAACACTCCTACCCGAGTTTCTACTCCATTGTTTGCCTCTAGAGTGACCCAAAGTGTCTCTGTTTCGGAAGTCATTTTGAGTCATAGTAGCTTTTATTCCCTCTCTTACATACATAGCTACCCCCGCTCTACCAGTTCTGTCTTTCTGAAATAGACAGTATTAGAATTAATAGGATTACTAGGAAATATCAGCCATAAGGGGGTACAAGGCCCAACGTGAATATCTCCCACGAGTGGGCCATTTATACCAACAGTTGTTTAGTATAGAAAAGCCTGTCTAAGGTAGTTTTAAAGTTATCGAAGCTGGTACTATCTACGACTGCTTGTGGAAGCCTATTCCATGCCTTTGCAGCTCAGATGGTGTAAAAATGATCTCTCTCATCTGTTAAGGCTGACTGTATAGATAGTTTTGTTTTTTTTAAATAGAAGTTCATTCAGGTTTTTCTTATTTTTTACAATTATATCACAAACTACTAATACACAGTTACAATGATAAAAAAAAAAAAAAGGATGAAGCCACTAAGGCACCATATGAAATTTTCACTTTAACAGGCATTATCAGTAGGACAGTCTGATCGGCTACCTATAACCCTAGAATTTGCCAGGGGGGTGCCAAACTTCCAAATCTGGTGTATGTCAAAGAGCCTTCAGTGGATTAGAAAATGTAAAAGTAAAAGCCAGCAAGTGCCAAGATTTAAAGGAGGAAACAATAGGGGATAGAGAGCAGTAAAGGAAGGAAATTAACACTGGGAAGTGTTAAAAGAAGAAGGAAATGGAGGCAGGGGAGGTTAGGGACCATGAAGGACTCTGCAAAAGGGAGAAAGAGAAGCAGAAAGGAGAAAGATCACCTCTTGTTTGGATTTTAGTTCATCAAGCGTAATCTGCCATGATGTTCAGAATATTCTTTTGGTCTTTGGAAGCCATATAATGGAAGAATGGCAACCACCTCCCCTTAAATTTATCAGTGGACAACCTTAACTTAGCAGTTAAATATTCCATTTCTAAAATTCTGAGACATACCTTATACCAGGATTCTATGGAGTTTCTTAGGGGTGATCCAACAGGAGGTGATCGCCTTAAGGGCAGCCGCAACAAAAATATAGAACAAATAACTTCAAGTTTTGGATTTCAAGGACACCAGGGGGAGTCCAAATAGCCAGTGCTGGGCAGTTTTTGGAAAGAGGGAGTCTAAAATTCCTACCACTACCTTGTGTAGGGCATACCAGAAACTCTCCACCACCTTACATTTCCAGAAAATATGTGAGTAAGTACCAGAAGCCTGGCAATCTCTCCAGTAGAGGTCAGAAGTATGTTTCCCAAAATGCTTGGTTACCACTGGAGGTCTAAAATATCTAACTACTGTTTTCCGTCTGAATTCCCTCCAGAATAGTGAAGCCATTGTGCTATGGATGCCTCTCCAAATGTTATCCCACTCCCCTTCAGATAAAGAAATTCCTATTTCTGTCTTCCAGTTTTCCTTAACCTTAAGTAAGTGGCCTTCATCCACCTCGCTCATGCATTGTACCAGCCTGGACACTAATTTCTGTTGGTTCGGGGTGGAGGACACAGCAAAAATACACTCTTGGAGAGGATTCATTTGTTCTTCAGAGATCTGACTCATGTTAATTGTGGTTAGGTAGTGCCTAAGCTGTAAGTAAAGGTAAAAATCTGTTTGTGGAATATTCAATTCCGCTTTCAGTTGCTAGAAGGATTTCATATAGTTTCCAGAGAAGCAGTGCCCCAGGGTCCGCAGGCAGGCTCTCGACCAACGGTGAAAGGCCAGGTCCCAGGTGAGGGGTAGGAAATCCAGACAGCTAAGAATCATCATGGAGGTGCCCGGCTTGAGGGGAAGATTTAATTTAGAATATGCCTCCCTCCAAACCTGGCTGATTACCTCAGTCAGAGTGCTATTAAATACCACCTTTTTTTTAATCTGGGGGGGCCTAAGAAGAGCATATCTCTTATTTTAGGCAGAGGAGAAAAGGCCAGTTTGATCTCCACCCACTGTGAGGGAGAATCCTGCACTAAGGGAATTAAAGTTTGTAGCTGGGCTGCCCAGAGATACTTCTGTGGGTCAGGTAGTCCTAGGCCTCCCTTCACCTTAGGGGTTGTCAGCACTTTCCATTTAACTCTGTTTTCTTGTTCAGCCAGACAAAATCAGAGAGTGTGATCTGCAAATCTTTACAAAATGACTTGGGAGGCTGGAGTGGGAGGGATGAAAAAATAAATAAGAAGCAGGGTAGAATGTTCATCCGGATGCATTCTATCCTGCCCGCTAGAGATGGCGGCAACTCCTTCCATCTATTACAATCAGTCCGTACCTCCTGTAATAACATCATATGATTCAAATTATAAATTTTTTTAATATCTTTTGGAACCCAAATTCCCAGGTATCTAAACCCTGTCTTAGACCATTTAATCTGGCCCAAGTCAGGGAGAGCCGCTCCTGGAAGAACACCTATCGGGAGTATTTCTGACTTTCCTTGGTTTACCTTATAACCAGATAATTCCCCAAAATCAGAAAGGAGTTTGAAGATCTTCAGGATGGATCTGATATGGTCGGATATATATGGGAGGGTGTCATCAGCATACATTGACACTTTGACCTCTGTATTTTGGGCACGAACCCCTTGAAAACCCTCCTTTTGTCTAATGTAAGTGACTAATGACTCAAGACTCAAGGCACACAAGAGAGGAGAGAGAGGGCAGCCCTGTCTGGTGCCTCTTTGTATTTCCAAGTGTGCTGAGGTTACCCCATTCACCCAGATTTTCGCTCGGTTGTTTCTGTATAAATTACGGATCCAGTTCCCAAACTTGTCTCCAAAACCAAAGCTCCCCAGGGTGCAGTCTAGGTAGTTCAAATTGAGGCGGTCAAATGCCTTCTCAGCATCCAAAGATGATACTGCTTGAAGCAGCCCACCCTGGGGAGAGCCAGCCGAGGAGAGGACATTTAACAAAAGACGAATGTTATCTTGGATATGTCTACCGGGGATGAAGCCCGTCTGATCAGGATGCACCAAGCCAGGGATAAAAGGTTGAAGGCGGTCACTAATGGCCTTAGCAAAAATGTTTGCATCTTGGTTTAAGAGAGAGATTGGCCTGTAGCTTGAGCATTTAGTTAAATCTTTTCCCGGCTTGGGCAACACTGAGATGAGGGCCTCACCTCAGGTATCAGGCAAAGGTCCAGGCTCCTGTACCACATTACAGACCCTGGTGAGGAGGGGGCATAATTCCTTTGCAAAACATTTATAAAATTCGGATGTAAATCCATCTGGGCCTTACCAGATTGAGTGATTTAATCACACGTGTCACCTCCTCTTCAGAGAAAGGGGACTCTAAACTGTCCAGTTGGGTGGGAGTCAGGGTAGGCAGGATGATTTTTTGAAGGAATTCTTGGGTCTTAACTGTGTGGTCTGGGCAACTTTCTGCTGAATATAAGTTTTTGTAGTATTTCCAAAATTCTCCTGCTATCTCTGTTGGTTGGGTCTGGGTGGAGGGAGATCAGGGGTGTCAGGGCAAATTCTGGACATGTATCTGTCCTCCTCTTGCTTTCTCAGCCTTTGTGCCAGCAGTTTGCCAGCCCTCTCTCCACTCTCATAATACCGCTGCCCAGTATATCTCAATGATTTTCTATACGTCTCAACATGAGGGAGTCGTAGGAGGAACGTGCTTCCCTCAACCGCATCAGAACAGTGTTCGATCTTGAGCGTTTGTGCTCCGCTTCTAAGTCACTGATTTTATCTAGTGCTTCCTGATCCCGGGCCAAGTGTTGTTTATTTTTGAGGGAGGCATATGCAATGGTATGGCCTCGAACTACTGCTTTTAATGCATCCCACAGTCAGCCTCAGTATTTTCATTTAGGTATTGCCTTTTTGGTGGATTCTATGTACTGCTTGTCATTGATTAAGCCTGGCTAGAACCTCCACCCCCCATTTCTTGTGGGACCATCAACACCTCAACCATGCCAAACCATAGCATGAACTGAGATTGTGATAGGGAGGATGCTAACATCCTGGAAAATGTGTAGCAATCCTTTTTGGGTGTAAAACCTGTCCGATCTGGAGTATGAGTTAGTGGCAGGGGAAAAAAATGTAAAATCTTTAGCTGAGGGATACAAATGTCTCCAAAGGTCAGCTAATCTGGACTCTGCACACAGGCTCCTAAGTAATCGGGAGCATGCCTTGGAACCGGAGCCCCCAGCAGGGCACCTGTCCCAGCTCACATCCTCTACACAATTCCAGTCACCCATGCAGATGACGTGGCCTGGGGGGGGACCAACTATTGTATTGAATAAGGAGTGAAAACACATTCCCTGGAAGGGGGTATGGGAGCGTAAACTGTTACTATGTGGATGGGATTACCACTATAGATCCCGGATACAGTCAGCATGTGACCAGAACCAGCCTTTGATATCTTTTGCATCTGGAATGGTAGGCCCCTTCAAATTAGTATCACCACCCCTGCCTTTTTAGATTGTGGGTATTCGTCAGAGCACACTGTTCCCACCCAAGCTCTGCACAGTTTTAGGTGTTCCTGTGCAGTCAACCTGGTCTCCTGGAGACAAGCAATGTCGCATTTTTCTTTCTTGAGTTCTGCCAATATTTTGAAATGCTTAATAACATTATTTATACCTTCTACATTTAAAGAACAAAGTATTAGTTCAGCCATTTTACATGTGAGAGTCGTATAAGTTTTAACAACCTGCATCTCAGCATGAAATCAATCATAACCCACTGCCTCCAGCATTCAGTCACTTCCTCAAAAGAAGAGAGAGAAAATAAAGAGAAGAGTAACCAGACAGAGAGAGAGAAAAAACATTGAACTATAACACTGAACACTAATACGACCATAGGAGCAAACACAGAATTCCCCTCTTTAACAGAAAAGAGGGGGGTGGTTGAAGCACAACCCTAGGCAGTGCCAAAAGGTACTGCCAAACCACCCTCCATGAGGGTTAGAAACCCTCCTGGAGAATGAGGAAGGGAACAATGTCCCTTAAGGGAACTACACCCTACCGTATAGAATGAAAAGGCTGGGGGATCTGTTCTTCGGCTGAAGCCTCGAAGCCTGTGCCCTTTGTAAGAAAAAGGTCTTCCAGGTTAGGCTGGGCCAACTGCTCCAGCCTCCAGCATGCCTTAAGACCTTATATTTGTTTAATTATAAGTGCACCCTCTATATATGCATTCAACAGCTTATAAAAAGGTCAACAAACCAATAAAATCCATACTTTAGGCTTAATTCTGGTTTATACTACTGTCTTCTTAAGCGAGCCCTCTCTTAAAATTTTACCTTGCCCTCCTCGAGTATACCAGACACTGCTTTGCCACGAGGAGCATAGGCATGCAAATGAACAAACAACAGTAGGGGGACTCCTCAATCTCAGATTTTCTCTATGTTCTCCCCCCTTGTGACCAGTAAATAAATGGGACAGTGAGCTGGAGAGGGTCTCTGGGCTTTGAGCCTAAGACATTTCATAAAAACACAAAATTGTAACCATAATTCCCTCCCCACCTCACTGCTATAGCTGGAAAGATTTCACTGAAACTGCAAAATGTTGTTTCTGACACTTAAACGTCTTGCTGAGGTACAAATAGGGGATTCCCTTTGTGCTCTGACCATTGCGAGTGTCATTAACCTGAGCAGTGTGGAGCGCAGGGTGTCCTCTGCCTGTGCACTTCAAATCTGTCTCCCTGTTCAAGATTGTTCATTTGTGTTTTGGGACCGTCAAAAAGAGCACCCCCTTTGAGAAAATTTTAAATTTAAAGCACACCTGGGATTCAGAATAGCTCTTTCAATGTTAATAGTTCCAGACTTGAAAATCGTGGCGCCCGTGTGTGCATCTGGAGAAGGCCATCGCCCGCAGCTTGTGAGAGCACATCGTGCAGGGAAGGTGCAAAGATCACTGCCTCTAAAAGTTGTTTCCAGAAGGGCTCCAAAACCTAGGACAACCGATCGGTTCATCTCAACAGGAAGTAGGGTGTAACAACAGCAGCTCTTAAAAAAGGGTTCCTTAGAGGGGGGTCTTTTAGCTGGGTCTCCCTTGTTCGCCATCTTCCTGTCCAGAAATCCAACCAGGGAGCTGGAGGAGGAGAGATAACTAATTAAAGTTCTGAGATGGAGCTCAGGTGAGGGTATGTTCAATTCTGCAGGGGGTTAGAAAATATCTGCTGCTTTCAAACTGTAGACATGGGTATTGGAGCTTATTAAGACCAGATTGTTCTTTCTGAAATTCAAGTTTGCTTGTGAAGAGTAATCCATCTTGCTAATTCAGCATGTAACGGGAGGAATGATTCCAACCTGGAGCCGCGGTTTGTAGATTTGCGGCTTCCCAGAGCAAGAGACCATAGAAGTTCTTCAACTTTGTCTTCTGCCTTTTTTTCTTTAAGATCGGGAAGGGATATTCCCTCCGCTGTTTGCAACTGACTGGCCAGTAGAAGGTTTTCATATGATTTAGGACCCTCTTTCATTTCCACCCACAGTCTGGCTGGGTACCTCAGTTGAGCTCTCATGCCCTTTTCCCTCAGTTGCTTGATCACATAGAGAACTTTTTTCCTCTTCGCCACCATAGCTGGAGGGAAATCTTGGTCCACAAACACCCGAACTTCATCAAAATGAAGGTCTTTCTTGGCCCAAGCGAGTCAAAGGATCTTCTCTTTGGTAGGATACTTAAAAAATTTAATCAATATAGCTCTTGGGGGGACTCCTGGTTTGGGTTTCGGGGCTATAGACCTGTGCGCCCTTTTGATGTCCAGAATAAAGTCCTCTCCCAGCTGCAGTTCAGTACGGAGCCAACACTCCATGTAACCATTCATGTCATCTTGTTTGACTCCCTCCGGGATGCCGACAACTCGGATATTATTTCTCCGAGATCTGGCTTCAGCGTCCTCGGCCCGGAGGGTGAGAGCTATTTCTCTTTTGTGAAGGTAAGCCAGCGAGCCGCAGTAGGCCATGTGTTCATTTCGTATATTTTCCATATGCTGCTCAACTGTGGTAGTACGCGATTCCAGCCTTTTAAAGTCTTTTTGTATATCAGTCACCTTGCTGTCAATTTTATGCAGTAGTCTCAGGATTTTTCGGGTTTCCATTCTCATGTATGTCAGTCCCGAGTCTGAGCCTGAGTCCTCTTCACCTGACTCCAAAAGAAGCGAGGACCGCGAGGGTGCCAGGCTGAGGCCTACCGGGGGTTTGGGCTTAGGGGGCTGGAGTGACCGATCTTGGGCTAGATAGCCCTTTCTTTTTGGTGCAGCCCATTCCATTGGGATTTTAAGTGATCAAGTTGTACAGATTTGGTGTCTGATGTAATGACTGAGTGCGCGATTACAATAGATTTTGCGCTGGAGACATGGAGGTGGTAGGCTAGGCTGCCATTCCTGCCGGGCGCGTCACCGGAAGTCATAGATAGTTTTTTTATTGTGGGATCTTAAGTTGCATCTAGCATAACTATAATTTAGGCCACAGTCAAACCTAAGTTCTTGATTTTGAAGTAATTTATACAGTAACAACAGGTCTCCCCTTTGTCTCCTAGCTTCTAGAGAGTGTAATCCTGTTTCCAACAATCTTGTTTGATAGATGTAATGTTTAAGCCTTGGTATATACTTAATTAGAGATCTCTGTAATCCTTCAACTACTTTGATGTCTTTAAGTAAGTAGGGGGACCAAACCTGTGATCCATAGTCTAATAAGGGACGGACATAACTTTTATAAATTGGAATGATGAGTTGTTCAGATTTGTTCATTAAAGAACATTTAATTCTGGTGTCCATATTTCTGGTGGCTCTGGCAACTGTCAAACAATGGTCTGAAGAAGATAGGGAATTATTTATAGTTATACCTAAGTCTTGTAATTTGTTTGAGCATTTAAGTATACTTTGATTTAATATATACGAGTAGTTAGGACTGTTTTTCCCAAGGTGTGATACAACACATTTATCAGTGTTTAGGATCATACCATTTTGACTTGTCCAAATCTCAAGTTTACCTTAATCACTAACTAGTGATAGGTGTTTATTTAGAGTGTTAACCTCCCCACCTAATTTCCTGGTATCCTGGTATAGTCATGTCCCAGTCATGGTTATTGTTGAAACATGTTTCTGTGATGGCGACACAGTCCATATCAGCTTCAGTGATTATGGTGGTGAGGTCCACTAATTTATCTGTCAGACTCCTTGAGTTTGTGAACACAGCTTTCCATGCGTAGTCGCCCCCCTTTTTGGTGCCCTATTGTATGTTCGAATTATTTATTGTCTTGACCTCATCCGATAGGTTAATTTCCTCCTTTGCATTTGTACCCCTGATTTGTTTGTATTTTGAGGGAGATGTAGCAGATCCATACGTTGCTGCTGTCCTCTCCCCAGTGTTTAGTTTAAACGGTTTACTACTACGTCAAGTTTCTGACCAAGAGTCTGCACGCTTTCCCAAGTGAAGTGCAGACCCTCGAATTTGAAGAGCCCTCTGTCCCAGAAGTTGCGCCAGTTTCCTATGAAGAGATGTCCCTTTTCTTGGCACTATCTCTGGAGCCAATTGTTCAGCTCATCAATTTGCTCTTTCCTTATCCTAGCCATACTGCCTCCTTTCCCCCATACTGGGAGGACCTTGGAGAAGGCAATGTTTGAGGAGTGGGAGGACAATTTGTCACCTAGGCGAGAGAGGTGCTGTTTTGTCTCTTTGACTGTCTGATTTGCCAGATCGTTAGTACCTATGTGGATGAAAACACCAGTGCATTTACCTTCTCTTTTTATTAACCTATGTATGCAGTCAGTGTCCCTTTTTGCAGAGGTACCGGGTAGACATTTAACTATGATTATGACCTCTGTCTCCGGACCCTGTTGTATGTGTGATTCTACTCTTCAGATCATGGAATCACCTACAATCAGAACTTTCCTTAGCTTCTTATTAATAGATGCCTTTGCAGTGCTTTCCTTACTCTTTCCTGTTTCGTGCCATATCCAGCAGTGTGTGTTGTTATACCCCTGTTTGCTTTCCGTGGCTAGAGAGGTGTATCTATTAGTTGTTTTGATTTGTACCTTGTGGTATGGAGACTGCTGTTGAGGCCTGTGCGATGACTTTCTGCCCCCCTTAATACCTGCCATACTCCTAGACCAGGAGTGGTCAAGCGGCACGGAATGACCTCCTGGTGGAGATCGTGTGGTGTATAGGGGGACTGCTGTTGACCCCGTGTGATGGTTTCCTGACCCCCTTTACTACCTGCCATTCTCCTGGATGAGGGCTGGTCAAGTGGTGTAGAATGACCTCCTGGTGGAGATGACGCAGTGTATAGGGATGAGCAGGTATGTGGTTTCTAATGACATTGCGGAGACGATTTATTTGGTTCCATGCCTCTTTGAGTTGAGCTTTCATATGTTGTTTTGTCCAGCAAGTGGGGCAATGTCCTAGTGCCTGAATGCATGCCCTCTAAAAGGATGCAGTGCACTCCTGCAGGTGATGCTGTCCATGGCCTATTAGGGTGCCTTTGAGGATGAAAGAAAGTAGAGGTAGTAGTATATGGAAAACAATACACTATTGTCTGAAAGAAAAGAAAATAATTTTTTTTTACGTGTTGTGCTGAAACTCTGCCCTTCCTCTTAGCAGGCAGGAAGGTAGAGTGTTGGCCGGCTGTAATAAAACTGCTCCTGATGCTGAGAGAGCAGCTGCTGGCTGGGTCTGAGCAGAGCGGTCAAGTCTGAGCTGTACAGCGGTACAAATGCTGATTTACATACAGCAGCCAGGAATTCTGGGTAAGTGTTCGAACTGCTCCTTATGCTGAGAGAGCAACCGCTGGCTGGATCTGAGCAGAGCAATCAAGGAGAGAAGTTGCCTCAGCAAAGATAGGAGCCCGTGCTGTGTACTCCAAAGGGGATTCACCCAGGTAGAACTGCTGTCAAGGAATCCATGCTTCTGCACCTGTTGGAGTCTGCCTTTCCTCCATGATTGGTCTCTCTCCTAGTTGGTGAAGATCAGTGAAGCTCAGCAGACAGTAAGGCTAGGGGCTGGACCGCACTTGGCATATGCCTCCTAGGGTTGCCCTTTGTGTCTGAGCATCTCCCCATGACCAAAAAAACAGAGTAAAAGGAGAGTCCAGCAGCACCTTACCAGCTAGGCATGCCAGCCCAAACTGGATCTGTTCTGTGGCAGGGGTTGGGGAACCCTGCTGACCCCACCAGGTGGGGAAAGCCCTGGGGAAAGATAAGCGGTAGGTAAGTGTTAATGGATGTTGGGGTGAGGGGGTTGGGGTGTTTTTCAGAAGGTGGGCTGACTGGAAGGGGAGAAAAAGGAAGGACATAGACAGAGTGAAATCAGTCCAGAAGAAGGCGATAAAAAATGGTGCAGGGGTTGCATCAAAAGCCCTATGAAGAGAGACTGTGGGATCACAATGGGTCTGGTATGACTTCCCGACTGCTGATCTCCTGACAATGAACCTCCCGCCTGCGAGTTCCCATTAACTAATTTCCCACTCAGCAGCATTTGCCGACATAATCTCTTCCCGACCAACAAAAGTCTACTAGCAATACACAAGCACTTGCAGGAACCACAGGCACCACATAAATGTACATGATTTAAAACCCTCACTACGGCTCCTCCATATATAAACAGTAACCTAAACACATCAATAATTCTACTGTGCAACAAATTGCTGAACCTACTAACCAGTTTTTGATTTCAGCATGGTGAGGAGTAAGGATTTAGTATGCACAGCTCAAAATATCACTGTACTTTGCAAATGACGTAGCTAAATGAAGTCTGTAAGCACATTGCATAAATATACACAATTTGAAACCCTCGTTATTGCACTAAATGTTTACTACCTTTACTACCTTTTCCATTGGATAATCTTGATGCTTGTTCATTCACACAATGGGGAAGTTGCAAAAAAAATGGAAACGCTCGACGGAGTGTACTGAGTATTTGTTCAGGACAGTGAGGCACTGATTTCAGACAAATGAGTATGTTTTACCTAGTTTTTCCTGTTTACCTGAGGTGACTGTGGAATATGAACAAATGATATGGGCAAATGAACCGTTCGAGAAATTGAATTTGGGCACCGCAATGTCAGTCAATGGTTGCTGTGGGATTGAATTTGTTGGCAAATGAACCCAGTCAGGAAATAGATTTTGGGCATTTGATTGTCGGCAAGTTGATGGTCGGGCAGTGGTATGGATCCCATCACAACATGTACATCCTGGAAGACAGGAGTGGGAGAGGGAGCATGATAGAGATCTACAAGTACCTCACAGGGGTGAACAGGGTGCAGAAAGTAAGTATCTTTCAAATAAGAAAGAGCACTAGGACTAGAGGGCGTGTGATGAAGCTGAGGGGGGCTTAAGAGGGATGAGAGGAAGTACTACTTCACTGGAAGAGTGGTGGATGCCTGGAATAGACTGCCAGCAGAAGAGGTGGAGGTGGAAACAGTAGGGGACTTCAATCATGCATGGGATAGACATAGGGGAATATTAGTAAATAGGGAGGAGGGAGGGTAGTCAAAGACCAGTTAGGGTATGCAGAGACAGACTAGGCAAGGACCATTTGGGCAGATTGGGTGGGCCAGTTCTGACAATGTGTTTCTATGTTCACCAGCCTCTGCTCATACGGGACATCTAGTTGCCCATGTATCATCTTGGTAGCCCTTCTCTGCACTTCACCAGCAGATTTATGTCCTTTTTGAAATAGGGGCCCCATTACTGCACACACTGCTCCAGATGTGGACACACCATGGACCTATACAGGGGCAGAATGACCTTCCTCCTGCTGGTGAACCCCCTCGATATACAACCCAGCATCCTGTTCACCTTCCCTGCCTTTTTGTAGTGCATTGATGGCTTCAGGTGGCTAATGACTGCTATCCCCAGTTCCTTCTCCTCCTCAGAGACTGTGACCTTCACCCCCCCCCAAGTCTGTACTTGGCCCTGGGGTTCTTGCTCCCTATGTGCATAACCTTGCACGTTTTAGCATTGAAACCTAGTTGCAAGATTCTGGACCACCTCTCCGAGCCCTTGCTAGGTCCTCCCTGAGGTCCCTTATGCCCTCCTCAGTGTCCACCCTCACACAGACCTTGGTATCATCTACAAAAAGACATATCTTGCCTTTGGTGCTGTCCTCAATGTCACTAATGAACAAATTGAACAGACACAGACCAAGCACTGACCCCAGTGGGACTCCCTAGTAACTTTTTTCATCCCGGAGCATCCCCCCACCACCACCACCGCTGGCTGTGTTCTAGCCTCTAGCTAGTTTGCCACGTACCTAGTCTATTTCTTCCTATCTCCATGTCTGCCAGATTTGTAATCACCCTCTTGTGGGGTACTGTGTCTGAGGCCATGCTGAAGTCCAGGTATGGTATGTCTACTGCATGGCCAATGCCCACTACTCTAGTGACTCACTCAAAGATGCTAATCAGATTTATTTGGCATGACCTACTTGCCATAAACTTGTACTGCCTGCTATCCTGGAGCCCCTTTGCCTCTGAAACTCAACCAACCTTTCCTTTAGGATGGTTTGCATCAGCCTGAAAGCAACTGATATCAAGTTGACTGATGTATAGTTTCCCGGTTCACCTCTCAGTCCACTATTATGCAGAGACATCACATCAACTGTCCTCCACTCCTAGTGACCCCACCCCTTCTGGAAAGACAGGAGCTGAACAGATCAGCCAGGGGCACTGCAAGGACTGATGCCAGCTTTCTCAGCACCCTCGGGTATTATGCTATCTGGTCCTGGGGACATGTCCACCTTGAGGGCATTGAGCCCTTTGAGGACTCTGTTTTTGCCTTCTCTCTTATCTCTACCACTTTCATACCTATTTTTCCCTGTGGAATTGGCCCATCCTCCTCCTTTAGGAAGACTGAGCAGAAGTATTCATTTAGTACTGCCGCCTTTCCCCGTTATCCTCCACTCACTGAGTCCTCATTCTCAGCTTCATTGTGTTCTCTTTTGTTGTTTTTTTTTCCCTCTCTTGAATGTATTAGAAGAAGGTCTTTTCACCCTCTTTGACCCCTTCAGCTATTCTAAGTTCTGTCTCCATATTAGCCTGCATTATCAACCTTCAAGCTGATTTCAGCAGCCCTGCGTACTCAAGTCCTATCCTCTTCTCTCTGGGACTTCCTGTATTTCCCTTAATGAAGCCCTTTTCTCTCTCACTGCTCTACCCATCTCCTTTGTAAACCACAGCAGCTTCATCTTCTTACTCTTTTTCTGCTTCTGCTTACAGGGAAGTTGCAGTGACTGCCTGAACCCCCTGCCTAATTGCAGCCCACCTTTCACATACCCAGGTCAACCCTGAGCTCACCCAGTCTTTCCCTCAGCTTTATCCTCATGCATACAAAATCTGCCTTTTTGAAGTCAAGAACACATGTTTTCATGTTTAGCACTTCACATCCCATATCCATATGAAACCACACAAACTGGTGGTCGGTCCATCTCAGGGGCTCAGTGACCCTGATAGTTTTGCTGTAATCACTGTTTGTCAGCACTAAGTTCAGAATGGCCCACTTCCTTGTCAGCTTCATTACCCCCTGTGTCAACAATCCATCCTGAAATGCCTCTAGGATTCCTTGGCTCCTGCTGTTGCTGGTCTGGTGGATGCTCCAATCCACATCAGGAATGTTTAAGTCCCCCACTACTACCACTTCCTCTGACTCATCAGCCATCCTTATCTCATCCTCAGCTCCCTTTCTGTGGTTTTGTCTTGACTTGGTAGCTGGTACACTACCCCCACCTTTATTTTCATCCTCATCTGATTGCAGCTGTACCCAAAGTGCCTCTCTACTCTCCCCCCTTATCTTCCCTTGTGACCTTAATCCCTTCTCTAACAAAGATTGCAACCCCCCCCTTTCCCTTTGTTCTGTCCTTCCTATAAAGGGTGTAATCAGGAACAGACTGATGCCAGTCATGGTTCAGGGTTGCCCAGGTCTCTGTGACCACCACCCAATCAGCTCAGCCCCCCATTACCATGGCATGGAGGTTGTCCATTTTGTTACCCAGACTCCTGGTATTCATTGTATCACTCCCCACATCCCATGCTTTCTGCCCCCACTTGCTTCCTAGTCCCCATCCTTCCTCAGGCTGCTCCACTGGCTTCCCACCTTCTCTTTCCTTTTTCTCCCCCCCTTCCCTCCTACCATTCCTCCACTGTGTTCTCCATCCCCTCACCCCTTTACTTATCATGTCCACTTTGGGGGAGGCCACCTTCTGTTGTAAACTCTGGTTTCTGTGTCCCCAGGTAGTCCCTTCCTGCTCACTTTAAATTTAGGCTGTCCCTGATGTATTCCCCTATTTCGTCAAGTAGCGCCCTGGTCACTCCCCCCCCGAGGTGTAATCTATCTGGTGAGTACAGGGATTTCTCATCCCAGATTCTTCCCCAGTCCTCTACACAACCAAAGTCATTCTCCTTCCACCAGTCCCTCAGTCACTGATTGAACTTGGAAATCCTGATCATCCGAGCAGAGTTGGCCTTGGGTACTGGTAGCACCTCCGGAAAAACCACCAATCTTGACACTTCCCTAAGTTTCTGTCCAAGTTACCTAAACCCATTTTGTTTCTCCCATACCTCACATGCTGCCAAGCTGTTTGTGCCCAGGCGGAGGATAACATCAGGTCTTCCCCCTCCTCTCTGCACTAGTGTGTGCAACTTTAGCATGATCCTCTCAGCTGTCATACCTAGGAGGCACACTACGCTCATTCTGTGTGGTCTCCCTCTTTCTTGTGGCCATCCAACTCCAACAATTGAGTCTTCTATCACCAGAACTCTGCTAGTTTCCATTGTTTTTTGTGCACCCCCTCCACATATGTATCCTTTCTCCACCACCTGCTCCTATTTATTCCTCCTGATCTACCTTTCCCACATCACCTCCCCCCCTTAATTAGGCCCTGCCCCTGTTATTTGCCCACTCCTTGTACTAAATATCCTATGCTCAGTCCTCCTCCTGCCCCAGTGCCGTTTTCACTTCACTAGCTCAGGGTTTCTCCCTGTTGGCGCCTCCCCTTATTGCACCCCTTGAGCTTACTCCAGAACTTTTCCCTGGCCCAATTTAAGTATAACCACGTGGTCTCACTGCTGCTCCCTCTGACTTTTTCCCCCTGTACTCCGTCTATGCTGGCCTGGATACCGTTCTCCTGGGAGAAGAGTGTCAGCTGTCTTTTTTTTGTACAGGCACTCCAGTGGGGTGTCTGTTTCCCTCACTGCCCTGCTTTCACCCACTTCTCCAGCCAACTGCTCTCCAACCTACTCCATTTGCTCTACTCATTCTCTCAGGCAGGAATTCGGTAATCCTCTGTGTACCCCAACCCCCAACCCAGTGCCCCTTTGCCCTATTTCTGGCATATCTATCCCTACCCTCTGGCTCCCTCTTGACCTATTTAGTCCCCCTACCCCTATGTCCCTGATGCTCCTTAAAGGCTCACCCATTTCCATCCCCTGACTTACCAGTAACCTGTTCAGTTCTGACTTAAGCATCTGCAGCTCAGTCCTCATAAATGCCAACCTCCTGCACACCACGCATCCCCGTGCCTCCCAGAGTGTGCCTTGGAAAAAAAATGCTGCCCCACATCCCCTGCATCTCACCGCTCTCCACCTTCCAGCCTATTGACTGACCATTCCCTAGTCTTTATATGCCTACCCCAGAGAAGAAGCAGATCAACCTTTTACTAACTTGCCTCTGCAGGCCTACATCTGAAAAGGAATAGTTAACTCCTATTCCTAACCTGCCCCTGCAGTGCTACCCCAGGTAGGTAGAAGTTATATCTTGCCTCTAACCTGCCTATGTAGGCCTACCCCAGATAGGGAGTAGTTGACTTCAGCCTTTTATCTGTTTCTGCAGGCCTGCCCCAGAGAAGTAATAGTTTAAATCTTACCCCTAACCTACCTCAGCTAGGGAGTAGGTAATTTCTGCCTTTTACCTGCCTCTGCAGACCTCTCCCAGATAGGGAGAAGTTTAAATCTTATTCCTAACCTACCACTGCAGGCTTACTCTAGAAGAGAAACCAAAGTAAATCACAGCAGTCAGGCAGCAAAGTTTAGAAGCAAATGCTATTTATTGTCGGCAAAGGAACCTGTGCAAAGAACCAGAACCCCTAGCACCTCAACCCTTCAGCAGGTCTTCAAACGGGGGGAGTATCTAAAATTCAAACAAACCATTGGGGCTATTTATACGAAGCGCCTCTCAAAGTGATACATACATCAAAATAGTGCTACCTGATGTGTACAATAATAAAACACTTATTTGCGAATTACATTTATAAAAAAAATCCATGGCTGCAATAAATCATAATTAGGACAATAATCATTATATATATGTATTTTCTTTCTTTTCAAGTCCTTATTTAAAATATGATTTATATTGCATTTTTGAGAGGTGAGATTTCTAAGATGGAATAATACAAATCCAAAAGAATCACACTACAACATCTCATTTCTGTCATACTTAGTAGGAAATAGGGGAAGAAAGTTAGACAAAAGACAACAAATTCATCATTGACAAAAGTTATTTTGTCATATTATTAGCTATGAGGTCAAAAGATCAAACAAGAAGTGGGATAATGTTATTCCATTCTTTTTTAGTCTGTTCCAAAAAACATCCTAGTTAGTTAACTTAATCAATTCCTTAAAGATGCTACAAATAAACTTTTTGGGTGGAGAAAAACAGACAGGGAACCTGGAGCATGGGGGGTCGAATAAAGGTTGTTAGCTGCATGAACTTATCTTTCAGGCATGAAGAAACTTAATTTATATCCTGTTGTAAGGGCTTGTATAAAACACATCACTGTATCCTATTACATGTACTCAGGATGAAAGATAAGAAAATTGGAATAACCTTTCCCAAGTGCAAAATAAGTGTTTGAACTTAAATCTGTGCTCTGGGCATACTCCTCAGTTGCTCACACTTAGCAGTGTCAGATATGTGGGTTAGGTGATATTCCTGTTGGAAGAAAAAGAGAGAAAGAACATGGTTAAAAAACAGTTTAGTAGTTGAACAGTCATTTATAGATATAGCGTGAAATCAACATCTTCATTTAATCCCGATGGTACAACTGTATTTAGAGTTAGAATCCACTTTGTTTCTCTTTGTGCCAAGATATTGGCTCTGTTTCCTCCCCTAGGATATCTTTCAACATGATCTAATATTGAGAATTTAAAACAGTCAGGTTTTCCATTATGGACTTGAAGGAAATGTAGGCCCAGTGCATTGTAAATGTTGCCATTTGCAATAGCTCTAATGTGTTCTTGGATTCTCTGTTTGGCAGGCACTTTGCATAAATAGCCCAAATGGTTTGTCTGAATTTTAGATACGCCCCCGTTTGAAGACCCACTGAAGGGTTGAGGTGCTAGGAGTACTGGTTCTTTGCACAGGCTCCTTTGCTGATAGTAAATAGCATTTGCTTCTAAACTTTGCTGCCTGAGTGCCGTGCTTTACTTTGGTTTCATATTTGTTTGAGCTGGCAGCTCCTCTCGAGCACCACCACATCCAGTGCACACACAGCCTTGTTTTATACATTTCTAATTAGCCATTTGTGTGCAGCCAGAGAAACACATAGAGTGTGTTGCGGAAAGCAGCAATCGGACTTTTCAAGTGTCGGCTTGAGGTTTATACTCTTTGATATTCCCCCAAGGTAATTTTGTTTTACATTTTCCTGGAGCTCATTTAAAATATGAGCAATGTCAGTGCTACTCCGGATTTACATTTCAGCAGTGACCAGGGCTTTGAATCTATTTCGGGGGAAGAGAAGACTTGGACTGCCTGGAGAACCCAGATGATTTAGACAAATGCCAGGAGAGAAACAAGCATACGTTTTTTTTTAGATAGAGAGATTGAGAGTGAAGACAACAATGCAACATTGTGTGAGTTATGTCAAGAGTTGGAAAGACTTAGATTTAAAGAATTAAATCTATATTATAACAAGATAACTTTCGAAAAATACTTAGAGCTTAAGATCACACCACGAGGCCTCAGGATTGATAAAGCACCTAGCACTGGGTTTGAGGATGAGGAGTTAAAAAGAGATTGGGAAGAAGCAGTAATTATTTGCATTAATAGCGGGATACAAGCGCTTATCAGAAGAGATACTCATTCTCAACTAACAGTTAAGCAAGAAATAAAAACAGTACAAACCAAGCTCAGTGTGCTAAAAAGTAAACAGGATTTTGACGATTTCAACAAGTTCTATATGAGGAAAATTAATAAATATGAAAAGGACTTAATTGAGAGAAAAATGCACAAAAGTTACTAGGGACATTGGAGATTACAGCAGAAGGGAAGTCTCTGCATGGGAAAGAAGGGATCACACCAACAGCAGGGGGCACTCCAAGTCAAGGAAACATTACTGGAATAAAAACCAGAATCAGCAAAGAGAAAACGTAAGTACCAATAACAAAAAAAGTGTGAGCTTTCAAAGTAATACTGAAGCACTACCAGTGAAAATAAATACAGAAGGAGCAGCCTCTGAACCCAACACTTCGAATTCTCCAGGAATTCCAAATATTTTTTTTAGAGCAAGAACAGGAAGGCAAAGAAATGAAAACAGACAAACCAAAAAGGAGCCATCCCAAAAAAACGAGGAGGGGAAGTAGAGGGAAATGGAAACCTACTAACCAACTAGAGAACACTGAGGAACAAAGACAAAAAAGGGAAATAATAAATCTGACTGGGATCTCAATAAAAGCAGACCAAATTTCAGTGTTATCAAAGGGACTAGCTTTTGTACCTACACCATGTCCTGATTTATTTAAAATCAGGGTGGATATATTCAAATTAATAAGAAAATTAAGTTAAAGCATTTTTTTTGGAAAACAACAAGATCTAACCACCATGGGAGGCAGTAAAGAGCCAGCGCTTCAAGAGCCAGTTGATATAAAAGTTTCACCAACAACTGATTTGGATTTACTGGACCTACCAACACATAATATTGAACACTGGGACAGTACTAACTGGGATCTAACTGCTATTGATAATATTGACATTACTGCCTTGCTAAGGGTAAACTGACACTTTATCCGTAAGTACAGGTTCAGAATGCAAAACAATCAAGAGATTTAAACCAAAATCGATTTTTTTGTCCTCAGATTAATAATGCAATAATCAATGTGTTTGAAAAATGTTTGGCAAAAGAAACCATTAACATATTTAATAACAAACAGACAAGGTGCACCAGTAATCTTGATATAAATGAATCTAAGGGTCTTTCAGAAATTTAAAATTTTAAAGGGGTCATAAAAAATCAGACAAAGGGGACAATATTGTCCTCATGGAGGAAAACTGGTACATAAATAAATGCATGGAATTATTGAATGATGGTGCAAATTATAAAAAACTCGTTAGTGACTCTACTGTTAGATTCCAGTCAGATACGTGTGAATTTGTTGACTGGGGACTCAGATGTGGCTGGTTGAGCAAAAGTGAAGCAAAATTTATTAAGGTAGATTATCCGTTTGTAACTATTTTTTATGTTTTGCCCAAAACACATACAAATCTGATAAACCCACCAGGCAGACCAATTGTGTCCGGAATTGATTCACTCACTTACAATTTGGGCAGTTTTATTGATAGCCACTTACAATCAAAGGTGTTAAAGCTGGACTCATATCTTAGAGACAGCATGGATCTTTTAAAAAAACTTGAAGAGAAAATCTGGAACACTGAATACTGTTGGCTTACTATTGATGTAGACAGTTTGTATACCACAGTTAGACATGACTTGGGTATTAGAGCCACTGATCATTTCTGTGAAGGGGATGATGTCATCTCAACACATTTTTTGGGGTGGGCACTAAATTTTGCCCTAACACATAATTACTTCACATTTAATAATCAGTATTACTTACAAACATGTGGGACAGCGATGGGGGCAGCATTTGCCCCATCATATGCTAACCTATTTATGGGTTATTTTGAGGAGAGATATATTAAAGATGGCAGACAGAACCAGTATCAAGACCATATAACTTTATGGCTATGTTTTATCAATGATATAATTGTTATTTGGGAAAAAGACGAAAATTAGATACCTGATTTTATCTCATACCTCAACAACAATGACATAGGCTTAACATTTACTTACCAAGCTAATAAAAAACAGTATTTCGTTTTTGGATTTATAGCTAACCGGCATGCATAGTGAGGTAATTAGTTCAAAAAGTTACAGAAAGACCACCGCAGGTAATACTATCCTGCAAGCAACCAGTGCCTACCCCAAAAAACTTATCTGCTCGGCTCCTTACAGGGAACTGATTCGCCTAAAAAGAAATTGTTCAGATGAAACTGAATTTACGGTGCAAGCCACATCCCTTAATAAAAGACTAAAGATAGGGGTTACAATCCTGAGATACTAGAGAATGCATGGACAAAAGTGAAAGATATGAATAGAGGGGAATGATTAATTCCAGAGAGAGAGAGAGAGAGAGAGAGAGAGAGAGAAGAGAGAAAATGTCAGAGAAGGAAAGGCAAAGGATATGGTTACATTTGTCACTGAGTATAGCCGTTTGGCAGGACAGGTGGATGGTTTGGTCCACAAATTCTGGCCCTTATTATTAACTGATCCTACCCTGAAGGAACATATCTCAGAAAGACCCAGGGTAACTTTTTCAAATGGAAAAAATATAGGTGATAGAGTGACTAAAAGTCACTTCACCTCAACCCTTCCACCCTCAAAGAAACATACCTGGCTATGACAGAAACCAGAAGGCCTACATAAATGTGGATGTTGTAGCATTCGTAAATGTGCTTAAACTGGTAGCACATTTATTAAGGATGACAAAATATACAATATTAAGCAATTCATAACATGTGCTACTCCCTTTGTAATTTACATTTGTTGGTGTGTTTGCCCTGTATTTTACATTGGCATGACCACCCGTCCTGCCAAACAGAGAATCCAGGAACACATTAGAGCTACTGTAAATGGCAACATTTACAATGCACTGGGCCTACATTTCCTTCAAGTCCATAATGGAAAACCTGACTGTTTTAAATTCTCAGTATTAGATCATGTTGAAAGACATCCTAGGGGAGGAAATTGAGCCAATATCTTGGCACAAAGAGAAACAAAGTAGATTCTAACTCTAAATACAGTTGTACCATTGGGATTAAATGAAGATGTTGATTTCACACTATATCTATAAATGACTGTTCAACTACTAAATTGTTTTTTAACCATGTTCTTTCTCTCTTTTTTTTCCAACAGGAATATCACCTAACCCACATATCTGACACTGCTAAGTGTGAGCAACTGAGGAGTATGCCCACAGAGCACAGATTTAAGTTCAAACACTTATTTTGTACTTGGGAAAGGTTATTCCAATTTTCTTATCTTTTATCTTGAGTACATGTAATAGGATACAGTGATGTGTTTTATACTAGCCCTTACAATAGGATATAAATTAAGTTTCTTCATGCCTCAAAGATGAGTTCATACAACTAACAACCTTTATTCAACCCCCCACGTTCCGGGTTCCCTGTCTGTTTTTCTCCACCCAAAAAGTTTATTTGCACCATCTTTAAGGAATTGATTAAAGTTAACTAACTAGGATGTTTTTTGGAACAGACTAAAAAAGAATGGAATAACATTATCCCACTTCTTGTTTGACCTTTTGACCTCTTATAATATGACAAAATAACTTTTGTCAATGATGAATCTGAGTCTTTTGTCTAATTTTCTCCCCCTCTTTCCTATTAAGTATGTTAGAAATGAGGTTTTGTAGTGTGATTTTTTTTAATTTGTATTAATCCGTCTTAGAAATATCACCCCTTAAAAATGCAATATAAATCATATTTTAAATAAGGACTTGAAAAGAAAGAAAATTTATATTATATATATATATATATATATATATATATATATATATATATATATATTTATATATACACAATGACTATTGTCCTAATTATGATTTATTGCAGCCATGGATTTTTTGTAAATGTAATTCGCAAATAAGTGTTTTATATATTGTATACATTAGGTAGCACTATTTTGATGTATGTATCACTTTAAGACACACTTTGTATAAATAGCCCCAATGGTTTGTTTGAATTTTTGATACACTCCCATTGAAGACCCGCTGAAGGGTTGAGGCACTAGGGGTACTGGTTCTTTGCACAGGCTCCTTTGCTGACAATAAATAGCATTTGCTTCTAAACTTTGCTGCCTTAGTGTCATGCTTTACTTTGGTTTCATATTCGTTTGAGCTGGCAGCTCTGCTCGAGCACCACCGCATCCAGTGCACACACAGCCTTGTTTTGTACATTACTCTAGAAGAAGAATAGTTAACTCCTGCATTTTACCTCCCTCCACAGGCCAACCCCAAATAGGGAGCAGTCTAAATCCTATGCCTGGAGAACTGGAATGTGCCCAGAATTCATCAGTTCTGGTTTTCATTTTGTCAGCAGCAGACCCAGTTCTGGAATCGGACTGAACTCATACCAGGGGTTCCTGAACCAGAATGTAGTAACTGGAATGGTTCCGGAAGTTGGAACCCAATTCTGGAGCCACTCTGGAGGATGTATTCTGGGTCCATAACCCAGTTCCAGATCCATTCAGGTTCCTAAACTGTGTACTGATCACAAAGGGAAATCTGGAATTGATCCATAACATAAGAACATAGGAGTTTGCTGGCAGAAGGAGACTGAGCGGTCCATCTAGTCTGCCCGAGATGTCTACCCCCCCATTCTACTGCTCCTGTTCTGGTGACTACATTGACTGTCCCATGCCTGTTTGAATTCTCTGACAGTCTTAGCCGCCACCACCTCAGGTGGCAGACTGTTCCAAGAGTCCATGACACTCTCTGTAAAAAATAACTTCCTAACATTGGTTCTGAATTTACCGCCAACCAGGCATAAATTTTACCCTTTTATATGCACAGTCCTATTTTCCTGAAAGAACAAGCAAGCAAGCAAAATGTATTTATAAAACGCTATTCCAAAGAAAAGACCAAAGCGTTATACATACATATAAAAATATCAATAAAACATATAAATTCATATCTTACTCATAAAACCAAATAATATCATCAGCAGGTTTTCAAATATCAGAAAAAACATATTCGAATAAATAAGATTTTAAGGCAGATATAAATGCCTCCGCAGACGGGCACTTTCTAATCCTACAAGGTAGAGAATTCCACAGGGTCAGAGCTTCAAAGGCAAATGGCCTAGCTCCAGAGTTTGCCAACCAAACCCTCTGAATCTCTAGTAGTCCCTCGTCAGTGGAACGGAGAGGATGAAGGGGGCGGTAGGGACAAAGGAGATCTTGCAGATACCATGGCCTCTGTCTGTGTAGGGCTTTATATGTCAGTAAGCCGACTTTGAACGTGATCCTCCACTGCACCGGCAGCCAGTGCAGGCAGCGGAGCACAGGTGTGACATGGCAAGATCTTAATAAGCCAGTCAACAACCTGGCCACCACATTCTGCACCAGCTGCAGAAGGTGAAGCTCCACCCCTGGTATCCCTAAGTGTAGAGCATTGCAGTAATCAAGACATGAGGTCACAAAGGCATTGACCAAAGTTGGAAAATCATCAGGCGAGACCAGGTGCTTTATCCAAGCGATGTTCCTCGAGTGGTAAAATGAGGTCTTGATGATGACAGACACCTGAGATTTCAGTGTCAGCTCATCATCAAGTACGACACTCAGAGTCTGCACCCGGTCAGAGGTTAACAATTGGTTGCTCCCCAGACACAGTCCGGAGGGTTGTCCAGCCACCCGCCCCTCCACCCAACAACCTGGGTCCACAACCAATGCTTCAGTCTTATCCAGGTTCAACCTGAGCCAGTTGGTACTCATCCAGTCTTGAATTTCAGAAAGGCAGTTATTAAAGACCAAGACTGCATCATTATGCTCGGGCACAAAGGACATGTACAGCTCAGTGTCATCTGCATAGCAGTGGAAACTCAGCCCGTACCACCTAATAATGTCTCCCAATGGTAGCATGTATGCCGCGAATAACATTGGTGAAAGCACCAAGCCCTGTGGCACCCCACACAGCACGGCAGGGTGAGGGGCTGAGGAAAAAACTCCTGACTCCACTCTCTGCACCCTGTCTTTGAGGAAAGATTGAAACCATCTGAGGACTGTACCAGACAGTCCACAGAATAGCCGCAGGCATCCCAGCAATACCTCATGATCCACAGCCCCAAATGCTGCAGAGAGATCAAGGAGGACTAAGATGGAGCAACTCCTCCAATCTCTCGCTATAGGAGATCATTTAGTACCCGAACCAATGCTATCTCAGTGCTATGCATCTTCCTGAAACTGGACTGGAAAGGATCATAGATATCATGGGTTGTAAAAATATCCTCGAGCTGCAACACGACTGCCTTCTCAATAACCTTGCCAACAAAAGGCAGGTTAGAGACAGGCCTCTAGTTTGTGAGACAGTCAGGGTTGAGAGAAGGTTTCTTTAAAAGAGGATGGACCACCGCTTCCTTCAGGGGGTCCAGAAACATCCTGGTCTCTAACGAGCAGCCAACTATCTTCGCAAGGACCCGTCCGATCACCTCCAAACACCTCACCAAGAGGCGCATTGGACCTGGGTCCAAACTACAGTCTGTCGGTCACAAGCCTTGGATAATCTTCACAACATCCTCGATCGCCAGCTGGTCAAAGTTGGACCAGACTGACTGGGTGGCTGTGATCTCCCACTGATCACCACTCTGCCCATTTGAGCGAGCTGTGCTGATCTCTAACCTAATGATGACCACCTTATCTGCAAAGAATCGAGTGAACTTATAACACTTCAACTGTGAAAAAACTCCCTGGCTCTGGAGACAGGCTAGATTGTATAGCCTGTCTACAGTCCAAAAGAGCTGAGCCAGTCAATTCTGTGCAGCCGCAATCTCCCTGGACAGAAACTCTGCCTTCTTACAGGAGACTGCATATTGACAGGATCTATAATAGGACATCAATCTAAGTTTGTCATCAATAAGGCCAGATTTCCGCCAGCATCGTTCCAACCTTCTCCCCCCCCTCCTCATCTCCCTCAGAGATGAAGGGTGAGGGGGTGAACCTGGACAGGAGCTATGGAATCCAGAGCCACCACCACTGCCTTATAGGCTAGCAGGAGTTCCTCTGGATCCCAGCTCACACTCGAACTCCCTGATATGTCCCGAACTGCCATAAGACCATCAGGGGTCAAGCCCCACAAAGGGTGGTATCGGACCATCTCCATAGGGGCAAGTCTATTGGGGGGGGCCAAGAAACACAACCCAATAGTGTGGTGATTGGACCATCCAATGGGTTTCACCACCACATCAGCGATCTCCATCCCCAGTAGGAAAAACTTGGACCAACAAATGACCTTGAGAGTGGGTCACAGCGGTAATCAGCTGTGTGAAGCCCAACTAAATCATTAGTTGGAGGAAGTCTTGTCCAAAATATGAGAGTTCATTATCGACCCAGGCTTTGAAGTCCCCCAGTACCAACTGCCTGGGGGACTCCAACACCATCTCAATGATGACGTCTGCAACTTCCTGTAGGAAATCCTTCTCGTTCCCGGGTGGATGGTAAACAAGAAGTATCCTACAACCCACACCTGCACCCATGATACAGTCAAAGGATCTAGTGACCCCAACTGGCACATCTACAAGGTTCAGTTCAGTATTAAAACAGATGGCTACCCCCTTCCGCCCCTACGACCCAACCTCTGGCGGTGTATCATTGAGCACCCGTCTGGAAGAAGCTGATTCCAAAATGGGACCTGCATTCTCATCCAGCCAGGTCTTGGTGATGCATGCCAGGTCAGATGTTCCAACAAGATCAGCAATTAATGCTGTCTTCTTCCTAACTGACCTGGCATTACATAACACTGCCCGGGTTGGGTGAGCAGTCAAGGTTGACCGCGGTATCTGCCCACAAGATGTGGAGCCCTTGGGTATGGGAACCAGGCAGGGCAGACCCTTCTCCTGGACCCATTTCACCCCAGAGTGCTTCTTTGAACCCACTACTTGGATCTGTCCACCCCGCTCCACCCCCCCCCACTCTTCTAGCACTTCCTCACTATGCCCAGGGCACAACAGCACCTGTACACTTCTCCTGATAATGGGGAGCAATCGAAAAGGTGGAGGGTCTGAAGCTCAGCAGAGGAGTAGCACCCACCCACAGATGCCCTCTGCCAACACATCCTGCTACAACCCACACTCAGCAGCTAACAATTAACACAATCACACACTCATACACTCAATCACACTCTTACTCCCCACCACCAAAATTCCATACAAAACAGCAACCCCAACCCAAAACTCCACATAAAATAGCAACCCCCCAATTTTCTACTCAAAACCCACCCACTAACATCAATCCCACATAAACAATCATAGAGCTAAAATGACAAGAAACTCAAAGCAGCAGTAGAGTAATAAGTTCTTTAAATTATGATCCAACAGTTTTTACAGATCACTCAAATCAGTTCTTGAAACGTCAGCATTTCCCAAAAAGATATGCCATGTCTTTTCATAAAAATCCTAGATGGGGAAAGAGGAGCTCTCACCAGCCCCTTACCAGATTATATGTCCAAATACTATGGCCCTCTCACTGCCACATTCACTGTCATATGGTGTTTATAAATTAATGTTAAACAGGTTACCAGTATGTACTGCATTTATCCCTTTAACAAATTTAAATGTTTCTATCATGTCACCTCTGTTCCTTCTCTGCTCTAGAGAGAATAGATTTAGGTTCGTGGTTTAGTCCCTGCACCATCTTGGTGGCTCTCCTCTGCACGGATTCCAGAAGATCTATGTTATTTTTTCAGTGTGGCCTCCAGAACTGCACACAGTACTCCAAGTGAGACCTCAACAAGGACCTATTGAGTGGGATGATTACCTCATGCTTTCTGCTAGTAATACCTCTACCTATGCATCCAAGGATGCCGCTTGCCCTTAGTGCTGCTTTTTTGCATTGCTTTCCTACCTTTAAATCATCTGATATCATAACTCCTAGATCGTGTTCCATCTATGTCTTTTCCAATTGCTGCCCTTCCAGGACATAGTTATTTCCTGAGTTCCTCTTACCCAAGTGCATTACCGTACACTTTTTGGTGTTGAATCTCAGTTACCAATTCTTGGACCATTCCTCAAGCTTCCTTAGATCTGCCTCCATTCCTAGAACCCCTACCTGTGTGTGCACCCTGTTGCAGAGCTTTGTATTGTCTGTGAACAGATTTTCCCTTTCAGTCCTTCGACGATGTCACTGATGAAATATGTTGAAAAGGATTGGGCGAAGCACTGATCCCTGTTGAACCCCACTGGTTACTCTCCCCTCCTGCGACAAGGTGCCATTTACCATAACTCTCTGAGTTCTGTCCTGTAGCCAGCTTTTTATCCAGTTGACCACTTTCTTACCTATGCCTGTTTGCTTCAATTTATTTGCTAGCCTTCTGTGTGGAACTGTATCAAAGGCCGATGCTTCCATCTTAATCCCTGGTTACACAGTTTTCTGACAGGATTGTCTCACCAAGCGGGGTGGTGGTTGTGCGTTATACCTCAGAGATAACCTTCAGGGACTTGTCCTGTCACTGCCTAATGCTGGTGCACACATGCAAACACTTGCTATAAAAGTGCTTCTTGGTGCACACAATAAAACCCTTACTGTTTTACAAGTTTATATTCCATCCAGTCAATCAACCACAGGCTTAGACTCAATCCTGAAGTGTTTAGGCACACTGAGTCTAAACTCAGAAGTCCTAGTGCTAGGTGACTGTAATGTCAATTGGCTCTCCTCAGAAGCTAATACGTTCAAAGATGCAATCTCAGCTGTGCACCTCTCCCAGCTTGTCAAGTCTCCTACAAGAAGGAATTACAGGACTGAAACTTGCACCTTGCTGGACTGTATATTTTCTAACTGCCCTGATCACATATCAGATACCACTGTACTCCCAGATGCTATTAGTGACCATACTCCTGTTTTATTTCAGTGGTTTAATAAATTCTCTAAACCCCCTGCTAGAACAATAACCAATATGGTCCTCATCCATGGTCATCCTAAATTACTAAAATCTGACCTTCAACAACAGGACTGGTCAATAGCCTACTCCATCTGCAATGTTGACACTGTCCTTGATCAGTTCATCTCCCAATTCAATGCCATGTGTGACAGACACGCTTCTTTAAAAAATGGAAAATCAAAGGCCACTGCAACCCATGGATCACTTCTGACTTTTTTGAGCTTCTGAAATCCAGGGACCACCTATAGCATAGGGCTTGTGAAACTGGTAATTTAGCCAACATCCAGAGATACAAAAAGGCAAAGAATGACTATACCAGGGCTATATACTCTGCAAAGGGTCAATATTACAAGGAAACCCTCTCCCATGCATGGAATGACAGCAGAAAATTTTGGAATAACCTTAAAGAAGCCACTGATAAGGAACTCATATCTGCCCCCACCATGCTTAACATTGACGGTGTACCCTCGCTTGACCCCTTAGCCACTGAAACATAGAATTTGATGGCAGATAAGGACCGCTTGTCCCACCCAGACTGCCCATTTCCCTACCTAATGGATAAGCTGCAGATCCTAGTTAACCAACACCAACAGCCTACTTCCTCCTACCCCCAACTATAATTGCCTGTCCCATGTATTCTTGAATTGCCCCACAGTTTTTGACTCCACGACCTTCTCAAAAAGGCTGTTCCATGCATCCACAACCCCTCTGTAAAAAAATACTTCCTCACATTACCTCTGAGCCATCCCCCCTCTATCTTCAAATTGTGCCCTCTTGTTCTTGCACATCTCTTATTCTGAAAGATTCTATGCTCTTAGACTTTGTTGATTCCCTTGAGGTACTTGAAAGTTTCTATCATGTCCCTCCTCTCCCCCCTTTCCTTGAGGGTATACATATTAAGCTCCTTTAGTCTCTCTTCGTATGGCTTCTGGTGCAGACCCTGCACCATTTTAGTTGCCCTCCTCTGGACAGCCTCCATCCTGTCCATGTCCTTACAGAGATGGGGTCTCCAGAACTGCATGCAGTGCTCCAGATGGGGTCTCACCAACTGTCTGTACAGAGGGATAACAACTTCCTGTTTTCCACTGGTGATGCCTCTCCCTATGCATCCCAGTATCCCCCCAGCCCTCCTTACTGCCTTCTCACATTGCTTTCCCATCTTTAGGTCATCTGATATGACTACCCCCAGGTCCCTTTCCATTTTTGTTGCTGTTAGTATCTCACCCCCCCCATTGTGTATGTAACCTCTAGGTGGTGCTATCCCAAGGGCTACTACCCCTGTCTGCTTGGCTAGTAGCAGGTTAAGGGGCCTGGGTACTGAAACGGGTGCCTCCACCCGGAGGTCAGGGTTGTTAGTGGTTAAGCTAACCTGGGCACAGCCCTTCAGGACACTCTAACCCCCCTCTTTCCCTTCTAGTGCTCTGAACAATACACAATAATCACTGTCACAATACCCCTTGTACACCATACAAGTACCCACACTGTTTGCACTTACCACCAGAGCTGGTTCTTCTGGCTCGACCCTGGGGACCCCCTGTAAAACAAGGTTATGCACAGCAAATAGCAACAGTACAGTACTTTTGGCACAAACTGGAACCACAGTCAGATGAAATACAAAAAGAGTTAGATCTGATTTATTCAGGGGACTTGAACAAGGCAGGGCGTAATCAGGTTGATTGGCTTGAAGGCTATATCAGTCAAACAGTTATGCATGCACTTCAGAGTCCCTGCAGAGTCACACACTCTGGGTACCCAGGTGGGGAAGAGGTGGGCTAGTCAGGAATGTTGCTTGGGGTAGGCCGGCATCGCAGCTGGTTGGAGCCCTGTGATGGAAGAAAACAACATGTACAACACACACTGTTTGTAATCTGGAGCCGAAGGGCTCAGTTCGAGAAAGAAAAGGCAACAAGACAATCAGATGACACACTTTAGATTAAGCTGTTATTGCAGGAAGCTACCCTGATGTTTGCTCATGATACCCAATACTGGACACAGGCTGGATGAAAAGCAAGACTGCAGGTTGTTGATCTGGAGTGTCAGGAGAAACAGGGCCCACACGAATCACTGCAGCGTCATTCCTGTTCAAGTGTGGAGCAGGGGGCTGATCCCCAGGTAGGTCTTTCATCGATGACTTTCTCTGTGCAGCGGGTAGTCTGGCTGGGCCAGTGTAGCAAGGCCCAGGCCAATCAGAGATGAATATGGATTTTAGTCTGTGGAGCTGGATGCAGCCTCCAGCAAGCAAACCACAGTTCAGGCAAACAGTGGGGAACCAACTCACAACCCACTATCAGCACACAGCACATTTACATGTAAGGAAAATTCCACTGTACCAGGCCAATGGCTCCCTGGTCACAATCACAGAGTCTCTCCCCAAACCGGGAGTTCAGAGGTGGCTGGAAATCTTGACAGGTCAATCGCATTCAGCAAATCTTCGGTCTTCTTCAGGTCTGAGCCTGGTCACAATTCAGTGGCTTACTTCATTCTCACAACTTGGATTCAGTCCGAAATGACTCTCTTCTCCCTGTCAGGGGGCAGCAGGCAAACAAGCAAGTCAAACTCAAGCCTTTCCACAGTTCTCCCGTGCAAACCTACGCAGCACGGCTGCTCGACTGCCTCGAGCTGTTGCTTCTTCATTTCCCAACTTAGATCTGACCCTAGTAGCAGGCAGCTTGGGACTTTCCCCAGGATCCAACAGGTCCAATTGGCTGATCTGTCTGTCAGTCACAACAAGGGCTCTCCCTCCAAGCTCAACCAGGTGCTAAAAGCCCAGAACTACAATTCGTACAAAGTTTCGCTCCCACAAAGCCCCTGGGGACAGGCTCCATTTTAGAGTCCCCGAAGGTACTGATTGGTCCAGTTGGGCAGTCCAGGACCAAGATGGTGGAGATACACAGAAATGTCCATGCTGCAAGGAAGGCAGGTTAGACAAACTACAATACTATTAACACTCTAATAAATAATCAGCAAACAGATACATCTTTTAACAGAGCTCCCTCTTCGCAATTAGCGATGGCAGAAACGGAGCGATTATCTGGCAGACCGGGTGGGACTCGAGCATAAAAACATTCAGCCCCCTCCCAGATTAATTATAACTGCAATATAGGCAGCTCTTAAAGAGACAGTACACAGAGGCTATACAGGCACCCTCTGGCAATAATGTTTAAACTGCTAAAATACAGGACACCAGCCAGGCAGTGAGCATTTAGGCAAGCTCAAGGAATACTTTTCGGGAACCCCCATTTGTAGGGGGGGTTACACCCTTCCCTGTCTGGAGAAAACATGGCGTCCGCATCAAGTCTGTACCATCACACTATTGAAAATGCAATATAAACGAGACATTTATAACATTAGCATGCTATGCAAATACTATCTGATTCATCAATTAACATAACTTGTCACATTACTATACATTTCCATGTACTTCACCATACTATATCCATTCTGACAATACATTATGCATATTTCACACAGGTAAGTTGAACATTACTATGCTGACTCATGTAATAACTTCTTGTACATTAAACAATGTAAGAGGGGGCCCTTCCCTATCAGCTGATTTGGGGCTGGATGGGGCAGGGGCACCATACTGAAAAGGGAGAACAATCAGTCTGGAATTGGCACTTAAGCTCAGTTTTGGGTAGTGAGCTCTGAGAAACATAAACACCTCTGTGGACTACATTGAGAGGCAAATCCACTGGCCTCCCGGGAGAATCATAGCTGAAGCGTAATACTGGCTTGACAGCTCGGCCAGACTTTCTATGGGGAACATCCACAGTCTCTGTACTTTTGGCGCTGGTCTTGGAGCTTTTCTCACTTGTAAGGGGTGCCTCTGCATGGATGGGAATGTCCAAATCTGGTGCACTGCCCACTCCTTGTTCTGTAGGCTCTGGTTCCATAACACTTGGCTCATTTTGAGAAGGTTCAGGCACAATTAGGCTTTGTGGCTCTGAAAGGGGTCTGCCAGCACTCTCACACTGCTCTTCAAGTTCTGGTGTGTCACCAGAGAGACTCAGACCATCAGCCCTTTCCTTGGGCAATTCACACAGTTCCACAAAACACAAGGAGTCAGCAGCCTCAGACGTAATACTTTGCACTTCACTTTCAGGGAGCATTGACTCCAAAGACGAAGCTGGGGGGTTAGGCAGTCCAGAAGGCCCAGCTTCATCCCCATGATTCAGCACAGGATTTCCTCGAAACAACTGACTCAATTCATAGGAGGGGTAATAGGCATTATAAAATGGGCTAAAAAATCCCAAGGCACTGATTGGCTACAACATCATCTCAGCCGTGTCCTTACCAGATGATATTGTAGCCAACTGGCACTACCAGCCACCAACATGCCGCATGACAACAGCAAATCAGTGAGCTCTGCCAACTGAAAACAAGAACGCTGACTGGCAGAGCTCACTGATGGCACAGCGCGAAACGGATTCGCCTCAGACCGCGCAGTCAATCACACTATCGCAGTTCCAAAAAATCGAAGACAGCATAACAAACCAAAAGACACATCCAGAAACAAAGAAAATACTTCAAAACCGTAAAAAAAATACGAAAAAAAGAAAACCTGTTACTGACGGCAAACCACGCTGTTAAAATATACATCGGAAGTGTCATCCTGTTTAAAAGAGAACCAAAGAAATCCTGCACAGCACCTGTCACATCATGGCTTACACAAGTCCAGCTATTTTCCACATCGATTTCGAAGAAATACTTACCAGTTTTGATGAATATGAGCAACAGCACACTCCTGAAGTTACAGCGCCACAGAACGCTCCACTCCAACCATCCACCTCGACGACTGGCACAGCTGCAGATTCCGTCACCCCCACAGCACAGACTCCCACGACACAATTTTCAGTGACCGAGGCAACTTCAAACATCATAGAAGAAACGATCCCCACCCAACAGCCTGCAAAAAGAAAAAGAAAAGAGAAACATCTCAGTCATTACAGAGAAATAACAGACGAACAACTAGAACAACTTGAGAGAGAAAAAGATGAACAACATACTCAAAAAACAACACAATGGGCAGTCTCAGTTTTTCAAACCTGGGCTCAATCAAAACCATTAACATTAGATCTTCAAACAATAACACCTACTGACCTCTCTAAAATACTTCGAAAATTCTATGCAGAGATCCGTCAGACAGATGGCACAGAATACAGCTTATCAAGCCTCATACAGCTACGAGCCGGCCTTAACAGACACCTCAACAATCCACCTCTAAGCAGAAACATAAACTTGCACAACCATCCTGACATGAACCCAGCAAACAACATTTTCTCAGCAGTTCTCAAAAAGTATAGAAGAGAGGGCAAAGATCGAGCACAGCACCACCCTGCCATATCAGAACAAGATTTACAACTGCTAAAAACCTCTCCTGCTCTATCCCCAAATACACCTAGAGGACTACTCAATAAAGTATGGCTCGACACAACTTTGCATGGCTCAGAGAGGCAGAGAAGGCCTAAGACAACTAAAACCAGAACACTTCGAAATCAAAACTGATGAACAAGGTGCAGAGTACATAACTCTAACGTTCAATGAATATACAAAGAACCACAAAAAAAACGAACCCTCAAAGCAGCAATATCGTGGCTATATATACAGCTTGCCTAATAATCCTCTCTGCCCTGTAAAATCCTTCAAAAAATACCTTGAAAAACTTCCTCCTAACCCTCCAGCTTTTTATTGCCACCCGAGAAAAATTTCAGACAGCCTTGCACAAACTATGAACACTTGGTACACTTGAGAACCTATGGGCATCAATTACCTCTCTAACTTAATGCCAGAAATCAGCAAACAAGCCTCCCTGTCATGCAGATACACTAATCACTCAGTCAGAGCCACAGCTGTCCAACTACTTTCACTTGCAGGCCTAGAAGCCCGACAGATCATGTCTGTTACCGGCCATAAATCAGAATCCAGCCTCCCTCTTATTGGGCTGCCACCAAGATCGTCAACGTTGGAGCCATATCCTATCTCAAAAGCAAAGTACAAAACAATAAAGCCAATCCATCTCCTTTCATGTTGCAAAAACAAAACTGGCGACAAGAAAATGCTATACCTTGCTCCAGCTCCAACACTGCTCCCATCACCGGAAATATACCAGATTCCGCTCCCGACGAGAATCAAACCCCAGAAGAAACCTTCCCAGCAACAAGCCTCATACACCAATTCAATGCCACTACGAAAACATCAGCATTCAACGTCCAAAACTGCGTGATGCACAACGTAAAGTTCATAACCCTATCAAAGTAACATGCAGCACCACGTAACAGGAAGCAGTAGCATCTCAACAAAAACGAGCACAGTTAAATTAACTTTTAAATTTTAAAAGTTCTGAGCACAGTTTCTCAATTTGACTTTAAATGTTACAAACTTCATTTAAACAGTTTGTTTTTAACGTCTGTAATCGCAAGAAAGAAATGAACTTCTCTGCACCTGACATCTGCAAGAAAATTAACTGCAATATTTACAGTAAGACACTCTTTCCTGTTTAATCCTCAAAATGTTTCCTTAATTCAAACAAAAATAAAACTGTTAAAATGTTTAAAATTGAATAACAAAAATATATTTAAAAGCTTTAACAACTCATTTTAAACAACTAAGCAAGTTACTATCCTAATGGCAATAATACAATGGTAAAAGGACTATTTTTCCCTACAATCTGTTCTTCTATTATTTAAGAAAATTTCAATAAAAAACTTTCAGAATCACAAATGTTTATTCACTTTACTGTTGCCTATTTATAAGCGCATAATAACACACTCCAGTGTGGGTTGCGTGCTGATAAAACGCGCCTAGGGGCATAAGGCACCCGACGCAGCGCCTCGTGCCTTATGCCTAGGCGTAGTTTTATCAGCACGAACCACACCTCGTCGTGTGTTATTGCTTACTTATCACACTCACTGTCATCAGAGGTAGACTGGCAGTCACTATCATTCTGGACCTGCTGCGGGGGAAACCTGAAATTCGTGACCACTGGGGTAGGTAGACTCTGTCTCTTTCTTGCAGCAGCACGCATCACCAGCTCAGGGGAATCAATTTCTGATGGTTCAGCCTCAATTATGACTTGGCCGATAGGTAGCAAGTGGTTACGGTGCATGGTCTTAACAGCTTTGAAGTTATTCTCTGGGCGCACCTTGTACACGGGTAAGTCATCCAACTTTCCAACTACTACATGGGGAAGATGGTGCCATTGATCAGCAATTTTGTGTTTGCTACGCAGTCCCAAATTACGTAACAACACACGGTCTCAAGGTCGAAGCTCTTGAGCCTTTACTTTTTTATCATGCCTCTCTTTGTTGGCGAGATTTCTCTTTGTGGTCATTGTCTGGGCCAGTTGATAGGCATGGTTCAATTGAGCTTTCAGTTTCTGTACGTATTGCAGGTAGTTTTCGGCTCAGACCCCATCTGGAGAGACCCAAAAGCAGACATCAACTGGCAGTTGGGCCTCCCTCCCGAACATGAGGCGGTAGGGGGAGAACCCAGTAGCATCATTTTTTGTGCAATTGTATGCGTGTACCAAGGTTCTAATCTGCTGGCTCCACTTATGTTTGTCTTTTGGGTGGAGAGTGCCCAGCATGTCTAGAAGGGTGCAATTAAGTCATTCTGGTTGAGGGTCCCCTTGGGGATGATAGGGGGTGGTTTTTGACTTCTGCAACCCCCATAGAGAGAGCATTTCTTTTGATTAGTCGACTCTCAAAGTCTCTGCCCTGGTCAGAGTGGATCTGCTGGGGGGCACCATAGTGAACGAAGAAATTTTCCACTAGCACCTTGGCCACAGTAGAGGTCTTTTGATCGCTGGTGGGAAAAGCTTGTGCATACCATGCGAAATGATCCGTAACCACTAACACATTGCCAATATTCTGCTGATCAGGTTCTAAAACACAAAAAGTTTATGCAGACCAGTTACATGGGGGTGCTAGTAGTAATATTAACAAGGGGGCAGCTCTCTGAGGCAGGGCTTTTCTTTGCAGGTAGTGACTACAAGTCTTTACATGGTGCTCAACATCGGCCCCAACCTTGGGCCAGTAGAGGCGAGATCATACCAGATCAAGGGTCCTGTCAATACCGAGGTGCCCCATGTGATTGTGGAGGGACCCAAGTACCAAATCTTTAAAGGCTCTGGGCAGGACCAAATGCTGCTTGTCTACTTGGCCACTACAATCTACTCTCTCTCTATATAACAACTGATTGAGCAACTTCAACCTGGGGCCTTCTTTAAACAACAGAACAGTTCGCAAGTTGGGGAACGCAACTTGGACACATCTTTCCCTGCACACAGGGCATCAAGTGATGGCTGAATCATAGGATCTTGGAATTGAGCCCACTGAATGCTATCACTGTCAAATTGAGGTACTGCAGTAATATCTAGAGAGAGAGAAGTGGCAATAAGCAGCCGGTATGCAGGTATCAGGAGGGCCCAAGCAATCCACTAAACAGTCCACTGTGTCCGCAGACATCTGTTCATCTCGGTCAAACGTTTGGCACAAGACTCGGATGTCAGGTTCAGACAGCCTGGCCCAATCACTCTTGGAAACTGGCCTTCGTGACAAGGCATCAGCATCAATATGGTTCAGTCCTGGCCTGTATTCAACAGCATAATCATAGGTTGATAAGTCGGAAAGCCACCGGTGCCCAGTGGCATCTAACTTAGCTGAAGTCTGTACATAGGTTAACGGGTTATTGTCGGTCTTTACCGATATCTTTGCCCTATGGAGGTATTCATGAAACTGGTCAATGATGGCCCATTTTAGCACAAGGAACTCCAACTTATGTACAGGGTAGTTTCGCTCTGACGGGGTCAAGTTCCTACTGGCGAAAGCCACTGGTCTCAAACCATCCTCATGGTCTTGATACAGCACAGATCCTAGACCCTGCAGACTAGTGTCCATATGCAGCACATAGGGTTTGGTGGGGTCAGCATAGGCGAGGTTGGGGGCATGTGTGAGCTGGTATATGATTTCGTGGAAGGCTGCTTCACAGTTGGGCATCCAGCAGGGCCCAAAAAGTTCACCTGTGCAGAAGTGTACTTTCTCTGGTTCTTTGACAGACCTTTTTTTGTATTTACGATTGGTAGGAAGGAAACCCTGGGTAAGATTCAAGAGTGGGCGAATCACCTTTGTATAGTCATTTATGAACCTGCGGTAGTAACCACAGAACCCCAGAAAGCATTGTAGTTCTTTCAAATTATGGGGCTGGGGCCAAGTTGTCAGTGATTCAACCTTATTGGAATCAGTCTCTATCCCTTTTATAGACACTATGTGCCCCACATACTTCACTGAGGTTTGGAAAAACTGGCACTTATCAAGGGACAACTTGAGGCCGAAGTCTTCCAGTCGGTCTAGGACTTTAAACAGTCGGGTCTCACGCTCCTCTAATGTGCTTCCAAACACAATGACATCGTCCAGGTACACCAGACATTCCAGCAAATTCATATCTCCCACCACACGTTCCATCAGTCGCTGAAAGTTGGCCGGGGTGCCCAATATCCCCTGTGGCATCCTCAGAAATTCGTAGAACCCCAGTTGACAGATGAAGGCTGTTTTCTCATGGTCCTCTGGGGCCATCGGAATCTGGTAGTATCCACTGCGAAGATCCAATACCGAGAACCATTTGCTCCCATTCAAACAATCCAGGGCATCTTGTATACGGGGCATGGTGCATTGATTGGTGATGGTCCACCAGTTCAGGGTTCGATAATCAACACACATCCTCACAAACCCATTCTTCTTATGCACAACCACAATGCGAGAGGCATATGGGCTTCTTCATTCTTGCATCACACCAGCAGCGAGCATTTCCTGCAGGTGTCTCCTCACATCATCTGCGTCTGCTGGGGCGAGGTGTCGGGATCTCTCTCGAAATGGCCGGTCGTCATGCAGGCATATGTGATGCTCTGTACCCTGGACACACCTCACGTCCCATTCTTTTAATTAAAACACTTGGTCCCTCTGGGTGAGTTTCTTGCTAATTCTAGCCTTCCATTCAGCTGGTAACAGGAAGTCACCAAAGTCAAATAAGTCCGGGGTCACTCTCTCCTTCTCGCCAGAGCACTTGTTGCTGGGTGATACAGCAGTGTCTGCACAGTGTACAGTAGCTAGGGTGCACCCTCTGTTCACTCGGATTTCCCGATCTGACACATTCTGAATCTGGACCATCACTCGTCATGCATAGGCGTGGGCACAAGCAGGCAAGATGCTGGGTTTGAGCAATAATCCTTCTGGCAATTTTCCATTGCCTAGCACATCCAACATCGGTATTTTGTTCCTGACATCTTTCCAGAGACATACCTCCCCGTGAATGGTACACTGGGCATTTGCTGCCAGTACCAGAGAGTCAGGATCCTTCTTCCACATGACCCCCACAGGTTCATCCTGGTCCACTTCCTAGGGGTTTCCATGGCAAATCATAGGCCGTCTTGATCAGAGCCGGAATTCTTAGGGCCCTCCCAGTCCATCGCCCTTGTTTCTCATGACAGAGTTGCGCCAGTCTCCCAGACATATGGGCGTTTGTCCCAATTAACAGGGGAACCCCATCATGTTTTCCAGTGAATGACAGGCGAACCGGGTCTGTCTGTCCTCCCCACAGTGGTAGCAAAAATTGGGTTCTCTAGAGTCTCTGAGTGGTTGCGGGACATTTCCCTGCCTGGGTACATCAGGAGCACCTCAGGACCCTTCTTTAACTTGTGACAAAGCAATAGGGCCAGATAGAATTCACCCCAGAATTCTAAAAGAATTAAGCAGAGAACTGAGGACACCACTGACTATCCTTTTTAACAAATCATGGGAGGATGGTGTGGTACCTGAGGACTGGAAGAAGGCTGATGTGATTCCCCTTCACAAAAGTGGGACCAAGACAGAGGTAGAAAACTACAGACCTGTCAGTTTGACCTCTGTGGTAGGGAAAGTGATGGAATCACTTCTGAAGGAAAGAATTGTTGAGTACCTAGAGGCCAGTGGGGCACAGGACCCAAGGCAGCATGGGTTCACAGTGGAAGGTCATGTCAGATGAAGCTAATTGATTTCTTTGACTGGGTGACCAAAGTAGTAGACCAGGGAGGGGCTGTGGACATGGCCTACCTAGACTTTAGCAAGGCATTTGACACAGTCCCACACAAAAGATTAGTAGTCAAATTAACCAGCCTGGGAGTGGGTCCCAGGGTGGTAGCCTGGGTAAAACATTGGTTGAACAACAGGACACAGAAGGTAATTGTAAATGGAGTCACTCTGAAGAAAGAGGGGTAACTAGTGGGGTACCGCAGGGTTCAGTACTGGGTCCAGTCCTTTTTAATGTCTTTATAAGTGACATTGCAGAGGGACTGGAAGGAAAAGTATGCCTCCTTGCAGATGACATAAAGATCTGCAACAGGGTTGATACACAAGGAGGCGTGGAAAGGATGAGAAGGGACTTGGCAAAGTTGGAGGAATGGTCAGAAGTATGGCAGCTTGGATTCAATGCAAAGATGTGCAAAGCATTGCACCTGGGAAACAAAAACCCAGGGGAAGAGTACACAATGAGGTAGTAACAACAACAAAAATGGAAAGGGACCTGGGGGTAATCATATCAGATGACCTTAAGGTTGGCAAGCAATGTGAGAAGGCGGTAGGGAGGGCTGGGGATACTGGGATGTACAGGGAGAGGCATCACCAGCAGAAAACAGGAAGTTGTTATCCCACTGTACAGACAGTTGGTGAGACCCCCTCTGGAGTACTGCATCCAGTTCTGGAGACCCCATCTCCGCAAGGACAAAGACAGGATGGAGGCAGTTCAGAGGAGGGCAACTAAAATGGTGCAGGGTCTGCAAGAGAAGCCATACGAGGAGAGACTAAAGGAGCTTAATATGTATACCCTTGAGGAAAGGAGGGAGAGGGGGGACGTGATAGAAATGTTTAAGTACCTCTGTGGAATCAACAAAGTCCAAGAGAGTAGCATCTTTCAGAAAAAGAGATTGCAAGAACAAGGGGACACAATTTGAAGATAGAGAGGGACGGCTCAGGGCAATGTGAGGAAGTACGGTATTTTTTTCACAGAGAAGGTGGTGAACACATGGAACAGCCTTCCTGGGGATGTTGTGGGGTCTAAAACTGTGGGAGAATTCAAGAATGCATGGGACAGACATAAGGCAATTTTTGTGGGGGGGGTGTAGGAAGAAATAGGCTGTTGGTTAAATAGGATATGCAGCTTATCCTCTAGGTAGGGAAATGGGCAGACTAGATGGGCCAAGCAGTCCTTATCTGCCATCAAAGTCTATGTTTCTATCATACAGTCCAGTAGGGGGACACACTAAGGCCAGTGTCTCGACATGTTCATCCACTCCATCCACTGAGATAGGGGAAGACAACCAGATCCGAATATACCCTGAATATGGATAAGACTTCTCGCTCAACCCCCCACACATGCAAGCTTTCCAAGGATTGTAGGGGCACATCAGGCAGGTGCCTTCAATACCAGTCTTAGAACACTATAGTCACTTGAGACCCACTGTCAAGCATGGCCTGGGCAGACAAACCATTCACCTTTACTGTAGTTTCCATTGAAGGGCCCACCACCTCGGACCATTAAGGTGATGCAGACTTGGATGTCGACTTAGCAGCGGCCTTTGAAGAGTAACTTTTTCATGCAGCTCCACCTTGTGACCAGTTATTGCTCCATTGCAGCCAGGCTAGTAGTCTAACAGTAACCTTTCTCAAGTTCTCCAGTGAATGACAGGTGAACCGAGTGTGTCCATCCTCCCCACAGTGGTAGCAAAAATTGGGTTCTCTAGAGTCTCTGAGTGGTTGCTGGCCGTCTCCATGCCTGGGTACATCAGGGGCACCTCAGGGCCCTTCTTTAACTTGTGACTTACGCTCTTGATCCTTTGGACTTCCACCAAGTTTGGGGGTTTGTGTGGCTCATAGTAGGTCCCCCACCAGGGCTCTCAATTCTCGTACTCCTTCCACTAGGTTACCTTCAGTCCAGGTTTCTGAGGAGACAACATGCTCCCCCACCCCACTAGGTGGGGCCTCACTTTTTAACTCAAGGGGTGCCTGATAGAGGTCAAGATCTCTTGCTGCATCGGCGGCTTGTTGGCTGACCCTCAACTCTGTCAATTCTTTAATCAACTCTCTCATCTGCTGTGCCTCAATTACTTCTCTCAGGGGTCTGGCAGGTACGGACAACCCCAGCATAGTTCTCCCAGCCCTCTTCATCATTCTCTGCCTCACAAATCTCTTTCATGAGGTGACAATACTCAGGAGGATTAGCCTTCCTGTCTTGCAATTTAAGTCTTAGCATCATCACACTAGAGTACCTGGCTGACCTGAGAATATGGTCCAATCTGACCCGATTCAGTTCCTTAGCAGGCACCCCTCCTTTTCTGTGGGCCCTCTGCAGAGCCCTCTCAATTTTGGTAACAAACAACTTCTCATGCTTCCATTGCTTGGCAGATTTGAATTTCCACAGTAAATCGTCCCCCGACTCAGTGCTTCCAAAAACTCCCTCCAATGCAGAGAGGTATTCAGCTGTAGTAGCCTCTGGGCTAGTGACTCATAGGAAGTGAATGGCCTCCAGTGCAGGGCCCCCTTAAACTTTCCATGAATCTCTTTCTTTTTTTTCCCCCTCAGAGCACTGCCACTCCTGGACCAGGGGGTAGCATAGTCCATCCATGCTTCCAGGTCATCCGCCCCTACAGGCACTGGGACTGTACCCGAGAAAAGTCTAAGTCTACGGTAAGAGTCCAGGTGCACAGGTGGGATTACTAAGGGGGAGGTGACCGTGGGGGATCCCTTAGGGGAGGCAGAAGACGCTATTGGGGACTGTAATGGTGTGGGTTCTTCAGAAAGGTCTAGCACCTTCACTAACTCTTGGGCAGTTCGCCTCTCAGAAGCTAACAGCTTAAGCAGCTTGTCCTTGAACCCCTCTATACTGTGGGACCCACCAGGGTAGTCGATCACTGTGTAAGTGGATGATCCTCCACTCCATCTGGGCCCCTTCAGACAGAATAACAGGGGGTACCGTCTCTGGATCTGTGGGAAAGCTGCAGGAGAGTAAAACTACCTTGGTCTGGTCAAATAGGTCTGAATCCCTTCCCTTCACTTCAGCTTTTCCCAAACACTTAACATGCTCCACAGCTTCTACAATAACAGCATTAGTGGTCCCTAATGGGACATCCATTAACAAGAGGGCCTGTTGAGGATCTGCCCCCTCAACCACACTCCACCACATCATTTGGTGTACTAACAGCTAATGGGGGCAATTTTGAACTTAGGCATAGCAAACTCTTCCATTTTTTCACCAGTTCTGAACATAATGGGGCAATTCCCTCCTCTGGCCAATAGAAGATGCTAATCCCAGCAATGTCTCCAAGATATAACCCCAAGATGGTGCTATCCCAAGGGCTACTACCCCTAATTGTTTGGCTAGTAGCAGGTTAAGGGGCCTGGGTACTGAAACGGGTGCCTCCACCTGGAGGTCAGGGTTGTTAGTGGTCAAGCTAACCTGGGCACAGCCCTCCAGGACACTGTAAATCCCCCTTTCCCTTCTAGTGGCCTGAACAATACACAATAATCACTGTCACAATACCCCTTGTACACCGTACAAGCACCCACACTGTTTGCACTTACCACCAGGGCTGGTTCCTGTGGCTCGACCCTGGGGACCCCCTGTAAAACAAGGTTATGCACAGCAAATAGCAACAGTACAGTACTTTAGGCACAAACTGGAACCACAGTCAGATTAAATGCAAAAAATCAGGTTGATTGGCTTGAAGGCTATATCAATCAAACAGTTATACATGCACTTCAGAGTCCCTGCACAGTCACACACTCTGGGTACCCAGGTGGGGATGAGGTGGGCTAGTCAGGAACGTTGCCCGGGGTAGGCCGGCATCGCAGCTGGTTGGGGCCCTGTGATGGAAGAAAGCAACGTGCGCAACACACACTATTTATAATCTGGAGCTGAAGGGCTCAGTTCGTGAAAGAAAAGGCAACAAGACGATCAGATGACACACTTTAGATTAAGCTGTTGTTGCAGGGAGCTACCCTGATGTTTACTCATGACACCCAATACTGGACACAGACAGGACAAAAATTGAGACTGCAGGTTGTTGATCTGGAGTGCCAGGAGAAGCAGGACCCACACGAATCACCAAGGCATCATTCCTGTTCAAGCGTGGAGCAGGGGGCTGATCCCCAGGCAGGTCTCTCGTTGATGGCTTTCTCTGTGCAGCAGGTAGTCTGGCTGGGATTTCAGTCTATGGAGCTGGATGCAGCCTCCAGCAAGCAAAACAGAGTTCAGACAAACAGTGGGGAACCAACTCACGACCCACTATCAGCACACAGCACATTTACATGTAAGGAAAATTCCACTGTACCAGGCCAATGGCTCCCCGATCGCAATCGGAGAGTCTCTGCCCAAACCGGGAGTTCAGAGGTGGCTGGAAATCTTGACAGGCCGATCGCATTCAGTAAATCTTCAGTCTTCTTCAGGTCTGAGCCTGGTCACAATTCAGTGGCTTACTTCATTCTCACAACTTGGATTCAGTCCAAAATAACTCTCTTCTCCCTCTCAGAGGGCAGCAGGTAAACAAGCAGGCCACACTCAAGCCTTTCCACAGTTCTCCCGTGAGAAACTACGCAGCACGGCTGCTCGACTGTCTCGAGCTGTTGCTTCTTCACTTCCCAACTTAGATCTGACCCTAGTAGCAGGCAGCTTGGGACTTTCCCCAGGATCCAAAAGGTCCAATTGGTTGATCCGTCTGTCAGTCACAACAAGGGCTCCCCCTCCAGGCTCAACCAGGCACCAAAAGCCCAGAACTACAATTCCTACAAAGTTTTGCTCCCACAAAGCCCCTGGGGACAGGCTCCATTTTAGAGTCCCCAAAGGTACTGATTGGTCCAATTGGGCAGTCCAGGACCAAGATGGTGGAGATACACAGAAATGTCCATGCTGCAAAGAAGGCAGGTTAGACAAACTACAATATTATTAACACTCTAATAAATAATCAGCAAACAGATAACATCTTTTAACAGAGCTCCCTCTTCGCAATTAGTGATGGCAGAAACGGAGCGATTATCTGGCAGCCTGGGCGGGACTCGAGCATAAAAACACTCAGCCCCCTCCCAGATTAATTATAACTGCAAGCTAGGCAGCTCTTAAAGAGACAGTACACAGAGGCTATACAGGCACCCTCTGGCAATATCGTTTAAACTGCTAAAACGCAGGACACCAGTCTGGCAGTGAGCATTTAGGCAGTCTCAAGGAAGACTTTTCCGGAACCCCCATTTGTAGGGGGTTGCATGTACTCTTCCCCTGGGTTTTTGTTTCCCAGGTGCATTACTCTGCACTTCTTTGCATTGAATCTAAGCTGACATACATTTCACCATTCCTCCAACCTTGACAAGTCCCTTCTCATCCTTTCCACCCCAACTTGTGTATCAACCCTGTTGCAGATCTTTATGTCATCTGCAGAGAGACATACTTTTCCTTCCAGTCCCTCCGCAATGTCACTTAGAAAGACATTAAAGAGGACCTATCCCAGTACTGGATCCTGTGGTACCCCACTAGTAACCCCCCTTTCTTCAAAGTGGACTCTGTTTACTATTACCTTCTGCATCCTGTTGTCCAGCCAATTCTTTACCCAGGCTACCACCTTGGGTCCCACTCCAAGGCTGGCTAACTTGTTTATTAATCTTTTTGTGGGACTGTGTCAAATGCCTTGCTAAAGTCTAAGTAGGCCATGTCCACAGTCCCTCCCTGGTCTACTACTTCGATCACCCAGTCAAAGAAGTCTATTACATTCATTTGACATGACCTTCCCACTGTGAATCCATGCTACACTGGGTCCTGTGCCCCACTGGCCTCTAAGTACTCAACAATTCTTTCCTTCAGAAGTGATTCCATCATTTTTCCTACCACTGAGGTCAAACTAACAGGTCTGTAGTTTCATGCCCCTGCATTGTTCCCACTTTTGTGAAGTGGAATCACATCTGCTTCCAGTCCTCAGGTACCACATCATTCTCCCATGATTTGTTAAAGAGGGTAGTCAGTGGTGTCACTAGTTCTCCCCTTAGTTCTTTTAGAATTCTGGAGTGAATCCCATCAGGCCCCACTGCCTCATCCACCTTCAGTTTTAAGAGTTCTTTCAGAACCCTTTCTTCTGTGAATGGACTGTTATTGATCCTCCTACCCAGAGTGTTTCTATTGTTTGGTTTAAGTACCTCCCCCTCCTCTTCTTTTGTGAATACTGAGCAGAAGTATTCATTTAGTATCCCTGCTTTTTCACTGTCACCCTCTGCCCACATTCCCTCCCCTTGCAAACACTTTTAATAACACCTTCATGGATCTGAGTGGTGTCCCCCCCCCCTCCGATTTCTTCTGTCAGTCCAGCACAAGTTACTGCACTGGGAAACTGAACCTACCCGCTTCTCGCCCTCCTTTCTACTTCAGAGTCATCACGGTTGCTGAAGCCAGAAAATACCTCCTCAAGGAGCTAGGGAAAACAAGATTTAGTGGTTATACCCTGGATCTTAAATTTGTCGCACTCACTTTGGATGAAATATTGGCACCCCTCACCCATATTAATCTATCTCTTAGGTACTCACAATTCCCACAATTATGGAAATCTGCAGTCGTGACTCCTGTACACAAGAGTGGGGATTGCCCACTATGTGGTAACTACAGACCAATCTCCATCCTCCCTCTGCTCTCCAAAGCCTTGGAACGTATAGTGGCAGACCAGCTGGTAGCATACCTGGAAAAATATCAACTACAATGCCCACAACAGCAGGGGTTCAGGAAAGGTCATAGTACCACTACTGCCTCGCTAGAGTTCATAGGCTTCATTCAAAATTCTTTAGATCTTGGTAACCTAGTTGGGTGGCTTTTATTGACTTAACAAAAGCTTTCAGTATGGTAAACCATGCCCTTTTGATCAACCAGCTTGCGGACAATGGTCTCTCCTCTGACTCTGTAGCCTGGTTTAGAAGCTAGCTGCATAGCTGGATGCAGCAGGTCAAGATTGGCAATGTCCTCTCTGACAGCAGACCTGTCCATTCAGGAGTCCCGCAAGGGTCTATCCTGGGTCCTCTTCTGTTAAGTATGTTCCTTAACAAGTTCCTTCACTCCTGCCAGAGTCACATTGACAACAATGTTGAAATCCCGACAGCAATGGGAACAGTATCGACTGTCTGCATTGTTCACATCAGGATGAGCTGTTTTTTGTGGATGCTTTGCCCCCACATCCCCCATCCAGAGGGCTCTGCCCCCACACTCCCTATCTCTAATTAACCAACTCTGAGTCAGAGTTGTTTCAAGGTGGGGGTGTAGCACCGAGAGACAGAGTGCTGGTGTACAATGGAACAATCACAGCGACCTGGTGAGATTTATTGCTGTGATGGTCTTCACTGTATAAAAGTGAATATGCTGACGGTATACCAAATTCTGAAATATTAATAAATAAAATAAAAATAAATAAAGGATTTGTTAAAATACAGATATACAATATCCACAGTGGTGCCTTGGTCCACTGCTCTTGTAACCCAGTCAAAGAATTCTATCATATTTGTTTGGCATGAGCATCCTGCCGTGAAGTCATGCTGCTTTTGGGTCAAGTTTCCCACTTTCTTTCAGGTACTCCACTATCTATTCTTTAGCAATGCCTCCAATAATTTACCCATCACTTGAGGTCAGGCTGACTGGGCAGTAATTTTCTGCTACCACACTGCTACCACTCTTGTGCAATGGCACAACTGTGGCCCTTCTCCAGTCCTGTGGCACTATGCCATCTTCCAGTGACTTGTTAAATAGTTCGGCTAGCGGAGCTGCAAGTTCCTCCCTCTGTTCCTTCAGAACTGTCGGGTGTATTCCATCTGGCTCCATTGCCTTGTCCACCTTTAAGTTAAACAGCTCCACAGGAACCCTTTCTTTTGTAAAGGGGCTGGTGTCTACTCCACTGTTGTGGAGATGTGCCTTGGCTGGTGCTGGACTATTACCTTTGTATTCATGGGTGAAGACCGAGCAGAAGAATTTGTTGAGTACTTCCACCTTGTCTTTGTCATTCACCACCAGCTGTCCCTCTTTAGTTGCTAAGCTGGTTATTCCTCCCCTTACTCTTTATTTTTCCAGTGATAACGAAAGAATGTTTTGTCCCCCCCCCCTTCACTCCCTGTGCTATTCTTTCCTCCATCTGGGCCTTGGCTACCCTAATTACTGTTCCTACTTCCTTGAGTTTAATCCTGTATTCCTCACTATCCTTCTCGGATTTGGTCTCCTTGTACATTCTATAAGCTTTTTTGTTATCTCTAATTATAATTTGACACCTCTTCCACTCTGAATCTGCTCTGGTTCCATGTGTTATTTCCTGTTCTGAATTCATTATGTTTGTTAACCATACCCAGAAATCTAGATTGCTATGCTGTTATCAGTTCTTTTGATTTTTATTCACCCAAAAGTTCCAAAGTTGCCATTTTTTTATTATGTTTACTGTGCACGCATGCGCAGCAAACATGTTGTTACAATAACCTCATTTCAGAGGTGTGTCACTGTCAGGTCCAGTGCAGTTCAAGCTGCAGTGGGCTTGACAGTGACAGTCCAGTGATCAGCAAGGCTGATCATGACACTGTTCTTTGCTTGCTGGGCAGAAACGTTGTGTAGTGTGAGGACTGAACTGCTCCTATCACAGATACGGCTCACCCTGTTCATGTGCATGACACCACCCAGCAGGCAGTTGAGTGGTGTCATTATACTTCTTCACAAAATATTCCCTGTCCAATTCCATAAGTCCCCCCTCCCTGGATAAGAGGTTATCTGCAAACCCCCAACCCCACACACACACAACACACCAATTAGCCCCACCTCCCACCTCCCCATAGCCTCCCGAACAGTATCTTTACCTTTTGCTTGAAAAAACATTTTCAGTCCCATGGTGGTGCAGCTTGTGCGTGTCTTCAGTCCAGGTAAGTGAATGAATGGCAGTGTCCACCTACAGTAATGTCTGATTGGCTCAGGCATTACTATAGAAGGACGTCACCATTCATTCACTTACCTGGACCAAAGACAAGAGCAATCTGGATTCTAGTTTAATTATCTGTGATCAGCCCATGCTTTGCTTTCACCCACTGCAATAAAGAGACAGCGTTTCTTTGTGCCCCCACAGTCTTTGTATCCCCTTAGCCCAGTAGCCCCTCTGGACCAGCTAGATGATCCTCAGCCACTTGCAAACCCACAGCTGAAGGAGAATGTACAGTTTCTGTTTTCCTTCTGCTCACCATTTGCTTGGAATACTCCTCATCTTTCCCCACCGCCCATGTCCATACCACCCCATTCCTGCTTGTTTTTGTAGGTAAGTGGATCACTCTTGCAAAGGTTTGTTTTAAGGTTGGCTGGTGGGGGCTACAAAGTGGGCTGCATCTGACTATAAGCAGGGTCTCTGGCTCTCTCTCAGCAGATGGCCATGTTAGACAGAGAAGTGTTCACTCCTCAGCAATGACGACGTTGAAACTGAGCCAGCACTGCAGGACTGGAGCATGTAGTAATTCTCTAACATGCATCACAATCTTGCGTATCAATAGATGCCCTTTTTAATTATCTGTGATCGGCTCCTGCTTGCCTTTCACCACTGCAATAAACTGTGACATTTCTTTGTACCCCCACCACCTTTGCTTCCCCTTCCACTTAGCTTGTTAGCCCCTCCAGACCAGCCGAATGGTCCCCGTTCACATGCCCACCCGCTGCCGAGGGAGAAGGCACAGTTTCTGTTTTCCTTCTGCTCATCACTTTGCTCAGAGCACATGCCAACAAGCCCTTCCAGCAGGGATTGGTGCCAAGTGTAGTAAATAACACTGAAAGGGGCTTAGTCACATAGCCATTTCACTCACTGATCTAAGCCTTATTTTTGAAACAAACACATTTTTACCCCATCCTGCTTATATACTGCTGGGGTTGCAGTGAAATTTTTTTGGGGGAGGTGCATATCTTTGTTCTTTGTTCTGTAACTAAGATTTCTGTCTAGCTGTCAAAGCCCTAACATCCATGCCCTCTGGTATCCTGGTCTAGAAACAATAATTTTAAGGCTTTCTTAAATAACTTGTCCATTTTTGTGAACTCTTTTCTCCAGCTTATTGTTCTGGGTCTGGGATCCCACATCTGATACACTATGGATCTCCTGGGGAAGCTCCAGCATACTGTATGACAATCGGAGTACCAGTAGGTCACCACAGATATCACCATTCTCTATACTGCTATACCTCATGGGTTGGGACTGCAGGCAGTGGAACACCATTTGGTACAGCAAACCACAGACAACATCCCTCAATTCTTCCTCCTACAGGCCCTTGGCGTTATACTACACAAAAATTATATTGTGTTTTACAAGGTGTTTTTTATTTGCAGTGCTGGGGCACTGCAATGGGAGCAGCTGTCACCCTCTCATACAGTATGCCAACTTATATATGGGCCTGTGGAAGGAAGAATTTGTGCTGAATCAGCAAATTAATCCTTTTTGGGGAGATACTGTGCTCTGGCTGTGAAGGTGGACAGATCACCAGGCCCAGATGGAGTACATCCAAGGGTACTAAAGGAACTGGCTGAGGAGCTGGCAGGGCCGCTGGCAGACCTATTTAATAGTTCACTAGAGACAGGCGTAGTACTGCAGGACTGGAGAACAGCACATGTAGTGCCGCTCCACAAAAGTGGTCCCAAGGATGACCCAGGGAATTACAGACCAGTCTGTCTGACCTCCATTGTGGGCAAGCACATGGAGACCATACTAAAGGAAAGGTTGGTGGAATATCTAGAGGAGCATGGTCTCCAGGATGCGAGGCAGCATGGGTTCATGGGGAGGGGGGAGATTGTGTCAAACAAATCTGATTGACTTCTTTACCTGTGTCACTAAGATAGTAGACAGGGGCCAAGTGTTAGAGATCTTCTATCTTGATTTTAGCAAGGCCTTTGACTCTGTGCCCCACAAAAGGTTGATCAGGAAGTTGGTGGATCTCGGAGTTGGGGAAAAGATGGCCAGATGGGTGGAAAACTGGCTGAAGGACAGAACCCAGAGGGTGGTTGTGGGGGGAGAGTTATCTGGCACAAGACAGGTAACCAGTGGGGTCCTGCAGGGCTCGGTGCTGGGGCCAGTGTTCTGTAGCGGCTCTACCAGGGTACAGCTGGGGTACAACTGTTGGCAGCCAGGGCACTGATATATTGTTACTATGGGGGAAGCTCTGCACCACATGGGGCACCAACTGGGGCACAGCATTTATTTATTTATTGCAATTGTTTCACCAGGAAAGGCACACTGAGCAAAACGATGCTCGTCTCCTGGTGCAACCTTGGGGGAAGGGTACACAGGGAGGATGACACACAAGTTATCACAATAGAGATACATTAATTAGATGTACATAGTTATATGTGCAATAGATACATTGGACAGATGTACTGTAGCTTGGAATTACTTGGTTACAGCAAAGGGTAAACATTTTTAATAAAGAGCGTTAACCAGTATATACAGCAAGTTAGACAGACAAACTACCTACATTTGAGCACAGATTGGAGCAGAAAACTATAGTCTATGCAGGACAGAGAGGGTCAGAAGTGCGAGAGGAGAGAAGAGCCTTTAGGTATATAGCCAGCGTCCAGTGAAGGTCATGCCGCTGGTAGGCATGGGAATTGGAAGGGGGAGAGAGTCATTTATTAGGGAGTGCAGGCACAGTTTACAGTGAGGTAGTTTGCCAGGGCAGCTGACAGGGAATAGGTAGAGGACGAGTGATGGATTTGAGGGGGGAATGAATTCCAGAGTTTAGGGAAACAGTATGAGAAGGTTGTTACTCCAGCTGAGGTCATCCGACTGGGGATATTTAGTAGATGGGTGTCAAGGGATCGCAGGGAGTGAGGTGGTGTGGGGACCGGCAACAGTGAGGAGGAGAGGTGGGGGGGAGGGAGCCAAGCCACAATTTTGATACAAACTTGGAGCAGTGCTGTAGGTGTCGATTTTCGAGGGAGGGGAATGTGAGGGAATGGTAGAGATCACAGTGGTGGGAGCAGGAGGGCATTGAGGGCGAAGCAGCAGAAGGCGTTGAAAAGGGTGTCAAGCTTGGATAAAGTGGCTTTGGGTGCTGCACTGTAAACTATGTCACAGTAGTCAATCGTGGGAAGGATCATTTTCTGCACTAGTTCCCGTCTAACCGAGGGTGGGAGGCAGGAGCGGTTCCTGTAGAGGGCACCTAGCTTGGGTCAGAGTTGTTTTATGATAGCATCAATGTGATCAGAGAATGTAAGATGGCGGTCTAGCCATACCCCTAAGTAATCGAAGGAAGCAACGTCAACTAGGGTAGTCCCATCCAGTGTGTAGAAGGATGGCAGTGAGGGGAGTCGGGACAGCCTCTGATGTGTGCCGAAGGACATAGTAACAGTCTTTTTAGCACTGAGCGCGAGTTGGTGCAATCTGAACCAGTGCTGAACTTTATTGAACTCGATCTGGAGGGTGGACACTACTTCATCTGGGGAGGAGCCAGTGGCGAACAGGACGGTGTTGTCAGCATACATGTGAATAGACGAGGCTGTGTAGATTTGAGGCAGGTCATTGAGAAAAATGGAGAACAAGATGGGGCCAAGGACCGGGGACACCAGTGGTCACGGGGAGAGGTGGGGATGCAGCATCTGTAATTCATATTGATTGTGTTCTACCTGAAAGATAGGCACTGAACCATTTATTAGCCGAGGCAGTGAGGCCGGCTTCCGAAAAACTGGTTATTAGCAAGGAGTGAAAGACAGTGTCAAATGCTTTAGCGAGGTTGACAAATATAGCCAACGAGATCTAGCCCCTATCCATGCCGGAGAGGATGGAGTCAGTGAGCCTTAACAAGGAGGAAGCAGTGGAGTGGCCCTGCCTGAACCCAGACTGGAACAGGGTGAAAAAGTTTGAATCGGAGAGGAAGGAGGTAAGTTGGGTGAGTACTAGGTGCTCTTGTAGCTTGGCCAGGACCGGGAGTAGAGAGATAGAGTGGTAGTTTGCAGTGAGGAGGGGGCCCCCTTTAGGGAGGGAGATGTCAACGGCATGTTTCCAGGCCTGGGGGACAGTAACAGTCGTGAATGAGAGGTTTAGGAGATCAGCTAGAGGCAAAGCTATGATTGGTGTGGAGAGGAGAAGGAGTTTGGTATCCAGCCCTTCGGGAGAGTTACTTTTACAAGGGTTTAGGGCCAGAAGGGCTTCTGATTGTGTAACAGGTTGGAAGGAGAAGGCGTGAGGCCTAAGTGAATGTGAGGTATTGTCTGCAGCAGTGTCTAGTGTAGCAGCAGGGGGCAGGGAGGAGAGGAGAGTCAAAGCACAAGAGGTAAAATAAGAGTTGAACTCAGCAGCCACTGCCACTGGGTCAGAGAGGAGTGAGTTATTTGCAATTCAGTGCGGCGTGGGATTTGCCACCGGGGGGGGGTGAGACGAGAGAGTGGATGACCTTCCAGAATTTGGATGGGCTATTTAAGTTAGACTGGAGGGAGGAGTTGAATATTCTGCTTTAGCAAGTCTAGTTGCTGTGGTACACTTGTTACGTAGCACACCGTATCTTGTATAATCTCTTGGGAGGTGCGAGGTTTTATGCACTCGCCAGGCTTTGTCATGAGTGTATTGGCAGGCTATGAGTTCTTGAGTGATCCAAGGCAGGTGGTTACCGGCAAACCCTGGAATGATGCAGTGGGGGTGTGCCTGTTCCAGACAGTGAGGAACGTGTCTTGGAAGTGAGCTAAGGCATCATCAATGGATGGGGTAGGGATGGGTGAGGCCCAGTTGGCGTGGGCTAGGTCTTCATGCATGAAGGCTAGGTTGAGGGAATTGTATGAGCACTGGAATATGAACTAGGGGACAGATTTGGGGTGGTGTATTTTCCTGATAAGGTAGATAATGTGGTGGTCACTCAGGGAGTAGTCCAGCTTGGATAACCCGTGGGGGTGGGAGGTTAGTGCCCAGTCTATAAGAGTGTGTTTCGGAGATTTAGAGCTTAGTTGGGTAGGCTCAGTGATGGATTGAGGCAGGTTCTGAGCAGCAATGTCCGTCCTGGTTTTGCTGAGTGAGTGGGATAACCAGTTGCAGTTAAAATCCCCCATAATATAAAATTCCCCCTTAGATGACAGAGAGGAGATTTGTGCGAGTAGGTCAGTGACAGCTGATGTTGGAGTGCCCGTCCGGCAGTAAACACAAGCTATAAAATTAGGAAGTGAGTGTGGTAATTCCAGTTGGATCATTATGAGTTCATGGGCTTTAGATGTGGACTTAGTTAAAACTACAGTGAAGTGCAGGGTGGCATTTATATAAATGGTGATGCCACCTCCTCTGCTAGCCCTGTCTTGGTGGGTCATGGTATAACCTGGGATTAAGACAGAGGTCTCATGGATATTTTTGTTTAGCCACGTCTCAGTCAGGATGATGATGTCAGGGGCATAGTGGGTGGCAAGCACCTGGAGAGAGTCGATTTTGGGGGCTAGGCTTCTTATGTTTGGGTGCAAGAGACGCAGGCTGTGGGGGAAGGGTGGGCCACTGGGGTTTAGGGTGATGGATGGGTTTGCAGAGGGTCCAGGCAAATTTGGCTGGGCAGGGGAGTGAAAGGGGCCTGGGTTAGGATGTATGTCACCAGCTGCGAGGAGCAGGAGGACAATAGTTAGGTAGTGCCCTAAGAGTTGAAGCCACCAATAGGTGTTTGAGTGACATCTTATGTAGGTGCGCGTGGGGCTGTGGGAGGTACGATGGGGGTTAAGCAACATTATAATTGACCATGCGTGAGAGAGGTGGAAGAGGGAGGGGCAGGGACGAGCAAAAGAGTGGACCCACGTATGGCTATGGTGAGTGTTCATTGGAGAGTGTGGGGGGAGGTATGATCTTATAAGATCAGGTAGTAAAGGTGGTTGAGTTTCAGGATAGATTTGGTGTGAGTTGGGGAGGAGGGTAGGATGGCAGAAACTAATGATAGTGAAAAGGGACAGATAGCTGATCTGGAGAGACATGCTAGGGCCACGCAGCAATAGGAATTATGGAGGGAGAGAAAGTAGAGGGAAGTGTAGTCTGCGCACCGAAGTTGATATATCAGTTTACCAGGGCACATGTCCTGGTGGGCCCTGGTGTAGAGCCGCCTATGCCGGTATTGTTCAATGTCTTCATTAATGACATTGGAGATGGCATTAAGGGAAAAATGTGCCTATTTGTGGATGACACCAAGCTCTGTGGGAGAGTGGACACAGTTGAAGGTATACAGGACCTACAGGAAGATCTGAAAAAGCTAGAGAGGTGGTTCAGGATCTGGCAGATTGGCTTCAATGCCAAGAAATGCAAAGTTAGGCATATTGGAGCCAAGATTCCTAGGACAGAGTACTACCTGGGTGGAGTCCGAGTAACTGCATCAGAGGAGGAGGAGAAGGACCTGGGAGTGATGATCACTAGTGACCTGAAGCACTCCACGCAGTGCAAGAAAGTAGCAGCAAAGGCAAACAGGATGCTGGGATGCATATCTAGAGGAATCAGTAGCAGGAGAGAAGAGGTTATACTGCCTTTGTACAGGTCACTGATAAGGCTGCATCTAGAGTATGGAGTTCAGTACTGGTGCCCACACTTCAAAAAGGACGTTAACCTGCTGGAGAAGTCCAGAGGAGGGCTACAAAGATGATAGCGGGTCCGCAGGGTAAGGCATACGAGGAGAGGTTGAGAGCACTGAACATGTACTTCCTGGAAGACAGGGAGAGAGAGAGAGAGAGAGAGAGAGAGGACATGATTGGGACCTTCAAGTACTTGAAAGGGATAAATAAGGTTGATAAGGAGAGTCTCTTTAAGCTGAGTGGCAACCATAACATGAGGGGGCACAGTCTTAAGCTGGAGGGAGGAAGGTTGAGGAGGGAGGTCAGGAAGCACTTCTTCACAGAGAGGGTGGTGGACACATGGAATGGGCTGCCAGAAGAGGTACTCTTATTGATGACAGTGGTCAGCTTTAAGAGAGGCCAGGACAGGTATAAGGGGAAGGTAAGGGTCATGGGTAGGGAGGATGGGAGGAGTGGGGAGAGGGGGATGGGAGAGTAGCTCTCTGTGGACCCTGCAACATGAACAGACTTGATAGACCAAATGATCTTCTTCTGCTGGCTTCTTCATATGTTCATATGTTCATGATTTATATCAATGACATTGATTCTAAAATCAGGACAGCAAATGTCCACCTTTTTGCTGACGACACAGTACTTTCTGTCACTAGGCCAACCCTTGAGCTTGCATGCTCAGAGCTGCAGTAGGAATTTAACCTGCTACACCAAAACCTTCTTCACCTGAAACTGTTGCTTAAAGCAAAGAGGACTAAAGTCATGTTTATCTCCTACCAAGCCCATGCGGTAAATGTAAACTCTCCAGGCGCCAAGCTCCAGAGCATGACACTTCTGGGGGAACCACTTAAGGTAGTGGATAAATTCAAATATCTGAGATTTCAGCATGATTGCCAGCTCTCATTCATTACACATATCAAGGAACTGTCTAAAAAGCTATAAACAAAAAAAAAGGTCTATTCTTCTGAATCAAACATCTGCTTAACCAAGAAGCAAAAATAAAGCTGGTACAGACCACATTTCTCCCCCTTGTTGACTATGCAAACTTTCTCTATAGCCATTGTTCCAATGCCACCTTAGCTAAATTGGATACACTGTACCACAGAGTGTTAAAGTTCATTACCAATGCCCCTTTTAAACCCACCACTGCTACCTCTATGCATAACTTAGCTGGCCTTCACTTCGCACTAGGAGGTTGAAAATGCCTCCATTTGGGCCTATAGAGCCATCACCAATAAACTCCCTCTCTTTATCTCTGATCTACTCAAGTGTACTCCAGGCATATATTCGCTCAGAAGATGCTCTTATATTCTGCTCGACATACCTCGTATAAGAACTCGCAATCGCACATCATTCCTAAATCATGCGCTCGCTACCATATGGAATACCCTTCAAAAGTCTTTCAAACTCACACAAATTGTGGGTTGCACACCTGCAGATCCTTGCTGAGACACTCATTGCAGGAAACTTGCAACTGTTATTCTTAATCTGAACCAAAACCTTCCTGAGGAACCTTTGTTGTACCACCCATACAGCATTAATTGTCTTTTAGTCGATTGTTGTCTTTACTGCACATATTGTCCCCTTACAGCCTGATGAATTTCATGAGTTCTTTCTTTCTCCCCGTCCCTCCCGTTTTCAAAAACTGCACTTTAGAACTTTAATGTCATATCACACTGTACCTGCTGCCTTATTGTGTATTTAGTCCTACATTGTCAGAAACAGTCAATGAATGTATTTGTAACTGTATTGCCATTTTCACTTGTATAAGAGCAATGTCCTTAGTATTCGATTTATATTGTTGTATTTGTATTGTCTCATCCTGTTGCATCCTTCCAAGAGCACCTTGTAAATGAGTCCGCTCAATGGTGTTATTCCTGGTAAAATAAAAATTGAATTGAATTGGTTCTGTTATTATTGAGATAGACTGGAAAATCCTATCCATATGAAGATCTATGCTAGATATAAAATGGAATTTTTTGATTCCAATGTACGGAAGGCCAGATTTAATAGGACCTTAGACCCAAAGTTTTCAATGTGTTATTGTAATGGAAAAGAGAAAGACGTGTATCATGTTATCATTAAATGTCATTGGTACAGTAGAGCAAGAAATAAATGGCTATACCCAGCCCTTGTATCTTTACAAGGAATAGATGAAGCTACAATTATGGCTGAGGACGACTATTAAAAGAATAGCGAATTTTCTTGTAACCATACAAAAACTGAGGAGAAAGATGGCTCAGATATTTTTACTGGAATGAGTGATTTAGAATCTCATTATACTTGGCACTTTATTAATTCTGCTTTTATATCTATTAATTGTAAAATGCTTTTGCAGTTTCTTTATTTGTATTCTGTACTGTGATTGTAATGATCTTTGTGTGTGGATCGAACAATAAAGAATAATATATTCGTACTTTTTTAATGTTTCCACAGCCTGGAATTGGTTTTTTTTGGTTTTTTCAGTAAAAGACACTTGCTCCTTTTGCTAATCAGCTTACATACATGTCAACTGTGCAGCCCTTTATTGCTTTTGTATGGTGCCTATATTATGTTAGAATCATCATATAGGTATTTTGACATGCATGCTACTTGTCTCCGAACAAATTCAAGTATTTCAACCCCAGGTTATAATAAGATGATACCAAAATATCTTTGACCAAAGTCTTCTGGGGAAGCCAGTGTAAGTGCATAAGGCTAGCGGCACTGAACTTATTTCACCTAAGGGATCTTTCAGTGCAATGCATCTTTGTCCGCCTGTGTCATTTTGGTTTTAGAATTATACCCCATTTGCCATAAGCATACAGTATATAAATGATGTATCATGATGTGAGAGTAGACCATGTAATAAGTAATGGGGCTTATTCACCTCACAACATGGTATTATTAATAACATGTTATACTCGTATTTCATAAAGGGTAATTGTCCTTTCATCTTATTTATTATCAAAATTAGAATTTTAACAGGTTGACTTTATATAGCTTGCAAAACATAAATAATTAGTTAAGGAAATAAGTGGTAACAGTTAAAACAGTAACACAGTATGGTGACTACATTCACTAAACAAAGAGACTGAAGATATAAACGTTCCACATGTCCAAGATTGTATGGTATTGGTCAAACCCTCTGCATATGTCCATATCTTTCAGGTACAACTGCTCTACACATAATTCTTTAAACATATTTTCTTGGGCATCAAATAGTATTCATTTTTTATGCATCGTTCATTTTACTGAGCTGCTTAGTCTCACATCTTCTACTGATTACTGTAAAGGGTTCAGTTTTCCCTTTTTCCTCCGCAGAAACCATGGCAGCTATAAGCTCAGTTCATGACAAATGTTACGACTGGCAAGAAACAACAAACTTGTATAGCTGGGTCATGTTTTCTGTATCTACAGTCTACGGAGTTTGCTGTGATGGAGGGAGAGAGCTGGAGAGGCTCAGGACAAGCTTGTGCCTTTTTGGTTGTGAGAGAGTAGAGTTTAAGTACAGCTTGAGGTTGTAAGTGAGTGTAAGTGGAGTCTTGTGCTGTCACGTCATTATTTACGTAAAGGATATATGCCCCCTGCACACCATCCCTGCCTTCTCTGAATACCCTCCACAACCAGTCAGACCCCACCTTACCTCAATCTCTGCACTTCCCCATGGAGCCTTGATTTGCCCTCTGGGAGAAGTATGGGATCCACCCATGTGTCAGGTGGCATGTTGAGGAGGCAAAGAACCTTTTAATTTCCCAATCATGACAATTACACTTCTGTATTGTTATTAATTTGTTCATTTTTGCCTCTGTGCTATCTATGCCCAACAACTACACAGCAAATACTCAGCATTGATAAATGCTTGTTTCGTCTAGTACACTACCTTCCTGTAGGCTGTATGCTGTATGTGCTATCACTTATTACTACATAATGTTGACTCTCGGCAGAGACCTGAGTTGAACATACTGGTAAGGTTTTTTTCTTATTCTGGGTGTAGCTGAAGTGGGGAAGGCATGTGAGAGGAATGTACAGCAGAGCTCCCAAACAAGTGCTTTCACTAGCTTTTGCCATGTAAAAAAAAATTATGTAGTAATAATGCTAAGCATCACATTTTTATGAGGTCATAAGCACACTGGGCACTGTACATAAAGCACCAGCAAAGGTCAAGGTCCTTATCACTGCCCAGTGCAGTGTCAGTGGCTCAGCAGGTAGCACACTTGCCTCTGAGGCTGGGAGATCAGTAGGCTGTGGGTTCTATCCCCACACCAGGCACTTGGGTTAATGTCCCAGTACTGACACTGTAGTGCAGCTTGAGGGGGGTGCTGCACTCCTGAGGTGCCAACTTTCAGATGAGACGTTAAACCAAGGTCCCATCGTCCTGTTCTGGTGGTAGTTCAGGTGGATGTTAAAGATTCCATGGCACTTCTCGAAAAAGAGCAGGTGAACTTCCCCGGTGCAATGGCCAAATTTCCTCCATTCACAAAAAATACCACCAACAGCTTCATCTGGTTCTAGGTCAGTTGGCATTCATCTGTATCCCCCTTCCTCAGGTTGTGCCTGAAAATAGGCAGGATTTGTCTAGTGTACTTACCCAGTCAACAAAAACTAAATAAAAAATAAATAAATAACCAAGGCAAACTGACAGCCATTAGCATTATCACTATTATAGTGAGGTGCTGGTATTTGTTTTATTTTTGTGTTTGAAAAGAGATGTTAATGCCACATTTTTCTTTGTGCTATGAGTTACTGATGGAACATTCTTAAGAGGAACATTGGGTTAGTTGCTCGAGTCATTAGCATAGCTTGAGTGCCTTTTCCCCATCATTTATATACCCAGAGTGCCTTTTTCCCTCAGATGCCTACCCAGAGTGCCTTTCCCTTCATTTGCATATGTACAATACCAAAGTAATGACACTGTAGATATGCTGTCTGATTGGCTCAGAGGGTGTCACCTTGATAAAGGAACCATCACAGATACATTACAGTGGTGCGTGAGAAGAGTGACCATACCCACTGCTTGAAAAAACCCTGTCAAACTGGTACCATGATCCGCAGTTTGGTACCAGTTTGACTTTTTTGTTGACCAGTCTGATCATATCTGTCAACCCTGTGCCACACAAATCAGGGACAAGGCTTATAAAACAGTCAGGGACAAAAAAACAAAATCCAGGACACATCTTGCTACCGAGCAGACATGAAAGACCGTCAGGCCTATTCTGCTGGCTTTTAGTATGTTAGTATCTTAAAAAACGGTACTATTGGCTCAAAAAGCTGTTATAGTATGTGATTTGGTCATACAAGCATTTTTTTAAGTAAAACTAAACTGTAACACTAATGTCTGTCTGACACTTCATCAATTAAATATTGACTTTGTTATGATGAAAGTACCAAATTTAGGAGGATCAGATGACATTTTTGGGTCAAAATCAGAGATGTCCCTGAAAATCAAGGACAGCCGAGAAAGATCGCTGACATCCCTGAGAAAACCCCTATAGTGAATTATATTAACCTGTAATCCCTTTTATCACACTTATTATCAGAGTGCGCAAAGGCTGTAATAACTGTGTTGCTAAGCTACAAGGTATGAATATTAATAAATGCAAACATGGCAGTATTGTAATGTAGGCCACATGGAGAGAATTACAGGGCATGTGAGAAGAAGGATACAAAGCGAGTCAGTCTGTCAAAGAACAGTTGGCTTCTCTGCGTGCAGTGCATGTTATGCTGGAATAAAGTGTTGTTAAAAGAATCTAAAGAACCCTTTGTTTTGATTATTACAAAACAAGACAATAACTGGGTATGACCTCATACCCAGTTATGACAGCTTTTGGAGTGCTCCTGCTTCATTTCCTTTGGTGGGGAACTTCACTTCTGTGCTCATGTCCCAGCACCAGTTATTATAAAATGAAATAAATAAAGAAATAATAAAACACAAGTGACTGTGTGCTAATTTTTTTTTTTACACACTCTGGGTGTGTGATGACCACATAGGCCTCTCCAGCTTCTCCCTCAAGGTTTATGGGTCATCACACACAGGGGTGTCAAAAAAAACTAATAACACACAGTTGCTAATGCATTATTGTCTATTTTATGTTCAATTGAAGCCAGGATGCATAGCATAGAAGTTCACAGTCCAGCCGTAGCCAAAAGAGGGGGGTATCGATTCTTTTTCATAAATCTTTGCAATGGAGCCTAACAAAATTGAAACACAATAAAGAAGGTAGATGGGTTCTAGCCATTTTCCAGACGCCCCGGGGATCTCTGATGATAGTGAATCTATATGCTCCTAACACAGACTCCCCACAATTTTTTTCACAGCCTGGCTGCCCAAACAGCCACTTTCAATAAAAACAATGACCCTTTGTTGGTAGGGGGAGATTTTAGCTTGGTTCTGGAGGCAAACATAGACAGAAGCAGAGGTACTGCAGAACCACACACTAGGGCTGCAAGAGCGGTTAAATTTCGGCTGTCTGATGCATCACTGACAGATGCTTGGAGAATACTGAACCCCGGTGTTCGAGATTATACATGTCACTCAAGCAGACATGGAACTTACAGCAGAACTGATATGTGGTTTACCTCGCCAAAAATAAATAGCATGGTAAAAGCAGCCTCCATAAAACCGCTAATCATATCGGACCATGCCCCACTCCAATTAGATATACTACTGGGTGCAGTAAACCACAGATCAATCAACTGGAGGATGGACCCTCTATTATTTTTAGATCCTGAATTTAACCCATAGCTTAACAGAACAGCCAAGGTTTTCTTCAAAAAAAATGACACCAGGGAAGTCGCAACATTCACCCTATGGGAGGCCTTCAAGGCTACCATGTGAGGAAACACCATCTCATGCTCTGCTTTTAGACGTAAGAGGAGCGAACAGGAACTTAAAGATTTGGAAGATAAGCTAAATACTCTACAGCCACAATAAAAATCGAACCCTAAAACATGACCAAAATCATCCCTCTACAAAGAAATACTAATAACTAGGAATAGAATGAACTCCCTAACAGCTAGGAAAGCGGAAATAGCGATCATGCATCTTAAGCATAAGTACTGGGAAGGAGGGGAAAAGTGTGGAAAGTTACTGGCATACAGACTGAAAAAACAGCAGGTCAAGAGACACATGAATGCCGTCAGGGATGCAAATAGCAAAACACATACATCAGAAAAAGAGATAAATAAACTTATGAAAGATTTTTATACTCAACTATACACATCAAATGCAAATAATAACCCAGAGGACACTGCAGCATTTCTAGACAAGCTAAATCTATCAAAAATAACAACAACACAGGCCAGAGACCTAGACAAGAATATTACAAAGGAAGAAATGAAAAATGCCATTCTATCACTTAAAAAAAAAAGCACTGGGGGGGGGGCCGGCTACCATCAGAGCTCTGTCAAGCACTAGCCCAAGTAGTAACTCGACTTCTGCAAAGATTATTCACAGAAGTGCAAACATCAGGCACCTTCCCTCTTACAATGTGTGAGGTAATAATAACAATCCTACCCAAACCAGGAAAAGACAAAGAAATGCCTTCTAGCTATAGGCCAATCTCGCTAATAACAGTGGATAGCAAAATACATGCTAAGATATTGGCCACTAGATTAGAAAAGCTCATCCCATCCATAATACACCCCTCCCAGGTGGGTTTCGACAAAGGAAGATATAGCTCTGATCATATGAAAACATTGCTTGACACAATGCAATTATCACACTCATCTCACACTCCAACTGCTGCACTAACTATCGACTTTGAAAAAGCCTTTGACTCAGTGGAGTGGCATTATCTGTACTCTGTACTGCATAAAATGGGTTTCAACACAGCTTTTGTCAATATGATCAGAACTCTATATGACAGCCCTAAGGAATGAATTTTAACAAACAACACCCTGTCCTCACCTCTTACCCTGGGGAGAGGGGCCCATCAAAGCTGCCCACTCTCACCACTTCTTTTCATCCTAGCCATAGAACCTCTGACAGAGGCCATTAGAGATCATCAGGACATACTGGGGGTAAGGTTGAGAGATACAGAGATCAAAGCATTATTATACGCTGATGATCTCCTAGTAATTCTGCGTGATACACACAGCTCTGTGCATCCACTGCTCCAACTATTAAATGCCTTCTCCACCATATCAGGACTAAAGGTAAACCAGAATAAAACTGAAAACCTATTGCTGAACAAACTCTGTATAGAAACACAATTTACAGATCTGAATCTTAGGTGGGCAAGGGACCATATTATGTACCTAGGAATTAAAATCAGAGCAAAAACATCAAGCATTATAAACACTAATCTGGAACCACTTATCACCAAGATAAAGACAGTCCTGGACAGATGGACCCCCTCAATGTATCACTAGTGGGGAAAACAGAAGCAATAAAAATGATCATTGTCCCAAAGATTCTATACCTGATCTCACATATACCCATAAGCATCCCAGACTCATGGTTCACCAAAATTGACAAAATCATAGAAAACTTTATTTGGGAAGGGAAACAACCAAGATTCAGCAAGAATAAACTTAGATCACACTGGACCAAAGGGGGGGGATAGGGACTTCCATGGATAAAAGGCTATTCCTGGCCTACAGAGCTACTCAAACAATAAGATGGTTCGAGACATCTGAAGTGTCAACCCAACTTTGGTCCAAAATAGAATCATCACTTATAAAGGACCTTCATTCTATCTTATATATCTATGAGAACCCCAACAAACCGTCCACCCCATTACTTACAATAACATCTTCAATTTCTACATGGATGAAACTAGAGAAGCTAACTAAAACCATCCTTGCACACCCAAAATACAATCCACTATGGGGCGCCAACAATATTAAAATACAGGGAAAACCAATACATTGGAAAACATGGGAGAAAAAAGGTAATGAATACACTGAAGGATCTGTTAATACCAGGAATGTCAGATATGGATTCTTTCCAGAAACTAATAAACAGGTATGACTTACCTAAAGAAGGCTTCTGGTGCTTTCTGCAGATCAGAGATGCCACTGCCCCGATCAGACAGGTTAAACAACTTCAAAACACAGCTAACAACACCCCCTTCACTCCCTATTAACAAAAACAAAGGGCAGAACTAGCCTTATATATTCAATGATACAAGATAACATCTCCAACCAAACCCAAAAGGCAAAGGGAAAATGGGAACAAGCGTTAGATAGAGAAATAACAGAAACTGAATGGAACTCCTGCTGGGAAGCGGCATGTAAACCAATTTGAGATACCCACGGCAGACTTATCCAGAATAAAATACTCCACTGGTGGTATAGGATGTGACGCATGGCCAGCTGGTTATGATTATATAGAGAATAATGCATATGTAGTAGGTTGACATGCATTTTTTTTCACACCCAAGGTGTGTGATAATAGAAAAACCTCGAGAGGTTTCACTATGATCACACACTGAGGGTGTGAAAAAAAATGCATACCAACCTACTACATAGGTTTTATTTTTTTATAATAACTGGTGCAAAAAGACTGCGTTACCTTATGGTCATGGTTTCCAATTGGGTAAAGTTGATGGGTCAAGTAAATCACAATCAGGTTGAAATAAAGCAAAAAAATATATCAAACAACTAGAAAACATTTTTTTTTTCAGTTTAAATCATTTGCCCAAGTCCTTCAGCTTCAGTGTGTGTTGTTTCCTCATCTCGATGGGTCAGGGGTCATTCCAGTCACTGTGGAAATGAGGTGAAAGTTCATGCTGGAATGGAAATGATAAAGGTGAGTCGGGGAAAGTACACGCTTAGTGGAGAGTTTTTCAGCTGATAAATACTTCATTTGAAATGATTATGCTTTGATTTGGATCTGGACATTTCATTTTAAATGGAGGTTGTACTGCGAGTTTGAATCTATGCTTGGAGAACTGTCTCGTAGTGCCACAATCTGTTTAGTCTGGAATGTGAGTGCTGCAGGCTTCTCGGCGCGAGACTGTAAAAGTCATATCGACTCGTGGGTTGATACGACTTTTTTTCGTATCAACCTGCGGATTAATATGACTTTTACAGTACTTCAAAATGGGTTGATAATGGGGGTCACCAGTTATTATTCTATGATATTTGTAATATAAAAATGTAGTGTGTGGTTGTCTCACATAAAGCTGCTGTGCCATGGGTGCCCCCCCAACCAGGTTTCAGTTACAGTCAAGTGACCTGAAACCAGGAGGTCATTAAAAAACCAGAGAGACTTAATTAAGGGTCTCCTGTTTTTCTGTTTTAATTAGAACTGACCCAGCTGCCAGGATATAGGGCTCATAAATTTTTATGATCCCTATAGAAAGAACATTTTTATACCACCATGGTGCTAAAGTTGTAAAAAAAACCTTTGATGTTCCTTGCGAAAAGAGGAACTGCTCAAGATCAAAGAGGAAAGGCTTGATTAAAGACTGTCATAATTTGGGGAACTGATTTTTGCTGAAGTCATATTATTTAAAATACCCCGATTGGACATCATGTTTGTATTTTTTTTTATATTCTAAAAGGAGGAGCTAGATGACTCATCGAAAGGGGTGTGTTATATTCCATCTTGGGAGAGAGAAACACACAACTCTCTGATAAGCACTTAGAGGTAATATATTAGATAGAAACGTATCCAACTGTGTGTTGGTAGGAGTTTGTCTGTAGTTTCCTTTGTTTTCTTGTAAGTGATTGTATGCTTTGTGATATAGTGTTCTGTGTTTACATTTTTCATATTTGTATCCATTTTTAGTAAAATATATTATTTGAAAGATACTGCCTGGGTCTTCCAAGTTCTTTTTTTTTTTTGCACGTGACGTACGGAAGGTTAAGACTGACAAAACTGTTCAAAAGCTTGATGGTGTTACTAAACTGGGAAAACGTAAGAATATACCTAAGGTCTTTTATAGAGTTTTAAGGGTTCATTTTGGAAGCCTGCCTGGGTGCCCCTGGTGTAAGATTGTCCTGCAATCCCCGAAGAGGGTACGAATCTGTGTCTGTACATTGGGTATGCTAGCATAAGGTTCACAGTTTGAATCCCCCCAGAACTTGAGAATAGAGGTGATTTGGACCCACAAGCAGACAGGAGAGTTACCCTGTCTGTTACCTGTTCACTCTCTTGCACTCCGAGGTTGGCACTGTGGGAGCAGAGGGCCTGACCTGCTGAGTACGTTTGTGACACAGGACACCAGCAGCTTTGTACACAGCTAACCTACTAAACTCAGATGAACGCTAGAAATGTGGTAGTACACAAAGAGACCTTTTCCACATATTGTGGTTGTGTCCCAAGATTAGAGATACGTGGAAACTAGCTCATAACTTACTTCAGCAAATTTTAGGTATTAGACCACCGCTAGTAGCTGACTTATACCTACTGGGCTCAAAGGCATCTATAATAAACAAACACCTATCAAAAACCAATGGGATCTCCTGATCCTCTTCAGCATATAAGTCAAACAACTCCTAGTTTGCAAGTGGAGATCCACAACAATTCCAACTATAAAGGAATTATTAGACAACATTAACATGCTAGCAAAGTATGAAAGGATGGCCCACATCTCCTCCAACTCTTTAACAAAGTACGGCAGGACTTGGGCACCATATCTCCAGTATATACAATCTAACTCTTCTGCAACTACTGTACCCAAAAATTATGTGGCTAAACACCCAAGAACAGGCATAGGCTGAGCATAAAAACCATACACAGTTTAAGATACAGCTTTTCACCTGCTGAGTATAGAGGATAAGTTTTTAAAAGACCCCAAGAGGCCCCCCCCCCCATATACCGTACATCTTCATTTTTACTACAACAATAGTTCTATACCTCCACAGGCTTCACAACAGAGTGCATAATAATCACCGAATGAGGGGTTTAGCTCCCCAAAAACCATTTGCACCAACTGTACATAGTTTACACTGTTTTCTCTTAGAATGTAGTATTTTAGATGCTCGAGAGTCAATACATATGGCACATATGATGGATGAACATAGGTTTGGGAACACAAGCCACTCAAGTTCATTCAAATATAGAGTATAATATATCAGATAACAAGGATCAAGGTACAAGGCAACAGTTACACACAGACAGTAGCCCTACACCACCATCATAGGGACAATAGAAAATTCAGCACCCTAAATTTTAAAGGTGATATATGCAAAACATTTTATTAGGGTTAAGGCAGTGGTGTCAGTACTACCTATCCTTTACTGTTTTTAATTTTTCTTGACACCACAATAAAAGTACTACATGCAAATACGCACAGAACTCTAATGGGCTCTAAGTCGTATTATACTACATACCATGCAATCCAATAGACAGATGGTTTTAGGTCATTTGACATCTACAACAATAAGAAAAGCACTGTCTTTTATTTGAGGAAATCTGATAAACATGTAAGGTAAAGTAATGCAAGGTAACCTAAGAAATGACATGTTGACTACCTCCATCCATCCTCTTAAATGTAATAGTTTATGAAAGGTAGTGCTCACCTTTTACTCCTTACAAGGTGAATTGTATGGCAACTGTATTAATATATATCAAAGTTATATACACTCACAGATTATATCTAATTTATGTATGCTTTTACGTACTCTTTTATTCAAACAATAAAATTGTTTAACTGCAAATAAAAAAAAAATTGAAGCCAGGACAATTATGATATTATCTGAGGACAAGGCACCAGTATGGTAGAAAGAAAAGAGGGGAAAGCATTGGGGGGTGGGAGGTCAAATGGAGCAATGCACAAGGATGAGTAGCACAATAGAAGAGCCAGAAAACCAGGATTTGGGTGAGGGAAAAGAGCAGGTTGGAGAAAGAGAGAATCAAAAAGCTTCAGAAGACAGAAAGGGCGACACAAAGAAACCAAAGAACCAGGAAGGGGCCCAGGGAAGGATACAGATGGAGGTTGAGGGGAAGAAGGCTCAGCTAGTTTCAGGGGGAGGAAAAAGCAAGGGGATTGATGAGAAGAAACTGGAAAAAAAGGGGAGAATGGAAGCAGTGAGAGGTGCCCAGGAGGAAAACGGGGATAGAGTCTTAATAGTGGGGGACTGTATTATAAAAGGGGTTACATGGGGGAGAAGGGAAGAGAGAGGGGAGAAAATATGGGTGGAGTGCCTGCCAGGTATGACGGCTGCCAAAGTTATCCAGTGGATCCCCTCGAAGGAGAGAGAAATGGATAAGAAAATTCATCTGATCTTCCACCTAGGCACAAACGACCTTGCAAAGAGCAGCATGATGGAGGTGCAGGCAAGGTTTATGGCATTGGCCAGGTTCTACAGCGACTCGACTTCAAATCCCTGTCCTTCTCGGAAGTGCTACCAGTACCAAGGGCCAACACGGAGGCAAGACAAAATATTGAGGAATTCAATAATTGGCTTGTAGGTTGGTGTGCCCAGAAGGGGTATGGTGTGACAGGAGATTGGAGGTCAACATGGAGTGACACGAGCCTATATCCCCCAGATATGCTGCACCTAAACAGGGAGGGGAAAGCAGTGCTCAAATGCAAACTGGATAATTGTGTTGACAGACGCTGCCATTTAAACTAAACGAGGGGGGGAGGGCAGGGAAAGCCTGACTGTTGAGACAGGAGGTAGGGGGCAGCTAAAAGCCCTACATACACAGCAAAAGGGTAAAAACATATAGGAAAGGAGGAGAGAGAGGCGTGGAGGGTCATGTGTGTGAACGCCAGAAGTCTGGGAAGAAAGATCCCAGATCTAACAGCAAAAATAGCAGACGAGGGCCTTAACATAGTGGAGGTAACAGAAACGAGGTGCCATCAGGAGCAGGGATGGGAAACGGAGATACTAGGGTACAAATTATTCAGGAAGGACAGGGAGGGAATAAGAGGGGGTGGAGTTGCACTCTATGTAAAGGAGAGTATCAGGGCACCAGAATTGCAGGGTAAGTGGAGAGAGGCAGAAGGACTCTGGGTCTCATTGACAATGGAGAAGGGGGAGTCAGTGCATATGGGGGTGATGTATAGACCCCCATCGCAGCACAAATCTGCGGATAGAAGTATGGCCGATGAGTTCATGAGAATGGCGACAAGGGGGGAGGTGGTGCTGATGGGGGACCTAAACCTACCGGATGTAGAGTGGAACACCCTTTCGGCTGCTTGAACCAGCAGCAGGGAAATATTGGACTCCCTGCAATTGGCCCTCCTAAATCTACTGGTCAGGGAACCAACCAGGGCAGGAACTATTCTTGATCTAGTCCTGACAAATGGGGAAAGGGTGGAAGAGGTATCAGTGGGGGAACATCTTAGTACGAGTGACCACAACACGGTCAGGTTTAAAATGAGAAACACTGCAGAGGTGCACCAGTCTAGGTTAAAAGTTCTGGATTTCAGGAGGGTGGACTTTGGGAAAATGGGGGAAATAGTGGCTAAAGTGTTGCAGGGGGTAGGGGACTTGATGGAGGTGGAGGCAAAGTGGGGGAGGATAAAGGAAGCTATTGTAGGGGCCACTGACATCTGTGCCAAGAGAGAAAGTAAAAATAAGAGGAGGAGAAAACCTCTGTGGTATACTAGGGAAGTAGCAAAAAAGGTAAGGACAAAAAGGAAAGCCTTTAGGAGGTTCAAGACAACTCAGACCGAGGCGAACTGGATAAAATACCAGGTGAACCAGAGATAAGCAGGGGTAGAGGTAAGAAGGGCAAAGGCACAGACAGAGGAGTGAATAGCGAGAGGGGTCAAAAATTGGGATAAGACTTTCTTTCGATATGTAAATGAAAAGAGAAAGACTAGGCAGGGGATTCTCCAGTTAAGAACAAAAGAGGGGGAGGCGCTACAAGGGGACAGAGAAAAGGCGGACTTACTAAACACCTATTTTTGCTCTGTGTTCAAGAGAGAGGAGGAAGAAGAAGAAGGCAGCAGAGCAGGAAATGAAATGGCTGGGGAGGGGGAAGTGGAGGTGAGGCCATTTCTCGTGGAGGTAATATTGGAAGAACTGGGCTGGGAAGGTGGAGAGCGAATGGGGCCAGATGGGTGCAGAAGGGTGTTATGGAGCTAAAGGAGGATTACAGCACTTTGACTGCACTTTCAATCAGTCCCTGGAAATGGGGTGGTGCCTGAGGACTGGAGGCAGGCAAATGTGTTCCCCCTGCATAAGGGAGGAGGGAGGGAGGAAGTGGGAAGTTACAGGCCCGTGAGCTTGACATTGGTGGTAGGCAAGCTCACGGAGAAGCTAATGAAAGGCAGGATCACCAGTTACCTGGAGACAAGCAGCCTGATGAAACTAAGACAACATGGTTTTACTAGGGGCAGATCTTGTCAAACAAATTTGATAAGAGTTTTTTGACAGGATTACCAAGGAACTAGATCAGGGGAGAGCGGTAGATGTAGCTTATTTGGATTTCAGAAAGCCGTTTGATTCAGTGACCCACGGGAGGCTGCTGTGTAAAATGGCAGGACTGGGGCTGGGGCAGAGAGTAGTCAAATGGGTGGGAAACTGGCTGTGAAAGAGGAGGCAAAGGGTCATAATAAATGGGGTGGCATCCGGGGAGGAAAAGGTCATGAGCAGGGTCCCTCAGGGATCAGTACTGGGGCCCCTACTATTTAATATATTCATAGGAAACATCGTGGAGGGTCTTGAGGGTGTGTGTGTATGTTTGTGGATGATATCAAAATCTACAATAGGGTGGACACGGAGGATGGGGTGGAACAAATGCAGAGAGACTTGGGGAGACTTGAGGCTTGGTCAAAGAGGTTGCTGCTTGCATTCAATACAGAAAAATGTAAAATCATGCATCTGGGCTACAGAAATCAGAAGGCAGGGTACCGTATGGGGGAGGGGCAGAGATCTGGAGGAGATGGAACAAGAAAGAGACCTAGGCATCATTATATCCAGAGACCTCAAGGTGGAAGGGCAGTGCGGGAGGGCAGTGGCCAGGGGGAGTGGAATGCTAGGATGCATCGGAAGGAGGATCACCAGTAGGAATAGGGAGGTCATAGTACCCTTGTGCACCCACCTAGTTAGACCGCACTTGGAGTACGGAGTCCAGTTCTGGAGGCCATACCTAAGGAAGGAAGTGGGGAGGATAGAGAGGGTTCAGAGGAGAGCGACAAAAATTGTAAAAGGGTTAAGCCACCTATCCTATGAAGATAGGTTGAGAGATCTGAACATGTACTCCTGGAGCAGAGGAGGGAGAGGGGGACACGATCGAGACGCTCAAGTACCTTAAGGTATAAACAGGTGCGGGGGGAGCATCTTCAAGATGAAGGGAAATCAGAGGGGCATTGCCTGCAGGTGGAGGGGACAGTTCAGGGTAACATTAGAAAATACTATTACACAGAGAGAGTAGTAGAAAAGTGGAGCAAACTCCCAGAGGCAGCCGTTCAAGAGAAAACAGTGGAGGGATTCAAAAGGGCATGGGACAAACACATGGGAGTGTTGGGGGGGGGGGGCACAGGTCCCAGCAGATAGTTGGGCAAATGGGCAGACTTGGAGGCCCTAGTTCGGTCCTTTTCTGCCGTCACACTTATATGAATCTGTGAACCTCGATATCTAGGTTTCAATATCACCACTGTATGACCCTGAGCAAGTCACTAACTCCAAGTGCTTTTTTTCACAGGCACGTACAGACATTGTTGGCTTCAGCCAACACTTGAGTAAGTATGGTTCCTCTGCCCGCTTTACGCTCTGTGACGTTATGCTGCCCCACTCTAGGGACTGTTTATTCCCATGCGCTGCAGGCTCCAAAAGAGGTTGACACAGTCGTCCCATGTTTCGTGGTGCAGGTTGTGTGCTGAGAGACGAATTGCTTACGGTGTTGCGCCGCGAAGCGCCTTTCGGTAAAAATGTTTAAAGTAATCCTGTATGTCAAAAACATGTGTCGCCTGGTTTACTTGTGCCTTCACACGGCTTTCGGGAAAGCGTTACGGATGCTGCTGCCGGGAGTGGCGAAGAACATGCTGATGAAGTACGGGGACCACTGCACCATGACCCAGAACCCCAGGTTCGCCTTTGAGGACTGGGGACCGACGTTCTTTAGCCTCAGTTACCTGAAGGCAGTGCTGCACACTGCATGGAGGAGGTTAGAGGACGAGGCGTTTGTGGGGCAATGCGCACCCAGCACGACAGTTGTCGATCTGCAGGGCGAGAGCCATCGCGTTCTGGACTTTGCAAAGGGTGAGAAAGCTTGACTGTGTGTTGGGGGGATGGTCAGGTGCGTCATTTTGGGGTAGCCATGGGGTTGCAGTCGAGATCCCTAAGATTTCTTTGCAACCTCTAAAATAAGCATTTTATATTATATAATATTTAGTGGGTGGAGGAGCTTCGCACCCCCTGTGATTCTACTTTAAAGGGCTTTCGCAGCTCCTATGAGTCTGGTAAAATGACACTACTTGGTATGGGTATAAAAAAGGGGTGTATTGATTGTGCAAGTAGTACCGAGGCTACTGGTTTTCAGGAAAACCCGGTCAAATTCCGAAATTTGGACGGTCTACACTTCAGTAAAAACAAAGAATTTCATGGAATTTAGCATATTATACCAGATCAGTAAATCCACAGAACTTGTATTTTTCTTGAAAACAGAATTTCATTAATCACCATAAGTGACCTTTAATATCACTAAAGGGGTAATATTTAAATCCCTGTGGAAACTATCAAAATTATTTCCCATTTCTTCTAGGAGCACTTGTAGAAGTTTGAAGATTCTATTACTCAACCTTGATACAATATGGCCATTTCTGAGGTATTGCAGTATGGAGAAGGAGGTCTGAACCTTACCACAGCGATTTTTTTCATTTTAGCAAGTAGTGGTTAAGTAGAAATTATACAATGTGCTAAACATACCTCTCAACCTCCTGCCTCATAAATCAGGGACAAGGCTTAAAAAAATCAGGGACAAAGGACCAAAATCAGGGACACATCTTCAAAATTAGAGATATCCACCCAGAAAGCAGGTAGAATATGGCGCTTAGTGCGAAATGCACTTTCTGAAGAAGAACAAGTCTGTAACTTTAATGCTTGACATTGTTTTGTGCTTAATGTCACCACTGTTTAGCCACAAAAACACACATTTTAGGAAGGACAGAGTAAAATTTTGAGGCAAAATCAGGGATACTTGAGAGGTATGGTGGTAAATCCAATGTCCCAAATCCTGCATCCTGATTGGTTGGCTGGCACAATTACCACTGTGATAAATCCTCCAGTGTACCCACTGGAAGAAGTGCCAGCCAACCTTATAGCCTGCTAATCCGGTAGCGTTCACTTCAAACGAAACTGCCACGATTTGTCCCATCGCCGCTTCGCTAAAACACAGCGCCAAATTGTTTACAAAATGACATCCTCTTTTGAAGTGTAGGGACCTCAGTGAGTTAGGAAATAGTTAAAAAAACATTCGCCATTAGAGAATTATAATTTATCCTCCAGGGTACACTGAGATTTCATACCACTGGTGTGATTCGTCACTCGGCTGTGCCTCGTGACCGAATCACACCAGCCCTGGTAAATCCTCCAGTGTACCCACATCCTGGAGGGATAAATTGCTTAAATGTTTGGTAGGGGAACTCTCACCTCTGAATGTTTAAGTGGGGGGAACTGTAATTTTTAGGTGATGGAATTCTTCTGTATTATTAAATGGAGAAAGATGCAGGAACTTCCATACATTTTTGTAAGAGGTGGTGGAAATGAGTACCTGTGGGCTCCTCCCCAGTTTAACCCCTGTAAGCAAGTCACCTAACCTCCCTGCTCTTAACCTCCCTCGGCTGAAGGGACTTGGTAAGATACTGTTAGACCAGTCTGGCCGGGTCAGCCAGATGAGGTGCACCTTGTGCATTCCAGCCATACTGCTGGACCAGTTATGCCAATTTTTACCATTTTGGTTTGTCCATTTGGGCTGCTACGGATTTCAAATAGGTGAGGGTATGGGTGGAATCCTGACCACCGGACCCAGTTGGACCTTTTACCGTTGTGGTCTGGTCTGAGCCCAGGAGTCAGGATTTCACCCTTGCCCATCACCCTACATGAAATCCAGACCAGTGAGAATGGATGGACTAAAATGGTAAAAGCTCAACCAACTGGTCTAGCTGGATTATGCAAGTTACACCCGGTCTGGCTGATCTGTTTTTTACCATTTTGGTCTGGTGGCACAGATTTCACCCATACCCTCTTCTTAACCTCCTTGAGTGTTCCATAACCTCCCTCAAGCTCATTTGACATTTGTGTGTGCACCTAGCAGCTGTTCATAGTTTTGGAAAGGTGGAGGGGGGTATGAAGCCAAATTCGGCATGGCGTGTTGCTGGGGAATGGGGGAAGGGGTTTTGTATAAGTCTCATGTCTTCCATGAACATCCTTACTGAGTTTAATGAATTGGATATTCTTACTGGGCTTAACATTTAATGAATTATAGAAACATAGAATTTGATGACAGATAAGGACCACTTGGCCCGTCCAGTTTGCTCATTTCTCCCTACCTACACTATTACTGCAGACTGTGCCCGATCTACATCTCTTTCTCCCCCCCTTCCTTTCCACTATGATGTCTTTATCCCATGCATTCTTGAACTCCACACTGTTTTCACCCCCACCTCGTCCACTTGAAGGTTGTTCCAGGAATCCACCACTCTTTCTGTGAAGAAGTACTTCCTTACATCTCTCCTGAATCTATCTCCCTCCAGCTTCATAGCATGTTCCCTTGTGTGGGGCGTAATCAATGCAAGTTGCTAATTAGAAATTCTGCAGTCACATAATCCAGAGACATGCTTCCTCATAAAAAAATGTTATATAAAAGCTTTTTAGTTATTGGCTTTCTGTTAGAGGTTAAAAGCAGGAACAGAAACCTTTTCAGCTAGCCTTTCCTTACATTTTTTGTTCCTGCAATTTAATCTGCCTCCACCTTCCCCGGATCAATGTCTCCAAAAAAGGAGGTATAAAGCCATGCACAAGTGAAAACCTTCTCCATGTGTTTCATTTTTCTCCCTCCCTTCTTTTGTTTTCTTCGTGGCTTTAATAAACTGAAAACTGGTGACAAAAAGGTGACAAACAACTTGTTAATGGAGGGCAGCTGACATCAGAGCAGGACTGCAACAGTGGAAGATTCAATAGTCTGCAGTACACAGAGATTTCACAAGCTCAGAGCAACCCCATGGGTTTAAGTGCACAAAGTGCATGCTTACAGTTCTCAATATACAAATGACACATATGGGTACAAGTGTTCAGGATCCTCCAGTAGCATGCCAATGGACTGCTGCAGCAATCCCCTGAAAATGGTTCCAGGCTGAGAAACAAAAATAAAGGAACCAGCAGGCTGAGAGTTCCAATGCTCATAACATTTATTGTGCAAAACATGTACCGTTTTATAGAAAGCTACACTGGGCCTGGTATACAAAGAGCATGCCAATGGACTGACACCCTGGCACTTCGCTCTAATGGAGCTTCGTCAGGGGGCAGGTCTCTGGTGAACACATCGTGATTTAAAAACACAGTTTAAGCCTGGATCATCAGTGTCAGCTCCTGAATAATTTATTACTTTCACAGTTTTCCCAAACAACCTGTTTCATGGCTCAGTACAGAGTGCTGACATCCCTTTCACCCAAAATTAATAGAAGTGAACAGTGATAAATACTTTTACTGAATATAATAATAACTAAATACATTTACTGAATACAGTAATAACTAAGAATAGTAACATCACTAGAGCTTTTAAACCACAGGTGATGATGGGGGGGGGAATTTTAGTGCAAAATCACAATGTTTATCAAAGTAAAAACAGCTGGAATTCTAAAAAGATGATGTGCTTATGATGTTTGTACCTCAGTTATTGGAATATATTACACAAGGTTTTTTTACAACAAATTTGTACCTCTGCAGTTAACATTGTTCCAATATCAGAGAAAATGAATTGTATACCAGGATGTCTGCAAAAAGAAAATGTCACCTGTACCGATCCCCCATAAGTTTTTTTTGTACAGCATTCTTTGATTGCAAGGGGATCTCGACCACAGATTACATACCTACTTTCTTACCCCAAGCCTTGAGAGCACTACAAACAGACCAATAAAGAAAAGAGATTATAAGCACGATGACTAAAAGACAACCAGTTGTATGTAACATACTTAAGGGTAGGTGGTAAAAGAGTGAGAAATCCTGAATTATTAAAACTACATATAGGAAGTAAGTTTGCATGAGTTGGATTTAACCACTGTTAATGATGAATGTTTAAATGAATGGTTTGAGGTCCCATTCATCATTTAATCCTTTGTGTTTTAATTTGTCCAAAGCGTAAATCCACCTGCTCTCTCTCTCTCTGCAGCAGTCTAATTAGTATGTCCCCTCCCCTTCTAGATGGTGGTACTCATTTTAACCCCATGAAATGCAGTTTGCCAAGGTCAGAGTTGTGGTAATGTTTGAGATGGGCTTCTACTGAAGTGTTCATGTCAGATTGTAAAATGCTTTGGCGATGTTGCAAAAACATATGTTGTGCAGAGTGTTTTGATTTGTGTGTTAAGTTGTTGTGTGTCCTTCCCTCTGTCTGCTAAGAAGAGTTTTTCCTAAATTAGCCTGCTAGCTTTAGGATAGTTTTACGACCCCTGGAGATCTCCATACGAAACAACTTAATTGTATTTCTTTGTCCTACAATGCACCTTGTTTCTTGTGACGGTGATGCAGCAGAGACAATAAATCCAGCAGAAAGCATTACTTTACAATCAGTTCACAACAGTAGAGCTGGCTATATTTTAAAATCTGTAGACTTCAGCTTGGTGAACACCCTCATCGTAAAGGTTTTACTATCCTGAAAAACTTTGCTGCTGGTAATTTTTGTGCAGCTTGTAAAGCTTCCAAGATATTTAGTTTGTTTGGCATGTGTGTGCTGAATGTTGGGTCTCTCTTACATCACAGTCACATGAGACAAGATGCACTGTGGGAACAAGAAATACAATTAAGCTATCAGGGATGAAGATCCTCAGGGGTCGTAAAACTAGCATAAAGCTAGCAGGCTAATTTAGGAAAAACTGCTAATACCAGTCAGAGGAAGGAAACGCTAGAACTTCACATACAAATTAAAACACTCTGCACAACATATATTTTTCCAAGTTTTGGGTGGACTTTTCCTTTAAAGACCAAGGGCTGGATATTCAAACTGCGCCATTCAGAGGCGCAAGCCCTTGCGCTGCGCAAAATAGTTGCGCAGGGATGTGTCCGTGGCGATATTCAAAGGAGTTGCACTATTGAGCAACTCCTTTGAATATCACCCCCCAGCCACATGCACAGTGGAACTTGCGCCACCGCAAGTTGACAGAGTGGAGCATTCAACTTGCGGTGGTGCAAGTACCATTGCGCCATGCGCAAAATCCCGATATTCAAAAGGTGACATGCAAATGGGGCTATAATTCATGCAAGGCGCAGAGGGTGCCATTTGCATCTGATTATGGCGCAATTTGCATGCCATTAGCATGCAGGTGCTCCGATCCCCGAGGACTTGCGCCTGGCGCCCTGCCAGGCAGCAGCCGTCGAGGACCGACGCCCCCTGCAGCCTGATCGCGGGCAAAACAGTGTAGAATCCCCCACCCCACCCCCACTGGCCCGATCGCAGGCATGGTTTAATTCCCTCAACAGCCCAATCGCGGCAGCAGGTGGTTTCCCCCACCCGAACGTATCCTCAGGTCCAGTGGACCAAAAGCCCGATCGCAGGCAGTAGTTGTGTAAACCCCCGGAAATCATCCCTGGTGGTCCAGTGGACGAAAAGCCCTATCGCGGGCAGTAGTGAGAATCCCCTCCGAATTCAGCCCTGGTGCTCTAGTGGCACATCCCGATCGGGATGTAAATGCTGCACAAATCCCCAACATTGCCCTGGTGGCTTAGTGTCCCCCTCCCACCACCCACGAAGCCCCACCACTCGCCTCCCCACAGCCGGGCGGGCGGTAGCATCCCTCCGCCTGCCACCCGCCGCCCGACTGACAGCTTGTAGGGCTGCACGCCATTGGTGCAGAGAAAGAGCCAATGGGCGGCAGCCCATACCGCTACGACAGTCCAGTTTTGTGAATCATTATGGACTGCACGCCATTGGCTCTTTTCTCTGCACCACTGGGCGCAGAAGCCCTACCGGGCTGTCAGTCGGGCGGTGGCGGGTGGCAGGCGGAGGGATGCTGCCGCCCGCCGCTGTGGGGGGGGTGGTGGCGCTGGGGTGGGTGGGGAGGGGGACACTAGCCACCAGGGCAATGTTGGGGGATTTGTAGCATTTACATCCCGCGATCGATGTGCCACTAGACCACCAGGGCTGAATTCGAGGGGGTTTAATACTGTCCCCGATCGGGCCGTCCACTGACCACCAGGGATACGCTCGGGAGCACATTGCTGCCCGCAATCGGGCTGGTGGGGATTAAACTATGCCCGCGATTGGGCCAGTGGGGGTGGTGGTGGGGATTTACAGGTCGGCTGCCCGCCGGTCTGCCGGGGGGGCACAGGGACTGGGTTGGGGGCCAGCCACAGGTGGCAGCTGCTGTGTTGCGCCCTGCAATGCAGCAGCTCACCTGTGGGTGGCCCTCAACTTAAGCCTTTTTTTTTTTGGCTCAAAGTTGTGCAGGCGCAGGTTGGGGGTTGCGCCTGCACAACTCTGCACAGCCCTGCTGAATATCGGGCTGTGCAGTTTATGCATGGTTCCTCCCCCTCCAGTTCAGCATGCATTCATTTGCATTGCGCTGTTGCTCAGCATGTTTTCTGTGGCGCAACTGCCTCCTGCTGAATATGGCAGAATGGAGCAAGTTCGGACTTGCGCAGGCGCAGGCGCAACCCTATTGCACGTGGCGCAACCCTTTTGAATATCCAGCCCCAACTCTATTATAATAAAAAGCTTAAAAACAATAGATTTATACCAATTATGTCATAACTTTATTGTTTTCTAGTTATTTATTTTCTTTACTTTTTCGTGCTGTTGGTCTATTAAATATAGTAACTAATGTAGCAGTTATTATTTAACTGAGTCTTTCAAAATGTATCTGACTCTCCCCTGCTAACCACATAATTTTCATTTGTGACATCGCAGTCTGTTGTCATGGTGAGCACTGTGATAGCATAAGCCAATGGACTGTGAGGTTAACAGGGGAGAGGCACATGTTTTCAACTGTTTCCATACAGACTTTTTAGATGGACTACCTTGAACCAGCATAATATTCTGATTTGCATATGCAGCCCATGATGCTTTGCATTGTGGGGTCATGTGTGATTTTGTATTTCTTTGAAACTTGGCTTCCCAGCCAAATGCCCTTTGGGGTAACCATTGCCTCAGTGCTTGCGCACAGAGGTTCCTTGTCTTTTAAATAGTTTTTTTGTTTTAATTGGGTTCACCACAACATAACCCAGACAGACTTTCTTAGGGTTGCTGGTTCATTCCACTGGGGTGTCAGATAGAGGAGACATACTGATGAATCCTGGTAGGATGAAACGTGTCTAAGTCTTCTGTTGCCACCCTTTGCAAACTGTGTGAGAGGCCTTTTGACACCATGCATTTCTACTTAAAGTTGAACCAGCATGATATTCTGTGGTGATTTGCATATGCAGCCCATGATGCTTTGCATTGTGGGGTCATGTGTGATTTTGTATTACCTTGATGTACTGTAAATCTTGGAAAGGAACACTAAAAATGAAAAATTGCATCCCCTAGTAAATTGTAACAGTGGAAACATCTTATTTGGGAAAGTACATGCTGAAATTCAGAGTTGTTCTTTAAAGGAAAGCTGTCCAAATTTGGGTTCTCGCCCAGACAGCTTACTCTCTGGTTTAGATTTAACAGCAAGAGCTGCCTAGCTGTCACATCTGCTGTATTTTAATTTTCAAACCCCAGAACCCAGAAGCATGGAGGAGGCGGGACGCCCATCTGCTGAAAAGGTGCAGCAACGCTGCTCGCTCTAATATGAAAGTACTGAAGCAAGGGTGTGTCGCTGCACCTTTTCAGCAATTAGAGCATCCCCTGCCTCCTCCATACTTCTGGGTTCTGGAATTTTGAAAATTAAAATACAGCAAGTTGCGGCACAGAAAAATGCAGCTCTTGCTGTTAAAATCTAAACTGGAGGGTAAGCTGTCTGGGGGTTGGAGCCCTCGTTTTGAACAGCTTTCCTTTAAGGGTCAAATACAGTATGTGCCTTGTTGTATTCGCACCAAAGTGCATACACTTACAAAGGTAGCTGTACAGGTAATGAATTCCCAGGTTTCAACTTCTTGGGGGATCCCCTCCCATTCAAACATTTTATCTGGTTTACAGTGTTTACACATACAGCAGTGGCCACATCGAAACATACCACCGAGTCTGTTTTGTAGCCAATTAGTTTATGTATTTCTTAGTATTTCTGCCCTATAGTCACTGTGGACAAGAAGTTATTTGATATTTTTAACCCTGCAAAAAGTAACTCGGGAGATTGGTCCTACTTCCGATGCCAGAGTTGCATCACCAGGGAAAATGAGCCAGTTTTTCTTAACTATAGCCCTGATCTGGCCAGCAATCAGGCTGTAATCAAGCACCAAAGTCACTGGTTCTGTTTCTTCTGTTTTGGGCCCTCTGTTCTTAGGGACCAGAAGGTCACAGGGATTTATTTAACGCTAAAAATTGATTAGCGTTTTACTCATAAAAGTGCTAAATCTTTGTGAAAATGCATAGCTCTTGCCTCACTGTATTTAACAAACACCGCACTTCTAGAAAATCTATATAAATACTTTCTGTACAGTTAGTATTGTCCCAAGAAAAAAACTGCTAATCAATTATTTAAAACCCTGGGTCTCTCTTCTGACTGTGCCTGCCCTTCCTTTTGCCAGTGCCAGCAAGTCTGCTTCATACTATCTGTCCAGTATCCTTTTGGTGAGGATCTGCCTCCATTTCATAATCTGAAGACCTGCTAAATTTCTTCTAAAGCTTAGGCACTGGCCATAGGGAATGGATTTCACAAGGTATTGGGGGCAGGCACTGTTAATGTAAGGATGGTATTTGTGGCAGTGAGTTTATGGAAACATAGTGGAATGCTGTTGTGCATGGAATTCCTTGCCTGGAATATGCTTGTTTTGCTGCAGGAGTGACTCCATCATGTTGTTCTGCTGCAGTAGTGATGTCATTACTGCAACAGAAAACTTGGAATGCTGCCACTTAGTTGCTTTCCTCTTGGAAAATGGGCTTCTTATTCCTTGGTCTGTGATTGGCTGATAACCCTATCAGAGGGGTATATTAACTTTCCATACACAACCAGTAAATAAAAAAGTGCCACCCTATAGCGCCCATTAACTAAGTGCAGTATCCGAGTGCCCAACATGCCTGCTAATTGGTTAAAAAACATAATTTAATTTCATATTCGCCACCATTTTTTTAATCATTGCTTAGCGATCCCCCCACACACACACACACACACACACACACACACACACACACACACACACACACACACATATTCAGTCCTTAGCCCAGACACTATGCCATTAATGTTTTAAATAATCTCAGAATTATAAAGAATAAAAGAAACAAAATGTTTTTGTCTTACAAAGTTGCACTCACTAACGGAGTGCTAGATGGAGCGAGCGTGGCAGTTCCCTACTACCGTCCACCCCGTTTAGCGAGTGACCCCATCACCAAAACCAGTCACTAGGAGCTGCAGTTATAAAAAGCTGGGTAACAGAAATTAACCACAAAGAACATTACCCATAGAGTCTTTTCATTTTTCCCCCTTTCAAGTTAACATTTTCTGTGATGAAAGCAGTAGCGCTGGCACGTCATGTGCTCAGGACTATTTGGAAATGGTCCAGCTCGCACGAAATGCAGTACTGCTCTCCCAGAATGGAAAACTGAGACAAAACGAAATTGCGTTAGTTAATTTTTTAACACAGTTCACAATTACCTTCCTCGACTGACTGCCCTCCATCATATCCACAGCACTTTGCTGCAATCTCTCCGCTTTACTTCCCAGTTCTTGCAGATCTTCAAGTCAGAAACTTAAACTCAGTCCCCGTTCCCCAAAGTAAAGTGATCGGCAACAAAACAGAAAACCTGTTTTTTTTTTTTGTAAGGAACTGCAAGGAGAGAGGTAACTCTGTCTTCTTCTGCTGGTCGTGGGGGGTGTAATAAAGGAGAATGGCTCAGTGGGGGGTGCCACAGTAGATGGAACACCATAGACACAGACTGCTTTACAACAGAAAGTCTTCAACTTCATTTTTAGTCAATATTTTGTATTTCTTTTTAATTTTATTAAATCCCCTTTTAAAAATGCCACTGGTAGCCCATTTTCTAAGCGCAATAATACCGTACAGGGTGGGTGTTATGGGCAATACCGTAACTTCCAGGGGCTATAAGTCCCTCCACCTGTGGCATCTGGCCTCATTATGCCCCTGGGAGGGCTGGTATCGCCCAATACCACCCTCCCTGTTGGGTATTATTGCTTGCATAGAGAATACTGGATGGGCAACTATGCAGAACCAGTGTGTTCTGCCACAGAGGGATTCTGATTCCCTCTGAAGGTCCATGGGAATCAGAATCCCAAGGTGGCAAAACACACTGGTTGTGCATAGAGTTGCTCATCCTGTATTTTTTATAGTGTATAGTACTGTGTGAAAAATGTGTTTTGTGAGTTCTTTTGCTTTCAAAATGAAACTGACTCATGCAGTCTCTAGAGGTTCTAGAATGCTGTTCAACCACAGTAGGGTAGAACGACATTCCATGACATTGGAACTGTAGTAGAACAGCATTTTGAAAGGGATGGAATTCTATACAGAACAACACTCCACTATACACTGTAATCTAATTATGTGGTAGAACAGCACTCTAGAACCTCTAGAGACTTCACAAATCAGTTTCATTGTGAAAGAGAAAAAAACTGTGCACACATCTCACATAATACTATACACTATAAAAAATACAGGGTGAGCAACTTTATGCATAACCAGTGTGTTCTGTCACCTTGGGGTTCTGATTCCCATGGACCTCTCAAGCTTCACTCTCGAGGTCAGAGGCAATCAAAACTCCTCTGTGGCAGAACACACTGGTTGTGCATAGTTGCCCATCCAGTATTCTCTATGTAGTCGCCGCTCGAGAATGTGAATGAGCATTTATCAGTCATAAGCAGAGATGCACGCTCATGGTAATGGGTTTAAAATAGCTGTAGTAACCTTTAAAATGTTCATTTTCAATAACCACACCATTCTGGAGGTTCATGTATTTGTCCTTTACTAGGACATGTAGGAGTTAGATAGTTTATATTGGACCCCATATAGGATAGTGTATGGGTAGCCATACACTACAAGGCTGTTCTTCCACCGAGTGGATACAATGCCGACTAATGATGGTCTCCAAGTTGGCACTGTATTTACGAGGTGGAAGAATAGCTGAGTAGTGTACGGGTAACCATACGTTGTTCTATAGAGTGTATGGTGACTGAAAAACAGAAAAAAAAATTCACTTTCCCATTGTTTTAATCAGTTCTGCTGCAGCCCACGATTCAGAACTGACACTGCCAAGCACACTCGCGCACCACTCTCACAAGGCAGAGGACGAATCATAATGCCTGCTGTAGTCCTTTGTATTATTATGTCCTCACTAACGAAGAATGAAAAGTCGTCTTGCGTTAGTGAGGATATCACTACTGCAGCAGAACAACCTTTTGTGGTGTATGGATTTCCATACACAACCGCATTCCACGATACACTATATATAGAATAGTGGATGGGTGAACATCCACAACAAGGCTGTGTTTCCATCGAGGGAGTTGATGACATCACAGATACCTCGAGAGCGAAGCTCGAGAGGTCTCATTGATGTCATCAACTGCCCGAGATGGGAACACAGCCTTAGTTGTGGATGTTCACCCATCCACTGTTTTGTATAGTATATGGGTTTTTTTGTTTAAATTTGTTTTTTACACTTGATGCAGGCGCCAGCCGCCGCTCCCGCTTAAGTCTGCACAGCTTCTCAGTTTCTCCTGCACATCATTCGCTTTAAAATTGGGAGAAAAAAAAGAAATTGTTTTTTCAGAAACGGAGCCATGTATGGCTCTCCGCTTCCGATTCCCAACTTCTAAGTCGTGGTGGCTAGGCTGCTCAGCGCCGCTAAATCGCTACCACCATGTTTTTTTCTTTCTAGAGAGCCTCATCTGAACTAATCAGGTGGCAGGTTGAAAGTTGTTGTACTATTGATGTGACATCAGAGCAATAGTACAACAACTTTTTTGACCTTTGAACTGTACTACAACAACATTTCAGCAGTTGCTGAATTCCATTCACAATAGACAGCACCCATATACTATATTCAAGTTGTGATATACTGCCTACTAAAAGGAATAGACATAGATTCATAGAAGTGTGACGGCACAGAAGGACCGAAACAAGGCCCACCAAGTCTGCCAATTTGTCTAGCTATGTACTTGGACCTGTGCACCTCCCCCGCTTAGCACTCCCCTGTGGTTGTCCCATGCCCTTTTGAATCCCTCCACTGTTTCTTCTCCTACTGCCTCTGGGAGTTTGTTCCACTTTTCCACCACTCTTTCTGTGAAATAGTATTTCCTAATGTTACCCCTGAACTGCCTCCCCTCCACCTGCAGGCCATGCCCCCTCGTCCTCTGATTTCTCTTCATCTTGAAGATGCCCCCCAGCACCCTGTTTATACCCTTAAGGTACTTCAAGGTCTCGATCATGTCCCCTCCTCCTCTGTTCCAGGGAGTACATGTTCAGATCACTCAACTTTTCGTCATAGGATAGGTGGCTTAACACTTAACATGCACAGGAATAGACGTGCACAGTTACTCTGTAGTGAGCTGAGAGTGGCAGCATGTGCAACTATACTGGCTTTATGTCGCGCTGTTCTCTAATTGTCTGCCCACACATTATTTGTGCTGCACTTCAGCTACTAGCTGCAATAGATAATGGATAGTCTTGCTCATGTCCCTGTATGATGCTGTTTATGTTTGTACCCATGGCGTTCTGTGTATGTATTTGCAATTGTATATTGTCCTCTACCCCCCTTCCCAGGACACATCTGGAATCGCGCGTTCCCCGCTCAGCATGCCTTCCTGGTAAAACTTTTAAATAAATAAATACAATAAATAAATCCTGTGGTTATGGGACAGCTGTAAAAAAAAAAAAGAAAAAAAAAGCCTAAAAAGTTAAAACTGGACATTTTAGTAACCTGTTTGAAAGGATGCTGCCAGAGAAACCTGGACACTTGTACTCTGGCTGGGGCCTGTCATTTGTATATTGACTACAGTAAATGGGCACATTATGCACTTAAACCCATGGGGGCTGCCAGATATACGTCCATGCTCTCACCAGGTGGTGAGGTGTGGATGTGATCAAAGGAGCTCGAATCTTGTGTTATCACACTGTAGCCCTGTAATTAGAGCCCCCACCCAGAAAAAAAAAAATCACACACCCCGACTTGTCTTTCTGCTTACCTACCTAGGACGTCAGGAAAGACTTGATGAACTTATGATCTTTTTTGTCCCTATTTTATATTACTACCTTATTTGTACTGGGTGGATGGTGTAGAGACACGGTAGTCGGCAGGCGAGAGTAAAGCTACCCAACTTTCCGAGGCCTAAAACTGGGGTGGTCCATCCTGACCATGACCCCCCAACACGTTTCACTCCCACGGGCATTGCCGCAGACAACGCCGCACACAGTTACATTTTGCTGCTTGCTCTGGCCATGCTGCCCCACAGCAACACCAGTAGCAAATATCCCGATTAAAACAATACATCATTCTTCTGCAGCAAGTTCCAAATCATGATGTATAGAAAGTTCATTAGAAGCAAACCTACATTAAATTGTGATCAGACATTCGAGCTGCATGTATTGCTCTTCTTGACAGTCCCATTCAACCCACTTACACTCGCCTCATTTGCTGAGCAAACTTCATTTCAGTGACTCCCACCACATCAGATTGTTTTCACACACTTCCCTACAGCTGATCAGGTTCGGGTACCTTAATTCACTGCTGCTGGTCTCTTCTCTGTCTGGAGTCCCTCTCAGCTACTGGCAGGCAGACATCCACATGTGCTTGTTTGCACTACTACCCAGTCTAATCTAACAGGAAGGAACATGCTTTACTGTGCTCCCACCGACCTGCTTGCCGTGCAACACAGGCACAAGGGTTGAAGTTGCAAACTGCTGTCCAGCCCAAGTAGCACCACAGTGGTGCTGAAATAACTGTCACTCAGGGATTAGCAGTCAGCAAAAAAAAATGGGAGGACAAAACTGGGACAGGTAAGCAAAAAACAGGACAAAAGTGTCATTTTGCAGAACTTGGGACTCTGGGACATGCTGCCTAAAATAGGGACTGTTGGTAGCTTTAGGCGAGAGGGATAGGGGTATGTTTTTAACAGAATATGGGTTATTTGCAGGTCTGAGTGGTGCAGAGACGTGTTTACATGAGATTTAGAGGTGTACGCAGGTTGGAGGACAATGTGTTGCAACTGGGGGGGTCTGTGTGGGTGTCTTCAGGTGGGAAACGACATATTTTATTAAAGTCATTGTAATGTGCTGCTGAATGCTAAGTATACAGGAGGAACAGTTGCGAACCAGTGCAGTTGCATAGCATGTTACGCGTAATGTTTTGCCTTCAATATAAATAAAGTTATAAACTTTTAAAATGCATCTAAAATCTCCAAGCTTCAGTGGGCGGGGAGCTAAGCTGCCACTAGACTCCTGCTAATTGATCAAGCCCCCCCTCCCGGAACATTTAAAGTTAGTTGCTAAATTTTGACTAATCAGCAGCTTCTTTTTCTTCTGCGCTACAGCGACAGATAGTGTATCTAACTGCTGGTCAGCTCTCGAAGGTTTCGTGTTCTGAACGTAGGCGGAAAGCGCCACAGCCGTCGAGCATGTGGTAGTAATGCAAGGAAGAGGCGGTTCTTCAGGCAAAATGGCAAAAGTAAGTGCATATGTAGAACTCAGTTTTCTGCTGGTTTTCATGTGCTTTGTAACAGTCGTTGGTAAAACGCTGCAGACACTGTTCCCGGGAATCGCCAAGAAGCTGCTACTGAAAATCGGAAAGCGCCTCTCCATGACCCAGAACCCAAGGTTCGCATACGAGGACTGGGGACCGACATTCTTCGGTCTCAGTTACCTGAAGGCAGTGCTGCACGGAGCGGGGAGGGGTCTGGAGGACGAAGCGTTCGTGGGGCAGCGCGCACCCAACGTGACAGTTGTAGACCTGCAGGGCCAAAGCCGTCACGTGCTGGACTTTGCAAAGGGTGAGTCTGCCTCCTTTGGGTGTGTAATATTGCTACACGGGCGCAAAGGCTAAGTGCTGTGAGGGGTTCGTTTTGCAGCTGGTAAAATGCTACACCATGATGTTGATTTGTGACCTTGGCATGCCTCTCAACCTTCTGTTACTGAAATAAGGGGCAGGGACACATACACAATTTAAAAAAAAACATAGAGCTACAAGCTCAGAACATTATGAAACCCATGCTCAACCTGCGTTTATGTTTCATTAAGAACCTTCAGATATTATGAATTTCTGCTTTAGTGTTTGAATTCACAGCACATTCTGTGTGTGGGCAGCATCTTTTACAGGAGGGACATTGGGCTGGCAGTATAGCCTAGAGGGATGAGGTGTGAACGAGCGTGATACACCCAGCAGACCAGACCTGAGTTTGATTCTCACAACCTCCACTTGCATACTGTGTGACTCTGAGTAAGTCACTTAACCGCCCAGTGCTCCCAGGTGACCCCTGAAAATAGGCACTTGTGTGCCTAGTGCACCTTACCCAGTTACCAAAGACTAAAATGAAAAAGACAGCTGAGGGGAAGAGAAATTCTGAGGGGTACAAAGAGGGATTATGTCCTTCATAATCAGTGACAGTTGAGAGGTATGGACCTTGCTTGGTTAGATTCTAGAGGTGTACTGCTTGTTTTTCATGTTCTGATGGGCAGGGCCGGGTCGGGCAAATCAGATTCAGGACACGAGCCAACAAAGTTATACAAAGTGGAAAATAAAGGTACTGGGACAAACCCTGCAGCAAGTCCTGCACGGGCTGTGCACACTGCGCTGTCACCACCTTTGGTAAACCAGTGTGCTCCGGTGAATTGCAGTATAGTCTAGTGGAGACACTCCAGTTGACAGAGAAACCAATGATTTCTCTACCACATGGGGAGTCAGTACCTAGTCTGAGTTTAATGGAATAACACAGCTGTAGCAACCACTGACCATCTGCAAGAAAGAGGGCAGGGGTAAATGGAGAAAAAAGACAAAGGCAGTAAGGACAGGGATGGGGCAAGAAGGAATAAGGTCATATAAAAATTGAAGGTAATGAGTACCAATGCCCGTAGTCTAGCTAACAAGCTCCCTGAACTGATGGCTTTGATGGAAGAGGGATGCCTGAATATCGTGGCAGCCACAGAAACATGGTACACCGAGAACCATGACTGGAATGTTAATATACCAGGGTACACAATCTACAGGGAGGGTAGAAGAGGAGGAGGAGTAGCTCTCTGTGTAAGGCAAGGGATCGAAACAATGGAACTAATTGGTAAACAGGGAGGAGAGGAGGCTTTGTGGGTCACCCTGGAGTCTGGAAATGGCAGCACAATCCGCACAGGGGTTGTATACAGACCCCTGTCTCGGGGAGGAAATGATAGAAGGCATCCTTAGGATGGCAGAGAAAGGAGAGATATTGCTGATGAGGGACCTGAATATGCTAGATGTTAACTTGAGCACCTTTTCTGCAGCCACATCCAAGAGCATGGCCGTTCTCGATGCCCTACATGGTGCATGCGTCAGACAGCTAGTTTTGGAACCCACTCTGGAGGGAGCAATTTTAGACCTGGTATTCTCAAATGGGGATGGAGAGAGGATCTCTGTTCTAGAAGTGGGTAGCCATCTTGGAACAAGTGACCACCAAACAGTGTGGTTCATGATAAACTTAGCTGTAGAGTCAAGCCATACAAAAGTGAAAGTACTGGACTTCTGGAGGGCTGATTTTGTCAGAATGGAAGAGAGCCTCAGAAAAGCACGAGCAAACAGGCAAGAAGGTGGGGTGGAGCAACAATGGGGAAACATCAAAACTGCCATCACAAAGGCAACAAGCCTTTGTGTGAAGCAAATAAATCAAAATGAAAGAAAAAAATCACTGTGGTTCTCAAAAGAAGTGGTAGGGAAGGTTAGGGAGAAAAAGATGGCATTCAGGAAGTATAAGGAAACACAGAAGGAGCAGGACAGAGAACTGTACCAGTTAAAGCAGAAGGAAGCAGGGAAGGCAGTCAGATCAGCAAAGGCCCAAACCAAGGAAAAGATGGCCAACTCGATTAAGAAGGGGGATAAAACCTTTTATAGGTACATTAGGGAGCAAAGAAAGACTAAGGCAGGAATACTGAGGCTGAAAAATGAGGATGGTTAGGCAGAGAGGGGCAGTGAAAAAACAGGGATACCGAACAGATACTTCTGCTCAGTATTCACAGAAGAAGAGGAGGGGGAAGTACCTAATCCAGTCAGTAGAAGCACTCTAGGTAGGGGGGTTGATATCGGTCCTTTCACAGAAGAAAGGATTCTGAAAGAACTCCTAAACCTGAAGGTGGATAAAGCAGTGGGGCCTGATGGAATTCACCCCAGAATTCTAAAAGAACTAATGGAAGAACTAGTAACACCACTGACTACCCTTTTTAACAGGTCATGGGAGGATGGTGTGGTACCTGAGGACTGGAGGAGGGCAGATGTGATTCCCCTTCACAAAAGTGGGAGCAAGACAGAGGCAGGAAACTACAGACCTGTCAGTTGACTTCAGTGGTAGGGAAAATGATGGAATCACTTCTGAAGGAATGAATTGTTAAGTACCTAGAGGCCAGTAGGGCACAGGACCCAAGGCAGCATGAATTCACAGCAGGAAGGTCATGTGAGACTAATCCAATCAATTTCTTTGACTGAGTGACCAAAGTAGTAGACCAGGGAGGGACTGTGGATGTGGTCTACCTAGACTTTAGCAAGGCATTTTACACAGTCCCGCACAAAAGATTAATAAATTAGCCAGTCTGGGAGTGGGTCCTAGGGTGGTAGCCTGGGTAAAACATTGGCTGGATAACGGGACACAGAGAGTAATAGTAAACGGAGTCCACAGTGAAGAAAGGAGGGTTACTAGTGGGGTACTGCAGGGTTCAGTACTGGGGCCAGTCCTTTTTAATGTCTTTATAAGTGACATTGCTGAGGGACTGGAAGGAGAAATATGTCTCTTTGCAGACAACACAGAGATCTGCAACAGGGTTGTTACACAAGGTGGCGTGAAAAGGATGAGAAGGGACTTGGCAAGGTTGGAGAAATGGTCAAATGTAAGGCAGCTTAGAATCAATGCAAAGAAGTGCAAAGTAATTCACCTGGGAAACAAAACCCAGGGGAAGAGTACACAATGGGGCGTGAGATACTGACAACAACAGAAATGGAAATGGCCCTGGGGGTAGCTATATCAGATGACCTAAAGGTGGGCAAGCAATGTGAGACGGCAGTAAGGAGGGCTGGAGGGATACTGGGATGGATAGGGAGAGACATCACCAGTAGAAAACAGGAAGTTGTTATCCCTCAGTACAGACAGTTGGTAAGACCACATCTGGAGTACTGCATGCAGTTCTGGAGAACCCATCTCCGCAAAGACATAGACAGGGTGGAGGCTGTCCAGAGGAGGGCAACCAAATGGGGCAGGGTCTGCACCAGAAGACATATGAAGAAAGACTAAAGGAGTTTAATATGTATAGCCTCGAGGAAAGGAGGGAGAGGGGACATGATAGAAACTTTCAAGTACCTAAAGGGAATTAACAAAGTCCAAGAGGGTAACATCTTTCAGGAAAAGAGATGTACAAGAACAAGGGGGCACAATTTGAAGATAGAGGGGGGGACAGCTCATAGGTAATGTGAGGAAGTATTTCTTCATGGAGAGGGTTGTAGATGCATGGAACAGTCTTCCTGAGGAGGTTGTGGAGTCAAAAACAGTGAGGGAATTCAAGAATCCATGGGACAGACACAAGGTAATTCTAGTGGAGGATGGGAGGAAGTAGGCTGTTGGTTATCTAGGATCTGCAGCTTATCCGTTAGGTAGGGAAATGGGCAGACTAGGTGGGCCAAGTGGTCCTTATCTGCCATCAATTTCTTTTTTTTTTTTTTTTTTGTTTATTCTTTTTACTCCCCCAAGCCACTAGCCGCCCAGAGTTTTCGGCCCGGTCACGGAGCCACGACTTCCACCCCTCATATCGGCCACTGGGTCCCTCTGAAGCCCCGTGGCTTCCCCCCATGGTGGGGCTATGGCGCTCTCTCCCTGCATGCTGCTGACCTTCAGATAGGTTGGAGGGCCCTAGCCTGAGGGGCTAATTGAAGCTGTGGCAGGGCTTCATGTAGGGCGGCCGGCGGCTGTTCTTTTTCCGTTATCTGGGGGAGGTGGGGCCGTGCAATGACGTCCAGCATCCACCCCGCCTCCTGTCTGAACTGAGCGCCGGTAGCTGTGCGACTCCTGGCCTCCGCCAGGGGTCCCAGATGCGCCGGGCACTACCCTCCTCTCCCCCCGGAGAAGGAGAGCAGTCCATAGGATGCTCTATCCCTCTCCCCCACCGGCCCTCCAGCGACCCTGGTCCGTTTCCGAACCCGGGTCACCGGCGTTACAAGCAGAAATCCAACCGCTGCACAGACGGGCCGTGCCATCAATTTCTATGTTTCTATGTTAGTACAGATGTCAACTTTAAAGAGCCCCTGACACCATTACAAAAACTTGAAAAAAAATGTGAGCTTGAGATACAGTTCAGTTTATATTTCATATTTTTTCTGTAGTTCTTTATTTTTTTATTACTGAAGAGAGTTGTATGAAAGAGGATTACTGTCCCTTAGACTTCATCTGTTTTTTCTACTTGCCTACACTGGACATCATAATTCCCTGTTTATGGCATTGTAACTATCTTTACAGCAGCAGATTGTGATGCCATAAACAGAACTATGATGTTGGGTGTAAGCAAGCAGGCAGAAGAGATGGGGCACTGATTCCATTTACATGCAAATCTCCTTAGTAATAAAGAAGTAAGGGTGAGAATTGCAGAAAAAAATATTAAATGTAAGCCAAATTATGTCCGAATATTACAATTTTCACATTTGTCAGAATGGCATCGGGGCTCTTTAAGGAGCCACAGTTGACCCAAAAATCACTTCAGTCCCAAAACCCCCCCACAGCAAGCTAACCTAGAAAGGACTTAAAAAGTCCTTGTTACCAAATGTTTACCTTGATAGTTTTGTTCGGGGAAGGGGGATTGTACATCCTTGTATCGAGGAGCTGGCAGCCTGATCCCTTCGCCTTCCTGGTACACTGAAAGTAAAGCACCGCACCCATGCTCATACATTTTGTGACGATTAAGTTTGTACAGTGTGTGTGTGTGTGTGTGTGTGGGGGGGGGGTGCGCTGTATTGAATTTAGTGGGGGCTGATTTTAAATGGCATATTTATATGTTTTAGAGTGCCACTGGGTTTAATTCAATGCCGTCACTCAGCTAACAAGAATCTTGTTATTTCAATCAATCAATCCTTTATTTGCTCAGCGCAAATTTCAGGGAGTCAAAGCGCTTTACATACTATCAGAAAATTCAAAAAGTCCTTTTCATCACATTTTAAAATCAACAATGCTGAATAATCCGATTTATGAACTAAATAAAATAAAGTAATTTCCATCAGGGAAGGCCTGGCTAAATAAAAAAGTTTTCAGCTGGGCTTTAAAACGGTTGATGGTCTGGCACCTTCTAACATGACGAGGTAGAGAATTCCACAGGGTTGGGGCGCAAAAGCAAATGTGTGGGCCCCAGATGACTTCAGTTTAACTCTGGGAATCTCTAGCAATCCCTTGTCAGTGGAGTGAGAGGGGGCCATAGGGATGAAGAAGATCTTGCAGGTAGTTGGGTCCCTGGCCGTGCAAGTCAGCAGACCAACCTTGAAGGAGATCTGCCATTTTATCAGCAGTCAGTGCAGATAGCGGAGCACGGGTGTGATATGGCAGGATCTAGGTAAGCCAGTCAGTAACCTGGCCACCGTATTCTGCACTAGCTACAATCGGCGAAGATCTACCCCCGGTAACCCTAGGTATAGGGCGTTACAGTAATCTTGACGAGAGGTCACAAAGGCGTGACCCAGAGTTGGCATGTCACCAGGGGAGATCAGGTGTTTAATCTGGGCAGTGTTTCTCAGATAATAGAATGAAGCCCTGACCACAGCCTACACTTGTGATTTTAGTGTCAAACTGCAGTCGAGCACAACAGCCAAATTTTTCACCCGATCCGAGGTAAGCAGCTGAGAGTCCCCGAGCAAAATTCCTGAAGTCTCACCAGCCTGCACCCCCCCCCCCCGCGACCAGGTTCTAACACCAATATTTCGGTCTTGTCTGGATTTAACTTCAGCCAGTTGGTCCTCATCCAGTCTTGAATCTGATCAAGGCAGTTGTTAAAGACCAAGACTGTCTTCTCCTGCCCAGGTGCAAAGGACATGTAGAGCAGAGTATCATCTGCATAACACTGAAAACACAGCCCATACCGTCTAATGATATCCTCTAATGGCAGCATGTACACTGCGAACAACATGGGGGATAAAACCGAGCCCTGCGGGCCCCTACAGGACAGAGAGGCGGAGGAAAAACTTCCTGATACCACTCTCTGCATCCTGCCCGTGAGGAAAGATTTGAACTAGCTGTGGACTATACCAGCCAGTCCACAGCATAACCACAGGTGCTCCATCAACACTCCATGGTCCACAGTGTCAAACGCCGCTGAGGGATCGCGGAGTACTAAGATGAAATGGCTCCCTCACCGTCAGGAGATCATTCAACACCCAGACAAGGACAGTGTCTGTACTATGTCTCTTCCTGAAACCAGACTGGAGAGAGTCGTAGATGTTATGGGTTGTTAAATGACTATCCAGTTGTGCAACCACCACCTTCTCAATAACTATGCCCACAAACGGCAGGTTAGAGATAGGCCTGTAGTTTGCCAGGATGTCCGGATCCAGTGAATTTTTTTTCAGGAGTGGTTTCAAAACCGCTTCCTTCAGGGGTTCTGGAAAAACCCTGTTGCTAAGGAACAATGGACTATCCTAGCTAAGACCAGGCCGATGACCTCCACACACCCCAACAAGAGGCACGTTGGCCCTGGATCTGAATTACAGTAGGTTGGCTGGAACTCCTGGACTGTCTGCACAACATCTGCGACATCCAGCTGGCCAGAGTCGACCACAACCTTCTCGTAGCCAAACTTAAGATAGGCCTAGACCCTGTGGTGCTCAATGGTTCAAGAGCTACCTATCAGGCCACACAGAAAGGGTCATCTGGAAGGGTGTACTGTCTGACCCCCTACCCTTTAAGGAGGGCTCAATCCTTGGTCCCCTTCTAGTCTCACTTTTCAAAAATGACCTTAACCTCCACTGTGTGTGGGGGGGCCTAGATTGTACAATATACGGATGACAGTCATTTACCACTCTTCAGACAACCTTTTGGAGATTGGCCCCGCTCTCCAAACTGATCTAAAGTCCCTGGAGAGCTGGTTAAGGAAGAACAGAATGGTCCTGAACGCAGGCAAGACAAAAGCCATCCTGTTTGGACCAAGATCCCTGAGGCAAGCTAGGGCCAACGCCTTACTGCGTACAGCACTGGATGGGACAAGCATCGAGGTAGTAGACTCTCTGAAGTACCTGGGGCTCACACTGGATCAGGGTCTCACTTACAAGAACCGTGTGGACCAAGTAACCACCTCCATCCACCGCAAATTGGGGATCCTATACAGGATAAAAGACCAGCTTATCCCAGAAGCTAGGCTATCCATTGCAACCAGCATACTGCTCCCAACACTGACCTACGCTGCACCGGTGTTACAGGGGGATGGCCAAACAAGAGGTCACCAGAATGCAGATCCTGTACAATAAGGTAGCATGATTTGCTACCCAGGATCACCCCAGAAACCACCACTGTGACACACTTGCCAAATTACAGTGGCCTTCCTTTGATGCTCGCGTCCAGTACCCACTCCTATGCCTGGCCTACAAGCTACTCCACGTGGTTGCTTCTCCCAGCCTTGGAGCTATAATCACCCCCAAAAACAACGCTAGGACCCTAAGAACCTCTGTGCAGACGTTGCTAGAAACACCCAGGATCCGGACCAATGCAGGAGGCAAGTCCTTCGCCTACACAGCCCCCTATCTGTGGAACAAGCTCCCCTCCGATAGTACAAGAAGCATCCGCTCTTCTGAACCAGACTCAAACACCACATGCTTGAGGCCAGCACCTGTCACTGTCAGAACACCTGGCAGTCACCCCCAAGTCAACCCCTATACCTGAAAAACCCTTATCACAGAGTACCTCCTAACACACTAGGGTCTATGTATGGGCTCAAAACAATATATGGGCTCAAAACAAATGTCATCTGATACTCCAAATGCATCTGTATTAAATGACAAGTATGAATGTAGTGCACAGCTACCGGTATACACTCTGTAACAACTCTGTAATCTTGTTTTTGCATGTAATGCTGCAAGTAATGTCTCTCCAGGTCACCCCTGAAAAAAGGACCTCCGGGGCTCAGTGGGCCTACCCAGTCATCACAATTTTATAAATAAAGAAATAAATAAAAAGTCAGACCAGACAGGCTGAGTACTTGCGACCTCAAATCCGGGCCCGATTGAAGACGCGGACTGGATCTCTGACCTGATAGTGGCAATCTTATCGGCAAAGAACTGTGCAAATTTATCATATCTAGATTATGAAAAGGCCTCCTGAGACTGAAGACCAGTTGGATCGCATAATCTATCGACAGTATGGAAGAGCTGAGCTGGTCTGTTGGTTGCCGCAGCAATCTCCTTGGACAGGAACTCTGCCTTCTTACAGGAGATTGCTTTATAATGGTTTAACAAGCTAAGCTTTCCTCTGCCAGACTGGATTTCGTCCAGCGCCGCTCCGACCTTCAACCCCTCCTCCTCGTCTCCTTCGGAGTCTCATCAAACCAAGGACACTTCTGATAGGACGGGAGGGGCGAACACGGACAGGTGCTACAGAGTTGAGGGCTCTGGTAATAGTCCTGTTATAGGCCATCACTAGTTCCCTAGCTCCTTGCATACATTCATCATGCCTGATAGGTCCAATACCTTCATTTGACCATCTAAGGAAAGTCTCCTTAAGGGGTGGTATTGGACCATCTCTGTAGGGGCAGGTCTATTAGGGGTGCCTCAGACCTGAACCTGACAGTGTAATGGTCTGATCAACTCACTGGCTCCACCACCAGGTCATTGCTCTCCCTCCCAAGCAAGAAGACTAGGTCTAATAAATGACCGCAAATATGAGTTACAGAGGTAATAACTTGTGCGAGGCCCAATAAACCCATCAACTGGAGGAAATCTTGACCAAATTATGAGAGTTCATTGTCGACCCAGGCATTAAAATCCCTCCCACCCCAAAAATAATCCATCTGGAGGATTCCAGTATCAGGCCAACAAAGAAGTCCACGATTTCCAAAGAATCCAGTCATTCCTACTGGGATGGCTGTAAGGTCATGGCAACTCCCCAGCCCCTACGATCCTTTCTCGGGTATTGTACCACTGAATACCCAGCCGGAACAGCTGCCTCTAAAACTGGACCAGCATCTTCATCTAGCCATGTTTCAGTGATGCATACCAGATCAGTTGTCACAAGATCAGCAATAATTGCTCTCTTGTTTTTAATGGATCTGGCATTGCACAACACTACACGAGAAGGATAGGCAGATGAAGTAGATCTGTGTAACACTTGGGTATGAGAACCAGGCAGGGGGAACCCCTCTCCTGGACCTACTTCGCGCCAGGGTGCCTTCTCGTCCCCACCACCCCAGTCCGCCCCCCCTCCACCTCACTGGGCTCTGCAACCCTCCGTACCTCCTCCTCCTTCTAGCTATCTCCAGTGCTCTACAGTGATTATACACTTCTGATGACAAAGGAGGGCCGTCAAAGGGACGGAGGTCACAGAGCTCGGAGGGAGAGTAGTGCCTGACCAACGACTTTACCGGCCAGCACATCCCTGCAGACTAATAAAATTCTTAATACACAGTCACCACACTAACACTCAACATACAAAAAATGTTACCACCCAAGCACTCCACACATACACTCACACAATCTACACAATATTGACTTAAACCCAATACAATCCCCCCACACCCAAAACCCAGTACAAACAATACAACACATGTTTTCCTTTCCTTTGGGGGGAAATAATTACTGTGCAAGTTCTGACGCCCACAGTATATTATCACTTTTGTTCAAAACAGTATATAATCACATTTGTTCAAAACAGTCAATTTTGAGTTTTGGCAAGTTTTTGTGGTTTGCCTAATCCAATATAGTCTTTATTAGGAAAGGCCCAAGGTGCTCTCACCTCCTACTTGAGCAGCAGCATTGATTTTAAACCCTGAGGCTCTCTAAAATTGAGGAGTCCTCGGAAGTCTTGAACTTCACTATAAATTTTTTTTTAGTTCTGTGTACAGAGGTGCCAGAGCCCTTGCCATTTCCTTTTGTACCTCTACAATGACTCCATTCACTACTTCTTTTTTTTTTTGCCTTTTTTTTTAGTTCATCATTTTCTCACTGCCTTGGTATGGCCTCCATCCTACAAGCCCCGTCACCTCGGCTTCCCCCAGGACTGTTGGACCAAACTCCTGTGGCTTACCCCCGTGGTGGTGGTGGTGGTGGAGGGGGGCACACTCAACGTGCCGGCTGTAGGTCCAGCGGCCCTGCATGAGTTACCAGGTGTGAGGCCTGCAAGGAGTGGGGATCATCCTGCCGTCCAGGATGTTTCCTTGTTTCTTGCCCTCCCCCTCACTTGTGACTTGGGGGAGCATGTGTGCAGTGGCATAAATGGCAGTGCCAAGCATGTTCCCATACATGGCATGCCAGATGCCTGCCGCCCCTCTGCTACATGATATACTGTCCCCCCAGCCTCCGCTAGGGGACTGTCAGGCTCCAAGTGCCACTCCAGTCCCTCCTCGGTTGTGGAGAGCAGTCCCTTGGACGCTCAGTCCTCCCTCAACAGCTCTAGTTCATTCCTGAACTTGGGTCATTGGTGCTGCATGCAGTACTGCTGTGCCAGTAGGCTGGCTGCTCCAGTCACGTTCTTTAAGAATTACAGTCTCTGAGGACACTTCATACATAGGCCCAAACCTGGGACTCCAAAGTCTGAGGAAAATCCAAATTTTACACAACTTCTAGTTTGGTGGCATACTGGATTGCTTGTTTTAAGCCTTAGGGTTTTTGTAGGCATAGCTGGAAACTGAGCTCCCAGCGCTCTGCATGAGCAATGAAATGGCTTTGGGCCAGCAGGTCACAGCGGGCTGAGTCAACATCTGGAAAGGCCTTGACTACCTGGCACCGAAGAGCTCTTCCAAAGTCTCAAGCAGATACCTCTTTTTCTCTCTCTTTCTATTGAAAAAGACAGTTCTTTCTCAGTCAGCACATTTGGCAGGTTCAGTGGCTGTTTCATGGCTACTAGCAGAACAGTATAATTTTGTTTGATGTCAGACTCCAGTCCCATGTACATTTTTCCGGCTTTTCCCCAGAACAAAAGTCCCATAGATTTTTTTGCATAGATGCTGCATCCCATTCGTTCAGCGCTGCTACAGGCTTAGATTGCTCCAACCAGTCAGTCCACTCCAAGTTCTCTCCATCAAAGGATAGGACATGAAGGCAGGTCGTCTCACTCCTCCCTCAGCCAGGGATACCTGTGAGGTAGCTGCTTCTCCCTCTCTTTGTTTGGAACAAAGTTGCAACACAAAATAACATTTCACATGGTAACATTTTCTCTTTTACCTAGCAAACATGTTTGTAGCGACTCCCACTGCTAACACCAGTCTATGATGGACTCCGCAACAAGGTGCTCCCAGGCCATGCAAGCAGCACCGCCACCACCTTTGGTCAACCATTGCAGTCCGATAAAGTGCAGTTCAGGGGTGAGTGCTGAAGACATTCCTGTCAACTGAGCCACAAGGGCTTTGGCTCTTGGTGGACTCGGTAAGGAAACCACTAATTTCTCTACCATTTGGAGTCAATAACCAATCCAAGTTTAACAAAATAACAACCGACCACTTGCAAGAAAAAGGTTTAGTGCAAATGTCACCTTTTAAAAACAGCCTTCTTAGGTGCCCTTCTAGGGAGACCAGATATATTCCTTTCCATCTGGTACTGGCTTTTAAATGGGTCCAAATGACTGCTCCCTTAAAGGTGATAAGAAACCGTTTTTAGACTTCTAGATGCCCTCTAGTTATCTTATTGGTTATCCACTATTCTGATAAGTTGTTTATCTTGTTTGTTAAATGAATAATCTAATTTTGTTGCCTTTGTAACTACCCAGAATCCCTTTGTGCTTAGCAGTTGCTACTCTCTGTTTTCATACTTTCTGAATATTCTATGACATCAGAAACACCCATTCCAGGCCATTCAGGTGAATAGCCTGGAATGGGCATTTCTGATGTCGTAGAACGTCTTAGAAATATGAAAATCAAGAGCAGTATCTGGTGAGGAGAGTGGAACTCACTTAATAGCTGAAGGCATCTCAGAGCTAGATTATTTATTTGTTTATTTATTTATTTATCAAAAAGTCATTAAAGCATACCATAATACGTAACAGGCATGGAAAGGAAAATGGAATGGCAGTTAACTATGTAAAAATCATTTCCCATTTCCTTTAAAGGAGAACTGCACTGCATGTATAAAGTCACTTTTTTTCAGTAGAAGCTGTTTTCAAACTACTGGTTAAATTTCTGTTATTGTTCCATTTATACAGGTCTTTTAGTAATCTCAGTGGGTGTTTCTGCTTTACATTCTGGTGTCAAGTGCCATTTTAGAACTGTATGATGTAGTTTATGTCCCTTTCAACCACAGAGTTCTGTAATAGAACATGGATGCATTGTGCCAACAATAGACGAGTAGAACGGGGGCATAATAAACTACATCATACAGTTCTGAAATGGTTCTTACTAGCAGCATGTAAATCGGAAATACCCACTAGGATAGCTACAAAGCCTGGATAGCTAGAGTAATAACAAAATTTGAACCAGAATTTAAAAATAGTTTTTATGGGAATAAAACGACTTGGAGTCAGCGCAGTTCTCCTGTAACCAGTCTTTAGGTACCGCCCGTGTAGAATCACTGCAGGTCTGTAGATATTGTTGTGGGTTTGTTGGCCTTGGTGCATTTTAAATAGAGCAGTGTGTTCAGTCCTCCAAACTTCCATAGGCCATGCAGTTGCTTAAATGGCAGAAAAGAGAAATTCCCTGGGTGGTACCCCGACTCTGCCCCATGATGTCAGATCTTTCTTTCAGCTGGAAGAACCGGTCACCTCCTTACCAGCTCTTGCTTAGGATTTAGTGTGGCATTGACAATCTCTCATTGAGTTTTTTGAAAGTACCTGTAGTCAATTCTCAGCTTTTTTGACTCCCCTCATGATCGATGATGGTTGCCAAAAATACCGATCACTGACCAGCACAACACATGCCTCTCCTGTCTGGGCAGGCAACATGACACGGCTGGGTGCAGCTTATATCTTTCAGTACTTCTGGAATCCCTTGAGGATCAGAAATAGCAGCTTACCTTCGGGCCAGGCTTTGAAGTGGGATCTGAAATGCCAGCCTAAGGGAACAAGCAGGCCTCGGTGGCTGCTGGGTCAGCATCACAGCTTGCAGCCTTTTTAAGGAAAGAACGGCGGCTGCAAGAGTAGGTGCGTCCACGGTCTTGTTACTGCGCCCAGCTGGTGCCAGCATTACAGGGTCATTCTCGGAAGGGTTCTGGAAAATGTGCATGGCCCTCCAGACCTTGGGGGAGAGCCCTGCCAACATGGCAGGACGCATAAGCACCATCTGCGCCAGTTATGGGACTGGGAGAGCTAGATGTCCTTCCGATCCCTTGACTCCCCCAACCATTCTATATTGGTTGAGACTTCCTCGGTCGAGGGAAAGGTCAAAGCTCCTCTAATACCTCTGTCTGGCTTGTCAATTTAGACTCCAGTCAGGAAGGTTGTGGAGATTTTCCTCGAGCCTGTCGATTGGCTGTCGAATGAGGTCAAGAACTCAATCTCACGGACCCCAGCACTCCCAATCCTCACTCAGGAGGACGTGACCCAGTCTTTGTCCCCAACTGCATCATCTCAGGAGCAGCCTGCACTGGCGGTCAAGCCTTCAAAGCCTCTCTTGCTGATTGCAGTGAGGCATGTAGTCTGCCATGACCATCCAGAAGGCTCTCCTTGATATGGACAATCTGGTTGACAATTGAGGTCTTGGTCAAGGTCTCAATCGAAGTGATCCACTCTCAATCCTGCTTGACTGGGAGGTGTTGCTGTCGATGCTGCTTGACCTTCTCATCCTCTTGTGAGGAGAGGCACCACTGGAAGATGTGCAGGTGCTATGAGGTGCATCTATGGCAACAGTTTACCATTGCAGGGTGGGGTAGGGCTTCACACCCTGGATCCTCAGTCACTTTGTAGCCACCAGTTATGCTCTCCTCACTCCATGCAATGCAGGTGCTTCCTGCAACTGCTTCTGCACCCGAGGGTGGAGCTGTGCTCTCCCCTGTCCATGCAATACAGGAGCTTCTTGCAACTGCTTCTCCACCCCTGAGGGTGGAGCCGCCGCCGCAGCAGTCGAAGGTTGGTGCTCCAACCAAGGATGCCCAGTCTGCAGCTGGCTTGCCAGGCCAGTTGTAGGTGGAGATCGCCCATTCTGAGGATACTCGGGTGGTCCATGTTGAAAAATGGTCAAGGAGATGTTTTTGAGGAGTATTCAGATGACTTGGAAAGATCGTCCATGGCCTCCTCTGGAATTCACATCCTTGACTGCAGTCTTTCCGGGCTTTAATCTAACTCGTATTGGAGTCTATGAATGTCCCTCTGGAGCCTGTCCAGAAAAGGGCCAGTTACCCTTTCACTGACATCACAGATGGGGATGAATCCGCTGGAGTTGCCTTTCACTGCCTGAGGCTATTTTGGGACCATCCCCGGAGCTTTGGCAGCGCCCAGCATCCTCCACCCATATGGTCTGCAAGTACGCGGTCCCTACCAAAGCCCATTCAGGTTTCTTAGACAACCGTTCGGTCAAAGGTCTGGTCTCTGACTTGGTCTTCCATAAATAAGAGGGACAAAGAGATGTGGGCAAGGAGTCCAGAAAGATTGACCATGCCACTGAAAATGTGTATGCTGCAGTGTCCCTGGGTCTGCATCATGTGAGTTATTCCATCATGATGGCCAACCTTGATCACGCCCTGTTGGGTGTCCTCAATAACATTCTCCCTCACCTCCCTGCTGATCAGTAGTTGCCGGTGAAGTTGGTTCAGGATAAAGGTCAATTGCTGGCTAAACACCGGCTCCAGACAGTCTTGGATATGGGTGACTCCTGTGTCCGTTCCATGTCAGCGACTGTCTCTGTACGCCGTAGGGCCTAACTGTATCTGCTGACCTTTACAGCAGACACCCAGCACAAGCTGGCCGATGTCCCTTTCTTGGGCACTGACCTATTTATTTATTTAAATCTAGGATTACAATACCTTTAAGCCGAAGCTCTTTTATAAAGGTTCCACATCAGTGTGTGCAACAGTCATCATTTTTAGTTACAAACATGTAGTCATTGACTTAGACATGTAATAACCAGTACAAAGACTTGAGATATGAGCAAGACAAGGGAAGGAGGGTGGTGGGTGGGGAGGGAAGGGAGGGTAGGAGATTGAGGGGGAGGAGGCAGGGGAGTACGGGAGGTGGTTGGGGCAGGGGCAGAGTGGAGATACTGGGGGGGGAGGTGGGCGAGGGCGGGAGACAGTGCAGCCAGGGGGCCTTGTCGAGGGATTATGACAGGTAAGGTGCTAGGGGTGCAAAGACTGATTGTAAGTTCTGGGTGCTGGGGCATGTGCAGCTGGAACGGTGGAAATGTTAAGATGGGCAATCGCAGGATACAAGCAGTGAGAGGCGCAGCTTGTACTTGAAGAGGCAGAGTGTTGGAGTGGTTGCTATGTCGCTGCCAAGGTAGTTGAGCCAGTTGGATGCCTGACAGGCAAATGATCTTTGTCCTTGAGTCGTGCGACATCGTTGAGTATGTAGTAGATGGGAATTGAATCTCCTTGTAGTGACGTTCCTATGTCTAGGCTGAAGGAGGGCACAGACTCCAGGTGGGGCAAGCCCCATTATAATTTTCTTGGCCGTGATGCAGGTTTGGTATTTTATGCGTTTGTCCAGTTGAAGCCATCCAGATTGGGAATAATGGTCACACGTGTAGGTACGGTGATGTGAGCCAGTGATGAGATGACAGGCCTTATTCAGGGAGGTTGTGATACGATTGAGAGCAGTGGTAGTTGCAGACCCATATATAAGACAAGACTATAATCTGTGATGCTGACGATGGAGCTTTGGATGGCCACTGACCGTGCTTATGGGGTTAGGTGTTTCCTGTGCCTAACCTCGCATTGGCAGACTTTGCAACATTGCTTAAGGGGCAACAGACTTCTAGGAAAACATAAACTGAACGTACAGCTCAAATGGGCATACTGGGTGGGCCATAGGCCCTTATCTGCCGACACTGTCTATGTATCTATGCTGATATGGACAGCGTATGAGAGGTGGGGATCAAGGGTGATGCCGAGGTACTTGAACGATTGTGTTTGCTCTAGGATGGCTCCTTGTTCGGTTGCAATGGAGAGGTGGAGTTGTTTGTTTTTGTTGTGGGGGCTGCAGAAGACCATAGACTCTTTTTTTTTTTTTTTATTTTTTTTTTTCTGATTGAGAAGCAGTTTATGATTTAGGAACCAGGATTCGATGGAGGAGAAGGCCCGCTGAAGTTTATTTTGTAATTGGATTGGATCGGATCAGGGTCCGATATGAGGATCATAGCATCGTCGGCGTAGAGAATTATTTGTTCTGGGCAGCTGTCCGGTAGTGAGTTTAAGAATAGGCTGAAGAGGAGGGGTCCCAGAATGGAGCCCTGGGGGACTCCCGAGTGGACAAGTCTAGGGTCCAAGAGTGTATCAGCGATTCTTACTGTTTGGGATCATTCTTCAAGGTAGCTTTTAAACCAGCCAATGGAGTTGGTTGACAGCCCAGTGTTCTGAAGCTGGACAAGCAGCCGGTGATTGACTGTGTCGAAGGCTTTAGTTAAGTCGATATAGATTGAGCCTAGTAGTTCACCGGAGTCAAGTGTGTTGTGGATTGCGCCAGTGAATTCAAGTAGGGCTGTGGAGGTGCTGTGACCTTTGTGGAACCCGTGTTTGTTGCTTGCACAGGATGTTGTACGTATCCAGGTATTCTGTGAGCTGGTCCGAGACTATGCATTCTAGTGCCTTGGAGAGTGGGGGTAGTAGGGAGATAGGTCTGTAGTTATCGTGGGCAGTTTTGTCACCACTTTTATGGATTGGGGTGACAGTGGCAGATTTCCATCTGTCTGGGAACTGACCAAGGCTGAGGGAGAGGTTGAAAATTCTGGTCGGAGGACTAAGCACTTCATCAAGTGCGAGAGACAGGATTTTGAGATCGAGGGAGTCATTATTGAATCTTGCTTTACCAAGGGCTTTGGTAACATATTTGCATACCTGGTGAGCCTTGACTGCTTTGAAGTAGAAGCGGGGGGAGCTGGTGGGAGTAGTGTTCATTGCAGACAGAGGGGCTTTACGATCTTTGAATTAGTCCTGGGGTAGGACAGCGCTGAGGTCAGTAAAGGCTTTGTTAAAGGTATCCACAATGGTTTTTGGGTTGAGGGTTGTGGTTCCGTTGATGTTGAGTATTGATGGGGCTTTTTGGGTGCATTCCCGGTGAGTTCCTTTATGTTCTTCCAGAATTCCTGACCATTGCCCCAGGAGTTTGTGAGGGCATGCTTATAGTAGGTGGACTTCATTTGCCGGATGGTTATGGTGTAGTCATTGCGGGCATGTTTGTAGTTTTGGATGTCGTTTTGCCTTCCAGAGTTTCTGGCCAGCTCCCATAGGTGGTCTCTTGTTTTTAGCATCCTGAGGACGTCAACTGTGAGCCAAGCGTTACTGAGTGATTTGACTTTGCATTTCTTATTAGGAGCATACGTGTCACAGGCCACAGTGAAGATGTTTATGAAGTGGTCAAGGGCAGTGTTTATATTGGTTGCATTGAAGATAGGGGACCAGTCTTGATGGAGGAGGTGGGATTTGAGTCGAGGAAGGTGACTACTGGGTAGAACCCTGCTGGTGATAGTTTTTGGCGGTTGTTTGATGAATTTATTTGACCAGGTGCAGCTAACGGGAGTGGTCGCTGAGAGAGTCGGGGAGGACATTAGTGTTGGATATCCGTGATGGGTGACTGGTAAGGATCCAGTCCAGGAGTGTGCTGGTGCCGGTCCTGTAATTTTTCCTGGTTGGTGAGTCAACCATTTGTGTGAGGTTTGCCACATCAACGGTATCCCTGTGTGCACCGGCATCTGCCATAGACCAGTTAATGTTGAAGTCGCCTAGGAGGATGGATTCGGTGTCCAGTGGGAGAGACTTTACAAAGTCAAGAACAGCTGTTAGACCAGTTTCCTGTTCTTTGGGAGGGATGTAGATGGTGGCAACAGTGAGGGTTTTGTTTTGGGCTCCGGGGAGGATTCTCACTGGCAGTATCTGAGCAGTTGTGGGTTGGAATGAGGTAATGATGTGGTGTCCCTGTAAGGAGTCTTTCAGGTAGAGAGCGCAGCCCTCGCCTCTTTTGGAGAGGTGATCCAACCTAAAGATGTTGTAGCCAGGAAGGCTGATTGCATGGTCCTGTACTGATGGCGTGAGCCAGGTTTTGACAACTGCCAGGATGTCAGGGCAGTGTTGGCTGGTGAAGGCCTGTAGGGCATCCATTTTAGGAAGGAGGCTGCAGATGTTGATTGATATGAATGAGAGGGCACCCGAAGGCTTGCTCAGATTAGTGGCTTTAGAGCAGAATGGGCCAGGGTTTGGGTGCACATTGCCTGACAGCATTAGGAGGAGGAGGACTAGCCTCAAGGAGCTGCAGCATATCTCTTTATGGGAATGCTTTTGCCTGCTAGCATCTCGGGAAATTGCTGAGCATCGAAGATAGTTGGTGAAGGTAAGCGTAGACAAGGGGGACCAGAGTGGAGTGCTAGGACAATTCTGGGTATAGGATAGTTTCATGGCGGTAGGATGGACCCTGGGCAAGGGGCAGTGACCAGTGTACAGCGTGCCCATGTGGAGGAAGGATGTAGGAATGTGGAAGCTGTGGTGGAGGGAGGGAAAGCAGGCTTTTGGGGCGTGCAGTAGGGGAGGAAGACAGGCAAGAAAAAATAGAATAGGGGGTAGAGAACGGTGGAGGTGCATGATTAAGGTAGGATTCGGGGTTGGCGGAGGGAGGGGGTTAAGACAGGCTGGTGGGGCGGAAGAGCAGTAGCTGAATCAGTGGGAAGTGAGGATACAGCCAGGAAGGCCAGGCAGCCAGGAGGGAGGTGGCAGCTAAAAGATGGGGGTCCCAAAACAGGTATCCAATGGAGCACGAGTGGGGGGGCAGAGCTACCAGGGGGCACGGAGGAAGGTCTGTAAAGTTGAGGTCAGGAGGGGGGTGGGCGTAAAATTTCGTCTGTTTGCCATAGAAATGAATGGGCACAGCAGCCCCGAACAAAACAGAGTTTTAGCTGGCTCAAGAACCAATCCCCGAGCAGGAGGCAAGAGACCGTCCAATCAGGGTGCGGTACAGATGCCGTGGGGCCAATTCCGTGGCTGTCAGCAGTCCCGTGGTTCAGGGAAGTCTTACCCGGTTCGAGAGGATCTCGATTGAGGGAAGGATGATATATATAGCAAGTAAAGCAACTGTGTTTGTCGGAGGTAGACTTTTTTTTTTTTTTTTTAAATGAAAGAACAGGAATCTCTGTAGTGGCAGGTCTGTATAACCTGCTAATGGAAAACTAGCCACTTTATTTAAAAAAAAAAAAAAAAAAAATTCTATACTATCTAAAATCTATTTGTAAAAAGTGCCAGGTGGCAAAAGCAGGGGAAAAGTCCTAGCCAATCAGAGTGGGTTTGCTGGAAGCGCCCGTGTTCCAATTGGCTGCACTGTCACCGGACCTTCCAAGGAGCTGCAGGTAGGCGTCCTGGTCTCGATCGGTGGCTGGCTGGGTGCCGGCCGACTGTGGGGGAGCTGAAGCAGCCCCGTTCAAGGGCAGGTAGCTTTGGCCCTGGGGTGGATGGCCATCTCACTCGCACAGAGAAGACTAGCACCACCCTTGACTCTTTGCATTGTCCCAGAAGGACCAGTAGCAAAAGCTTGAGGAAAAAAAAAAGCTTTTCAGTATCAGCCCTTTCAGCCACAACCTCAGCCCCAGCAGAGGCAGTACCAAGCCTTGTGCCAAAACCTAAGTTTGGTGGCTAGGGCCCCAAGAGAGGTGGGGGTAGCATTGATGGTGCCCCGCCAGCCACAGTGGCCGGTGTCTCTGCAAAAGCTGCACAGTGTCAGGTTGGGGGTGTCATCCCTCCACCCATCCTGTCCCTGTCTGCACTTCCTGTAAGGGTTTGGCTATGCCATGTCTTGCCACATTGGTCAACTATCACAAATGACAAGTGGGTGTTAGAGGTGGTAGACAGAAGGCTGCCTCTGGACTTTGAGTCTCTCTCACCTTACTGAGTCCATGTGCCTCTAGAGTAAAGGGTGTCTGAGGACATCACTCAATTCCAAGTGAATGGAATCATTGTTTGTGTCCTAGATGCCCTGGTCAGTCAGGGTTGTGTGTCCAGGTACTTCGTGGTTCTGAAATGGACAGAGGCTGGCACCCCATACTTGATCTGCACAGACTGAATCAGTTTATGTGGACCTCGAGCTCTGGATGGTTGCCCTGAATTAGATAATTTCGTCTCTGAAGCAGGGCATGTGGTTCTGCTCCCTGGACCTCCAGGATGCGTTCTTCCACAACCCAGTCTGTCCATCCCACTGCTGGTCCCTCTGGTTCTGGGCAGAAGGGGTCATGTATCCGTCTCAGGTCATGTCCTTTGTTCTGTCATCCATGGCCAGAGTCTTCATCAAGTGCATCGCAGTTGGCAGTGGTGGCAGCCTTTCTGTGCTGCAAGGGCATCAGGCTGTATCCCTACCTGGACAACTGGCTGTTGGCCAGGCTATCCACCGAGACCGTAGAGAGGTCCAGGTATTTGGTTCTGCAGACCTGCCGAGACGTGGGCATATTGGTCAACCTGGACAAGTCTGAACTGGTCCCCTCAAAGGTTATCATGTACACTGGGGCAGAACTTGACTCCCTGCAGGCCATGGCCTGCCTCCTGGTGGATGGGCCACTGGATCTTACCTCCTTTGCCTGATCATTTCAGGTTGGGCTCTTGTGCCCTGCCCTGGATTTCCTGTGGCTGTTGGGTTACATGGCATCTTACAGCAATGTGGTCCACTTTGCCTGCTGGTGGATGTGCCACCTGCAGTGGGAGGTGGGCCATTGGTGGTCCAGTGCCTAGGCCACTTGGACCAAGCAGTCACAGTGACCCAGCCAGTGTGGGATGCCATCCTCTGGTGGGGGTCCCAGAACATCTGGAGGAAGGAATCCCATTTGTCTGCCCAGAGCAGACAGTCTTGCTTGCGATGAACACGTCTCTGGTGGGGCGGGGAGCACACTTGGGAGCCCACAGATAGTAGTCACCCTGGGAGTCCTGTTACCATATCAGCCTAATGGAGCTCTGTGCAGTGTGGCTTCCATTGATAGAATTTGCTTCTCTAGTCAGGGGTCAGGTTGTGTAGGTCCAGACAGATGGCACCATTACCATATTCTACCTGAACAGGCAGGGTGGAATGCACTCCCTTCCCTTGTGTTGGAGGCCCTCCATTCCTGGACCCTTGTGTGCTACCTTGGTGAAGATCTCCTAGCGATCTATGCAACGGGAGTTCACAGTGAACTGGTAGATGCTCTCACCTGAGCAAAAGAGATGTCGCATGAGTGGTCTCTGAATCGGGAGGTGGTGACCACCTGTTCTCCCTGTGGGGAACTCCTCTGGTGGATCTATTTGCCTCCGGGGAGAATGCCTAACTGAGGCTGTTTTGTGCCCGCACACCCCAGTCCAGGACACTGTTGGGGAATGGCTTTGCGTGGCCTTGGACCCCAGGCCTTGTGTACGCCATCCCTCCCTTCCCCTTGATTTCACAGGGTGGTGGCCAAGGCCTGGAAGGACAAGGCACGGATGATCCTGATAGCTCCAGACTGGTCCAGACAGTGATGGTAACCGGATCTCCTCAGCTTTAGCCGCAGACCTCTGTGATGGCTGACTCTTTGCCCTGATCTGCTGACCAGACAACAGATGACGGTCCTGCACCTGGACTTGACATCCTTGCACCTTTTGGCCTGGTTCTTGAACAGCTAGAGTTGCAGGCCTTGGGACAAGGAGCTTGATTCCCTTGCTTGCCCTGTGACGAGATCATGGAGTACCTCTGGTCCCTTTCTTAGTTGGGACTGTGAGTGACTGTGAGTATGACCACACCAGTTGCGGAAGATGGCCTTCTTGATAGCCATTACATTAGCCAGAAGGATTAACGAGCTGCAGGTGCTGTCAGTGGAGTTTCTGTATCTGGTCTTCCACAAGGACAAGGTCATCCTTTGGCCCCACGCTGAAGTTGGTATTGGAGTTGCACCTCATCCAGGAGATGAACCTTCTGGTATATTTTACCAGCCCTTCTTCGGAGACCAACCACAAGCTTCATACTCTGGACCTACAGATGATGCTGTCATTATAATGAATGCATTGCTGGACTTTGGGGCAAGGTGGGATTGTTTGTAACATATGCTGAAGGCATGCCCGGCAGACCAGCAACAACGTGGACAGTTGACAGGTGGATCGCATCCTTCATTGGCCTTTGCTATAGGTTGTCTGGTAGGGAGCCTCCTGTAGGGCTTAGGCCTCATTCCACCAGATATATATCGCTGCCTCGTTGACTGCTTCCAGAGACTTCACCATACAGGAGATTTTTAGGGCTGCCACCTGGAAGTCAGTACACACTTTCATTTCCTACTGCAGCATTGACCTAGGGTCCTGTCGGGATGCTGCTTTTGTGATGTTGGTTCTCCATTCCCTGTTCATCAAGTAGGGGTCTGTGTATTGCCCACTCCTCAAAGAGAACTGCTAGGAGCCTGCCAGAATGTACAGAATATCTCTATTCCCCAGGTTGCCCCCGTAAAAGGGACTTGAATGTCTCAGTGGGCCCACCTGGTCATCAGAATTCAAATAAATAAGAATGTGGACAGTGAACTGTATCCACTCCCCAGATAGATAGGTTATTCGCCTATAACCATTGGTCTAGGAGTGGTATAAAGTTTGCATCCATACAACCCACTCAGCCTCCCCTAGCAAGTGGCACATGGATCCCTACTTCCAGCATACATAGATCTGATGTCACCAGGTGGAATTGCTGTATATACTGCCTAAGTGGTAGGAGGAGCTTAGCTTAAAGAAGTCTGATGTAAAGCTTGTTCCAGTGGAACTGCCAGAGTGTGGTTGTGAACTGATATACCACTCTCAGAACAGTGGTTACAAGTGAGTAACAGATCTTTGTTGGCTCCAGTGTTGTCAGTGGGGAATGAATCAGGGTTCGACAAATACGATAGCCCTATGTCCCGGGCTATTACTTTCCAGCCAGGGACAAGCACTGTTGCTAATAGTCACTTGTCCGTGGACAAGTATTAAAAAAAATATATTTGCCTGCAATTACCACCTTTTGCCAGTAGGGTGCGCGTTGCGCGATACTGGAGTACTCCTGTGCTGGTGGTCGTCTGACCCCCGGAGCAGCACTCACGTGCTATGGGGGGGCAGAAACAGTGCGGGAGGCTCCGGGAGCGCCCGGCATGCATGAGCAGTGGGTGCCAGCGGCAAAGACGGAACAGAGAAGGAGCCAGTCATGAGAGATTGGCATGTGTGGCAGCAAATGCAAGGGAGGCTCACCGAAGGGTAAGGCGCACATTGGCTGAGTTTGGCTCCCGTGTAGACTTGGCGGGAGCGATTTGGGGACACACACACTCACTTTCTCTCATTTTCACAGAGAAAGGACATGCGTGCTGTTCCCAGAGCAGTTAACTAACTTTGTCGTTGTCTTCATTGTGGAGAGGAGACTTGAAGTGCACTACCTGGCTGCCTGTTTATTTAACCAGTCAAGCTTTTAAAAAAAAAAAAAAAAAAGCCAGGGACTCTGGGAGAGTTCGAGTTAGCGAGGGAGGTTGCTTGGTGTGAGGTCACAGGTGGGTGGGCGCGCTGTAACGGGGGAAGGGATGGGGATTGGGGAAGCTGTTTGTTTGCTCATGCTATTGCCCACAGAAATAAAAAATAGGGACTGGAGAGCCTGAGAGGAGAGGGAGAACGTTGTAGAAACCACTCCAGCCTTAGTTTCAACTGTTTGAGTGCTCAGAAGCCCCCCAAAAAATGAGTGTGCTGTGCATTTGTTGTTCCCGTGTTTAGCACAACTTAATTGAAGGGTGGACCTAAGAAGGGACCACTGAAGGACAACAAGGAGCATTATTGAGAGGAAATCAGGAGGGGTATACCTAAAATAAACAGGGAAGGGGAGAAACTAGTGCAGTGATCCAAGGAAACATTAACACAGTGCATTGATTGTAAGCTGGTAGAAGAAGTTCATAGACTAGAGGAGGCAGCTCCTTTGTACTTAATTGCAGCAACTTCTTTTACTTTGCACTGCACACAGTCTGTCTGGCTGGGTTTGCTGTCTGGGGCTAAATTCTTCTTGCGTCTGCACTGTGTGCTGGGTTGAGGGCCAGGCTGTGGAGTCAGTGGTGAGGTGAGCCTGCTAATAAGGGAAGGGGAGGGAGGACTTGCTAACTAGTTGCCCAAATAAATAGTAAAAACTGTAATAACTGCACAGTGACTGGTGAAGAAGTCGGTAGTAGAGCAGTACTTACAAAACTGCACTAATTGTTGTAAAACAGTACTAGCACATTTGAACTTGACCTTAGTTTGTATTTGTAGCCGCCGTAAACTGTGTGATGAGTATGTGAGTCGACTAGTGAATTATTATAAAAAAAACTAAACAAAGAACTGCCAGTCACTGTCAGGGTCAGCTGTTTGAGGGAGCAATAATAGGCACAGCCTTAGGGAGTTATCTACGTGCTGTGCGCATGTCCATGTGCTGTTATTACTAGTAACAGGACCAGGTCCGACCCTGTGTAACCTGCTGGGCTTTTCCTATTCGTAGACCCATTCCCTTCCAGCTTCTTCCACTGCCTTTGTCCAGTGACTTCTTCTGAGTGTTCTGTGTGCCACTGCCTGCCCCGCCAAATTGGATAAGTGACTTGCCTTAGTTTGCATTTGCACAATTATAACTCTGAAAGTTTCAGACAATTCAATTTCTAAATAAAGATCCATCGCCTTTATTTGTTGAAAAGGCTAAGGCAAATAAGCACCTCATCCTTCTGGCCCCCGCCCAGTGTCATCACCGTCTGCCAGCCACCCAGTCCACCAAACCCCGGGCACCCAAAGAAACTCACACAGACACACGTAAAAATAAAATATATTATCATTTGGGGAAGAAAATAAGTGCCACAATATGCAGAACAGGAGTAGGAGTAGTAAACAGCAGACTCTTTTTTTTTTTTCTCTCTCTGTTCAGTAGCCTCACGAGTAACAGCAGACTCCATCAGTAGCAATACACCACCTGAAACAGAAACACAGTCCACCTCTGTCACTGTGTCTAGTGCAGATAAGAGTAATAATGACAATGAGCCTATATCTGTGTCAGGAGATGTAACTGCTGATCATCAGTGTGTTGAATTAAGCAATGAAGGCTTAACTGAAAGTTTACGTCCACTCCCTAAAAAACATACTTTAGTGCTCCATGAGCAGGATGAGAGGCCAGAGAGGCCAAATAAAGATAAGACATACGATCAGGAGAAAAGGGCCAGATTGTTTCAAAGGCATTAGTTAACCATTTATAACTGGCTGAGATATGATGGGGGGAAAAAAAAAAAGAACTGATGTATTGCACTGTGTGCAAAAAATATCCAACCATTGCAGTACCAGCCTTTTCAAAGAAACCTAATGTTTTTGCCACTGGCTCAAATAATTTTCGAATTGAGTCACTGTGCTCATGACAAGTCCAATCCACATTTGCTGTGTATGAATCAACATATTGCATACAGTGGTCAGCGTGAGGTACATTTTGATATCGAGTCCCCACTGTATCAAGCATTTACGCAGTTGGATCAGGGCACTAAGGTCAAGATGCAATGCCTGTTCAACACGCATATTAGATTGCCAAAAATCTGCGCCCTTTCTCGGACATGGAGTGGCTCTGTGAACTGCAAGAAAAAAATGGGATAACGCTTGGTTCTAATTGTACCAATGATAAGCGAGCCAGGGATTTCTGTGGTGCTATATCAACAGTTATATCCAAACCCAGATGCAGACTCTTACTGATGTTAAATATGTGACAGTTCTTGCTGACGGTAGTACAGATTCTAGTATAAATGAGTGGGAAAATGTTTTCATACGGTTTGTTGACCCAAACTCAAAACGGGTGTGTACAGTGCTTATCCAAGCTGTGCCACTGGAACATACACATGCAGAAGGTGTATTTCGCGAAATAACGACTGCACTTGAGTCAGTAAATCTTCCCCTAAGTAACCTACAAAATGTTCACAATCCAGGGCCATTCCTTGTTTCAGCAAATTTTGATGGGGCCAGTGTCATGATGGGTGAAAGAGGAGGAACCATATCAAAGTTGTGGGAACACTGTCCTCGAATAATTTCGATGCACTGTGTTGCCCATAAGTTAGAGCTGGCAGTTCTTGATGTGGTAAAAAATACATTTGTGTCAAAGCTTGAAAGTACTCTCAAGGGAATATTTAAGTTTTATCATTACAGTCCCCCAAAAAATGAGAGAACTGAAAGAAATTGCAGATGTCATGGATACTGATCTTGCTCACTTTAGTGCTGTAAAACAAGTGAGATGGCTTGCCAGTAGGTCACGGTCAGTTCATGCAGTTCAGGTTAACCTACCCAGTGCCGCTCAACACCTAAAACGTGCATCTTCTGCTGGTGGTGATGAAGGTTCTAGAACAAAGGCCCTCTTAAAAGAAGTACAGAGTGTGCAGTTTGTAAAATCCTTATGTATACTACAAGACTTCCTGCCAATACTAAAAAACCTGTTACTCCAGTTTCAAAGAGATGACATAGTAATAGTGGAAGTTCCACAACTTGTTGAGACCTGCCTACTCCAGCTTACGGAGCTGAAAACATCACCAGGGAAATACATGGCAGCTTTCCTTAGCCATTACAAACCTGAACAGAAATGGATGGAGTATGTTGTGTCAAAGAGGGGAAGGGAGGAGGAGGAGAGGACTGTTCCTTTCCCATTCAGAGGCAACTGCCCAGAAGTCAATTTTGTAAGAGATACACAATTGCAGAATTTAAGAGATGCAGCGATAACGTACATAGACGAGAGGTTTAAAAATGTCTCAGAGTTGCCTCCCAAATGGTTCAGCTGTTTAGATTTCAAGCAGTTTGATCTGCCGAGAGACCAGCTAGCGGTGTTTGGGACCTGTGAACCAGCAAACCTGGTTGAATACTTTGATTCTTTCACGGAAGAGCAGCAGGAACATATAAAGTCTGAGTATGCTGCATTTAAAATGCTGCTTAAATCTTCAGCTGACAAGCCCTATTTGCAGGTCTATGCAAAATTACTAAAAGAAAAACCACCACAGATTGGGCACATTATTCTTGACTTAGTTGAAATACTAATAATCGAGTGTCTCAACTGCTAAGTGTGAAAGAGTTTTTTTCTATTCAGAACCTTATCAAAACAAAAATACGGACACGGCTTTCTGATGACACACTACAGTCTCTCCTGTAGATAGCGGTAGAAGGTCCTGAACTGCATGAATTTAATCCTGATCCTGCGATTAACCACTGGCTGCTCTCTGGTACAGGAACTAGACGTGTTCATGGGCATGCTGTTGCTACTGCTACATCTACTGCTGGTGGTGCCGCTGCTGCTTCCGTTTCTTCTCCTGATGAGTGATGATGATCCTGATGCAAGTACTCCTAGTAGTGCTCCATCATCATCATCATCTTCTTCCTGTCGTCCCAATCTCTAGTCAGTCTACCCCTTGATGACAGTCATGCTATATTCACAGAATGGCTTGTTGATTGATGGCCTTGGCTTCATTTCACTAATTCTTAAACAATTATCCGATCTCTTCTGAAACAGACTTCAGCCTGCACACATGGTTAGTTAGGGTCACCAGATATCCTCTTTTACGAGGACATGTCCTCTTTTCCAGCTGCCAAATATTCTTCCTGTACCTTCAGTATCCTGTAGTAGTAGTAGTAGTATTATTATTATTATTATTATTATTATTATTATTTTTATAATTTTTTTTTTACTCTCTTCTCCTACCTAGGACCTCCGCTTGTATATGAGCTGTGAAGGCAGTGGAGACTTTAAACCTGTTTACTCGAGGGTCTGGCACGAGGGCTTATCGGGGGAGGAACTAAGTGTCCTCTTTCTGGCATCCCAAAATCTGGTACGGGGTACGGTACACCTACACACGGTACACCGGTCCCACCCTCGACCTGCTGTATTAACATTCAGAAAAGAAAGAAATTGGATGAAGAGTCACTCAATATTGTTTTTCCCGATTTACACAGTTCTTCTACATCTACATCCATCCTAATACAACAGTACAACCCCAGACACACCATGTAATTTATTTCTACATAAGTTGGGTTAAAATTTTCATATAAGTGTACTGGACTACCACTCGGAACTCTGGGACTACCATTTTTGACTAGGCCAGTTGTCCGGGACTAGCATGCCATTTTGAGATTTGTCGATCCCTGGAATTAATACATATTGGTAATTAGCTCCCCCTCTGGATTAATGGTACAGCCCCAAGGCTGTCAGTCGTGCATAGAGTCCTGGAAACAAGAGAATTCTGAAAGCAGCAGTTACTTGATCACTTTTGTCCATAGGTGTCAGCGTGGCTCAGTTGGTAGCACATCCGCCTCTGGACCAGAAGGTCATGGGTTCTCGTCCCACACCGGGATTGGACTTGCACCTAAAAATCGCTGGCATCCGAGTGCAGTATTGGGGAGTACTGTACTGCTGGGGTGTGCCGTCCTTCGGATGAGACGTTAAACCGAGGTCCCTTCTACCCATCCTGGTGTTGTCCTGGTGGGTGTCCAGGTGGAAGTAAAAGAACCCAGGGCACTCTTTGCAAAGAGTAGAGAACATTCCCGGTGTCCTGGCCAACATTCCCCTTCCCATAAACCGGTTCATGCAATTATCCAGGCTGTGTGTGGGTGATGATGTGCGATATGGCTGCCACCACACATTCAGTCACTTCCAGTCTAGCATTGCTTGTAAAGCACTTTGGATGTATGAAAAGCGCTATATAAATACTGATTCTTCTTCTTCATACAGTACCTACACAAACTTACATAACTACCACTTGTCTTCAGGATAGAAAAAAAACTCCATGTAACCAAAAAATCTGTCTGGTACCTGCTTGGCTCATTACATGATGCAGTAAAGAAGGAAAACATACTTCCAGTGTTCGTTTTTGACCGCGGGATTGCGGTATTGACGAGCATATTTTGATTTTGTTCCCTATTAAATGCCCTTGCAGGGCATCTGACGTGCTCCTTGCACAAATCCTAAAGCTACCAAACGTCCCGATTTGACCGGACAGTCCCGATATCAGAAGTGCTGTCCCAGTGTGCTTAAGCATTTCTGAAATTAGGATTTTGTCCGGGTTTCAGATTTTCATCCCGGTTGACATGACCAGATATGCCCGGCCCGCCACACACTACCCCCAGCAGCTGCTGCATGCCAAGTCCAAGATGATGCTGTGCACAAAACACTACCCAGGAATGCAGTACTGCACCACACTTGTTCTTTTCTCTGACTTCCATTCTTGCTATGCAGCATGCGGCCCATTGAGTGAATAACCGAGGGCAATGGCAGGTAAGGACCCGGTGAGAGACCACTGCTTGGCCGCTCTTGGTCCAGTCAAATGGAGAAGTTGGTACTGCACTTTAGGGAGGGGGGGTCCAATCAGGAGCAGGACTTAATGTTGCTGCCAGTTCGAATGGAGCATGCCATGTGTGTGGTGAGGGACAGACTTTAACTTTCCTGGTCCATGTCTAGTCTCTGCCTTTTTTTTTTTTTTTTTTGGTAAAGAAGTTGTTTGCAGCCCCCAGGGCATTGCATTTGTGACTGGACTAATAGCCTGGGATGTGAGATGGAGGGGGCTGGGAAGCAGTGGCTCGCGTACCTGGGCGACAGTGGGCAGACGGCTCTTGGGAAGCTTAGATGGATGTCGGACGGAAGAATAAGAATAAGGGTGATGGGTGAATCCTGGCTCTTAGTTTTTTTTCAGGTCAGCAGGCAGGAGCTAATTAAATCAGTCAGTCAGGTGCTTATCAGTGACAGTGTTACTTTACTTTGCTAGTGTTACTGTAACTACTAGTGACTGTGGTCCTCGACCTCTCCCGTTTTCCAGCCACTTACATGATGCGTGGGTTTTCTTTCTGCTTCAAACCGGTTGCTTAATCTTGGTCCCGAGCTTGGCAAGGGGAGCGGGGGCTTCATGTATCCCGTTTGAGCCTCCCAGAAATTTGGTAGCCTTAGCAAATCCAGACTTCGTTTTTTTACTGTGCACTTCTGCGATCTGTCCCACTGCGGAGATCGTATCGGAAGTGTTCAGGAGTTGTGTTCTGCAATTTCCAGTAGGAAAGCAGCGTGATGCAGCAGGGGTCTTCAGGACTGATTCCATGCATTGGTGGACTATCAGCATCAGGCGGGGACTGCCGTAGGAGGGACTTACTGGTGCCAGCGTTAAGGAGCCATCCCTCGAAGATAGCGCCAATTAGGTGAGTAATGGGCTGGCTGGGGCTGGGCTGATGTGTTTGAGTGGCACCAGAGGTACTCTTGAGGAGAGAGCAGATGGCCGACTGACTTGGACTCCATTACCCAGAGTTGCACAGCGCTGCACTGTACCATGTGGGTGTTTTTCTGTAAAGCACATGGTACAGTACAGTAGAAGCGTATGTGCAAGTCCAGTAACGCGCATTTCGGTTTGAGCTTTCGTCAGAGACGGTTCCACATTCTCCTCAGTACTTAAAAAAAAAAAGATCCTCAGTTTAAGCTAAATATTGAAGGGGCTTTAGTAGGCTGTTGAGGCAGCGATTAGCTGCACTTAAAACAATTTTGCAGCAAAAAGATTTGTTGAATTGATTCAGGTCAGTGGGTTTGACTTCTGGGCCCACAGGCAACACTTGAACTAATAGCTAAGCCCAGATCAGGCAATGGCAGAGTTTGTGTAGGCACACAGGCTTGAGTGATCTGGCTCTGTCCATCTAGCCTAGTAATTAATATTAGCTGTTTGAGTTAGTTTAAACTAAATATTGAAGGTTGGGGCTTTAGTAGGCTGTTGAGGCAGCGATTAAGCAGCAGATAATTTGTAAATCAGGCTGCACAAAAAGATTTGAACTGATTCAAGTAAGTCAGTGGGTTTGACATCTGGGCCCACAGGCAACACTGGCTCTATCTAGCCTAGTAATTAATTATGGCTGTTTATGAGTTAATGAAACACCTGTTTTGCCTGACCTTATTTAGTGCTTACTGCAACACTACACAGGCTTCTGCTTCTGTGCTGTATTCAGACACTGCAGACAGACAAACTAAAACCTTCTGTACAAATTCTGTGTTGGACTAGACCAAAAAATTATTCTTACTCAGGCTAATCTTGAAACGGCTTCCTGCTGTTCACTGTAATTAATATACCCACTCAAGAAAGGGATTTTTATAGTAGAAACAGGCTTGCTTCTGCTTTTATTAAACTTAACCTTGGAGAGAGAGAGACAAATGTATACTAACATACTAAAATGCCAGCAGAATAGGCCTAACAGTCTTTCGTGTCTGCTCATTTGGTCAGCCCCCACCTCCCTCTCCGGCTTCTGCCTTACCAGTCCCGGATATTTCCGCTGCACTGGTTTTTGCTTCCAGAACCCTTCCCCTGTACCTGTCCCACCCCCTCTTGAACCCCTCCTCCGTTTCTGCCTCCACCAGCCCCCTGGGCAGCGCATTCCATGGCTCCACCACCCTCTCAGTGAAGTAGCACCTCCTTTCTCCCTGAATCCCCCAGCTTCCACCCAGGCCCTCTAGTTGCCCCCCTTCCTTTGGAGCACCCTGACTGCTCCTCCCCATTTACCCCTTCTTGTACTTGAAGATCTCTATCATGCCCCCGGTCCCTTCTCTCTTCCAGTGTGTACATATTTAGCCCTTGAGCCTCTCCCATAAGTCCTATCCCCAAGCCCCAAATCATTTTGGTTGCCCTCCACTGGACCCTCTCCAGGAGTTCAAAGTCCCTCTTTAAATGTGGCCTCCAAAACTGCACGCAGTACTCGAGGTGCGGCCTCACCAAGCAATTATACAGTAGGAGTATCACTTCCCTCCTTCTGGAGGTGAGCCCCCTAGCCCAAGCATCCTGTTGGCCTTTGCTGCTGCCCTCCTACAAGCCTCTGAGTTCATTTTGACATCCACTGCCACCCCCAGGTCCCTCTCTGCCATCGAGACTTGTAGCATTCCCCCAACCCGGTGTACACTTGGCCCAGGTTTCTGGCTCCCAGGTGCAGTACCTTGCATATTCCTGCATTGAACCTCAGCTTCCGCTTTCTAGACCACCTTTCTAAAGCCTCCAGGTCCCCCTGTAGGGCCACCCTCTCCTCCTCCCCATCCACCACCGCCCCCAGTTTTGAGTCATCTGCAAAGAGACTCATCTCACTCCTGATACCCTTCCTTATGTCAGAGACGTAGGCATTGAACAGGAGGGGCCCAAGGACCAATCCCTGAGGGACTCCACTAATGACCTTCCTTGGGGATGAGACTATCCCTTGAACCACGACTCTCTTGGTCTGGTACTGGAGCCAATTTCCTATCCATCTGATCATCTGGTTCCCCACCCCCATTTCACCCAGATTATCCAACAGGCCCCCGTGAGGAACAGAGTCAAACGGCTTGCTGAAGTCATGAAAGAGGACATCCACTGGTCTACCCAGGTCCAAGGCACTCGTTATCCAGTCATAGAACTCCACAAGGTTTGTCTGACACGATTTCCCCGGGACGAATCCATGCTGTCTATCGTCCAGGCACCCCAACTTTTCCAGGCCCCCCCCCCCAGTCTCTCATTGACAGTGCCCTCCATTACCTTGCCCACCACCGATGTCAGGCTGACAGGCCTGTAGTTCCTTGCCTCCTCCGTTGATCCCCCCTTGTGGATAGGTACTATATGCGCCACCTTCCAGTCCAGGGGCACCCACCCTGTCCTCAGAGAAATGCTGAAGAGCTCCACCAGGGGTTTCGCCAGGACATCCGCCAGTTCTTTCAGCACTCTGGGATGTAATTTATCCGGCCCTGGTGCTTTCTCTGTCTTAAGGGACCCAAGGGCTTCCCTCACTCTCTCTGTCGTGATTTCCACCTCTGCTACCTCGTCCCCCTGCTTTGCCTCCCCCCCCACCTGCCAGTGATGCCCCCCCTTCCCAGACCCACCAATCGGTAAGGGTGTCCCCCCCTCAGTTTCACCATCTCCTCCCATGTATGATGCAGCCCCCATTTTCCTTGGTGAAAACTGAGGCGAAGTACTCATTTAGTATCTCAGCCTGCTCCCCTGTGTCTTGTGCCCATCCCTCCCCTGTTTTAATCCTGCTAATCTGCCCCTTCACCCTTCGTTTTTCCCCAATGTATCTAAAGAACCCCTTGTTCCCTCTCCTAATTTCCCTGGCCAGGTTCTGCTCCTTCCTTGCCTTAGCGGCCCTCCCCACCCTAGTGGCCCGTCTGGCCATCAGCTCGTACTCCCCTCGGCCCCTTTCACTCCTTGAGCACTTGAATTGCCTATAGGCCGCCTTCTTTCCCCTCACCACCTCCTGAACCTCCCTGGTACACCAGCAGGGTTTTCGGGCCCTACCGCATTTTCGTCTTACTCTTGCGCAGGTGCTGGTAGCATCCTGCACCCCACTCCTGATGATTTCCCACCTACTGTCAGCGTCCACGTCTGGCCCAATCCCATCCAAGTGCTCCTTAAGGATCCTTCCCATTTCCTTGAAATCCACCCCCCCTTAAGTCAGTTACCTCCGTCTTTGTGCAGCCTTCTACCCCTCCTAGGTTCAGGCAGAACCAGACTGATGCATGGTCGCTCCCCCCAACGAGTCCCTTAACTCCAGGCCCCCAATCTGGTCACTGTCTGCCAGGACCACATCCAGTATCCGCTCCTCTCTGGTCGGTTCCCCCACCTGCTGAGTTAGGAACGCGTCCTGAAAGACATCCAACAACCTCTGTTCCCCGGCCTCCGAGGATCTCCTAGTCTCCCAGTCTGTTCCTGGCATGTTTAAGTCCCCCAACACCACCACCTGTCCCCTTCCCAATCTGTAGTGTCTCCCAGCATCTGCCACCAGACTCTCCTCCAGCTCCTTAGCCAGCACAGGGGGTCTATACACCACTCCTGTTTTTAATCTCCCCCCCCTTGTTATCAAGGTGACCCAGATCGCCTCCACAGTTCCCTCCACCTCCTCCACTCCTCCTGTGGCAATGCAGTTTTTGACTATTATTGTTACCCCTCCTCCCCTTCCTCCCCCGTCCTTCTTGAACATAGTGTAACCCTCCAGGTTCAGGTCCCAGTCGTGCCCTGTGGTGGCCCAGGTCTCAGTGACCGCTGCCACATCCACCTCTCCCTCAGTTAGCATCGCCTGGAGCTCGGGCATTTTATTGCTTAAGCTCCTGGCATTTAGCAGGATTGCCTTCCACCCTTTCCCTATACTTCCATTTCCCCTGCTCGTGTTCCTGTGGGGATTCTGTCTTACCCTGGTCCACACCTTACCAGTCGACCTTTTCCTGCATTTCCTCCAGCCCCCAGGGGTGAGACAGAGTCCCTCCTTTATTGGACCCCTTGACAGCCTTTCTCCCATCCCTCCCCTTCACAAGTTTAAACCCACTTTTCACCAATGAACCCTCTATTTTCAACTTAAGGATTTCCTTCCCTCTGAATTGAGATGGAGCCTATCTCTAGCATACAGCCCCCTATTCTCCCAGGTCTCCCCCCAGTCCCCCATCAACCCATACCCTCTGGCCCCACACCACTCCCTGAGCCACTGGTTTATCACCCTAATCTTCCTCTTGTGTTCCCCACTAGCCGGATTTCCAAGAAGGAAATTGCGCATCCTATATCATGACAAACCCTGGCAAGCTCCTTGAACCTTGCCTGTATCTCTAGCTCACTATGTCCCTAACTGTCATTGGTACCCAGGTGGACCAGTATGTCCGGGGAACCTCCACAGTCCTTTGCCAGCTGATATACCTCATGCTTGGCCCTGTGCACTGTTAGTCCAGGGAAGCATTTTGTTCTAACCAGGCAGGCTTCTCTCTCCCTTTCCCATTTGATCCCCCTGATCATGGAATCACCCAACAGGAGCACTCTGGCTGCCCCTTTTCCTCCATTTCCCCCCTTCCATGTCACTCATCCTTTCTACTGGCCCTCCCCAGCCGGCTCCTTGCTCCTCCCCTATCTGGGTGCCACCTGCCATGCCCTCCTTATTTAACCTGGCCACCCTCCCTCCGATCCCATGCCCCTTGTCCTCCTGAGTATCCTTCTGTACCGCTACCCCATCATTACTGCTCATGACTGGTCTCCCCATCTGCTAAACTAGCTTGGCTTGTCCTCCCTTCCTTCCCATCTCTGTTCAGCCCCTCCTTGCTTGCCGTGCTCCCTGGCCCAAACCCTCGCTCCCTTTACTGTATCCTCCTTGTACTTCTGGTCCTTCTCCTTGCCCTTTCCTCCCAACTCGTCCTTTTCCTTGTGCTTTCCTCCCTCTACCCCCTCATCCTCCTGCTCTGATCCCCTGCTCCCCCCGTTTATTTATTTATTTTTATTTATTTCAATCTAGGATTACAATACCTTTGAGCAGAGGCTCTTTTACAAAGGTTCCACATCAGCATGTGCAACAGTCATCATTTTTAGTTACGAACATATAGTCATTGACTTACAGACATGTAATAACCAGTACAAAGACTTGAACTATGAGCAAGACAAGGGGAAGGGGGTGGGTGGTGGGGGTGAGGAGATCGAGGGGGTGCAGGGGTAAGGGAAGTACAGGAGTGGTTGGGGGGGCAGGAGTGGAGATACGGGGGAGGTGACTAGGGTGGGGAGACGGTGCAGTCAGGGGGGTCTTGTCGAGGGAATATGGCAGGTAAGGTGGTAGGGGGCAAAGACTGATTGTAAGTGCTGGGTGCTGGGGCATTTGCAGCTGGAACGGTGGAAATGTTAAGATGGGCCATCGCAGGATACAAGCAGTGAGAGGCGCAGCTTGGACTTGAAGAGGCCGAGTGTTGGAGCGGTCGCTGTGTCTCTGCCAAGAGAGTTGAGCCAGTTGGATGCCCAGTAGGTGCATTCCAAGTTCCCCCTGTTCCTCCCGCTATCCTGCCCCCTACTCCCTTTCCATCTCTAACCGCCCCTGTCATGGCTACATCACCCCCCTCATCCTCAAGCAGAAGAAGAGAATTGAAGCGGTTACTGAGCTTAAGGTCCACTCCACCTCCCCTCATTTCTTCCTTCAGTCCAGCCCCAGTCATCTGCCTTCTTCCATGAGAATGTCCTCCCTTTGGCCCCGTCTGTGGGGGTCCCCAGTTACCTGCCAGCTTCCTTCGTAGTATCCTCCTTTTGGGCTCCATCTGCCAGGGTCCTTATGTGACCCCAGAGTACTCTCCTGCACTCCTTCCCCTATGCTCCCGCCCCTTGTGTTTGGTGCAACCCTGTGGGAGAGCCCCTGCCCTGTTCCCCAACCATACCTCCCCCCTTTCCCCAGCTGTCTCCTAAGCCCCTCAGCCTCCTCCCTAAGCTGTGCCAGCTGGTAGCACACTGGGCAACCACCGAACTTCCAAACCCAGTCCACTATCATGGCTGCCCCACACCCTGTGCACCCCACCACCCTCCCAAAGATGCCGGCCCTAATGACATGTGGTCCCATCCCCCTCCAAGTAGGTTTCCTTGGGTGAGCCGACAAGTTCCCCACTAGTTCAAGACTTTTAAACTTTCAACACTTGAGTGGCTGAACTTTTCCCCACATGACTATTAGCCTTAAGAGTTTGCTCACAGGGGAAGTTTGCCACTCCCTAAGCTCCTCCATCCCAGCCTTTAAGCTCACCCCCCAGTGTCTCTTCTGTATTTAAGAAAGGAAAATGCAAGGAGTAGGTGAGAGGGCTTTCCAGAGAGTTCTTAAGGAGTTAGGCCAATTTTAAAACACAACTTACAAACAATAAAAACTTACAGAAACTTATGACAAAGTTGGCTTTTCAGAACCTCACCACAATTTCAGACTTAAACTGCTACCTCCCCCTGCCACAGCCAAAAGCAAAAACTGAAATTCTTATGGTGCTTCAGACTGTTGCAGTGTATCTTAGACCACTTCTGCATCAATATTAAAAGACAAGTAACCCAACTCTGGACTTCATAAAGCAAATCTTAACAAATCTGAGAGGAAAAAAAGGGGGGGGGATCCAGCGGCCGAGAATCTACTAGATCCTCCCTGTCTGAGTTGACACAAGGCTGTGGTTAAATAATTCACAGAATGTCAATCACAACTAGTGAGGTGGTGTTTTGAGCATAAAAAGGCTTCTGTGTTTTATTATTTTTTGGAGAGACAACTAAATCACCTGACTCTAGCTGCACTGAGTAGTGCATCTCCCATTTACTGCACAGTGCTGCAACTGAGAAAATTCACTAGCTGAAGTAATTTAAGCTAGCAGCTAACTTAACTGTCTGAAGCTGGTAGTTCTACTCTGTAAAGGAAAATTAACAGCACTTTAAAATATCCCCATACAGACTGCAAAAAGGGGGTGTACATTTTGAGTCTGGTTGCACCTGATACAGAAGTGACACCCACAGTTGGTGGTATTTTTTCTGTCAGATATTACGGGTCGGGATCTAATCTAACAAACTTAGTCACTCCTCATCGTAATGTAAACAGATCATCATGGCCAACAAAAAAAAAAGGAAGGGTAATATTCTTCCTGGCCAAAGCCTATTATCATGGGCCAAAAAAGGCAAAGCAACCCGTTTGGCTGCAGCAGCTTCAGAGCAATGCAGTAGTTCTAGTGAAGAACACACTGTTTCTACAAGCTCTGAGCTGCAACACATGACTAGCACGTTCTCTTCTAATAATGTTCACACATGTGAGCCATTCTCTACCATACCAGATGAAGAAGATGGACAAGGGAAGCTTGTGATAAAAAGGAATTTTCGTACACAGTGGGTGCGTGACAACAGTTGGCTACAATATGATGCCACTGAAAACAAAATGACTTGTAGGTTGTGTACTAAACATAGGAAAAATAATTATTTTCCAGGGAATGGCACTGATAACTTCCATGCCAGTACTCTGCAAAGGCATGCAGACTCTGGTGACCGCAAGACTGTGGTGGTAGCAGAGAGTATGAAAAATGACTTTGCACTTGCAGTGCAAAAAGCAATAAATGAAAAGGAAAGTGCCATACTAGTTCATCTAAAGACTGTTTACTGGCTGTGCAAAGAAAATCTTCCAGCGCACAAATCTAAATCTCTCATGTCCTTCCTGTCAGATCTTCAGTGCCCAAATGTTGATAAATCCACACTGGAAGGTGGACTCAAAACCTCGTACAGTTCAGAAACCATGGCAAATGACATGCTGGAATCTCTTGCCTCTGTTATCAGGAAAAACATAGATATGAAAATACAGGCCTCCCCCTATATACGCATCCTTGCTGATGAGACCACCGATATAAGTACACAAAAAAAATAACCATATATGTATGTGTAGTTGACCAAGAAACATTTGAGCCCAGCACTCATTATGTTTCTAATATACAAATAACCTCTGGGACTGGGAAAAACATTCCTGAGGCTTTGCAAAGTTTTCTAAATGAGCATAATGTTCTAATGTCTAAGGTGATGGCTTTAGGTAGTGACGGTACATAAGTGATGGCAGGAACAGGTGAGGGAGTAAGAGGGCATCTACTAAGGCAAAATCCAATGCTATTGAATTACCACTGCATAGCCCATCGACTTGCTCTAGTCAGTTCTGAAGCTGCAGAATCAGTGCCTTATTTGCGCCAGTACCAAGAGGTGTTGACGGGATTATTTTATTTTAAAGCATCCTCAAATCGCTGTGACAAATTACAGCAGATTCAGGAGGTGCTTAATGAGTCATCACTTAGGGTGAAAGAAGTTAATAACGTGTGCTGGCCTGCAGTTTTCAGTGCAGTGCAGACAGTGTATAGAACCCTCGACTCACTCATGACATACATGTCGAGCAACACTGACGCCCAGGCCACTGGCTGTGCCAAGAAACTGTCACAGGCTGATTTTGTGGCAACCACATATATGTTGATGGACATGCTGCCAGTAATCACTGAACTGTGCTTGGTTTTCCAGAAAAAGGATCTCGACATTACAGTTGTGCAAGTATCGGTAAAGTGCTGCATGACTGTCTTAGAAACAATAAAAAATTGGGAAACCACTTGAGGGCAGGACAGCAGACCCACTTGGAGAAGCTATGGGATGACTTAAAAACAGGCGATGATGGAAAACAAATATTTAAAGGGAATCGCATTGTGCAGGGGAAATCTAACATTGCAACAATCAAAAGAAATTTTATTGAAAAGCTAATTGAAAATCTAAAAATCAGGTTCCCAGAAAATGACAGCAATATCATGTTTGCCTTTGGGGTATTGGCAATGAGGCCACTGTCATTTATCTCACCTAGTGATGTGTCTGAGTGGGGCAACAATGAACTAGAGTTACTTTTGCAGCAGTATGACCAGGAAAAAGAACATAACTTTCAGGGGGACTCCACTAAAGTGCCACCAACTGTAGACATTGACCAAGTTATGGAGGAGTGGGACAAACTAAAAACTCTAGTTTTGCAGGAGGGGTACCCAAGAGATAAAATGTCAGTTTTATGGGGTCTCATCAACAAGTACTATAGTGAAACCTTCCCCAATTTAATCAAGTTGGCAAGCCTTGCTCTCATAGCACCTATCCAAACTGCAGATTGCAAAAGGGGATTTAGTTCACAAGATCTCATCAAAACTAGTTTCGAAACAGGCTGTCTGCCACTAGACTAGATAACCTGATCTTAATCCATTGTGAGGGACCTCCACAAAAAGATTTCAGTTTTGTGTGTGCACTGCATAACTGGAGAAACAAAAAGGAAAGAAGGCTGTTCACCATTTAAAACTTCAGATTTTTGGGTCACCCCATCAGTTTAATGTTATTTACCCATCACCCATGAGTCACACTCCGCCTCCCTTACTAAAAAAACCTTTATTGATTTCTGTAACACAGTGAGTAACACAACTGACTGAGACACGACTCAAAACATTTTTTACCATATCTTTATTTTTAACTAGATATGCACTGTTTGCAAACAAACACATTTCTAATATTGCAAATAATTGGCAATTTCTGTCTTCCTGTCCTGAATTCTTCCTGCAGCTGCTGCAAATCTTATTGTTCTAGCCTTTCTTTCTTTTCTGCTTTCTGTAGCTGATGGCCCTACAAATAATGAAAACAGAGTAAATATGTGGTTAGAAGAATCATGATGAATGTACAAAAAAAAAACATATTTATCCCCAACATTTTCTAGTCTGTCCCCTGTTTTCCTCAGTTTGTCCCCTATTTTTCAGCACCCTTAGGACATTGCCCCACTTAAAAAAATTTGCAGAATGAACCCTGTACTTCATTTGAAGGAATGCCTGAAGTATTACTTTGGAGGACTCTCTTTTGTCATAGGCATCAACCTTGAGGCCCCTGATGTGATGGGCTTGTCGTCTCACTGTTAGACACTTTCAACATAAAACTTTTTAAGCATGAAAAAAATCCACATTGAACACGACTATAGAGAACAAGTAGAGGACCAACCTACAACATTGCCGCACCAAACAATATTTAAAAATCATAACCTATCGACTGGTAAATACCAATACTATGTATATTGATGTTCATGGATAGCATACGCCTCCCGAAAGCAAACTGCAGTTGCAGAAAATTTGTCTTTGCTGAGACCAACATTCCGTAGATGTATCGGGCAATAATTTCATAGATGTATGAGGCAATATTCTCCAAAAAGAGCCAGAGGCTCCTAGGAGAGGGCCCACTTGACAAAGTTGGAGCTAACAGAATAAATTACGGTAAGTATAAAAAATTTTTCCTTTCTGTATCACCCCACATTCAGTACGTTTACATGTGGGTCAGAGTTCAGGTAAAGTAAATAATCCAATTACCTTAACTTCTTTTCCGATATCTCAGTTCCTCGTTTACATGACACATTATCTGATTCAAGCAGAGATACTGAACGTTTACATGTGAATTTTATATTTTTTTCAGAAATCCTGATCGAGTTTTCTGTTTTTGCGATCTACACGCATGTGCGGACTAAATCTTTTATGCACATGTCTCACCGTTGTCATGGAGAGCTCGCGCTGCAGTGAGCCTTCATAGACTTGACATGTTTTGTTGCCGGAAGAGTTTCAGCCAGCTGGTATATAGAGTATTGTTCTTCTTACAAATAATATTTCGGATGCACTTTTGTGGTTTTTAATACATCGTTTGATAAAAATCTTTCTCAGAATAGAGAGAAAGATTATGACTTTTGCATTTTATTTCACAGTGGCATTGTTCTGCTAAGTACAGTGCTGCTTATATGGGATGAGCGTGTCTGTTTTAGATGTGAAATGAGACTTTATGTTTGGTGGTGGGGGGGCTTATAATTGACAAACAACAAACTGTTAACTCTGAGACTCACAATTGTATGTCTGAAATAGTGCATATATAGAATAGTGGATGGGTGAACATCCACAACAAGGCTGTGTTTCCATCGAGGGAGTTGATGACATCATGAGACCAGAGCTTAAGCTCAAGTCTCAAGTGATGTCATCAACTGGCCGAGATGGAAACACAGCCTTAGTTGTGGATGTTTGCTCATCCACTGTTTTATGTAATATATTGGTATTTTTACTGGATATTTTTTCCTTACTTGCTGTACATGCTGCTGCCGTTCCCGTTGGTGATCCTGCTCGCTCCCGTTCACGCTGGTGCCACTTGTGATCGGTCTGCCTTCTTAATTTTGCCTCCGTGGGTCACTCATTATTAATGCCAGGAAAGAAAATGTATTTTTAGAAAGGGAGCCATGTCTGGCTCTCCGTGTCCCGACTCCCGACTTCAAAGTCAGTGGTTCCACTGCCTGGTGCTCTCTAAACCGTGCTGCCATGTTTGCTTTTATTTATTTATTTATTTATTTATTTTTACAGAGGCTCTTCTGAGCCAATCAGGTGGCAGGTCGAGGGTAAAAAGTTACTGTACTATCGATGTGATGTCAGAACGATAGTACAACAGCTTTTTTGACCTTTGAACTGCCCTACAACAACATTTCAGTAGTTGCTGAAATCTATACACAACAGAAGGCACCCATATACTACTCTATTTTATTTTAATGAGCTATTTTTTAATGTCTATGTTAAGCATTTATGTGAATAAAAAAATAGAAAATGAATGGAGTTTGCCCTTTGTCTTCCCATGTTCTGTGATAGTGTCATTTAAAAAAAGACCCATAGTCCATACACAGAAGCAGTATACCAGTTGTTAAATGTAGTTTAAAGACGCACTGTATTATAGCAGATGTTGTTGAGCTCGAACAGTGATCTGTAATAATTTTTACATCTGCGTTACCAAATGGAACTCCTTGCATACCTCAGCCATTGTAGAACAGAGCTGCTATAGCGCTGATATTACTTTTTTATGTAAATTGTAGACTAAAGTGCTTATCATAGCAATGTTTCCTGCTGGTAGTGTAGGTTATGTAGAAGGGGGAATAGGTAGACTCGATATACCATGACAGTTTCTTTTCAGCTATAAGCGAGCAATAACACACTCCGAGGTGTGGGTTATCGCCTGATAAGAGCACGCACAGGTGTGTTATAAGGCACGAGGCACTTGCACTGAGTGCCTTATGCAGCTGGGCATGCTCTTATCAGGAGATGACCCACACCTCAGAGTGTGTTATTGTGCTTATAAAAAGGGCCCAAGTAAATTATTCCCCCCCAAAAATAAAAATTTTTTGGAAGAATGTAAGTTTCAAAAACAGGTTTTAATAGCTGAAATAATAAAAAAATAGTCTCTGTATTCAGGTGGTATCATAAGTGTTTCACCCCCCCCCCCCAACCTGTACCACTAGCATCTACACAGACGTCGGCTGTTATATTTGTTATTACTGTTCTTGTCTCTTTTAATTGATATATTTTCTGCTTTAACAGACTGACAGCATGCAGTGTTATTGTGTGCCTGACATTTTTTTTTGCTAGCAAGCATGTATCTGAGGAGAAGACGCCTCGCTCCCTCACAGAGAGGCTTTTTTATTTGCTGTTACCATTTTTTAATTTATGTTAAATGTGCTTGTTCAACCAAAATTAACTACATACAGTTATTCTGTGCCTCCTGCCAGCTTTTTTGGCACTGAACGTGTCCCTGAGGAGCTACCGAACTGAGCACTTTGAATTTAACTTACTGGTAAGAAACAGAAATGGGAACAGAGTAGTGGGTCCCTGCCATGTTTTTAAAGTATCAGAGGAGCATTTGTTTCACAATTAACATTTTCTGACAGTGGACGAGTGGGTCTCTGCTGTGGTTTACCTTAGGCAGATGAGTGGGTCTCTGCTGTGGCATCGTCGTGCCATCCGCTATGGCTCATTCCCTCATCGTGGTTTGTGGAGCTGTTTGCTTTTCACTGAAACGGTACAGGTCAGACTTTTACTTTATAAGGTTTTTTTTTTTCCCTGTATGTTGTCATGGTGATCACTTGCTGGAGGGGGGTGGTGGGTGGATGTTTTTCACATCAGGCCGGCGTGGTTCCCGAGTGCTGACTGGAGTAGGTTTTGGATGTCTGGTGATGGTGGCACAGTGATACTGTGCTGTTCTGGGGTCACTTTGGCCAAAGTTGGTGCCAGTTGCAGTATTATGGCCTGATGAGGACACAGTTCAAGAAGGCTTTTAGCCAGTCAGCATTCAGAGTGTTTCTTGCCCATTTTATAAAAATGTATATGAATTTATTCTGAGTCTGCATCCCCCTCACATGTTGTGAGACTGTTCCATGGACTCACCACCTTCTATGTGTAGAAGTCCCTTCTTTTATATCATCTTACTCTAACCCCTTTCAGCTTGATTGTGGGCCCCTTTATGGATATACATTTCACTCCTTCGGAATATATTTATATTCATTTGACGGCTGATAAGGAACTGTCATGGCATATGGAGTCTTCCCATTCCCCCTTCTACATAACCTGCACTACCAGCAGGAAACATGGATTTGTAAAGCATTTTAGGGTACAATTTACATAAATATTGTAAAAAAACAATACCTTTTTTAAACATGTACATGTAAATAAGTACGCTCCCACATCTCGTTTTGGCTAGATTACGTGAGTATTCATCTCTACATAAGAGTGTAACGTTATGGAATATTAGAGTGTGAGAAATCCTTTTTCTTGGTTTCTGAAAACTATCTGGCTCCTGTATGAAAATAGACAAAGGCATGCATATTGGGCCTCCTGATATGTATGATGACATGGAGATTGCTGACATTCCCTGTGTGGATGGTCCACTGCTCATTCTATGACAATTATTTGCAAAGTTAATTTTGGCTGTCTTTAATTGAGTTACAGAGTTAGGCAAAGTAGATGCTGCAGTCACCAAATATAACACAAGATGCTGGGATGCATATCTATGGTGATCAGTAGTAGGAGATAATTGGTTACGCTGGCCTTGTACAGGTTCCTGGTAAGGCCTCATGTAAAGTTTGGGGTTCAGTACTGTTGCCCACACCTCAAAAAGGACATTAACCTGCTGGATAAGGTCCAGAGCAGAGCTACAAAGCTGGTAGCGGGTCAGCAGGGTAGTGCATATGAGGAGAGGTTGAGGGCACAATGAACATGTACTTCCTTGAAGATAGGATAGACAGAGGGTACATGATTTGGGACTTTCACGTTCTTTAAATGGATAAATAAGGTGGATAAGGATATGCTACCTAAGATGAGTGGCAACAATAACATAAGGGGGACCAGTCTTAAGCTTGAGGGTGAGAGGTTTTGGAGGTATGTCAAGAAGCACTTATTCTCAGAAAATGGTACTCTTGGAATGTTTTGATTCCATTGATGTGTTTTGAAAGGTCATATTATGTACACCCTCTCCCTTTTTTACTTGAGGAAATGCATATGTAGCTATTTGTTCTGTCTTTGTATGTTTTCTGGGGCAGAACCTGTGACCAACATATATATATTTTTTGTTACCCTCATGGGGACCACCTCCATCATGTTGATGTCCTTTCAGAGATGAAAGGTGTTCTCAGGACTGCTCGCAGTACTCCAGATGGGGTATCAACTGTCTGTTTTTAGAGATAACAACTTCACGTTTTCTACGGTTTTTTCCTCTTCTTAGGCATCCTGGTATTACCTCCACCAACTCCTCCCCCACCCCCATTCCTCCATTCTGTCACTTTGCATGTCTGTCTTGAAGTAGTATGATATGACTGCAACCCGGTCCCTTTTTATTTTCATTGCTGTTAATACCTCCCTCCCCACTGTGTGCTCTTCCCCTAATTGTTTTTATTCCAGTGTCATTAATTTGCAATTATTTTCATTGAATCTTATCTGCTATTATTTTGACTGTTCCTCTAAATCAGTTTCCTTCTTAGTATTTTTTCAATCCCTTCTGTATCAGCCATGTTTGAGAAATTTGTGCAATTTTCAGAGACATATTTTTTCCTTCAGAAATTTTCAATGTAACTTTTAAAGACATTGAAGATGACCAGCACCAGCACTGACCCTTGTGGTACCCATCTATTTACACACCTTTATTCGTAGTGGACTTTGTTTACTGTTATACAGTGGCATCAAAAGTACCGGTTCCTGATTGGCTGATAGAAGTGCCAGCCAATCAGGGCAGCAAGTTTCAAAGCTACCGGACGCCATATTGTTTCCCCCCGATGAGCGGAATGTGCGATAACCTAAAATAAAAAAATAATACACTTCTCTCTTCTACCTTTCTACACTGTATAATAGTAATAGACCATGATCGGGTATGGGTAATGACAAGATTTACCCACTTCTGGTGTGGTTTCCTCACTCAGCTGTGTCTCTTGAGCTAACCACACCAGGCATGGGTGAATCCTGCCATCACCCACATCCTTTCATGGTATATTCCTTAATTAGCCTATGCGTCAAGTTGTCCTGTCAGTTTTTTTACCCAGGCCATCATCTTGATATCCAGTTCCATGCTGGCTAACTTGTTTGTTAATTTTTTTGTGTGGGGCTGTGTCAGATGCCTTGCTACAGTCTAAGTATGCTACGTCTACATCCCCTTCATGGTCTACTACTTTGGTTGCACAGTCAAAGAAATCTATTAGATTCATTTGGCATGTCTTTCCAGCTGTGTATCCATGCTGATTTGGGTCTTGTGCCCTGATGGCCTATAGGTAACCATCAATTATTTCTTTCAGAAGTGATTTCAGTATTTTCCCTGTCACTGTTGTCAAAATAACGGGCCTTTAGTTTTATGTGTCTGCCTAGCTCCCTCTTTTGTGAATGGGATTCACATCCAGCCTCTTCCAGTCGTCGTGTACCAAATCATCTGCCATGATTTGTTAAAATGAGTAGTCAGTTGTTATGCTAGTTATCTCTTTTTTTTTATTTCTGGGCTGAATACGTTGAATACCTTCAGGTCTCAAGGCCTTGTCATTCTTGAGTTTTATGAGTTCTGTCATGATCCTTTCTTTAGTTAATTGACTCTTATTGACTTCCCATATTCAGATAGTTTTTATTGTTTGATTTAGGTACCTCTACTGCATCTTCTTTTGTGAGTACTGGGCAAAATTATTTGTTCGGTATCTGAGCCCTATCACCGTCAGTCTATGCCCACCCACCCCTATCCTTTATTAAACCTCACAAACTCTCCCTTGATCTTCCTTCTCCTTAATGTATCTATAAATTGTTTTATCCCCAATTATAAATGAGTTCTTTATCTTTTCCTATGTGTCGGCATTTGCTATTCTGATTGCCCTTTCCAGCTATTTCTACTTTAACTGACAAGAGTTCTCTGTACTGCTCGTATAACATAGAAATATAGACATAGAAAAATTGAAACATTGACTCTGACGGCAGAAAAGGACAGCTTGGCCTACCCAGCCTGTCCATTCACATAACTATTGGGTAAGCTGCAGAACTTAGTTAAGCAAACGGCTTATTTATTCCTAAACCTCACTAGAATTGCCCTATGTCTGTCCCATGCATTCTTGAATACACCCAAATAGTTTTGACCCTATAAACTCTTCAGGAAGTCCTTTCCATGCGTTCGCCACCCTCTCTGTGAAAAAATACTTCCTCATGTTTTCCCTGAGCCTGTATTTCATTTATCTTCAAATTGTGCCCCCTTGTTCTTGCACATATCATTTTATGAAAGATGATACCCTGTTGGGCTTTGTTGATTCCCTTGAGTTTCTTGAAAATTTCTATCATGCCCACACTTTCTCCCCTTTTGTAGAGGGTAAACATGTTAAGCTCCTTTAAGTCTCTATTCATATGACTTCTGGTGCAGACCCTGTACCATTTTAGTTCTCATCCTGTGGACTGCCTTCATCCTGTCTATGTTCTTGTGGAGATCTGGTCTCTAGAACAGCATGCAGTACTCCAGATGGGGTCTCACTAAATGTCTGTACAGAGGAATAACAACTTCCTGATTTCTACTGATGATGCCTCTCCATGTGCATACCAGTATTCCTACAGCCATCCTTACTGCCTTCTCACATTGTTTGTTTACCTTTAGATCCTCTGATATGAGTATATTAATGGCTATTTCCAGTTTTGATGTTATTTCTTCCCCACTTCCTCCCCATATTGTGTACTCTTCGTCATCGATTGAAACCCATGTCGCAGAGCACCCTAGCCTCACTCAATGCTATCACATCCGAGAATGTCACCGAGAATATCACCATGTGTAATACTTGTCTAAGGCCTCTCCCTAACTCTACAATCTCCCCTTGCACTTCTCTGATCCCATTTCCAGCTATGTCTTTTGTTCAAAGGTGGAGAATTACATCCAGCTCTCTCCACCGTGCCTCTGCTCCTGTTATCCTGAGGAATCGCTCCCTGACACTCCAAGCCTTGTGTAGGTTGAATAGGTAAATGTAGGCATCAAAAGAAAAGAGACAGGTGGTGCCACCAAAAAAGTAACATGAGCAATGGAGTGAGGAAGGTGGGCAGTACTCCAATTTTGGAGGAAAGAGTATTTAAGGGAGTCACCACAGCAATGTGTCCAGTTTGGGTACATCCAAGATTATTGATATAGCTCGGGTAGGTTCGGGCAGTAACTTTGGCAGTCCTGTTTCCTCTTGACTGTTTACGTGATTAAACCCTCAATCTTCTCACATCTGTCGCAACCTAAAATTTTTCATGATCCTTATACACTGCTTCTCTCCTTACTCAGATGCATCAGATATCAGTCCTGCTACAGTTTCTCTTCTTTTTGGTCATCCCTTTCTCTTAGCAACAGAGAAAAATAGGTAGATTTATATGTAGAACAAGGATTACTTTGCACAATATGTAATTAGTAACACTGTTTTCAGAATTATGTGGAGTTAATTGAAGTGAACTGTAATTTAATAATATTTTTTTTATTTTTCAGGTAATGACCAATAATTTAACTTCTACACAATCACAGGATCATACACATTAATTTCTTTAACTATATCCACAAAGCACCGCTGTCATTGTAAAAACATACTGCATTACCATGCCTTTGACTTTTGTTTTCCATTATGTCGGACCTGGACCGATATTCTTTACAATTCGCTTTCTATAGTCACAATATTTTGGGGACATTGTGTAGATCATACTGGATTGAATTTTCTTGAAATTTCTTTTACTGTTTACTTGCCTCTCAAACTTCTGGTGAGAGCGGAGCCTGGGATTGGGAAGTCTTGGCATCTTTGAACAGGAGAGGTGGGAGCTTCCCTGGTCTATACTTGAAACATTTGAAATCATTTGTTTTGATTTGCTTTAAGGACTACTGGTTCATCTATTATAAAAAGGACTTCTGGATAATTTACATTAGTACTAATTCAGGGTTTTATAATTTGGGAGTTTGGGGAGATTTTTAGTAGCAAGTTGGATCATAGGATTAAGGTTTAATTTGTTTAAACGCTTGCCTTATTTATAATTATTGGGGTTTACGTTGTGTTATAAAAATTGTGTTTGTGATGTGTTGGGAGGGTTTTGAGATGGTCGGGCATTATTCTCCCACCATGCTCAGGGCATTATGACCTTTTGACTGTCCCTCATTGCCAGCTGAGGTGTGTAGGAGATGTTGAGCCTTGGGGATGGTCAGAAATCAGTTGAAAAAGGGGCAGCCTGGGCATGGTGTGAGAATGAAAAGGGGTGGACGGATTGAGGTTGTTGGGACTAGGAGACGTCCTAGGGCAAAATGGAGTCAGAAAAGGGGGGCTCCCTGCCTGGTTCCCATGCCCAAGGGCACCACAATAGTGTGCAGGTCTCGGGATCTTCCTTGTTGACCCATCTAACTCGCGAGGTGTTATGCAGTGCCAGGTGGATTAGAAACAAGACGGCTATTATAGCTGATCTTGTTGAAACATCTGATCTGGCATGCATCACCGAGACCTGGTTGGACGAGAATGCAGGCCCAATTTTGGCATCTGCTGTTCAATCCGGGTTCTCGGTGATACACTGCCCAAGATTGGATCGTAGGGGCGGGGGTGTAGCCATTGTGTTTTAGAATGGAACTGGACCTTGTGGATGTGCCAGTGGGGCGCACTTGATCTTTTGAGTGTATCCTGGGAGCAGGTGTAGGGTTCAGGATACTCCTCATCTACCGTCCACCCGGTGTTGGGGAAGAATTTCTGAAGGAGCTTGCGGACTTCATTGTCGACATGGCCTTGGAGTCGCTGAGATGGTTAATTCTGGGTGACTTCAATGCCTGGGTCGACTATGAACTCTCGCAGTTTTGAAATAATCTCCTCCAGCTTATGACTATGCTGGGCCTTACACAGGTGGTTACCTCTGCTACCCATATTGGGGGTCACTCACTGGATCTTGTGTTCCTTCTGGGGATGGAGATCACGGATCTGGGGGTGGAACCAGTTGGTTGGTCGGACCATCACACCATAAGGTTCAGTTTTGGGGCACCTCCAAGTAGGCCTGCCCCTACAGAGATGGTGCGGTACCACCCTTTAAGGGGAGCTACCCCAGAAGGCCTATTGGCGGTGTTGGACCTATCGGGTTTATCGAGTGAATGCGTGAGTCCATCTGGCCTTGTACTGGCCTATAACAAGGCGGTGGGAGATGCTCTGAACTCAATAGCTCCTGTTCGTGTTCGCTCACTCACTCTGCGCCCAAGGACCTGTTGGTTTGATGGGTCCCTGAAGGACCGGAGGAGGGTGGGTCGAAGGCTAGAGAGAGCTTGTCGGAAATCCGGCCTTGATGCTGGCAGGCTTAGATTGATGGAACATTATAAGATCTATCAATCAGCAATAACCCATAAGAAGGCAGAATTTCTGTTCGGGGAGATTGCTGCTGCACGGAATCAACCAGCTCAGCTCTTTCGGACTGTAGACAGACTGTGCAATCCAGTCTGTCTTCAGTTTGGAAGAGGTTTTTCACAAATAAAGTGTGATGAGCTTACTCGATTTATTTTTTTGCGGATAAGGTTGCCAGCATCGGGTCGGGGATTGGCCCAGCTCCCTCTATGAGGGATTGCAGAGATCGGCAGGAGGTTGTGCGCACCCGGTCTGGTCTGACTTCAGCCGGATGGAATTCTTGGACATTGTGAGGATTGTCCAGACTTTGCGACCAACCAGCTGTAGTTTGGATCCGGTTCCTATGCTGCTGTTGGTATGTTGCATAGATGCTGTCTGCCCAGTCCTTGCTGAAATTGTCTGGTGTTCCTTGGAAAAGTTTTTTTTTTCCTGACCCCCCGGAGGCTGTCATTTGACCACTCCTTAAAAAAGCTTCCTTGGATCCAGACTGTCTAGCAAACTACAGACCTGTCTCTAATCTACCCGATGTGGGTAGGGTTATTGAGAAGGTGGTTGCGTTGCAGCTGGATGACCATCTTACAACCCACAATGTCTTGGATGCTCTCCAGTATAGGTATAGGAAGAGACATAGCACCGAGACCGCCCTTGTTTGGGTGTTAAATGATCCCCTAATAGCGAGAGATCGAAAGGCTCGTACTATCTAGGTCCTTCTTGATCTCTCGGTGGAATTTGACACTGTAAACCATGGTTTGCTTTTGGAGTGCCTGCTGCATTTCTGTGGACTATCTGCCACAGTTTTGAGTTGGTTTCGATCTTTCCTCATGGGCAGGTCGCAGAGGGTGGTCACTGGAATTTATTCCTTTGATGCCCTCCCCCTGTCCTGTGGGTTGCCATAGGGCTCCATATTGGCACCCATGTTGTTTTCAGTGTACATGCTGCCATTGGGAGATATCATTAGGAAATACAGTTTGGGTTTTCACTGTTATGCAGATGATACCCAACTGTATATGTCCTTTATGCCCAGACAGGATGATGCGGTCTCTGTGCTTAACAACTGTCTAACCGAGATCAAATGCTGGATGAGCACTAGCTGGCTGAGGTTAAATCCAGACAAGACTGAGGTGTTGGTTGTGGGCCTGGGTCATCCAGAGGCGGGTCCTGGGACTGGGCACCCTTCGGGTTTATGGCTTGATGGTGTCCAGCTCATGAATTCAGTTTTAAATTGAATTTTATCAAGCTTTTCCTGTATGATTTGTATTTATATTAATTTGCGTAACCTGGGTGTTATTTTCGATAGCGGTTTGACTTTGAAATCTCAAGTCTCCACTGTTGTTAAATCTTCCTTTTACCATCTAAGGAATATCGCCCGGGTGAAACTCCTGGTTCCTCCGGCTGACCTTCCTACATTGGTCCACGCCTTCATAACCACCCGCCTTGATTACTGCAATGCCCTCTACCTAGGGCTTCCTGGGGTTGATATCCGCTGCTTGCAGCTGGTGCAGAACATGGCGGCCAGGCTATTGACTGGTAAATTTAGGACCAGTCCTATTATGCCTGTACTGCGCGAACTGCACTGACTGCCGGTACAGTGGTGGATCACTTTTAAGGTCGGCTTGCTGACCTATAAAGCCCTGCACGAGCAGGGACCCCGATATCTGCAAGAGATCCTTACTCCCTACTGCCCCCGCTGCTCGCTCCAGTCCGCTGATGAGGGATTGCTAGAGATTCCCAGGGTTTGTTTAAAAACATCTGGGGCACATGCTTTTTCTTATGCTGCACCCAACCTGTGGAACTCTCTACCTCGTCGGTTAAGAGAATGCCCAACCGTCATGAGTTTTAAATTGAATTTTATCAAGCTTTTCCTGTATGATTTGTATTTATATTAATTTGTTTATACTGTATTTTATTGTAAAGCGCCTCGTTAATTTGAAAGGCGCTTAACAAATAAATTTTACATTTACCTTACCTTAATGTGTGGCTCTTAACAAGGTTGATGGAAAATACGCTATTTCTGATGATGTTAAGAAGTAATATGGAGCGTCAGTTTATGTTACTGATGGGATTGCATCACAGGGATGACGCTGAAATTCAAGAGGCAGAATACAGTTGCCACATACTGAATAGCAGCATGATACGTGCTGCATCAGCTTGTAACCTGCGTGAACGTTCAGTGTGGATGAAAATACGTAGTCAGGATGGTGGCAGAGGATAGTACTCGGTGAATTCAGTGATGCAGACGGGTGAGAGAATTTTCGTATGTCATGTGCATCGTTTATGACACTGGTCCAAGTATTGGTTCCTTGTATGCAACCAGCCACGACACATGTACGCAGGCCTGTACCAGTGCATATGCGTGTTGCTATAGTTCTGTATAAATTGGGTAGCTGCTGGATTCTTTATAGTCATATTATAATTATTCAGCATAATATGGTTATAAAAAAACCGTAATCTGATTGGCTGAGGAGCTCATAACCCAGTTCTGATATCCCATGGCAACAGCACTGGAAAAAGGCCCAGTAGCCTGTTCACAATAACATCATTGGTACCAGCCATTCCTGACTGCCATCACAAATGTGGCTGTTACCTTTACTCACTAAAAACCTTCAACTAGGCCCTAAAAATAAACTGACTTAAATTTATAAACATAAGAATTGAGTGATCTTCCTGGACATAAGTCTCCACCACTCATTCACACTAGTGGGATTAGCGCCGGAGGCACTAGGACCCATCGGGAGCAAACTTTTTGCTGGAGGGTCGGCGCGAGAGATGGCGCCGCGAGGACACGGCGCCCGACGAGCAGCGGCTCGAGCGGCAATGACTATCTCGCCATTTACCCTCCAACCGCCTCAAGTTCCTTTTTTTTCCTCACGAGAGCGCTTTTAGTGACAACGCCGTCATTTGACATGGGAGTCAAACTCAAACCAGCGACAGTTTTCAGTTTATTTTTGTAACATTATCACGATAGTAGTATCGCTTAGTTTTATTCTATTTTCGTTAAATTTTCTAATATTTTAAATTTAACATACTTGAAGAAGTCTCTACTGGACGGAGTCGACCATGAGCAGGTCAGGTGACGGTAGGGAGACTTCAGATGAAAGCTGTTCAGTCAGCCGGGTGGGTCCGTCAGCCTCCTCTCAGCGGGTTCCGACAACGGTCAGTCCGATGCCGGGATGGGCGGTCCCTCGTCGGCATAAAATAACGGTCGATTCTCGCACCTGGCCCCTCGAGCTCTTCTTCGCCCACAGGTCAAAAAGAGAAGGCATCACCTGAGGTCGCTTCTCTGGCATGTCTGCGCTACGACAGTCGGTTACTTGCTACTTGCCGGGTCTCCTTCTTCGAGTCGCCAAGTTCCGTAACTGCGCCGACATCGGAGCCCCTCCCCGCCATAGGTAGGGCTCCAGATGAGCAGTTTCATCAGTGGGCCGCTCTATGGAGCGATGGGCTCGGAGGTTGGTTCTTCTGCCTGGCTCGTTGCCACGGAGCCCTCGGCTCCTCTGGCGATCAGGTAGGGCGGTTGGACTTCCTAGTCACGGCGCCTTCTTGTGCCAGCGACTCCTGGCTTAGGTGTTTCTCACATGGCTGCGGTGCAGGGGGCCACACCGATGCCCTTATCTCCTGGTTTTTTTCCTTCTAGCTTTCCAGGTTCCTGGGGCGTCTCGCGCTCCGCTGGGTCTGTCGGCTCGTCGGCGCCGTTTTCGGTGCCGATGGGCCTTGCAGTGTCGTCCAGCGGTGCCGCGTGGTCTTCTGGCGCTGCCTGCGCGCGCCGTTGGGTCTGGCGGCGCCATTGGCGGCGCCACTTGGTCTGGCGGCGCCGCTTGGTCTGGCGGCGCCATCGGCGGCGCCGCGTGCCCATCCGTGGTGCCGTTTTCAACCCGTTTTGCCTTCTCGGCGCCGGGGGCCCTCGGGGACTCTCCTTGTTTCTCTGCTATTTCCTCCTCTCCTAATTTTCACTCCTTTCCTGTCCAAACAGTCCTTCCTGGACCATCAGGAGATGATGTTGAGCCTGACCCAGACCTTCGGTTGGGTGATGAAGTGGAGGAAACAGGATCTTTCTTTGCTACAGAGCCTGTGGTCGAGGACCTGTCCTTAAGTCTCTGTTGAGGAACCTGAGATCCACTCTTTCTCTCCAGACTACAGACATCGATCCTGGAAGATATTAAGACTCAGTATCTTCATGCTTGGAGATCCCTACGGATTTGACTCCTCCGATCCAGCTTCCTTCGAGACGCTGTCTCAAATGGTATGGAATAATCCTGCTCTTATTCCCTCAGTGGCTAAATCCATTGATAAGAAGTATTCAGTCCCAAGATCGTCCCATTTGGCATCCCAAGCCTTATGGATCCTATTGTAGTCCTGGCAGAGAATGACAAGGTCGTTTCTTCTCAAACTACTACAGCTCGACCTTATTAACATAGAATCTCAGTAAGATGGATACATTAAGTAAGAGAGTCTTTGCTGCCGCCACTCTAAGTATGCGTATTGACAGTTATCAAGGCTATTTTTCTCAGTATGAGTATATCCTTTGGCACTCTATCAAAAGAATGGTTGAAGCTCTTCCAGATTCAGGACTCCGAGTCAGAGCTTCTTCTGACCGTTATTAGAGGTATTGAGTCCAATAACCAACAGGTCAAAGCCGCCATGGACGCTTTCGACACTGCTTCTCGCTCAGCGTCCGCAGGTATTTGTACTCGGCGCCATTCCTGGCTGCGTACTTCTGGCTTCACGAATGATGCTCAGCAGCAGGTAATGGCGCTGCCTTTTGATGGCTCCTATCTTTTTGGCCCTCAGGTGGAGCCCCGAGGTGGAACTTTCTCCTCCGGTTGGAGGTCATCTGATGTACTTCTACAACCAGTGGAAGTCCATAACTTCGGACAAATGGGTCCTTCGGATAATTCGCGAGGGTTATTCTCTCAATTTCTTGGAAACCCCCCCGAATTGTCCTCCCAGACGACAATCCAGATTGTCGGCCTCTCAGTCAGACCTCCTCACCGCCGAGATCCAGGGCCTTTCAAACAACAGGGCAATAGAACCGTGCCCTCAATTCATGTAAATACAGGGTTCTACTCCTTTACTTTCTAGTTCCAAAGAAATCTGGGGATGCGCCCATTCTAGACCTCAGAAAGTTAAACAGATTTCTCCCAGGAGAAATTCAAAATGATTTCCTAGGTACCCTGTTACCCTTGCTGCATCAGCACGACTGGCTGGCCTCCCTGGATATGCAGGACGCTACCAGCATATCCCCATCCATCACCCACCCAAGTTCCTCAGGTTTGTAGCTTTGGGTCAGCATTATCAGTTCAGAGTCCTGCTCTTTGGGCTATCCTCGGCACCGCGAGTTTTTACAAAGTGTTGTGCAGTTCTCGCGGCGCATCTCAGGAGGATCGGACTCCAAGTGTTTCCCTACCTGGACGATTGGCTTCTAGCAAGCCCTTACAGCCAAGGAACTTGGAAGCCGTGCAAACGACTTCTCGTCTTCTTACGTCCATGGGAGTTCTGCTGTTTTTTAAAAAAAAAATCACAACTGCAGCCCCCCCCAGAGGCTCCTTTTCATAGGGACGCTTCTAGACACCTCTCCGCAAGGCTTTCCTTCCAGAGGACAGAAGACTCGACATCCTTGGATGGCCCGTTACATCGGGAGAACCAATCAGTTACAGCTCTCTGATACAGCGCATGTTGGAATCTCATAAGCGTCCTCTGTGTTCACTGTACCCCTAAGCCCGGTTGCACATGAGAACCACAATGGATGCTCTCCACTCAGTGGTCTCCGACCTCTCACCCCCAGTCTTATCCCATCAAGGTGACGGAGCCCCTTCAAAGGTCTCTCACCTGGTGGTCTCAAGAGAGCAATCTCCTGGAAGGATTCCCCTTTGCTCCCCCGGATCATCAGATCTCCATCACCACAACGCATCGCTAATGGGATGGGGAGCTCACTGTCACTCCCTCCACACTCAAGGTGTATGGGCTCAGTTCGAAACTCATCTCCACATAAATGTCCTGGAGATGAGAGGTCCTCTATGCGATCCGAGCTCTGAAGGATGTCCTTGTCACAAGAACATTCTCCTTCAAACGGACAACAAAGCTGTGATGTATTACATCAACAAGCAAGGCGGTGCTCATTCTTATCCCTTTGCAGGAAGCAATGAGGTGTGGGAGTGGTGCTTGGAGCACAAGTCTCTGATTCAGCGGTTTATCTGCCAGGTATACAAACAACCTAGCAGATCACCTCAGCAGAACGGAGGCAGACCTCACGAGTGGTCTTCGATCCAGCCGTAGCTTGGTCACTGTTCAAGAGTGGGGACTCCAGACCTGGACCTTTTGCATCCCCACCAACGCAAAACTGCCTCTCTTCTGCTCCAGAAATCCAGGGCCTGGCATTTTCTGTCAGGATGTGTTCAGGCTGCGGACAAAACGCTTTCTTACGCCTTTCCACCGCTTCCTCTAATCCAGAGAGTACTCCTCAAGTTCGAGTCTCAGGGACCAAAATGATTCTCATTGCTCCTCCTGGCCTCGATAACTATGGTTTCTCTACTCAACATATGTTGGCAGCCTCCGAGACCACTTCCTTGCAAATCAATCTTTGACTCAGGGTTCATTGGTCCATCCCAACCTGAAATCACTTCACCTTCATGCTTGGCTCCTGAAGAGGTAGAAGTGAATCGGTTCAACGTCTCTCGTGAGAGTCTCAGACATCATTCTGGCTGTTCGAAGCCAGCCACCGAAAACGCACGCCCAACAAATGAAACGCTTCTGGTGTGCAAAGTCCTTTTGGAATCCCTTTTCCTGTCCTCCTGACAAGATTCTGGAGTATCCTTTGGACCTATCAAACTCAGGTCTCCAGTACTCCACAGTTAAAGTTCACCTTAGTGCCATCTCAGCTTCCTTGAGCCGGTTTCTTCCTTGACTCTGGCTCAGTTACCTATGGTGAAGAGATTTCTTAAGGGAATTCTTCATACCAGACCCCCTGTTAAGCGTCCAGTTGCAGCCTGGGACATTAACCTGGTGCTGGACATGCTCACTCGGAAGCCCTTCGAACCCCTAGCTACCTGTGAGCTAAAATGTCTTACCTGGAAGACTGCCTTCCTGGTGCCATTACCTCAGCCCGCAGGGTCTCTGAGATACATGCCCTGGTTACGGACCCTCCGTATACTGTATTCCATAAAGACAAGGTAGTTCTCCGTACTCATCCTAAATTTCTCCCAAGGTTGTGTCAGAATTCCATCTAAACCAACCTCTGGTACTTCCCTCTTACTTTGCTAATTTCCAAAATGAAGGGGAACGATCTCTTCATTCCTTGGATGTTAAGAGAGCCTTGCGGTTCTATTTAGATAGAACCAAGAATTTTCGCAAGACTCAGCAACTGTTTTTCTTTCAGCGACACCCGGCTGGGTCAACCTGTCGCTATCAGATGCATCTCATCATGGTTAGTGGCATGCCTTCGACATTGCTATTCCATGGCTCAAGTTAAATTAGAAGGTAGAGTGTACGCTCACTCTACTAGGGCGGTCGCGGCATCCCTAGCGGAAATTCGCAATGTTCCAATTGCAGATATCTGCAACGCCGCCACCTGGAGCTCAGTGCATACCTTCGTTAAGCATTATGCACTGGATGTTCATGCCAGGCGGCATTCCGCATTCGGCAGAACTATCCTAATGGACTTCTATCTTAGTGCGTGAGCTCTGGCTCTCCTGCCGCCCTTTTGGGGATTATCAGCTTGGTACTCTCCCACTAGTGTGAATGAGTGGTGGAGACTTATGTCCAGGAAGATATGAAAATCACGTACCTACCGTAATTCTTGATCTTCTTGGACGAGTCTCCACCACTCATTCACACGCCCACCCTCCATCCCCCGAGCTCACCGCCGTGTTGGTCTTCACTCCCTCAAATCTTTAGGCCGTGAAGACTTCTTTGCTGACCCTTCTTACACGGGTCATCGGACTATCTTATGTCCGTTTTTTGAGGTTAGATTTACTCTTTACGTTAGTTGCGCTGCACCTCCTTGGTAAAAAGGTACTGAGGCTGTTGGAGGTCGTCGCGAGATAGTCATTGCCGCTCGAGCCGCTGCTCTGGCCGTGCCCTGTGGCGCCATCTCTGTGCGACCACTCCGGCAAAAGTTTGTTCGATGGGTCCTAGTGCCTCCGGCGCTAATCCCACTAGTGTGAATGAGTGGTGGAGACTCGTCCAAGAAGATCAAGAATTACGGTAGGTACGTAATTTTCATTTATTTGGCATCATATTATTGTTACACACACATACATGACTTAAAAAATGAAGTACTATAGTACTCAGAACTGTAATTTATGGTGCTTCTTTGCGAACCATGAAAAAAATCCTCCTATCCTTACTTGCTTACTCGGGGAAATCTGTGTTGTTTAAGCTGTTACGTAAGCAATAATACCGGACAGGGTGGGCAGTATTGGTCTCTACGGACCACCCTGGTGTGTAAATGAGTGGCGTCGAGCCTTATAGCCACTTGAAGGTCTGTATAGACCAATACTGCCCAACCTGGAGGGTATTATTGCGCTTAGAAAGTGGAAAAAAACTCTGACACATTTTTAAAAAGTTTTAAACATTTACATTTATTTAACTTTTTATTCCATATTTTGTCAGCTTTGAGATAAAGTAGTCCCTTTTTTAAACTAAAAAACACTAAATTTACCACTCATTTGTACTGTGACCACTACTTGTTTGGGGAGATCAAATTAATTGGGGCACTGAAGGTGCAATTCACTAGGGGTTTTTATGCCTTTTGTGTGGTCTCTGTGTGATTTTTCTTTACCATGGCGGTTTGAATATTTTTTAAAAATGAATATGTGAGCATGTGCATGATGTAAGTAAGTGTGCTGAGTTCCCCAGGGTTCCTTTACAACTTTCTAAGGGGAGATGAGGATGGGAGAATCAGTATATGAAATGTGAAAAGAACCTATTCTCAACCCTAATAAAACAAAAATAGCTCTCTCTCAAGTGTGAGAGAGCTACTATTTTTGTTTTATTAGGGTTGAGAATAGGTTCTTTTCACGTTGCATGTGCATGACGTGCCTGCTCGTGCTGCGCTCAGGGCTGCCTTAGCTTACTGCAGGTAAGAAACGAATGCTTTAGCTTCTTTTCGCTTTTTTTTTTTTTCCTTATTTACACAGCTAGAGGGGCTAATTGGTAGATGTGCTGGAGAAAATGCTTTTTCAAACAACATGAAGTCTTGCTGTATTCTGACAATCTGCAGTTAGCTCCAGCCTTTGAACTGCCCCAGAGTGTAGAGGGTTAATTTTCTATGCAGTGCATAGAACATTGAGCTCGAGCTCGGTTGAGGTCTCTGTCTGCAGCATTTTGAACCCAACCGCCAGATTCTTTACTCCGCCTCACTGAACAGTCGCTCCAGAGATTTCTCCTTCTGCTCGGTTCAGGTCGGTTTTTCCACTTAACTCCTGTAGTATTACGGTTCAGGGCTCTGTCTGCGGTACAGTAAGTACTTTAGGTAGTAGTTCTGGGTTATTTGTAGAAATTGTGAACAACTTTTCTCAATCGGTTTGCCTGAACTGATCTAACATATTTGAAGTCTGTGTGTTTCCTTTAGTGTGTGGTTACCGGTCCTTATCGGTTTATAAAAAAAAAAAAAAGTATCTTAACATTTTTTTTCCAATACCCGTAACTACGGTTAGAAACCGATAAAGTCTTACCTGGCCGGGTGCCAAAAAGTGTGGGTTAGGTTGGTCATGTCTGAGGAACCCAAGAAAAAAACGGGCCCACTGGGTTTCAACACTGCAGTGAGTGTGGGGAGGTCTTTGCTAAGGCCGATCCCCACACCACCTGTGTACCTGTGTTTATTGTCTGAGGTTTGACCACCTTGATACAGACTGCCAAATATGCAAAAACTTTCCTAAGTCTACCCTGGAAAAGAGATTAGGTAGATTGAGGGAAAAGGAGGCCAAGAAGTCCGCTGACCCAGATGGCCAGCCTGGTTCGGTTCCGAACGAACCAGAAGGAGTGCCCTCTGACTAGGGCGATACTTCTTTGGGCAAGAAGAGCCGATTCTGAGGGATCGGTTCTTACAAGAGGAAGCGTAAAGGAAAATCAGCCAGTTCGGATCCGGGTTTCATGTTCTGACCGCTGATGAGATTACGTGAGGCAGTCGGATTCTTGACATCGCTTCGCCCGGGTTCCGCTCTGATCCGCCCGTTAGCTAGGGGTTAGGTTTGGTTGGTTCCTCCGGTTCAGGATTATGCCCCTGAAGATTTTTATGAACTGGAATTTGAGGAGGAGGGGGATTATGAGCAATATAATGAGTATGATGGAGCAGAAAGTCTGGATGTGCCCATTGAACCGGATATCTCCCCAGACAGACCTTCTGGTGTTTCCCCTCCTAGTCTGTCTGAGTCCCCTTCCCACTATCTGTTCTACAGAAAAGTGGCTGAAACCCTCCAGCTTCCTATGGAGGAGGCTACAGAGGATCAAGAGGAGCCTGATTTTGTTGAAATGATGGACATCCCAGAGTCCAGGAGGCTGTCTATTCCCCAGCACAAATCTTTTGGGAAACAGACACAAAAAATGTTAGTCTCCAAATTCTGTACCTCCTGTTGATAAAAGAATGGACAAGAAGTATACCTTATCAGGCTCAGACACGGAGTTTTTCTATCAACAATGCAGCCATGTTGGGGTCGTGCAGGCTGCAGCCTGTGACAGGGCTAATGTTCCCTTGGCCTCACACTCCCCAGATAAAGACTCCAGGAGGATGGATGCCTTGGCAAAGAAACAGTACATGGCATCCTCTTTGGGACTCAGGCAGGCTAATTATATGGCCTGTACAGCCAGGTACCAGAAGTCCAGGTGGGACACTGTACTGGCACTGGCTAAACAGGGCCCCACACCCCACACCTGGCCAAGGAGCTGGAGAAAGTGGCTGCTGATGAAATTGAGGCATCTAAGGTACAATTTCATGCTGCGGTGGACTCCAATGATGTGTCATCAAGAGTCATGGCTACATCTGTGGCTCTTCGGAGAATGGCTTGGCTCAGATGTACTAGCCTCTCACAGGACTCCCAGGCTAAGGCCACGGATTTCCCTGTGGAAGGTAATTCTCTGTTTGGGGAGCAGACAGAGAATTACATGAAAAAGATGGAGGAATACAGGACCACTTATAGGAGTGCACAGGCCAAGGAAAGGCAGGCAACTCCTCAGAGGCAGCAATCTAGGGGCAGGGGCAGGCCTTTTCATAGGCCTTTCTACCAAGCACAGGCCTCTTCTCCCTTTTCACAGAGGGGGTTCTTCAGAGGGAGAGGCAGAAGGGGGATGAAGAGGGCTGCATCCACTCCTCCTCAGCCTAAGGCCCCTGCCACGCAGACACCCTGATGGGTCTGCCCGGGTCAACTCTTCTATCCCTGTAGGGGACAGGTTGGCTTACTTTGTCCAGGGCTGGATGTCTGTTACTTCAGACAAGTGGGTCCTGGAAGTAGTAAGCCAGGGACTGGTTCTCAGCTTCAAAAAATTTCCAAAGATGAGAGCCAGATCTTTTCCACCTGCAAGTGTCTCCGAAACCCTTGCCCTAGAGGCAGAGGTTACATCTCTTCTGGCCTTAAGAGCCATAGAGAGAGTTCCTACCCTACACCGGGGCAAAGGTCTGTACTCCAGGTACTTCGTTACCCCAAAAAAGACAGGGGAGTGGCGACTCATCTTAGATCTAAGATACCTGAGCAAACATCTTTTAAAACCAAGGTTCAAGATGGTGACTCTGGGAATAATTCTTCCCTCCTTAAGGCCAAGCGACTGGCTAGCCTCCCTGGACCTCAAAGATGCCTACTTTCACATCCCCATCAGGTGCTCCCACAGAAAGTACCTCAGGTTCAAGTTGCCCTCAGGCCGTTATCAGTTCAAAGCAATGCCCTTCGGTCTAACATCAGCTCCAAGGGTTTTCACAAAGTGCCTGGCAGTAGTAGTTGGCTTTCTAAGAAGGCAAAAGATTTCCATTTTTCCATATCTGGACGACTGGCTCATAGTGGGTCAGTCTCCAGACCAAGTCAAGTCAGACCTGCAAGTGCTCATTTCCCTGGGATTTCTTCTCAACCTTCCCAAGTCAGTTCTCGAACTGGTGCAGCTTCTTAACTTTTATAGGAGCAGAGCTAGATACTGTCAAAGCAAGAGCCTTTCTTCCCCTGGAAAAGGCAAGAGTTCTTATAGAACTGGCATCTTCCTTCAGCCTTCAGGTGTCCTGACCAGCAAGACACTTCCTTCAGCTCTTGGGCCACATGGCAGCTTCTACAGCGGTGGTCCAAGGGGCAAGATTCCAGATGAGGGACATTCAGTTTCATCTGAGGGCCTTTTGGTCCCAAAGGAAGGATCCTCTTACCAAACTGATTCCAGTGACTCGGACACTGATTCAAGCTCTTCAGTAGTGGCAGGATCAGGACAATTTAAGGCAAGGGGTCCCATTTGTCGCTCAGCCTCATTCGGTGGTCCTTACCATGGATGCTTCCCTTTTGGGGTGGGGAGCCCATCTGGGGGTTCTCACAGCCCAGGGACTGTGGTCCCCTCAGGAATCCCTTCTTCATATCAATCTACTGGAACTCGGGGCAGTTTCTCTGGCCCTGCCGGCTTTTTCTCAGTCAGTGCAGAACAAGGTGGTTCTGGTCAGAACAGACAACGCCACCACCATGTGGTACATAAACAGTCAGGGAGGCACTCAGTCCACAGCCTTGTGCACGGAAGCCATGAAATTGTGGTCCCTGGCTTATTCTCTGCAGACATCTCTGATAACAGTCCACCTTCCAGGGAAGGACAGTGTGCTAGCAGATGCACTGAGCAGGATCTCACAGGGCCATCATGAATGGTCCCTGGACCCTTTGATGTTGAAAGTGATTTTTTTCAAGATGGGGCACTCCAGAGATAGACCTCTTTGCAGCCCCAGACAATCACCAGCTTCCTCTGTTTTGTTGCAGACCCCCAGTCTTGGGCTCAGTCCCTCTGGATGCTCTGACGTTGAACTGGGAAGGGAAATTTCTCTATGCCTTCCCTCCTTTTCCTCTGCTGTTCAAGGTTCTGGTCAAGGTAAGGTCACAACCCTGCAAAGTGATTCTGATTGCTCCAGATTGGGCCAGGCAGCCCTGGTACCCCCTCTTACTGTCCCTAGCAGTCCATCTTCCCCTGTCTCTTCCCAGGAATTACAACCTGTTAACCTCCTGTCAGGGGAGGATTTGGTACCCCAATCTTCGGTCTCTCAATCTCAAGGCATGGCTCTTGAAGAGTTAGAGTATGCAGATTTGTATCTGTCCCAAGGGGTTCTGGATATTCTCAAAGCCTCTCGAAAGCCTGCCACCAGAAAGACTTACAACTCCAAATGAAAAAGATTGAGCATTTGGTGTTCTAAAAAGTATATATCTCCAGACACTGCTGAATTGCCTACAGTTCTGGACTATATGGTCCATCTTAATGGCCTAGACCTCAGACCAGCAACTCTCAGGGTGCACTTGTCAGCTGTCTCTGCTTTCCTGTCAGTGGGAAAGCCTTCCTCACTGTCATCTCACCCTGTATTCTTTAAATTTTTCAAGGGATTGCTTCATACCAATCCTCCCTTTAGGGATCCTGCCCTGCCTGGGACTTAAATGTTGCATTGCTCAACTTATGCAACCCCTTTGAGCCTATGTCCTCAGCAGAGCTTAAGTACTTGACTTGAAAACTGTGTTTTGGTAGCTATTACCTCTGCCAGACGATCAGTGAATTGCAAGCCCTGTCAGTGGAACCTGATTTTTATCTCCTTTCTAGAGATAAAGTGGTCCTTAAACCAATAGGAGGTTCTTGCCCAAAGTGGTTTCGGACTTCCATTTGAATCAGTCTGTCTCTCTCCCTGTTTTCTTCACTGATCATTCTTCCTCAGGAGAGAGGAGGCTACACAGTTTAGATGTTAAAAGAGCCCTTAGCTACTACATAGAGCGCACCAAGGGTCACAGGTTTGATTCCCTCCAGTTGTTTCTCACTTATGGGGAAGTGGGAAAGGGCAAACCTGCCACCAAGAGAACTATTGCCAGGTGGATTGTTTCCTATATACAATTCTGCTATGAGAAACTGGGGAAAATTCAACCCTCAGGCCTGAGGGCTCATTCCACAAGAGGTACAGCTGCTTCCCTGGCTGTTGCCAGGGATATCCCTCTGTTAGAAATTTGTCAAGCAGCCACCTGGAAAACAGTCCATACCTTTACCAAGCACTACTCTCTGGATATCCAGGCTAGGAGTTTGTTTGTTTGTTTGAATTTTGTTGACCCGGTAAGCCCACTGGGCCTAGAAGTCCCTTTTCAGGACGACCAGGGGGAGGGAGGATACAGATGGTAAGCAACTGAATTTTGAACCAGATTAAGCTGCTGGTGGTATTTTTTTTTTAGTGAATGAGGGAAATTTGGCCAGGACACTGGGGAAATTCACCTACTCTTTTCGATAAGTGCCATGGGATCTTTAACATCCACCTGAACTACCACCAATCCAGGCAGATGGGACCTTGGTTTAATGTCTCATCCGAAAGACGGCACCTCAGAAGAGTAGCACCCTCTAATGCTGCACTACAGTGTCAGTATTGGGATATTAACCCAGTGCCAGATGTGGAACTGAACCCACAGCTCTCTGATCTCTCGGCCTCAGAGGCGAGTGTGCGCCTACTGAGCCACTGACACTTGATGCCCGGTTTGGCACAGCAGTACTTCAGAGCCTGTTCCTAAAGTAGGTTCTGTCCTCCTCCATGGAGGTACTGCTTGGTAGTTCAGATTGTCAGAATACAGCAAGACTTCATGTTGTTTGAAGAAAAAATTACTCACCTTAGTAATTATATTTCTTCTAATGGAGTCTTGCTGTATTCTGACCACCCTCCCTGCCTACCCTCTCAGAACCTGTTTTTGGGAAGTGGGTGGGCAGGCGCAGTGTTGCACCCCAGGGGTGCTTCAAGCACACCCTCCACTTTATCTGGGTGCTTTGTATTATAAGCTTTTATTTTGGATAGGTTTTAGTTTTGGGTTTTCTGACTTGAGTCTTCCTTTGGGAATCCAAAGCTTTGTGTTGCCATTTGGCTAGTTAAAAATGTTACAATTTCCACATAGTTAGTTAGTGAGTGGTTGCTCATAAGAATCTGGTGGTTGGGTTTCAAAGTGCTGCAGACAGAGACCTCAACCGAGCTCGAGCTCAACATTCTATGCACTGCATAGAAAATTAACCCTCTACACTCCAGGGCAGTTCAAAGGCTGGAGCTGACTGCAGATTGTCATAATACAGCAAGACTCCATTAGAAGAAATATAATTACTAAGGTGAGTAATTTTTTCTTTTTAGCCATATTATTGCCTTGCTTGCCATCTCATGGGTGGATTCTGCGGTACTTGGGAGATCACCGGTATTTTCTGATTCTTCCGTGCTGCATATGGGCTTCCATCTGCGGTCGGGAGATGTAAGAAAATACTGATGCTTTCATGCTCAGTTTGCTGCAGACAAGCTGCTTGCAGGGAGAATTCATACAGCGGCTGTTTTGTGGACCGGAAAGTATGTTTGTGCTTTTTATTCTGTTAGACTTATTTATTTGGACTGTACAGTCTTGTTTTTTTTTTTTTTTTTTGCAGTGGGAGACAACGGCCTGTACACTGAATATTGTTATGGTTTGCTGAGCAGGGCAAGATGGTGGCCGCATTTGATGAACATTCGAGGTGCACACTGATTTAAGTTGGTTATGGAGTACCCCGAGTAGGCTGTAGTTTTTTTGCGGGCTGTTTCCGAAAATAAGTGAATCTCTATTGCCATGCTTTAACCAGTGAGATTCGTTTATTTTCCGATGCCATTTTTTAAAGCCCTGGTTCCATCAGAGGCCTTTGGCTGTGTGCAAGTGGGAGTAAACATTCTGCCAGCTGAACTGAGCACAGGTTTGAATTATTGCATTCTATCTGTAGTAAATACCATCTCTTGAATGTTGGCATGACAGAAAATAAACAATTAAGGGAAAAGGAGGGATATTATGAAGAAGAAGAAGAAAGGTAAGGTAAAAACGGGGGTGGGTTGGGAGAACCTGGAGGGTTTAAGAGCTAATTAAAAATGCATTAATTTTGATGAACACACTATTTATATCTGATATGGCATGTCCGTTGGATAAAGAATTACAATGGCTAATACCACCCCTGTCATGCCTATTGCTTTAATAATACACACAACAGAGTGTAAATAAGAGCCATTGTATGATAGCAATACTGCCATAAAGGGTGTGAGTCGTGCAGGGATAGTTGAAACTCACATAGTTTTCTTGTGTTATTAAATAAAAAAACAGAAAAAAATCTATACCCTCTTCGTTCCCAACTTATCTTTCTGTGTGTGTTTTTTTTTACCACATGATTGCTGTGCCATGTGTCTATATCTTGCAATTTTCCCAGCATCTAAAGATTGTCAAAAATCTTTATATTCATACCTTAACACAAAAAAAGGTTGTAACAAGACAATTCGACCATTAATAATTAACAAACAAACAATAACATCCGATCAAACAACAGCAATCAAATTAAATAATTACTTTGCATCAGTCTTTTCCAAAGAAATAACTTTACCTGTTATTCCAGTAATATCAAATACCGAAGTAGCAACTATTTCAAAACAAGAAACTTTGACTGTTCTAAATACCCTAAAGAAACATACTAGTTCAGGAACAGATAACATATCCTCAAGATTTCGTCTAGAAACCAAAAATAGTATTTTCCTACCTTTAATGATAATCTACAACAAATCTATTCAAAATTCAGTAGTAAACATAGAAACATAGAAGTTGACGGCAGATAAGGGCCGCAAGGCCCATCCAGTCTGCCCATTTCTTTTTCTACCTTATAAATGTGCCATCGGCCTTTGCTCTGTCAGTGACCTATCTATTCATAGTCATTTGTATTGCTCCCTTATGCCTATCCCATGCCTGTTTGAAGCCCTGCACTGTATTCATAGCCACCACTTCTTGTGGTAAGCCATTCCATGCATCCCCACCCTTTCTGTGAAAAGAATTTCCTCACATTCCCTTAATCGGCCTCCTCTAATCTCATGCTGTGTCCTCTTGTCCTGCTATTTTCTTATATTTAAACATGTTATGTTAGATTCTTTCACCTTGTTTATGCCCTTAAGGTGTTTGAATGCCTCGATCATATCACCTCTCTCCCTCCTTTGCTCAAGGGTATACATATTGAGCTCTGTTAATCTGTCCTCATATGTCTTCTGATGCAGTCCCTGCACCATTTTGGTTGCCCTTCTCTGGACTGCCTCAATTTGGTTAATGTCCTTGTGAAGGTGTGTGGCCTCCAATACTGCACGCGTACTCCAGATGGGGCTAACTAGTGTGTTGTACAGAGGATTATTACCTCCTCTACGACTTGTGATACCCCTACTAATACACCCTAACACCCCTAGCCTTACCTACTGCTTTAGAGGTCTGCTTGGATGATTTTAGGTCATCAGTGATGATGATGCCCAAGTCTCTTTCTTCCTTTGTGACTACAAGCAACTCCTCCCAGCCTATAGGTGGCTTAGGGTTTCTCTTCCCTATGTGCATGATTTTGCACTTCTTGCATTAAACCCGTGTTGCCACTCTTCTGACCATTCTGCTAGTTTATCCAGATCTCTTCTCATTCTGCCCACCCCATCTGGATCATCTACTCTGTTGCAGATCTTGGTGTCATCTGCAAACAGACAAGCCTTACCCTCTAGTCCATCTGCAAGGTCACTAATGAAGATGTTGAAGAGGACTGGCCCCAGGACTGATCCCTGAGGTACCCACTTGTGACTTGCATCTCTTCTGACTGTATACCATTTACCACCACTCTCTGTTTTCTGCCCACAACCAGTTTGCCACCCAGTTGACCAACTTCTGACCCACCCCGAGCCTACCCAGCTTATTTATCAATCTTCTATGTGGAACAGTGTCAGAAGCTTTGCTGAAGTCAAGGTAGGACATCAACTGCTTCCCTTGGTCCACCACTCTGTTTACCCAGTCAAAGAAATCTATGAGATTAGTTTGACAGGACCTTCCTTTGTAAACCCATGCTGTCTTGGATCCTGTGCCTCTATGGATTCCAGGTGTTGCACTATCCTTTCCTTAAGGGTACTCCATAATCTTGCCCACTACTGAGGTAAGACTGGCGGTCTGTAGTTCCCGCCTCCTCCTGCTACCAGTCTTGTGGGCGGATCACATAACCCTTCTCCAGTCTTCTGGGACCTCTCCTGTGCTCAGAGACTCACTAAACAATTCTGCTAATGGCTCTGCTAGTTCCTCCTTTAGCTCCTTAGTGCCTGGGATGTATGCCATCAGGTCCATTGCCTTATCCACCTGAGCTTAGCAAGCTCTTGTAGGACCACTTTTTTTGTGAAGGAGTAGTGCTCACCTCCTCCCCCTGTGTCCATGATGCTGAGCTGTGGCCCTGTCCTACCTTCTCTTCAGTAAATACTGAGCAAAAGTATCTATTTAGGATAGATGCCTTTACAGGTCCTCCTCCTCACATGCTCCTTTCTCCATTAAGCTTAGCAATACCCCTCTGGACTTTCTCCTTTCACTAATGTATCTATAGAAAGTCTTGTCACCTTCTTTTACTGTTCATGCTAGTGTTTCCTCAGTTTGGGACTTTACCTGCCTTACTGCCTTCCCTGCTTCCCTTTAGGCAGTTTGGTATGCCTCCCTATCTTCATCCCGCTGTGTTCCTTATATTTCCTGAAGGCCAGCCTTTGGCTCTGACCTTTTCTGCTACTGTATTTGAGAACCAAAGTGGTTTCCTTCTTCTTTGCACTTCCTTTTCTGTCTAACACAATGGGATGTTGCTTCAAGTATTGCATCCTTAATGCTTGCCCACTTTGCCTGTACCCCCTCACCTGTGTTTCTTTTTGCCAGGGCTAGCTTAACTCTGTAGGCCATCTTATCAAAGTCAGCTCCTCTGAAGTCCCATATTTTTGCCTTGGAATGGGATGATTTAGATGTAGTAGCCAAACTGAACCATACCATGTGATGGTCACTGGCCCCCAGGTGACGACCTACCTGGAGATCTGTGATCCTTCTTTGTTAGTCAGTACTAGATCTAGGATAGCCCTCTCTTGTGGGTTGCTGTACCAGTTGTTTGAGGCCCTCCCCCTGCAGGGAATCCACTATGAGTCTAGTTCTGGCAGATGTTCCTGCTGGTATTGACCAATCTGTATCTGGCATGTTGAAGTCTCCCATTATCAGAACCTCCCCTTTAGCTGTCATGTTTTGTATATCTTCTAACAGTAATGTGTCTATGTCCTCCCTCTGGTCTGGGGGCCTGTAGACAACCCCAGTTCTTATGGCTGTCCCATTTCCTGTTTCCAGGGTGACCCACCTAGGGATTGGCGTACAGCCATAGTTACACCTATTCATAAAAAAGGGTCCCAATCCAAAACTGAAAACTACCGTCCCATTAGTTTGACATCTGTTCCATGTAAATTATTAGAAAAAATTATTAAATTAAAATTAGAGAACGAAATGACAACTTTAAAGATTAATGATGTTTACCAACATGGATTCAAAGCAGGTTATTCATGCACCACAAATTTAATATTATTCTATAACTACGTTAGTCATAATTTAGATTGTAATATCCCAATGGACGTCATTCTTCTAGATTACAGCAAGGCGTTCGATAAAGTTTCACATACTATAATAATAAATAAACTTATTACTTTGGGAATTTCAAATCCATTAATCTGTTGGATAAACCAGCGGTTAGGCGAGAGAACCCAATGCGTAAGAGTAAATGATGTCCTTTCTGATGACAGGGATGTGACCAGCGGGTGCGCGAGGGTTCGGTGCTTGGACCAACCCTATTTAACATATTCATAAGTGATATGACTATCTCTCCTAGTAATACAATGGTAAAGTTTGAGGATGACACCAAACTTGGAGGGACGGCCATAAATCACAGTAACAAAATCGGGCTCCAAGAAGATCTGATGGCTATAGAAAAATGGGCATTAACAAATAAAATGTACTTCAACTTATCTAAATGTGCAGTAATACATTTTGGAAAAAATAATCCGGCCCAAAATTACTACTTAAATAATACTGTTATTACAACTTCATCAGCTGAGAAAGACCTAGGGATAATAATTAATGACAAATTAACTCCATCAACTCATTGCACTAAAATAGCAACCCAAACAAATGCATTATTACGTAGAATTTCAAAAACATTTATTACTAGATCTGAATCTTGCTTATTATCCCTCTATAGATCTCATATAAGGCCCCACCTGGACTATGGTTCTCCATTTTGGAATCCCTACCTGAAATCAGACATAAATAAAATAGAACAAGTCCAACGTAGAGCCACAAAGCAACTACCGCACCTAAAAAATCTGGACTATTGTTCTCGATTACACAAAACAGGATTACACACACTTGCGCAGAGACGCAGTTGAGGAGATTTATTACAATTATTCAAAATTCTCGGCAATCAAGAACAAATGAGATCATGTGGTATTAAATTTTCCACTAGAAAAATAGTAGCTAGACTACATAATAAACAAATAGAAGTAGCAAGGGTTAATAGTAACAAAAGATGTAATTATTTCACAGTTAGAACACCTAGACTGTGGAATAAACTACCGCAAGAGATAGTTGACTCTACAAACATTACAATTTTTAAAAATAAACTAGATATATGGATGTCTGAGCAAAAATTGGGTTAATGTTCCATGTATATGGATGACAATCCTGATGGGCAACCCGTCTTCTTTTGTCTGGAAGTACCAAAGTATCTGCTACCCGACAGATTAGTCTCTCGTCAATGTATAGAACCTTCATCCACTGCTTGGACAGGTGAACACCAGTGGGGTTATTTCTGCTGTTATCTCGGCCTGTTAAGGCATACCCTGACACACACATTGGTTCTAGATACCTTTACCTTTATTAACTATTCACTCTATTTGAGTAGCAATATGACAAGACCCTCCATACTTTTGCTTCTGGCCCTGGAGTACCTGGTCTCTCCACTGTACTTCCTTGATGCCTGGGTGGGGTGAGGAAGTGCCCGTCTTCCTCGAGGAGGGCTGGCACAGCGGGGTCTGCCCATGAATTTTTGGTTGGGAGGCACAGATCAGTCTTCGTCCAGGACCAAGAGGGGGTGTTTCCGGTTTTTTGTTCCCTTCCACCCCTAAGGACACCGGCTCGGGTAGACGACGTGCTGATGCATAACACTACCAAGTGCCTGACAGCGTCCTCCAGCACTCCAGTGCCATGGAGCCGCCAAAGCCCTGAAAATAGGTGCTCCTTCCGACCCTCAGGGACATCGGGAGCACACCTGGAATCCCACCCCGAAGGAGAAGAGCATCCGTTGGGATGCTCAATCCTCCTTCCCCCTGCCAACCCCCCTGATGACCCGAGTTCATTCCCGAACCCGGAGAAAATAGGGTTTTTGAATGTTTACATGGCAATCAGATTTCTGATCCATTTATTGGAAAATAGAAAACTCCGATTTGAATCAGAAATATGGCCGCATGTAAACGTACTGATTGTCAATTGTGAATGAATGTTTAGGGTTCTAAGAAGCAGTTCCCATTCCACAACTGTGTGGAAGAGAACATAGTCCCATATATAAAACCAAAAAAGGGCCTCTACAGGAACGCGTGTACCACTCACCGCCTGTGAAACTCTGCGCCCGAAGGCCACATCAGCAGAGTTCTGGACATCCAAACTATAGCGCTTAATGAATATGTGAACAGAGGACCACATTGCTGCTTTGTAGAGTTTCAACCTAGAAGCCTCTCTTCTCTAACTACAGTATGTGCTCAACCCCCTGGTGGAGTGGGCCGTAATCAGAGCTTGTGCTTCCTTGCCCAGCCATATATACTTTGGCAATGCATACCCTTACCCACCTAGCTCAGGTGGCCTTAGAAGCCTTCTGACCCTTCTTTACCACTCCAAACAAACTAACTCTCAGACTTCCTGAACTCTTAGGTCCTCTTCAGATAAATCATAACTTCCCTGAGCAGTTGTAGTTATGAAATTTCTCTTTTTTCAGGTTTGTTGACTTTGGACAAAATAACAAATTGCAAACTTATGGTTTGAATGGAAGGCTGTGTAAACCTTAGGAATAAAGGATATGACTGTCCTCATCACCAACTCATTTTTATGCATTATAAGGTAAAGTTCCTTATGCAAAAGAGCCTGAAGCTCGCCAGTCCTTCCAGCTGAACAGATTGCAATAAAAAAAAAAAAAGACATTGTAGGACACAATTTCCAATGGTACTGATGAAAGCAGCTCGAAAGGTGCCATACTTGGGGCATGTAACACCAAGTTGAGATCCCATGGTGGAACCAGAGATCAAAATAATAGTCATCTCCTGTGAACTGCCCTTACGAAGCGGATACCAACTGGATTGGTTCCCATGGATGAGCCCACAGATGTTCCCAATACTGCTTCAAGAACCTGTCCCTGCAGAGTACTCGGGTGCCAGGCCCTTATTTATCCCTGCCTGCATAGAATCCAATATCTGTGGGACAATGGCCTTGAATGACCTGATACCTGTATCTCTGGCCCAGATGGAAAAGGTGTTCCACACTCGATCGTAGGCTGCAGAAGTGAACATCTTTGTGGAAACCATCAGGGTGTCTACAGCTGTCTTGAAGAAATCTAGCTTTAAGAGCCTCCTCCTCTCAGATTCCAAATTGTCAGCTGCATTGCCTCTGGGTTTGGATGCAGAATGGGATCCTGACTGAGATCATCTCTGTAAAATGAGAATCGCCACAGAGGTTACTGTGCTAGGTTCACTAGCTTGAAAAACCATAGCCTGCTTGGCCACTTTTGAGCTATTGAGAAGACACTTCCTCTTTATTGCCTGGTTTATTTTTTTTTGTGTTTGTTTTTGCAGCACCTTGGGGTACCAGCGGAAACGAGTACACTGAATGGAAATCCCATTGTTGGAACAGGGCATCCACCACTTGTACCTGAGGATACCCATACTGACTGAAGAGCCTTGGTACCTGAGTATTCCCTGACAGTGCAAATAGATTGATCTGTGGGCAACTGAATCTTCTGCACAGGAGTTTGAACACCTCTAGGTTCACTGTCCATTCCTCTGGATGAATGCTTTCGGGGCTTAGCCAGTTGGCCTGAACATTTAGTTAACCTGCCAGATGAACTGGCAAGAGTGCCAGAAGGATGACTTTCGCCCATAGTAGTATTCTGGTAACATGCTTGTGCTTCTTGTGCCCCTCCTGGCTGTTTATGTATGCCACGGTGATGGCACTGTCTGACCTAACTTTCACTGCCTGTGACTGAAGCCTGTTCTGAAAATGAAGAAGAGTAAAATACACTATTCTTATTTCTATCACATTTATCTGAAGCTCCTGCTCCTGTGGGCTGCAGACCCCCTGAACTGGGATTCGATCTAGGACTGCTCCCCAGCCTGACAGGCTGGGGTCTGTTAATTAAAATTAGCTCCTGTGGATTTCTGGGAGTGTCCCCTTGCAGTGCTTTTTTACACCACATAAGCAACTGCAACATCAGGTGTGGCAGGGGAATCCTAGCCTGGTAGTCCTCCGATGCCTGGGACCAAACCTAGCATCCAGTCCTGTAGAGGCCACGTAACCTGGACCATGGCACTAGTTTTAGTACCGTTGTCATAAGGCCCAAAATCTGAAGTAGCCTGTGTGGGCTCTCTGCCACTGAACCTTTTGTACTAAAGTATCTGTCCCAGATGTAGAGAGAGACATCCTCCTCTTGTCCATTCTGAACACCCTCAAGGTGTTTCTAGCCTATGAGATGGCTTCTGTGATCTTTTCTCCCTGTTGACGATCCAACCATGTGTTTCCTGGACCTCCACTGTCCTTCCCACCGACCTCTCCGCCATCTGCGCAGTTGGGGCTCAGATGAGCAAATTGTCCAGGCAGGATATATGTGATGTCCCTCCTGCCTCACCTGTGCTACTAACACAATCTGTATCTTTGAGAATACCCTGGGCACAGTTGCCAGACTGAAAGGGAGAGCCCGGTATTGGAAATGCTGTCTCTGCATCGCAAACCTCTGATATTTCTGGTGGGAGTGATGGATTGGAATGTGTAGGTATCCGTCCTTCAGCTCTGTGGATGCCAGGAAATCCCCTGGCTGGACCACCGAAATAGACCTCAAGGACTCCATCTTAAAAGCCTGAGGTCCAGTATAGGCCGAAAACCCCATGATTTCTTGGGGACTATGAAGTAAATTTAGTAGAAACCCAGACCCTCTTCATTTGGGGGAACTGGGACAGTCGTCTTGATCTTTTTTAAGTGATCCAAGGTGTTAATTATGGCCTGCTTCCTCACTTGATTTTGAGGTGTCTGAGACTGTAGGAAGTGATCTTTTGTGGGTACCAGTGAAAACTCTGTGGCGTAGCCCATAGTCAGAAATTCTTGCACCCACACGTCTGACATAAGTTAAGCCCATCACTGGTAACATCTTTGCAGTCTTCCACCAAGGGGGGGTGCAGAGATGGGCCAACATACCTTCATTGGGAGGAAACTCCCCGCCTTCCATTAGCTCCATTTCACCTGCATGCAGAGGAGCCTCTGTTACTGTTATCCTTGAAGCCAGAGTAGGCTTCTCTATTCCTCTGGTTTCCAGTGTTCTGAAAGGGCCACAAACTACGTCTGACCTGTCGCTACCTGTTAAACCCCCAGCCTGTTCAGGCAGGGTTAGTCCTTTGTGTTTGCCTGGACATCAGTAACTGCCCTTTCTTATCCTGGGCATATTTCAGAATACTGTCCATTTGTGGCCTGAATAACAGCTCCCCAACTAAAGACATTTTAATTAGCGTTGCCTTGGAAGCCTGATCTGTGACCCAGTGGTGAAGCCACATGGTCTGTATAGCAGCCACAATATAATGAGCAGGGCAGGCAGACATCTGCAAACTGTCCACTGTCACATCCCTTAGGAAGGCGAATGCCATGGACACAGGCTATAAAATAGTTGTCCCTTCTGACTCTTCAGGGACTAATCTGCCTAAGACGGTAACCCAAGAGTTTAACACCCTGGAAATAATAAATAACTTGTATGTCTTCAAAGGTTTGCCCCATTCAAGGCAAAGATCCGTCTGCACGATGCATCCACTCTCTTATTGTTGGCATTCAAAACGGCTGTGAGTCTGTCCTCACTGCACAGTGCCTTGTTGGTCCTTGACGGAACCTCTCACTTCTTGGAACTCTTCTCCAGAAGCATGTAGCATCTCACTCATGGTCTAGGAAGCTGTTTCCACTTGTCTACCTTGACCCATTACTGTTCAGTAATCTGGTCGCAGTGCTTGAAGTTCAGGAAACACTTTGGGGCAGATGCTGAAGCAGACAGAGTGGGGTTTAAATCCAAGGCTTTATGTCGTAAGTCTCCTTTAACTGCAATGTTCTGCATGCTTCCATTATAGGGCAGTGTACTGGCATCAAATGGGAGGGGGCAGAATCTTTTTCTTAGGTTCCGTCCACTTCTTCTTAGAGGGACACTCTTCCTCATCTGACAATTCCGTGTCCATCAGGTGAGAATTTTTCCCTTGCCCCATCCCTGCATCCTCATCTTAACCATCCATGCCACCTAGGTTGGGGGTAGCCTGCAAATCTAGGTGAGTGTTTGCTCTGGAACACCAGGATGTACCATTTATGGGCCACCTGACCTAAGGGCCCCACCTTGGGTTTGGATGTGTTTGTGGGAATGACCTGCAGGTCATCCGAACTCAGCAACTCATTTAAGAGGAACAAAAAAGGACTTTCACAACTTAGTCTTCCCATTGCCAGTCTGTACCACAGGTACACCCCCACTTCCAGCTTAGGGGTTTGGTTTGGGGGACCGATACATATATGATGGATTGTGTTGAACTGTTGGGACAGTATGACCCCAAAGGAGAGGGTCTCATCATCCTCTAGCAGGTGTTACATCTTCTAAATACTACAGGTCTCTGATAAGCCATGGTGCCAGCAAGCGATGTCAAACTGACCTACAGCAATAAGTAAATATGTGACACTCCAGTCTGCACACACCAGCAATCCTTGCTGTTGGAATTCTCCTGCAGTAGACACTGCCTATACTCCCTAACTAATCAACAAGTGAAGCACTACAGAGCAAGAGATGCTGCTTTCACACACCCGATAGGTGAGGCAAACCCCTGGGCCTGACACAAGTCATTACTTCTGTGACCCACCAATATGGTCACATGCTTGATCTGGTGTTCGGCTGGGTTTTGAGGTTGATAACCTCGAGACTGATCAGGTCTCTTGGTCTGATCACTACACTGTGAGGTTCATGCTTGGGGGGTGGGCCCCCCCCCGAAAGTCCCTCCCCTGTTGAGATGGTCAGCTACTGCCCTTTAAGGGGTTTATCCCCTGAGGGACTGCTGGCATTAGCTGATCTGTCTAGGTTGGATGCTGTATGTGCGACTAGCGCCAGTGAGGCGGTGGCCACCTATAATTGGGTGGTATCCGGCATGCTGGATGCTGTCGCTCCAGTCCCTATATGACCCAGATCCTCTCATTTGAGATCCCCTTGGTTTGATGGGGATCTCAAAGTGATGAAGATCAAGGGTCGGAAGTTGGACCGTTGCTGGCAGAAGACCCGGGCGGAGAACGACAGACTGGTCCTATGAGCTCACTATCATGAGTACCAGGAGGCAGTCTCCTGTAAGAAGGCAGAATTTCTGTCCAGGGACATTGCTGCAGGGAAAAACAGACCACCTCAGCTTTTTTTGACTGTAGATAGGCTACCCCCTCCTGCCAGTCTACAGCCGAGAAAGTCTTTTTCATCCACTTTATGTGAAGAGTTTGCTCTGTTTTTCTCAGACAGAATGTCATCCATTCGGTCGGGGATTCCGTCAATGAGGCTGTCATTGCCCCGCAGTAGTGGGACTAGGAGGAACAGAGTCACTCTGCTGATCGGGGAGGAGTTTAAACCAGTGGAGGTGGTGGAGGTCACTGAGGTGATATTAGAGGTGAAGCACACCTACTGTGATCTGGAGCCAGCCCCAACACATTTCTTAATGAGATGGGTCTGGACTGTTGACCTGGTGTTTGCCAGGTGCTCGATGGTGGAGCGGGTTTTCCTGGTGGCCTTGAAAGAGACACTGGTGAGACCCCTCCTGAAGAAACAATCTGTCGACCCAGATGTCCTGGCAAATTACCGTCCTATCTCCAGCCTGACATTTTTGAGCAAGGTGAATGGCTACTCCCTGAACTGACCCTGGGAGCCAGTAAAAAAAGTCTGTATTGGCTGCTGCTACAAACCCCCCCCCCACACCCGACCAGAACTGTTGGACTCACCAGCTTCCTCCAGGGCCTGAGCTCTCTTAACTCCCCATAGGGAATCTGTCCTTTTTGGTGATTTTAACTTAAACTGGCTGAGCTGCCACCAGCGTGACTGTGTATCCCTATTAAAGTAGCACAACCTGGTGCAGGTGATTACTCACCCCACTAGACTAAATCCCCGTACGGCCACTCTGACCCTACTTGACTGGATCCTCATAAACAGTGAGGACCGAGCATTGCATGCTGGCACCATAGCTGACTTCATAAGTCATCACTCACTGACCTGTCTCCTCTGGTCCTCCAAATTAAAGTGCCCCCCACCCAAATACCTATCTTTCAGAAATCTCAGCTGCCCAGACACCACAAATCTCCTCGAGGAGACCTGGTCCCTAGACTGGTTTGTGCTTCTCTCTACCTCCAACGCAGCCACAGCGATTTCCACATTTACCCAGACACTACTAATAATCCTCTAGGAGTGCTTTTTCCCTGTCATTACCAGACGGGTAAGGGGCAGGAGCTTGCGTTGGGTCTCCAGAGACTTCCTAACCCTTATGAAGGCCAGAGACCACGCCTGGTCCGTTTACAAACCTACTCCCCTCTTCTGCCCTCTGGGATGAGTATCGGCGTCTGAGAAACAAATGTAAACAGGCAAAATCCTTGAAACAGACCCACTTACGCAGTCTACAAAGGGGCAACCTCTGGGACCTAGAAAATTCTGGGATTCAATTAGCTCCCTACTAAACCCCCATTCCGGCAGTGCTGCACCACATCTCAACTCCCAGGACGGGCTGCTTACCAACCCTCACGATGTGGCCAGTGTCTTCAGTTGTAAGTTCACCAACCTATCTATGTACCTAAATAAACTCCCAACTGTCCAAACACAAAGCCCAGCCCTATACCTGATCCACTGCCATCCTCCCCCAGCTCTGCAAATCACCAGCAAACTCCCCCTTTCTATTTCAGAACTCTCTCCATATGTGATACGGTTAAGCTGCTCAAAAGCCTACCTAACCACAGCTCCCCTGGAGCTGATGGCCTGTCTCTAGTATTCCTCAAGCTGATCTCTCTGGCTATTGCCAAGCCACTCAACTTCGTCTTTAACCTTGCCCTTTCCACCTCCTCCATGCCTGACCCATGGAAGATGGCCAAGGTAATCCCCTTTCTCAAATCTAGTGACACCAAATCCACTGATAATTATCGTCCAGTATCCATCCTCCCTCATCTTAGTAAATTACTTGAGAGAGCGGTACACAACCAACTTTTTGTGACGAGGTACCTTTGTAAATGAGCCTCTGGCTCAAAGGTTTCTAAACTGATGTTTAACTAAATAAAATAAATAAATAAACTTTGAGTACATAGGCAAATACAGCCTCCTATGCAACCAACAGCACAGGTTTCGCAAAAAACATTCCACCGCCACCACGCTTGCCATTTTGACCAACCACATCCTCGCCAACATGGGTAATGGTAGAGCCACTGGGGCAGTCTTCGTTGACCTCTCTAAGGCTTTCGATGTGGTTAATCATGCCCTCCTTACCTCCAAGCTTTGCCTCCTTGGCTGTTCTCAGAAAGTTACAAACTGATTCACCAACTAGCTTACTGACCGCTCACAAAACTCGTCTGTATTGGCCAAATCTTCTCCCCACACTGCCTTCCTCTGTGGGGGTCCCTCAAGGCTCAATCCTGGGTCCCCTCCTTTTCTCCTTATTCGTCAACTCTCTTCCCTCTGACTGCCTCAACTGCCACTCTCTCCTGTATGCTGACGACCCCGTCCTCTTCCACAGCGACAAATCCACAGCCGCAATCTCTGCAGTTCTCTCACACAACTATACTGCAGCCCACAACTGGCTTTCAAAAAACCTCCTCTTAGTGAATGCCAGAAAAACTAAATTCATGCTGTTCGGATCCAAGCCCTTCCTTGCTAAATCTAAAAACCATGCCCCCTTAAGCATTCTCTCCCCTGACGGCCCAGCCCTTGAGGACGTTGACACATACAAATACTTCGGAGTTCTGCTTGACCCCTCTCTCATCTTCACTGAACATGTGAATTCCCTAGTCAGAAGGTTCCATCAGAAGCTGGGTGCCACCTATAGATTCAGGCAGTATCTTACCCCTGAAGCCAGACTAGCCATTGTCCAGGGAAATCTCCTCCCTTTTCTTGATTACTGTTCTTCTATACATTCCAGGACATTTGTTACCGCCAAGGCCAAACTCTCCACTGCCTACAACAATGCCTGCCACTTTGCTTTACTGGCCTTGTTCTCCACCCACCACTGCACCCTCTGTAATACCTTTGGATTGCTACCGCTGCAAGGTCTCTTCGACCTAGCCCTCTGCTGCATGGTGGAAAACGTCATCCGCATGGGTTTAGAATCCCCCGTAAACTCCCTCCTGAAAATCCATACTCTTCACTGCAGCCTCTGCTCAACTGTTACTCCCCCTCTAGCTGTCCCTAGGTTATCCACCAACATGGGCAGCAGAGCTTAGTCCACAGCTGCCTCCTCGCAGTGGAACAACCTGCCGGCCAAACTCCGCTCCATCACCACTCACTCCAGCTTCAAGTCCCACCTCAAAATATGGCTCCTGGCAAATTCCTCCTGCCGCTGCTCCCAGGGGTTACCCACCTAGCCCCACTAGTCCACTCCCTAGCCTAAAACTGTGATCTCCTGCCTTGCTTACATTGTATATTTATTGCAGCTATGACGTCACTGCCTTGTACATACTGTATATATATTTACTACTTCACTGCCTTGTATATACTGCATGTATATTTCTTACTGTATATTTTGTTACCACATGTTCATTGTACTTGTGTATCTTACCTTCTGTATGTACTGACGACTGCTGCTTGTGTATCAAATCTCTTATGCGCCATATTGTAACCTTGTATTTGCTGTCTCACGCTGGACTTGTGTACCATACCTGTACATTGTGCTTACTACTGCTGTGTCTGTATCTAACCCTTTGCACATGAGTTCTCGCTACCTTGTACTCACTGCCACTCTGCGCCATGTGTTATGGCCCAGATTGTGCCTCAAAACAGTCCCTGGGATCAGTGCACTTACCTGGTTATCAGAGTCATAAATCAATAAATACAATTGTTGAGAAGACTGTGGCACAACAGCTTGAGGATCACCTTGTGTCCTTTAATATCTGTGAGCCATTCCAGTTGGGTTTTAGGACCGGACATAACACGGAAACAGCATTAGTGAGGGTGCGTAATGACCAGCTCAGGGCTAGAAATAGAGGAGACAAGTCAATTCTTGTTCCGCTCAGTCTCTCTTCAGCATTTGACACTGTGTATCACGTCATGCTTCTCGATTGGCTCTGTGAGTATTGTGGAATCGCCGGTGTTATCAAATGGTTCGAGTCCTATCTATCTGACGGTGCAGCGGGTAGTGATGGGGATTTTCCCTTCTCCCCAATGTCCTTGTCGTGTGGAGTGCCCCAGGGCTTGATCTTGTCGCTGATGTTGTTTGCAGTGTACATGCTGCCCCTGGACGAGATCTTTTGGCAGTTCAGCGTGGAGTTTCACTGCTATGCAGATGACATCCAACTGTATCTGTCATTTGCCCCCGGAACATCCGATGCTGTGGATGTGCTGAATATCTGTTTGTTTGGCAAAAATCAATGACTGGATGTTCTCCAGCTGGTTGTGACTGAACCTGGATAAGACAGAGGTGCTAGTGATCAAGCTGGGTCACGGGCTTGATGGGATGGCACCTGGAGCCAACACAGGTCTCTTCCTGAGGTCTGCACCATTGGTTGCTGCACTGAGGGTGCATCATCTAGGCATGATCCTCGTCAGCAGATTGACACTCGAAGATCAGGTGTGTTCTATTTCCAGAAGTGATTTTTACCACTTGAGGAACGCTGCCAAGATCAAGCCCCTCGTTGTGCCGACACTGGTACATGCCTTTACCTGTAAGCTCGACTACTGTAACCCTTTGTACTTCGGGGTCATGAGAGGGACCCTCCACAGACTGCAGCAGGTGCCCCAGTCCTGCGTGCGCTGCACTGGCTGCCTGTCAGCTGGAGCTCTTCAAGGTGGGCTTGCTCACCTTTAAGGCCCTATATGGTTTGGGCCCTGGCTACCTGTCAAAGCTTCTGACACCTGCAGCCTCTGTCCGCTCCGTCCGCTCCTTGCTGAGGGGCCTCCTGAAAGTTCCCAGGGTTCGGCTCAAGACATTGGGAGATTGCGCCTTTAGTGTCACTGGGACGACACTGTGGAACTTGCTACCACCTACAGTCCGGGAGGCCCCTTCGACTGAGGTGTTCAGACAGAGGCTTAAGACCCACCTATTCCGCCTGGCCTATCCGGAATAAAAGCTTTGTGTCTGGCTATTTGAATAACTTTTGACACTTATAAGCTGTGATTATGAATTTTATATATTTTTATCTGTTAATGCTTTTTATTTTTATTTGTGCTGTTTTTGTTAGTTGTCCAGAGCCTCTGGGAATGGGCACCATAGAAATAAAACTTGCCTTGCCTTTTGCTAAGTATGCTCAAACGCCTGTCTATCTCAGAGTAATAGGAAATACACAGACCCGGCTGCTGCTGCAGGGAGCCGCTCACAGGAGCGGGAACAGCTCTCCTGTCACAGTAAATTGCTCGCTTAAATTTTCCATGTGGGCAGAGCGGTAAAAACTATTATGGTACCAGAGTAATCTGCCTTTAAGAGTGTTGAGCAGCCAGTCATGCTTTGATGCTCGCGCATACATGGTGGCATCGTTTTAATGTGCATAATGTCAAACTGCTTTGCGTCAGACTCGTATGCAGTGCAGATCCTGGGGAGGAAAACTGTGCCAGGAGGGTGCCCTGAGGCAGGAGGCGTGAAACACGCACGTTGCATAGCACTAGTGCAGTAGTGTTTGCATTGTAGGAATGCAAACAAACAAGACAGTGGTGGCTGTGCAGCATGAGTAGCACTATGGAAAAATACACGTGATCTAAAGCCAACAGTGGACGTGGAAGCCCACACCAACCACCAATGGAGGTGATACCAAACAACTTACACTTACTACCAGTGAAGATAATACTAGTAACTGCCCAAAGCTCCCTGTAGGCCTTGCACACAGTAAACATCAGCACAGATAAGCCAGAGAGCCTGAAGACAGGGAGGGAACTGCACCAGAGAATGATAGAGGGGAAAGGGAAAGCAAACAAACAAAAAAAAAAAAACACCAATTACCTAACAGCCCTCCCCTGCCTAGCTAACTAACTGAGCCCCCCCCCATGAAAGGTTACTTACCTGAGGCACCAAGTTAAAGGCTCTTATAAGAGACCCTGTTAGACATCCTCCAGAGAAATCAGCAAGTGGTACTCATCCAGGCACTGTAATTGGCGCTGGATGATAGTTTTGCTAGCAGCTTAGTCAGTTTGAAACCGGCGGTTTAACAGGCAATTTCTAAATTTGAGGGTGCTCCCTGTCACCAGGTAGACACAACTGTCTTAAGTTGCTTGATCCAACTTAAAATAAATATTAGTAGAATAGCAGCTTTTTTTCAGTGCGCTCTATCTACAAACTTATACGATTACCACTGTATGTAGTCTACCCCTCAGTGATGCAGCAAAGCGTGCATAATTGCTGCTCTTGGAATCTTCATATACCTAGGGTTCTATGCATAGTTGACAGCCTTTAGGCTGTACCACTACCCCAGAGGGGGAGCTCATTACCCATATGTATTGCTTCCCCATTAACAACGAGAAAAAACAGGATTTTTATATAATCCAGATTGTGAAACACGGTGAAACAGTAGATGTTGTTCCCGGAAACCATGCCTGCATTGTAGCCTAGTCATGGTTCCTAGACCCAGATGGCTCCTCCTTATGCAGCAGGCCACTGGGTTTCTGCTTCCAGAGGGCATCTACGATGCAGGCAGGTTTCTTCCCTCTACACTATGCTGAATTGGCTTCCTTGGGCACTGGCTGCAGGCTCTTTCAACCTCCTTCCATTCATTCTGGACTGCTGAAGCCTGATCTGACCCTCGTATATCCTGGCTTCCAACCCCTAGGTCAGACGCAACCTGTCAGCATGCCGTAGTGCCTGCTAGAGGACCTGGATCAGCAGCCCTTGGTCTTTGTCTTCAAGCTGGATCTTCAGTGTTGCCCATGTGCTGGTTTGCGTGCAGTTGCCACACTCTTCTTCTCCAGAACTCGGCAGCTCTGTTTACAGTTTGCTCTCCGCTTTTCAGCCTGGGATGGTACAGCTTGCACCCACTCCCAGCACTGTAGGCTTTTTACCGTTTTGGTAGAGTCCCAAGTCTGGCAGTATGGATTACACCCATACGCCTGATGTGCCAAAATGGTGAAAAAACAGGTTGGTTGGTGGAAGAGGCAGACCATGCAAGTTGGCCCAGTCGAGCCAGACTACCTGGTCCAGTTTTTACTGGTTTGGTCTGGTCCTGGTCCAGCAGTTCAGAATTCACCCATACACCATCTGTGCTCCCACCTAACCTATTTTGAAGTCGCCTACGAGGGGGGATCTATGACCTCGTCACCTGGTAGACTCAGGGCTTACATAATACTGTAACCTTCTCCCTACCACTCAAATTGTCTGAAGAAGGAAAACGCTGATAAGCCATCTCCAGTTGCTTTTAACCTTGCTTCTACATGAAAGACATCAACCTTGTTACAAAAAAATAATAAAGAGCACAACAGGCAGAGAAGTAGTAAATATTTATTTAGCAAAGCTAAGCTCTGATAGCACGCCAAGTTCCCCTAGTGCTTCGTGCCTCACTGGCAGCTCATGCCCCTCCCCATGAAGTGCCTATAAAGCACGAAGCACTAGGGGATCCTGGCAAGCTGTCTCCTTTTAAAAGTGATCGAAAATGATTTTTGAATAGTTAACTGCCCTTACAGTTTCCTTTCTGTACCAGTTATGTATTTTTATATGCTCTGACCAATTTTTACGTTTGCGCATGCACACCAAATGTTTTGTTACATTGAAAGGGGATGGGGGGGGGGCACTGCTGAGCCCATTGCAGTTCAGAATAGCAGGGGCTCGGCAGTCTAGACCAATGACCATGCACTGTGGTCATGACATCACTCACTGCTTGCTGGTTGAAAACTTCTTGTACTTCAAAGGACCAAGCCACTGCAATCGGAGAGGACTTCAGTCCTTTGATTTGCATGCAGCTGGTCAGCAGGCAGCAGTCTGCTTTCAACGTCAGGAGTCTGTCAGCCAGGCAGCGTGTGGTGAAAATAAGAGAAGATGAGCTGTTCTGCCAAGCATCACCCAAGTGAGGCATGGACCTGCCTCTCTCCCTCTGTGCACTCACTACTTTGTCCCTCTATCCCCTGACCCAAGCTCCCAGTACTGTTTTTTTTTCTTTAAAAAGTGAAAATCTCCTCACGTTTTCTCTCTCTTTCTCTGTGTACATTCGCGCCCCCCCCCCTTTTTCCTCCAAACCCTGACTGAAATTCCCAGTGCTGTTTGTTTTTGTTAAACCACCACTCTCCTTCTGTGGGCAAACTGCTGCCGTAATCCCTATTTTGTGACCAAGACAGGGCAGCTACTATACATCAAAAGGAAACTGTCCATCGATGTTTGTTGCAGCCACCGCTGTAACTGCCCCCCGCAAGCCCAACCCATGTTATTATTACGGCATGGGGGGACCAATCCCCCGTGACTGATGCTGCCACCCATTCTGCTTGTTTTAGTTATGCAGCACCATGAGGTCCACCCCCAGTGCTGCCAAATGTAATACTGACACTGGAGGTGTCCAGTCCCCCAATGTTGCCACCTGTAATAAAGAAAACCATCCCTCTTCAATTTTTAAATTTTCAAGCCCTAACAAGTGTCAGCTGACATACTCAATGCAGTGGACCAAGGTCTTGTCACGGGAACCGTTTTCGTGGACCTCGCAAAGGCATTTGACCTGGTGAGCCACAACGTCTTACTAGAGAAGCTTCACTCTCTGGGTCTTGATCACAGTGCCCTTACTTGGTTCAATAACTACACTGTACCTCTTTGACTGCTCTCAAGGGGTCAAGTGGTTTGGTGCCCTCTCGGGCATCAGACCTATAATGCATGGTGTGCAACAGGGTTCCATCCTGAGGCTGCTACTATTTTTCCTGTTTTGTAAATAACCTGCCAAACAATTGTGGTGGAGCCACAGTACACCTGTATGCTGCCAATGCCATCCTCTACCTCTCATCCTCTGACGTTGGGTGGCTCAGTATGAATCTGGCATCCGACTTCTGTATACTAGAGGACTGGTTTGTGAACAACCACCTAGTCCTCAACACTAAAAAAACAAAACCATGTTGTTCCACAGTTCCGCCTCCAAGACCCAACCTCAGCTCTCCCCCTCAATCCAGTCCCTAAATAGAGGTGTTCTCGAATCTGTCCAATCGTTCAGATACTTGGGGGTTACCTTGGATCCTTCACTCACGTTTGCAGCACATGTCTCACTCCTAACTAAGACGATCAGGTCTCCATTATCGCCTTCGACCTCTGCTGTCGTCAGCAACATACCAAAAAATAGCTACCTCCACACTCCTACCTCTCCTCTCCTATGGGGCCCCACTACTCCTCCAAGCCCAAATCACCATTATTGCTCGCCTCAAACAACTCTACTTTAGGGTTGGGCAGTTTGTGCTATTGTCAACAGTAGGCATAACCACTGTAATGTGCTGTCATCTCTGGGTTGATTACCTTTCGAGTCTAAGCCACAGTGCACTATTATGTGCCTTGTGTATAAGCTGATACACCTTTATACACCCCCCACCCCCATGTTTTGGTGACTTCATTGCAAGCAGGCATATCCAGTGTCCCCTACGGTCTGCCTCCCTTCCCCTGCTTGTTGCTCACAAACTCCGACTGGCAGCTGGATGGAGATCCTTTGCCTTTTCTGCCACCTCTGTGTGGAACTCCCTCCCGCACACGATTCACTCAAGCACTTCTCAACCACAATTTAAGCATTCCCTCTTACTTCACCTCTCTGCCTCCTCTCCATGCACCTGCTGTCGCTGACCGAATAATGAATGCCCCTGTATGGTAACTTACTGTGTTAGTCCAACTTTCCCTCACTCTACCCTTTCAGCTCCCTTGACTTTGTTTTATTACTCATGTAATTGAATATATTGTGTGTTTGTAACCGTATTGCATTGCTCATTTATTGTACTATGTTGTTAGCTTTCCTCTGTTAGCACTTGTATTAGTAATGCCCCTGTTAACCTTTGTTGTTGCAGTCTTTTGTCTTCCCCCAGGTCGCCCCTGAAAAAGAAACTGTTCTGTATCAGTGGGCCTGTCCGTTACCAAAATTGAAATACATAAATAAACCTTGGGGGTCCATCAGTGTCTGTTGCAATCGTTAGTCCCCCTCCACTCAGCACCCACTACCCCACACCCCCTCAAGCTCTTACTTACCCACCAGGGTCCAACACCATAATCTGCTTTGGACCGCAGATAAGTCTTCAGTCGTCAAAGCTCTTCTGCGAACTGAGGAAATTGGGTATGCAGTTCAGTGTACTTCAGTGGGGTTTTGAAGTTAGTGGCATAACTTGGTCATTTTAGAATATTTTTGCTCCAAATGTCCTTTTTTGGGGACCCCACCTCATGAACAATGGCAGTGAAATTAGTCAGATTTGTCCCGAAAGGTGATTTTGCAGTCGCTGCATGAAATCCTCTTTTGGGCAGGAGCTGAAAATTTTCTTCACCCTTGTTCATGAGCTGGGTCATATGAAGGCCATGTTGAAAATTTGGCGTAAGATGTAAAAATATTAGTTATGAGCGTACGTTGAAATTTGCGAACGCAGGCTCATAACTTTGACCCCAGATTTTCAGTATAGCCATTTCTTCATAGCACCTCAAGAATATGACAGCTGTCATTTTTCAGATCCTGGCCAAAATGTGTTTTTGTACTTATGACACAGAATGACATTTTGGTGGTGTAGAATGACGTTTTGGCAGAGATTCAAAAATGTTCACCTACCGGGTTCATTAGGTGTGGTAATAAGAAGGCTTTTTTGCTGAAAATCTGGTGTGCAAATACAGTAAACTGCCCAGGTTATGACTGAACATTGCACTGTTTCAGCATTCACTCATAACTTCGCTAATTTTCAATATGTTGACTCCAAACCTTCAACATAGCCATTTTTCCACACTACAGTACCTCATAAACGTGATTGTCATTTTTAAAATCCTGGATGAGATGTGTTTTCGCACCTCTGGTGCGAAATGACATTTCGTCCAATATACTATAAATTGTACATGTCATGCCTATAAGGTGAATCCAAAAACAAGTATTTTCAAAAGTTGGGGTCAAAATAAAAAAAAAAAATGTTTAACTAGCATCAGACGTTCGGCATTGACAAGTGCTTGGTGATAAATAATGTAGCTTTAGGGTGCCCTCAGATGATACATAGAGTTTCACTCTCCTCACCAGCTACTGCTCTTTTCCTAGTTCTAAGACATTCCATGACATCAGTTACACCATTCCATGCTATATACTGTATGAGTGGCCTGAAATGGTGTTACTGGTGTAAATAGGATATTCAGGCAGTATGAAAAACGAGAATAGCAGTTGCTGAGGAGGAAGGAATTTAGAGTAGTTACAAAGGTGAAAGAAACAGATTATTAGTTTAAAAAAAAGGTAACATACTGTATCAGAATATTGTATAGACGCTAAAAAGAAAACTGGAAGGCATCTAGAGGTGCAGAAAACTGTTTCCTAACACCTTTAAAACTACCTCACCACTGCGCCAAAACCAACTTTTTTCCTCTGCCTCTTACATTTTTGAAGTCTTCAGGGACACATCATTGTGTGCCCCATTCTACTGTGCTTGTGATGATGAGGGGGGGGGATTGCAGCAACAGAGTCCTGGCAGGCCTGGTGGTGTTTTACATAGATAGGCCCCTCAGTCTTTAGGGGGTGCAGATACCTTTGCTCCCCCAGTCCTAAATCTTCCCTGGTCTGTTTGCAATGACTGCTCCCTCACAATGCTACATATGTGTGGGGGAGCAGCAGGATAATTGCCATGTGACAGGCTGACATATGGCCTCTCCACTACCCTCCCTATTATTTAAAAATAATTACAAAAAAATTATAAAAAAAAAAAAAAAAAAAAAAGTAATAGTGATCTTTAGGAGGCAGATCTGCATGTACCCCCACCCTCCAAACTCCCCCTCTCCATTGGCTGCTCTCCCCCATGCCATTATGTGGAGGGAGCGGCAGAACATTGACAGTGTGGCTAACTGCGCATGAAGAGAAGCAGAGCAAGCAGCCAGGTGCTAGACATTCAGTGATGCATTGAGGGGGAGGGGCATGAATCATGTAAGAGCATTTTTGTAACTGGACGCTGTTATATGCCTCCCACTCCTTTAATGCGTCACTAAATATTTAGTGTCTGTTTACTTGCTTTGCTCCTCCTTGTGCCAAGCTGGCCACATGGTTGATATTCTGCTGCCCCCTTCCCCACACACACACACCTAGGAGGGCATTGGGGAGAGCTGCCGATTGACCTACGGGGGAATTCGGAGGATAGGGGGCACACGGAGCTATGCCTTCTGAAGATCAGATTTATTTTTTGCAAGAGGAAGAGGGAATTTTTTTTTGTTTTGTTTTGTTTTTGATCAGTATTTTGTTCCCTCCTGCCATCCCTGACAGCCAACTACTTCAGGAGTCCCTATGTACACCACGGACCCTACACCCCTACTATCCACTCTCCATGGAGCCTTAGTTTGTGCCATCCCAGGCAAAAATTGAGATGTGGAATGTACTCCTGATAGCAGTCATTCTTCGGGTGGTGGTAGGGCAGGTGCCTGGATGCACCAGAGCCAGTCATCTGTGGCCCCTGAGGCCATTTTCATTATTTTCTTGTCCCCTTTTGTGACAGTGACTGAGCGATGCCATGCACGCCAGAGTGTGCTGCCAGGTGTCGTCCTCTAGCATCTCTCCTCCCCATGGCACGCCTGGCTGCAATTCACCTATGGTCTCCCAGGTGGCCCTGCTGCGATGGCTGCGTACACTCTCTCCAGAGAGGGTCCTCTGGGATACATCCGCCCCCATGCCAGCTCCTGAGACCCAGGGTCATTCTGGAACCTAGGTCACTGGTGTCACAAGCAGTAGTCCTACTGCTGCATCATCAGACCAGCCTGGAGGGAAGGTGTTAGAGTGTGTTATAGTATCTAAAAAAAAAAAATATATATACAAAAATGGCCATGGATCAGATCAGTTTGGCTCCAACCTGATTTTGACCCGACAGACTGAACTTGCCAGAATCTGTGACCCGAACCACTGCACACTCCTATTATAGTTCCACCACTAAATTTACTCGAGCAACATATAGTAACCTTCCTATGCTAATGCACTTAGCAGCTTCCTTTCTGCAAAACCCAACAAGTTTAAACCTCCTTTTGTCATGGGACCTCACTCTGTGTGCTTAGATTTTGCTTGGTATACAGCTTGTACGGAGAATGGTGAAGGGCAGGTAACTACTGAAAGGCTTAAGGGGCACAAGTGTAAAATAGTGGCGGCAGGGCTCTTACATCTCCCATCCCAGCCCTATGGTTCCTATGCCCATGAAGATAACGTCTTGACCTATCACAGGGTGTAACTAAGATCAGCCATTTGTACTTGAGGGCCATTTTCTAAACCCATCAGTACACCTGAGGGTTAGGAAAATCACAAGTTACTGTACTTTTCAGGTAGTAGAAAACATTGAGCTTTGCTTGGTGCCTCACAGTGCATAAGGCATGATTATATCCCTTGATAAATCCCAACACCAGTGTGTATTATTACTTGAATAACAACTCAGATTTATCTTTAATTATCCATTTTCCCCTTTGGGTCCCCCTATCACCCACTACAGTGTTGGGCCACACACCCTTCTGGCCGGGAGGTCAGTTGAGTGTCTGCCTTCACAGCTGATACTAATGTTGCTCCATGATAGGCAGATAGGGAGCATGGATGCTGGTTGGCCTGTGGCCTCCCTCCCTGGGAATCAGAGCACCTTAGCTCCATGACATGCCTTATCTCAGCCAACTCTGACGTGGTATTCCAGGGTCACACATAAATTACTTTCTCCCAGGTAGCAGCCAGCCCTACCTCAGGGAGAGAATCCTCTTTGTTGCTCCTACTCCTCCATCTTTCCTCCCAACCACTGTTGCATCCCTGTTAAGTGAGGGAACCCACCTAGGAATGGAGGCCATGTATGGTCATGGGTCCCAGCAGGAGACCAAACCACACCTCAGGATACTAGAACTTAAGGCCACAGAGCTAGTTCTTTTATTCTCTTAACTCCCACTCTTCTCTGGAACGTAGGATAATCCATGTTCTACACTACCTAAACAAACCAGGATCCAGATCATCTACTTTATGCAGAGAGGCTCTTCATGTGTGGGAGGTTGCGTTCTTCTCAGAAATTCACCTATCCTAGTGCATTTGGCTGGTATGAAGAACTGACTGGCAGTGTCAGCTGTTGAGACTTTCTCTCTCATAAGTGGTCTCTCAACAAAGAGGTTCTGCAGGTGACATTCTACAGATGGGGCACTCCACTAGTGGATCTCTTCATTTTGAGAAAGTATGACAAGCTCTCTGTTTGCTGAACATGGATATGGTTTCCAAGAAGTCCTTGACTTTTAGGGCACCCTCTTAAGGGCCTCCTGTGTGTTTTCCCACCTTCAGAAGGTCATTATGAAGATCAAATGGAAATTGGCTTATGTGGTCCTTTTCTCCCCAGACAAGCATATCTGGTATCAGAATCTGCGGTACCTCTTGTTTCGTAGATCTCTTCCTGTTTTTTTAAGCCAGAATCTTTGTACTGGAACTCTAGGTGCTGCATCTAAAGGCCTGGCTCCTGGAAGGCTAGAGTATGAATAATTGCAACTCTCTCAACAAGTTTTAGAGAGCATCACAATCTTCAGGAAACAGGCCACCTGTACCACCTGCTCCACTAAATGATAGGTTTTTGTTTGTTGCCAGGCTAAATCCTTCTCCCCTGTTACCTGTATAGTATGGAGTAATATTTGAACACCTCCTCTCCCTGGCCATGACCTGCTTCTATTTCTTTTCCTTGAAGATCCACCGTTCAGCCATTTCATCTTTCAGGCCCAAAGACTGTTCCCACACTTTGGCTACTGATGTGGTTTTCAAATGCTTTTGTAAAGTTGCCATCTTGTGAAGGTCCTAGTCCTGTCTTGGGACTTGAACCTCGTCCTGACCAAGCTACTGGGCCCCCGTTTTGAGTCTCTGGATGTTTGCTGGCTCCAGTTACTGTTTTGAAAGGTAAGTTTCTCATTGCCATTACGTCAGCTAGATGAACGAGTTAGCTGCCGTTTCTTTGTATAGAGCTGGACTGCCTAGCCTTCATTTTGCACAGAAAAAAAATTGTGCGGGCGTTTTGACTTGTATGTGTAGTCCTAGTGTGTAGGAATGTTTTTTCTAATTTGCGTACTAGTTTTATGGCCCCTATGGTTCTCCATGTTTGCATCCTTTATTGCCTTTCCTTTTCCTACAGTATCTCCTGTCCCATGTGACAGTGATGCGTCCAAGACCAATGTCGGTGTTTCTTTTGACACTACTATGTGATACAGAAGGGATTTAATCTGGCCTCTATTTTGGTTATGATTTTTGTAACCAGGCATAGAAGCATAGGAATTGATTTGTCTGATTAGGGATTTGGTTTATCATTTTTTTTTTTTTTTGTTTGTGTTTTGATTTATAATTAAGTGTCAACAATACAGCTGGATTCTTTATTATTTATGTCATTTTTATTTTGTTTACAACAGGAACAGATTACATCTCAGGGTGTGTTCACTGAAGTAAGTTGGGGGGGGGGACCCAGATGTAGCAGTGCAGCTGTACATGCCCTTGGTGGAGGACAGCATAATGTCATGGGACAGGAACAGTTGCAGGAGAGAGATGAAAAGTCACAAAAAAGAGACCTAAGGGAGAGGGTGGAAGAATTTGAATGGATGGACAGGGGAAGAGGGGCCCAGAGCTTAGAGAAGTGACAGGAGAATGCAACTTGGCCAGCAGTAGCTTTCCTGGGGGATAGAAAGGGAATGGGAAACAGTGTTGGGGGAGAGAAGAGAGGAGAGGTAGGGAAAGAGTGAGCCAAGCCAGAATTTGGATATGAAGGAGGTACAGTGGGCAATGTGCCTGGTATCAAGGGTGGGATGGAGGAGTAAAGAGAGCAGTAGTGGGTATAGGGAGGACACTTGAAGGCAGAATGGCAGAAGGAGTGAAAGAGGGGTCCAGTGTACCAAGGGTGGTCATGGAAGTTGCGCTGTAGATGATGTAGCCATTGTCAAACTGATACTGAGAATTATCTTTGTGACAATCTCTGTGAGGCAAAAAATGGTATGCTCGCTTTATTTCTGTAGAGGGCACCCAGTTTGGAGTGGAGATTGTGGTATATGGCATCTGTGTGCACCGAGAAGTTGAGATGGTGGTCCAGTCAGATCTTGGGGTACTTTAAAAAAGGAGACATTCTCAACAGCAGTACCATCAGGTGTATGGAAGGAGGGGAGAGGGGTGAGCCTGGCAGTCCTCTGCAAGGTGTCAAAGGTTATGGAGACCATTTTTTTATGGACAGTTGGTTTGTCCAGATTCAGCATTGAATGTTGTCAAAGTCTATTTGGAGCTTGGAGGTCAGGGGCAGGGGATGCTGCGGCAAAGAGCACAGTATTGTCTACGTACATGTGGATGAACACAGTGGAATAGACAACAGGGAGGTTATTTAGGAAGATGGAAACTCAAATGGAGGTGAGGATCGACCCTTGTGAATGAATTATAGGATTTAACTTCACCATGAGAAGGTTTGGTCCAGCAGATTCTTTATTCGCAGTGCATTGACTTTGCTGATATCAGCCCCCCTCCTTAACCTGGACATTTTCTGGTACTGGAAGGGGGTCCCCAGAGAATGGCAATGTCAGAAAAGCTGGGTTACCTAATCAAAGGATGCACAAGTGACTGCCTCTAGACAAGGGATATATGTGCAAGATTTACTGCAGTTTTGGAGGCAGTAGCAGCAATAGCTATCAGGACAGCTGCCAACATTTCCCACAGTTGGCCTTTTTCAGTACACGCACACAAATACTGTACATGTTACGGCTCCAGTCGTTTTATTCCTGAGCTACCTCTTTTTGTTATTTGCTTTCCAGGGACACTGTTGTTCTAGCACACCTCGTGGAGCTACTTAAGGAGCTAGTGTAATGACCCTGTTTTTCTCATTATACCAACTGGAGTACTGACCTAGGTTGTTTCACCCTTAAATGTAACTAGGAAAAGTTTATATTGATTATTGTCATGTATTTAAAAATATGCCAGTGAGGGATTTCTAAGCTGACAGAGCTTGGATCTGGGCATTGCGCCCACCCCCTTCTGTGTAAGTAAGTAAGGAAGTGATGCTGGGGGGCCTTGCTGCTCTGCCTAATTTTTTTTTTTTTTTTAATGTGATAGGATCAACGTTAGTTTTATTTGTAAAGTCATTGTATGGCTGTGGCAGTGCAGTTATTATTTAATAAACACCACAGCACATGTTTAAATAAAGGGGAGTATAGTACAGTAAATCTTGTCACATTTTGCTGTTTCTGAAAAACAGCATGCCAAATTTCATTGTGGCAATAGCAGCTTCCACTTATCAGAAGCCCCGCTTATCTGATTTTAGTTTTCTCTAGTACATTCAGGTAAGCAGGGTTATTATACTGTATTCAGATTACATGCTGTTCTTCAGTTAAAATAAAGGAGAGCACTCGCCCACATACGGTGCTGCCAAAAATCAAGTCAAAGAACACTTCATCAACACAGACCATACAATGAAGCATGGATAAGTCTGGTTGCTACACATAATTTTATTCATCTAGAATCACATAAACTGGGAACACAGCCATGAGCCCCTATTAATGAGATTTAGCAAACAGAATAAAATTATACGTACTGCGGCCGGACTTACCAGTGATTCATTGGCTGTGTTGAGCAAGTATTCTTTAACTTGATTTTCGGCAGCACTGTGTGTTGGTGAATGCTCTACTTTATGTTGTCTTGGGAACGACATGCAATATAAATACAGATGAAATGGCCATTTTGTACTTTTACTGTCTCCGATCCCACCCAATAACAGCAGTGATGTCATGGCAGCCATCTTCAGTTCACACGGCGTTATATTATTTTCTTCTTTGGCAATCATCCTGAAATGTAAAATGTTATCTTAGCTGGGAGGAGGTACAGCATCCCCCCACTTTGCCACTGTATCACCGTTGGAGCGCACAAGGTCAAATGGCTTCGGGCCACACACAAACAGTCCAGCTATTTCGAATAATGTGCAAAACAAGACTACTATATATGGTTCCTGAATTACCAAAAAAGTGTTCAGCCACATTAGTATAACAGATTTATAGCTGGTGAGTAAAATACTTTGATTCTAGGGTAATTTCAGTACACTAGTTCTTTAACTGCTTGATTCTGGAAAGCATTAGGAGGCCTTTTCAAGTAGAAGGAAGTGATCTTACTTCGAGATACAGCTCTTGCAGCAGGTAACACCATTAGAACTGAAGCCGGCAGGCGTCAGGACCCCACGGAAAAATTCTAGCTAGCTATCTTCAGCGGGGACCGCCCCGACGGCGGTCCCACCTCCGGCGTCAAGCGTGGTACATAGAGGCGGTCGCCAGAATCACAATTCTTTCCCGCCGTCGACTTGCATGCCTCGACCCTCCGGTCTTAGTCTAGCGCGCGACGCGTGGTTGCAGAGCTTTCCTACAGGAATTTCCTCCTACTTTGAAGAATTTTTCGCTGATGTCCTCTCCGACCTCCGGGCATACATCGAAGTGTGCTTGCGGGAAGCAGATCCCCTTTAAGGACCCCCACACGGCCTGCGTCCGGTGCCTGGGCCCAGAGCACGATACCCGGGCCTGTTCCCTCTGCCAGGGGTTTAATAGCCGCACAAGGATCCGGCGCCAGAAGGCTCTTCAGGCGTTCCTGCTAGAAGAAAAGTTGAGAGCCATGTCCTCTAAGGGGAATCTTCGAAATCCCACAAACATGCTGAAGAGAAGGGAGAAGGACCCTTCCAGGTCTCCCACGAGGGCCTCCGAGTCCCGCAGCTCCGGGTCGAAGTCTGACCGGTCTCCATCCAGGGCCTCTTCTCTCCCCCCGGCTGCGGTTCCCGTTTCTCTCTCTTCTCAGGCCCCTCCCGCCAGGCTGTCGTCCTCCGCCCCCAAGGCCTCGGCAAAGTCCGGGGAGCGTCACCACCACCACCATAAGTCGGGTTCCCGCCCGTCGGCACCCGACGTCCAGTCCTCTTCCGTTCCACCCCGCAAAACTTTGGAACTTACCCCTCTGAAGAGGTCGGTAGACCCGATGCCGGCTCGACCTGCGTCGACCGTCCGTCATCCCTCCTCGGAGCCGTTGTCGGCCAAGCCTTCCCACCGGACGTCGGTTGGGGGACCGACATCCGCCACGCCTGAGAAGAGGACTCCTGTGCCTCCGACCGTCGTCGGGCAGGAGTCGCTGACGGAGGAAGATCTGACGCAGCCCGAGGACCAGATGGGCGACCCCGGCCTCGTGCAGTCTCCTAGGGCTCCCTCACCGCCCGAGGTCCCTGTGGAGCCGTCGCCGGGACCCGACGACCGCCCTCCGGCGCCTCGGCCGTCGTCGGGATTGTCTTTAGCGGAAGTGAAGGATCTCTTCACGTACTGGTGGGACACCATCAAGAGGGATGTGGTGCCCACTGCTCTTCCTCCTCCTCGGCTCCGGCCCCTACGCCTGCGGGGTCGGTTGGCCGTTCAACCCTCCCCAGGGAGTCCAGATCTCCTCCCAGGGGTCGATCAGAAAAGAGGAGACCTCCGTCAAGATCTTCTTCTGGATCACCCAGCCCCAAGAGATCCAGGGGACACCGACGTTCGCTGTCGACGGAGGACACGGGATCAGTTTACTCCACCTCTAGATCCCCATCTCCATTTCCATCCCTTCTCCGGACCCACGTGAGACGCCACGGTCTCCTCTGGATGACCACTCGTTCATGGATATCATGCGCCATATCCAGGAGAACATGGGGTGGGATGCGGAAGAGTTAGACCCCGAAAGGTTACGCCTTGCCAGGTATCTTTGGCAAAAGGACCCCAAGCCTGTGGTGGTGCCACCCTTGGTGGACACTTTTGTGGACGTCACCAAGGCCGCGTGGAAGCGTCCACATTCGCTCCCGGCGGTGCCGAAGAAAGCTGACCGTCTATACAAGGCTCCTAAGGAGGACCAGTATCTGACGCAACAACCTCAGGCCGATTCTCTGGTCATAACAACCTCACATGACCGGGTCACAGAGGCCAGCATTTGAGCACACTGCCACGGATCCAGAATCAAGCAATTGGACTCTCTGGGCAGGCGCACGTGACATGCTTCCGCTACTCGCGCCATCAGATCCTTAATTACTTGACCCACATGGTTCAGTTTCAGAACGCTCTGTGGGAACAGGGTCTGGAGGTAGCTGAGAAACTGCCCGGAGGTGAGCAGAAGGAGGAGATGCTCCAGCTCCTCCACACGGGTTCAGACGTGGGGACCCAAGTGCTTCGAGCCGCGTACAATTCTGCGGACTCATCGGCCCGAGCAGCAGCTTCCGGCGTTTGCCTCTGGAGACACTCCTGGCTTCGTGTCTCTGGCTTCATCCCGGACGTCCAGAAGAACATTATGGATGCCCCTTTCGAGGGAGATGTTTTATTTGGTAATCCTTCGGAGAAGATTATTACCAAACTCCAAGAGGCGGAAGGCGGTGGAGGTCGGTCCAGGCCATGTAGTCGACTTCAGCTTGGTTCTCAGAGGAACCAAAGCCGTTTTCGTGGGCGGACACAGAGGCAACAGCCCCGCTCCGCTACACACCAGAGGGGCTCTGGTTTCCGCAGAACCCAGGGTAAACAGCCCGCTAGCCGAGGTCAGCACACCCCTAGGCCGACCCAGCCAACGGGCCCATCTGCCGCCACAGCATGACTCCTTTCCGGCCCCCGCCCCTCAGGATCAACGGGAAATTATGGTCGGGGGTCTCATTGCGAACTTCCTGCCGGGATGGCAGGCTATCACCACCGACAGGTGGGTTCTGCAGTTGGTCAGTATCGGCCACTTTATAGAGTTCGCAGAAAAGCCACCCTCGAGGCCTCCTCTGCTCTCCCGGTATCCGGGTCAGCACAGAAACTTAATTTGGCAAGAGGTACTCGCACTCCTAGAAAAGGGGGCGATAGAGTACGTCCCGGGGAACCAGAGAGGACAGGGATATTATTCTCACTTCTTCCTGGTTCCCAAGAAAACAGGGGACCTCCGTCCGATTCTGGACCTAAGCGACCTCAATATGTCGGTCGCATACTAGAGATTCCGCATGGTGACTCTTCCTGGTCTTATTCCCATGCTGAAACAAGACGCCTTTCTAGCGTCCCTAGACATGCAGGACGCGTACCTGCATATCCCCATAGCTCAGGCGCATCAGAGGTTCCTGCGCTTCGAGTTCCTCGGCCACCATTTTCAGTTCCGGGCTCTTCCGTTCGGGCTGTCATCCGCACCAAGGGTCTTTACCAAGTGCATGGCAGTCGTGGCAGCATCTCTAAGGAGACAGGGCCACTTGTGTTCCCGTACTCTAGGCGACTGGCTTCTCATGGCCGCCCAGAGAGGCGCTCTTGCTCGTGATCCAGGACACTCAGGACTTGTTCCGGTCGCTGGGCATTCTCATAAATTACGAGAAGTCTCTCTTGGTACTGGTGCAGAAGCTGCAGTTTATAGGCGCAGTACTGGACACGGTCCAGGGAAGAGCTTTTCTTCCGGCCGACAGGGCGGAACGCATCAGGTCCCTCATAAGTGACTTGTCATCGAACAAGACCGTACCAACCAGGTCGGTCCTTCGTCTGCTCGGACACATGGCTGCGGCCATTCCTACGGTCCCTCTCGCACGACTCCACATGCGGATAACCCAGTGGATGCTCAAGGTGCAATGGGACCAAAGGCAAGACCATTTGCAGCATCCGGTCAGGATCACGAAATCTGTGATCCACGACTGGCAGTGGTGGCTAGCCCGGGTCGCTTTCAAGGCGTCCCGTTTGCAGCGCCGTCCCCGGAGGTAACCCTCACCACGGACGCTTCAGGTCTCGGGTTGGGGGCACACTTAGATGGGGTGAAGTCTCAGGGTGCATGGACCCCGTTGGAGGCTCATCTCCATATCAATGTCCTAGAGATGAGGGCGGTCCTCTATGCACTACAGGCTTTTCAGTCGATAATTCCACCGTGCACTCTCCTGCTTCAGACAGACAACACGGCGGTGATGTATTACCTCAACAAACAAGGAGGCGCACACTCTTACCCCCTTTGCAGGGAGGCCATGAGAGTGTGGGATTGGGTAATCGGACATGGCGCAAACCTGATCGCTGTACACGTTCCCGGGGTGGACATCACGATCGCAGACGGCCTGAGTCGCTCCCAGGCCAGAGTCCACGAGTGGGAACTTCTTCAGGAGGTGGTAGAGGATCTGTTCCTTCGATGGGGAACTCCAGAGCTGGACTTGTTCGTATCCCCATCCAACGCAAAACTGCCCAATTTTTGCTCGCTAGATCCAGGGCCTGGTGTTTTCTGGCGAGATCGTTGTCCCTCTCCTGGGTGAACAGATTCCTCTATGCTTTCCCTCCCTTCCCGTTGATCCAAAGAGTTCTTCTCAAGCTGCGCAGGGAGCACGCACAAATGATTCTGGTGGCCCCGTTCTGGCCCAGACAGATATGGTTCCCCTTGCTAGCACAGCTATCTCGGGAACCCCCACTCCTGTTGCCGCTCAGCTCCCACCTACTGTCTCAGGAGAAAGGTTCATTGCTCCATCCGGATTTGCGTTCTCTGAACCTGCATGCTTGGCTCCTAGAGATATAGCCATCTTGCGTCACGGGGTCTCGCAAGAGGTTGCAGATGTTCTCTCTGCAGCCAGAAAGCCGACAACGCATGCGACGTATGCCATGAAGTGGCGCCGTTTTTGTTTATGGTCACGGGCTCGTGATCTTTCCCCTTTAGGTTGCCTACTCCTCTATCAAGGTGCACCTTTGCGCTATTTCTGCCTACCACCTTCCGGTGGGGCATCGTACTGTTGCGCAATTAGACGCCTCTCGGGAATTTCTCAGAGGAGTGTTACACCTTAGGCCTCCCATCAGGGACCCAGTGCCTCCATGGGATCTGCTCTTTGTCCTGGAACAACTCACGCTCCCCCCCTTTGAGCCTGCCGCGGATTGCGAGCTACGTTTTCTGTTGTGGAAGACGTTATTTTTGGTTGCTGTTACTTCAGCTAGAAGGATTTCTGAGCTTCACGCTCTCATGTGCAAAGAGCCTTATTTAGTTTTCCACGGGACAGAGTATCCCTGAGGACGAACCCTAAATTTTTGCCTAAGGTGGTTTCGACACTCACTTTAAACCAGGATATTGACCTTCCGGTCTATTTCCGAGTTACTCTAATAGAGGAGAGGCTTTGCTCCACCCTGGATGTTCACCGCAGCCTGAGGTATTACCTCAACAGAACTAAACCCTCTCGGGTTCTGACCAGCTTTTGTCTCCTTCTCTCAGAGAATGAAGGGCCAACCAGTATCCAAACAGACCTTGTCCCGCTGGCTTGTCCAGTGTATTTCGATACTGTTACAAGATTAAGCAAAAGCCCTCCCGGGTTCTATCGGGGTCATTCTACCAGGGTAAGGCCACTTCTTTGCAGCACTTACATCCGCCCATTTCGCTATTTGCGCCTGCAGCCACTTGGAGTTCTGTGCATACCTTTATCAGGCATTATAGTTCGATATCGCCTCGGCGGTAAGAGCCGGTTTCAAGCCTAGCGGTGCTGCAGGGTCTCCTGTCCTAAGTCAGGGCTTGGAATGTTATTTCTTGCCTTTTTGCCTCCTCCCGGATCTTATGGCAGCGTTACTGCTTGGGAATCAGTCCTAATGGTGTTACCTGCTGCAAGAGCTGTATCTCGAAGTAAGATAGTACAGTTACGTAAGAACTTACCGTAACAGTAGATCTTCGAGAACAGCTCTTGCAGCAGGTACCTTCCCGCCCACCTTCCCCCTTAGAGGAGGCAGGGCTCTGCTCCTGCTTGTATCGGGATTTTCTCCTTATTGTCTTCTGACGGTGGATCCTCGGTCTCCCCTTCTGATGTCATCCTGCGGCCGGGAGTCTCCGGCGGGAGAACTGGGGATTCTGGCGGGACCGCCCCCTTATGTACCACGCTTGACGTCGGAGGCGGGACCGGCATCGAGGGCGGTCCCCGCTGAAGATAGCTAGCTAGAATTTTTCCGTGGGGTCCTGACGCCTGCTGGCTTCAGTTCTAATGGTGTTACCTGCTGCAAGAGCTGTTCTCGAAGATCTACTGTTACGGTAAGTTCTTACGTAACTGTACTATTCTATCCCTGTACAGGTCCTTGGCAGGATCACACTTGGAGTACTGTGTACAGTTCTGGAACCCTCACCTAAGAAAAGACAAGGACTGCCTAGAGGCAGCTCAGAGGAGAGTGGCCAAAATAATTCATGGCTAGCAGGTGAAGACCTATGAGGAAAGATTGGCTAAAATCAACATGTAATTCCTGGACGCCAGCAGAGAGAGGGCACATGACTGAAAGCTTCAATTATCTGAGGGGTATAAACAGGGTTGATAACCAACAACTGTTTATGCTTAGTGTGAGTACATTACAGGGGGTCACAAATTTAAACTCATAGTGAGAAATTTGAGGGACATGAGGAAGAATTTCTTCATGGAGAGGGTGGCTGGAAAAGTGGAACAAGCTACCAGAGGAGCTGATTAGTGTTAAGGCAGTTGTTGACTTCCAGTGAGACTGGGATCGGCACATGGGATTGGTGAAAATGACTAGAGGAAGAGATGGTACTAATGTGAGCAATGGAATTGGCCTTGTGAAACAGCAGAATGAAGAATCTGTATAAGGACCTGCCAATATACACTGGCGGGGACTTGGGTAGGATCCAGAGAAACTCGATGGACATTAAGTTTTTTTCTGTTCATAATCCTCTTTTGTTTTTCTATAAACTAAATCGTACAGTTCTAAAATGTTGCTTATCAGTAGTATATGAATCAGAAGTACTCATTATCTTAGCTAAACTTCAGTAAAGATGGAACAAAAAATGAATGTGATCACTGTTTAAAAGTTGTCCTGCTGAAAGCATTGTGACAGATTCAACACATATCTTCGAGGATATCTCCTCCGTAGAGCCCCACACATTGGACTGTGTCAAGACCTTGTGAGAAACATTTGCATAGCTGGGGCCTCCCACGCTGACGTGTTCTTGTACCTGGTTGGACACCTCAGTGTTGCCTATATAACATGAGCAGTCCCATAAACCAGTTCTTTTTTGTCTGCTGTCGAGTGTATGTCATGTCAGTGAAAACTTTACTTCGTCTTTGTTCATCGCCAGAGTTTTTCCTCACATCGTCTCTGAACTTTTTTTTTTGTTACCTTAACCTCAATGATGCCATACTGCAAGATCGCCATTGACTCTTTTGGTCATTATATGCTGTCAGGCCCTCTAATGTGCTGCATTTTAGGACTGCAGTGGGCAGAGCCCTGCAGACCTCTTGCAATGAGAAAAGCACTCCTGCATTACTTGCAAATGAACAACATGATGAAGTGACAAAAGTCGCCTCTGCATGTCTGGAACACTGCCGCTTGCACTATTTTTTTATTTTTGGTTGTCAATGACCGCTGAAATACATAACCACCCCCCCGACTCTCCCTTTCGACACCCGCCACCCCTCTCCACCAGAAACATAATAGTGACACTGGGAGTGCCTAATCCCCCAGTGTCTCAATCACAACTCCTCTCACTGCCCCTTCCCCCTCGTCCACTACAGCGCATGCACTGATAATTTCTGCTTTTTTAATTTTAGTTTCTCCCCCACTGACCCTCTCTCTCAGCATGCACCACCCACACCCTCCCAAAAACATAATAGTGACACCAGGGGCCAATTCCCCACTGTCTTGATCACAGCTCCTCTCACTGCCCCGTTCCCCCCTCGTCCACTACCACACATGCATGGTACTTTATACTCTTTTTAATATTTAGTTTACTCCCCTCACCTGACCTTCCCTCTCAGCACCCCTCACCCCACAAAAAAGTAACAGTGGTACTGGGGGGTATCCATTCCCCAGTGCAGGAATCTGTGTTTGTTTCTTTTATCCCCCCTGTAAAAAAAAAAAAAAAAAGTCAATCGATGTCTTTTTGCACCGTTACACAGACCCTCCTCAAGCCCTTACTTACTGATCAGGGGTTCAACACCGTAATCCTCTCTGGACCGCAGTCACGTCTTCACTCTTCAAAGCCGGACCGCAAACTGAAGAAACAGGTATGCAGTTTAATGTATTTCAATGGGATTTTGAACTTCGTGGCATAACTTGGGCATTTTTGCATCTGTTTGGCCCAGATTTTCAACATGCGTTATTTGGGACCCTACCTCTTGAACAAATGCACTGTCATTAGGTAGATCTGTCCCAAAAGGTGATTTTTGCAGTCCTGGCATGAAACCACCTTTTGGGCAGGAGTTGAACATTTTCTCTGCCCTTGTTCATGAGGTGGTGTCATAAGAAGGCTATGTTGAAAATGTGATGTAGAAATATTAAAAAACAATAAAGTTATGAGCCTACGTTAAACTTTGCAAATGCAGGCTTGTAACTTTGGTAGTTTTCAGTATTTTTTTCTCCTAAATTCACAACATAGCCATATCTATACAGCACATTACAAATGTGACAGAAGTCATTTTTCAAATCCTGGCCAAAACGTTTTTTATATCCCAAAAGGTACTTTCGAAGTCCCTGCACGAAATCACCTTTCAGGCAGAAGTTGAACATTTTCTCTGCCCTTGTTCATGGAGTTAGGTCATAAGAAAACTATGTTGAAAATTTGGTGTAAAAAATATTAAAAAAACAATAGTTATACGTCTACGTTGAATTTTGTGAACGCAGGCTCGTAACTTTGGTCATTTCAATATTTTTTAACCCAGTATTTACAACATAGCCATATCTTTACAGCACCTCATGAATGTGACAGCTGTCATTTTTCAACTCCTGCCCAAAATGTGTTTCTGCATCCTGAAAGTGGATTTCACAGTCCCTGCACAAAATCATCTTTAGGCCAGGAGTTGAACATTATCTCTGCCCTTCTTCATGAGGTAGTGTCATAACAAGGCTATGTTGAAAATTTAGTGTAAAAATATTACAAAACAAACTTTCAATATTTTTACCCCAAGTTCCTCAACTGCAGCCCTATCAGCTCTGGCCAGAATTTGTTTAGTGTGTTGTTGCAGAAACAAAATCTACCCAGAGGAAAGACACAACTTCTGCTAAATCTGCTTTGGCACTGACTACGAAGTCTGGCATTGCCTGATTTACCAGTGTTTAAACTAGGCCACAAGGAGTTGCAGGTGGAAGTCTCTAGGGTCATTCCTTCAGAAAAAAAGATACAAAGCCAGCCCGGTGGCGCTGGAGGTGAGGCGCTGGTAGCTACACTGTATGCCACTCAGGTGACCCAGGTTCGGGAATGCGCCTGGGCCCCTGGGGGTCAGTAGGGGAGAGAAGATTGAGCATCTGAAGTACTGCTCTCCTCTCCTGGGGAAGGAGGGATCGCTTTTCTGCTCATCAATCGCCCTCTGGTGTTAGCCAGGAGATGCAGTCCGAAGCTACGTCACTGATGTATGTCGTCGGGGGCAGAGATTAATTTGAAGGAAAAGGCTGGTAGGCTCCATGATGGCTGCACCAATGCCTTGTCCGGCCCCTGATGTCTGGATTTCACGCGGGGGTGGGGGACTCCGGCGCCCCTTTGCCTCAGCCCTGCCTTGGGGGATTTAGGGGGTGTTGGGTGGGGCAACAGTGTGGCTGGAGATTGAGTCCCTCTGAGGGAGGGCCAGAGTCGCCTGCCAGGCTCAGGAGGATAAACAGCTGAATTCAAAAAAAAAAAGATACAGGGAAGGGTTATGCATTTGTCGGTAAAAGTCTTGCTCCTCTGTCAACATCAGGACAAGTTGAAGTTGCTGCAGAAGTAATTGATGTCAAGTCATGGCAGTCCTGGAAGGATGACACAGGGCATGGTTGTCATGTGGTGCCTTTTGCTGAGACTCTTGTCACGGTTTCCTTAGCTTAGATGGAAAAACTGGACTGAAGCCAAACCATCTTGGTTCTGCACTGCAAGGCCACAACCCAAGAAAGAGAGGTACTTGACACTTAGTTGTGCTGCAGCAGTCTGCCAGCTTTGTGGCAGTGGTGGGCTTATTGCTGAGCTCATGGTTCAGGTATTCATACTAAGATTTATTAGGAGCTAGGGAGCGATGAGGCTCATAATTGCTCCTATTTATTAATAATAATCTGAAGTTGGATGTGATATAATAAATTTATCCAACTGATTCTTAAAAATTATTTTAGAACTACTAATAACAACATCAATTGGAAGAGCATTCCAGATCTTTACAGTACGTAACGTGAAAAAATACTTCCTTGGTAAATGTTTATAACGTCTTTGTTGAATCTGTAATGGGTGATTTGATGATGCCAGCCTTTACCAGCACAGGTGCTTCTGTTGACATCTACTCAAGTAACATCACCATTTTGGCTGTTATCTGAGCTGATATAGAGACTTCCTCGGTTACAGTCATCACCAGTAGTGTTTACAGCACAGGTACCAAGCCCGTCTATGATGCAGCCTGCAGCACTGGCAAGGCCTGTTCAGCCTCCTGTCCCATAAGGGTCTCGGTTCCTGGTCATGACCTTCTTTCTCCCTCTGTAGAAGAGGAGGAGTAAAACCCAGATCTGATGGAGGAAGACTTCTGGGGAGAGGAGAATGAAGAGGTATTTGCAGTCATACACTATTCTGGGTCCACTGTGTCATTAGACAGCGAGATCAGTTTATTTTTCCAGTAGCCTCCTCCAAAGGACTCTTCCTTTTAAACATTGATAAGGTCGGTCCAGGAGACCTTGCAGTTTTCCTGTTGGAGAGGAAGACTGGTATAAAAGACTCTTTTTTTTTTTTTTTTTGGGGAGTCTGCTGTACCTCATCTGCTGTGGTTCCTCCAATTTTTCTGGCACTTGAAGTTGTCACTGTGATTGCCTGGGCTAGACATAGTACCTTGCTGTCCGCATTTAGGAAGGCAGACAAGCAGTATCTGACCCTAGGGATAAAATGCATTCCTTTACTAAGCCTGAAATGGAATCTGGTAATCACAGCAGCTCATGATAGGTCCAGAATGCCTCAACACATGTGCTACACCTACTGCCCAGATAAAGAATCTGAAAACTGGATATTGTGCGGAAGAGGACCTTTGCTTTGGCCACACTTGGTCTCTGAATTACAAACTGTCAAGCCTGCGTAGTTAAATACTAAAGCTGCTTGTGGAAGTCATGACTAAGGTTATAGAGATGCCTAATGGTTTGGCCAAAACTGAGGCTCAACAGTATGTAGCCCAGGTTCTGGATGTTAGCAAGCATTTATTCTGTTCGACCTATGACACCTCTATTGCTTCTGCCAGGGCAGCAGCTAGAATCGGCATGTGCAGGCAATTGTGGCTCAGAGGTTCTGGCTTTGCCCCTAATATGTTGCAGTCAATGCTCAGCTCCCCATTTTGTGGTAACAAACTGTTTGATCCCTGGGTGAAGTCCACTCTGAATGATTTCAGGGCTTCTTGCCAGACCCTTTGGCCCATCAAATTCCTTAGTCCCCAGTAGCCCAGAGTGTGTGTGTGTGTGTGTGTGTGTGTGTGCATGTGTGTGATAACTGAGATCTTACTTCGAGAGTATCTCTTGCAGCAGACCATCACTGGTAGGACTATAGCGCCAGGCACTAGGTCCACTTAGAAACTTTCTAGCTAGCAGTCTGCCAGAGAGGGCTGACCACCTTTGACATCAGCCCCTGATGTCAGCCAATCCTATAAAGGTGGGTGGTGCCCATAGCCTCCTCAGTTCTTTCCCACCATTGACCAATGCATGTCGGACCACTGGAACTGCTGCAGCTATAGTCGACTGACATTTTCCTGCATTTACCACACTTTATTATTTTTCACTTTTTTTTAGGTTTAACATAGAAATGTTGGTGTTCTCACCTGATAGTTTGTCTTCTTTTTTTTGGTTTTGTACACTCTGTTTATCACCCCGGCACCTGAGCTCTATCAGGCTGCCTCAACTCACCTGATCACTCTACCATCCACCATGGTCCTGCTCCTCAGAGGTATGCTGCCCTCCGCTGATCCCCATCCAGCTTTATCTCCCCCAGCTCTGAGCCCCCTGGGGGTTGGGCCACCATTCCATAACTCAGTGCTCTTATCTATAATCCAGATTGCTGGAAGGGATGACAGGGAGGCAGAGGGGGTGGAGACAGTGACTCTGTGCTGGACGTGTGGCGTTGGGCACAGTGAGGAACCATTGCCTATCAGGTACAGTTTTTTTTTTTCCTGTTTTCTGCCCCCAACACTGGCGCAGCAGTTCAGTCTTCTCAGCGTGGCGCATGCGCACTCCTGCGCGTGCCTGCAGGAGAACCGCTGCAGCCATCCCCATATTTTTCCTGGATCTCTACTGCTGCAGGAACTCCCAGTCTCCACTGGGGGTCGACAGACGGTGGGATCATGTTCCCCCTCCCTCCCTCCCAGGAAAGGAGAGCTGTCCTCCAGACGCTTGTTCTTTTCCTCCCCTGCCCACCCCCAGCGGACTGAGTTCATTCCCGAACCCAGGTTGCCGCGTGGCATGAGGTGTGGCATCCAGCACCTCAACCCTCAGCGTCACTGGGCGGCCTCTGATAGTTTGCCTTCTTAACCTTCTTCATCTTCTGACCACTCCATGAAGTGTGCCTGTGGCAAACGGATCTGTGACAAGGACAGCCATTCTGCCTGTGTCTTGTGTCTAGGCCCAGACCCATGATGTCCAAGCCTTTGAGGCTTGCCAGAAGTTCAACCCGGCCACCCACAGATGTCGCCAGAAGATCCTGGAGAACCATCTCCCCAAACAGAAGGTCACCTTGATGGAACGGGAGCTGTAGGCCAGGAGCTCCTCCGCTTCCCAGGCCCAATCTTCGGGATCTTCGTCATTGAAGTCCAGGGATAAGGCCTCTGGGAAGCTCAAGCAGCGGGACAAGGACTGGGACTGACCCTGGTCTGCCTCCCGCTCGCGGTCGCCTCACAAAGACATCTTCAACTCTGCTTGAATCTTCCTTGGGGGGTTGACTTCCTCGGCCCTGCATGCCCTAACTCTCTCAGGGCTACCGGTGGCCCTATCGTCCACCCAGGTCTCCCTCGTAGGCGGCAGCTCTTTGGGTCAGGGTACTTTGTATCTTGCTTCCCAGCCCCTGATGTGTCAGCCCTTATTCTCTGTGGGCACACAGTCAGGCGGCTCAGATGGAGTCCCTCTGGCCGGCACAGGTGCAGCAGTCGCCAGTCGACCAGTGGCTGCCCCTCAGACACCCATGCACCTGGCAACAATCTCCTCTTCTGGGGCCGCCGCTGGTACTGCATCTTCTTCTTATGGCAGACACTGCAGGACACTGGCACTTCCGAAAGCCCGATTTCTCCTCAGCCTTCTCCTGGGGAGGGGGGGGGTGTCTCCCTCCACTCTGGCGCTCATCTCCCCATGCGGTGGATCCTCTCCGGCACCCCACCTGGCTGACGCCCACTGGACCTGCGCCCATCTTCCCTACACCACAGCCAGCGAGACCTATGCCAGCTGTGCCTTCACCTCGCCTTCCGCAGGCAGCGCCAGCCGGGCCTGTGACAGACCCACAGTCAACGCCCATTGGGCCTGCGCCTGCCTGCTGCTACTTGCTGCTGCAGGACTGGTGCCTGGCCTCCCGCAACCTGCACCTGTGGATCTGCAGCCTGGGTACCCTACGCCTGCACCTGTGGGTCTGACGCCCGCCTACCCCTATCCCTGCTCTGGTGGGACCTGCACAGAGTTATCCATACCCGACACCTCGGGGCCTGCACTGGTGTACCCCTACCCAATGGGGGGGGGGGGTTTGGTGCCTGCCCAGTCAATTATCATGGCCTGATCTCAGCATTGTGGGTTGTTGTTGTTGTTTGTTTTTATTTAGGAGTAACCATTGAGCATATGCTTATTCACAGTGGTAACCTAGAGCATGCATTAAATACATACATCATCATCATAACCATACAATGCATAACATACAAATATAAAAGTTACAACATTAGTTAAAACATTTTCAGATCTGGACACTTGAAGACAAGTATTTCTTTAGCATAGATACTGACAGGGGTTTAATATTTAAATTTCTAAAATTATGTGGGAGCCTATTCCAAAATCTCAGAACCAGTTGGCTAAAATATTGCTTAGATATTTTAGTGTAATTTTGGGGGACAATTAACTGAGAAAATCTTAAGGATGGATCAGTATCCACGCTAACCTATCACTCAGGTACTTGGGAATGAGACCCAGTCCAGATTTATATGCAAACACACTAGTGGGTGTATCCCTCCTAGTGGCCAGGGAGACCCGACCTAAAGATTTATAAAGATCACCGTGATGAGTGGTTATAGGACATTTGAGAATTAACCTAACCAGTTTATTAATAGTTAATAACATCTGTAGATTTGCCCTGTCTGCTCCTCGACTCACCCACCACAGTTTACTCTACTCCTTCATAAACTGGCTGGCTCCCAGTGACTTGCGCTCCGACACCCTTGGATGCTTTATTGACTCTCTTACCCGTATCCCCAGACCTGACTCTCTTGGAGCTGTGTTAAACCCTGTGACGTATTCTCACTCCCTGAGGTCTTCTGCCTCCCCTCTACTCTCTGTTCCCCCTTGCTCTACAAGAATGGGAGAACAAGCTTTCTCCCACTTTGCCTCCAAATTCTGGAACTCCCTTCCTCCCCATGTTAGGGGCTCCACTTCTCATGACTCATTCAAGAAAGCAGTTTTCTCTTACCTAAGGACATGTGGTGACTGCAGATACTCTTAACCTTCCTTTTGTAGCAAGTCTTGTCCGTTATAACTGCTGTAACTCCTCTTCACAGTGGTCTGGTTTTGCTTCTCTCCCTATTTTCTCTGGGTGTCCAATTGTCTGAACGTAATCCACTTTGTCCGACCCTCCTGTGTTGGTCCAGTACAGGTTTATTTTTTTTTGTTTTTCGTTTGTCTCACTTCTGCGTGGGTGACCTATGTGATTAATGATTATTTGTATTTTGACCCTTCTTTTTTTTTTTTTTTTAAACTTTCATTCTTTATTGTTTTTTGTTTAAAAAAAAAAAATGTTTACATACATATATCACAGGACTCAAAGACAGTTACAGGTCGTATCACATAAATAAAACCAAAATATAATTTATAAGATCCATATATTCTAAATATAAGGGTTCCAACCAGTTGATTTAGTATGGTTCTTCTAAGATTTCCCTTTTCTTACTTTAAACTCTCAAATTCTATTTAGGAATTTCTTTGTTCCCTACATTTTATAGACCCAGACAGACATAAGGAAAAACTTTAATAAAAAGGACAATAACAAAAAAGAAAAGACAGCAACTTTATGCAGATATAGGCACTTAGTTTCACAGCCTACACTAATAGGGCTTAATCTCACTTATTTCATTCTAATGAGTGAATTTGTATACAGGGGGTCTTATACCGGAAGATCCAAGAGGCTACATGTTCCCTTTTAGACTAGTGTCTAGAGTTTAGGGTACAAACTCCGAATTAACCAGGCCCATGTACATAACCCGTCTCCTCCAGACTATTTCAAACCTGGTCTGTTGTTTATTGAGCATTGCTGTCAGAGCCTCTGCTCGATATATGGAAATCGTTATCTCTTGCCATCTTTCCATGGTGGGTTCTTTGTTTGTGAGCCAGAGCTTAGTAACCACCTTCTGCCCAGCCAAAAGGACATATTTTAACAATCTACATGTGCTTGAATCTCTATAGCTCCTTGGAACCTCAAACAAAAAGCACAGGGAAGCAGTCAGCTTAATTCATGGGTCAAATATTGGCTGTAAAGCATGTTCTAACCCTTGAATATATAGAGACAGCCTCGGACATCCCCACATTATATGATATAGAGCAGCCGGGGAGAACCCACATCCTCTCCAGCATACCGCCTCTCTGTCTCCCAGAAATTTTGCCTGTATCGCTGGGGTCCTAAAGAATCTAATATGTGTTTTCCAAGAGAATTCTCTCCATCCAATGAGATATATCCCCCCATATAATTTCCTTTGTGCCCATGCCCACATATCCGGAGATATCAGCATGTCCATATCCCTAGACCATGTCTTTCGAATTGACTCAGTATTATCTCCCTGCTATGATAAAAGTGCCCCATACAGATAGGAAATCATGTGAGCCAGGGGAGCTCTATTCTCTGCTGCCTCTTTAAAAATGTTTAATATCTGGGGTGGTGGTTTGTTTTCTTCTTTTAGTCCACTTTGCATGGTTTTGGTGAAGTCCCTAACTTGAAAATACCTAAATATGTTCCTCCAGGAAAGGTCGAACTTAGTCACCAATGTATTTTGACCCTTCTGTGTGAAGTCCTGCTTGTCATACTGTACCATTTTCAACTGTTAATGCTCTCTGTAATTTTGTGTCTCTGTATTCTGTACTCTCCCTGGTCGTGCTTGAAAATAAGCAGGTCCAATTGCTTAACGCACTTACCTGGTTACCAAAAGCTAATAAAAATAAGTATTATAGAGTACATCTAGCCTATGCAGTCTATCTTGTGAGGCACCTCCGTATAATATGTCTCCATAATCAAATAAGGGCAAAATCTGTACCTGTATGTGTTTCATATAGACGCAGGTTCCCACTCCAAGGGCACCAGCTCCAGCCCCCCATCAAGGGCCTCCTTCGGACCCCCTTCTCATGGCCCCTGTTAGGCTGGGCCCTAGTGTTTCTTACACCCCCTGGGGTAGGCCTAACGCCAGGTCTTCCGGCTGCTCAGATGGTAGTCGGCCTGAGGATCATGACGATGGGGATCATGGGGGGGACAGTGTCACTAGCGAGTCTTCCTCTCTCTCCCCCCGACTCCTTGGAAGGGGGAAGAGGCCCCCAGTAATGTCCCCAAACCCCCCCCCCATTTATCTTTATGGGCCATCATGAGGCACATTCAGGCCACTGTGGGATGGGAGACGAGAGCAGGACCGTGAAAGGCATCTGCTGTCTATTGCCTTGGTGGTCCCTCCCCATCAGTGACTCCTGTGAGGATTTCACCCAGACTACCTGGAACTGCCCCCACATGGTCCCGGCAGTATCCAAGAAGGCAGACAGGCTCTACCATGCCCTGGCTGGCAAGCCGTATTTTGGGGAACAGCCCAGGGCTGATTCAGTCATCATCAGCGCTGAGCTCTACCACACTGAGGCCCAAACACCTAAGCTCCCTCCCCCAGACAGGGAGTCTTGTTAGCTGGACCAGATGGGCAAGTGTGCCTTCGCCTCTGCCACTTTGGCCATTAGGGCCATCAGTTACTCGACTCGTATGGTGCAGTTCCAGAACCTACTATGGGACCAGACAAGAGAGGCTGTCCTAGCCATGCTGGATGAATGTTCCAAGCAGCAGACCCTCCAGGCCCTCAGAATGGGCTTAGATGTCGGTACCGACATCTTGAAGGGTTGCCTGTGATGCAGTGGACGCCTCGGGCAAGGCAGCAGCCACAGGCATCTATCTGAGGTGCAATTGCTGGCTAGGTGGAAGGAGATTACCACAGACAACTGGGTGCTGCAGCTCATGTAGTACGGCCATATGCTGGAATTCTTAGAGTGGCTGCTGGAAAATCCTCCAGGCCAGTCCTCTTAGCCTCCCGGTCACGTTCCCCTCATCCAGGAGGAGATTCAGGCCTCACTTTGAAAAAAGGCTATAGAACCAGTCCCGCAGCCTCATTAGGGCAGAGGGTTCTACTCCCACTTCTTCCTGGTCCCCAAGCAGATGGGAAATCTTCGACTCATCCTGGACTTCAGCCTGCTGAACCTGTTTATAGAGTACAGATGGTTCAGGATGGTTACCATTCAGGGCTTGCTGCCCCTGCTATATTGGGGAGGGGACTGGATCTGCTCTCTGGATATGCAGGATGCCTACCTGCATATCAAGGTTTTTGCCTCACCATCAACGCTATCTCAGTTTCCACTTTCAGGGTGTGCTTTACCAGTTCAGAGCTCTGCCTTTCCATTTGTACTCCACGCCCAGGGTCTTCACCAAATGCCTGGCAGTGGTGACAGCTGCCTTGAGATGGCAGGGTTTCTGCATTTTCCTGTACCTGGACAATTGGCTCTTAGCAGCTCGTCCAAGGACTTTTCTTCTTCACACCCTGGCAGAGACCCGTAGTCTGTTCCAGGCCTTGGGCATCACTATCAACATGCAAGACTCCTTCCTTACCTCCTGCCAACATCTCCAGTACATAGGGGCAGTCCTAGACATGGCCCAGGGAATGGCGTTCCTACCCTCAGACAGAGCAAAGCGTCTGATCGACTAGGTCTGTCTTCTTTACTCCAGCCGTTATGTTTCGGCGACAGCCTTTCCACAGCTGCTGGACCTCATGGCCGATGCCATTGCCACAGTTCCCGTGGCTTGTTTGCACATGAGTCCTTCAGTGGACCCTGCAGGTCCAGTGGGACCAAAGCATGGATGCCCTGTATCAGACGGTTATGGTCTTCAGTCGGGTAGATACATTTGTGGTGGCTGGAGCCCAGCAGTGTGCTTCGGAGGAGGGGGTTCCCTTCTGTACACCCCCCCCATTAGCATGTACTGATGACAGATACTTCGAATCTCGGCTGGGGGGGCTCACCTGGGGTCCTCCAAAATCTGGGTACGTGGACCGAGGTGGAGAGGACAGTCCACATCAATATTCTGGAGATGCGACCAGTCTTGTATGCCCTGCAGGTCTTTCAGACTCTGCTATCCCTGAGTCTGCTCTTGCTACAGACAGGCAACATGAGTGTGGTTGGTTTATTTCATAAACAAGCCGGAGGGGGGGCTCATTTCTATCCCCTGTGCAGGGAAGTGATGAGAGTCTGGTACTGGGCCATTTAATATGGGCTGGTTGCTCTCGGCTGTCCATATTCCCAGCATCTAAAACGTCCTTGTGGACAGCCTAAGTCAGTCTCTGTCCAGAGCCCACGAGTGGGAGCTTCTGACTCCAGTGGTCAAAAACCTATTTGACAGATGGGGTCGTCCAGAGTTGCACCCTTTTTTTTTGTGTGGATTTTTTAGTAAACATATTTTATTAATGTTTCGGTAGTTAAAACATACATACATACATTTATTTAACAACCTACAGAATAACAAATAACACTTTAGGTGCTATATGGATAAGATACCTTTCATATTTGCATCACTTATGACAGCATTACTATAGTGTAGTTTTAAATATCCGAGTTCATTTACTAAGGTTGTTGGGTCCTTTCAGACTTTAGTATTTCCTGTTGTTCTATATTACTTTTTTGATCTATGGGATGAAGGATGGGTCTGCTGCCATGGCGTATATACACCAGCGATTCCATCTATTTCTGCCTTTCTCTTGTCGATCTCTTAGATTATAGGTGAGAGTTTCTAAGTACAGTAATATATAGAACATATATACGACTCCATTCTGTTTGCAGAGTAATTGTAAATGGAGTCCACTCTGAAGAAAGAGGGGCTACTAGTGGGGTACCGCAGGGTTCAGTACTGGGTCCAGTCCTTTTAATGTCTTTATAAGTGACATTGCGGAGAACTGGAAGGAAAAGTTTCCCTCTTTGCAGATGACACAAAGATCTGCAACAGGGTTGATACACAAGGAGGTGTGGAAAGGATGAGAAGGGACTTGGCAAGGTTGGAGGAATGATCAGAGTATGGCAGCTTGGATTCAGTGCAAAGAAGTACAAAATAATGCACCTGGAAAACAAAACCCAGGGAAGAATATGCAGGGAGGTAGTAACAACAACAAAATGGAAAGGGACCTGGGGTAATTATATCAGATGACCTTAAGGTTGGCAAGCAATGTGAGAAGGCAGTAGGGAGGGCTGGGATGTATAGGGAGAGGCATCACCAGCAGAAAACAGGAAGTTGTTATCCCCCTGTACAGACAGTTGGTGAGACCACATCTGGAGTACTGCGTCCAGTTCTGGAGACCCCATCTCTGTAAGGACATAGGCAGGATGGAGGCAGTTCAGAGGAGGGCAACTAAAATGGTGCAGGGTCTGCAAGAGAAGCCATATGAGGAGAGGCTAAAGGAGCTTAACATGTATACCCTTGAGGAAAGGAGGGAGAGGGGGGACATGATATAAACATTCAAGTACCTCAGTGGAATCAACAAAGTCCAAGAGGGTAGCATCTTTCAGAAAAAGAGATGTGTAAGAACAAGGGGACACAATTTGAAGATGGGGGATGGCTCAGGGGCAATGTGAGGAAGTATTTTTTCACAGAGAGGGTGGTGGACGCATGGAACAGCCTTCCTGAGGAGGTTTTGGGGTCTAAAACTGTGGGAGAATTCAAGAATGCATGGGACAGACATAAGGCAATTTTTGTGGGGGTAGGGAGAAATAGGCCGTTGGTTAAATAGGATCTGTAGCTTATCCTCTAGGTAGGGAAATGGGCAGACTAGGTGGGCCAAGCGGTCCTTATCTGCTGTCAAAGTCTATGTTTCTATGTACATACCGTAGAGATACAGGTAGTCACCATGGGGATATTTTTTTTTTTTGCATAATATGTTTATTGAGTTTTTTCAACATTAAACAGAGGTAAAATCACACATACACAATAGAAAAACAGTAACAACATTGATTCAACATATACCTATACACCTCCAGTATCTCCCTCGTGTATCAATTTATTAGATTATCCTCTCTCCCTCCCCTCTCCCTCCCCCCAATTTCAAGTAATTAAAAAAAAAAAAAAAAAAAAACACACCGGGATTTTATTTAACCATTTTTATGTTTGCTTGCACGCATGTGCAAGACACATAGTGCCATCATCCGAGATTTCGGAGGTGTGTTACCCCCTCTTCCAATTCAGTCAGTGTGTTGGCAGGCGCGGCCCCTGTAAGCCAATGCATGCTGGAGCTGTCTATGACAAGCTCCAAAATGCAGTGGCATACAGTTGAAAGGGGGAGCTACGCAGTGAGCAGCGATAAGATATTGCCTGCTTATCGCACCCCCCACCACGCCACGCAGGCGTGCACCCCGCACGCACGCACACAGTGGCGACGCACGGGGTGCCTAATCTCGCCGGGCTGTGCTGCGCCTCCCCCGCCCCCCAAAGTTTCAAGTGCCACGCTGGGTGCCCACCCAACGCGGACAACTATCGATATAGCCGACGGGTGCCCAACTCGCCGCTCCACTGTCCTCACCCCCCAGTATTGGGTGCCACGCTGGGAGCCCACCCAGCGCGGCAGTCGATGCTTTGGCCGACGGGGTGCCTAGTCCCTTGTCGGCTGAACGCCTCTAATTGTCCTTGTGCCACGCTGGAGCCCACCCCAGCGTGGCAAGGCACATGTACAAAAAAAACAAACCTGTAAAAACGGTCCCACATAGTCTCCCCTGGCCCCTCCCACAACCCGCGACTCCACCCACTGCGCACTCTGCCTCCTCACACCCCCCACCCCATACTTACCTCCGACCTCGGCGCGACAATCTTCGTGGACTGGGAACACGTCGCACTCTTCAAAGCCGACGCGAACTAGAGGAAATACCAGTAAGCTGTATAATGGCAAGACAGGGGTTTTCAACTTTGTTGCATATCTCAGGCATTTTTTCGAATTTTTGCACCAAATTTTCAACATGGGGTTTTGGGACCCTTCATGAATGATGTCATTGTCATGGCGTTATTCTGGCATCGGCGGTGATTTCCGCAGTCACCGCGCCGAAATCACCTTCAGGACCGATTAACGAAAAACACTGCCAGTGTTCATAAGGGCTCTCACAGTTTATTTTGAAAGTTTGGTGGAAAATTCCAAAACGATTGTTTTAGTTGAAGCTATGCGCAGTTCCTACGCACGCTTGTAAGTTCGCTAATTTTCAATATTTTCACTCCAGATTTTCAACATTGCCATTTTACCACACCTTCTTATGAGTAGTACAGCTGTCATTTTTCACATCTCACCCAAAACGTGTTTCCGCCCATGTAGCGCATAATGGCGCAGTCGAAAAGCAAACCAATGTACTGGACAAATTAAGAAAACCACAGTGACACTGTTCCTGAGCAGAGGTCTTAAAATGGCTATGTTGAAAAATTGGCGAAAAATTCCAACAATGACTGTGGCTATTTGAGCGCAAGGCCAGCAGTTCCTACGCACGTCAGAAGTCGCAAATTTTCAATATTTTCACCCAGATTTTCAACATTGCCATTTTACCACACCTTCTTATGAGTAGTACAGCTGTCATTTTTCACATCTCACCCAAAACGTGTTTCCGCCCATGTAGCGCACAATGGCGTAATCGGTGTGCTAAATCAATGTACGGGACAAATTAAGAAAATCACAGTGACACTGTTCATGAGCAGAGGTCTGAAAATGGCTATGTTGAAAATTTGGTGAAAAGATTCCAAAAAATGACTGTTTTACGAGCGTCGTTGCGCAGTTCCTATGCATGCTCATAAGTTTGCAAATTTAATATTTTCACTCCAGATTTTCAACATTGCCATTTTATTACACTTCCTTATGAACAGTGCAGCTGCCATTTTTCATATGCCGCCCAAAATGTGTTTTTGCACATGTAGCGCACAGTGGTGTGCGAAAGCAATGTTTGGGACAGATTAAGAAAATCAGTTACACTGTTCATGAGCAGAGGTCTTAAAATGGCTATGTTGAAAATTTGGTGAAAAAAGTCCATAAAATGACTGTATTACGAGGGAGCATTGCGCAGTTTCCACGCACCCTCGCAAGTTCATGACTTTGTAATATTTTAAGTCCAGATTTTCACCAGTGGCATTTTTCCACACTGCCTTCTTTACAGTACAGCTGTCATTTTTCACAACATGGTCAAGTGTGTTTCACACTTTCAGCGCAGAGATGTGGTCGCTGTGGAGATCATTGTTCGACAGATAAAGAAAATCACAGTGACACTGTTCATGATCGAGGCACCAAAATGCCTGAGTTGACAATCTGCTGTAAAAAACCCAACCTAATTATATTACGGGTGTGCATTGCACAGTTTCTATGTCGCTCGTGACTTCACCATTTTTTAAATATTTTTACTGCAGATTTGCAACATTGCCATTTTTACACCTCCCCATGAACAGTACAGCTATCATTTTTACATCCTGTTGAATGTTTTGCACCTGTAATTGCTAAATGCCGTAAATAAGCTGTGCATAAGCAGCTTTCGGCTAAGAAACTGATATTCCCCCTGTTCATGAGGTGGGGTCACAAAAAAACCATGTTGAACATTTGGAGTGAAAATACCAATGAATGCCTGAGGTATTAGGGTTTCCAACCATAACGCCCAACCCTGTAGAGAATGACAGGCATCAGGGGTGTGACTTGGGATTCTTGCCTGTAATGCTCATACCATTCCACACCCTGCAGCCAGTGAGAAGCATCGAGGTATGCCTTGGACTCTTCGCCCCCAAAGTTCACCCCATTCTCCTATATCGCACCCATCTCTCTGTATTTCCTAATGGAATGGTTAGCATAAGGACCAAAGACCCTAAGGAACACCGTGACACTTGCCAGTGTCTGCAGGGTGGGTGTACTGAAATTATGCGTGGCCGTTATGCCTGACGACCCATAGGCACACCCCAATGCCTGTCACTCTCTGCAGGGTGGTAGTGGGGTTGGCTTCAGTTCAGTACTTCACTGCCATTACTATTACGCAGCTCTGTAACTTCTACACTACCACTGCCAATGCCAGCAAGCAAACATTCGGCATTGACAAATGCTTGTTTGTGATGCATTTCTTTGGTGCTCCCATGCATATACCAAGTACCTTTTTGCTGAGTCTTTCATCTCCTGGGGGTATATATGAAAGAGCATCAGCTCCTTGGTCAGTGAAACCTGGGGACTGAATATAGTACCTCATGCCCCTTCTATTTCCTTATGAAAGGGGGCCAGGAGTGGGCAGTTCCACACAATGTGAAAGTATGAGGCTTGGGTCTCCCCACATCCTCTCCAGCAGTGTGCAGTGAGGAAGTTCAACCTGTGGACCTGCTGTACAGGGGTAATGAAGAAACATACCAAGCATTTCCATCCAGATTCTCCCCAGGACATGGAGGTAGTGATTTTATGTGTATTTCTACAACTGATTTCCCATAAGCCCTGATCTAGTGGATGTCCCATTTCCTGCTCCCACTTCCTAAATGCTCCTAATAGGGGTACTTTTTTTAGGTCTTGTATCGCTTTATATAGGTTACAGACCGGGGTGTACTGCCCCTGTATTACCTGTTTAACTATTTGAAATAGAGGGTTGGACATGCCCACCTCAAGTTCCTCCACATTCATTTGTCTCAGATATGCTCTAACCAGAAAATATCTGAACATCTCTTTGTTAGGTATTCCAAATTCCTGCATTAGGTTCTGAAATGGCTTAATTCCTGTGCGTAGGACCATCTGTATTGGGAGTTTTAGTCCCTTGCTGAACCAGGTTTTGTATCCAGAGTCCAGGGATGCCAGGGTAAAGTTAATGTGCATATGTATGTGGAGAAGCCATTTTATTTGTTTCATATTTCCCTCGTTTACCCACTTCTATGTTTGTAAGGGGGTGTATATATAAACACTGATCTACATTTATGAAGTGGGTTCAGGGATTGTGTCTCCAGAAGACTGACTTCTACTGGTTGTGTGGGCAGTCCTTCCCTTTCCAGTACCACCCATTGCTGGGCTGGGGTGTGCTTCAGCCAGTTCATGTCTGCTTGTAACTGGGATGCTTCATAATATAAATGGAGATCTAGTAGAGCTAGGCCTCCCTGAGATTTTGGCCTATTTAATGTTGATAATGCTACACTTGGTTATTGTCCATGCCAAAGAAAATCTGAGATTCTTCTGTTCCATGCCTTCCAGGTAGACACTGGGATGGGGAGTGCTAAATTCTGAAAGAGGTATAGGAATGTTGGGAGCACCACCATCTTGACTGTTGCTACCCTTCTTTCTAATGTCATAGATAATACTGACGATTTATCTAGGTCTGTCTGAATTTGTGCATGGAGTGGATCATAATTGGCCTTGTATAGGTAACTAATGGACTTAGTAAGTTTTATCCCCAAGCAAGTCATCTGTGTAAGCCCCCACTCTAATGGGAATTGTGCTTGGATTATTGCGCTTGGGAAATAGTGTATGTCTAGTGCCTCTGTTTTGCTGTCATTGAGCTTGTAGCCTGAGATACTACCATATTGCTCCAGTAGCACCCACACGCATAGGAGGTCGGTCTCTGGTTTAGATAAGTATAACATTATGTTGTCTGCATAGAAGGCAATCCGGTGCTCTGAGTTCTCCCCCACCCCATTATTTCTGTGTGAGAGCATATAGCCTGTGCCAGAGGTTCTATGTAAAGGGTGAAAAGGAGGAGGGAAGAGGACACTTCTGTCTAGTACCTCTCTGTAATGGGAAGGGGGAGGATAGATGTCCATTTGCCCTAACCTGCACTACTGGTGCTTGATAGAGGAGAGCTATCATGTCCCGGAATTGCTGTGGGAAGCCGAATTGTGACAGGGTGGCATTTAAAAAGGTCCATGACACCCTATCAAAGGCTTTTTCAGCATCTAGACTGCGTGCCAGGAGAGGGTAGCTGGTGTTAGTCACCTCTTTTATGATTGCTAGGGATCTTTTGATGCTATGCACCATTTGTCTGGATCTGATGAAACTGGTCTAGTCTGGGTGGATAATACTGGGGAGTATCGAATCCAGTGGTTTTGCAAAGATAGATGTGAATATTCTATAGTCCACATTCAGGACCTATATTGGTCTGTAAGATTCATAGCTATCTAAGGGTTTTCCTGGTTTTGGGATTACTGAGATGGTTGCTTAGCTCCAGGATTGGGGGTGAGGTGAGTTACCCTCTACTATCCAGTTGGCAGCCCTGAGCAGCAGAGGTTCCAGCTCTGTGGAGAGTTTTTTTGTAAAACTGTGCTGTGTAACCATCTGGGCCTGGGCATTTATCAGTTTTTAGGTGTCCTATTGCTGCATGTAGCTCTTCCCCAGTGATGCTGCTCTGAAGCTCATCTTGGGCATTGGCATCTAGTCTTGGCAAATTTAATGGTGCCAAAAAAGATACCACTGATTTGGTGTGTGGGTGAGGGTCAGACCCATATAGTCTCTTGTATTATTTTGCAGTTCCCCTTATGTATCTGCCCTGTTTTGAATTCTGGATATAGTTGCTCTCTGTCTGTATGCCAGGAGCCTTGCTGTTCGAGGACCCCTGTCTTAATATTTCTGGTGCAGGTACATAAATGCCCTCTCTGTTTGTTGGCGGGCTATGTCACCCAGCTGTTTTTTTTAATCTGATTTAATTGTTTTGGGTCTGCCAGTGTACCTAATTGATGCTGGTGTGGTAGAAAGAAGAGAGTTTTGTTCAGTTCCCTTTTGTGTGTCTACCTTTGTTTTTATTGGTAGCATAGCTGATCAGATGTCCCCTTAAAACTACTTTTACCATATCCCATAAGGTTGTTGGTTGTATTTCTGGGGTATCGTTGTGCTGAATTATTTATTTTACATGGTCTGTTATTGTATCTAAAAATTCTGCATTTTTCAGATAACAGGCATTTAGCCTCCAGTCAGTCCTTTTTCTTAACAGGCCCAAGTCTAGCTTTGTTGTAATAGGTGCATGATCAGAATAGGAGATGGGGCCTACCTTACAGGAGATTTCTCTGTTGATGTCCTCTTGTTGCATGAAAATGTAGTCTATTCGACTGCATGTCTGATTGGGGGGGGGGGGGGTGAGGGCTGAAAAGTATGTCTATTCCCTCTGGCCAGGATTAAGTTCTCTCCACACGTCTCCCCATCCCAGTGATGCTAGGGTTCTACGAAAATATTTGTGTGCTGCTGTGGAGTGGGTTTGTTTGGTTGCTGTGATGTCTCTGGAAACATCCATTAGGAAGTTAAAGTCTCTGTCATGACCAGAGTCCCTCTTACATTGACTAGCACCATGTCAAGTAACCTCCTAATGCATGGTGTGTGGGAACCTGGGGGCAGGTATATGTTAGATATGGTTGCTGGGGTTCCGTTTATTTCTCCTTGAACTACTACTACGCAACCTTCTTTATCTTTTATAACCCTAACCTCTTGGAATGCCAGGTGTCTAGCTACTAGTAATGCAACACCTCTATGCTTTCCTGGTTTGTTGGAGGAAGAATAAATGTTTGCATACCCATATTTAACTAGTTTCGCTGATTCCATCAGGTTTGTGTGTCTCCTGTATACAAACTGTATTTGGAGCCTCTCTGCAGATAACAGAGAAGATTTTGGATCGCCTTACTGGGTTATTGAACCCATTCACATTTCTTGAATATATTTTAACCTTTGATCCTGTTGTAAGGGGTCCTTAAAAATTGTGGTTGTCCCAAGTGTGTACTGGGTTACTGTTCTGCCTCTCATCCCCCCTCTCTGTTCAATGGAGATAATCTCTCTACTAGTTCCAACATCCAAATCTTGTAATTTCCCATCATGTAGAAACTTCACATTTAGCATATAGTGTCTAACACTGTAACCATCAAGAGTATTTCTATTTCCATGACACCAATGTAACTGTTTATAGAAACAAAACACACTAACTATATACAGTAACTTTACATCAACTATGGTTTTCCAAGGTGGGGTCCCCTCTCTTAAGGGCCCTTTGACTCAGGAGAATCAGGTGGTTTCTGTCTCCAGCTGAGTCAGGAGGTAAATGGGATATCTGGGTCCTCCGCCTCATTTGGGGTACCAACACCCCAGGGTAGAGAGAGAAATAACAGTGGGGTGGTATGGTCCTTCCTCCCCCCTCCTGCCTTGTTTCTGCAGGGTGAACATCTGACCAGCAGCCAGCCTTTTCCCTACACTTTTGTTCCCCAAACCCGTGCGCCGTGTGGGGACCGTGGTGACTGCCTCAGTCTCCTGTTTCACATTACGGAGCCTGGAACTGCACATGAAAGCCAAAACTGTTTGACAGTCGGCTGCAATAAATTACATTTGCAGATGTTTTGAAGATCTGGCACATGGCGATCTGAACAGACAGTACATGTTTCACAATATTCCTAGAAAAAAAAAACTAATTGGTCACCTGTAATGATAAATAGTTGTTAACTTCATCCGTCTGGAAGAGATGGAGTCAGTCGATATAGAGCCGGGGATATCTTTCTGTTAAACCAATCAGCTGAGCAGTATCTGCATCATAGGGGCAGCACTGCAGTTTGCAGATGTGAAAATTGTAACATACTTTGGCCTTCAGGACATTAAAGCTCTACTGGTTGCAGCATTCATGGATTCTCTTCTCATTGTCTCTGCTCTGTATGACCCAGGCTGCAACAACGAGTCAACACTAATTGATGGCTAACAGTGTGTCTGCTGCTGTTATACTACAGGATAGCTTGGGGGGCTATCTTTAAATGGGAGCTAGTTGGGTGAACATAGTTAAGACTGGAATTGGCATATTAACCTCAATGTGCAGTGTGCCGGCTGTTTCACACTAAGTCGGTTGTATTATGTTACCTAGCTCTCCCACTCTGAAGCCCCTGATCAGCTCCGGTATGGCCCTTCAAGGGGACATTTATGAGCTGTGCCCATCATAAACTGACAGACCATAAAAGGCTCTTTTAAATGAGATATTGCACGTACCCGTGGCGGTCAGCAGTCCGGGGATATTGATGACGATCTATGCCTAAAATGTACCCTTATGTAACTATTACTGTGCTACCCAATGTATATCTTGTTTTGCTCCTGTACACCTGTATTATGTCTGTGCATTTCTGCATATTGTAACCAATGTCCTGTGCTCTCCCGGGCCATGCCTGAAAATAGGCAGGTCTGTTGCCTAGTGCACTTACCCGGTTACCAAAAGCTAATAAATAAATAAATAAATAACTAGGGTGGAAAAAGGGGCACCTGGAAGAGGTGTAGTTTATGAGTAGGACAGCAAGAGAGTTTATGGTTGGGGGGGGGGGTTAAGGTATCTGAGAGAATAAGGGTAAGTAGTGTGGAAAATAGTTACAGAGGGTAGTTTAATCTGACGGTCCTCTGCTGCGGTGGCTTTACCTCAGAGGCCATTCCTATCTGCCTTTATCTGCAGTGCGTTTCTTGCCCCAAGGGGAGAGATCTGTGTAATGTGGGGAATTATTTTCATTGGGAGAGATCATTGTTTCAGATTTACTGGTAGTCAAGCTAGGGGCATGTGTGAATGAGGAATTCTTGCTCCTCTGTCCCCTACGAGCCCTGTCTAGTGGATTGGGCTGTTTAGGGGTTTTGGTCATGCAGGCGTTGGGGGTGGGGGGAATGATTTCCCTCTGATCACGGGTGCATCCCATCTCCCTCCCTCCGTTGTTATTTTCCTTTGGGAAAGTATTAGCATGCATGATGTGGTCTCCTCCCCCCCCCTTTTCCTCCCCTCTGCCCACCGCCAGATTTCATCCACTTTACATTTCTGTTCCTAGAGCCACAATGAGATCTCTCAATGTGTCTATCATCTTTGTTTCCCTCTTTTCAAATTATTTGTTGGAAATGTCTAATGTCTGCATTAATCCTTCAAGAGATTGGGAGTCACTTCCCAGCAGTGTGGGGGGTTGTACATCTGGCAGAGACTGGGGGAAACATGTCAACACGCTCATTTAGAGCTCTGGCATTAATTTCTTGACTGACTTTTCTGGGCTGATATGAGAGAGCTTTCCTCCCCATCACGTGTGCCCGCTATTGCATACATCATCCCTCCTGTGTTACTATGACAACTGGGCAACGCATACAATAACCGGGCACACCCTGTGGCCGCCATATAAAATCCTGCCCCCTCTGTGCTAACAGTAGCCCTGCTGTCCCCCACCCTCACTTACCTCGTTGGGCTGGTGGTCAGCAGAATCTCCGTCCTGCAAGATTTTCCAAATTCCTGGCTATGCCCAGCTTCTCTAGTATGAATATCCAGTCCTCCTAGTTAGCAAGGAAGGGAAAAGTAGCTGTCCAGGTTTAACCCATGAGTAGTGGTTTTTATTTATTTTTATTTTTTTTTTAAGAAAATGAGAATAAAAGATGTTTTTCCCCTTGAGGCTGTATGAGACCATTATGTAGATTTGTCTTTCATGGTTTCCTCATTATTGCTCAGGTCTCCTGGTCCCACTGTCTCTCTCTGTGCTACGGTTGCCTTCTGGATCTGACCGCCTGGTGATTGTTTTTTTTTTTTATGTTTTTTGTTTCCTGGGCATGCTGGTGCCTTTTGGAGTTTACTTCAGTCCATTTTGCCCGTGAGGCCTCCGGTGAAGCTGCTGCTCTGTGGTTGCTGCCCAATGAAACCTTTTTTAATTAAGTCTTTTTCCGTTTCCATTGTTGTCTCAAAGGTGACATGGCCCTATGGGTAAAAAAAATAACAGCTTTGCCGGGTAGAGGGTCTGGAATTTAAGCTGCTGCTGCCTCAAGATCTGCATCAGGGGAATGTAGGCACGTCTCTGCTTCATGGTCTGGAGTGGGTAGTCATTATCAAAAAAACACCTGGTTTTGTCCAAAGTTTACCACCTTCATCTTCTATGTTCTCATTAAAATTGCCTGCTTCACTTTGTAATTGAGGAATCTTATGATGATGGAGTGTGGCCGAGCCTCTGGATCTGTTGGGCAAGGGCCAAGAGCTTGGTGCACGCGTTCAATCTCCACGTGTCTCTCCAGATCAAGCTGCAGTACTTGCCTGAATAATGTGAGCACAAAGGTTTCTATGTCCTGGCCCTCTGCACACTCTGGTATTCAATAAAGCCAAAGGTTATTCCGTCTTGTACGGCTCTCCGCAGCCTCCTGCCTTTCCTGTATTTTACCACAGATCAATTGCAGTTGTTTTACTGTGGCTTCTAGACTGTCCCTTGTCTGTCCGTGATGGTGATCTGTCCACTTAGTGAGGGTGCTTATATCGGTGGCTAAGTGCTCAAACTTGTAAGCCACATCTGTTCTGAATGCTCTTGGCTCGCTTAGGATTTTTTTTTTTTTTTCAGCTTGCTTTCTGGTGGGTGAGCCCCGGTCCCAGTCTACTGAAGCAATTGATACTAAGGCTTCTAATGCTCTGAGTTGTTCAGATCGCACTTCCACTGTTTGCTCTCCTGTAATCCTTCTGCCTTCTTTTTTGGATCTGACTTCCCCATACTTGCTCTGATGTACTCCCATCACTGAAGTTTGTGTTTTTCTTTAGATTTGGTCTATTGGAGGGAGCTTGTTTAGGAGGGCCACTGCGGTGCTAAAGAACTAGTCCACCATTAAGAGAGTGACGTCACTGGAAGTCCCAGAGTTACACCTTTATGCGTCCCCACACAACACAAAATTGCCGCTTTTCTTCTCGCTAGATCCAGGGCCTAGAGTTTTCTGGCAAAATGCGTTGTCCCTCTCTTGGAAAGGGAGGTTCCTCTATGTCTTCCTTCCCTTCCCGCTCCTTCAGAGGGTCCTGATCAAGCTTCAGATGGAAGGCGCCACCATTATCACGATCGCCCCCTCTTCTGACTTTGTCAGATCTGGTTCCCCTTGCTTCAACAGCTGGCCGTGGATCCTCTGGTCTTCCTGCTCCTATGTACAGGCTTGCTGTCCCAGAAGCAGGGCACTCTGGTCCATCCAGACTTCATGTCTCTCCATCTCTGTGCATGGCTCCTGAGAACATCGCCATTTCCCAGTTTGGGGTGTCTCCTAGAGTGGCGGATGTCCTAGTGACGGCCAGGAAGCCCTCTACCAGGGCCACTTACTCTATGAAATGGAAGTGCTTTGCTCTTTGGGCTGCATTGCACCAGTTGGATCCCTTCACCAGTCAAGTGGATCAGGTACTGGGTGCTGGAGTACCTGCTGTTCCTTTCAGACTTGGACCTGTGGTACTCCTCGATTAAGGTACATCTTTCTGCTATCTCTGCATACCATGTACCTGTAGAAGGTCACACCTTCTTGAGGTGCATTCTGTGTATTTGAAGTCTCCCATCTAGAGAACATACAGAACACCAGGAGGAAGGAGCTACTGGTACAACTAAAACTTCTCTACTGGGACTAAGAACTAGAACTCTTGTACTGGGACCTTCAATTTAGGGTATTAAAAAAAAAAAAAGAGTTGTGTGTTTGTCAGAGGTAGTTGAAGTAAATTGTTATCTGTTATCTGTGTACTTACCTAGGTGCTTGTCATAGGTGTCAGAAGGGAATTGTTATCTGTGAAATTAACTAAGTGTAGAAAGATTTGCAAAGTAGGGAGAGTGGCTTAACTAGAAGGAGCCAGGTTAAAACCAGATTTAAACACTGCCCTAGATAGCTTCTGCCAGAGAACAGACAGAACACCAGGAGGAAGGAGCTTCTGGTATAACTAAAACTTCTCTACTGGGACTATATATATGCTTGTATTTATGTTTATATTATTGCATCTGCTCATTTAGAAAGTTTTTTTGTATATGTCTGTTATTGTACCTTAATGTTGTTTCCCGACCTATCAGGTCCATCTTGTAAATGAGCTTTGCTCAATGATGTCCGCCTGAATAAATAAAGATTTTGATTGATTGATATTGCCCTCCTTCCCTTCCCTCCATCCTAAACCAGTTCTACTTTTATAGGCACAGGATTTAACTGGCAACTGCAACTTCCTGTTTGGGAGCAGGAAGTGAGTGATCACAGAGCCACCAAAGACTCACCATCCTAGAAGGACAAGAGTAGCTGTCTGTCCCCCCTAGCTACTGGAGGTCTGACTCTGAGCAAATAAGGAGACTACTGAGAAATATAGGAACTTCTTGTCTCTGAATAGGAAGATCAGGAACTAAAAGGGCACAGAGGCAGTAAGTAAGTAGGGAGAGAAAAAAAAAAAAAAGAAATAAACAGAGGAAAGAGTAAGTATTCCAAACAACAGTTAGGGGGCCAGAAAAAAGACATGATGGGAGTGGTGCAGTGCAGTGGCTGTGGAGCAGCAGTTTTCCGGGAGACGTTCTGGAGGATGCAGTGTTGTCCCATCTGCAGGCACCTCTCTGGGCTGAGGGAGGAGGTTGCTCATCTCCAGGCTGAGTTGGCCAGGATTTGTGGGATCTCCTCTCCCACCCAGGATCCACAAGGGTCACTGCCGTTGCCTCAGAGGTTGCCAAGAAAGAGGAGCAGTTGGACCACAGTGGGCTCAGGGAGGGTGAGGGTGGTGGAACAGAGGCGCATCCCTCCAGTTGTACCTCTCCACAATTTCTATGCCGTTCTGGAAAAGTGTGGTTCCTCTATGGAGGCACCCACAGTAGAGACCAAGGGGGATGCTGGGAACCTCCACAAAGGAGGCCCACAGGAGGGTGGCATGGGACCCCACAGGGGAAGAAAATAGCTCCTGGTGGGGGACTCCACTGTTAGGAAGGTAGAACTGGGAGAGGGAGGTAAGTTGCCTGCCTGGCGCCATGGCTTGGAGGGACAGGGAGCGAATCCTCAGGATCGCAGGAGCAGCTGCACAGGGGAGGGAGCTGGATGTCATTGTCCACCTAGGGAAAAATTACCTGGCTAAGAAAGGATCAGAGCAGTGTAAGAAGCATTTGTGGAGATGGGGAGGGGGCCTTAGACAAATAGCACACATGGTAACCTTCTCGGAGGTGCTGCCTGTCTATGGCACGGGTGAGGTTAGGGTGCTCCACACCATGGGATTCAATCAGTGGTTGAAAAACTGGTGCAGAGCTCAGGGATTTGGCTTCATTGGGGACTGGGGGTCCACCTGGAGGGATGCAGGCCTATACTGGCGTGATGGTCTGCATCTGTCCAGGAGGGGAACCAGTCTCCTAGGTGATAGGTTTAAATACTTCATTGGCACGCATTTAAACTAACCAAGGGGGGAGGCACTGGAAAGGAGCAGGGAAATCCTAGCCCCCCCAAAAAAATCGGGGTACTAAGTGAGGTAGACACCAACATAGAGATGTCGATAGGGAGAAGCGCAAGGGTAAATGGAGAAAGTGACAAAAACAATAAGAACAGGGATGGGGCAAAAAGGGGTAAGGCCATCAAGAAATGGAGGGTAATGAGTACCAATGCCCGTAGTCTGGGCAGCAAGCTGCCTAAACTGGTGGCCTTGATGGAAGAGGGATGCCTGGATATCGTAGCAGTCACAGAAACATGGTACACAGAGAACCATGACTGGGATGTTAACATACCAGGGTACACAACCTACAGGAGAGACAGGGAGATCAGAAGCGGGGGGAGTAGCTCTCTATTTAAGGGAAGAGATAAAAGCAACTGAACAAAAGCATAAACAGGGAGGAGAGGAGGCACTGTGGGTCACCTTAGAGACTGGAAATGGCACCACAATCCGCACAGGGGTTGTGTACAGACCCCATGTCAGGGGGAGGGAATGGACAAGGATATGATAGAAGGCATACTTAGGATGGCAGAAGAAAGGGAGATACTGTTGATGGGGACCTTAATATGCCAGATGTTAACTGGAACACCTTTGCTGCAGCCACATCCAAAAGCAGGGCCATTCTTGATGCCCTTCAGGTGGCATGCCTTAAACACCTAGTTTTGGAACCCACTCTTGAGGGAGCAACCTTAGACCTTGTACTCTCAAATGGGGACAGTGAGAGGGTCTCAGGTCTAGAAGTGGGTAGCCATTTGGGAACAAGTGACCACCAAACAGTGTGGTTCACGATAAACTCAGCTACAGAGTCAAGCCATACAAAAGTGAGGGTTCTGGAGTTCAGGAGGGCTGACTTTGGCAAGATGGGAGAGTGCCTTAGAAAAGCACTAGCGAACAGGCTAGAAGGAGGGGTGGAGCAACAATGGGGAAATATCAAAACTGCCATCACAGAGGCAACAAGCCTTTGTGTGAAGCAAATAAATCAAAATGAAAGAAAAAGCCACTATGGTTCTCAAAAGAGGTGGTGGTGAAGGTTAGGGAGAAAAAGATAGCATTTAGGAAGTATAAAGGAAACACAGAAGGAGCAGGACAGAGAACTGTACCAATTAAGGCAGAAGGAAGCAGGGAGGGTAGTCAGAATAGCAAAGGCACAAACTGAGGAAAAGATTGCCAACTCGGTTAAGAAGGAGGATAAAACCTTTTATAGGTATATCAGGGAGCGTAGAAAGACAAAGGGAGGGATAGTGCGGCTGAATAGAATGGATGGTGGGTGGGCAGAGAGTGACAGTGAAAAATAGGATACTGAATGAATACTTCGTTCAGTATTCACAAAAGAGGAAGTGGGGAGGTGCCTAATCCAATTAACAGAAGCACTCTGGAGAGGGGGTCGATCCCAGTCCTTTCATAAGAAGAAAGGGTTCTGAAAGAACTCTAAAACTGAATGTGGACAAAGCAATGGGGCCTGATGGGATTCATCCCAGAATTCTAAAGAACTAAGGGTAGAACTAGTGACACCACTGACTACCCTCTTTAACAAATCATGGGAGGATGGGGTGGTACCCGAGGACTGGAGGAGGGCAGATGTGATTCCCTTCACAAAAGTGGGAGCAAGGCAGAAGCAGGAAACTACAGACTTGTTAGTTTAACCTCAGTGATAGGGAAAATGATGGACTCACTTCTGAAGGAAAGAATTGTCGAGTATCTAGAGGCCAGAGGGGCACAGGACCCTAGGCAGCATGGATTCACAGCGGGAAGGTCATGCCAGACGAATTTGATAGATTTCTTTGACTGGGTGACCAAAGTAGTAGATCAGGGAGGGGCTGTGGAAATGGCCTACCTAGACCTTAGCAAGGCATTTGACACAGTCGCACACAAAAGATTAATATACAAGTTAGCCAGCCTGGGAGTGGGTCCCAAGATGACAGCCTGGGTAAAGAATTGGCTGGAGAATAGGACACAGAGAGTAATAGTAAATGGAGTCCACTCAGAAGAAAGGGGGGTTACTAGTGGGGTACCGCAGGGTTCAGTATTAGGACCGGTCCTTTTCAGTGTCTTTATAAGTGACATTGCAGAGGGACTGGAAGGAAAAGTATGTCTCTTTGCAGATGACACAAAGATCTGCAACAGAGTTGATGCACAAGGTGGGGTGGAAAGGATGAGAAGGGACTTGGCAAGGTTAGAGGAATGGTAAGATGTATGGCAGCTTAGATTCAATGGTAAGAAGTGCAGGGTAATGCACCTGGGAAACAAAAACCCAGGGGAAGAGTACACAATGGGGGGTGAGATACTAACAACAACAAAAATGGAAAGGGACCTGGGGGTAGTCATATCAGATGACCTAAAGGTGGGCAAGCAATGTGAGAGGGCAGCAAGGAGGGTTGGGGGATACTGGGATGCATAGGAGAGGCATCACCAGTAGAAAACAAGAAGTTATTATCCCTCTGTACAGACAGTTGGTGAGACCCCATCTGGAGTACTGCGTGCAGTTCTGGAGACCCAATCTTCGCAAAGACATAGACAGGATGGAAGCTGTCCAGAGGAGGGCAACTAAAATGTTGCAGGGTCTGCACCGGAAGACATATGAAGAGAGACTAAAGGAGCTTAATATGTATAGCCTCGAGGAAAGGAAGGGGGGGCATGATGAAACTTTCAAGTACCTCAAGGGAATCAACAAAGTCCAAGAGGGTAGCATCTTTCAAAAGAAAGTGGTGTTCAAGAACAAGGGGCACAATTGGAAGATGGGGGGCTCAGAGGTAATTTAAGGAGGTTTTTTTCACAGAGAGGGTTGTGGATGCGTGGAGCGGCCTTCTGGAGGAGGTTGTGGAGTCAAAAACAGTGGTGGAATTCAAGCATGCATGGGACAGTCATAAGGTCATTGTAGGGGGTTGGGGTAGGAAGAAGTAGGCTGCTGGTTAACTAGGATCTGCAGCTTATCCATTAGGTAGGGAAATGGGCAGACTGGGTGGGCCAAGCGGTCCTTATCTGCCATCAAATTCTATGTTTCTACTGTATGTTTCAAGACAGAGGCAGGAAACTACAGACCTGTCAGTTTGACCTCTGTGGTAGGGAAAGTGATGGAATCACTTCTGAAGGAAAGAATTGTTGAGTACCTAGAGGCCAGTGGGGCACAGGACCCAAGGCAGCATGGGTTCACAGCGGGAAGGTCATGTCAGACGAATCTAATTGATTTCTTTGACTGGGTGACCAAAGTGGTAGACCAGGGAAGGGCTGTGGACATGGCCTACCTAGACTTTAGCAAGGCATTTGACACAGTCCCACACAAAAGATTAATAGTCAAATTAGCCAGCCTGGGAGTGGGTCCCAGGGTGGTAGCCTGGGTAAAACATTGGCTGAACAACAGGACACAGAAGGTAATTGTAAATGGAGTCCACTCTGAAGAAAGACGGGTTACTAGTGGGGTACCACAGGGTCCAGTACTGTGTCCAGTCCTTTTTAATGTCTTTATAAGTGACATTGCAGAGGGACTGGAAGGAAAAGTATGCCTCTTTGCAGATGACACAAAGATCTGCAACAGGCACAAGGAGGCGTGGAAAGGATGAAAAGGGACTTGGCAAGGTTGGAGGAATGGTCAGAAGTATGGCAGCTTGATTCAGTGCAAAGAAGTGCAAGTAATGCACCTGGGAAACAAAAACCCAGGGAAGATTACACAATGGGGGGTAGTAACAACAAAATGGAAAGGGACCTGGGGGTAATCATATCAGATGACCTTAAGGTTGGCAAGCAATGTGAGAAGGCAGTAGGGAGGGCTGGGGGGATACTGGGATGTATAGGGAGAGGCATCACCAGCAGAAAACAGGAAGTTGTTATCCCCCTGTACAGACAGTTGGTGAGACCCCATCTGGAGTACTGCATCCAGTTCTGGAGACCCCATCTCCGCAAGGACATAGACAGGATGGAGGCAGTTCAGAGGAGGGCAACTAAAATGGTGCAGGGTCTGCAAGAGAAGCCATACGAGGAGAGAGAGTAAAGGAGCTTAATATGTATACCCTTGAGGAAAGGAGGGAGAGGGGGGACATGATAGAAACGTTTAAGTACCTCCGTGGAATCAGCAAAGTCCAAGAGGGTAGCATCTTTCAGAAAAAGAGATGCGCAAGAACAAGGGGACACAATTTGAAGATAGAGGGGGGACAGCTCAGGGGCAATGTGAGTATTTTTTCACAGAGAGGGTGGTGGACGCATGGAACAGCCTTCCTGAGGAGGTTGTGGGATCTAAAACTGTGGGAGAATTCAAGAATGCATGGGACAGACATAAGGCAATTTGTGGGGGGTAGGAAGAAATAGGCCGTTGGTAAAAAGGATCTGCAGCTTATCCTCTAGGTAGGGAAATAGGCAGACTACGTGGGCCAGGCAGTCCTTATCTGCCGTCAAAGTCTATGTTTCTATCTAGGATCCTATCCCGGCTTGGGACCTCAATTTTATGTTGGAAAATACTTAAGCTGCCTCCCTTTGAACCGTCCATGTCTTGCGAGCTGCACTTTCTGTTGTGTAAAGCGTTATATATAGTTGCTATTACTTCTGCTTGAAAGATTTCCAAGCTTCAGGCCCTGATGTGTAAAAGGAGCCTTATTTGATTTTTCACAAAGACAGAGTGTCTGTGTGAACCAACCCTAAGTTTCTTCCTAAGGTTGTGTCTGAGTTTACTTTGAATCAATTTATCCACCTGCCTGTTTATTTTCCAGAGCATTCCGATCAAGGGGAGGCATTGCTCCATCCCTTAGATGTGCATCGAATTTTGCGGTACTGTACACACCATACTAAAGACTCCTGGAAGTCTAATCAGCTATTTGTTGTGTTCGCACCAGGAAAAGAGGGCGCTGCAGAGTCCAAACAGTGCCTAAGTGGTTAGCCAATTGCATTGTCTATTGTTACCAGAAGTACGGTAAGGAACTTTTGGGTATGGTTAAGGACTATTCCACCAGGGGTATAGCCACCTCGGTAGCTTGTTTCAGAAATGTATCAGCTGCTGACATTTGCACTGCTGCTACCTGGAGCATTGTCCACACCTTCACCAAACATTATAGTCTGGACATCGCCTCTAAGCATCGTGCCAACTTCGGCCTCGCTATTCTTCAGGGCCTTCTTTCATAGGCCATCGGTTTTGCCTTTGCTCAGCCTGTCCGTCTGTAGTTGTCGGTACTGCTTGGGACTCTGTCCTACTGATGATGGCCTGCTGCAAGAGATACCCTTGAAGTAAGATAGTACAGTTACATAAGAAATTACCATGACAGTAGATCTTCGAGAGGATCTCTTGCAGCAGGCCCTACTTTCCCTCCTTCCCCCTTTTCATGTCTCTCTCATGCCTCTTCCATAGAGGTGAGCCTTCTGCTTCTCATTTATATGTACGCTTTCGGGTTACCTCGGAATCCTCCTTGGTTCCCCCAGATGGCATCCAGCTTTTGGTTTCCAGCCGGAGAACTGAGGAAGGTATGGGGGCCGCCCGCCTTTATAGGATTGGCTGACGTCTGAGGTGGGTGGCTCCCTCTGGTAGACTGCTACCTAGAAAGTTGCATGTGATCCTAGTACCTAGCCGCTGTAGTCTTACCGGTGATGGCCTGCTGCAAGAGATCCTTTCGAAGCTCTACTGTTACGGTAAGTTCTTACATAACTGTACTTTTTGGAAATTGTTCATAGAAGTTGACGGCAGATAAGGACTGCAAGGCCCATCCCGTCTGCCCATTTTTTCTACCTTATGAGTGTGCCATAGGCCTTTACTCTGTCAATGACCTATCTATTCATACTCATCTGTATTGCTCCATTTTGCCTATCCCATGCCTGTTTGAAGCCCTGCACTGTATTCATACCTATCACTTCCTGAGGTAGGCTGTTTCATGCATCCACCACCCTTTCTGTGAAAAAGAATTGTAGGGACATGGATGTGTTGTTCATCCACACTGTCTGGCAGGTATCCTTGCTGCTTTAAATCTTGCCGGAAGGTCTTCAAGCTGGCTCCTCCCACCCACCCGGGTGGTAAAACTCTCGGCTCTGCCCCATGACGCCAGATCTTCCTTACCGCTTGGAAGCTCAGGTTCCCTCCTTAACGCTCTGCGTATAAGACTGGTTCCTAATTCTTCGGTTTTCCGAATTTAAAAGTTTTTTGCTTAAAAGACTTCGGTCTTCTATCCCTCTCGGCTGCGATGGACAAATCGACTCCGGTTTTCGGCGGTGCCCTTGTGGGCAGAAGATGTCTCGGACGGATCTGCACTCCACGTGTGTGTACTGTTTAGGCCTCGAGCACGACCCGCAGGCTTGCGACCTGTGCTCTTCCTTCTCAGCCTACGTCCTCGAAGACCGTGCCGCCAGTTTACAACTAGGGCGCCCCGAGAAATGTTTTCCTCCGGTTAAGTCAAAAGAGGCCCGGTCGGCGGTTTCCGCGGCGGCGGGCTCGGCGGATCAGCTAGAGCAGATGATCGCTCAAGAGGAGGCGGGCAGGGCCGCATCTTTCTCGACTGTGGCTTTTATTCCGCTTCCTGGGTTCCTCTTACAGCTTCCTTTAAGGAGTTGTCTGTCCCTCTCCACTAGGAGAGGGACCAACGCCTGCTGGACTCTTCTTCTCGGTCCAAGAAGAAAGACAAGGGTAAGTCTTCGCCGACGCCTCTTGGGAGCGGGAAAGGTCCATCTCCCGAGTTTCGGCCATCGACTTCGGGTCGCATCGCTCGCCCGCCACTGGTCTCACGGTGTCCCCGCCAGGTCAGTTGACCGAGACTCCCCGTCGCGCAGTCAAGATCTTTTCTGACCGTGGACGGTTGTCGATCGCGGGTTTAAAATCCCTCTCCCGTTCCCCTGTGGGAGTTGAGGATCCCGTGGGCTTGCCAGTGCCTCCGGTTCTGGAGCCCTTGGGTGTTCCCTCCGAGTCGAGGGAGGAGCCGGTTCCACCCGTCCCCTCTCTGCACCGTCCTCAGAAAAGCCGAGGTTCTCAGTCTCGGACTTCTTCGCGGTCCAGCCGATCCCGCCATCATAGGCGGTCTCGGCACCGTGGTAAGTGGCGCCGCCGCTCGTCCTCTTCCTCCTCCTCGGATGAGAGGGAGGCCACAGTTGCGCCGATTATACTTGGACTATGTGGCAACAGTTTCTTCTGACTCGGGAATAAGCCGACGCCGGCCGCCTTTCCCGCCATTAAGTGGTTGTCACCGAGCGGCCGAACCCGAGGAGCCTGTTGTCAGGCCGGTTGTTCGCCAAACCAGCTGCTCCACCAATCCGTGGAACCTCCGCCCACAGCCGCTGGTTTGGGGCTCCACCAAGAATTCTCGGTCGGCTCAGGGTCTGCCCCATAGGCTGTCGGTCACCCTCACTCCCGATCGCCCTCGGCAGGTGGAGGGTGGCTCAGGCCTGAGGCAGCTCTTTGCGGACTCTTCAGAGTCCGACGACGATTCCTCCTTTTTCTCCAAGCGAGTGGACTTGGAGTCCTCTGGAGGTCAGTTGCTGGATGACAGCCCTTCGTCCTTCCTGGGGTTGCTCAGACTCATCTCGGAATCCACCGGGATGCAGCTCGAGCCCGTATCCAAGCGGGCCAAGTATCCCCTCACGGAGATATTGGACCGAGGGGATTCCCCTACGGAGGCCTTCCCTGTGGCTGAGGCCATTGTGGGCCCGGCCTTGGAGCTCTGGCAGCGCCCGCTTCCTGCCCTGCGCCTTCGGCCAGGATGGCCAGGAAGTATGCGGTCCCTACCGTTCCCTGTCCGTTTCTTGAACATCCTCGCCGAGGGGTTGTTATCGACAGCGCTCGCGTGCCGGAAACGCTAGGACGTGGACAACCTCCCGACAAGGAGTCCCAAGAAATTGACTATGCCGGGTGAAAGTCTATGCTGCGCCCTCCCTGGCCTTCTGCCAGGCCAGCTTGGCCGCATTGATGGAACATTTATTTCACGCCTGTTGGGCTCCTGGACGAGGTGGTCCTCATCTCCGGCTGACCTGCAGACCACGGTTAAGCAGGTGCGGACCAGGGCAGGCAGTGCCAAGCAGCAACTTCAGACTGCTTTGGACATCGGTGATTCATCGCGCCAGGTCAGTAGTGGCTGCAGTGGCTATGCGCTGGCATGGCTGAGGATATCCACCTTCACAGCGGATACCCAGCACAAATTGGCGGATGTCCCCTTCTTCGGCCCTGGAGTGGAAGGTCACCTCCAGAGGATCGAAAAGTCCAATGCCACCTTGGACTCGATATCATCCGCTCAGAGGGACAAGGGCCGCAGACCTCAACCCAAGCCCTTTCGTCCGTCTGTGCCGCCGGCACACCTGGCCCAGTAACATCAGGGCCAGCAGGCTCGCGCTTGACGCCCCAAACCTCAGCCTGCGGCTTCCTCCTCCAGGAAGCAGGGAGGTAAAGGCCCAGGCGGTCCCTCAGCCGGTCCCTCCTCCAAGCCTGCACAGTGATGGGTTGAGGGGTGTCGCCCCCAACCTCGTCACCTCACCCCAGGTTCCCTCCATGGGGGGACGGCTCTGTACTTCCTTTCCGCCTGGTCTGCTATTACCACAGACAGGTGGGTGTTGGAGGTGGTAGGAAAGGGCCTGCCTCTGGAGTTCGAGCAGGCCCCACCCTTCAGAGCCGTCGCACCTCGGGGGGCCTCGGGGTCCGAAGCCTCGCTGTCAGCTCGCCGAGCCGATGTCGCTCTCCTCCTCGAGAAGGAGGTGATAAGAGAGGTGGCGGACCCTCCCTCAAACCCGGGGTTCGTGTCCAGGTACTTCCTAGTTCCGAAACGGACGGGGGGGCTGGCGCCCCATTCTCGACCTACACAACCTGAAAAAGTTCCTAAGGTCTCGAACCTTCAGGATGGTCACTCTGGCTCAGATAATCCTATTCTTGGAACACGGCGTGTGGTTCTGCTCTCTGGACCTACAGGACGCGTTCTTTCACGTCCCTATCCGTCCGTCCCATCAAAAGTTCCTTCGCCGAGCAGAAGGTTCCCTTTTGAGTTCCAAGCCATGCCCTTCGGCTTATCTCCAGCTCCCAAGGTCTTCACCAAATGCATGGCAGTGGTGACAGCATTCCCGCGGGCGCCGAGGGGTCGCTGCCTCACCTGGACGATTGGTTGATAGCAGCCCCTCCAGATGAGGAGGTGGAGCGGTCCAGAGACCTGGCCTCCAGGTTTGCTCTCAGGTCGGCCTCCTCATCAACGAGGCCAAGTCGGAACTCGAGCCGAAGCAGATGATTCTTTTCATTGGGGCAGAGCTCAACTCTCTTCGAGCCAGAGCACGGCTCCCGGCGGACAGGGCCGAGGTTCTTTCCTCCTTTGCCCAATCATTTCTGGTTGGGCAATTGCGCCCTGCCCGGGACTTCCTGTGCCTCCTGGGTCTCATGGCAGCCTGTACCAGCGTGGTCCGTTGGGCCCGCTGGAACATGCGCTGCTTCAGTGGGGCTGGCCACCAGTGGTCCCAACGCTGCATCCATTGGACCAGCTAGTGATGTTACCAGGGATGTGGAACGCCTCCAGTGGTGGACCGCTCCAGTTCATCTGCAGGAGGGCATCCCGCTTGTCCGCCTCAGCCGACTGGTCTCTATCGACCGATGCCTCTCTGATGGGTTGGGGTGCCCATCTGGGAACACCGAGCGCACGGCCTCTGGTCCCCGCGGGAGTCCCGATGCCACATCAACCTGCTGGAGCTCTGAGTGGTCCGCCTTGCTCTCACCGCCTTTGCTCCGTTTCTTCGGGGTCAAGTGGTCGGGTCCAGACGGACAGTACCACGACCATGTACTATCTAAACCGCCAGGGCCGGACGCGCTCCATGCTCCTATGCAAGGAAGCTCTCCGCATCTGGTCACTCGTGCGCAGCCTGGAGGCGGATCTCCTAGCCATTCATGTGGCAGGAGCCTCCAACATCCTGGCCGATGCCCTAAGCCGGATAGGGGCTACCTCCCACGAGTGGTCTCTCCTGCTGGAGGTAGTACGAGATCTATTCTCCCATTGGGGCACACCTCAGGTGGACCTGTTTGCCTCCAGGGAGAATGCGAAGTTGAGGCTGTTCCATGCCCTGCCCCCCTCAGCAGGGCTCTCTGCAGGGGGATGCCTTCTCGAGGCCGTGGACACCGGGCCTCTTCTACGCCTTTCCCCCGCTTCCCTTGATGCACAAGGTGCTGCTCAAAGCAAGGAGGGACAAGGCGCAGGTGATTCTGATAGCCCCAGACTGGCCCCGCCAGTACTGGTACCCAGATCTCCTCAGCCTCAGCTCCAGGCTTCCGAGGCAGCTTCCAGCTCGCCCGGACCTGCTCTCAGTCAATCAGGGGAAGGTATTCCATCCGGACCTTCAATCCCTGCACCTGATGGCCTGGTTCCTGAGCGGCTAGAGTTCCAGGCCTTGGGTATTTCCGACGAGGTCCTCAACGTAGTTGAGGCGTCCCGTAAGGAGTCGACTAGAAAATGCTACGCCTTCAAATGGAAAAGGTTTTCCATTTGGTGTCAGGGCAAGGGCCTGGACTCTTCCTCCTGTTCCTTGGCGAGCATATTGGACTACCTGTGGTCCCTTTCTCAGCAAGGGCTTAGGTCGACGAACCTTAAGGTGCACCTGGCAGCCATCTCTGCTTACCGGGCGCGGGCCGGAAGCAGTCGGTGGCGCAGGAGAAGGTGGTCTGGCGTCAAGGCCTTGATCACATTTCCTCCCGTGCGAGAACCTCCACCTCCTGGGATCTACTGCTGGTACTGGCAAAGCTCATGGGCAAGCCATTCGAACCAATGCACAGGTGTGAACTCTCTCACCTGTTGTGGAAGACCGCCTTCTTGGTGGCTATCACGTCAGCCAGAAGGATGGGAGAGCTCCAGCGCCTGTATCGAGTCTCCTTATCTGGTCTTCCACAGTGACAGAAGTTGTCCTGCGCCCCCACCGAAATTCCTTCTGAAGGTGGTGTCGGAGTTTCACATTAACCAGGTGTTGACTCTGCCGGTGTTCTACCCCAATCACACCCTGAGGCCGAATATAGGCTTCATACTGACCCTAGAAGGCGCCATTATAAGGAGCCACGGCTGAAATTGGAGAGGTTCGCCAGCTGTTTGTCATCTCACGCTGAAGCCACATCTGGCAGACCTGCAGCAAGCGGACGATAGGCAGGTGGGTCACCTCCTGCATAGATCTCTGCTATAAGTTGGCGGGCATGGAGCCTCCCAGAGGATAAGAGCTCATTCTACCCGCCATACTGTTGCATCGGTGGCTGCTTCCAGGACGCCCTTATCCAGGAAATCTGCAGGGCTGCTACCTGGAAGTCAGCACACACCTTCATCACCCATTACCACATCGACCTTGAGTCACGCGGGATGCTGGTTTTGGGACCTCGTCTCCAGTCTCTTCCCAAGTAAGTATCGGGTGTGCGCTGCCTCCCTCCTCCCGGAGAACTGCTAGGAGTCTGCCAGACAGTGTGGATGAACAACATATCCATGTCCCTAGAAATACAGGTTACTCACCTGTAACAGGAGTTCTAGGAATGGTATATGTTGTTCATCCACACGACCCACCCGACCTCCCCGGCTTCGACGCACAACCTGAGCTTCCAGCGGGCCAGATCTTGCATCATGGGGCGGAGCCGAGAGTTTTACCACCCGGGTGGGTGGGAGGAGCCAGCTTGAAGACCTTCCGGCAAGATTTAAAGCGGCAAGGATACCTGCCAGACAGTGTGGATGAACAACATATACCATTCCTAGAACTCCTGTTACAGGTGAGTAACCTGTATTTTCCTCACGTTACCTCTTAATTGGCATCCCTCTAATCTCATGCTGTGTCCTCTTGTCCTGCTATTTTTCTTGTATTGAAACATGTTGGACTTTCACCTTGCAGTGCCCTTAAGATATTTGAATATTTTGATCATATCACCTCTCTCCCTCCTTTTGCTCTAGGGTATACATATTGAGCTCCGTTAATCTGTCCTCATATGTTTTCTGATGCAGTCCCTCACCATTTTGGTTGCCCTTCTCTGGACTGCCTCCATTTTGTTAATGTACTTGTGCAGGTGCGGGCTCTGGTACTGCACACAGTACTCCAGATGGGGCCTAACCAGTGTCTTGTAAAGAGGGAATCTTACAACTTGTGATATCCCTGCTAATACACTCCGACATCCCTCTAGCCTTACCTACTGCTTTAGTGGTCTGCTTGGATGATTTCAGGTCATCTGTGATGATGATGCCCAAGTTTCTTTCTTCCCTTGTGATTGCCAGCAACTCCCCTCCCAACCTATAGGTGGCTTCAGGGTTTCTCTTCCCTATGTGCATGATCTTGCACTTCTTTGCGTTAAACCCCAGTTGCCACTCTTATGACCATAAACCCTAGTTGCCACTCTTCTGACCATTTTGCCAGTTTATCCAGATCTCTTCTCATTCTGCCCACCCCATCTGGATCATCTACTCTGTTGCAGATCTTGGTGTCATCTGCAAACAGACAAACCTTACCCTCCAGTCTATCTGCAGTGTCACTGATGAAGATATTGAGGAGGACTGGCCCCAGGACTGATCCCTGAGGTACCCCACTTGTGACTTGCATCTCCTTTGAGTGTATACCGTTTACCACCACTCTCCGTTTTCTGACCACCAACCAGTTTGCCACTCAGTTGATCAACCTCTGACCCACCCCGAGCCTACCCAGCTTATTAATCAATCTTCTATGTGGAACGGTATTGAAAGCTTTGCTGAAGTCAAGGTAGGTGACATCAACTGCACCCCCTTGGTCCACAACTCTGGTTACCCAGTCAAAGAAATCTATTAACTTAGTTTGACAGGACCTTCCTGTTGTAAACCCATGCTGTCTTGGATCCTGTACTCCTATGGATTCCAGGTGTTGCACTGTTCTTTCCTTACGGAGTGCCTCCATAATCTTGCCCACTATTGAGGTAAGACTGACTGGTCTGTAGTTCCTTGCCTGCTGCCACTCTTGTGGAGTGGGATCACATGAGTCCTTCTCCGGTCTTCTGAGACCTCTCCTGTGCTCAGAGACTCACTAAACAGTTCTAATAATGGCTGTGCTAGTTCCACCCTTAGCTCCTTTAGTACCTTGGGATGCATGCCATCAGGTCCTATTGCCTTGTCCACCCTGAGCTTAGTGAGCTCTTGTAGGACATTTTCTTTTGTGAAGGGACTTCTGCACACCTCCCTCCCCTCTGTATCCATGGTGCTGAGCTGTAGGCCTTGCCCTACCTTTCTTCTGTAAATACTGAGCAGAAGTATCTATTTAGGATATATGCTTTTCCTTGATCCTCCTCCACACACTCCCCCTTATCCCCTTTGATCTTAGCAATACCCCCTCTGTACTTTCTCCTTTCACTAATGTATCTATAGAAAGTCTTATCCCCTTCTTTTACTGTTTGTGGTAGTGTTTCCTCAGTTTGGGCCTTTGCCTGCCTTACTGCCTCCCTGCTTCCCTTAGGGAAGTTTGGTATGCCTCCCTGTTTTCATCCTGCTGTGTTCCCTTATATTTCCTGAAGGCCAGCCTTTTGGCTGTGATCTTTTCTGCTACTGTTCTTGAGAACCAAAGTGGTTTCCTCCTCCTTTTGCTGTTACTTTTCTCTCTAACACAGTGGGATGTTGCTTCAAGTATTGCATCCTTAGTGCTTGCCCACTTTATCTGTACCCCCTCACCTGTATTTCTTCTTGCCAGGGCTGCTTAACTCTTTAGGTCATCTCATCAAAGTCTGCTCCTCTGAAGTCTCATATTTTTGCCTTGGAGTGGGATGAATTAGTTCTAGTGTCCAAATTGAACCATACCATGTGATGGTCACTGGCCCCCAGGTGGCCTTCTACCTTGAGATCTGTGATCCTTTCCCTGTTAGTCAGTCATGTTGTGACCTGTAGTTTGTCTCTCAGCCACCAGAAATGCCCTCCCAGGCCATGTTACTATGTAACAGAGCATCTGTCCATTCTTTGGGAGAAAGCCAGGGCTCTGCTAGAAGAATGGGTGGTCAACCATGGTGCATTCCAAAACAGAACTTGGGGCTCTGCTACAGATATTTCCTTGTGCCAGAAAGGCTGGGGGATTTCATCCCATCCTGGATCTTCCAGCACTGAACGAGCACATTATTTACTAAAAGTTTTATATGCTCCCTCGTTATCCTAATGGCTTATGGAGACAGGCTGTGCACAGTGAATAACAGAACATATCTGCACATAAAAATCGGGAAACGCCAGTCAGTACCTGCATTTTTTTTTTCATAAAAGATTTTTATTGAAAGTTTTCACCTTTGTTACAACAAAACATATGGATTTTCAAAGCAAGGCATTTGCATATACATTCACAAAAAGGGTGACATCGTGGTCATAAACTTTGTTACGTTCTGTGATAACGTTTTAAGAATTACTCTCCAAATATCAAATATATAAGTTACCTGTTGTGGTCTTATCTGCATTACTTGGACTATGTATTTCCCCTACAGGGAGAAAAGGGCACACATGCCACCTATCTAGTAACTTAACATAGATATATGGGCACTGATGGCAGAAAAAGACCATTGGCCCATCCTGTCTGCCCTGGTTTACCCTACCCCATGACATCTTGTTTAGTTGGGGTGTTCGCCTCACCTCCCTCTTGATCACAACCCTGTTGCTGCCCCCCCTTGCATAACTGTCAAACTCTTTACTCTGTTTCAGCCATACCTGAACCCATTTGTGGTTATTGCTCCCACAGACTCAGTTGGTAGACTGTTCAGTGGTTTAGTCACTCTCTCCATGAGTTCAGATATTCTCACATCATTCCCGACTCCCCCTGCCAGCTTCCATTCATGCCCTCATTATGATCTGCTGTTCCTATTAAGCAATTCTTCACAGTTTACCTTGTTTATTCCTTTCAGGAACTTTAAGGTCTTTGTTATGCTGCCCCTCCATAGTCTGGCCTTCACTGAGTATATTTTCAGTGCTCTAAGCTGATCCTCATAGAATCTGCCCTGTTGGCCCTGAATCATTTTGATTACCCTGTGCTGTACTGTCTCCAGCGTGTCTCTGTCTTTCCTCAGGTGGGGGACTCCAGAACTGTCCATGGTTTGTAATCCAGTCAAAGAATACTACCAGTTTGGGGTAACAGGACTTCTAGGGACATGGATATGTTGTTCATCCACACTGTCTGGCAGGTATCCTTGCCGCTTTAAATCTTGCCGGAAGGTCTTCAAGCTGGCTCCTCCCACCCACCCGGGTGGTAAAACTCACGGCTCCGCCCCATGACGCCAGATCTTCCTTACCGCTTGGAAGCTCAGGTTCCCTCCTTAATGCTCTGCGTATAAGACTGGTTCCTAATTCTTCGAATTTTTGAAATTAAAGTTTTTTGCTAAAAGACTTGGTCTTCTCCTGCGGCTGCGATGGACAAATCGACTCGGTTTCGGAGATGCCCTTGCGGGCAGAAGATGTCGGACAGATCCGCACTCCCGTCGTCTACTGTCTAGGCCTGGGCCGCGACCCGCGGGCCTGCGACCTGTGCTCTTCCTTTTTCGACCCTCGTCCTCGAAGACCGTGTTGCCGTTTACAACTGGGGCGTCCCGAGGCGATTTCCTCCGGTGAAGTCAAAGAGGCCCGGTCGGCGGTGTCCGCGGCGGGCTCATGGATCAGCTCGAGCAGATGATCGCCTCGAAGAGGAGGTGCGGGCCGCTTCTACCTCGGCTGCGGCATTTGTCCCGCTCTCTCTCGGTGCCTCTTATTCAGCTTCTTTTAAGGAGCTTTGTCTGACCCTCTCTACTAAAGGTGAGGGACCAACTTCTTCTGGACCGTTTTCTCGGTCCAAAGAGACAAGGTAGAGTCTCACCGTCGAAGCTCTTGGGGCGGGAAAGATCCCTCCCCGGGTTGTCGACGTTCGACTTGATCCGACTGCTCGGCGCCACTGGTCTCACGGTGTCCCGCCAGGCCAGTTGATCGAGATTTTCTCAACCCGTTGGACGGGTTGTCGGCAGAAGCCGAAATCCCTCTCCCGGTTCCCCGGTGGGAGTTGACCCGTTAGCTCGTCTGTGCCTCGGTTCCGGAGCCTTCGTTGAATCTTCGAACCGAGGAGTGCGGTTCCCCATGACACCTCTCCTCACCGTCCTCGGGAAAGCCGAGGTTCGGTCTCGGACTTCTTCGGCGGTCCAGCCCGTCCATCATAGCGGCGTGTCTCGGCACCAGCGGCAAGCGGCCTATCGCCGTCCTCTCCTTCCTCCTCCCTCGACGGGAGGCTTCGGCGTTAGTTGCGTCGAAGATATGAGGAACTCATGTGGCAACAGCTCTTTCTGACTGGGAAGAAGCCGACGCCATCGTCTTCCCCGGCCATTAAGTGGCTGTCACCGGAGCGGCCGAAACAACCCCTCGTTTTATCCGAGGAGCCTGTTCCCAGGCCAGTTGTTCGGCCAAAACCAGCTAACCCACCGATTCCGGTGGAACCTCCGCCTCCACAGCCGTTAGTTGGGGCTCCGACCAAAAATTCTCAGTCGGCTCAGGGACTGCCCCATAGTCTGTCTGTCACCCTCACTCCCAGTCGACCTCGGCAGGTCGAGGGTGGCTCAGGCCCGAGGCAGCTCTTTGAGGACTCTTCCGAGTCCGAAGACGATTCCTCCCTTTTCTCCAAGCGAATGGACTTGGAGTCCTCAGGAGGACAGTCGGTGGACGATAGCCCTTCGTCCTTCCTGGGATTGCTTCGGCTCATCTCGGAGTCCACCGGGATGAAGCTCGAACCTGTTTCATGGGCCAGGTATCCCTCACGGAGATTCTGGACTGAGGATTCCCCTCTGAGGCCATAGTAGGCCCGGCCTTGGAGCTCTGGCAGCGCCCTGCTTCCTGCCCGGCGCCTTCAGCCAGAATGGCTAGGAAGTATGCGGTCCCTACCGGTTCCTTGTCCGTTTCGGAACACCCCTCGGCCGAGGGGTTAGTTACCGACAGCGTTTTCCGGCGTGCCGGGAACGCTAGGGATGTGGACAAACCTCCCGACAAGGAGTCCAAGAAATTGGACTATGCCGGGCGAAAAGTCTACGCTGCGTCCTCCCTTGGCCTTCACCAGGCCAGTTCGGCCGTCCTCATGGCACATTTTTCTCATGCCCTGTTGGGCTCCCTGGATGAGGTTGTCCCTCATCTTCCCGCGGATCTGCAGACCACGGTCAGGCAGGTGCGGGACCAGGGCAGGGCAGTGGCCAAACAGCAGCTCCAGACTGCTTTAGACATTGGGGACTCATGTGCCAGGTCTGTGGCGACCGCGAGTGGCTATGCGTCGTCATGGCTTGGCTGAGGATATCCACCTTACTTCGGATACCAGCACAAGTTGGCGGATGTTCCCTTTTTGGGGACCGACCTCTTCGGCCCTGGGGTGGAAGGTCACCTGCAGAGGATCGAGAAGTCCAGTGCTACTTTGGACTCTGTCTCTTCCGCTCAGAAGGACAAAGGCCGCAAACTACAGCCCAAGCTCTTTCGTTCTTCTGCGCCCCGGCGCGTCCGCCCAGCAACGTCAGGCTAGCAGGCTCGGGCTGGCATCCCAAACCCAAGCCCGGGCTTTCTCCAACAGGAAGCAGGGAGGTAAGGCCCAGGAGGTCCCTCGGCCGTCCCTCCTCCAAGCCTGCCCAGTGACGGGCTGAGGGTGTCGCCCAACCCCGTCACCTCACCCCAGGTTCCCCTGTGGGGATGGCTCCGCACTTCCTTTCTGCCTGGTCCGCTATTACCACGGACAGGTGGGTGCTGGAGGTGGTGGAAAGGCCTGCCTCTAGAATTCCAGCAGGCTCTTCAGAGCCATTGACCTCGGGTCCGCAGCCTCACTGTCGGCTCGCCGGGCCGACATCGCCTCCTCCTCCAAAAGGAGGTGATCAAGGAGGTGCGGACCCTCCTCAGACCCGGGTTTGTGTCCAGGTACTTCCTGGTTCCGAATGGACGGGGCTGGCGCCATTCTCACTCCACACGACCTGAACAAGTTCCTAAGGTCTCGAACCTTCAGGATGGTCACCTGGCTCAGATAATACCATCCCTGGAACACGGCGTGGTTCTGCTCTCTGGACCTGCAGGACGCGTTCTTTCACGTCCCTATCCGTCCGTCACATCGGAAATTCCTTCGCTGAGCGAGGGATCCCTTTTCGAGTTCCGAGCCATGCCCTTTGGCCTGTCTCCAGCTCCCAGGGTCTTCACCAAATGCATAGCAGTGGTGACAGCATTCCTGCGGCTCCGAGGGGTCCGGGTGTACCCTTACCTGGACGATTGGCTGATAGCAGCCCCCTCCAGACAGGAGGTGGAGCGGTCCAGAGATCTGGCCCTCCAGGTTTGCTCTCAAATCGGCCTTCTCATCAACGAGGCCAAGTCGGAACTCGAGCCGAAGCAGGTGATTCTATTCATTGGGGCAGAGCTCGACTCTCTTCGAGCCAGACCACGGCTCCTGGCGGACAGGGCCGAGGTTCTTACCTCCTTTGCCCAATCATTTCTGGTTGGGCAATCGCGCCCTTCCCAGGACTTCCTGCGCCTCCTGGGTCTCATGGCGGCCTGTACCAGCGTGGTCCGTTGGGCACACTGGCACATGCGCCCCCTTCAGTGGGACTGGCCAGCCAGTGCACAATGCTGCAGATCCATTGGACCAGCTAGTGACGGTGACCCAGGGATGGGAACGCCTTCGTGGTGGACCGCTCCATCTCATCTGCAGCAGGGCATCCCATTTGTCCGCCCCGAGCCGACGGTCTCTCTATCGACCAATGCCTCTCTGATGGGTTGGGGTGCCCATCTGGGGGAACACCGGGCGCACGGCCTCTGGTCCCCGAGGGAGTCCCGATCCCACATCAACCTGCTGGAGCTCCAAGCGGTCCACCTAGCTCTCACCGCCTTTGCTCCGTTTCTCCGGGGTCAATTGGTCCGAGTCCAGACGGACAATACCACGACCATGTACTACCTAAACCGCAAGGGCGGGACGCTCTCCATGCTTCTATGCAAGGAAGCTCTCCGCATTTGGTCACTCGTGCGCAGCTTGGAGGCGGATCTCCTAGCCATTTATGTGGCAGGAGCCTCCAACACCCTGGCCGATGCCCTGAGTCGGATAGGGGCTGCATCCCATGAGTGGTCTTTCCTGCCAGAGGTAGTACAAGATCTGTTCTCCCATTGGGGCACACCTCAGGTGGACCTGTTTGCCTCCACGGAGAATGCGAAGCTGAGGCTGTTCCATGCCCACCCCCTCAGCAGGGCTCGCTGCAGGGGGATGCCTTCTCGAGGCCGTGGACCCCGGGCCTCTTCTACGCCTTCCCCCATTTCCCTTGATACACAAGGTGCTTCTCAAAGCAAGGAGGGACAAGGCGCAGGTGATTCTGATAGCCCCAGACTGGCCCCGCCAGTTCTGGTACCCAGATCTCCTCAGCCTCAGCTCCAGGCTCCCGAGGCAGCTTCCAGCTCGCCCGGACCTGCTCTCAGTCAATCAGGGGAAGGTGTTCCATCCGGACCTTCAATCCCTGCACCTGACGGCCTGGTTCCTGAGCGGCTAGAGTTCCAGGCCTTGGGTCTTTCCGACGAGGTCCTCAGTGTGGTTGAGGCGTCCCGTAAGGAGTCGACCAGGAAATGCTATGCCTTCAAATGGAAGAGATTTTCCATTTGGTGTCAGGGCAAGGGCTTGGACCCTTCCTCCTGTCCTTTGGCAAGCATCTTGGACTATTTATGGTCCCTTTCTCGTCAAGGGCTTAGGTCGACGACCCTAAGGGTGCACCTGGCAGCCATCTCTGCTTACCGGGCACGGGCCGGGGAGCAGTCGGTGGCGCAGGAGAAGGTGGTCTGGCGCTTTTTCAAAGGCCTTGATCACATTTCCCCTCCGGTGCGAGAACCTCCACCTCTGTGGGATTTACTGCTGGTACTGGCAAAGCTCATGGGCAAGCCATTCGAACCAGTGCACAGGTGTGAACTCTCTCACCTGTCATGGAAGACCGCCTTCTTGGTGGCTATCACGTCAGCCAGAAGGATGGGAGAACTCCAGGCACTCTGCATCGAGTCTCCTTACCTGGTTTTCCACAGGGACAAGGTTGTCCTGCGCCCCCAACCGAAATTCCTTCCGAAGGTGGTGTCGGAGTTTCACCTTAACCAGGTGTTGACTCTGCCGGTGTTCTACCCCAATCACACCTCGGAGGCTCGAATACAGGCTCCATACTTTGACCCTAGAAGGGCGCTCATTATAAGGAGCGACGGCTGAAATTGTGGAGAGGTTCGCCAGCTGTTTGTCACCTATGCTGAAGCCGCACCTGGCAGACCTGCAGCCAAGCGGACGATAAGCAGGTGGGTCACCTCCTGCATAGATCTCTGTTATAAGTTGGCGGGCATGGAGCTCCCAGAGGGATAAGAGCTCATTCTACCCGCCATACTGCTGCATCGGTGGCTGCTTCCAGGGACGCCCTATCCAGGAAATCTGCAGGGCTGCTACCTGGAAGTCAGCACACACCTTCATCACCCATTACCACATCGACCTTGAGTCACGCCGGGATGCTGGTTTTGGGGCCTCAGTTTCTCCAGTCTCTATTCCCTAAGTAGGGGTGTCGTTGCCTCTCTCCTCCCGGAGAACTGCTAGGAGTCTGCCAGACAGTGTGGATGAACAACATATCCATGTCCTAAGTACAGGTTACTCACCTGTAACAGGAGTTCTAGGAATGGTATATGTGTTCATCCACACGACCAATTCGACTTTCCTCTAGCTCACACAACCTGAGCTTTCCATCGGGCCAGATCTGGCGCCATGGGGCGGAGCCGAGTTTTACCACCCGGTGGGTGGGAGGAGCCTGCTTGAAGACCTTCCGGCAAGATTTAAAGCGGCAAGGATACCTGCCAGACAGTGTGGATGAACAACATATACCATTCCTAGAACTCCTGTTACAGGTGAGTAACCTGCATTTCCCTGCCACAAGTCCCATGCCATTTACCATCCTGGAACCCATTGCTTTCCAGGTCCTCTTTGACTAGTGTCGCCATCAGTTTACCCACTGTGGAGATAAGACTAATAGGTCTGTGATTTCCTGATTCTACCCTATTTCTTCCACCCCCCCGTGGAACAGAACCACGTCTGCTATCCTTCAGTCTCCTACCCTTGACTGCAGTGAGTTATTGAATAGGCCTGCTAGGGGTTCAGCCAGGTTTGATGTCAGTTCCCCTGAACATCCGCAGGTTCATCCTATCTGGCCTCATTGCCTTATCTGCTTTCAGGGCTATAAGCCCTTTTCTTACTCTAGCTACTGTTATTTTCACATGCACCATTTCTGTGATCACTTGCTATTGCCTTTGACACTTCCTGATGGAGGCCCACTATCCTCCACAGTGATTACTAAGCTGAAGTAGTCATTTAGAAAAGCTGCCTTCTGCTCATAATCCTATGTTACCCTGCCTGTCAGCCTTGCAGTTCCCACTGTCGTCTTTTTTTCCCCCCGATATACCTGAAGAACTTGTTTCATTCTTCTTCCACTGACCCCCTCTGCAGTACACAGCTATTTGTCTGTTTTTGCACCCCTAACCACCGTCTTGGCCTCCTAATCTTTACCTAGTACTCACTACATTCCTCATCCCCATTTCTCTTCATAGTTAATTGTATCTAGAGTATCTAGAGGCCAGAGGGGCTGAGGACCTAAGGCAGCATGGATTCACAGCAGGAAGGTCATGCCAGACAAATCTGATAGATTTTTTTGACTGGGTGACCAAAGTAGTAGATCAGGGAGGGGCTGTGGACATGGCCTACCTAGACTTTAGCAAGGTATTTGACACAGTCCCACACAAAAGATTAATATACAAGTTAGCCAGCCTGGGAGTGGGTCCCAAGATGACAGCCTGGGTAAAGAATTGGCTGGAGAATAGGACACAGAGAGTAATAGTAAATGGAGTCCACTCAGAAGAAAGGGGGGTTACTAGTGGGGTACCGCAGGGTTCAGTATTAGGACCGGTCCTCTTCAATGTCTTTATAAGCGACATTGCAGAGGGACTGGAAGGAAAAGTATGTCTCTTTGCAGATGACACAAAGATCTGCAACAGAGTTGATGCACAAGGTGGGGTGGAAAGGATGAGAAGGGACTTGGCAAGGTTAGAGGAATGGTCAAATGTATGGCAGCTTAGATTCAGTGGTAAGAAGTGCAAGGTAATGCACCTGGGAAACAAAAACCCAGGGGAAGAGTACACAATGGGGGTGAGATACTAACAACAACAAAAATGGAAAGGGACCTGGGGGTAGTCATATCAGATGACCTAAAGGTGGGCAAGCAATGTGAGAGGGCAGCAAGGAGGGCTGGGGGGATACTGGGATGCATAGGGAGAGGCATCACCAGCAGAAAACAGGAAGTTATTATCCCTCTGTACAGACAGTTGGTGAGACCCCATTTGGAGTATTGCAGTTTTGGAGACCCAGTCTCCACAAGGACATAGACAGGATGGAAGCTGTCCAGAGGAGGGCAACTAAAATGGTGCAGGGTCTGCACCGGAAGAGATATGAAGAGAGACTTAAGGAGCTGAATATATATAGCCTTGAGGAAAGGAGAGAGAGGGGGGACAGGATAGAAACTTTCAAGTATCTCAAGGGAATCAACAAAGTCCACGAGGGTAGCATCTTTCAAAAAGAGGTGTGCAAGAAGAGGGCGGCTCAGAGGTAATTTAAGGAAGTATTTTTCATAGAGAGGGTTGTGGATGCATGGAATGGCCTTCCGGAGGAGGTTATGGAGTCAAAACAGTGGTGGAATCTAGCATGCATGGGACAGTCATAAGGCAATTCTAGGGGGTGGGGGGGTAGGAAGAAGTAGGCTGCAGGTTAACTAGGATCTGCAGCTTATCCAATAGGTAGGGAAATGGGCAGACTGGGTGGGCCAAGCGGTCCTTATCTGCCGTCAAAATCTATGTTTCTATGTTTCTAATAACTTGTAATGTATTTTTACTGTGCGTGTTTTTTTTTTTGTTTTTTTTTTTAATTTTTATCATCTTGCCTCTTATTCCATGGTTCTCACAGAGGCTTGACAGTGTTGGGTAGGACACTGTCCCATTTGTTATGCAGAGAGAGTTAAAAGCAAGGATTTCATTTGTCCTCTCCTAGTCTACTTTTTGTCGGTCTCTTGCCTGTGTGATTGCTAATCAGATTTCCCTTGTGCCTAGGAATTGGCTTCTCTGAAGGTCTCACAAGTTCCCCATTATCTCCCTTCCTTCACTTGCTGTTTCTATTCTTTCACCCTTGCTTTTCTGTGGTCACAAAAATATATGCGACTCTTTATGCGAAACTGGGATCCCTTGGTTTGCAAATGCATACAATTACAGTATATTGTTGAAATGATTGCAGAAAGCTATTTGGGTATATTAGAAAAGATAATGTGGAACACAGAGGGTTAACCTTGAGATGTATTTTGGTCTCCACAGGCTTGTTTGCAGAATTGTCAACACAGTACCACTTCTGAGACAGAATGTTCTATTTTGTGGCACCTGTTAAGACTTTATGTACTCTTCAGGCTGATCACAGGAAAGAAAGTTCTGAGACATTTTGTGAGAAACTAATTTACACCACCACGACGCAGAGCTTAAACTTTCAGGAAAATACATCTTATAAAAAGAGCAAAGTTTTTGTTTTGGGGAGAGAGGGATGAAGATTTAGAGATAGTTTCAGATGTAGGACTTTGTTTGAACTGCCTGTATGAAGAGTCAAATGCAAAAAGAAAACCATGTAACAACAGTGTCCAATTTTGTTTCTTTGTGGGTTCCACATAAAGTATTACCAGTCATTTTTGTCCGCAAACTTTTGCTGCACAGTCGTTTTATTTATCTGGAGCGCTGTTTTCTCTTTTGCATTTGTGTGTCAGTTTGACTGTGGCCCTGCCCAGTGATGGTGCACCGGGGACCCTTCATTTTGTTCTTACTGTATGAAGAGCCATCCTGTACAGTTTTATTTTTATTTTATTGTTCGCTATAATGATAAACGCTACTTACAAATTTTGTAAGTTCTCCTGGTGTGCTTATGCTTCCTGACCTGTGCCTCTACGACAAGTGGTTGGGTGTGAATAGCAACAGTTCTTTTGTTCTACTTAGACATCAAAGGCTAGGTCCTTCTTAGCTTAAAGGTTTCTGTATTGGGGTAACTTTAAAGGATTGTGTTCCTTTCATAACCAAAAAGACATGTTTTGAATGTAAATGGTCTAAGGCAGAATGAGACAGTTTCATGCTGGGCAAACCAGACGGGATAACAAAATGACTAAGGCTACAGTCTACATAACCGAACTAGAAATAAATCCAGTTTGGACCGGTTCTTAAGAAGGGTGATCCAAAGAAAACAAAGAAATAGTAGAACCCATGACGTCAGACAAGCATGTATGATGATGCGGGTGAAGTAGGCTGGCCTAAAAAATGTAGACATGTTAGTGTTTGGCCATGAGAATTCAGTTATGCTGGGATTTTGAATAAACATCATCAGGGGTCTGAGTCTGCCATAACTCAACATATTAACAGTTGGGGTAAGCTTCTAGTGTACTTAGGATTTAGATAGATATTAGTTAGGTTTTTCATGTGTGTTCACAACGTTTTTCAAAAGGCTTTTTATTTTAATCCCTGTAAAAATACTCTAACCCCATAGTCTTAATGCGTACTATCCTGTAACATGTAAATATCCTGGAATATTAAATATTATTTTTATATGCTTCATGCTTTCTGTGACTTAGTAATTTCTGGTATGGATAACGAGGATAAACTGGCAAGGTGTGATCCATCTTTGAAGAGGCAGGCTACAGTTACCATATCTAAGCGAAAGTGTTCTCCACTATAACAGAAGGGGTGGGTCATTAGCCCTTTGTAAGGAGCAATGTACTGTGTGTGAACAGTGGTGCTGCTGGGATTTGGTCCTAGAGATCCCTCAAGTGAGGTTGCAGTTGAGTGGTGATGGCATACCGAGATAACCCTAATAAGGTGTCTGACGGGTTGTAAAACTGGTAACAGTCATCAGAGGCTGCATTTTGGGAGTGAACCAGTCTGTGACAGTTGTGAAGGCATTTTCACTGGCCCTCACTGCCTCCCTGACATTCTTGGGGATCCAGATTTGTATGTTTGCTACCCTTGGTAACTGCTGTCAAGGGGTCCCAGGTCAAAACAGAGCACCAGGAAGAGCACTGCAGGAATGGCACTATGTGAAACGCAAAAGGATTTAGGGCAATGGGTAGAATAGCGGTAGGGAATTACTGCTACCCCTGTTGCTCTGCTCTCTTCCTGGAACGGATCAAGTTGCTGTGTGCTGGGGTGCCTGGCCGATCTGCTCCTGTGGTGGAGTGGCTAGGGCACCAGCACACGGAGTGGTAGGAGACCTGGGACTGCAGTTCTGTTCTTGCCAGGTCTTCTCCTGCTTCAACAATTATTTTTTTTTTTTTAAACATTAATTTTCCCCCTCCTGATGTTCTCCCCATCCCCGACGTCCACGACTCCCGGCGTTGATTATTTTAAGTTGGGGGGGTGTAGGGGTGAAGCCCCCCCGCAAACGTAACGAGGTCCCATTATTGTTAATGGGGCTGCGCTGTTGTCGGGTCACTCTATTACCCAACCTTATTTGGGACAGCGGCATTTATTGCTGTGCGTTTTTTGTATGTGGCGACATGACCCCATACCCTCTCAAGCATGATTTAGTGGCTTCAAGAATGGCTCCTTATATTTCTCCCCGCTTCTTTTTCACCTGCTTGATCTTGTCCACTCCAGTTAGTGTTCCCTTGACTAATTCTCTCATCTGGTTAAAATTTGCTCGTCTGAAATCTCTAACCCACACTCTACCTACCATTTCTGAGTTGGTGAGCACCACGTCGACGATGGCAGCCTGTCTTGTGGGTTCCCTGACACCTTGACAATCAGGCAGTCCTGTAAACATATTTATTTATTTCAAAAGTTTCACTAGGAAAGAATACTGAGCTGAATAGCAGCTCGTTTGCAGATGCATCCTGGGGGAAGGGGGAAGGGAGGAGTGAAAAAAATGTATAACAGAAAAAGGGAGAAGTAAAAAAATATATAGCAAATAGACAACAATAAACAAATCAGATCTGTACAATTCAGTATATACAATAAGAAATTTGTACAGTATTTACAGTAACAATATTTACAATTGATGAGGCCCTAAATACAAGGGCAAAATGAGTAGTAGGGGGTGAACAGCAGCAGGGGATGAACAGCAGGGCAACTTAATGGAGAGGGTAGAGAGAGCAGGGGATGTGTGTTCTAGGTACACGCCAGAAGGAGGCAGTAGGAGGGTTATCCAAGGGGTGGATGTAGGTAGCAGAGTGGTAGAGCAGTGGTGTGGGGGAAGGAGGAGAGCAGGGAGGGAAAGAAAGAAGGAGGGGGAAAGGAAGAATGGAGGAGCAGTGGGGTGAGTCAGGTGCAGTTGCATGAGGGGGAGGAGATGTGGAGATGAGATGAGAAGGAGCAGAGAGAACTGGCAGAGCGGGTAGATGGGGGAAGGGAGTTCCAAAGCTTAGGGAGATGATAGGAGAAAGCCACCTGACCAGCCGAAGTCTACCTAGGTGGCAGTGCAAAGGAGCGAAAGCCAGAGCTACAGAGGGAATAAAGGCGGGGGGGGGAGTAAGCTGGCCTTTGGCAGTACAGGAGGAGCAATGTACATGATGTGTGGCTTCAAGAGAGGGGAGGGAGAGGGCAGTGTAGAGGGAGCAATGTTGAGTGCGGAGCAGACAATCAAGCATATCAGCAGAAGAAGTGGTAAAGGGGGTCCAGTCTGTCTGGTGTAGACTTTGGAGCAGTGCTGTAGATTGTGTTGCCATAGTCCATGATGGGGAGAATCATTTTCTGCAAAACAGCTGTACGAGTGGGCAGGGGGATTCAACCACGGTTTTGGTACAGAACACCTAGTTTATCTAGGTGGGCCCTGCTTCTAGTGCTCCTAGCTGTTGGAATGTCCCAATCACTGTCTGGTAGATTAAGATCCCGAACTACCACTACAATTCCCCTTTGCACCCTCCCTCTGAGTTTCTGCCCCTAGCTCACTATCTCCTTCGCCCCACTGTCCTGGTGGGCTATAGACTCACCCCTGTGTGCAGCTTCTTGCCTAATGTTGTGAGCTGTGCCCACAGTGAATCAGTCTCCCATCCACTCTCCAGATGGACCTGTTCTCTATAGCCTCTGTGCCGCCTTTGACATAGAGTGCTGCCCCCCTCCATTCCCTTATCTGTTTATCCCTTCTATACATGATATACTCTGTTAATGTTGGGTCCAAATCATTATTCCCAGTGGCCCATGTTTCTGTAATGGCCACAAGGTCTAATACTGCATCCGCTACCATCACTTGGAATTCACTCATTTTGTTTCCTGGCATTTAGGCAGCCTGCCTTCCAGCTTGTTCCCTTACATGTATCCTACATGTCAGCCAGGGCTCAAACTTCCTTTACTTTAGGTGCCCCAAGGCAGGCACTTTTACCTAAGGACACCTACAGCTCCTCAGTGCCTGCTGACTAGGTCACCTAAGGTAGTTGTGCTGTTTCTTAAATTTTTTTCATCCTTAGCACACACTGCCCTTCCTGACTGCCACTTTTTTTTCCCCCCAATGGCCGGCCCACTCACTGAGTGCCCACAGCCCACTCCCTCTTGAGTGCTGCCACTTTCTGCGACTGAGCGGCGCGACTGTTTAAGTGCATGAGCAGTGCACTTACCATAGGGGATGGAGTGAGACTAACTGGCTGCAGGAGCACCATGGTGGAGCCCTCCTCATATGACTGCATACTTTTTCTAAGTCACGGTCACATGATGGGAGGCAGGAGCTCTCAAGCATTGGGTCACAGCAACTGGAGAGGCTCTGATTGGCTGCTGCTTGCAACTGATATCTCTTTCTCTTTCTCTGTCCCCTTCTCTCTCTCTCTCTCTCACACATGAAGCATTCCTGCGAAGCATTGTTCAGCATGCCAGAACGCTTCAGGGATAGTTGTCTGATCAGTTGGGACTCGTTGCAGCAGGCTAAGAGCACAGACTAAGCCCTTTTAAAGGTTTCCTTGCCTAACACCACCAACAGCATAACGTTAAAAGCATTTTTAAGGGCTTGGGAAGAAATCCTGTGACGGAGCAGGGAAGCCAGATCAGAAACAATCAAAAAGCCCTTTTCAGGGCTCAGGTGCTATCATTGATTGTCCTTCTAAGGACTAAGTGCAGTAAAGGCTTACAAGCAGGCAGGAGGAAATAAAGAAAAAACACAAAAAGCTGTTTCCATGGCTTGGGGAGAGTAACACGAAGGGGAGGCATTTCAATAATTTGGGCATGAATTTTCACTGCTTACATGCCCCAGTGGGCATGTACCTTTGTCACAAATTTCATGCTCAGATGTTGTCTCCTCTTCCTTTGCCCCTCTTCCCTCCATAAGATCTTGGTGTCCTAGATCCCTGATGACTTTTTTTTTTTGAGCCTCCATGGCAGCTGTTCTTAATCTATTTTGGATTCCTGCTTTCAATTTCAATTTTCAATTTCAACTTTATTTTTAAAAGGCGCTTTTCTTAAATCAAAGCACCTGTACAGATAAATATGACAATAAATATAATAAATCAAATCAACAGAAATCCTTAAAAGCAATATTAAAAAGGTGGGTCTTCAACTCCCTTTTAAAACTAAGGACGGTCGAGCAGTCTCGCACCTGATGAGGTAGAGAATTCCACAGGGTAGGTGCCATAAAACTAAATGATCTAGCACCAGATGTTCTCAAACGTACTCTGGGAATCTCCAGCAATCCCTCGTCAGTGGATCGGAGGGGGCGAGAGGGACTATAGGGGCACAGGAGCTCTTTCAGGTAGGCAGGTCCCAGATCATGTAGGGCTTTATAGGTCAAACCGACCTTGAAGGTGATTCATCAGAACACCGCAGCCAGTGCAGTCCGTGGAGCACAGGCGTTATGTGACTGGATCTAGAAACTCCAGTCAACAGCCTGGCTGCCGCATTCTGCACCAGCTGCAGACGGCGAAGTTCAACCCCCGATAGCCCTAGGTATAGGGAGTTACAGTAGTCAAGTCGGGAGGTAACAAAGGCGTGGATTAATGTTGGAAGGTCCTCTGGAGGAACCAAGTGCTTCACCCTGGCAATATTCCTCAGATGAAAAAAGGAAGTCTTCACAACCGCTAACACCTGGGATTTGAGTGTCAAACGGTCATCAAGTATTATGCCAAGGTTTCGCACTCGGTCTGAGGTCGTCAGCTGGACACCTCCAAGCCACAGGCCTGAGGGTGATCCTTCTGGCAGACCCGCCTCACAGCGACCTAAATCCACAACCAACACCTCAGTTTTCTCCGGATTTAACCTCAGCCAACTCCCATTCATCCATTCTTGGATTTCTTCAAGGCAGTTATTAAATACCGACAAGGCAGCATCCTGGCGGGCACAAAGACATATACAGCTGGGTATCTTCAGCATAGCAGTGAAAACCCAGACCGTACTGTTAATAATCGCCCTAATGGTAGCATATACACGAAAACAACATGGGTGCTAAAATGGAGCCTCGTAACCCTACAGGGCAGGGAGAATGATGTTGAGGAAAATTCTCGACACCACTCTCTGAGTCCTAACCTCAAGGTAAGATTGAACCATCTGAGGACCTGCACAGACAGTCCACAGACTAACCATAGCGCCCAATAACACATCATGGTCAACGGTGTCAAATGTTGCGAGAGATCAAGTAGTACCAAGATGGATCGGGTCCTACAATCTCTAGCCATTAGGAAGTCATTTAGTACCGTGACGAGCTGTCTCGTACTATGCCTTTTCCTAAATCCAGACTGGAGCGAATCGTAGATATTGTTGTTGGCCAGATGATCCTCCAACTGCACTGACCACTTTCTCAATAACTTTACCCAAAGGGTAAGTTAGAGACTGGCCTGTAATTTGCTAGACAGTATGGGTCTAAGGAGGGTTTCTTTAAAAGGGGCTTAATTATAGCCTCTTTGAGGATCTGGAAAATCCCTCCAAGGACTTCCATACGATCAGAGCTAGGACTAGGCCAATCTTATCCACGCAACCCACTAAGAGGCGCGGGGACCAGGGTCCAAATTACAGCAGGTCGGTCGCAGTGCTCGAATGATCATCACAACATCCTTGATTATGGGAAGGCTGAAGTCAGACCATTCCAACTGGGTGCTTGAATCTCCTGACGACCACCGCTGCTCCCATTAGGAGGGAAGAGCGAATGTCCGATCTGATTTTGGCAACCTTATCTGCAAAGAAGAGAGCGAGCTCCTCACACCATTCTTGAGATAAAGCTCTTCTGGGCTGAAGACAGACTGGATTGCACAGTCTGTCCATAGTCCGAAAGAGCTGAGCTGGTCTATTCTGTGCAGCCACTATCTCTCTGGACAGGAATTCTGCCTTCTTACGAGAGATTGCGGATTGATAGACCAAATAATGGTCCATCAAACTAAGCCTGTCATCATCACGACCGGACTTTCACCAACGCCTCTCCAGCCTTCGCCCAACTCTCCTCAATTCCCTCATGGTCTCATCAAACCAAGGAGACCTGGGGTGAGGAGTAAGAGGACGAACACGAAATGGTGCAATAGAATCCAAGGCCCCTGCTACCGCCTCATTATAGGCATGTAGCAGAACACCTGGATCCATGCAATCTATCGGTAGGCTCGATAGGTCCAATACTGCCATCAGGTCCTCTGGGGATACACCCCTCAAAGGGCGGTATCGAACCATCTCCGTAGGGGCAGACCTAACAGGGGTGGCGTCAAAACTGAATCTAATGGAGTGATGGTCTGACCATCCAACCGGTTCCACCACCAAGTCAGATATCTCCATCCCCAGAAGGAACACCAGGTCCAATGAGTGTCCACCCACATGGGTCGAGGAGGAAACCACCTGTGTGAAGCCCAGTGATATCATCAACTGGAGGAAATCTTGACCAAACCGAGAGAATTCATAGTCGACCCAAGCATTGAAGTCCCCCAGTACCAACCATCTGGGGGACCCCAATGTTAGGTCGACAATGAAGTCTGCGATTTCCTGCAGAAAAACATTCTCGTCACCTGGTGGACGGTATACGAGAAGTATCCTGCACCCCACACCCTCGCCCACAGTGTACTCAAAGGATCTGGTGACTCCCGCTGGCACCTCCACCAGACCCAATTCTGACCTAAAACACATGGCAACACCCCCGCCCCTACGATCCTGCCTCGGGCGGTGTATCACCGAGTACCCAGCCGGAATTGCTGCGGCTAATACAGGCCCAGCATTTTCATCCAGCCAGGTCTCGGTGATGCATTCCAGGTCAGATGACTCGACAAGATCAGCTATAATAGCTGTCTTGTTTTTAATAGACCTGGCATTGCATAACACTGCCCGAGTAGGACAAACCTCCGATAGTGACCGGCCTACCTGCTGGTCCAATCCAGGGCCCTTGGGTATGGGCACAAGACAGGAAGGCCCTCTCTCCCGTGCCCATTTCGCCCCAGGGCGTCTCCTTGACCCCACAATCCCAATCTGCCCACTCCTTTCCATTCCCCCTCCAGCATGGGACCTCCGTCTCCTTCTCACAATCCCCAAAGCCCTACACCTCCTATAAACTTCAACTGGCAACGGGGGGCAGGAGAAAGGGCGGAGGTCCCTAAGCATAGAGGGGGAATAATACCCGACCGTCTGACAGTCACTCCAGCACATCTCTTCACTAAAATAAAACGCTCACAATAAAACAAATTCCAGTGCTGTAAAATCATCTATTCAAATTCTGGTACTATAAAATTATTTATTATGATCCTAGTTCCACCCCCCACAGTACTCTCACCACTGCAGGAAGAGGAGTACCCCACCTAAAACTACTAAAACATATGATTAAATAGCTTTAATCAAACAACACATTTTCTTTTTAAAAGTTCAAGAAAGAGTTTGAGGGTCTTTTATTGTCCACAGCCGTGTGCTCTCACCACTCTAGACTATGAAGGGTTTTTCTTTTTTTTTTTAAAAGTATGCCAGCCTCCTCTCACAAGGCGGCAACAACCCCATCGAACCCAGTTCTGACTTTTCTAAAAAGATAAATTACAAACGCTTTGCTGCTTCCATCCTCACTGCCCCAGTCCCCATTCTGGAGGAGTTGTAGCTAGGGTTGCCCTTTTGCTCTCCATCCTCTGTGGTTGCCTCAGCCCCCCACCCCTTAATTTAAATGTCCACCCATGTAGCCATTTAACTTCTGTCCAGGCGCACTGGTCCCCTCTCTAGTCACGTGAAGGGCATCGCTCTAGATGAGCCTCCTGTCCCTTAAGTCTCCCACAAAATGGCATCCCTCTTCCTGACACCATCCCTTCAGCCACCCGTTAAATGCCTCAGTCTCCTAGTTTCTCACACTATCCCTCCCCTTGTCCTTACCACACAGAAAGGACCTCAGAAAAGACCATGGAGGCTGGCCTGTCGGCGCAGCGGTTGGATTTCCGCTTGTGATGCTGGTGACCCAGGTTCAGGAACGGACCCAGGTCGCTGGAGGGCCAGCTAGGGGGAGAAGGATAGAGCGTCCTGTGGACAACTCTCCTTCGGGAGGGTGGGGATATCATCCAGTGCTTGACAGACCCCTGGGAGAGGCTGTGTGGTGCCGCAGCTACCGACGAGTAACAGTACCAAGGGGGCAGGGCGGATGCAGGACATCATTGCACGTCCCCACCCTCTGTATATGGGAAGAAAAAAAAACAGGAGTCTGCCACCTCCGTGAAGCCTGTCTTCGGCTTCAGTTAGCCTCCCGACCGGCACTCCCCAGATAGCCACAAGGATTATGGCACCTGGCCAGTGCCACGACACCCTCTTCTGAGGGGTGAGTCGGGGGTTTCAGGGGAACAAGCGCGACGGGAAGGTGGAAGCCAGATGAAGGCGCCATGACCAGGCAGATAATTGGTGGCAAGACAGTGGGGGACAAAAAGATTAAAAAAAAAAAAAAAGAAAAGACCATGGATGAGTGTGCTTTCATTCTGTCCCCAAGCCTCTGAAAGTTATGCTGCACTGCCTTAAGAGGCTGGTTCACCAGATCATTGGTATCTGGGTGTACCAGCACCCCAACATCCCCTTCTGTCCTCTGCCATCCTCCAATCCTATCAAAATCCTGGATGGCAGATGACCCCCATTCCCCCCACCACCTTCTCCACCTCCCTAAGCATAGAGTCCCCAATTCTTAGCATACACCTTTGCTGCCTTCTTCCTATTCTCTCCACTGGGTGTTACCATATCATCTTGCTGTCCCTTTGATTAGGCCATGCCCCCAACCGAGGGTGTCCCATACCTGCACCTCCTCTAGTGGTACAAAATGATTTGCAGTTGGAATTGATGGAGCTTGAACAATACTGTCATTATTGCTTCTTCCATCCCCGCCGTCCCCCCCCACCCTGTCCATTACTGCCATTGGGCCTCTGGGAGGGTGGGGTGTGCTTGTGGGTACCAGCTCAGCTGATGGCACAGCAGGGGTATCTCTTCTGTTGCCATTGCCAGTAGTGTGTGGAGCTCCACAAATCTTCTACATATGGGGCAATGGCCCATCCCCCAAAGTATATATAGCCCAAGGGATGAGTGCCCCACAGTACCTGCAGCAGGCCATCTCCCTGCCATTCCTCTGCACTATACTTCTTGTAGTTCTTTCTCCTACAATACATTATATCACCTTACTAAATACAGGATAAAGGATGGCGTGGTGTGTGTAATGAGATTTTATACACGCTCGAGTTGTGGGATGCTACGAACATTGAGGGCGAAGCCCAAGGGGTTTATAAAAAGCATCCCACACTGAGTGTGTGTGTAAAATAGAGTTTGACAAAAATCCCATCTTTATTTTATATAATTGCTGGCCAGTGCTTTTTTGTCACAGCAATTACATAAAATAAACCAAAATAGCAGAGATGGGTGTTGAGGTAGCTGGGGACCAGTTGGGATTCAGCACGGTCTGCGGTCTGCCAAGATTTTAAATTACTTTTATGTTTTAGGGTTCCAGAGTGGACCTTAATGTTTTTGTTTAAGTTCTTGTTTCTCTTTTTTATTTTTGAGATGTTTAACGTATCACCGAGTGGTGGTTGTGCAGTCCATCTAACGAGAAATGTGAAGAGAAAGAGTGGCTGACGACAGGAAGCTAGGAAACCTGGGCAAGATGTTTGCCATTATAACCAGCTGGTTATAACGGCAAATTATAACTGGGTTTCCCTATGGGGAAAGAGCACTGGGCAGTAATTATTGCATAGTATCACCCTACCCTATATGGGATGATACTAACCCTACCAGACAGACCTGTCTTACACTAACCTCCCAAATCCCCTTTCTTGTTTGCTAATTTACCCTACCTCAAAAAATGTTTTAGGCGAGTCGCCACTTACAGCCTGGATTGCAGCCTGGCTGCAGGGACAGCAACAGAGGGTGGTGGTGGGAGGAGAATTATCCCCAAGGGCAGTGACTAGCAGAGTCCCACAGGGGTCAGTGCTAGGGCCAGTGTTATTTGGGGTATTTATTACAGATATCTCGGTAGGTGTAAATAGCAAGATCAGTCTATTTGTGGACGACTCCAAGATGGGAGCAGTGGTGGATGACCAAGGAGGGTGGCAGGGATTGCAAGAAGATCTAGCAAGGCTGTATACATGATCTGACACCTGGCAACATGTTTTCAACACTAAAAAATGCAAGGTGCTGCGTTTCGGGGCAAAGACTGCAAAGAGGAACTACCATCTTGGGGAAGGGGTGTAGCTGTCTGTGACTGAGGAGGAGAAAGATCTGGGGGTGTTCATAACTGGAGCAATGAGCAACTTGACACAGTGTAGGAAACCAGCAGCAGTGACCAACAAGATACTGGGTTGTATTGCAAGGGGTATAACCTCTAGGAGGATGGAGGTGATTCTGCCATTATACAGATCGCTGGTCAGACCCCGCCTGGAGTACTACATTCAGTTTTGGTGCCCTTACCTAAAGAGGGACATTAGAATGCTGGAAGGGGTGCAATGCAAAGCAACAAGGATGAACTAGGGTCTGGGGGAGTTACCATATGAGGTTAGATTGAGGGAGTTGAACATGAACTCTCTGGATGAGAGGAGAGGAGGGATGGGGGGGTATGATTGAGACCTTTAAGTACATGAGTGGAATAAACAGGACAGGCACCGAGGGGCTGTTCAAGGGGAGGGTGGGGAGAGACACGCGGGGTTGTGACAGAAGGGAAATGAGGAGGCATTTCTTTACGGAAAGGGTGGTAGTAGAGTGAAACGCACTACCGGCAGAGATGGTGGCCTGTACAACAGTGGGATGCTTCAAAAGGGGCTGGGATAGGGCAAAAGGGAGGATCATGGGAAGGGGTAGGGTAGGGTAGGAGGGGCAGCTACAGAGTAGGGATGCTAGCTGCAAAATCGAGCAGACTCAATAGACCAAATGGTCTTTTTCTCCTTGGCTGTTTCATATGTTTGTATAGATTACAACTGGATTGAACTGCACTGCTGCCTCTTCTTCATGCAGAGTCTCCTTACCACTGTCCCTTCTTCCTTCCACTCCCTCTTCTGTTAAGTTCCTATATGGTATTAACCTTATGGCACATCACCAATTGCAGAGTTTTAAATAGCTGGTATCACATCGCACTTTGCGATGCAAACCGGCTGCACATGTGACCTACCTCTGCTTTTGGATTGCAAAAAAGTGCAACTCATTCTGTGAGCCTGGTCAGTCGCCATAATACACTAGCCATCTCACCTCCGTGGTCCCAGATGCTGGCAGTCACTTCCAGTAGTGCCTTGCAATATCGCAAAGCACTATTGGGAGCGATTGCTGGCATTTGAGGCTGTGGCGATAAGACTGTTAGTATATTATGGGAGGCATCAAAACTCCATAGCACTTGAGGGAGTTAAACAGCCAGTCCCTCCAGCTCTCAAGTGGTTCCTCTGCACTCTGACTGTGCCCCCTGCTTCCCTACTGCCACACATCCTGTGCTCCTGGCGCCTGTTGGTTCTGTGTTTTGGCGCCACGTAGCTGGATGCACAGGGTGGTGCAGAGCAGTTGTTTGCTGTGACATGATGTGGGGAACGCTGAAGGAAAGAAGAGGAGTGTTGCCCTCAGTGCTGCTGCTGTGAGAGGTATGGCACAGTTAGATACAAGTGCCTGTCTTCAGTGGCGACCGAGAGCACTGGGGGTAGCGGGGGAGTTAAAGGACTTCCACAGAGTCTCACAGTATGCAAGTGGAAGTTGTGGGAATCATACCCAGGTCTGCTGGAGTGGGGTCTCTATGCTTTGGTAACCAGGTGTGACCCAATACAAGTGCCTGTTTTCATGGGCGGTTAAGTGACTTGCTCGGAGCCATACAGTGTGCAAGTGGAGGTTGTGGGAATCAAACCTGCTGAATGTACCAAGCTCATTCACAACTCATTACTTTAACCCTAGGCTAAACTGCCAATTAGGCTTGTGTCTGTGAATTGAAACAAATCACGTAAAGAGAGCCAACTTTAATTACAAAATTGTATGCATATACATTTTTAGCATTTTTAATTTTGCTAATCAAATTGAGGCAAGTGCTGTGCATCTTCACAACTGATTAGCAGAAAGTGCTAATCAATTTTCGCAGTGTATTTAAAACCCTGAAACTGGCTTGCACAGTCAATATCAGTCTGATTCCTGACTAGAATCAGTAATTATTGTCAGTAGCTGTAGCATTCTCTACCTTCTGGAAACCCTGTCCTGCTCTAACCCTTCCAGCTGCTTCTGACTAAGGAAGTAGTTAATATCACAGCCATGTCTTATGCTGTCCATTTAGTCACTTTCTGGTTCCAACAAGGGAAATTGAGATGCAAGAAGTAATCCGCTAATAGTCTTATTAAGCAAACAACTGTAACTAACCCAGCATTGGTAGAATTGTGTCATCACTAACATAATTGCAGCTCGGGGGTTAAGTTAACACAGATTTGTGATGCAATTACTCATCCAAACAAATATGACAAGCGTTGGGAGGCAAAGGAAAGGTTTTGTGTGTGTTTGTGTGTGTAGCGGGGTAGGGGGGCAGGGGAGAACTCACACAGGGAACAGTTCTGAGTCATAGACTCAGAGAAGGTGCTAAGCCAAGGCAACAGTGAGGGTTTGTTACACCCAGGGTTTGTATCTCACCTTTAAGTCAACAGTGTGGGAGGCCCATGAGACTGTGACTGAAGATAGGGCCCCCATACTTGGGAGACAGCTGTCAGATGTCTCATTGCTAAATAAGCTAATTGCTCGTATCTTGGTGTTATAACAATGTTTCCCGTTCTCTAGTTGCTGAAGGGTCTGGATTCTTCCAGTGGTAAAGAAGCACCTGTTTTGCTGCGTTAGGGTTCCATCGATCCAGCCTAGCTGCCAAGATGTTAAGGGGGAATCCTGAGGCACCAGTCCCAGAAGGGCAAGCTTTGAATCTCTAACCTCTGAGGACATACCCATCTACATGTTGCCCACACCAGTTCCCGGTATTGATCAGTTGTAAGCCAGGACCAGAGAACATAAGTCACAGGCCTGGGTAGAGGAGCACCTCCAGCAGTCACTGTGAGAGATCAGATCCATCTGGTATGAGGTCTGTGGTGTCCTAAGTTCTGTGCAGTATCGTACATTGCAAGGTTTTGCCCTGCAGTTCATGACTGGCCTGATAAGCCTATGCCTGGGTTTGTGACCCAAGTCCTGGTCCCGGTGTTCCCAATGGCCTGTTAATAGGAGAGGGGCCTCCTTACAAACAGCTTCTCTGAATGGCTAACTGCATTCTGTAAAGTCTGCAGGGCTGCTGGCCTGCTGAGGGCAAGTATGAGGGCAGGGTATGGTCCCATGCTACTTTAACTCATAACAGGCTTCTCAGCAGGGGTTACCGCCAGAAATGTAATTTAAATATTTGATAGTTTGAAGGCAGATGAATGAATGCAGTACTCCAGAGGAGTTAAAGTACAACTCTCCGAACATCTGGATTCCTGCTACATGCCAGAAGTTCCTAAGAAAAAGTATGTTGACAGTGGTGAGGGAGGGAGGGGTTTGACCATATCTGTCTGTTAAGAGAAACATCAGGTTTCCACCCCAGTTGTGTAGCTTTTTGGTACTATAACTTTCTGGTGTATTTAGTGCATAGGGAATCGGCACATATCTGGCAGACCAACCTTGTGTCCAGGGAATGCTGCAAGGTCTGTGACTCAATCCAGTGAGATTTCTCCACCCAAATAAAGCTTTCAAACATGAGAAGAAAGGGATTTGAAGAACATCCTAGCTAACTGAAGGGGTAGGTTAGCCAGAATGTACTGGACTAGTGGAATTGTGTTTTAATTTCAGTGCATTCCTTTTACCTCAAATTGAGAGGAGATGGGTACCCCACTTAGTAAGATCCTCATCTTCCTTATCAGGCACCATCTGAAGATTGGCAGTCATGGTATCAGCCAAATTGCGTTTGCTGTTAAGCCCTAAACATATTGTGCATCTGGGCACCATTGCTAGGGATAAGGAATGTACAGGGATGTGTACATACATAATTCAGTGGTAAAACGTGGGATTTTGTCCACTTCAACTTACAACCCAGGGTTTTATTTAACTCTAAAAATTGAGTAGCGTTTTGATCATAAAAGTGCTAAAACTTCTTGAAAATGCATAGCTCTTGCCTCATTGTGTTTAACAAACACAGCACTTCTAGAAAATCTATATAAATACTTTCTGTACAATTAGTATCATCCCAAGAAAAAAGCTGCTAATCAATTATTTAAAACCCTGCAACCTAAGATCAGTAGGCACGTATTATATGTGGAAGGGACAGAAGGAAGACAAGGATGCCCATCAAGAACAAAGAATCATTACTGGCAGAAAAGTTAATCTTATGAGCTGCTTCTCCCTACCTAATTCCCAGAAAAAATACAGACTGGTGGATCTTATGGGCAAAAGGTTCTGTTGACAAAAGAAGAAGAAATGGGGATAATAAACATCCTTACCTTGTACCCTGGCCTAACGAGAACTGTTGTGAAATAGACTAGTTCATCAACATTGCTGCTGTCCACTTTACATGTCTGAGATGTACCAACTGGATAAAGGAAGGAGCAAAACCAAGTCTGTCCATGGCTTCAAAGAAATATACCCAGTCCACCCAGTTTGAAGGCATTTTTTGAATCCCAAGAACAGGGTGGCAGTGGGACAAGAGTGCCAACATGACTCCGATTAAACCAAATGGCCTTTGATATTTTTAGAGCCGATTTCTCTTGGGACCAAGTTAATCTAGCCCCATCCCCTGAGGAAGAGACAATGAGGTTCGGGTGCAGTAGAAGTCCTCCTTGTGGTTCAGTTGGTGCTAAGGTCTGTTACTTTAGTATATGGGCTACAATAAAGATGTGGGGTTAATGTACCCTTTTGGTAGAAACTTACAAAGTCTTTATAGTGTCTCTAATGCCTGATAGAAAAGAAGGCAGCCAGTACTGGGTCCATGCATCGTTGAACATCTGAGTCAGATGGGGAGCCAGGATAGACACAAAAGAGGGATAAAACTCACTGGGGAAACTGTCTAGGCAAGGTGACTTGCCCTGTGACATAGCCTGAATGCCCGCTTCTACTAGTGCATTTATTTATTTTTATTTTTGTTTTTTGTCTGCAGCGACATTTTTAATTTTGGGTGTTGCCTTTTGGCTTATCCTCAGCACTGCATATATTTATCAAATTCATTGCAGTGATAGCTCTGGCCCTTCATTGAGGGATGCAGTAAGTGTTTCCTTGTCTAGATAACTGGCTGTTTAAGGGGTCCTCTACAGATCAGACGGTTCACTCAGGGAAAAGGACAAGCAGTTGCTAGACCAAATGGGTGCATTGGGCAGCATACTGAAGCCCTTTCTTATCCTTTGCTAGAAGTTGCAGTACATTGGAGTGGATCTAGACATCTCTGGCAAAAGCTTTCCTTCTGAAGGATAATTTTTTTATTCATTTATTTATTGCAACCTCGGAAAACACCTTTCAAGCTAGAAGCTCATTACATAGGTTCCACATCAGGGGGTTACGTAACAGAAAACAAGTATGTAAAGTGCAGCCACAGCAGTAGTTACAAAATAGCACAACACAACCAGTAACAAGGTACATACAAGCAATGGCTAACATTAGAGACTAGGAAGTGCAGGCATAGATTGGCAATTGAACAGTCAATTTCCAATTGATAAGGTGCTAATGCAGAGAGTGGGGGGACAGGGAGATAGTCACGGAGTGAGTAAGAAAAGGAAGATTGGCCAGCCTAAGGGCCTTGTCAGTCGAGGAGTATGAGCCAAGAGGCATTTGTTGGACAAGGATGACAGCAGAGATTACACAGAAAGTTAGTGGAGGTGAGGATGGGGGAAGGTAGGAAAGGGAGGGTTCGTGAGAACAGTAGAGGAGGGAAGGAGAAGGGGAGTATAGAAGTATATCGGGGAGGAAAAAAATACATCAGACAGAGGGTAGTTGAAACAGCAGCAGCAGGGAGGGATGGAACAGCGGTGGCAGAAGGACAGGTTAGAGGAAGCAATCACAGCTGGAGTTAGACACTGGGTGCTGTCGGAGTTTCTCCTTAAATAAGCCCAGAGTGGGTATGGCAGATATGCTGTTCTGAGGGGAATTGAACCAAAGTGGGGCCTGGTAGGCAAAGGACCTTTGTCCTTGGGAGGCACGGCATCAGGAATCTTGAAAAGCTGGTTAGTAGAGCTTTGAGTAGGATGCGATCATGCAGTTACCTTGATGACTAAGGCAGATTTTGTTGCCAGAAGCAACGTGGTCTGAGACAGAACCATGCTGTTGATGTTGGGCCTCATTGCTGTTGTACTATTCATAGTTCTCCTGGCCCATCTACATAGAGTGGAGTCCACTAGGACACAACACAGAATACTCTACAGTTATAACATGAAACTACAGTTTCAGTAGCAGTTAATTCCTTTTATCATACAGGAATTTGAAACTGCATTGCATCCTGGCAGGTTCCACTGTGTACAGATTTCTCTCTGGCTCCTGCACGCTCAGTGGGCTCAGTCACTCCAGTCCCAGAACCACCCAGTTAGTGTGTGTGTGTGTGTGTGTGCCCCCTCTGCCGCAGATACTGGGGTGATGGCAGGGCAGGCATAATTTTCTGGTAGGGATCCCTTTCATAGGGACCTTCTCAAATCACATTGTCTTCAGATGCACCCAGCCTGAGGTGGGGTGCTCAGTTCAGTTCCCTCTGGACTCAGGTGGTGTGATCCCTGCTGGAACACACCCTCCATATCACTGTCTTGGAAATAAGGGCGGTTCTGTATGGGTTTCTATGTACTGACCCCGCAACTCCAGAAACAAGTACTGGTTGTGATGGACAACCACTGTTTCGAGTTTTGTTTGAACAACAGTTTTATTTATTTTCTTTTTTTCACCAGAAAGTGGATTGGGACAAGCCCTTTTTCAGCCAAATCTGATGTAAAACATTTAAAATGCGGAATACATTCAGATACAAATAAGCACATGTACCATAAAATACAGTTACTCTTTACATATCAAAACAAACCCATTTTGATGTGGTTTCATAAAATACTTCTAGCACATTCTTGAATTTAGATGAGCAAGTAACATCTGTGTGAGGAGCCAGAGTATTCAACACATTGGGTCCAGCGCAAGAAAAGGCTCTTTTTGCCAGCAGTCATCTAACAATGGGGACAACATACTCCTATTCCCCTGTGCTAGTATGTGATATTGGTGTGGTAGTAGGCACACAATTGCAGTCTATCTGTCGCACATTCAATTTTTGCTGGCAGATGTGCTCATCCTCTCCATGGCACAGCCCAGTGAATTGAAACTGCACGGGGACATGGCCGAACTGTTGCTAAACCTGTGACTGTTACTGCTAATTTGCCTTTACCTGCTTCTACCAGTAGCAATCTCTGTGATCTCCTATTGATTAGTAAACACATGCCTCATGTCCATTTCCTCAGGCCTCTCGGTCAGGTTAACACTTTCATGGGCTTTCTACCCCTGCCTAAAATTATTTATTTTCCTCCTACCTCCCTCCACCTCCTCCTCACTTTTTGCCCCTCTGTTATTCCATACCTCTTTCCTCCGTACCACCTTAATTACATTTTCATCATCACCCCACTACCTGTACCACCTCTTCCTCCCTACTCTCCTCCACCCTTCCTCCCCCTTTATTCCACTTTGATGACATAGCTATTCTTCCCTTTCCCTCCTAACTATCCCCATCCTAACCCCCACCTCTGCTTACCTTCTCCTTCCCCGCACTTTCCTCCTCCCTCCTCTGTCCCTCTCTGCTGGTATGAGACCTTCCTTCTTTCTTTGACTCGGGCACAATCCAGTTATCTGCCTATGTTGTTAGTTGTACAATTCTCCTTTTTAAACAAGCGTCCTCATGTTATGTTACCATTATCTAGTGAAACGTTAGCCTTTGTTTTGACTCTGCACCCTGTACGTGCTTAGATTGTGCAGCTATTGTTAGAATTTTATGCCTAGAGACATTTTTCAATTGTTTCTTGCTGTATCTGTATCTGTGGAACATATCTTTATTCTTGTTTGTGTCATACTTGACATGGAACCTGTGAAAGAGCTTTCTGCTCAAAGGTGTTAATCCAAGATCTCAATAAATAAATACATAAACAAGTGGTGGAGATGTGCAGAGTTTGGCCTTTTTACACTCCCACAAAATGCAAAACTGCCATGGTTTTTGTTACTTGCTCCAGGGCCTGTAATTTTCTGTCAAGATGAATATCTGCATCAGAGGAGGAGAAGGACCTGGGAGTTATGATCACTAGTGACCTGAAGCACTACACGCAGTGTAAGAAAGCAGCAGCAAAGGCAAACAAGATGCTGGGATGCATATCTAGGAGGATCAGTAGTAGGAGAGAAGAGGTTATACTGCCCTTGTACAGGTCACTGGTAAGGCCGAATCTAGAGTACGGAGTTCAGTACTGGTGCCCACACCTCAAAAAGGACATTAACCTGCTGGAGAAGGTCCAGAGGAGGGCTGCAAAGATGACAGCAGATCAGCAGGGTAAAGGCATACAATGAGAGGTTGAGGGCACCGAACATGTACTCCCTGGAAGACAGGAGAGAGAGTACTTGAAAGGGATAAATAAGGTTAATAAGGACAGTCTCTTTAAGCTGAGTGGCAACCATAACACGAGGGGGCACAGTCTTAAGCTGGAGGATGGGAGGTTTAGAAGGGAGGTCAGGAAGCACTTCTTCACAGAGAGGGTGGTTGCCATTTGGAATGCGCTGCTGGAAGAGATCATCTCGTTGAAGACAGTGGGCAGCTTTAAGAGAGGCTGGGATAGACATGGTAGCAGGTAAAGATCATGGGTAGGGAGGATGGGAGGAGTGAGGAAGGAGGGCAGGGACATTAGCTCAAGCTGTGGTCCCTGCAATACGAGCAGATAGACCAAATGGCCTTCTTCTGCTGGCTTCTTCATATGTTTGTATGAAAGGGGTGCCTCCTCTATACATTTTCCCCCCAGTACTGCTCATTTGGCAGTTCCTAGTCAAGCTCTAGAATAAGCTGGCTACAGTGATCCTTGTAGCTCCTCTGCAGGCCAGAAAGATCTGGTTCCCAATGTTTTTGGATGTGGCATTGGAACTGCCACTCCAGCGGTCCCTCAGCTTGGGCCTATTCAGTTTCAGGGGCAGCTGCTGTGCCTGGACCATCCGTTCCTGCAGCTGGCTCCCAAAGATGCAGAGCTGGCATTGTTTTCGTGTGTCTCTGGGGTGCTTAGTGATCATACTAGCTGCTGGTTAACTGTCTACCAGACACTCCTCTTTGCTGAAGTGGCAACAGTTTTGCATCTGGTGTCCGTCTAAAACACTGAATCCGTTTACTTGTAGCCAAAGATATCCGGCGGTCCTCAGCTGTTTGTGTAATTTGCCCCATGTTTGCTGGGGAATCTGGTATCTGTGCAGTGTTTTTTTTCCTGGGTGGATATCCTGCTGCATTTCCCTATGTTACTAGAAGGCTGACAAGGAGCTTCCTGGCACAATTACAGGGCATGCCACTTGGTGCACGACAGACTCTGTGGCTTTTTTTCAGGTCAGTCTCCGCTTCCAAAATCAATTGGTCACTACCTGAAGAAGTTGGATGCTTACTGTTAACATTACAGTCTAGATCTGGTTTCTCGTAGGAGAGCTGGATTTCTTGAATTTAAAAATGAAAATGTTTTACTTTGCAGAAAATTACAGAAACACCTATGTGGAAAACGGATCATGCCAAATGACTTTAGAACGACTGCATCTTAGAACTATTAACATGAGACATTCTCTTGTGGCTATTATGAGAGTACCTGGGAGGTTTAGGAAAAAAACAGTCATGATTGTCTAAGAATGATGTTATGATTTATAATAGTAAAAAAAAAATCATAGCGGGCTTCCTCTTAGCCTGGGAGGGATCCTAAAGGAGTCTCTAATATTAAATTGTAGGGATGTGGATATGTTGTTCTATCTACACTATCTGGCATGGTCCTTTCCCCTTTAAGATGTGCCAGAAAGTCCTCAAGCTGGCTCCTCCCACCCTCCCGGGTGGTATATCCCTGGGCTTCACCCCATGATGCCAGATCTTGCTTTCCGCTGGAAGAAGCAGGTTCCCTCCTTCACGCTCCCACGTGAAGGACCCTAGCCATTTTAGATCCTTTTGGATTGCTTTAAAAACTTCACCATCATTTTGGTATTTGTCTTCGAGCTTCCCAACTGCAATGGAGGACAAGTCCGTGCCCATATTTCACCGATGCCCATGCGGGCAGAAGATGTCGCATACCGACCCTCATGCCACGTGCATTTACTGCCTGGGCCACGAACATAATATTCAGGCCTGCGATATGCGTGAGTCTTTTCACATGATGGTCTTCGAGGACCGCCTCGCCCACCTTAAATTGGGCCATCTGGGAAAACGACATCCACCAATCAGATCTACGGACACCTGTTGGGTGGTCTCCGCGGCTGCAGGGTCCGCTGAGCAGCTAGAACAGCATGCGGCATTTGAGGAGGAGGCGGCTCAGGCCGCTGCTCAATCCTCTTCGGCTTCTGCCTTCCTGCTGCTCCAATTGGGCTCCACTTTTTCATGCTCCAAGGAGCTGTGCCAGTCCCTCCTGGGTGAAGGGTCAGGGTCCTTATGGATCACACAGCTCTCGATCTCGAAAGGAGAAGAACGAGGAGTCAAAGCAAGAGAAGACTCATCATCAACGTTGGTGGGACCGGGAGTGTTCTCAGTCTCGTGGCTCTCAGGTTTTGACCACGGTCGAAACCGTGCCCTCGGCCACTGGGTTCATGGAGACCCCGTCCGGCCAGTCAGTCGAGACGCTGACCGATGATGTGGCCGAGATCTTTCTTTCTTGACCCAATCAACCAGCTGTCAGCCAAAGAGGCTGATAACTCTTTTCAGGACTCTGGTCCTGCCTGTGACCATAGAAGGGGCTGCTCAGTCCGCTGATCAGAACCCTCCAGTCACCGACCCAGACCAGGAGGAGCTTCGGCATTCCCCAGCTCCCTCTGAGATCCCCCATAGGCATCCCCAGTGGCTGAGGTCTCGGTCTCAGTTCTCCTTCAGTGGGTCGAGCAGCTCCCGCCATCATCAGTGTTCCCGCTCTCTCTGCCACAGGAAGTGGCGCCACCGCTATTCCTCATCTTCGTCCTCCTCGGGTGAGGAGAGGCTTCGGCACAAACTGCATTGGTGCTATTAAGACTTTATGTGGCAACAGTCGATGCTGGGTGGTACGAAGCCGACCCTGGTTTCCACACCGGCCATCACTTGGCCGACGCCGGAGAGGCCGACACTGACTCCTCCTGTGGGGTCGGTCGAGACCATCCCTCCCCCAGCGGAGCTGGACAAGACCATCTTGGTTTGGCCGAAGCCGGCCTCACTGCCAGTTGTGGTGGAGTCGCCGCCATCGACCAGTGCGCCGGCCAAGGGGCTTCACAATTGGCTGTCAGTCACCATCACACCTGACTGCCCGCAGAGGGTTGAAGGTGACTTGGGCAGTCGGCCGCTTTATACGGACTCCTCAGAGTTCGAGGATTCCTCACTATATTCCCCTCCAGTCGATGAGGAATCCATGGGGATCTCTCAGTGGAGGAAGGGCCCACTTTCTTCTTGGTCATCCTCTCATCTCATTTCCGAGTCCATGGGGATGAAAATGGAGTCTGTCCAGAAACGTGCTCTCTATCCCTTTACAAAGATTCTGGACAAAGCGGACTCTCCGGAGGCTTTTCCAGTGGCAGAGGCCATTGCTGGCCCAGCCTTGGAGCTTTGGCAGCTCCCTGCGTCCTGTCCTGTGCCCTCTGCCCAGATGGCCCGCAAGTGTGCAGTGCCCATCAGTACCCTCTCTGGTTTCACGGAACACCCCTCGGCCGAGGGGTTGGTGGCCAACTGCATGTTTTGGTGCTTGGGCAGTATCTGGGATGTCGACAAGCCACCAGATAAGGAATCCAAGAAACTGGACCATGCGGCTAAAAAAAGTCTATGCTGCCCCCTCACTCGGCCTCCATCAGGCGAGCTCAGCCATCTTGATGGCACACTTCTCCCACACCCTCTTGGGCTCTTTGGATGAAGTGATTCCTCATCTGCCCACGGCCCTCCAGACCACTGTCAAGCAGGTCCAAGATCAGGTCCAAGCTGTGGCCAAGCAGCAGCTGCAAACAGCTCTGGATTTGGGAGATTCCTGTGCCCGCTCGTTGGCAGCTGCAGTAGCCATGTGCTGTAGGGCTTGGCTGTGGATCTCGACCTTCACTGTAGACACTCAGCACAAGCGGGCGGATGTTCCTTTCTTGGGCACCGACCTGTTTACGCCCAGTGTGGAGGGTCACCTCCAGCGCATCGAGAAGTCCAGTGCCACTATAACTCTAACATCTGCACAGAAGGATCCCAAGGGCTCCAGGTAACGGAAGCGAAAGCCCTTTCGGTCCTCCACTCCTGTGGCAAAACAGCTCAGCAATAAGCTGGCCAGCAGGCTCGGTTCTGGTGACCCAAGTCCAAGTCAGTGGCCTTGGTGGTCCTTAAGCCCAGAGGGAAGGGGCCTGGTGGCGTCTCAGTCGGGTCCTCCTCCAAGCCTGCTTAGTGACGGGATGGGGGGTGCCACCCTCATACCCATCACTCCTCCCCTGGGTTCTCCTGTGGGGGGGGCCGGCTCTGCCACTTCTTTCCGCCTGGTCCACTGTCACCATGGACAGGTGGGTTCTAGAAGTGGTCGGTAAGGGTCTGCCTCTGGAATTCGAGCAGTACACTTCAAGCCGAGCCCACACCCCATGGGAGGACTTAGTATCCGCAGACACTCGGTCGGGTCTTCGAGATGACATAGCCCAGCTCCTTTGCAAGGAGGTTGTGGTCAGAGTAGCGGATCCTCCGGAACACCCAGAGTTTGTCTCCAGGTACTTCCTGGTGCCAAAGTGGATGAGGAGCTGGCACCCCATTTTTAGATCTGCACGACCTGAACAAGTTCCTCAGGTCGCACAACTTCAGGATGGTAACTGTCTCAGTTCATACCATCTCTAGAGCAGGATCTTCAGGATGTGTAGAAGGCTGCACAAAGATGGAGGTAACTGACTTCAGGGTGGCAGATTTTAAGGAAATAGGAAGGATCCTTGAGCATTTGGATGTGATTGGGCCAGACATGGACGCTGACAGTAGGTGGGAAATCATCAGGAAAGGGGTGCAGGATGCTACCAGCACCTGTGCAAGAGTAAGACAAAAATGCGGTAGGGCCTGAAAACCCTGCTGGTGGACCAGGGAGGTCCAGGAGGTGGTGAGGGGAAAGAAGGCAGCCTATAGGCAATTCAAATGCTCAAGGAGTTGAAAGGGATCGAGGGGAGTACGAGCTAATGGCTAGAAGGGCCACTAGGGTGGTGAGGGCGGCTAAGGCAAGGAAGGAGCAGAACCTGGCCAGGGAAATTAGGAGAGGGAACAAGGGGTTCTTTAGATACATTGGGGAAAAACCAAGGGTGAAGGGGCAGATTGGCAGGATTAAAACAGGGGAAGGATGGGCAAAAGACCCGGGGGAGCAGGCTGAGGTACTAAATGAGTACTTCACCTAAATTTTCACCAAGGAAAATGGGGGGGGCTGCATCATACGTGGGAGGAGACAGTGATACTGAGGAGGGGGGACCCTTACCGATCGGCGTGTCTGGGGAGAGGGGGAGGCATCACTGGCAGGAGGGGGGAAGGCTAAGCAGGGGGATGAGGTAGCGGAGGTGGAAATCACAGCAGAGAGCGTGAAGAAAGCCCTCAGGTCCCTTAAGATGGAGAGAGCACCGGGGCTGGATAAATTACATCCCAGAGTGCTGAAGGAACTGGCGGATGTCCTGGCGAAACCCCTGGCAGAGCTTTTCACTCTCTGAGGACAGGGCGGGTGCCCCAGGACTGGAAGGTGGCGCATATAGTGCCTATCCACAAGGGGGGATCAAGGGAGGTGGCAGGGAACTACAGGCCCGTCAGCCTGACATCGGTGGTGGGCAAGGTGATGGAGGGCATTGTCAAGGAGAGGCGGGGGGGGGGACATGGAAAAGTCAGGGCGCCTGGACGATGGACAGCATGGATTCGTCCCGGGGAAATCATGTCAGACAAACCTTGTGGAGTTCTATGACTGGGTGATGAGTGCCTTGGACATGGGTAGACCAGTGGACGTCCTCTTTCTAGACTTCTGCAAGGCATTTGACTCTGTTCCTCATGGGGGCCTGTTCAGAAATGGAGGTGGGGAACCAGATGATCAGATGGATAGGCAGCTGGCTCCAGGACCGGACCCAGAGGGTCGTAGTTGGCGAGATAGTCTCATCCCCAAGTAGGGTCATTAGTGGGGTCCTGCAGGGATCAGTCCTTGGGCACCTCCTGTTCAACGCTCACGCCTCTGACATAAGGACAGGTATCAGGAGGAGATGAGTCTCTTTGCGGATGACTCAAAACTGGGGGCGGTGGTGGATGGGGAGGAGGAAGGGTGGCCCACAGGGGACCTGGAGGCTCTGGAAAGATGGTCTAGAAAGTGGAAGCTGAGGCTCAATGCAGGAAATGCAAGGTACTGCACCTGGGAGACAGAAACCCGGCCAAGTGTACACACCCTGGGGAATGCTACAAGTCTTGATGGCTGAGAGGGACCTGGGGTGGTGGTGGATGTCAAGATGAACAACTCAGAGACTTGTAGGAGGGCAGCGGCTAAGGCCAACAGGATGCTGGGATGCATCGCTAGGGGGATCACCTCCAGAAGGAGGGAAGTGATACTCCCTCTGTATAACTGCTTGGTGAGGCCGCACCTCGAGTACTGCGTGCAGTTTTGGAGGCCACACTTAAAAAGGGACATTGAACTCCTGGAGAGGGTCCAGAGGAGGGCAACCAAAATGATTTGGGGCTTAGGGGACAGGACCTATGGGGAGAAGCTAGAAGAGCTAAATATATACACATTGGAAGAGAGAAGGGACCGGGGGGACGTGATAGAGGTCTTCAGGTACATGAAGGAGGTAAATAGGGGAGGAGCAGTCAGGGTGCTTCGAAGGGGGGGGGGCAACTAGAGGGCATGAGTGGAACCTGGAAGGGGTCAGCTGTGGTATAACCGAGTTAAAACTCAATTGAAGACTGATCTGGATGAGCTGCTGTGGTGAGTTTAAAAACATGTTTAAAATGTTTTTTAAACCGGTGCAAATCTTCAGCTCTAATGTGTACAGGGCCTGAATGAATAGGTGATTTCAGTGGTCTAAAGTGAAAAGACAATCCCTGCCAAAGGCAACTGTGCCGAGTTGTAACAGTAGCTCAAATGATACAATGTCAGTCTTTAGAAGTGCTACAAAGTAGGAAGTGAAGACTATATATTTTTTCTTTTTTTGCCATGACTGTCAAGCCAGTAGAAAATGTATCCATTTGGCATAAGTAGAATATTTAAGTAGCAGATAATGTAGTAAATGAAAATGTATCTGTGACATAAAGGAAGTCAGTGATTCTTAGAATCGGTAGCTATAACCAATTCAACCTGTGGTTTAGGGAACATGTAAAGTAATAGAGTAATGTTGATATATCCTTTTTGTATTAGTAATCTTGCTGACAAGGGGGTCCCCCCTTTTTTTTCTTTTTTTTTTTGACCAAGTAAAAAACAAAATATGCAGAGGTTAAAATACATATAATCTTTGTATATGTACTCACCGTTATTGATGTGATCTTTGTTCATAATCAAGTGGAAGAAAGAAGAATATAGTCCATACCAGGATTGATTGTGTCTCAGCATGTGAGTAGTAGTAGATGGATCTGGTCGTGGGAGGGACAAGGAGTCCGGCGCACAACAGGCCTTGAGGCATCCCGATGGAATGGCCATGATGGTCTGCAACAACAGTGATACCTCAGAAAAAGTGGCTAAATGTATCAAGCAGTTTTGGAAAAGGCCTCAGTCTGATCTTTAATTGAAGCCCCAAGAGGTCTCGGAGGCCTAGAAGAGGAGACCAGGGCGGAGTCTCAAGTCTTTAATGAGAGGCAGAAGTTCTGGGCTGGCCTGAGGGGCGGCCACGGTTAGGCTTTGTTGTGTTCCTTGTCACTTGTTCTCTGCCCTTAAAGGTGTCATGTGGGGCATAATTAGTTCTAGTTTTGTATGAATAATTATACTGAGGGCGTGGTTTTTGGTACATGTATTGTACTGTCTTCAGTTGTCTGTCTGAGGCTTGTAGGTTCTCCAGTATCGTTTGAGCCCCTGGCCCAAAAAGATGGTCACCTGAAAAGGCGGCATTAGCCACTTTGTGTTGAATATCCGGCGCTAGCCCTGAGAGTTGGAGCCATGCCTGATGGTGTATAAGAATATTGACTGCGGAGGCTCATGCCGAAGGATCGGCAAGATTGTACCCTGATCTTAATAAATGTCGAGACAGGGAAGTGAAGGTATTTATCATTGATGTGAGTTGCTCTCTTTCAGGGGATGCGGGTAGTCTGTTTATAATGTCCCCAGCAGAGGTGCTCACCGTACGCTGGTATTGCAGCATGTGCCCCATATAATTGAGTATTCTGATATTTAGCGTGTTTAGAGCAAACACTTTCTTCCCCATATGATCAAAACGTTTAGAGTCTCTCTCTGGAGGTATTGTACTTATATGTTTAGGCTTGCTGGTGCGGTTGTGAGCAGCTGCAATAACCACAGAATCCGCAGTGGGCGTATTCGTTAAATATTGATAATCAAGAGGAAAGTGATACAGCCCGTGGGCCTTTCTAGGTAACTCCTGTGCCACTATGGGTTGACTCCATGCTTCAGTGATCGCATTTCTGAACGTTGGTATAAAAGGAGGGACTGCCCGGACAGGGTCCTCTGTAAGGCCAAGATATTCAGCCATATCTTTACTTAATGTGTCCTGTTCTGTTGTGGTAAACCCCATTGTTTTTTGTATTTGTAACATCATTTTGGGAAATGAGGGGTCATCCAGTGGAGAAATGACTTTTAGTGGTTGTAGTAGCCCATCATCCCAGTAAGAGGCACATCCGAAGGGGACTCATACCCTCTTGTGTTAGGAGAATCATCATAGTTTACGTGATGGTCTGGATTCGTATGATAATCTGAAAAATATTCTTCTGAATATTTGTGAGGAGGCAGGACTGGTGAGTGTTCTAGCTCCGTGCATGTCTGCTGTGATGGAGGCGGAGATATCATTTGTGATTGAGGGTTATGTCCCAGAGAGTGGCTATGGTCAAAACCCATAGAATCTAACACTGTATTAACTATTTATTCAATATTTGGAAGTTGTGAGGATGGAATTGCCATGTAAGCTGGTTCTGACTTCAGCGTACATGGGGATGGCGGGTCAGTTTGCACCTCCCGGTAGAGTGATCCAGTGCTATCTTTGTTCACCACTAACTGGGGTGTGGGTACCATGCATGAGTGTCAATGAGGCTGGTGAGCCTCTACGTTCCGTAGTGTATGATTCTTTATTTTGTTGAAATGCAGCCCCATATGCATCTTTCGATACGTTTTTGATAATATTCCTGGTTTTTCATAATATTCCTGGTTTTTCATGGTAGACCTTTTATACGGATCCTCCATAGTTGTATTTCATGCAGGTAAAGGTGTTGTTCTATGATGCAGGGACTGCCCCGTCGATGGTGGTATCAGCCTCATCGACGGAAGAGAAGCATGCCTCTTCGACGATGTACTGTGTCTTACAGATGAAGGGTAAGTAACAGCATGCTCCGTCGATGGTGGAATGTACCCCGTTGATGATGATGAAGGCAGGGCATGAGTTGTCGATGGTGGGATGTGCTCTGTCGATGATGGGATAGTGAAGACATGCTCCGTTGATGATGGAAATGCTGTCGTCGATGATGGGAGGATGAATGCATGTCCTGTCGATGGTGGTAGACTTCTTGTTGACGATGGAGCATAGGGAGCATGTCCAGTTGATGGGGGAGGCAGCCTCGTCAACGATGATGCATGTAGAGTGTGCTCCATTGACGGAAGGGGTGTTCTCATTGATGAGGATGTCTTATAGAGCCCTCTCAAATGCGATGGAGATATGCATCGATGGGAAAGGTAGCAGGACCTCTGTCGTCAGCAGTGTAGGTGGCCTCGTCGATGAGGGAGCTGAGGAATGACACCCCGTCGATGAGGTCCTTTCTGTGATCTTTTGATGAAGTGCCTGCCTTTGATATGGGGGGGGGGTGAAGTGCCCGTCGATGATGAATATCTTCTTGATGATCCATGTTTCAGAGGTATGACCATTGAAAGGCGGTCAGGCAGGACTTTAGGAGAAGGTGTTTCCTTCCCTGTTTTATCTCTTGAAGAGGACTTTGAGTTTTTTGGGCCCTTTGCTTGAGTACCTTGTGTGTATGACAGGGAAACATCCATTGCAGCACTCTTATCGAGTATAGGAATATGGTGCCCTTATGAGGCCCAGGCACCTTAGGCTATGGGTTCAATCCATGTCGTAGACTGCTGCTAGAAGAGTTGCTGCCAGAGCTGAAGCCAGCGGGACAATGAACGGAGATTACCAGGGACCACCCACTTTTATAGGTACAACCCAGGAAGTGAGGTAGTGCGGGTGGTCCTTGGTGTGGAGACTGCTGGAAGAAAGTTCTGTGCTGGAGCGCCACCTGTTGGGAACTTCCAGAAATAATGACTTACTGCAAGAGACATTCCTAGAAGATCTACTGTTACAGCAAAAGTCTTTGTGTAACTGAACTTTCTAGGAGCAGTATATGTTGTTCATACGGACCCACCTGACTTCCCCTGGCTTAGGCACACTACCTCTGCTTCCAGCGGGCAAGATCTGGCATCATGGGGCGGAGCCGAGGGATATACCACCTGGGTGGGTGGGAGGAGCCAGCTTGAAGACTTTCCGGCACTTCTTAAAGGGGAAAGGACCATGCCAGATAGTGTGGATGAACAACATATACCACTCATAGAACTACTGGTACAGGTGAGTAACCTGTGTTTTTACACCCTTCATTTGACTACTTCTCCTATACCAGGAGAATCTGACTTTTACTACTGCACATGATTAGTTGCACTTTAATCTCTCTCCAATAAAATAATAAAAAGTAGTGAAATACTCCTATATGGTGATTGGCAAGGATTCTACAAACTGAGCTCATTTTGCAAAACAAACAAAATAATAAATATTGGACAATGTACATTTTCTAAATCATGGTTTATCCAAAAATGTAGGAATACTAAAGCTGCCTTTGGTAAGATTCTCAGAAAGTATAGATGGAAGAGAAAGAAAAAACATATGGTATTGAAAAGGGAAAGAGAAAAAATACAAAGAAGTATTAGAGGAGGAAAGGAATAAATATTCCCTTTCTCTATGGGAAAAATTAAGACAAGCGGTGCTCAATCGGGACGGCAAGCTTTTTTGGAAAATTGTAGCACAAGGATATAACAAATATCAAACAAGGGTAGAATCCCACATCTCTCCACAAATGTGGATTTCTTATTTCTCAAACTTATGTTATTCCTTAGATGAAGAAGAAATGGAAATTAACATTAGGTATGGAGTAATTTGCCCAAGGCCTATTATGATAAAAGAGGCTGAAATTTTTACTGCTCTAAAAACTCTGAGGTCAAATAAAACCTTAGGCCCAGACAGAATTATTGGTGATGAGCTTGAATCATTTCAGGAATTGTGGATTCCATTTCTTTTTTCCAAATTGTTAATGGGTTTATACAAAACTTAAAATTTCCTCAAAGTTGGTCAGGTAGTATTGTATTTCCAATTTATAAAAAGGATAACCCAAATGACCCAAAAATGTACAGACTCATTAGTCTGATTGACGTGTCCCAGAAAATCTTCTCAAAGATTATTCTAGGTAGATTACTGGAATGGGTCGAGGAGCATTCTGTCCTTAATGAGGCACAAAATGGATTCAGAAGAAATAGATCGACGGTACAACACTGCTATATGCTGCAACACATAGTTTGGAAATATACTAAGATACGGAAAGCCAGGTTATACTGCTGCTTTGTGGACTTTTCTGCAGCTTCTGATAGTATTAGTAGGAAAATCCTCTGGTCTACATTGGAGGAACTGAATCTCGAGAAGACTCTCTTGGACACCTTAATCAGACTACATGAATATACTTGGGCGCGATACAGTATAATCAATATGGGTATGTTACAGATACATTTCAAACTAATTTAGGGGTCAGACAGGAATGTATTCTGGCCCCCACTCTCTTTAATATTTACATTAATTCCATTTTACATCAAATAGAGATGCTGATTTTATGCTCTAAAAGTGAATGAACACGGAATTGATAGTCTGGCCTATGCAGATGACCTGGTCCTTTTATCAACCTCAGCATTGGGACTTAAGAGGAAATTAAAACTTTTTGAAACACTTTGGAACAAAGGAAACTGAGAGCAACCAAAGTAAAATGAACACAGTGATCTTTGGAAACAAAACTAGACATAGACCAAGGTTCATGATGGATGGAAACATAAATTGAGGTGGCAAATAGTTATGATTATTTGGGGGTAAGATTTACATACAATTTAAATTGGAAAAAAAAAACTGGGAATTTATACAGAGTAAAATGTCATTGGCAGTCAATGCACTTAAAATATTTCATTCTAAAATGGGGAAGTCCTCATTTAGGGGGATTCTAAGAGTTATCAATGCTAAAATTAGAGCCAGCATAATTTATGCAACTAAAGTGTCAGGATTTACTAATTCTAATCCATTGGAAATTATACTTAAATTATATCGATACATTTTGATGCTACCTCAGGATATACGTAATTTTATTCTTAAATTAGAATTGGGACAGCAATCAGTATCTTCACTAATAAAGGAAAGACAAATTATGTTCTTATTAAAAACCTTCTTACTTCCGGAACAGCGGTATCCCAGAATGTGTTTAGAGGAAGGAATTAGGTTGGCAACTATGGGATATACTCATCCATTCATTCAATTAATCAAGAACACTTTAATGCCATCTGGCTTGGGACATTTACTGCTGGGCAAGAAATTAATTTTAAAAAGTGGTGTTCCACACGGAATAACATTTCCCAGGATTTGGTATTCCGTCTTGAAAACTGGTATACAACACCTTTTGTTTTGTATACCTCTGTTTGTACCCACTACGCAATAAGAAAAGTTCAGAGAAAAGTAAAGTGACCACAAAAAATGCTAAATTCTACCAAGCTAAATTTTTACTTTTTAAAATGCTTGCCACGATTATACTCAAGGTGGGATATTCAGAAATGTGCCAGGCAGGGGCGCAAGCCGGGTGCAGCACAACTGGGATGTACCAGGGCGTGGTCTGGGTGATATTCAGCGGTGCCGCGCCATGGCTCAGTACCGTTGAATATGGCACTGGGGCCACCCGCACTGCACGGCTCAGTGGTACTGAGCCAGCGCAAGTGGCAGTTGAGCAGGGGGCTGTGCCAGCGCAAGTGCAGCTGTGCTAGGCGCAGCAAGAACAATATTCAGACATGAACATGCAAATGAGGCCATTATGAATGCAGTGTGCAAATGGGGCTATTTGCATGTCATTATGGACCTATTTGCATGCAGGTGCACTGATCCCTGGCAACTTGCACCTTGCACCCTGCCAGGCTGTAGCCATCTGGGACCGACACCCCCTGCCCCTCGGGCAACACATCCCAATGCCCAATCGTGGGCTAGTAAAAAAGTAAAATACAGAAATCCCTGGTGGTCTGTGGACCTTTGCCCCAGCCTGATCGCGGGCTTTACAAATAAAAATAAACCCTGGTGGTCCAGTGGACCTGTGCCCCAACCTGATCGCGGGCTTTACAAATAAAAATAAACCCTAGTGGTCCAGTGGACCTGCTCCTCAGCTGATCGTGGGCTTAAGTAAAATAAAAGAATCCCTGGTGGTCCAGTGGACCTGAACCCCAACCGATCGCGGAGCTTTAAGAAAGCGGAACATTCCTGGTGGTCCAACGGTTACCCCCTCCCCCTGCCCCTTAGACCGCCACCCTTCCCCGGTCAGTGGCGGGTGGCAGCTCGCCAGCTGCTGCCGCCCTGAAGCTGACAGCGTACGATACGGCTGTATGCCCATTGGTCCACTGGGTGGACCAATGGGTGCTGAAGCTATGCTGTACTACGATCCCAAAATATGAATGGTTCATTCATTTGGGACTGTGCAGTACAATAGGTCTGCCGCGCCCATTAGTCACCACAGTGGACCAACGGGCATATAGCCGCACTGCATGCCGTCAGTCAGTGAGGGGCCAGGCGGGTGGAGCTGCCGCCCGCCACTGACTGGGGGTGGGGTGGCGGTCTGAGTGGGCGGGGGTACCGCTGGACCACCAGGGATGTTCCATTTTCTAAGCTCGCTTCAGGTCCACTTGACCACCAGGGACTTTATTTTACTTAAGCCCGCAATTAGGCTTGGGAGCAGGTCCACTGGACCACCAGGGAATAGATTACTTTATCTATGCCCGCAATTGGGTGGGGGAGCAGGTCCATTGGACCACCAGGGTTCTATTGTATTTACTAAGCCCGCAATTGGGCGTGGGGGGAGACCGATGCCCGGCCTGTGACTTGGGAAGTTGGGTGGCCACTCACAGCAGGCGGCTGACTTGTTGCGCCCAGCAATCGATGGCCAGCCTGTGGGTGGCCAGTCCTACTCCTATTTTATTGGCACATCTTTGCACCCCCTGCGGCGCAAAGGTGGTGTGTGCCACTATATGCGCACATCCGGGCTGAATATTGGGATGTGCCAAATATGCATGGGCACACCCCGCACTAGCGCGCCTTACGTCTAGTGCGCCCGGCGCATCGGGGATTGCGCAAGCCAATTCCCTTTGAATATCGCTACCAGGGCGCATCAGTGGGTTGCGATATGTAACACTGTTGCGCTATGCGCAACCCCTTTGAATATCCCACCCTCAGACTATAGCTGAATGAGAAGGAGCAAAATACTCTGCTGATTTTTTTTTTTCTGCAGTCTAACCCTAAATGGTCTCTCAATAAAAAGAATTTTCCAAAACTGTTGTCTGCTGTTTTATTTAATTGTGGTGGTCCAGGCACAATAGCTTTTATGAGTTCATCAGCCCTGAGGTAAATTAAACAAGTGAAAATACTGTGCAAGTTACTTGATTAATTTACAGTGCCTTCAGAAAGTATTCGCCCCCCCCCTTGGATTTTGTCACATTTTGTGATGTTGCAAACTCAAATTAAAATACATTTATATGGGATTTTTTTTGTCACGTATCTACACAAATTATAATGTCAAAGTGGAATGAAACTTCTGGAATTTTTTGTACATGTAATTTAAAATAAAAACCTGAAATGTCTTGATTTGATAAGTATTCACCCCCTTTGCTATGACACTCCAAATTGAGCTCAGGTGCATCCAGTTTCCTTGTGAGATCACTCTAAAACTTGAATGGAGTCCACCTGTGGTCAGTTCAAATGGTTGACATGATTTCAGAGGAAATACACCTGTCAATATAAGGTCCCACTATTGACAGTGCATGTCAGAGCAGAAACTCTACCATGAAGACCAAGGAGCTGTCCGTTGAACTCTGTGATAGAATTGTGAGGAGGCATAGATCTGGGGAAGGGTATAAAAACATTTCTAGGGTGTTGAAAGTTCCCAGGAGCACAGTCAAGTCCATCATTAGGAAATGGAAAGATTACGGAACCACCCAGACTCTTCCTTGAGCAGGCCGTCCTCCCAAACTGAGCAACCGGGCAAGAAGGACCTTGGTCAGGGAAGTGACCAAGAACCCAAAGACTACCCTGACAGAACTACAGAGTTCCATGGCCGAGATGGGAGAACCTGCCCAGAGGACAACAATCTCTGCAGCACTTCACAGATGTAGCCTCTATGGGAGAGTGGCTAGATGGAAGCCACTCCTGAGAAAAGGCCACATAATAGCATGCCTGGAGTTTGCAAGAAGGCACGTGGCAGACTCTGAGACCATGTAGCAAAAGATTCTCTGGTCTGATGAAACAAAAATTGAACTCTTTGGCCCGAATGCAAAGTGCTATGCCTGGCGCAAACCAAACACAGCTCATTACCCATGTAACACCATCCCTACCATGAAGCATGGTGGTGGCAGCATCATGTTATGGGGCTGCTTTTCAGCGGCAGGGACTGGGGTACTTGTCAGGATAGAGGGAACAATGAATGGAGCCAAATACAGGCACATCCTTGAGGAGAACCTGCATCAGTCTGCAATAGACCTTGGACTGGAAGATTTACGTTCCAGCAGGACAATGACCCTAAGCATACAGCCAAAGCAACATGAGTGGTTCAGAACAAGAAGGTGAATGTCCTTGAGTGGCCCAGCCAAAGCCCAGACTTGAATCCCATTGAGAATCTGTGGAAAGACTTAAAGATTGCGGTTCACCGACGCCCCCCCATCCAACTTGACAGAGCTTGTGCAAATCTGCAAGGAAGAATGGGCAAAAATCTCCAAATCCAGATGTGCAAAGCTGATACAGACATACCCAAGAAGACTGAAAGCTCTAATTGCTGCCAAAGGCGCTTATACAAAGTTTTGACTCGGGGGTGAATACTTAAGTAAACAAGATATTTCAGTTTTTAATGTTTCTTAAATTTTTGTTACACAATATAAATATTTTTGCCCCTTTAAATTGTTGAGTATGCTGTGTGAATCAAGGGGGAAAAAAATCATTTCAGTGCATTAAAAATTCTGGTAGTAACACAACAAAATGTGACAAAATCCAAGGGGGGGTGAATACTTTCTGAAGGCACTGTAACAAGTAAATTGAAAGCTACTTTGCTTGGACCATAAAGAGACTAGCAGTAACGTTTATTTGTCCTTCACAGGAAAGTGCAATTACAGTAAGTCTGTTTGGTTCCGCTGACTGTTTTCTTTTTTACAGTAAGCGCTAGTTGTGTTTTTTTTTTTTTTTTTTTTTCAGGAAGTATGTTTAGTTTTAAGTCTTGCATTACCCTTGCTGCCACCTCATAGATTTTTTCCACCACGGAGTATGATTTACTCCATTTGGACAGCAGTCAGGAGAGAGCGGGAGAGGTAGAGAGAGAGAAGGAGAGAGGGTCCCTTGGCTGCAGCGTACAGCTCCATGAAGTTACCAGTGCAGTCAGTGTCGGGTCAGAGGTCAGCTGCTTATAGCAGTTGAGTGAGAGCGACAGTCCCTTATCTGCAGTGCTGGGCTTGTGCTGTCTGAGTGCAGTCAGTGTCGGGTCAGAGAGAGGTCAGTTACCTTCACGACAATGTATGTGCAGTTTACACGTGCTGTAAAGGGGTCCCGCCTTAGCAAATGTAACAAAGACACAGACAAAGTATTCAGGACAGCTGATGCCCGAAGCAAGAATTGAAAACCAGTATACAGCACAGATTACCAGGAGTTAATATTTGGTGTTCCGTGCATGATTTTTGGTGTGCATGGAACACCAAATAGCGGGGAATTTCGAGCCCTGTACTGTATACTATCTGTAGTAGACCCTGGGATGAAATTACTTGTGCTGTAAAATTGAGACTAAGGGATCTGGATATCAATCAGTTATTTACTCCGTTGTCCTTACTAAAATTACACGATTACTATAAACATTTTAAGACTACTTTGGGGCTCGGACCTTACCTTTCACATCTGACCTGTCCACAATTGAGAAGAATTTATACTAGATTTAGAACGGAAATATACAATGCGTAATACATAAAATGTAGGCAAAAACGAAATATTACTCCTCCTCACTGTAAATGGGGGAAAAATCTAATAGATGATCTAAAGCATGTTGTACTGTTGTGTCCTCTATTTGAGAATAATAGAAGAAAATGGATGGGTGGGTTGTTAAGTGGTCTCAGTCTCCCTCCTGAAATGTTAATAGAATACCTTTTTACTTGTCAAGAGAAGCATATATTAGAAAATGTAGCAACATTTTTGCTAACTACATTTTTATAGAACATAGGTGGAATGGGCTCGTGTTTAAGAATTTGAATAATTGTATATGAGCTATTTTTTTTTTCTTGTTTCAGAAAATAACACATCAATGGGATGTTTACCGATATTGTCTTGGAATTTTAATGTACAGTCAGAATCTTAATGTACTTATACACGAATGTGTGGATCTTAATACAATTGTTTACTTTTTTTTTATTATTGTAGTATATTGTAATGGCTTTTAGCTGATCAATAAAAGATTTTGTACTTGTACAAACTTCTGAGCATATTCCTAACCTCTGACTGAGTTATTCCTGTTAAAAGATTGAGCTGCACAGGATGTTTGCGCATGGGGTCTGTAAGTTCCTTACTGACAATCACAAAGGGACCACTTTACCTTATCAAGGGGGTGGGATGGCCACTAGGGCCTACATAGGGCAGGTAGGGTGGGCAGACTGGATGACTCACTTTCTTTTTTTTGCCATCATTTTCTGTGCTGTTGTTTCTGTGTTGCAGCACTTTGTACTATACACAAAGGGATCTCGAGCCTTTACCCAGTGCTGCTGCACAGGACAGTTAGCACAGGGAAAGGGGCAGGGGAGGCAGAGTTGATAAGCGCACTGGAATGCATGGAGGTCATAAGGCACATTGAGGCCGTGGCCAGAGGAACTACTAAAAGCAGTTCTGCAAGGAGGCTCAGCCTTGTGAGCTGGAATGGAAGTTTTGAAAGATGAAAAGGAACATCATATATTTTAATAGGGCAGGGGGAGGTCCACTGGACAGCGGGGGAAAATATAAAGCAGTGTAGCTGGATTTGGGCTATTCAACCACCAGGGAAGACTGGTGAGGGTTGGGATAATTGAAAGTCCTGCTGGCCGCTACACAGGCAAAAGGTATGGAATTGGGGGGGGGGGGTGAGGGCAACTTCAGCAATAGCCCCATGTTCCAGGGGCATGAGCCATGCCAGGGCACCATTCTTTTGATGCCATACCATGGGCTGACCCCTGCTGGAATTGCAGTGCACCTTAATAGTGATCACACAGCCTGTTGTGGCACTAACATCTGGATTGGCAGTTTACATAATGAGCTTGTGTGCCACTGTCTCATGGGAGACTCCACCTCCTACAGGTAGTGTCATCCTTTTCGTGTATCACATTTTTGGTGGGTGGCAGTACATGGAGGTATGCGTACCCCCGGAGACCACCGTTCACCACTGCAACTGCGTATGAGGCCCCTGTTCTTTAATGTTTTAAAATGATTTATAAGTTGCTAGTCATTCATTTGTAACTAACACCATAAAATTTATATTTTTAAGTGTGTTGTGGAGAAATAAAAGGAAGCTTCGGTTGGAGAATCAGCCTGCAGCTAAACAAAATGTCAAATTTGGTGGGTATGTGGTAGCTAAACCAAAATATGTAGTGGTCAGGGTTTTTGTAATGGTGGCTGTTTCATATAGTTATACAGAGTTGGCGCTCAAAAACCATATGGCCACTTCAGCATGATTTTTAGTGACCACTGATTTTTTTTTTAAGATGACATTGGCCACCTGGCCTTTGCATTTTTTCACATCCAGTACTTTATTCAGAATGCTCACCTGTGCATGTGTATGTGATATATTACTGGAATGCTGCATTCTGGCTTATGTTATTTGAAATAAATGGTGTTCTGAACAAAGAAATATTTAGGCTGTGGTGAACTTACACGTTTACTAAATCAGGAAGTTAATGCATATATGTTTTCTGTTTCTCATGGTATATTTTTCCCTTTAATTTTTAGGTAACAGACCTTTGGTGCTGAGTTTTGGGAGCTGTACCTGACCTCCATTTCTTTTCAAGTTGGGTGAGTTCAACCAACTTGTCAAAGACTTCAGCTCCGTAGCAGATTTCCTTATCATCTACATTGAAGAGGCTCATGCTACAGGTACTAAATGGAACCCAAATTGGAACAAGCAATTCAGGGCCTTATTCAGTAATATTCTGCATGTCTTGTATGCTTCTCCAATGTGAAGCCAAAAGGGTTGGCTGGTGTCCCTTTAAAAATAAACTCTGGTCTGAACCAATATGGCTGCTAATGCATTAGCCTGATAAAAGATATAGAGTACTGTGTGGCTTAGCCATATAATTTACTTGTATTATTGTGATGTAAAAAGCCCACATTTACTGGGCAACAGGGAAAAAGTTTATGGGGCATGGATTCTACTACCCTGCAGGAACTACTTGGAATGGGGGTGCACAAGCAGCTGGTATGCATTTGTATATATTCTTGCACAGTCTATAACATTGCATTATAGCTTTGCTGTGGTCCGTACCCCACTGACTTTTTCCTTCAGGGAGGTTAAAACAGCAAAGTTCACCGTTTTTGGTTTTGGCCATGCCGAGCAGAATGCTAACAAGCAATCTGTATGCTTTCAGTGTTGGAAATGGAATCCATCACCTGTGATCTAGTAGTGAACATATCTGATGGGTTTGGGGATATATTTCTTCATATTATGGTGCATGTTTCCACTTTATTTAGTCAGTTATGTGTCTTTAGGGGTGTGTATTTTTGCATAGAAGCAGTCCTTCCTCAGTTACTCCTGCGACTGAGTCATACTTTTAATGTCATTTCCAGAAAGGAGTTCCCCTGGGTTCCCTCCCATTTTTACTACTGTCTGCTTTAAGCTTCACTAAGGAGCCATAAAAAAAGTGACAGGGGATGGTATTGGGGTCAGGTGCTTAGAGCACAGGCTTGGGAACCAGCAAGTTCTGGTCAGATGCTACCAGAGCCACTTATTCACTGTTATCCTGAGCAAGCTGCAGTAGCTACAGAAAGTGCAAGAGTAAGATCTGAGATATTAGTTATTTAGTATCATGTTTTGTAATAGGATAAACTGGGGTTTGATCTGCTTCCATTAAGAAGCAGGTGCTGAAGTTCACTTTCCCAAGAAAACTGTTGCACTGTTTTTAATCCTTTCTTTGCTCCTCTCCTACTGATTTCTTCAGAAGACATTGTGCACACACAGTGTGGATCTTGTTTGGTCTATCCTGACTGAGAAATGTGGTAGCTGTGTTAGTCCAGTCTGTGATATAGAAGAAATAAAGAGTGTGTTGCAGTTGCCGGGGATACCTATTATTGGACTAACAGAGTTATTTTTGAGACTAGCTTTCAGGCATTTAAAGTCCAAGGAAAGGTATCGCCCACCTGTAACATACTGTGTGTAGTTTTTTTTTTGTTTGTTTTTTTCAGCTACTGTAGTCTGATGTAAAGCAGTGTAATTGCTTGTATTATGGTTGTGGATTAATACATTCCCTTGGTGATCAGATAGGCAGCAGAGGAATAGTCAAACCAGAACTCAGATGCAGTTTACATTGCCACCCTCTGCATACCTATGTAAATTGGACTCATCAGCATAATGATTGCCTGTCTCATTTTATCCACCTTTTGTCTGTTTTCTCAGTACAGTACATTCTATGGAGGTAGAAAACTGTTTATTTTTTGTCAGATCTGCATTAGTTGATTATAGAATTGCTCTTCAGTCACTGGCACTTGCCCCTGCTATGTCAAGTATCGTGTACTCAGCAGCATTCTTCCAGTTGCAAAGAGATTGCACAGAACACAGAAGATACATGAATTAAGTAGGTCTGGATGGAGGCAGGAGATGGCAGATTGGGGGTCACAGACAAACAGAAGAGTAGGGATCTCATGTATACCAATGAGGTGATGAAACTGCACTGTGGAAGCAGGAAGTAATAATACATCTGATCTTCTTACAAGCCATCTCCCTCCAGTGAGCTGCATCATGGAACTGTAAAACATCAGCGCTAGGACCACCTGGAAATTTTTGCTGGCTGAAGCTGTCCATGTTGACGTCTCATCATCACGTATATAATATGGGCAGCACCAGCATGCCTCATTTCTTACTCCTGCTGTCAACAGCTCATCGGTCCACTGCTGCTGAAGAATGCCTGCAATCTCTGCAAGTCTCACTAATGTTGCTACTTCTAAGTTTGTGATTTTTAAACTGTTATGCCGCTGAAAGAGAAGGAACCATTGTTTCAATAGTGTTGTGATGATGTGATGATCTATAAAGACAACCACCACTCTATGTGCATTCATTGCCTAGGCATTGCACACACTGCTACTAGATGTCACAAGAAAGCCCTTGAGCTCTATTTAATAATCAAAGCAATGGAAGAGAAACAAGGTGTGTCAGAGGTGGCTTCACAGTCATCAACCACTCCCTCTCTTCCTGGTTTACAGTCAACATGCTGTTCTCTATGGTCGATGGCGTCCATTGTTGATTCCACCAAACAAAAAAAGGACAAGTCAGCCAGATCAGCGGCCAAGCACTGCCATTCTGACAAGGACAAGAGACATGGAGAGACAACAAGAGACTCTTCTGACCATTCACGAGCTCCTCTAAAAAGAGGTAAGTCGACTGAAAAAGGCAGGTCCCAGGCTAAGGCCTCTAGTCCTGCTCCCCCCCCCCCCCCAACTATCTTATCGGACACAAGGTCGGAGTCTGGCATAGGCTCGACTCCCTTACTGGGGGACTTGCAGCCAGTATCACTGTTAGGCACTGTCTTGTCGACAGTTCTGCCGTCATCAACCCTCTTGGGGCCCGTTGATGATGCGCAGCTTCTATACCAAATAATGTTGGAGCTCTTTTATCAGATAATACCTTCACTTCCCATCATTGATGCCTTCCCTGTAGGTGCCCTTAGAGTTGCTGCTGTTACCCTCATTGATGACTCACGAGTTCCCTCTGCCCGCAGACATGCCAGGCAAGGATCACCCTCTGACAGTTTTGGCCATCGACAATTCTTCCATCTATATCTCCTCATCCCATTGACCCATTACCAGTGCCCATCGATGTCAACAAGAAACTGGAGTATAATCCAAAACACATGTAAGAGAAGGAGGAGAAAGAAATGGACGAAGAGCTGTATCCCCTGGTGCCTCAAGGCACTGAGCGTATACTCATTGGAGACTAGAAGGGAGAGGGGTGATATAATAGAGACTTTAAAATTCCTAAAAGGAATTAACAGCATGAACTGCGGGGAACTATTTAACTTGAATACCAGCTTGCAGTCGCATGTCATAAGTGGAAATGAGCAGGAGGGACTTGAGCAAATACAATTTTTATAGAAGGGCTGGTGGAGATGTGGAACAGGCTGCCAGTCAAGGTGGTGGGTTTAAAAACAATTAGTTGTTTTAGGCATGACTAGGACAGAATGAAGGGTATAGTGGTTGCCTAGGGCATCCGAGTCAGGGAAGACAGTGGAGGTGGGGTATGGCTAGGACGCTGGAGGAACAGTAGGCCCCAGGGCTAAATAGGGAACTTGGGCAGACTGGATGAGCCTTTTGTCTTTTTCTGCTGTCATTGTGTGTGTTTCTGTGTTACAGGTTCCAGCACCACTCTGGCCTCTTGTAATGAGGAGAGTGTGAAAATACTCCCAGATCACCTCCTGAAGATACCTCCTTTCAGGCTTTCCTCAGTCTGGTTCAGGCCAAACTGGAGTTTGACGCTGAGGAGGAGAATTCCTCTAAGAAGAGTTTATATGAGTTCCTAGAGGTGTCTGCCTCCCCAAACATCTTGATTCCTCTGATCCATTCAGCCCTGGAGGATGCCACTCTGGCTGACTGGCACAGACCATGTGTCCCTAGGAAGGTGGATGAACAACATCCTATTCCTATAAGCAAGTCATATTATGCCTCACAACCCAAAACAGGCACAGTTGTGATAATGGCTGCCCGTGACAGATCAAAAGCTTCAAAACATATGAGCTCTTTTCCTCCTGATTAGGTGTCAAGAAAATTGGATGTCTTGGGGAAGAGAACATTTGCTGTGGCATCCATAGGACTGAGAATGGCAGATTGCAGGTATGTATGATCAAGTATCAGAAATGCATGTGGAAGTCTATGGCCGACACGGCTGAAAAGCTGCCTAAAGGCCTAACAAAATTGTGGCTCAGCAAACCGTTGCTAATGGCTTAGAAGCTGGCAAGCATCTACTAAGATCTGCATATGATGCCTCATATGCTGCTGCATGTGCTGCTGCTTCCAGAATCCGCCTATGCCACGACTTCTGGCTTCATGTCACAGACTGTGCCTCAAATGTCCAGCAATTGGGTCTTAGTGCCTCCATCAGAGGGAAACAACTTTCTACAACATAAAAAATGTTCTGTGGGACCTTTAGACATCCTAAATGTCCCTGAGGTCCTTGTACACTTTGAACCTGAAGCCCAGGGGTTGGGGCAGCGAAAGGCTCTGTGCCTGTCCAGGCAGGGGATACTTCTATAGGTTCCAGGTGCAGTTCTCAGTGACCTTGAGTCTCTCAGTCGCAGGCCAGTCTGCCCACACCAGGCTCACAAAACGAGCAGGTAACAGTGGCTCCCCAGCCACCCCAGGCACTTTCAGACTCCCTTCTTCTTTCTCCAGTTTCATTGCCTCTGGAAGTTCTGGTGGCAAGCCGATTCCCTATTCCTACCAAAGTGGAGGGAGATCACTAACCATGCTTGGGTCCTGGAGGTAGTTCAACAAGGACATGCCCTAGAGCTCCTTTCAGTCCCAGCAGTGCACCCTCCTTTAGCCAGTTGAGACACTCTGGGATATCTTGCCCTCGTGCTGGAGGAGGTTTATACCCTCCTCAGCAGAAGGGCTATAGAGCCCATCCCGGCTACCGAACGGAACCTAGACCGTTATTCCCAGTATTTCCTGTTACCAAAATGGACTGGGGATTTAAGGCCAGTCTGAGTTGTTAGAAGCCTTAATCTATTTATAGAACACAAAAGGTTTCAGATGGTCTCTCTGCAGTCCCTCCACTGGATGCACACCTCCATATAAACATCTGCAAGTTTCACAGAAAGTAACTGTGCGAGCTCTGGAGCATGAAGCACAATCAGTTTTGTGTCTTGCCCTTTGGTTTAATCTCTGCACTGCATGTCTTTACCAAGTGTTTTGCAGTGGTTGCATCCACCCTCCATTGAGAGGGTCTGTATGTCTTCTCCTATATGGACGACTGTGTTCTGAAGGCCCCGTCAAGGGATGCCATAGTCTGCTCACTGTTTCAGACCAGACAGTTGTTCAGTCAGTTGGGAATTCTGGTGAATGAACTGAAGTCAGTCTTCGCCCTCTGCAACACCTCCAATATATAGGAGCTGTGTTGGGCATGCCGCTGGGTTGGGCTTTCTTGCCCTTGGATAGTGCTCTGGTGCTTATTGCCCAGGCTCAGCTGGTCTTTACCAGTAACTGCATATTGTCCAGATGCCTGCTATTGCTCTTCGGCCTCATGGCTGCTGCCATACTGGCTTTCCCACTGGTGCATCTGCACCTGAGGATCCTGCAGTGGTTCTTCTGTGCCCAATGGGCTCAGCATTCCAGCAAGCTGGAGTGTCTCACAGTAGTGACCCCTCTACTACATCACTCCCTGCTCTAGTGGTTGGATTACTTCATCAAGACAGGATTCCCCTTTCTTTGTCCATCCCCTCTTCTGGTGGTGATGATGATAGATGCATCAAGTTTATGTTGGGGTGCCCATCTGGGCTCATTCTGGACTCTGGGCCAGTGGTCCTCCTTGGAAATGGTTCTGCACAGCAACACTTTGGAGAAGAGAGCTCTTCTGCTTGGCTTACAGGCCTTTGCCACCCTCCTTCTGGGGCATCAACTGTTGTTCCATATAGACAACATTTATGTGATGTACTTCATCAACCATTAGGGCGAAGTCCACTTGAGTCCTCTTTGCAGAGAGGCACTGAGAGTCTGGCACCGAGTCTTGTAACATGACATATTCCTCTTGGCCGTCTTCCTGCCTGGCACACTTAGTGCCCTTGCAGACTGTCTCAGTTGGTCGGGGCTCTATGCCACAAATGGGAGTTATTGGACTTCATTGTGGGCAACCTCTTCATAAGGTGGGGCCACCAGGAGATAGGCCTTTTTGTGTTTCCATGCGATACAAAACTTCTGTGTTTCTGCTCGCTTGCTCCAGGGCCAGGAGTTTTTTTTGGCAAGATGCATTGCCCCAGTCTTTAATAGGGAAATTCATGGATGCTTTTCTCCTGTTCCCTCTCATACAGAGGGTTCTGCTCAAGCTGAGGGCCAAGTCAGCCACTCTGATTCTGGTGACTCTGTACCAGCCCAGACAAATTTGGTTCCCTCTGCTGCAACAACTGGCAGTGGAAACCCCCTGTTTGTTTCTCTCTACAAGTGGGGATTTTTCCACAGGAGCAGGATGCTCTAGTGTGCCTGGTACTCCAATCTCTGCATCTACACGTCTGGCGTCTGAGGACTTAGAGCTCTCCTGCTTTGGGGTTTCCCTGGTGGTTGCAGCTGTTCCATTGGTAGCTCAGAAGCCATCTACGCAGTACACCTACATGCAAAAATGGAAATGTTTTAAGGTCTGGTGTACTGTCCATCAGCTGGACCCCTTTACATGTCTGATCAGCCTATGCTGGACTACCTATTGTGCCTTATGGACTCTGAGCTAAGATGTTCCTGTATTAATGTCCACTTGACCATTTTTTATGCCGTCACTGATGGCAAGATGGTGGCTCAGTTTGAGGTTTCCAGCAGGTTCCGCAAACATATTCTACTTCACCCCCCAGTCCACGATCCAGTTCCAGTGTGGGACTTTAATTTGGCCCTAGAGACCTTTACTGTGCCTCCCTTTGAGCCTCTGGCTTCTTGTGAGATTGCTTCCTCTCTTGGAAGATGCTTTTCCTAGTGGCTAGGACCTGTGCTTGACATTTCTCCGAGTTACAGCCTCTGGTCACAGAGCCTCCTTTTCTTATTTTTCCATAACGGTAGGATTACATTAGGTACCAGTCCTTGTTTTCTATGTTTTCTACCAACGGCTGTGTCTGAGAGAACACTAAATCAAGCAGTTCACCTTCCTGTTTATTTCTCAACTCCCGTAGACAGTGGGGAAGGTCGCCTGCATACACTGGATATCTGTCAGATGCTACGTTGGTACTTGTATCATACTAAGGATTGTAGAAAATCCTCTCAGCTGTTTGTGGCTTTCGCCCCCAAGATGGTGGACTCCCCCATTTCAAAGCAGGGCCTTTCCAAATGGTTGGCCTGCTGTATTTTTTTTTTCTGTTACCTGAAGCAACTTCTGGTCCTGTCCATGCCCACTACACCCATGGGGTGGCTACTTCAGTGGCTTGCTTTCATAGTGTGTCCACTGCTGACATATGTTCTGCTGCCACTTGGAGTACTGTTATTACATTTACATCTAGACATCATCTCTTGTAGACATGCTGACTTTGGCCTTACTGTCTTACAGTGCCTCCTTACAAAGGGTCCTTAGATTCTGCCTTCCTCCCTCAGTGTTTTGGTACTGCTTGAGAATCATTCAATGATGTGGCTCAGTGGAGGGAAATAATGTAGAAGAAAATAGGAATAGTTAAGGAGCTGATGACATGTTCAGGAGAGCTTTAACAAAACCTAATATTTAGACACAGTCCAGTCTGTACTTCCCACTAGTGCTGTATACCTCCTCCCCATTATTTATTACTGAAATCATCTGTATGAAAACAGGATCTTTGCTCCTAAAGAGTTTGTCTATTCCTGCTGCTTTCACCCTACCTGAAGTCACAGAGCACTGCTTGTGATATCACAATTATTCCCATGGCAACAGATTCTGATGTCACAACAGAGGATTATGACTTGAAGTAGGGAGTAAGCTATAAAGGCAGATGGACATTGAAATAACTCTAAGGGATAAAGATCATATATTCATGCAAATTTCCTTAGAAATAACAGGGAGGAGAAATATATAAAATATAAATGGAATGCAGGCAGAATTATACCTAATTATTATGCTTTTTAAAGTTTTCTTTGAGGCATCAGTAGCTCTTTAAATATTGTGACAGTAGATCTTGAAGAGAATCTTCTCCATTGAGCCACAGCTCTTCCTCCCACCTTCCCCACTTACTGAGTGATGGGTGATTATCCTGTCATCTCTCGCACTCTGATTCTCCTCTTACGCCTAATTCAACACGTTTACTGAGGTTTCCATATCCTCTCCTGTGTGCCTAATTTGATCTTGGTTGCTTTGGTTCCTGTCAGTCTGATGATCCTCCAAGCTTGTCTCTGGTGGGAAACTGAGACATACAGGGGACTCCCATGTTATATAGACAACAATGAGGCACATTGATGTGGGCAGCCCCAGACAGCAAAAACTTCCGGGTGGTCGTCAGGCCAGTGGCTTACAGTTCCATGATGTGGCTCAATGGAGAAGATTCTCTTGAAGATCTGCTGTTACAGTAAGTAACTATTCTTTCATGTTCTTGTCTGCCCTGCTCCCTCTCCTCTTATTAGCAATATGTTGCATAGTTGTTAACAAAACAAACAAACAAAAAAAATAAGAAGTGCATTCAGGTTAGTTGGGGGTAACATATCATGCTGAGTTGTAGACTCAAAAGATTTACTCCCCTATTGGGCAGGTGGTGTCTTAGGCGTGCTGTTGAGGTAGCCTGTTTAGACTCCAGTGTGAGGAAGTGAGAGTGCTTTCAGAATAAGACTTTAACCTTCAACTTTAATATTGCTTTTTCTGAAGTATGGCATTGAAAGAAAATTCCTTAAATATCTTGACAAAATGTCACTTTTTAAAGCAACAGTGCAATAAAACCGGGCAAATATTTTTAACCTACCCTTTTTACTCTATAAAAATGTATTTATTTACTTAAAAATTGTTAACCGGGAGAGGCATACTGTGCTGAGGCTGGTTTCCAGGTTCCAACCTATAAAAGATTGCAGGCATCTCCCAGTTTCATTAGGTGGCAAAATTACATAGTTCCACCAAAATTTAAGTATTTCATTAATGTTTTAATCAAGTTTTTTTCTTAAGAATAAAGGATGGCCCCCACATATGGCTTAGAATTGTCATTGTGTAGACCTGGTGAGGGTTTGGGTTGAGAAAATAACTGAAACTCATGGTGTACAGTATAGAAAGTGCCTAGAAAAGTAGATTTGACAGTTAAGCTAATATTTTTGTTAACTGTAGTCTGTAGCCGAGACCAGCTTTTCGGAAAAACATTTTTTGTTGCATCGCTGCTTTAACTCATTCATAGTCTATTTGAAAATTCCAGTAAAATGATAAACGTGTTTCCATTAAAGTCTTTATTGAAGCATTTGTAAAACAATGCAATGAAAAACATAAACTTTCTAACAGTACAGTGTTTAGCAAAGAAAATGTGACCATTAATTTAGACATCACATGACATTACTATTCTGTGATTGACTCTGCTAGCACCTCGTGCCTTATAACACACCTGGGCGTGCTCTTATCAGGACATAACCCATACCTTGTCATGTGTTCTTGCTTGCTTAAAATTCCCTGCAAGTATAATTAAGCAATAAGGCACAACAGGGTGTGGGTTACTGGGGATTTACCCACACCTCGGGTGGTGTGTCACAAGGCGCAGCTGAGTGACTTAACCAGACAAGAAGTGGGTAAATTACCCAATAACTCGCACGCTGGAGTGCCTGATTGCGATTATACAATGGACCCATGTGCAAAATAAATTTAAAATTTGTTTAATTATGTTTTTTCATAAATGCCATTCCTCAGCCATGGGTTATGCAGGATTTACCCATGGTCATGTGACATGTTTTGACCAGTGAAGTTACAGGATTTTCACACACCATTGTATAATCTCTAAATTTACTGATTTCAAAAAGAATGTTGTTGAAAAAGTCGATCTGTCCTGCAGTGGGGGCATGAATATTACAGAAGGTGACTTTTTCTCCAGATAGTGTTCCAGAGAATATTTGATACCTCCCTTCTGGATTGGATACATAAACATTTTTGGTAAAATTGATTCCTTTCTTAATTAAAATTGCTACCCCTCTTTTCTTACTAGAGTAAGTGCTATACTCTACCTAAGTAATCCAGTTTCTTACAAGCTTATCAGCTTCCTGCGGAAGTAAATGTGTGACTTGTAAGAAAGCAGTATCAGATTTATGTTGTTTAAGGTGGTTAAGCACTTTTTTAGGGTTGTGGGCGGAGCCTACAGCCATTGTGTGAGAGCTCTGTAGCTGTAAAAACGGCTGATCATGGAACCTTCCGTTGGACTTTTGGAAGTATCCTTCTGAAAGCCCAGCGGAGCTTAAACCCCTCTGCCACGATTGGCCACTACAGAATAACAGCCGCACTATTTCAGCTGTTACTTCCTCATTCTGGTGCGTAAACTGCGCATGTGCATGACTCGTGCGCATACGCAGTTCTGCAGGTGCCGCCATGTTGCGAATGGCAAAATGCCATTCACTGTGCAGATGTTCCCGACATCAGCCATCAGCTCCGTGGCATTCTGTGCCCCCCCCCCCCCACCAACTCAACTGGCACACTGGGAGCCCATCCCACTGTGCACAGATATTTTCTGTGCCCCCTCCCCAGGTCTTGCCCGACATCAGGGTGCCCAATCCCCATATCAGCATCCTGTACACACCCCCCATTGTGTGGCACACTGGGAGCCCACGGCAGTGTGCTGTGAAATGTTTTCTTTTTGTTTTCTGTAAAACAGAAAATGGTCCCTCGTCGTCGCTGTGATCCCCCTCCCCACTCTCCCACTGAGCACCCACATCCTCACCCCCACCATACCCCATACTTACCTCCGGAAGTCGGTGCTGTCATCTTCTCTGGATCGGGACATGTCTGCACTCTTCAAAGCCCAACCGTGAACTGAAGAATCAAAGGTAAGCGTGCTATATGGCCATTCAATGGGGTTTTCAACTTATGCTGATATCTCAGCCATTTTTTGGAATTTTTGGCCCACATTTTCAACATGGGGTTCTTAGGACCTCAGCTTATGAAAACTGTCACTGTCATTTTGTCACTCATTCCAGATAGGTAATTATGCGGTCGCTGTGCGGAATCACCTTATGGGAAAGATTCACGACATGACAGTTCCACTGTTCATGAGGCGGAGTCCTGAAAGCCCATGTTGCAAATTAGTGAAAAAATTCCAGAAAATGATCAGTTCTGATTACATCGCTGCAATAAAGTTTCTATGCAACGCCCTAACGGGCGCTTAATTTTTATATTTTTACCCCATTTTAACATTGCCATTTTGCACACCTCCTTCAAAACAGTAAGCTGTCATTTTCCACAATGTGTTTTCGCACCTGTGGTGCAGAATAGCGCATTTGCTCTGCGCAGTCACCTTTCGGGACAAGTGAACAAAATGACACTGGCACTGTTCTTGAGGAGGGGTCCAAAAAAGGCTATGTTGAAAATTTGCTGCAGCACCTCCAAAAAATGGGATAATTTCTATGCACATGTGTAACTTTGGTCGCTTCCTAGCTCTTCACAGCCCTGTTGGCTCTGGCTAGTTCTTGTTTCATTTGATAGGGAAGTCTGGCCCAAGAACATTCCAAGATGCTAGGTTAATGCTGTTTGAAGTTGTGCTTCAACAAATTCACTAGTCTAAATTCCTTCCTGGTAACCCCTGAGATTGCAGTTTGCTTACTTAAACAGAAGTATGAAAACGCTTATATTCCAGTTATTTTTAGACCCAAAAGATATTTATTTATTTATTGAAAAGTTTCACCAGAAAAGCATGCTGACCAGCAAGTTTCTCATATCCCGGTGCATCCTGGGGGAGAGGGGAGTGGAATACACAAACAAGGAAGTACGTGTGACCAAGGTACATCAGAGTACATACAAAAATCTGGAGAAGTGCTAAAAACATTTGCAGTACAGTAAATACAAGAGAATATAGTTCTACAATGAACAAAAAATCCGGAGAAGTGCTAAAAACATTTGAAGTACATGTGAACAAAATGCTAAGGATGTACATGCCGCCTTGATCTACTGATCAAGTAGGGCAATGGAAGAATCAAAGGACGAGGAGAACAGATTGAGATTTAGATACAAATTGGACAGTAGTAGGCAGTACACAATAAGGTGCTAGATAGTAGAAGCAGCTGGAGGTAGGGGGAAGGTCAAGTAAGAGTCCGAGGAAATAGCTAACGAACTGGCAAGGTTTAAATGGTAGTGGGAAGAGAGGGGCTTAACTAGGAGCAAGTACAGTTTGTAGAGTAGAAGTTGCACAAGGAAGAGGAGATGGATGAAGGGGAAGAGGAGTATCTGACTTGGTGCGGGAGGGAGTTCCAAAGTTTTGAGAAGTGATAAGAGAACGCGGCCTGCCCAATAGAGGTAGTATGGCGTGGGACTTCAACAGTGCAAGAATCAGTAGACCTAAGTGAGTGGGAGAGGGGAAGGGGAGTAGATAGGGAGGAGGAGGAGAGGTAAGAGGGGAGAGAACCAAACCAACATTTAGAGATAAATTTAGCCATGTGAGAGAGACAGCGGTTGTTCAGTGAAGGAAAGGCAAGGGAGTGATAGAAGTTGGGGGGGGAGTCCAGCGCAAAGCGGCAGAAGGCATTGAAGAGTGTATCCAACCTGGTTAAGGAACACTTGGGAGCAGCACTATAGACGACATCACAGTAGTCGAGGTTGGGGAGTATCATTTTCTGTATGAGCTCACGCCTAGCTGTTAGAGGTATGTATCTACGGTTCCTGTATAGAGAGGGCAGCCTAGAGAGTCTCAGCCTAATGCCAAAGGTCATGGAGACTGTCTTCTTGGCGTTGAGAAAAAAGCTGGTGAGAGCTTAGCCAGAGCTGAACTTTGTCAAAGTCATGCTGTAGTCAGGCTGCAGCATCAGAAGGGAACTGGCTGGAGGCGAAAAGGACCATATTGTCAGCATACATATGGATATAAGATGAGCATACTGTCAGGAGATTGTTTAGAAATATGGAGAAAAGTAGGGGGTCAAGCACTGAGCCCTGAGGCACACCAGTGGTAATTTGGAGTGGAGGTGATGTAGAATCAGTTATTTTGACTGACTGTGTCTTGCCTGCAAGGTGTGCTCTGAACCAGTTTCTGGCAGAGTCAGACAGGCCAGCAACTGTGAAGGTGTCAAGCAGGAGAGAGTGGGAGACAGTGTTGAAGGCCTTAGCGAGGTTGACAGAAATTGCGGATGTGATTAAGCCATTGTCCATCCCTGTAAGGATGGAGTCAGTGAGCCTAAGCAGGGAAGTTGTGGTTAAATGATTTTCCTGAAAACCAGATCAAGGTGTGAAAAAGGAGGTCTCAGAGAGGAAGGGAGTGAACTGAGGTAGAACTAGGTGCTCCTGTAATTTAGCGAGTATCTGTAGAAGCAATCTAGGACAATAGTTTCCTGGCGAGGAAAGGTCCACTCCCTTGGGAAGGGGGAGGACGGTGGTGTTCTTCCAGGCATTAGGGACTGAGGAAGAAAGGAAAGAGAGGTATGGGAGATCAGCCAGAGGAGTGGAGATAGCTGGAGCCAACAGGTAGAGGAGCTTTGGGTCGAGACCATTGGGCGAGTTACCTTTTGAGGGGTTGAGGGCAAGGAGGACCTCTAATACAGTATGTCTGTAGAAGCGACTAGGGAGAATGAGAATTTCTTGGACAGAGATGATGGACTGGAGGAAATGTTAGAGGAGGGAGGGTTAGTGATTGGAGTGGGGAGGGTGGATAGGAGGGCAGAGGCACAGGATGTGAAGTATGAGTTAAATTCCTCGGCGATGCTATGGTGGTCCAATGTTAATAAGCCATTTTTCTTGATGAGAAGTGTGGGGGTATTGGACGGGGGAGAATAGAGTGTGAATAATCTTCCAGAATTTAGAAGGGTTATTTATATTAGTTTGAAATGTGGTTTGGAAGTATTCCGCCTTGGCCAATCATATAGCTTTAGTGCAGGAATTTCTGAACATTTGGTATTTTCTGAGGTTACCTGGCAGCTTGGAAGACTTGTGAGCATTCCAAGCTTGGTCATGTGCTGGTTGGCAAGCCAGCAGTTTGGGAGTGACCCATGGTAGGTGGTTACCTCGAACTCTGACTCATTTTAAAGGAGCATGCTTGTTCCAGGTATTAAGCAAATTAACTTTAAAATAGTCCAGAGCTATGTCAGGTGATGTAGCAGAGGCTATGGGTGTCCAGTCTGTATGAGATGGGTCTTGAATCAGTGGGACAAGGTCTAGAGAGTTGTAGGAATGTATGTGGAGAACTTTGTATGGGACCTTTTAGTCTGTGTATTGTACGAACCAGATAAAGCATGTGGTGGTCGCTTAGAGCAGTGGGAAGCAAGCCAGCTTGGATAACCCTATGAGGATGCAAGGTGAGGGCCCAGTCAATCAGGGAATGGTTTTAGGTTTTGGTATTCAGACAAGTTGGTTCATGTATCAGCTGTGTGAGGTTTTGGGCAGCTAAATCGTTATGCAATTTGCATAGTGAGGGGGACAACCAGTTCTGATTGAGGTCACCCAGAATATATAACTGACCTGCAGTTGCAAGAGACGCTAGGGTGGCAGTAATCTCTGAGGCATTGGAGGAGGGGAAGGGAGGCTAGAACGGCAGTAGACTCCTGCAGTGAAGATAGGGATGGAGAAGGGCATGGATAGCCTTAAGACTGGTGCCCTTTAGGCTGCAGGGACAGCAGTAGACAAGATAGTGGTAGTTTGCAAGGTGGAGGAGGTGTACATCGCCACCTCACCACCCCTAGCAGTCCGATCTTGCCAGGAGACAGTATATCCAGGGAGAGCAATAGCGGAGTCTGGGACTTTATTGTTCTGCTATGTTTCTGAGAGGATAAGAATATCTGGGGTTATTAATGATGTTACGAGAGGTTGTAATCAGTCAAGTTTTGGTAGAAGGCTGCGTATATTAAGGTGGATCATTTTTAGACCGCAGGGGAGGGTTAATGAGGAAAGGGTGGGGGAGCCATTGTGGGTATATGATAGGATAGAGGCCATGGAGGATTGTATACCAGGATTGGGATTAATATTCCCTGCAGCTAGGAGTAACAGTGCAATGATTATGAAGTGCAGTTTGAAGTTCTTGTACCAGGGCTGGGAAGTTTTAGAACTTGGGAGCGTGGGGTGGTTTAGGGCAGGCGTTGGCCACAATTTTAACATCCGAAGATGAACATAAGAGGTAGGCACTGATGTGAATGAAGCACAAGGTAAGAACAGGAAATGGGACCAGTTGAGCTGCTGAGGGGGTGGTGTGATTGCAAGAATGAAAACTGGTGCACGGAGGATAGGAGAGTAGCAAGAGGGAGGAGGAGAAGGGGTTTGGGCAGGGAATGATGTAAAGATGGGGAAGGAAAACATAATGGTGAGCTTGAGGAGTAAACAGCGAAAAGTAGGATTCATAAACATTTGGGCGTGCCACGCTGGTTCAAAGCTTACTTGTAAAAAATAGTAAGAGAGAGGACAGAATATGATTTGAGGCTAGAGCCCTCTAGTGGGAGCACCGTATAACATGCTAATGAGGAAGACTACAGTTAGTAAATTTCGCCGCAGGTGGGGAGCCAGCACTTTGCGCCAGCAGGACTACAGCTTCGGTCTGCAGCTAAAGGTGGGCGGTGGCTCCTGGACTGAAGCCGCACCGCAGACAGGAGGTAACGGCTGTAGTGAGCGCCTGGTCAGGGACCTCTTGCCTGATAGGAGGAAAAGAGAGAGAGAGAAAGAGATAAGTTTAAAGGGGCTTGAGCGGTGGGTGTGGAGGAGACAGGAGAGCAGACAGAGATCAGCAGGGGGACTGGAGAATAGGCAAGAACCTGATCACTGGGAGGGAACAGAGAAGAAAGGGCAAGAGCGGGGGATGGGTGCCTCACGGCTCAGCAACACAAACAAGATTGTTGAGTGTTTGCGGACGTGCAGCACAAATAATGAAAATAGTTAAGAGGAGAGCTGAGAGACAGATCATAGGTTTAGAGGTGAAAAACAGTAATAAAATTCCCTAAGGCAATTAGAAATACAAGCACAAAAAATGTCTTTCTAACAGAACAATTTTGACTAGAAGCAGTGTAAAACTGTAAAAATTCCCTAACACAAAACAGAAAATAAGCATAAAAATGGCACACTAACACGCATTACTGACTAGGTTGCATACGCATAAACAGTTTCGCTAGGAGCAGCGCAGTAGGTGCAGAGAGGCCGAAAAGTATAGCTTTAGAGGGGAGAGCCAATCAGAGGTTTCTGTCAGATAAAATGCCCAGTCGGAGTGGCTGCGGAAGAAATGGCCCAAATTCAAGTTGTGGCGTGGCTTCAGGAGTTATTTACAGTTTCGGTCTGCAGCTAAAGGTGGGCAGCAGCTCCTGGACTGAAGCCGCACCACAGAGAGGAGGTAGCGGCTGTAGAGAGCGCCCGGTCAGGGGCCTCTTGCAGCTTCGGTCTTCAGCCAAAGATGGGTGGTGGCTCCTGGACTGAAGCTGCACCGCAGAGAGGAGGCAGCAGCTGTAGAAAGTGCCTGGTCAGGGGCTTCTTGCCTGAAAGGAGGTAAGGTAGTAATGTTAGAGATCCCAACCATTGCTTTAACCCACAAATTAAAATTAGTGATTGATTCAAATGACTAACCAGAAAAGAAAAGAAAAACAGAGTGTACAGAAGTTGCAGTGTCAATAACCAATTAGTTTACATACTTTTCAAACTATTTATTAATAAGGTGTGTGTGTGTTTATATTCTTTACAAAAAAACTACGTTAATGCAGACATTAAGGTTGTAAAAATGCAAAGCGTACAAAGACGGGAAATGAAAAAACATTAAGGATTTGGGCCTCCGTACTGTTGGTGAATCTGTGGTGGGGTCTTACTTGAGGTTGTCAAACCTAATGCCCCCCCCCAAGCCCATAGCCTCCTGTCTGAAGCACAAGGTATAGCTCCAACCTAGTGCCTCACAGTGATATATTATAGCCAACCTAATCTGTCAGAGCTTTCTTCTTGCAGGGCCAGTAGGACATCACATTTGACCTCATCTGATCCAGGGCAAGGGTGGGCATTAGGGTTGACAATCCCAATTAAGACCCTATCACTAATTCGCCAACACTCTGTGGAGACCCAAATCCCTAATATTTTTTTCATTTCCTGTCTTTGTACGCTCTGTGTTTTTACAACACTAATGTCTGCATTAACAGAGTTTTTGCAAAGAATTTCCCTTCTTTTTGTGATAGTTGAACTTGTATCCTTATTGGCTCAGGTCCTGACAGTTCTGGAATTGTATCCTCATTTGCACAGGTCCCTTCAGGACCTGCACAAAATGAGCTAAATACAATATTGGAGACAGTCATGATGCACTGCATGGGCCCAAAAGACCCCGGCACACTTCTCAATACCTTGTGGGTGAGGTTCCCTGACCCACAACAGGGTGTGGCATCTGCACCAAAACACTGCTCCGTCCCTACTCAGGCTTGACTTCCCCATCAGCCTTGTCCCAGTAAACTGACTTACTGAATTCACACCTGAACTCTGCTGACTGGCACGGTAAGGCAGCATGTTCCTCAGAGGTGCATAGGACATCCGTGCATTCAATGTTACTTAATAAATTCTTTTTTTTTTTGTTTTGATATTTTGACCCCAAACTTTCAACATATTCTTCTAATGGCCCCACCTCATAAACCCCATAGGTGAAAATTTTCAAATCTGTGCTGAAACGACATTCTGTGCCACAGGTGCAGTGAGGCAGTATAGTGCAGTGGTTTAAGGCTCTGAGCTGCAAATCTGGTGACATCCAGCAGACCAGACCTGGGTTTGAATCCCACAGCTTCCGCTTGCATACTGTGTGACTCTGAGCAAGTCACTTAACTTCCCAATGCTCCCAGGTCGCTCCTGTAAAAAAGCTTTCAGCTTAGTGTGCTACTCCTGGTTAAACTGAAAAAAAAAAAAAAAAAATGCATTTCGGGCAGGATGTGAAAAAATGACAGCTGTACTGTTCATGAGCTGGTGTGAAAAAATGGGTATGTTGAAAATATGGAGTCAAAATATTGTAAATTGCCAAAGTTATACGCCTGCGTAGAAACTGCGCAATGCACATTTGTAACGCATCCATTTTTAGGAATTTTTTTACCAAAGTTTCAACATGGCCTTTTTTGGGACCCCACCTCATGAACACTGACACTGTCAATTTGTTAATTGGTCCCAAAAGGTGATTTCATGCAGCAACCGCGAAATCACCTTCCAGGACTGAGTAACGAAATGACAGTGAGAGTGTTCACGAGGTGGGGTCCTAAATAGCCCAAGTTGAAAATTTAGTGAAAAAGTACCTAAAAATGGCGAAGATATCAAAATAAGTTGAAAACACCATTGAAATACATTATACGGCACTTACTTTACTCCGCATTTTGCATTTTGACTTTGAATAGTGCAGATGTATGCCGACCTCTGGAGGTAAGTATATGCTAAGGGCAGGGTGCAGGGTGGTGGGTGCTTGGAGGGGGCGGGGATGACAAGACTTGGTTTTCTTTTTTTTTTTTTTGCAGGTTAAAAAAAATAGACATTGAGACCGTTTTTCCTTTTTTGGAGGTGCGGTGCAGTATACAGCTATGTTGGGACACAGGGATTGGGGCCCCGATGTAGAAACATAACTAACAAGGGGCTGCAGGGGGTGGGGAGATGGGGTCTGGTACCTGGGGTGGGCATCCCAGTGTCAGTAGTTATCAAATTTTGCATCAACTCTTTTGGAACACTGGGGGTGGGCACATTGTGTTGGGCTGCTTGGGGGATGGGAGCAAAATGCATGATGGCGTTGCTTGCTCGGAAATATGGACAACTGGGGATATATGGAATAGAAGTGACTGCAGCACCATCATATACTGGGCAGAAGAAGAGTTTTTTTCCCAGCCAGGACACTCTGACCTCAACTGCAGCAGAGAACGCAAATTAATGACCACTGGTCCAAAACTACAAAAGTAGGATGTGGGGGGTTGTTACTGTTGAATGGGTGTATGCTCTTGAGGGGGTATTTCACTGGCGGTGACAGATGACAGAGCATAGTCAGGATGGGGGACAGGTGGGGTGGTCTCCCCAGTGTCCCACTCTGCTGGGGGGAGGGGTATGAATTACATACAACAGCATGCTATGGGAGGGCGCAGGAGGCGTCTGACACTGGGGGGGTGGAGAAGGCATCCGACACCAGGGGTGGGCATCCAGTTGTCAGAAAATTAATGAATGAATATATAAAATAAATACACTGCCACTGGGGATTGGGACCTCTGGTGTACAGATACTGTTGAAGGTCAGAGCACAGTCCTAATGGTTGGGCTACAGTGACAGTAGCCCCGTCCCTGACCTACGAGTGGCGACAGCAGCAGGGATTGCACTATACAACACAGCTGTTGTATATTAAAGACAGCTGTGTCGTAAAGTACAGCCTGCCGGTTTCGCAAAAATCCAGTTATGAATAGAATGCCAGTGTTTTTTTGTGTTTTTTTTTTGAACTGCACATGCTCAGAAACTGAACATTTGTATTAAATATTTTAAAAACTACCTAAAAACCACAAAAGCACACACCTTGGACCAACCTCTATCAACCCTGAAAGTTTCAGGTTACAATGCCTCCTATTTTTTAAGTTATCGATTGGCAAAAAAAGTCTTCACATTTTCAAAAACTGAGACTTTTGCATTTATTTGCACGTTTGTAGCTTTGCATCCCCTTCACCGAGCTGCATGAAAATTACAGGATCAAGAGTTTCTGGCTCAGAGACTGAGTTTTACAGATTTCATGTAAATTGGTTGAACGGGGCAGAGTCATTAAGGGGCAAAAATTGGGTTTAACGTAGAATTGCTTACACAGCACTAATATACAGGAGCGAACGCACCTGCAAAATATATAATGTAGTTTAAATATAAAGTAGTTTAAATAAACCAAATAAATGAAACAACCTTAGAATCTGTTTGAGATTTAAATTAAGTTGGATTCTGAATTGTGAGTCAGTTAATGAAAGGACCATACAGGCATTATGAGTTTCTGTTACATCATGAAACCAAACAAAGGAACCAGAAGATTCTTCTAGGAATGAGGGTAGTAAGAAGAGACTCCAAGATGTCCCAAGACCTTTCTCACAATTCTGGGCAGATGTCCTTCAAGACCAGACTCCTTTTGCCATTAGTAATATTTAAAATTAATGCAGTGGCTCCATAGATAACTGTAGTTAAGTATGTTTGTGACAGGTATACCATCAAATGAGCGACTCTATTTGCATGCCCAACGAAATAGCGAGTGTGGAGGAATAGCGCTGGAAGGGGATAGCGAGTAAGGAGCGATGTAGTGGTGATTGATGGGAAGCTGAAGAGCAGTGCAGGTGAAATACCGCAATTGAACATGCTGCTGCCAAGCTGTCTGCCTGGTGTGGTGGATAGGGTCATGGAATACTGTGGTAATGATCCCGGGTTCAGGACTGCCTATAGGGAAAATTATTTTTATGTTATCGTTGTAATAAAACTTTTGTTTTGTCCTGCTGTTTCCCAGCCCAGTGGTGCCATAGTGCGATATTCCCAGATACTGGTGCCCCCTCTCATGTATACCCCTTTCCCCAATGTAGGCCCCCCCAGAGTTGATTATATTAGTTTGGGGGGTGAGGGGGACGAAGCTCCCCGCATTAAATGTTAAATGTGAATGTCCGCCTGGTCTCCATTTTGGCAGTTGCTAAGGTGGGTCTTGGGCCGATTTTACATTCGGTGAAATGTACTCGCTGTTGTGCGAGTTACCATAATAAAATTGCCATTATGACATGGAACCTTTATGACAAATTGAAGCAGTAGTGTCCAAGGGAAAATTAGAAGGGGAAAATAGCAGGCATGTTGGGAGGGTAAATAGCTGGAGTATAAGGGTAAGGGGACAAGCAGAGGGTGTGGTGGTAAATTATGGTTAAGTGGCAGGATATCGTGACCAGTTTCCATCATGGAGAAGTATTATGATTCTGAGCAGGTAATGAAGCATTTATGATATGCAGAGGTCGTACCTGACAATGTCTGCATCCATGTAATGTATTTATAACCATCAATTTAGAGATCCACTTGCCTGTCATTTTGAGAAGCACACTCAAAGTTACGTTCGGATATCACAGAGTCGTATTAACCATAATCTGAGAGTGGTCTGTTGAAGCTATCCTGACTACTCAGGATCCTTTTAGTTTGCACTCCTTTATAATGATACTTCTAAAGAACTCTTCCACCGCATGTTTGAACATTCCCTGTTAAATAAAGTATAAGCTCCTTTACCTGCCTGGGAGCTGTTTTAGCAAACATTCATAATTTTTGGTTGTTGCCCTCTCAGAATGGAAGGCATTGTAAATTGGCCCCGAGGGGCCAGCTAAATGAGCCTTTCCACTTCCTACACTGCTGGTCACGCCCTTGCACTCCGATGTTCATATGTATATGGAGAGCACGGAGCGTGCAGCATACAAGTCTATGGGGGCATATTTTTACTTCCTTTTTTAAGTATTTACAACCACTTGTACAAATCAAGGCTAGCGCTCAACTAACAAGACCATTGTTAGTTGAGTACTGGCCATGATTTGTACAAGAAGAGGTTCTAAATCTTTATAAAAGGAAGTAAAACTCTGCCCCCATGAACTATAAAACAACGCTCAGCGCTCTCCATATACACACGTCACAAAGCATTAAATGGCGCAGGTACATGACCAGCAATGTAGGAAGTGGGAGGGATCATTCGACTGGCCCCTCGGGAGCAATTTACGATCCCTTCTCATCCGAGCAGGTAACAACAAAAAATTATAAACGGTTACTAAAACAACCCCCAAGCAGGTAAGGGAGCTCACACTTTATTGTAAAATTCACTGATAAAGGTGCTCTTAAAATTTTGCTGTGGGCATCCTGTAGGCTTGCTCCATTTGTCTGTGATACACCATATATCAGGTTGCCAGCTAAACAGGGAGGGAAAGATGATTTTTTAAAATATTTTGTTTTGTACCAGAACTGTAGACCCATCTCTGCTTCTAAATGAAACCTGCAAGTGTATTTTAAAATTGCCTGCTTAACTCGCTTCCAAATAAGGGCTATATTCAAGATGACAGCATTATATCTCAGCTTAAATTGTCGGTGTATTTTTATGTTTCTGTGATTTAGTTGTTAGAGGTTGTTATAACTGCTGCAATACACATTTGTATTTATTCTGTAATTAAAATACAGCTGCCCTCATTTGCATAACCCTGGCAAGAGGAAGATTGCCACCTTGCTGAACCTGAAGTTAATCAGCTGTCATGAGGTTGTCTATTGGCACATGTTTAATAACAATACATAGCAGTCAAAGCTTTCAAACCCATTGCAGTCAACAATGTGTAATTCTGACTTAAAGTATTTCTTGTGCTAGGATTAGTCCATGAGAACCACGACAAAGTCGCAGTCTAATGCAGCTCCAGTTTGATTGCCTGGAGGAATATTTGCTAGAAACATAGTTAACAGTGGCAATGTTTCTTTGACGGTTTTGAGTGCTGTAGCCGAGTTGCATCTACGTAGGAAGTAGAACATCAGCATACTAATCCATGGATTCATTCTGGGCGGTATGTGTATCTTTAAGTGCAGCTTTCTGTTTCAGACAGCCATATTTATAAAACAGTTCATATTCAGAAAAGTGTACATGCAAATGAATGCCTCGTGCTTCAAACAACATGAAGTCTTGCTATATTATGACATATACAGTGAGTCCCGACCTTCGAACTGCTCCGGAGGTGAAAGAGTTAACTTTCCATGCCAGGCATGGAACGCGGAGCTCGGGCTCGGTTGAAACTCTGTCTGTTGTTCTTCAAACTCAAACCGTCAGATTCTTTACTCCTCTCTCCTTCTGCTCGGTTCATTTTGTCGGTTAAAGTGTTGTTTTTCTCGGTTTTCGACCGAATTTAAACCGCAACCGGTTGGGTCAAGCTCTGTCTGTGGTATTTGTGAGTACTAGATAGGTTTACATTATTTATTTTCTGTGTGGAACTTGTAAACAGTTTATCAGTTCGGTTTGAACCGATCAGGTTGTTTAAAATATCTTAATCTGTGATTTAGAGTGTGGTTACCGGTTCTTACCGGTTCTAAAAAAAAAACAGATTTTATTACGTTTTTTTCCACGACCCGTGACACAGTTGGGAACCGATAAGAGGGTCTTACCTGGCGGATTGCCATAAACGGGTAAGTTTGGTTAGGACTGGCACTATGTCTGAGAAACCCAAAAGAAAAACCGGGCCCACTGGGTTTCAACACTGCAGTGTGTGTGGGGAAGTCTTTGCCAAGGCTGATCCCCACATCATCTATGTTTATTGTCTGGGGTTTGACCATCTCAATGCAGACTGCCAGATTTGTAAAAATTTTCCTGCAGCTACCTTGGAAAAGAGAGTTGGTAGGCTCAGGGAAAGGGAGGCCAAGAAGTCCGCTGAACCGGATGGCCAGCCCGGTTCGGTTCCAACCGAACCAGAGGGAATGCCCTCTGACCAGGGCGAGACTTCCTCGGGCCAAAGGAGAACCGACTCTGAGGAGTCGGTTCCAGCAAAAAGGACTAGGAAATCAGCTGGTGTGGAGCCAAAACTTTCCTCTCCAACCGCTGAAGAAATAGCCAAAGCGATTAAAATTGTCCATTCGCTTTCCCCGGTTCCGACCGAACCGCACCTTCAGGTAAGCGCCTGTTTGCGGGTTCCACGGTTCAAGATTATGATTTGAGGAATATTATGAACCGGAGGAGGGGAAGAGGAGTATGAGGAGAGTGAATGTGGATTTGAAAGTCTGGATGTGCCCATTGAACCGACATCTCCCCAGACAGACCTTCAGGAGTGTTCTCCTAGGCTTTCTGAGTCCCTTCTCATTTTATGTTTTATAAAAAAGTGGCTGAAACCCTCCAGCTCCCTATGGAGGAAGCTGTGGATGATCAGGAGGAGCCTGACTATGTGGAAATGATGATATCCCAGAGTCTAGGAGACTGTCTATTCCCTTGCATAAATCTTTCGGGAAACAGACATTTAAAATTTTAAAAACTCCTCACACTATACCTCCTGTGGATAAGAGAATGGACAAGTGGTACACATTGTCAGGCTCTGATACGGAGTTCCTTTCACAACAATGCAGCCATGTTGGGGTAGTGCAGGCTGCAGCATGTGACAAGGCAAACATTCCCTTGGCTTCACACCCCCCTGACAAGGACTCCAGGAGGATTGATGCCATGGCAAAGAAACAGTACATGGCAGCATTCTTGGGACTCAGACAGGCAAATTATATGGCTTATGTTGCTAGATATCAGAAATCCAGATGGGACACTGTTATGGCTCTAGCAAAACAGGTCCCTGGCCAGCTTGCCAAGGAGCTGGAGCAGGTGGCTGCTGATGGTATTGAGGCATCCAAGGTGCAATTCCATGCTGCAGTGGACTCTAATGATGTGTCATCAAGAGTCATGGCTACATCTGTGGCACTTCGCAGAATGGCTTGGCTCAGATGTACTAGCCTATCACAGGATACCCAGACTAAGGCCATGGATTTTCCTGTTGTGGGTAATTCTCTGTTTGGGGAGCAGACAGAGAATTACATGAAGAAAATGGATGAGTATAGGACCACCTATAGGAGTGCACAGGCCAAGGAAAGGCAGGCCACTCCTCAAAGTCAGCTTCCCAGGGGCAGGGGCAGGCCTTTCATAGGCCTTTTTACCAAGCCCAGGCCTTCTCTTCTGCTTATGCTCAGAGGGGGTTCTTTAGAGGGAGAGGCAGACGGGGTACAAGCAGGCCTGCTTCCACCCCTCAGCCCAAAGCCCCTGCCAAGCAGGCACCCTGATGGGGTTGCCAGGGCCGATTCTCACCTACCTGTAGGTGGCAGGCTGGCTTACTTTGTCCAGGACTGGCAGTCTCTGACATCAGACAAGTGGGTCCTGGAAGTAGTAAGCCAGGGACTGGTTCTCAGCTTCAAAAAGTTTCCAAAGATGAGAACCAGATCCTTTCCACCTGCAAATCCACCAGAGGCACTTGCCCTAGAGGCAGAGATCTCTTCCCTTCTGGCTCTCAGAGCTGTGGAAAGGGTCCCACCCCTACACCAGGGCAAAGGATTGTACTCCAGGTACTTCCTTACCCCAAAAAAGACAGGAGAATGGCGGCCCATCCTGGATCTCGGATACCTAAACAAGCACCTTTTAAAACCAAAATTCAAAATGGTGACTCTGGGAATTATTCTACCCTCTCTAAGGCCAGGGGACTGGCTAGCGTCCCTGGACCTCAAGGATGCCTACTTCCATATTCTCATCAGAAGCTCCCACGTGAAAGTACCTCAGGTTGAGCTGCCCTCATGCCATTACCAGTTCAGAGCAATGCCCTTTGGCCTCACCTCTGCTCCAAGGGTATTCACAAAATGCCTGGCAGTAGCAGTTGCTTCCCTAAGAAGGCAAAAAATTGCCATCTTCCCTTACCTGGACGACTGGCTCATAGTAGGCCAGTCCCCAGACCAGGTCAGGTTACACCTGCAGATAACTCAGCAACTGCTCACCTCTCTAGGTTTCCTTCTGAATCTTTCAAAGTCCGTTCTAGAGCCTGTACAGCTCCTCACCTTCATAGGCGCAGAGCTGAACACAGAGAAAGCCAGAGCTTTCCTTCCTTTGGACAGGGCAAGGACCCTGGCCTCCTCATTCACCCTGCAGGTCTCTCGACCAGCAAGGCATTTTCTACAGCTCCTAGGGCACCTGGCTGCCTCTACAGCAGTAGTGCAGGGAGCAAGATTTCAGATGAGGGACATCCAGTTCCATTTGAGAGCCTTTTTGGTCTCAAAGGAAAGACCCTCTAACCAAATTGATCCCAGGTACTCGAACCCTGATCCAGGCCCTACAGTGGTGGCAGGATCAGAGCAACCTGAGACAAGGAGTTCCCTTTGTCACTCAGTCTCACTCCTTAATCCTTACTACAGATGCATCCCCTCTTGGGGTGGGGAGCTCACATGGGCGACCTCACTACCCAAGGGTTGTGGTCCCCTCAGGAATCTCTGCTCCACGTCAATCTGTTGGAACTCAGAGCAGTTTTTCTAGCACTTCAAGCTTTTTCCAAATCTGTTCAGAACAAAGTTGTACTGGTCAGAACAGACAACACCACCACAATGTGGTACATCAGCAAGCAAGGGGGCACACGGTCTACGGCCTTGTGCACCGAAGCAATGAAGTTGTGGTCTCTGGCTTACTCCCTGAACACCTCCCTTACAGCAGTTCACCTCCCAGGCAAGGACAATGTCCTGGCAGATGCTCTCAGCAGGATTTCACAGGGCCATCACGAATGGTCACTGGACCCCGTGATTTTGGAGGTGATCTTTGCCAGATGGGACACCCCTCAGATGGATCTTTTTGCAGCCCCAGACAATCACCAACTTCCCCTTTTTTGCTGCAGGCCCCCAGTGTTGGGCTCAGTCCCTCTGGATGCCTTAGTCCTCAATTGGGAAGGGAAGTTTCGATATGCTTTTCCTCCCTTCCCTCTCCTGTTCAAAGTGCTAGTCAAAATCAGGTCTCAACCCTGCAAAGTGATCCTGATTGCTCCAGATTGGGCCAGACAGCCCTGGTATCCACTCCTACTGTCCTTAGCAGTCCATCTTCCCCTGTGTCTTCCCAGGAAGCACAACCTGTTAACCTGTGCTCAGGGGAGGGTTTGGTACCCGAACCACAAATCTCTCAATCTCAAAGCCTGGCTCTTGAAGAGTTAGAGTTTGCTGATCTACACCTCTCCCAAGGTGTAATGGATATCCTGAAGGCTTCTAGGAAACCTTCCACCAGGGCTACTTACAATTCCAAATGGAAAAGGTTTTCCATATGGTGTTCTGGAAAGCATATTTCCCCAGAACCTGCTGACTTACCCACAGTCCTGGATTATATGGTCCACTTAAATACCTTGGGGCTGAGACCAGCTACCCTAAAAGTGCATTTGGCGGCTGTGTCTGCTTTTATTTCAGCAGGTAAGCCCTCCTCTCTTTCCGCTCATCCTGTATTCTCCAAGTTTTTTAAGGGATTGCTTCATACCAACCCTCCATTCAGGGACCCTGCCCCTGCCTGGGATATTAATGTTTGCATTGCTCAGCTTATGCAACCCCCCTTTGAGCCTTTGTCTTCAGCAGAACTTAAGTACTTGACTTGGAAGACTGTGTTTCTGGTAGCCATCACTTCTGCCAGACGTATAGGTGAATTGCAAGCTTTGTCAGTGGAGCCTGATTTTATCTCCTTTCATAGAGATAAGGTGGTCCTCAGGACTAATAAGAAGTTTTTGCCTAAGGTGGTTTCAGATTTCCACCTTAATCAATCCATATCTCTTCCAGTGTACTTCACTGACCATTCCTTCTCTGGCAAGAGGAGGCTGCATAGCTTTGATGTGAAGAGAGCCTTTAGTTACGATATAGAGCGTACCAAGGGTCACAGGTTTGACTCCTTCCAACTGTTCCTCACTTATGGTGAGGTTGGTAAAGGGAAACCTGCCACTAAAAGATCCATTGCCAGGTGGATTGTCTCTTGTATCCAATTTTGCTACGAAAAACTGGGTAAAGTTCCCCGCTCAGGCCTGAGGGCTCACTCTACCAGAGGTATAGCTGCTTCCCTGGCTGCTGCCAGGGACATCCCTATTTTAGAGATATGTCAAGCAGCTACCTGGAAAACAGTTCACACTTTTGCCAAGCATTACTCCCTGGACATCCAGGCTAGGGAGTGATGCTCGGTTTGGCACAGCTGTGCTTCAGAGTCTATTTCCTAAGTAGGTTCTGTCCCTCCTCCATGGAGGTACTGCTTTGTAGTCTGCATATATCATAATATAGCAAGACTTCATGTTGTTTGAAGAAAAAATTACTCACTTTAGTAATGTTGTTTCTTCTAATGGAGTCTTGCTATATTATGACCTCCCCCTCTGCCTGCCCCTCTCAGAACCTCTGTTTTTGGGATGTGGGTGGGCAGTGCAGTGTTGGCATTCAGTAGGTGCCCACCTTGTTGTTTCACCCCTCCTTTCTTGGGGTGCTTGGTGTTGCGTTTTTCATTTTTTGGGTCTCCTGACTTGAATCTTTGTTTTGGGACCAAAAAAATGTGTTCTTATGTTTAGTAGCCAGTTGGCTAGTGTAGGTTTACAGCTTCCACACAGGACCTCAGTAAGTTTAGCTCGTAAAGATCTGACGGTTTGAGTTTGAAGAACAACACACAGAGCTTCAACCGAGCTCGAGCTCAGCGTTCCATCCCTGGCATGGAAAGTTAACTCTTTCACCTCCGGAGCAGTTCGAAGGTTGGGACTCACTGCATATGTCATAATATAGCAAGACTCCATTAGAAGAAACAACATTACTAAGGTGAGTAATTTTTTCTTCTGGACTTCAGGAGGGCTGATTTTGTCAAAATGGGAGCATGCCTCAGAAAAGCACTAGCAAACAGGCAAGAAGGTGGGGTGGAGCAACAATGGGGAAACATAAAAACTGCTATCACAGAGGCAGCATGCCTTTGTGTGAAGCAAATAAATCAAAACAAAAGAAAAAACCACTATGGTTCTCAAAAGAAGTGGCGGGGAAGGTAAGGGAGAATAAGATAGCATTCAGGAAGTATAAGGAAACACAGCAGGAGCAGGACAGAGAACTGTACCAGTTAAAACAGGACGACGTGGGTAAGGCAGTCAGAATAGCAAAGGCCCAAACCAAGGAGAAGATGGCCAACTCAGTTGAGAAGGGGGATAAAACCTTTTATAGGTACATCAGGGAGCAAAGAAAGACTAAGGCAGAGATACTGAGGCTGAACAAAGAAGAAGGTGGTTGGGCAGAGAGCGACAGTGGCAGACTGGGTGGGCCAAGTGGTCCTTATCTGCCGTCAAAGTCTACGTTTCTAAAACTCTGCCCCCATAGACTTGTATGGTGCACGCTTCCGCGTTCTCCATATACACACGTCACAAAACGTTGTAGCGCAGGTGCATGACCAGCAATGTAGGAAGTGGGAGGGATCGTTCGATTGGCCCCTCAGGAGCAATTTACGATCCCTTCTCTTCTGAGCGGGTAACAACAAAAAATTATAAACAGTTACTAAAACGACTCCCAAGCAGGTAAGGGAGCTCACACTTATTGTAAAATTCACTGATAAAGGTGCTCTTAAAATTTTGCCCTATTTGCAGGCAACTATCAGCTCTGAGGAAGGAGGTTGCCCACCTCCAGGCTGAACTGGCAAGGACTAAGGAGGCCTCCCCCACCCAAAGAGCATCAGTTCCACAACCACTGCCTCAGAGGTTGCCATGTGTGAAGAGCAGATGGACCACAGTAGGTTCTGGGAGGGTGAGGGTGGTGGAACAGAGGTGTAGCCGCCGAGTTGCACCTCTACACAAACCATATGTCAGTCTGGCAAATCAAGGTTCCTCTATGATGACACCCTCACTGGAGACCAAAAAGAATGCTGGGGACATCCACAAGGGAGACCCACAAAAGAGTGGCAAGGGACACCACAGGGGAAAGAAACAGCTTCTGATAGGGGACTCCGGTTGTTAGGGTGTAGACCTGGGGAAGGAGAGGAGAGGAAGTAAGGGCCTGCCTGGTGCCATGGCTTGAGGGACAGGAAGCGAATCCTCAGGATTGCAGAAGCAGCATCACAGGAGAGAAACTAGATATCATTGTCCACCTTGGGACAAATGACCTAGCTAGGCATGAGATCAGTGCAGTGCAGGATGAATTTGTGGAGTTGGGGAGGGGCCTCAGACAGGTAGCAAGCACGGTAACCTTCTCAGAGGTGCTGCCAGTCTATGGCAGGGTGAGGTAGGGTACTGCACACCATGCAGTTTAATGAATGGTTGCAAAACTGGTACAGAGCACAGGGCTTTGGCTTCATTGGGGACTGGGGGTCCACCTGGAGAGATGAAGGTCTATACTGGCATAATGGTCTGCATCTGTCCAGGAAGGGAAACACGCTCCTAGGTGACAGGTTTAAAGGCTTCCTTGGCCAGCTTTTAAACTAGCCAAGGGGGGAGGTGCTGATAGGAAACAGGAAAGTTCAAGCCTCCCCCCAAAAAACATGGCAGGTAGTAGGGTAAACACTGAGGTACAGAGCTTGACAGAGGGCAGGACAGGGGTAAATGGAAAGATGGACAAGGGCAATAAGAGCAGGGATGGGGTAAAAAAGGATAAAGCCAACATTAAATGGAGGGCAATGAGTACCAATGCCCGTGTCTGGGAAACAAGCTTCCAGAGCTAGTAGCCCTGATGGAAGAGGAACACTTGGATTTTGTGGCAGTCACAGAAACATGGTACACTGAGAACCATGACTGGGATGTCAACATACCAGGGTACACAATCTACAGAAGGGACAGGGAGGGTAAAAGAGGAGGTGGAGTAGCTCTCTACATAAGGGAAGGGATCAAAGCTACAGAACTAAAAAGTAAAGGGAGAGGACAAGAGGAACTCTGGGTCACCTGGGAGACAGGGAATGGCATCACAATCCGCACAGGGTTTGTATACAGACCCCCGTCTCAAGGGGAGGAAATGGACAAGAAAATGATAGAGGGCATTCTCAAAATGGCTGAAAAAGGGGAGATACTGTTGATGGGGGACCTGAATATGCCAGATATTAACTGGATGACATGGACTGCAGCCACATCCAAGAGCAGGGTCATTCTCGATGCCCTGCAGGGGGCAGGCCTTAGACAGCTAGTGTTCGAACCCACTCTGGAGGGAGCAATATTAGACCTGGTACTCTCAAATGGAGAGAGGATCACAAATTTAGAAGTCAGTAGATATCTGGGAACAAGCGACCACTGCACAGTGTGCTTCATAATAAACACAACCATAGAGACAAGCCATACAAAGACAAGCATACTGGACCTTAGAAGGGCTGACTTTGGCATAATGGGTGAATACCTGAGGAATGCATTAGCAAATGGCCAGAAAGGAGGGGTGGAAGAACAATGGAAAAAAATCAAAACTGCCATCATGGAGGCAACAAGCCTTTGTGTGAAACAGATAAAGAAAACAAAGTGGAGTAAAAAACCACTATGGTTCTCAAAAGAGGTGTCAGGAAGGTTAAGGAGAAAGGCTGCATTCAAAAGTATAAGGAATCACAGACGGAGTAACGACAGGAACTGTATCAATTAAAGCAGAAAGAAGTGGGAAGGCAGTCAGAAAAGCAAAGGCCCAAACTGAGGAAAAGATAGCCAACTCGGTTAAGAAGGGGGATAAAACCTTTTATAGGTACATTAGGGAGCATAGGAAGGTTAAGGGAGGGATAGTGAAGATTAATAAAGGAGAGGGGAGGTGGGCGGAGGGAGGCAGTGAAAAGGCAGAGATTCTGAATGAATACTTCTGCTCAGTATTCACAAAAAAGGAAGAGGAGGAGTTACCTAAACCAAACAGTAGAAGCACTCTGGATAGTGGGGTTGACACCAGTCCATTTACAGAAGAAAGAGTACTGAAAGAACTCCTAAACTCAAGGTGGACAAAGCAATGGGGCCTGACAGGATTCACCTAGAATCCTAAAAGAGCTAAGGGAGGACCTAGTGACACCACTAACCACACTTTTAACAAATCATGGGAAGATGGGGTGGTACCTGAGGACTGGAGGAGGGCAGATGTGATTCCCTTCACAAAAGTGGGAGCAAGGCAGAAGCAGGAAACTACAGACCTGTTAGTTTAACCTCAGTGGTGGGGAAAATGATGGAATCACTTCTGAAAGAAAGAATTGTTGAGTACCTAGAGGCCAGCGGGGCACAGGACCCAACGCAGCATGGATTCACAGCAGGAAGGTCATGTCAGACGAATCTAATCGATTTCTTTGACTGGGTAACCAAAGTAATAGACCAGGGAGGGGCTGTGGAGATGGCCTACCTAGACTTTAGCAAGGCATTTGACACAGTCCCGCACAAAAGATTAATAACTGAGTTAGCCAGCCTGAGTGAGGTCCCAGGGTGGTAGCCTGGAGCAAAGTGGCTGCACAACAGGTCACAGAAGGTAATAGGGAATGGAATACATTCTGAAGAAAGGGGTTACTAGTGGAGTACCTAAGGTTCAGTACTGGGTCCAGTCCTTTAACGCCTTTATAGGTGACGCTGCAGAGGGTCTGAAGGAAGGGTATGCCTCTTTGCAGATGACACAAAGATCTGTAACAGAGTTGATACACAAAGGGGGGGTAGAAAGGATGAGAAGGGACTTGGCAAGGTTGGAGGAATGGTCAGACATATGGCAACTTAGATTCAATGCAAAGAAGTGCAAAGTAATGCACCTGGGAAATAAAAATCCAGGAGAAGAGTACACAGTAGCTGGGGAGGTACTAACGACAACAGTAATGGAAAGGGATCTGGGTGTAGTCATATCAGATGACCTAAAGGTGGGTAAGCAATGTGAGAAGTCGGTAAGGAGAGCCAGGGGGATACTGGGATGCATAGGGAGGGGCATCACAAGTAGAAAAAGGGAAGTGGTTATCCCTCTATACAGACAGTTGGTGAGACCCCATCTGGAGTACTGCGTGCAGTTTTGAAGACCTCATCTACGCAAGGACATAGACAGGATGGAAGCAGTCCAGAGGACGGCAACCAAATGGTGCAGGGTCTACATCAGAAATCATATGAAGAGAGACTGAGAGAACTTAATATGTATACCCTTGATGAAAGGAGGGACGGGGACATGATAGAAACTTTTAAGTACCTCAAGGAATCAACAAAGTCCAGGAGGGTAGCATCTTTCAGAAAAAGAGATGTGTAAGAACAACGGGGCACAATTTAAAGTTAGAGGGGGGACGGCTCAGGGGTAATGTGAGGAAATTCTTTTTCACGGAGAGAGTGGTGGATGCATGGAACCGCCTTCCTGGAGAGGTTGTGGGGGGGGTCTAAAACAGTGGGAAAATTCTAACGTGCATGGGACAGACATAAGGCAATTATGGTGGGGGGTTGCAGGAAGTAGGCTGTTGCTTAACTAGAATCTGCAGCTTATCCAATAGGTAGGAAAATGGGCAGACTGGGTAGGCCAAGTGGTCCTTATCTGCCATCAAAGTCTATGTTTCTAAAACTTTGCCCCCATAGACTTGTATGGTGCACGCTTCCGCGCTCTCCATATACACACGTCATAAAACATCATAGCGCAGGTGCATGACCAGCAATGTAGGAAGTGGGTAGGATCGTTCGACTGGCCCCTTGGGAGCAATTTACGATCCTTTCTCTTCTGAGCGGGTAACAACAAAAAATTATTAACAGTTACTAAAACGACTCCCAGGCAGGTAAGGGAGATCACACTTATTGTAAAATTCACTGATAAAGATGCTCTTAAAATTTTGCTGTGGGCATCCTGTAGGCTTGCTCCATTTATCTGTGATACACCATATATCAGGTTGCCAGCTAAACAGGGAGGGGAAGATGATTATTTCAAATATTTTGTTTTGTACCAGAACTGTAGACCCATCTCTGCTTCTAAATGAAACCTGCAAGTGTATTTTAAAATTGCCTGCTTAACTCGCTTCCAAATAAGGGCTATATTCAAGATGTCAGCATTATATCTCAGCTTAAATTGGTGGTGTATTTTTATGTTTCTGTGATTTAGTTGTTAGAGGTTGCTATAACTGCTGCAATACACATTTGTATTTATTCTGTAATTAACATACAGCTGCCCTCATTTGCATAACCCTGGCAAGAGGAAGATCACCACCTTGCTGAACCTGAAGTTAATCAGCTGTCATGAGGTTGTCTATTGGCACATGTTTAATAATACCTAACAGTCAAGGCTTTCAAACCCATTGCAGTCAACAATGTGTAATTCTGACTTAAAGTATTTCTTGTGCTAGGATTAGTTCATGAGAACCACGACAAAGTCCCAGTCTAACACAGCTCCAGTTTGATTGCCTGAAGGAATATTTGCTAGAAACATAGTTAACAGTGGCAATGTTTCTTTGGCGGTTTTGAGTGCTGTAGCTGAGTTGCATCTTCGCAGGAAGTAGAACATCAGCATACTAATCCATGGATTCATTCTGGGCGGTATGTGTATCTTTAAGTGCAGCTTTCTGTTCCAGACAGCCATATTTATATAACAGTTCATATTCAGAAAAGTGTACATGCAAATGAATGCCTCGTGCTTCTGGACTTCAGGAGGGCTGATTTTGTCAAAATGGGAGCATGCCTCAGAAAAGCACTAGCAAACAGGCAAGAAGGTGGGGTGGAGCAACAATGGGGAAATATAAAAACCGCCATCACAGAGGCAGCATGCCTTTGTGTGAAGCAAATAAACAAATCAAAACGAAAGAAAAAACCACTATGGTTCTCAAAAGAAGTGGCGGGGAAGGTAAGGGAGAATAAGATAGCATTCAGGAAGTATAAGGAGACACAGAAGGAGCAGGACAGAGAACTGTACCAGTTACAACAGAAGGACGCAGGTAAGGCAGTCAGAATAGCAAAGGCCCAAACCAAAGAGAAGATAGCCAACTCAGTTAAGAAGGGGGATAAAACCTTTTATAGGTACATCAGGGAGCAAAGAAAGACTAAGGCAGGGATACTGAGACTGAAAAAAGAGGAAGGTGATTGAGCAGAGAGCGACAGTGAAAAAGCAGGGATACTGAATGAATACTTCTGCTCAGTATTCACAATGGAAAAGCAGGGGGAAATACCTAATCCGGTCAATAGAAGCACTCTGGATAGGGGAGTTGATATTAGTCCTTTCACAGAAGAAAGTGTTCAGAAAGAACTCTTAAAACTGAAGGTGGATAAAGCAATGGGGCCTGATGGGATTCATCCCAGAATTCTAAAAGAACTAAGGGAAGAACTAGTAACACCACTGACTACCCTTTTTAAAAAATCATGGGAGGATGGTGTGGTACCTGAGGACTGGAGGAGGGCATATGTGATTCCGCTTCACAAAAGTGGGAGCAAGACAGAGGCAGAAAACTACAGACCTGTTAGTTTGATCTCAGTGGTAGGGAAAATGATAGAATCACTTCTGAAGGAAAGAATTGTTGAGTACCTAGAGGCCAGTGGGGCACAGGACCCAAGGCAGCATGGATTCATAGCGGGAAGGTCATGTCAGACAAATCTGATTGATTTCTTTGACTAGGTGACCAAAGCAGTAGACCAAGGAGGGGCTGTGGCTCAGTCTTTACTGAGGAATAGGAGGGTAATGGGTCTGAAGGGAGTACAAGGGGTGAGAATGGTGCAGAAGTGGACACAAGTCCCTTTACACGAGAAAGGGTCTTGAAGGAACTGGAAGTAATAAGAGTTGATAAAGCAATGGGGCCAGATGGGATGCACCCCAGGGTCCTTAAAGAACTAAGAGAGGTGGTTGCTGAACCTCTGGCTATCCTGTTTAGCCGATCACTGGAAACAGGGGAGGTACCCAAAGACTGGAGGACAGCAGATGTAGTCCCCTTATACAAAAGTGGGACCAAAGAGGAAGCAGGGAACTACAGACAGTCAGCCTCACCTCGGTAGTGGGGAAGATCATGAAGCACTACTGAAGAGAGATTGGTGGAACATCTGGTTGTCAATGGACTACAGGACCCAAGGCAGCATGGTTTGACCAGGGGAGGTCATGTCAGACCAACCTCGTTGAATTTTTGACTGGGTGACTAGGGAGGTGGATCAGGGAGGGCAGTGGACATGGCCTATCTGGACTTCCAGCAAGGCCTTTGACACTGTGCCACATAGAAGACTATTACACAAACTGGGGAATATGGGTGTGGGCAGGACAGTAGTGTGGTGGGTAGGTAACTGGCTGGGTGGCAGGACACAGAGGGTGGTGGTAATGGCTGTCACTCCACAGAGGGAAGAGTGACCAGTGGGGTACCACAGGGATCAGTGCTGGGACCGGTCCTATTCAGCATCTTCATCAGTGACATTGCGCAGGACCTAGAAGGCAAAATTTCACTGTTCTCTGATGACACAAAGCTCTGTAACAGAATAGACACACCAGAGGGTGTAGACAGAATGAGAAGGGACCGGCAGAAACTTGAAGAATGGTCAGGGGTTTGGCATTTGAAATTCAATGCAAGGAAGTGCAAGATAATGCATATAGGGCACAAAAACCCTGGCACAATATATCAGTTGGGGGGTGAGGATATAGCATGCACCAAGCAGGAAAGGGATCTTGGGGTTATCATCTCTGATGACCTCAAGGTAGGGAAACAGTGTGACAAGGCAGCAGGTAAAGCAAATAGGATGCTGGGATGTATAGGCAGGGGCATCACCAGCAGGAAAAGGAGGTCATAATTCCGCTATACAAGACACTAGTGAGGCCCCACCTGGAGTACAGTGTACAGTTCTGGAGACCATACCTACGTAAGGACATAGACAGGGTAGAGAAGGTTCAGAGGAGGGCAACAAAGATGGTGCATGGATTGCATCACAAGTCCCTACAAGACAGGTTGAAGGAACTGAACATGTACTCCTGGAGGAGAGGAGGGAGAGGGGATATGATAGAGACATACAAGTATCTTACAGGGAGGAACAGGGTGCAGGAATACACTATTTGTAAGCGAAAAAGATGTTCCAGGGCTAGAGGGCATGGGATGAAGTTGGAGGAGGATGATTCAGAGGAAACATGAGGAAGAATTTCTTCACAGAACGGTGGTGGACAAGTGGAACACCCTGCCAGAGGAAGTGGTGGGGGCTGAAACAATCATGGATTTAAGAATGCATGGGATAGACATAAAGGAATTCTGGAGGTCAGGGTAGGGCAACAGACTTCTAGGAAAACATAAACTGAACTTACGAGCTCAAATGGCAGACTGGGTGGGCTTATAGGCCCTTATCTGCCGACACTGTCTATGTATCTATGTGGACATGGCGTACCTAGACTTTAGCAAGGCATTTGACACAGTCCCGCACAAAAGATTAGTAAACAAATTAACCAGCCTGGGAGTGGGTCCCAGGGTGGTAGCCTGGATAAAACACTGGTTGGACAACAGGACACAGCGGGTAATAGTAAATGGAGTCCACAGTGAAGAAAGGAGGGTTACTAGTGGGGTACCGCAGGGTTCAGTACTGGGACCGGTCCTTTTTAATGTCTTTATAAGTGACATTGCAGAGGGACTGGAAGGGAAAGTATGTCTCTTTGCAGATGACACAAAGATCTGCAACAGGGTTGATACACAAGGTGGGGTGGAACGGATGAAAAGGGACTTGGCAAGGTTGGAGGAATGGTCAAATGAATGGCAGCTTAGATTGGTGCAAAAAGTGTAAAGTAATGCAACTGGGAAACAAAACCCAGGGAAGCGAGCAATGGGGGGGGGTAGTTACTGACAACAATGGAAAGGGACCTGGGGGTATTCGCATCAGGTGACCTAAAGGGGACCAGCAATGTAAGAAGGCAGTAAGGAGGTTGGGGATACTGGGATGCATAGGGAGAGACATCACCAGTAGAAAACAGGAAGCTGTTGGCCCTCTGTACAGACAGTTGGTAAGACCACACCTGGAGTACTGTGTACAGTTCTGGAGATCCAATCTCCGCAAGGACATAGACAGGGTGGAGACTGTCCAGAGGAGGGCAACCAAAATGATGCAGGGTCTGCATCAGAAGACATATGAAGAAAGACTAAAGGAACTAAAGATGTGTATCCTCGAGGAAAGGAGGGAGAGGGGGGACAGATAGAAACTTTCAAATACCTCAGAGGAATCAACAAAGTCCAAGAGGGTAGCATCTTTCAGAAAAGACATGGGCAAAAACAAGAGCTATGAATTTGAAGATGGGGGGATGGCTCAGAGGTAATGTGAGGAAGTATTTCTTCACAGAAAGGTTGTGGATACTTGGAACAGCCTTCCTGAGGAGGTCGTAGAGTCAAAAACTGGGGGAATTCAAGAATGCATGGGACAGACATAAGGCAATTCTAGTGGGGGGTGGGAGGAAGTAGGCTGTTGGTTAAATAGGATCTGCAGCTTATCCTCTAGGTGGAGAAATGGGCAGACTAGGTGGGCCAAGCGGCCCTTATCTGCCGTCAAATTCTATGTTTCTATGCTTCATGTTTAGCTTGCTATCTGAGCCAGAATGTGGTATCTCCTTAGAAACGGGGATAAATTGAATATGAATGCCTGGTTTTATTAGTAGTATTGGATGTTGAGTTTTTTCACATTTGCATTTGACAGACTTCAGCACTGGTTCGCCAATAAGTTTTCTCCTGCACATATTGTTGACTGTTCATTTCCTCTCTGATATAATCTATAGTTTTTATCAAAGGAGTAGAGGTTGCAGGATCTTTGACAGGTTTTTCATTTCCTTTGGCAGAGTTATCCTGGGTGTGATATCTGTTTTATAACCCTAGAGTTGGGATTGTTTTCCTGTAGGATCTGACAGACTAGGCCAGTGATTTGGGAATTATTCTTTATTTTTCTGTGGAAGTAGAGGGAGATTATGTGGTGGATTTGATGGAAGTTTCTTTTATCAGGTTCTGTTTCTGGGGAGATTGTTGTTGTTTAAACTCATTGTCCTCACTCGGGAGGGCAGGCTGTTTGTGGTGCCAGGTGACTGAGCTGGCAGTTTTTCCAGCAGAGCGTTTAAGGAAGCAGTATGTCAAGTGCTTAAACATAGAATTGAAGTGCCATAGTCCGATCCGAATGTAAATGTAATTTTTGGTAAATTTGGATAATTTATGAGGTTGATCCTGTGTTTCCCATGTGTTTAAAATGTGAGCAGCAAGTGCATCTTGTACTATATGAGAAAGAGAGGGAGCTCCGTACCAAGACTTTCAAGTAATGGTAAAAGAAATGATGCAGAGGAGAGGTATGGCCACACTGGGGACTGCGGACCAACCTGGAAGGATAAGGACCTATACTGAGGTGATAGCACGATCATCCATTCGGGGGTGACGGAAGAAATAGGGGAGGTAGAAGTGGCACACTACAGGCTGAGATAGAGTAGGGAGATCTCTAGGGGAGAGAGTCCCACCAGGATGCAAGTTATTCATGGAGGTAGTGGGTTAGCAAAGGAGAAAGGGGGGGAGCAGTCAAAGGAGAAATGTGAGGAAGGGGAAAACAATTGGAAAAAGGAGGCAAAAACAAGAAAAGAGCTAACAGATATACAGGATGAAAGGGTGGCCAATCGGAGTAGAAAGGCATACCAGGATTGTGATTGGTCCATTACAAGAACCAATCACATGCCCGCATTCAGGTAAATCTACAGCAGCTCAATGCCTTTAGGCAAGTGACTGACATTATGTACAGTGCAACACAGACACATTTGTACTGCTGTTATGATGTGCCAATTTCTTATCCGGCCCGGTATGCTCTTGTACTGAAAATGCATAGTTTTTCCCAACTTAGTGCCACTGCTTCAGCCTTTCCCAGTTATAAATGAAATATAAATAAACTGGGTGTGGGGGGGCAGTATTAAATGTCAAGAGTTTGGGAACTCACCTTAGGTAACAGTTCACTTTGCTGTTTTCCTCAGGGTCGGCAAAGCAACCAGAGCAGAGCGACTGGCAACTGCACGCAAGGCAATTTGTTAAAATAGTCACAAGCAAGCAGTTTTTATACTTAATACAATAGTGTAGGGATAGTAAGGGATGAATCATCATACAGTGCCTTCAGAAAGTATTCACCCCCCTTGGATTTTGTCACATTTTGTGATGTTGCAAACTCAAATTAAAATACATTTATATGGGATTTTGTTTGTCACGTATCTACACAAATTACTCTATAATGTCAAAGTGGAATGAAACTACTGGAATTTTTTGTACATGTAATTTAAAATAAAAACCTGAAATGTCTTGATTTGATAAGTATTCACCCCTTTGCTATGACACTCCAAACTGAGCTCAGGCGCCCAATTTCCTTGTGAGATCACTCTAAAACTTGAATGGAGTCCACCTGTGGTCAGTTCAAATGGTTGACATGATTTCAGAGGAAATACACCTGTCTATAGAAGGTCCCACTGTTGACAGTGCATGTCAGAGCAGAAACTCTACCATGAAGACCAAGGAGCTGTCCAGTGGAACTCCGTGATAGAATTGTGAGGGAGGCATAGATCGGGAGGGGTATAAAACATTTCTAGGGTGTTGAAAGTTCCCAGGAGCACAGTCAAGTCCATCATTAGGAAATGGAAAGATTACGGAACCACCCAAACTCTTCCTAGAGCAGGCCGTCCTCCCAAACTGAGCAACCCGGTAGAAGGACCTTGGTCAGGGAAGTGACCAAGAACCCAATGACCACCCTGACAGAACTACAGAGTTCCATGGCTGAGATGGGAGAACTGTCCAGAGGACAACAATCTCTGCAGCACTTCACAGATGTAGCCTCTATGGGAGAGTGGCTGAGCGAGCCACTCCTGAGAAAAGGCCACATAATAGCATACCTGGAGTTTGCAAGAAGGCACGTGGCAGACTCTGAGACCATGTGGCAAAGATTCTCTGGTCTGATGAAACAAAAATTGAACTCTTGGCCTGAATGCAAAGTGCTATGCCTGGCGCAAACCAAACACAGCTCATCACCGTGTAACACCATCCCTACCATGAAGCATGGTGGTGGCAGCATCATGTTATGGGGATGCTGGCAGGGACTGGGGCACCGCCAGGATAGAGGGAACAATGAACGGAGCCAAATACAGGCACATCCTTGAGGAGAACCTGCATCAGTCTGCAGTAGACCTTGGACTGGGGCGAAGATTTACGTTCCAACAGGACAACGACCCCAAGCATACAGCCAAAGCAACACTGGATGGCTTCAGAACAAGAAGGTGAATGTCCTTGAGTGGCCCAGCAAAAGCCCAGACTTGAATCCCATTAAGAATCTGTGGAAAGACTTAAAGATTGTGGTTCACCGACACTCCCCATCCAACTTGACAGAGCTTGAGCAAATCTGCAAGGAAGAATGGGCAAAAGTCCCCAAATCCAGATGTGCAAAGCTGTTACAGACATACCCAAGAAGACTCAAAGCTGTAACTGCTGCCAAAGGCGCTTCTACAAAGTATTGACTCGGGGTGTGAATACTTAAGTAAACAAGATATTTCAATTTTTAATGTTTCATAAATTTTTGTTACACAATAAAAATATTTTTGGCCCTTTAAATTGTTGAGTATGCTGTGTGAATCAAGGGGGAACAAAATCATTTCAGTGCATTAAAAATTGTGGTAGTAACACAACAAAATGTGACAAAATCCAAGGGGTGAATACTTTCTGAAGGCACTGTGTGGCTGTAAGGTTAGGCTGTAACTTTGGAGGATTTTTGTCTGTCCCATGCATTGAAGAAACGGGGGGAGGTGTGTGTGTGTGTGTGTGTGTGTATATATATATACACACATACATACTTTTTTTATATATATTTTTTGCCTTTTCCATGAGAAGGCTGAACTCTGAACTAATGGTATAGTGTATCAGTGCCTGCATTTTTGTCTACACAGAGCAGTGGTTAACTGTAATGCCCTTGTACTTTTTGCCAGCCAGCGGAGCTGTGTACACATGAGTCAGAGTTTCTGAAATACTTTCAGCTCCAGCCTTTGAGCCATAGCTGTTTATTCATTGCATGGTTGCACCTCTTCTGTCTGTCCTCCTCGTGACATTAATGGATGACACTGAGGCTTGGGGGTGAGATAAAGAACATGATATGTTTGTTTGCTAGTGGTCCCCCCTCACACAAGTAAGCTGGCTAGGTTGTTTGCAAAACGATCCAATTTCACACCATCCAAATGAATAACATGTATCAGTATGTAATGCATTTTAGATTAGATTTACCTGCTGTCATGCCTGTATAGTCTACTTGATCTTCCCAATAATTAATTTTTGAGCTGCTTCTGGCACCACTACTACCTTGTTATACTTCTTGGGGTGAACTCCAGCATTTTTCTTAGAAGATGCTTAGCTTACCTTGTTGGCGTAGTTTGCATTAAGCATTGGTATGCCACTGCGTAATGTCTGTGTCTGTGACTGTGAGAGATGGCACCCTCTCCAAATGTGTGGGCTTGGAGCTTTTCATGGTAGCAGCTAGGGGAGCGTTAGTGGAAAGTAGTGCCACCATGACAAGGTTCTGCACATGGGCACTGGTCTATTCTAGAAACATAGTCTTTGATGGCAGATAAGGACCACTTGGTCCACCCAGTCTGTTCATTTCCCTACCTACTGTATAAGCTGCAGATCCTAGTTAACCAACAGCCTACTTCCTCCTACCCCCTCACTAGAATTGTCCTATGTCTGTCCCATGCATTCTTGAATTCCCCTACCGTTTTTGACCCCAAGACCTCCTCAAGAAGGCCATTCCATGTGTCCACCACCCTCTCTGTAAAAAAAAAAAAATACTTAATCACGATGCCCCTGAACCGTCCCCCTCTATCTTCAAATTTTACTCTCTTTGTTGATTCTCTTGAGATACTTGAAAGTTTCTATCATGTCCCCCTTCTCCCTCCTTTCCCTGAGGATATACATATTAAGCTCCTTTAGTCTCTCTTCATATGTCTTCTGGTGCAGACACTACACCATTTTAGTTGCTTTCCTCTGGACTGCCTCTACCCTATGTCCTTGCGGAGATGGGGTCTCCAGAACTGCATGCAGTACTCCAGTTGGGCCTCACCAACTGTCTGTACAGAGGGATAACAGCTTCCTGTTTTCTACTGGTGATGCCTCTCCCTGTGCATCCCAGTAAACCAAGCATTGCAAAAGTATTTATGATACTAAAGAGGCAATAGTGTTTGATATTTATACGAACATATGAATCTGCCAGCAGAAACAGGCCTTACGGTCTATCAAGTTGGTCTGCTTGAATGCGCAGCTAGCACCCTTATATTGCACCTGCCCCACCCTCCTCACCTTTACCCCCCCCTCGCACCCTGTCCTATGCCCTTTTAAAACTGCCCACTGTGCTACAGGATACCGCCTCCTCGAGTAGAGTGTTCCATTTCTCCACCACCCTCTCTGTGAAACAATGCCTCCTCATCTCTTTCTGAAATCTTCCACCCTCCATCCTGAGACCATGCCCTCTGGTGTTCCTTCCTCTCTTCAACTTAAATATCCCTTCTGTGCCCGTTTTGTTAATCTCCTTCAAATATTTGAAGGTCTCAATCATATCCCCCCAATCTCTCCTCTCCTCCAGGGTGTACATATTCAACTCAGTCAGCCTGTCCTCATAGGTTTTGCTCTCCAATCCCTGGATCATCTTCCTCTTAGTTGCCCTACACAGCACCCCCTCCAGCACTCTGATATCCTTGTTCAGAAAGTAATGCCAGAACTGCACGCAGTACTCTAAAGTGTGACCTGACTAGTGACCTGTACAGCGGCAGGATCACATCCCTATTTCTGGATGAGATTCCTCTCACAATACACCTCAGCATCTTGTTGGCCTTAGCTGCCACCTTCTTGCACTGAGCTGAGTTGTTCATGTTACCCGTTATGATCACTCCTAGGTCCTTCTTCTCCTCTGTGACCTTTGTCGGAACCCCTCCCAACTGGTAGCTCCTCACCGGGTTCCTTACTCCAAAGTGCATAACTTTGCACTTCTTCGTATTGAAGCTCAGTTGCCACTTTTCCGACCACTCCTTCAGTTTGATCAGGTCCTCCTGTAGCCCCTGCCACCCCTCTATGTCGTCTACCACTGCCCCGTCTTGGTGTCATCGGCAAACAGACTGATCTTGCTCGTAACGCCATGTGAGCTAGCCAATATAAATATACCAAACACCAGACCCAGGACTGAGTCCTGCGGCACCGGCTTGTCACCGCCCTTGGGGAAGAGAGTGCCGCCCCCACCACCACCTGTTGCTGCCTCCCCTTCAGTCAGTTCACAATTCAGTTTACCATCTTTGTCCCTGCCCCCACATATTGCAACTTACCCCTCAGCCTCCCATGAGGCACTGAATCAGAGGCCTTGCTGAAGTCTAAACACAGCACATCCACTGCGTGGCCTATATCCAGTTCCCTCGTTATCCAGTCATAGTATTCATTTAGGTTGGTCTGGCAGGATCTTCCAGAGACGAATCCATGCTGCTGACTGTCCTGGAATCCATTTTCACCCCAAAAGGTCACCAGCCTCTCTTTCAGGATTGCTTCCATAAGTTTTATAAGTTATAGTTCCATAAATTATAGTTGAAGTCTGATGTCATTTAGCTTTTTTCAAGTGGTCTTGTCTTGCTGCCACCCACCTCGTAGTCTGTGTCAGTGACTGTGTGAGATGGCACCTCCTGCAAGTGTGCGGGCTTGGAGTTTGTCATGGTACCAGCTAGGGGAACATTGGTGGAAAGCAGTGCCACCACGACAGGGTCCTCCCCCCCCCCCGTGGGCACTGGTCTAAGCAAGCTTTGCAATAGTGCTCATTATAAAGCAATAGAAAGGGTGTAGCTACTGATACTCCTAAGCCGTGGCGTACCAAGTTTAGTAGCAGGGGGTAGCAAACAAGCTGGCCAGCATTGCTCTGCCCTCTTTAGTCCATCATGTTTACATTCCTTTGTTTGTCTTTGCAGGCTTTTTCTTTTCTCTATCAGCTTTGATTTGGGGCTGGCAGAGTGGACCATGGACATTAAAGCTGAAGGTCTCAATTAGGTCCGCATGGTCCAACTGCATAGTGATTGGCTGCGGCATCTGGTAGGGGGTGTGGCAAGTCTGGGGCAGTGAGTTTAAATGCTGCAGCAAAGTTAGAAGCCATACTATTAGTTCAGTTGTACTGGGAGCGAGAGAAGCAGCAGAAAACTGAGGAGCAGTAGATGGAAGAACAGACTCGGATCCAGCTGAAAGAAAAAAACTTCATGTGGAGTGGCAAGTGGAGTGAATCTGCCTAATTGCAGGGGAGAGAGAGAAGAAATTTCTGCTATGGTCTTGGACTTGTGGTGCAGTCAGTGGCATCTACCAGTGGGCAGCAAGCACCATACTAGCAGCGAAACAGACAGATGGTAAAGTGTGGGAATCATCTGATTGGAGCCAGGAACCTTGGACTCTAGTCGTATAGGGGCAAGCATGAACAACAGTAGGGGAGGGGGTAGCAGTGTAGCAGGTTGGTGTACAAATCTGAAATGTCTGGCTACACCCCTGAGCAATAGTGTTTTTGTTAATGATATTTATAGATGGATTCTGATAGCATTTGGCTTTTTACAAGCGGTCTTGCTGCCACCTCATAATAAAGTCTGTGTCAGTGACTTTGTTGAGAAAGCACCCTGGTCTAACAAGTCACACTTGGTGGTAATGTAAACATTGCCAGCAGGATTGTTTCTGTGATGTTCTTGTAAGCCACGCTTTTTTTAATGTTTTTTGGTTGTCTTTGTTTGCACGAAAGGCATAATTTTTTTTTCCTTTTGTTTGTTTTTCTTTTGGCTTTTAGTTAATTATTGCAGTTGGTCACAGTGTTCAGGGAGCAGAAACTGCATGTTTTGCAGATGTCAGTCAGAATGAATGCTTTTGGCAAAACAAGAGTTCTGCCTTCGGAGGAGACCAGAGATGATGCCACCACCAGCAAAGAAGGCCAAGGGGTTCTGCAGTTACAGTAAAGAGTGGAGTCACAAATTTCCTTGGGTGTGGTCAGTGCCAGGCATGGACAGTTCTGGCAAATGTGTTTCCTGTGGCACTACTTTTACTGTGAAGTGGGATGGGGAAAAGAGATTGAAAAATCACCAGAAATCCGAGAAACGCCAGCAAACTGTCCAGGTACAAAAAGAGAATTTGTTTGACGAAATTTGCCCAGCCAGCAGAGACCATGAAAGTCACAACCACTGAGGTTGCATCAGTTTATCATGGAGTACAGCATCACCATTTGTACCTGTCCATGTATTGTGGAAGTAAACTGGCACAGAGCCTCTATTCTGACTCAGCAGTTGCATCAAAACTAAGCTGTGGGAAGACTAAGTCAGAGTGCATAGTTACAAGTGTTCTGGCACCATATTCAGAGGAACTGTTTTTTGAAAGACCTGGGAACATCATCTTTTTCAGTGGCCTCAGATGCATCTAACAAAGGAAACAAAAAAAAGTTCCCTGTGGCAATTCAGTTTTTCACTGCAGAAAGTGGCATTCAGCAAAAACTTCTTGATTTTATGAGGACAACAACAAAACTACTGAAGCCATCTTCAAAAACAATAACAGAGTGCCTTCATGAAAAAAAATTTCAGTTGCAACATCTCTCCAGCTACACTGCAGACAATGCTTCTGTGAACTACGGCAAGCATAGGTCTGTTTTGAAACACCTGAAATCCGAAGTGCCACACATAATTTCTGTGAACTGTTTATGCCACATTATCCACAACTGTGCTAGGAATGTCAGCAAGGTCTGGCACGGTTTGATGTGGAGACCCTTGTCTTAAAAATTGATAGTGAGTTTTCTTCCTCTGCAGAGAAGGTTCACCAGCTAAAAGAATTGTTTGTCTTTGTGGATCAGGACTAGAAAGAGATCCTGCAGCATGTGGTGACAAGGTGGTTCTCATTTCTGTCTGCTGTAACCAGGCTGGTAGAGTGTTGGCCAGCTATTAAAAGCTACTTTATAACACAAGGACCAGACGAATGTCATCCTTCTATCTGGAAATTTGTTCAGGCCGATTGAAGATGGCTACAGCGACACCAATGACATGAGAGGCAGAATGCTACTTGAATTTCATGCACTAAATATTCTGCAAGTGTTCCACAAGAGCATTGCCCAGCTGGAAAAACAATTCATTCACTGCTCCAGAAGTGTACAGTGTGATGCATAATCTGCACAGTGAATTAGAAAATAGACTGCAGGCAAGTGCTTTGGCTTCAAAGTCACTGCAGCTCAAAAAAAACTTCCAGCAAGTGTCAGAGACAGAGTTTCCAAAGACTTGGCTACCGTTTGTGTTCAGGCCCTGTATTACCTAAAGAAATGATTTGATTTTGATAATAGCCTGCTTAGGGCCATGCAGATATTCTCCCTACAGCAGGCAACATGCCAGCAATATGACACGATGAGGTGTGGGTTATGGCCTGTTAAGAGCACACCCCAGGTGCGTTATGAGGCACGAAGCACTTGCACTGAGTGACTTTAGCATCTGGGAAGTGCTCTTATCAGGCTATAGCCCACACCTTGGAGTGTCTCATTGCACTTATAAAATGGGCCCCCTGGTAAAGAAGTTAATTAAAAAAAAAATGCACTAAACAGGATGCATGAAAAAGTAAAAAAAAAAAAAAAATGATTATACGAGTAGAAAAAATAAAAAGTAGTTTGTGCTGAAAGGGAACTGTTAAGTCACTAGAGAAGGCTGGTGTATGTGCCTCCATTACCCACCCACACACTCTCTGAAAATCATGATTTCTTTCCTTTTTTTGCTGTCGCAGTTTGACTTACAGCCAGCGGGAGTGAGTGGGACCCATATCAGTTGACTATTGACTCTGATTTTTCTTGTCTCCCCCATACGGAAACGATTTTTTTGTGTCTTTTTATTTTTATTTTTTTACCTATGCCTTGTTAAATCATTTTTGTTTTGTTTTACGGTAAACGGCTGGCTGACTGGGAGTGAGGGTGTCCGTCAGCAGCCACCGTAGACTGTCATTTCCTGGTTCGTGTTTCACATAGAAAACAAAACTCCATTGAGTTTTTTGATGATGGCGTCTGGTACTAATGCGGTGCAGTTTTATATAAAATGTTCTGGGTTGTTGAGGCTCCTTTTTAAAAGAGCGTGAAGTCGGGGGCGGGGGCTGTCTCATTCACTGCATCGATAAGGGAGGATGATCCATCACGGCAGAAGCATCTGTAGCGAGATTTTAAACCTCACTCATGTTTTGCTCTGTTCATTACTGGCAGCTTTAAAAACCGCAGAGGTAACGGTTTACAAGAGAAAATATCTCTCATTATTTGGAAGGGATGGGGTGGGAGGGTGTGTGTGTGTCTGTGTGTATATATGTATGTATGTATTGGTGGGGGTGGGGTAGGAACAGGAGTGTTGTCCAACATGTCTAGGCTGCCGGTGGCTCTCTGGCACAGCTTTGTCAGAGGGTAGGACAGTGATATGCCTTTGTTGTGAGGTCAGGTTGGCACAAGTAGTGCCGGTTGGCAGGTTATGTCCTGATGAGGACACGGCTGAATACAGCTTTCAGCCAATTAAGATTCAAGATTTATTTTGCCTGTTTTATAATGTGGGATGAACTATGTAACTTTGTGGAGGTGCTGAAGCTGCAGTATGGACATGGACTGGATATGGAGACTCTGTATTCAGATTTCTCATCGTTATGCACAGCATTGCCATTCTTGCTCAAAATGAAGGAAAAATCTGTTGGTGAGAGATGAGTGGCATTTTTTGACAAAGCACCTGAGTGCAGGTTGCTTTACAAGGTCGTACAATTTGTCTTATCCATCCCAGTTAGCAACAGTATTTTCATTAATGGGAATTTATGGACTGATGAGAGAAACAGAATGCTGGTACCCTTAGTGAAAGCTGAACTTCAGGTGAAATTGAACTACAACTTTACATGTGCATAGTTTTTCTCCTTTATTAAATCAAATAGTAAACTCCTTGAAGCTGCTAAGGCCAATCAAACATACAGCTTAAAATATAAATAATGTATGCTTTCAAAAAAGTAATATACTTGTTCAGATTGGAGTTTTGGACTATGTATTGAGAACAGTGTGTACTGTAGAGATGATCTGAGAATGGACAGATCTTGTCAGAATGTGTGTTACTGTTATTATTCTTCCAAAGATGTCCAGTGACTCTTCCGCCTATCCAAAGACTTCAATTTTTTTTAATACTGGTAATGATTTTATTTTTTAACTATTAATGGTGATTGTTAAATAAAATGTTTCCCATTTTACTGAATTTGTGACTGGCATCTTATTATAATATTGGATCTGTACTAGTCTGCACACCAAGATATGAGGCACTGTTACTAGTCAGTAATAAGCCATCACTGTTTAGGTTTCTTGTATAAAATGTTGACTGTTCATGTGCTGGTAGGTAGGTGTGGCCATGGTGAAAGGGGCTGGGCAATGTTCAGGAAAGGGGCAGGGCTGTCAGATCAGGTTTCGACCCAATTCAAAGGTGGCAACCCTATTGTTGTCATCATTGTGTTTTAAATCCGAAATGTCCAATATTAATGAGGCGAGCATACGGCGGATATAATTCATATCGGATTTGTCTGTTGACTTATTTGGTGATTAAGCTGGTGCTCCGTTGAGACTGTTATGTTGTGCCTATTGTGTTGTGCCCCATTTTGTTTGTTGGAGCTGGGCACCATAGCATAGTAACATGATTCGTTTTCATATTTATCTACAACAAAGCAGCTCAGAAACTTGCTTTTTTTTCAGATTTGTTAACTTGGAACAAAAGGAAATGAATGAACTTGGAAATGGACTTTTCCATTGTTATTGTAAAATTATCTGTCAGGATTGTATATGGCAGTGGAGCTGTCAAATCAACCTGACATTTTCCTCAATGTGCATGTGCAGTCAAGTAAAATGATAAATGAACATTGCTTATGGCACCAACAAGAGATATAAAAATACATATTTTATTTTAAAGCAGCTGTGCAATGGAAAAAGTTCTTCCAAAAAGCTAATTTTCTTGTATGGTTAAGAAAAATATTGGCAAAACTGTTGATTTGTGTTTTTGGATGCTTCCTATGCTATGTACAGTACATTTGCATTTTTGTCTGGATTATTACCCTCCTCGGATCCTCAATATTATTTCTATGCAGATATGAGGTGGCCATCTTTATTTCTTGAGAAATAATTATTTTGAAACTTTCATAAAATTCTTAAATGATAGTAGAAACTGAAAATGTCACCCTCCAAAATAAACTGGAAGACATCTGGCATCAATTAGGAAGAAGAAAGTTGGGGTCAATGTTAGCCCATTTTCACGCACTCCTGCTTTAAAGGGTAAGTAAAGTTTGCACAACCTTATTAAGTCTAAAAGCCCATGAAAAGTGCTTTCAAACAAGGTACCATGCTTACCTGTAGGTGTTAGCAGTCCAGAGATATTTATATGTAAATCAGCAAACAATGAAAACAAGGCAGCAGCCATGTTGAGTTGAGACAGAAAGTAATGTGCTTAAAGAACAGTTATTCACATCTCTTAAGTAGGCAATTGATTGTCCTATTAAATGTGATTTATTGTGTTACTATAAGATTTCTACAGTAGCTGGCCCATTGGTGCAGTGGTAGTGCTACCACTTGCCTTGCCGGTGATCTTGGTTCGAGAGCAACCCTGAGTCATTGGGCTAGCCAGGGGAGGAGGACTGAGCATACCAGAGGACTGTCTCCTCAGGGAGGGAGGGTCCACTGACTGCTGCGCTGCTGCCACCTGGGTGACCACAAGTGGCACTGTTAGCTAAAGCACAAGGAGGAAGGATGCAGCTGCGGCTTTGACATGTGTTGATGTGCACCCCTGTAAGTTAGCCTGCACCTCAGCATCCTAGTGGGTAGGGAGAAAATGTGGAAAACCCCAAGCCATGTCGGCATGAAGCCAGACCCCCTCCACAGGCCCCACAACATTGACCATGGTGCCCACCTCTGTACTGAACATGATGTCCTGCGGGGGATCCTGCCTTGGAAAGTAAGCCAGGGAGGAACAGAAGGTCGGGTAAGTCCAGGAGAAGGTTGGGTGCTGTGACATGGCTGAATTACACAGACTTAGTGAAGGGAGGAAAAATGAAAATTAATAATAAAAAAAAATCTTGTACGTTTATACCAACTGCTTTGTATATGCAGTAAAACCAGTGATTTTTCAAACTGCTAGTGAAAAGAATTCAGTAAAATTCTGATATTGTGATATTGGGAAAGCTCAACTACTAAGGTGCCCAAAATATATTAGTGAGAAGCTATAGATTTTATTTTCCAAAGATATATACACTCCTTTCAGTAACACATTGCATCTTTTTACAAGTAACAAAAAGAACCATTACAGAGCCACAGCGGTGCTCTTGAGTACAAGTAAAATCTACAAAAGAAAACAAGATTTGGCTGGTGCTAACAAGGCTGTTTTTTTTTTGGGGGAGGGGTTGTTTGTTTGTTTATGTTTGGCGGATCTGGGGAGTGGGAACCCTTGAGTCACATCCTGTTTGGTGGGAGCGATGTAATGTTGATCAGGAGGGAAGATGCGTGAAGCGCTGAGGGCTCACTGGAAGGCAGGGAGAGGCCAGAGGGGACTGGCGCAGAAATCCACAGAGCTAGGTTTTTCTGAAATGCCCGCCTTTGACTTTTCCATCGGTCATGTACAGTCGTCCTTGCAGCCAGTACAATGTTGGCTATGGTTACTGACAGCTGCAAGGAGCAATAGCAGGACACACACTCACTCAATGACAGCCATAAAAAGGCATATCCCAGTTCCCCAATGCATTTCAATGTGACAGCTGCAAAATTGACTTTAATCTCGATATGAACTGGTCTACTACACAGATCAGTTCTGACAAAATGTAACCATTCACCAACCAGTCTGTGGAGAAAAGATGCTATACCAGGAACTTCAGGATAAAAGAACAGGGCTGAGGCGAAGGAATGTGGGGGTACCCTGGACATACTAGTGCACCTGGGTACAAATGACATAAATGGAAATATTATTTAGAGAAACAGGTAAGATTTCGGGAGTTGACTAGGGTATGTCTATCTATAAGTTGTACGATCTCCTTCTCAGAAATCCTGCCGGTGCCAAGGGCTAGTGGGGAGAACAAGCAGATCATCAGGGAGATAAATCAGTGGCTCAGGGAGTGGTGTGAGGAAAGGTGATATGGCCTTGTGGGGGACTGGGGGACAACCTGTGAGGATAAGGGGCAGTATGCTAGGGACAGGCTGCACCTTAACTTGGAGGGGAAGGAAATCATAAAGCTGAAACTTGCTGGGTTTATTAATGAAAGGTGGGGTTTAAACTTGTGAAGGGGGAGGGACCAAAGAAGGGGCTGATCTGGGGGGTACAATAAAGGAGGGACATGGCCTGAAATCCCCTAGATGGTTGGAGGAACACGGTAGTGGGCCAACAGGGAGGACAAAGGAGCTGCTATCTGGGAGCTCAAGGGGAGGAAAGAGAGGAAGGGAAAGGGGTGGAGGGTGGTCTTGACAAATGCCAGGAGCTTAGGAAACAAGATGCCTGAGCTCCAGGCAATGCTAGCTGAGGGGTCAGTAGATGTGGCAGCAGTCACTGAGACAGTATGACTCAAGGGGGAGGGAGGGGGGACACCGAAATCGAACCCCAGTGTGGGTGCTGAAAAATCTAGTAGACTCGAAAGACCAGTAGGACTATTCTGCTGGCTTTTAGTATGTTAGAGATTTTAACATAGGATGACTCTGGCACTACTACCAATTTTGAGTTGAGCTTTTGTTCTCTGAGATGTGCCAAAATACCCTGAGGCTATTTTCAGACATTTTGCCACACTTAAAGCAGCAGAGCAGGTTGCATTGAAAAGCTTGACCTGTATCCTTTTATTCTATTTAGAGTGCCCTTTTCCTTCTGTCTTATAACATGCATTTTTCCCATTTTTGAGTTTGGCTTAGGGCTTATTTTTGCATTTGAAATAATAAAAGAAGTGCTCCTTTTAATATGGCAATCCCCAGGTTTTCATTATTAGTGGTTTTGAGCACTGATTGTCCCTTAAAGTTAGTGAGTAGTGTCTGTTGCATCCTGGTTCGCATTAGTCACAAGAAAAGCGATGTTAAACATAGTTATTCAAAATCAGCTTAGAATAGTGATGAAAACCTGAGAAAAGCCATATTAAAATGAGCTCCATTTAATTATTTACACTTAAAAAATGCTAAAGCAGACTCAAAATAGGAAAAAATAGCATCTTAAAAGCCAGGATTACAAGGGCACTCTAAGACAGAATAAAAAGGTATAGGTTAAAATTCTAGGGATGTGGATATGTTGTTCTGTCCACATGTATTGGTATGTCCTTTCCCTTTAAATATTTTGCCAGACGTCTTTAAGCTGGCTTTTCCCACCCACCCGGGTGTTATATCCCTCAGATCTGCCCCTTGATGCCAGATCTTCCTTTCCGCTTGGAAGAATCGGGTTCCCTTCTTATCGTTCCCACGCTGATTAGGCCCTGGCGCATAAATCTTTTTAGATTACTTACCAAAACTTACACTTAAACTTGTTAAGAGTTTAACCACTACGATCTTCAATCGCGATAGAGGACGAGTCCTCGCCCGGGTTCTGTCCATGCCCCTGCAGGCAGAAGATGTTTCGCACTGACCCATGTGTCATATGTGTCTTATTGCCTGGGTCACAATCACGATACCCAGGCCTGTGAGTTTTGTTGCTTTATCCAGCTGCACGTGTTAGATGATCATCTCGCCTGATTAAAGCTCGGCCGACTGGAGAAATGTAACCCACCAATCAAATCTAAGGAAGCCCATTGGGCGGTCTCTGCAGCTTTGGGGCTGCTGAACAACTCAAGCAAATGAAGGCTTTTGAGGGGGAGGTGACTGGGGCCGCCGATCATTCCTTTTTGGCTTTGGTCTTCGTCCCGCTCAAACTAGGCTCCACCTTTACAGGTTCCTTCAAGGAGTTGTGCCAGTCTCTCTTGACCATAGGAGGGAGGGCCCATGGGCTTCGCACAGCTCTTGTTCCCATAAAATGGATTCTAAAGAGTCAAGAGAGAAGGAGAAGACTAAGCATCATCGTTCTTGGGATTGAGAGCGGTCTCATTCCCAAGAATCTCCAGTTTCGACATCGGTCAAAACTGCGGCCTTGGCCGCTGGCTTCATGGTGCCCCCATCAGGCCAGCCAGCTAAAACACAGGATGATGACCTGGTCGAAATCATCGACTCAGTCAACCTGTTGTCATTAGATGAGGCCGACAACTCTTTGTTCAGGACTCTGGTCCTTACTGGACCCACTGAGGAGGAGGAGACCCAGCCTGCTGGGAACCTCTTCACGGTCCCTGGCCATGACCAGGAGGAGCCGTGGGTTTTCTCAGCTCCTTCTGAGCACCTCTGTCGGTCCCCCCAATGGTCAAGGACTAGGTCTCGGTCATCTCTGACCAACAGGTCGAAGAGAACTCTCAAACGCCACTCAGGGCATTCCAAAAAGAAGTACCGCCACTATTCATCTTCATCCTTCTTGGATGAGGAGAGACTTTGGCGCAAGTTGCGCCAACATTGCGAGGATCTCATGTGGCAACAGTTGGTGCTGGCCGGTCCAAAGTTGACACCAGATTCCACACTGGCCATCACATGGCTGTCTCCCTCTAGGCCACCGCCGAACCCTCCGGAGCTGGCTGACACTGTACTTCCAACCACAGAGCCAGTGAAGGCCTTTCCTGGCTTGGCCGAAACGGGCCTGTCCACTGAGTTATGGTGGAGCTGCCACCTAAACAGCCTCCCTCAAGGGCTCCTGTCAAAGAGTCTTGGCCTGCTAAGGGCGTCCCACACAGGCTGTCGGTCACTCTTACTCCCAACCATCCTGCAGATCAAAGGTGATGCACATGGTTGGCCGCTCTATCTGGACTCCTCGAAGTCCGAGGACTCCTCTCTGCACTTTCATCTGCTTGACGAGGTTTCGTTTGGGGGGGGGGGGTCTCTCAACGAAGGAAGGTCCCACGTCCTTCATGGGCATTCTCCATCTCATCTCCGAATCCATGGGGATGCCTTTTGGAGCCTGTCCCGAAAGAGGCTCAATATCTCCTGACAGACATTCTGGATAAAGGGGAGTAGCCAAAGCCATTGCTGGCCTGGCCCTGGAGCTTTGGCAGCACCCTCCTGCTCTGCGCCATCAGCCCAAATGGCCCGCAAGTATGCGATCCATATCGGCTCCCTTTCAGGGTTCATGGAGCACCCCTCGGCCGAGGGGTTGGTGACTGACTCCGTGTTTCGGCACTCGGGCAATTCAGGAGACACTGATAGAGCTCCAGACTAAGAGTCCAAAAAACTGGACCACTCTGCCAGGAAAGTCTATGCTGCATTTTCGCTTGGTCTCCATCAGGTGAGTTCGGCTGTCAACATGGCGCACTTCTCCCACACCCTTGTGGGCTCTTTAGATGAGGTACTGCCTCATCTTCCTGTGGACCTCCAGACTACAGTCAAGCAGGTGCGGGATCAGGGTAGGGCTGTGGCCAAATAGCAACTCCAGATGGCTCTGGATATGGGCGACAGTCCCACAAGACAAGGGGGAAAGCAGAAGCGATGTGGATAACCCTGGAGTTGAGGAGCGGAACAGTACTTAGAACAGGAGCCATATACAAGCCCCCAGGGCAGGCAGCGGATGTAAACAGAGAACTGCTGGAGACTACAGAGAACATGGCAACAAACGATGAATTGCTGCTGATGGGTGACTTCAACTTGCCAGATGTGGACTGGAGCATCCCGTCAGCAGCCTTAGCCAGGAGTAAGGGATTCCTGCTATCCCTGCAAATGGCAGGTCTCACACAGCTAGTGAGGGAGCCTACAAGGGAGAATGCAATTCTGGATCTTGTCCTAAATAATGGGGAACAGGATAAAGGAAGTCACAGTGGGGGAGAGCCTAGGGACTAGTGACCATCAAGCGGTGGGGTTCATCATAAGGATATCGCAAGAGCCTAGCCTCACAAGGACTAGAATCCTGGATTTCAGGAGGACATACTTTGGTAAGATGGATGAATTCAGGAAGGCTATGCAGGGATACGATGCAATAAGGGGAGTGGTGGAACAGTGGGATAAGATAAATGAAGCCCTGCACCTAGTAGCGAACCATTGCGCCAGACCCTACAGCAAGAGCAAAAGAAGGAGAAAACCACTGTGGTTCTCGAGGGGAGTAGCAGAGCTAGTAAGAGGAAAAAAGATGGCATTTCTAAAGATGTAACCAGTGCTAACATGAGCATTTTTAAGAATGAGTTGGACAGTTGCCTTATTAAGCATAGAATTTTGGGATATTTATGAATTGGCGAGCAAAAGGACTGTTGTCTATATAGCTCTGTATTAGCTATGTAACCTGTTTCTGAGATACAATGCAACACAAAGCAAGGAGGACAGGCAAGAATACTTGGAAAAACAAAGGGAAGCGAACAAGGCAGTAAGGGCAGCAAAAGCAAAACCTGAGTTAAAACTAGCTAAATCGGTGAAGGAAGGAGGTAAGGAATTCTTTAGGTATATTAGCGAGATGATTGTGAGACTTAGGGAAGAGGGAGGCAGGGTAGTGGAGAAAGACATTGACAAGGCAACCATACTCAACAAATACTTCTGCTCCGTATTCACAGAAGAATACAGTGGGGACGGTCCCCCATTAATTGAGATGGGCAAACAGGGAGAAGGGGTGGACATTAGAGCTTTTTCAGAGGACAGAGTAAAAAGAGCACTAGAATGGCTTAGGGTGGATAAAGCTATGGGGCCCGATGGTATACACCCGAGGATCCTAAAGGAGCTCTGGGAGGAACTGGCTAAACCTCTGGCTAAGCTGTTCAGTGGATCACTGGAAACAGGCGTGGTTCCAGAGGAGTGGAGGAGAGCACAAGTGGGTACCCCTTCACAGTAGTGGTAGCAAGGAGGAGGCAGGAAACTACTGCTCACTCAGTTTGACCTCGATAGTAGGTAAAATGTTGGAAACCCTGCTTAAGGAAAAACAGGTGGATTACCTAGAGACAAGGGGCTTCTGGACCCAAGGCAACATGGATTTACAGAAGGGAGGTCATGCCAGACCAACTTGATTGATTTCTTTGAGTGAGTGACAAAGGAAATAGACCAGGGCAGAGCGGTAGATGTGGCCTATCTGGACTTCAGGAAGGCCTTCGACACAGTCCCACACAGGAGACTAATCCACAAGCTGGCAAATCTGGGGGTGGGGACAGAGGTGGTCACGTGGGTTAGAAACTGGCTGAGTAACAGAACGCAAAGAGAAGTGGCAAATGGAGTTAGCTCACAGGAGGGTCGGGTTACACGTGGTGTACCCAACAATCAGTCCTGAGCCCAGTGTTCTTCAGTGTCTTTATAAATGATATTGCAGAGGGTCTAGAAGGGAGAGTTAGTCTATTTGCAGATGATACAAAGCTGTGTAACAAGGTAAATACACAGGAAGGTATAGACAAAATGAGGAGAGATCTGAAGAGGCTAGAAAACTGGTCCAAGGAATGGCAGTTGGGTTTCAATGCAAAAAAGTGCAAGATCTTCCTAGGCATAAACTCTCCACCTCTTATTCACTCTGATGGGACTACGCCAGAGGCGCTAGGACCCAACGGGAGCAAAAATCTTCAGGAGGACTGGCACCTAGGTGGGGCCTTGAGGAGGCGGCATCCGCGGGCTTAACTGCGCCATATAGGCTACCTCTACGTCGACCCTTTAACCACCTCGGTTCTTCTTTTCCTGTTGTCGAGTGCGCTTCAGTGACGACGTCGCTCGCCCACCGGGAGTCAAAACTTCTCGTCTGTACAACAGCAGCTATAGTCTTTCAGTTTTGATTAGTTTTAGTAGTTTTATTACTTTCTTACCAGTTTAAAAGGAAAATAATTTATTAAGTAGATTTTTCACGAGAAGGAGTCTTCAGCCCTCCTTCGACAGAGTCGACTATGAAAGGGGCAGGTGACAGTAGGGAGACTTTGCATGAAAGCTGTTTGGTCGGCAGGGCTGGGTCTGTTCTGACTACAGGCAATACAGTGATTGGGGGGGGGAATGGGCGGTCTTCCCGGAAGCACAAAAAGAAGCGGTCCCATTCCCCGTCCTCATCGAGAACTCAGCACCGCTTGACCAAGAGTTCTTCTTCAGCCTCCCGATCGAAAAAGAAAAGGCACCACTCCAGGTCGCCTTCTGGTACGTCTGTGTATTGATCGTCAGTTACTGGCGGCAGAGGCCAGACTCTGCCTCTTCTGGGGTCCCCTCCGTCTCTGTCTCTGGTGGCCGACATCCTCGACTCCGGAGTCCCTCCCTGCCCACTGGGGGGGGACCGCCGGTGAGCAGTTTCACTATAGGGCTGCTCTTATGGAGCAGTGGGTTAGATGGTTGTCCCGTCTGCCCAAGCTGATGAGTCCGTCGCTGGGGCCTTCGGGCCTCTGTTTCGAACCTGCGGGCTGGACGGTTGGGGCTTCCTGGTCGTGTGGTGCCTTCTGTGGTGCCGTCGACATCGCGCTCTGGTGTTTATCCCCCATACATGGCTGTGGTGCAGGGGTCCACACCAGTGCCTTTATCTCCTGCTGAATTTCTTCATTTTTTCTCAGCGAGTCAGGGGTTGGGAGCCTCTGGTTCAGTGCTGCTGGGTGCAGTGTCGGCTTCTCCGGTGCCATGCTCGGTGCCACATCCTGTGCCAGCGCCACGCTTGGTGCTGCATCCTGTGCCAGCGCTGCTTCCTGTAGCGGCACCGGGTGCATCTGTGGTGCCTCATGTGATGCATGGGTTTTTGACTCCGATCGCACTGCTCCTCCTCCTCCTCCTCCTTCATTTCCTCCTTTTCCTATCTATACAGTCCCTTCTGGACTAGTAGGGGATGAAGTTGAGCCCAATCCTGATCTCTCGATTGAAGGATGACTTCAATGATGATTCCTTCCTGGGGCAGTGAATAAACCTCTTTCATTAGAGCCTTTGGTCGAGACCTTTCTTTTAACCCCCGATTTCGAAATCGACCCTGAAAGTTGCTGCATCTGCAGTACCTGCACGCTCCAGACATTCCTGTGGAATTGACCCCAAATGCAGCCTGCTTTTGAGACTCTCTCGTAGATGGTATGGGATAATCCGGCTCTTATTCCCTCTGTGGCTAAGTCCATAGACAGGAAATATGCCCCTCCCAAGGATTGACCTATTCTGGCCTTGCAAGCCTTTGCTGATGCCATCTTTGTTGTGGCAGAGAATGACAAAGCCGTTCTTCCACAAGAATCTATGGCTCGTCCAATAAACAAAGAATCTTGCAAGATCAACACCTTGGGGAAGCGAGCCTTTGCTGCTTCCACCCTGAACATGTATTGCTAGCTACCAGGGCTACTTCTTTCAGTATGAGTGTACACTCTGGCATTCGCTCAAGGCTACTGTATGATAGAAGCTCTTCCAGATTCGGAAGTTAACGCAGAGCTCCTTCAAAGCATTACTAGAGGTATTGAATCCAATAATCAACAGCTCAAAGCTGCCATGGATGTCTTTGACACTACCTTCAGAGCAGCGGCAGCCAGTATTTGCACCCGTCACCCCTCTTGGTTGTGCACCTTGGGCTTCACAAATTATGCCCAACAGAGGGTTATGGCCTTGGCTTTCGATGGTACGTATCTGTTTGGTCCACAGGTCGAGCAAGCGCTAGAGGCCACTCAGAAGACTAGAACGGCCGTCAGAACGGCCAGACCGCCTTCCGCAGCCCTCCAAAGGGGAGGGAACAGGTGTCATTTTCAGAACAGTCAGTCCTTTCATGGTAAAGGCAGAGGGGACTTTAACAGAAACCAAACCCCTCAACTGCAAAAGAAAACTCCGCAGAAGGCACAGGGCCCCAAAGTGCCTAGTTCCACCCTCTGAGATCCCGGCCCAAGTCCCACCTCAGCTGTCCGAGGGGGACTCTTCCCTGGCAGTAGGAGGGCATCTGACTCAGTTTTACAATTGGTGGAAGTTGATCACATCAGACAAATGGGTGCTCAGAATAATCCACGAGAGGTACTCTCTAAATCTGTCAGAAACCCTTCCGGATCATCCACCCAAATGACAGCCCAGGCTGCCTGTCTATCAGTCAGACCTTCTTGCTTCTGAGATCCAAGGCCTTCTGTACAACAGGGCTGTAGAGATAGTTCTGCTGAATCAGCGGAACACAGGTTTGTACTCCCACTACTTCTAGTTCCAAAGAAAAGCGGCAGCATGCGCCCTATTCTAGATCTCAGGAAGTTAAACAAGTTCCTTTTCAAGGAAAAGTTCAAGTTGATATCACTCGGTACACTCTTAGCTCTGATTCATCAACATGACTGGCTAGCCTCCCTGAACATACAAGATGCGTACCAGCACATTCCCATTCACCTACACCACCACAAATACCTCAGATTCATGGTGTTGGGTCAACACTACCAATTCAGAGTCCTGCCCTTTGGGCTATCCTTGGTGCCTTGAGTTTTTACAAAGTGTTTTGCAGTTCTCGCAGTGCATCTGAGGAAGCTCGGAATTCAGGTGTTCCCGTATCTGGACGACTGGCTTCTCGCAAGCCCCTCCAGACAAGAGACTCAAGAACCCGTAGCTATGACTTCAAAATTCCTCACGTCCATGGGAGTCCTGCTAAACTTGGGAAAGTCACAGCTCAGCCCTCCCAACGGCTTCTCTTCCTAGGAGCCCTTCTGGATACCTCCAGTGTGAAAGCCTTTCTTCTGGAGTACAGAGAGAGCGACATCCTCCAGATGGCCCACTTTATCAGAAAAAACAGCTCAGTCTGAGCTCTCTCAATGCAGCGGATGCTGGGTCTCATGGCATCCTCAGTGTTCACTGTGCCTCTGGCTCGCCTTCATGTGAGAACTACACAGTGGATGCTCAGCACTCAGTGGTCGCCAACCACACACCCACAGTCCTTTCATATCAAGGTGAATGAACCACTGAAACAGTCGCTCACCTGGTGGACTCAGGAGGACAACCTTCAGGAAGGTTATCCCTTTGCCCCTCTAGATCCCCAGATCTCCATCACCACAGATGCGTCCCTACTGGGATGGGGAGCTCACTGCCAGGATCTCCACACCCAGGGTCATTGGAGTCAAGAGGAGTCTTTGCTTCACATCAGTGTTCTGGAAATGAGAGCCGTCCTCTATGCAGTCCGGGCCTTGAAGGACATACTCTGTCACAAAACCATTCTCCTTCAAATGGACAACAAGGCAGTTATGTACTACATCAACAAACAGTGCGGAGCACACTCTTACCCCTTATGCAGGGAAGCGATGAGAGTGTGGGAATGGTGCCTAGAGCACAAAGTTCTGATCCAGGCGGTCTACCTGTCAGGAGTTCAGAATGATCTGGCAGATTGTCTCAGCAGAACGGAGACACATCCTCACGAGTGGTCTCTCGATGCAAGTGTCGTGCAATCACTTTTTGTAGAGTGGGGAAGTCCAGACCTGGACGTCCCCACTCAACACAAAACTGCCTCTCTTCTGCTCCAGAAATGCAGGACCTGGCATTTTTTGTCAGGATGCATTCAGACTGCAGTGGACAATAAGCTTTTTGTATGCATTTCCTCCTCTTCCCCTCATTCAGAGGGTGCTACTCAAACTGGAGGCACAAGGATTCTCATTGCCCCATTCTGGTCTCATCAGATCCGGTTGCCATTAATCAATAGATTATCAGAAACTTCGCCAAGACAGCTTCCACTTTGTATGAACCTGCTGACCCAGGGCCCTGTGGTCCATCCCAACCTGAAGTCCCTTCACCTCCATGCCTGGCTCCTGAGGAGATAGACGTGAACAGGTTTAACGTTTCACATAGGGTCTCAGATATTTTATTAGCTGCACACCAGCCAGCTACTCGAAAAACTTACATGGCTAAGTGGAAGCACTTCTCCATCTCGTGTGCAAAATCCTCATGGAATCCTTTTTCTTGCCCACCAAACAAGGTCCTAGAGTATCTTCTAGACCTCTCAAACACAGGCCTGCAATACTCTACTGTTACAGTTCACCTCTGCGTAATCTCTGCATACCATGAGCCCGTATACTCCATGTCTCTGGCTCAGCTTCCTGTGGTCAAGAGGTTTCTTAAAGGCATTTTACATACCAGGCCACTGGTCAACCAGTAGCAGCCTGGGACATTTACTTAGTGCTAGACATGCTCATTCGTAAACCTTTCAAGCCCCTAGCTACTTGTGACCTGATATTTCTGACTTGGAAGGCGGCCTTCCTTATAGCCATCAATTCCGCCCGCAGAGTGTCTGAAATACATGCTTTGGTCACAGACCCCCCTGTATACTGTATTTCACAAAGACAAAGTGGTTCTTAGGACATATCCCAAGTTTCTTCCCAAGGTTGTCTCAGAATTCCATCTGAATTGGCCCTTGTCCTTCCTACCGACTTTGCAAACTTCCAGAATGAGGGAGAGCTTAACCTACATTCCCTGGATGTGAAGAGAGCCTTGCGGTTCTACTTAGACAGGACTAAGGAAATCCGCACATCTAAACAACTGTTTGTTTCCTTCAGCACGGCCCGGCTAGGTCAGCCTGTTGCTATCAGGTGTATTTCAGCATGGCTAGTGGCATGCCTCCGCCACTGCTACTCCATGGCGCAGGTTAAGCTAGAAGCCAGAGTATATGCTCATTCTACCAGAGCAGTCGCGGCATCTCTGGCAGAAATTCGCAAAGTGCCCATTGCGGACATCTGCAGTGTGGCCACTTGGAACTCCGTGCACACTTTTGTAAAGCACTGCGCCTTGGACGTCCATGCCAGACTGCATCAGTTTTTTGGCAGGACAATCCTTAATGGACTTCTGTCCTAGGTGAGCTCCTCTCTCCTGCCGCCCGTCTCGGGGGATTATTTTAGCGTAGTACTCTCGCATCAGTGTGAATGAGTGGTGGAGACTTTATGTCCAGGAAGATACGTAAATTACATACCTACTGTAATTCTTGATCTTCTTGGACAAAGTCTCCAGCACTCATTCACACGCCCACCCGCCATCCCCCGAGCTCACTTATCTGTTTGTGGTCTTCACTCATCGATGGCTGGGCTGTGAAGACTGTTGTGTTGACCCTTCTAACATGGGTCATTCGTACTATCTTATGTCTGACAATAGGTTAGTTTTCACTAGGTTAGTTTACGCTGCACCTCCTTGGTAAAAAAGGTACTGAGGCGGTTGGAGGGTCGACGCTGAGATAGCCTATACGGCACGAGCCAAGCTCACAGTGCCACTTCCTCACGGCCCTACCTAGGCGCTGGCCCTCCTGAAGATTTTTGGCTCTTGATGGGTCCTAGCGCCTCCGGCATGGTCCCATCAGTGTGAAAGAGTGGTGGAGACTTCGTCCAAGAAACTCAAGAATTACGGTAGCTATGTAATTTACATATTGTACACCTAGGGAGAGGGAATCCTAGAGTTGAGTATGAACTAGACTGGGTAACACTGGAGGCCACCACAGAGGAAAGGGATCTAGGGGTAGTCATAGAAGACAACCGCAAAGTGACAAAACAGTGCGACAAAGCCGCCGGAAAGGCTAACAGAATACTAGGGTGCATAGGGAGGGGTATAACAAGTAGAAGGAGCAAAGTGGTTGTACCACTGTGCAGCTCCCTAGTAAGGCCTAATCTTGGAGTACTGTGTTATGTTCTGGAGGCCCCATCTCCAAAAAGACAGACAAGATGGAGATGGTACAGAGGAGGGTGACAAAAATGGTGTCTGGGATGCAGCATAAATCATATGAGGAGAAACTCAGAGCTCTCAATATATACTCCCTGGAGGAAAGCAGAGAGGGGGGACATGATAGAGACCTTTAAATATCTAAAGGGGATCAGCAGGGTACCAGAGTGGAGCTTCTTTCACATGAAGGGAAATAGCAGAACAAGGGGGCACAGCATAAGACTAAAAGGGGGAAAACTTAAAGGGAACTTGAGGAAATGTTACTTCACTGAAAGGGTGATGGAGAGATGGAACATTCTGCCCCAGGAAGTGGTGGGAGTGGCTACGGTTCAGGGATTCAAGAATGCGCAGGATAGGCACATCGGAACTATCATGCTAGGGCAAAGGGGGGGGGGGGATCTTGTAGCATCTAGGTACCTTAAGCATTAGAAAGAGGGATAGGGCAGACTGGATGGGCCAAAGGGCCCTTATCTGCTGACAACATCTATGTATCTATGGGAGACTCCTGTGTCCGTTCAGTGGCGGCCGCAGTAGCCTTGTGCCGCAGGGCCTGACTGAGGTTCTCGACCTTTACGGCAGACACCCAGCACAAACTGGCAGACATACCCTTCCTGGGTACCGACTTGTTCGGTCCAGGTGTGGATGGTCACTTTCAGTGCATCAAGAAGTCCTTATATCCCTCCTTCCAGACCAAGTCCCAGTCGCTGTTCCCTTGCTAGCCTTTTCCTTCCTTCTTTCAGTGTGCTGAACTAGTAACCTGGTTGTAGTATGGATACAAGACCTAAGATTATTTCTCTGAATGTTTCATGTATGTTACTTGACTCCAGGTTTCCTCACTCTTTGAATGTCTTTTGACTCAGGGTCTACCCCACCCTCAGATATTTAACAATGCAACTAGTATGTTGACTACTCTATATTATATTTCTCTCTGTAACACCTTGTTGTAATAATTGTCTGTAATACCTTGTTGTAACAATTGTCTGTATATACTGATGTGGAGCCTTTACAAAGGAGTCATTGACTCAAAGGATTGTAATTCCAATTTCCATAAATAAATAAATAAAAGTCCAGTGCCACCTTGGACTCTGTTGCTTCTGCCCAGAAGGAATCTCAGGGTTCCAAGAAGCAGTAGCGCAAGCCCTTTCAGCCTTGTGCCCCTGCGGCCAAACAGGCCCAGTACCAATCCGGGTAACAGCAACAGGCTCAGTCTTGGCGCCCTTGGCCCAAGTCAGGGGCTTTGGCGACCCGTAAGCCTGGAGGGAAGGGTTCCAGTGATTCCCCGGCCGGATCCTCCTCCTCCAAGCCTGCACAGTGATGGGATGGGGGTGACCACCACCATGCCCTTCACCCCTCCTCAGGGTCCTCCCATGGGGGCCGGCTCCACTATTTCCTTTCTGCCTGGTCCGATGTTACAATGGACAGGTGGCTATTGGAAGTGGTCAGCCAGGGTCTGCCTCCGGAATTAGAACAGTACCCACCAAGCCGAGCCCGTGCCCCACGAGAGGAGAAGGTATCATATGGACACTCAGTCGGCTCTCCGAGATGACATCGCCCAACTCCTCCTCAAGGAGGTAGTGGTCAGAGTCGTGGATCCCCCTGTCAACCCAGGCTTCATTTCCAGGTACTTCCTGGTCCTGAAACGGACGGGGCTGGCATCCCATTCTAGATCTGCACAACCTGAACATGTTTATCAGGTCTCGCACCTATAGGATGGTAACTCTGTCTCGGATCACACAACTTCTCGAGCAGAACATGTGGTTTTGCTCTCTGGATCTGCAGGATGTGTTTTTCCACGTCCCGATCCGTCTGTCACACTGAAGTTTCCTCCACTTTCAGGCCAGAGGAACCCTCTACGAGTTCCAAGTCATGCCATTCGGCCTGTCATCGGCCCCCAGGGTCTTCACCAAATGCATTGCAGTGGTGGCGGCCAATCTTTGGCATTGAGGGGTCGGGGTGTATTTCTGTCTGGACTATTGGCTAATAGCAGGTCCCTCCAGACAGGAGGTGGAGAGGTCCAGGGACCTGGCCCTCCAGACCTGCATCGACCTTGGCCTCCTGGTCAACGAGGTCAAGTCGAAACATGTGCCTTTACAGGTGATCTGCTTCATCAGGGCAGAGCTCGACTCTTGCTGAGCCAGATCCAGGCTCCCGGTGGACAGGGTGGAGTTTCTCTCCTCCTTTGCCTGACCATTTCTGGTTGGGCACTTGGGCCCTGCCCAGGACTTCCTGCAACTTCTGGGCTACATGGCGGCCTGCACCTCCGTGGTCCAGTGAGCCCAGTGGCAAATGCTCCCCATTCAGTGGGAGCTGGTCAACCAGTGGACTCAGCGACGAGGTTATTTTGATCAGCTGGTCACTGTGACCCAGAAGACGTAGGATGGTGTCCAGTGGTGGACCGGCCTAGAGCTTCTGCAGGAAGGGATCCCATTTGTCCTCCCCGAGCCATATGTCATCTTGATGGCCAATGCCTCTCTCACAGGCTGGGGTGCCCACATGGGGGACAACAGAGTCCACAGACTCTGGACCCCTGAGGAATCCTGATGCCATATCAACCTGCTGGAGCTCCAAACAGTCCGACTAGCGCTGACTGCATTTGCTCTGTTCCTTTGGGGTCAAGTGGTTCAGGTCCAGACGGACAATACCAAGACCATGTACTATCTCAACAAATGGCAGCATGCACTCCCGGCCTCTCTGCAGGGAAGCTCTTCGCATCTGGGCCCTCGAGAGCTGGCTAGAGGTGGATCTCCTAGTCATTCATGTGGCAGGAGACTCAAATCAGCTGGTGGGTGCTCTCAGCTGTGTGGGCGAGGCATCCCATGAGTGGGCTCTCCATCCAGAGGTAGTACACAGCTTGTTCTCCCAGTGGGGCACCCCTCAGGTGGACCTGTTCGCCTCAGGGAGAACACAAAGTCGAGGCAGTTTTGTGCCCACCCCCTTCTCAAGGCTGTGGACCCCAGGCCTCTTTCATGCTTTCCCCTCCACTTCCCTTGGTTCACAAGGTGCTCCTCAAGGTCAGGAGGGACAAGGCACAGGTGATCCTGGTGGCTCCCGACTGACCCCGCTAGTTTTGGTACCACGATCTCCTTAGCCTCCAGTTCCCAGGGTGTCTTCCAGCATGCCCGGACCTGCTGTCAGTCAGGAGAAGGTCCTTCATCTGGACCTTCAGTCCTTGCACCTGACAGTCTGGTTCCTGAGTGGCTAGAGTTCCAGGCTTTGGGTCTCTCCAAGGATGTACTCACTGTAGTTGAGGCATCTAGGAGGGAATCGACCAGGAAGTGCTATGCCTTCAGGTGGAAGAGATTCTCCCATTTGGTGTCAGGGTAAAGGGCTGGACCCTTTGTCCTGTCCAGTGGCTAGCATTCTAGACTACCATTGGTCTCTCTCCAAAGGGGGTCTTCGGTCAGCGACCCTTAAGGTGCACCTGGCAGCCATTTCTGCTTACCGGGCATGGGCCAGTCAGCACATGATGGCACAGGAGAAGGTGGTCTGGAGTTTCTTCAGAGGTCTAAACCACATTTCCCTTCCAGTGTGTGAACCACCAACACCATTAGATCTACTGCTGGTACTGGCAAAGCTCATGCCAAGCCAGTCGAACCGATGCACAGGTGTGAGATGTCACACCTGTTGTGGAAGACTGCCTTCCTGGTGGCTATCACGTCAGCCAGAAGGATTGGGGAGCTCCAAGCGCTCTCTGAGTCTCCTTATCTGGTCTTCCACAGGGACAAAGTTGTACTGCGCCCCAACCCAAAGTTTCTTCTGAAGGTTGTGTCGGAGTTCCACCTGAACCAGGTGATAACTCTGCCGGTGTTCTACCCCAGTCGCACCTCGGATACCGAATACGGGCTTCATACTTTGGACCTGAGAAGAGCATGCTCTTATAATGAGCACATGGCTGAAGTTTGGGGAAAGATTCGCCAGCTGTTTGTCACCTATGCTGAAGCCGCACCTGTCAAACTTGCAGATAAGCGGATGATTGGCAGATGGATTACATCATGCATTGATCTCTGCTATAGGTTGGCGGATAGGGAGTCTCCCGGAGGGCTAAGGGCTCATTCCACCCACCATGCCGCTGCTTTGGTGGCTGCTTCTAATGATGTCCCTATCCAGGAAATCTGCAGGGCTACTACCTGGAAGTCCGCAAACACCTTCATTTCCCATTACCACATTGACCCAGCGTCATGCTGGTTTTGGGGCCTTAATTCTCCAGTCTCTGTTCCCTAAGTAGGGGATGTGCGCCTTGCCTTCCTCCTCCCGGAGAACTGCTAGGAGTCTGCCAATATGTGTGGATAGAACAACATATTCACATCCCTAGAAACACAGGTTACTCATCTGTAGTTCTAGGATGGTGTATGTTGTTCATCCACATGGACTCACCCGACCTCCCTGGCTTCGATGTACAACCACTGCTTCCAGCGGGCAAGATGTGGCATCAAGGGGTGGAGCCGAGGAATACACCACCCGGGTGGGTGGGAGGAGCCAGCTTAAAGACTTCCAGCAAGATATTTAAAGGGAAAGGACATGCCAATACGTGTGGATGAACAACATAACATACACCACTCCTAGAAAGTATAGTTACCTAAAATCTTACCGTAACAGTAGATCTTCGAGGAATGTCTCTTGCAGTAAGTCTTTACTTCTGGGAGTATCCAACAGAGGGCGATGTTGCACGGCAGCTTCTTCTAGCAGTTTTCACCAGGGAACACCCATACATGACATCACATTCTGTTTCCTATATAAGTGTGAGTGGTCCCTGGTATCCTCAGTTCCATCTGTCTGATTCAGCTTGCAAAGACGAGGACCGAGGTGAAACTGAGGGACCAAGGAGCCCACTCCTACTTCTGTGGAGCACAAAATTGCTTCTGTTAGAGAAGGAGGGGGTTGGATTATACTTATTGCAAGAGACATTCCTCAAAGATCTACTGTTATGGTAAGATTTTACGTAACTGTACTATCTTCCATGGAATGGTCTCTTGCAATAAGTCATTACTTCTGGGAGATTACCCAGCAGTTGTGTCCAGAAGGGTGGACAGTTATGATAAGAAACCTTGTAGGACTGTGCTGCCGAAAACTGTCTTACATCTCGAGGCCACATCCAGATTGTAATGTCGATTGAAAGTGTGGATTGTGGACCAAGTGGCCACATTACAGATTTCTGAAATGGGGCACCCTTGAAACAGGCCACAGTAGTGGCCATAGCTCTTGTGGAATGGGCTTGGACTGAACCAGGAAGAGCCTTGTTATACTTTTTGTAGCAAAATATAATACAGTTTACCAACCATGAGGACAGAGTTCACTTAGCAACTGGAAGTCCTTCTCTGCCAGAGGCAAGGATGGCGAACAATTGAGACATCTTCCTGATGTCTTTGATATGATTAGTGTAGTATCTTACAATATAGTGAACATCCATTGATTATAAGAGATGGTCACCCCAGTTGGAATGCTCCAGGAAGAATACTGGGAGCTCCAAAGATTGATTAAGGGTCTGTTCAGACACTACTTTTGCTAGGAAGGAAGGGTTGGTATGGAGTACCACCTGGTCTTTATGGAAAATCAAGTAAGGTTCCCTACACATAAGAGCATGAAGCTCAGGAATGCGCAGAGCGGAAGTAATAGCCACCAGAAATAATGTTTTCTATGAAAGGAAATGATGATCGCAAGTAGCTGCTGGCTCGAAAGGTTCGAGAGTCAGCTTTTCTATAATGAAGTTGAGATCCCACGGTGGAGTGCATCTTCGGAAAGGAGGCTTCAGATGAAGCATTCCTCTCAAAACATTTTGGATAAATGATGTTGATACAGTACTTTACCATCCAGAGGTACGTGAGAAGCCGAGATGGCTGCCAGATGAACTTTGACGGAAGAATAACTGAGACCTGACTCAGATAATGAGGCAAGATAGTCTAGAACGATTGTAAGTGGGCACGAATAAGGGTCCACGTTACGTGAGGCAGACCATATGGAAAACCTCTTCTATTTGGAGTTATGTGTTTCTCTGGTTGCCAGCTTCCTAGAAGCTAGGAGAATACTGGCAACAGGAGAGTACACCTGGAGTCTATGAATATGTCCTCAGGAGCCAGGCATGAAGACGTAGCATCTTGAGGCTGGGATGCAGGAGGGAACCCTGATTCTGGGTCAGGAGGTCCGGTCTGGACAGCAACAGAATGGGATCCCGCACCAACAATTGGAGGAGGAGGGGATACCACGGTTGCCGGGGCCAAAGAGGTGCTATTAGTATCATGGTGGCTGGCTCCAGTTGAAGTTTCAGCAGAGTCCTTAGACGGAGCGGGATGGGAGGGAAAGCATATAAATAAAGTCCTGTCCAAGGTTGGGACAGGGCATTGATAGACTTTCCCCTGTTGTTCGGGATAATGGAGAAGTAACTGGGGAGTCTGTGATTGACTGGGGAGGTGAACAGATCCAGCTGTGGAGTCCCCCCAGAGCATAAAGATGTCACGTAGGATGTCCTCGTGAAGTGTCCATTCGTGAGCAGACGACTGATGACTCTGTGTGTTCGCTAACTGATTGCACCATCCTGGAAGATGGACGGCTGTCAGTGGTAGTTTTTGTTTGATTGCTGTCTGCCAGACTGCAGTGGCCTACCTGCAGAGGGTGCACGAGTGCGTGTCCCCTTGCCTGTTTAGGTATGACACCACTGCAGTGTTGTCTGATTGAATCAGCAACGGTCCTGGCTTGAGGTGGGGTAGGAATGCCTGAAGGGCAAGACTGACTGCTCTCATCTCCAGGAGATTGAAATGAGTTAGAGTGGACCATCGACCCTGGGTCTGATACGGACACAGGTGGGCGCTCCACCCTTCCAGGGACGCATCCATGGTTAAAGTCTGCATTGGGGGGGAACGGAAGGGCATTCCCTCACACAAATTGGTTTTGATTGTCCACCAGGTGAGGGCCAACACTAGGAAGGGAGTGACCTGAATCTGGTCCTCAAACTGTCCAGTTTTCTGAGACCACTGATTCTGTAGAGTTCACTGGACAGGTCTCATGTGGAGACAGGCGAATGCCACTGTAGGAATAGTGGCGGACATGTAGCCCAGTAATTTAAGCATTTGTCTGGCCGTTACTACTGGTTGAGATTGTATCTGTAAGGCCAGGGATATCAGAGTGTCCTGACGGGAGGGTGGAAGAAAAGCTTTCGCCTGAATGGTGTCCAGAACAGCTCCAATGTATTGTAGAATCTGGATTGGTTCCGGATTGGACTTTGGCCAGTTGACCGTGATCCCTAGGTCGTGGAACAGGGTGAGGGTGCCGGTCAGAGAGGATAGCAGAGCTTCTTCAGAGTCTGCTTTAATCCGGCCTCGGTTCAGGACCTGGGTTCCTTCTCAGTTCCCGGTTCATTTGAACGGTTTGCTGAGGTGTACATGGTAAGTTTGAACCTGGTATATGCCCTGATCCTCAACATCCTGACTCCCCTGAAAAGGAAGCTGAGATTTTTTCCTCTCACTTTGCTTTCATAAAGCACACAGAAACTGGACCTCTCCACCCAGGAATCCACAGAGGAAGAAGAGGAGCCAGACTGTATGGATAGGATGGATGTGCCAGTAACAGAAAGACTGGTGCTGCCCAGCCACAAGTCTCTGAAGAGACAGGCTTCTGGAATTTTATAAAATCCCACTTTCTTTCCCCCAGTGAACAATAGGCTGGATGGGAAGTATTGGGTGGCTAAGTCTGGAGCAGAGCACCACAGCCATGAAGAGGTGGTACAGGCTGTGGCTTGTGATAAGGCAGGGATTCCCCTGGCATCACACTCATCAGATAAATACTCCAAGCGATGGATTCTTTGGCACAAGAAATCCCACTTAGGTGCCTCTTTGTCCATTAGACAGGCCACTCAAATAGCCTATGTCTCCCGATATTAAATAAATAAATTGGTTAATAAATAAAACGTCTCTGGGATGTAATTTCAGAGATTGCTAGGGCATAGAGGCCTCTATATGCCAGTTCAGAAGGACAGTGGATGCAAGGATATTGCAGCCAGGCAAATGGCAATTTCAGTGTCTCTGAGGAGATGAGCCTGTCTAGGGACAACTAATTCGTCCCAGGCCAGCCAAAAGGCATTGGATTTTCTGGTGAGCCCTCATTCCTTTTTGGTGAACAAACAGAGGCTTATATGGAAAACATGGATGGGTACAAAGTAGCTTCTAGGAGTGCTGCTGCAAAGGATAAAGCAGCAACACCTCAGAAGTACCAAGACAGATAGTAGGCCAGGGGCTTGCTCTCAGGTTCAAGAGCCTGCCCAAACTGAGGGCAGAGTTTTTTTCAGACCTGCCTATATAGGAAATAACCCTGTTGGAGAGGGTGGTGACCCATATGGGATCCCAGACTTTTAAACAGGCATTTAACAAAGCCAAAGTAAGAATAGTCACTCTGGCTACCATCCTCCCTACACTCATAAAGAGGGATTGGGCCTACATCTCTGGCCTTAAAGAACAGCTCTCGACTAGCCCCCCGCTGACACATATCCTGCAACTGACCTGACCAGGAGTCATTTTTCATCAATGATTCCTTTGTGGGCTACTGTTTAAAAATGTTATTTGACTCGTAACTTTATTCTGCTGAAAACTGAATCCTATCGCCCCATACAGCAAAGCAGCCCGTTGTAGATGTAAACAGTAAGTATACTTATTGATCTGAATGGATATTTTTCCGTTGCTTTTATTTATCTTTACTTGGGATTTTAAGAAGCAAACTGACCGCTTGAGTAAGAGGACCCTTAATCGGGCTGTCACTTTAATTTCTTAAAATACCAACATTAAAGATACATAAAGCCTTTGGGAAAATCACCCCATTCAAGTCAATGGGCAGACACGCAGCCTTCGCTTACTGACATCACAAACGGTTTCATGGTGCCGGTGTGTAGGGCGGTCAGGATGACGGAACTGGCTCTGTTTTGCCAGAGGGTCAGGGAATTAAGTTACGAGTCAAATAACAGTTTTAAATGGTAGCCCACAAAGGAATCATTTATAGAAACCAACTCCTGGCCAGGTTGGTTGAGGGATATGTGTCAGCGGGGGGGCTAGTCGAGAGTGTAGAAGCTGCTCTTAAAGGGCACTTCCTCCCACATAGTTCAAAACTATTCCTTTTGGCCTTATCTCTGCTCCTGGGGTGCTTACCAAGTACATAGCATTGGTAGAAACACACCTAAGGAGGCAGGGGGTCATAGTCTCCCCATACCTGGCTGATGGCAGGCCAGTCTCCTCTTCAGTTAGAGGTGCACTGATCACCATCCAGGATACCCTGTGTACGCTGGGTCTCCTGGCAAATCCAGAAAAAAAAAAAAAAACACCAGTTCAGCGCATGGAGTCTATAGGGGCAAAGACTGGATGCACTGAGAGGAAGGGCCTTCCTCCCCCAGGGAATGGTAGGCAGCTTGGTGCAGCTGGCAGGCTCATTCCAGCTGCATATCCCAGACCAGTGAGGCATTTTTCAACAGTTGCTAGGGCACATGGCTGCAGCAACAGCAACAATGTCAGGATCAAGATTCCAGTTCCACCTCAGGTCTCACTGGTCCTAAAAACAGATTCCTTGTCAAAGATGGTCCCAGTCACAAGAATCCTGCTGCAAGCTCTGCAGTGGTGGCAGGAAGAAGACAACCTCAGGGAGGGTGTGCCTTTCCTCCAGCTGCCACCAACAGCAGTCTTAACAACCTGTGCGTCCCTCCTAGGGGAGCACACAGTGCTTCACATAAAGCCTGCTGGAGCTCAGGGCAGCTTAGCTGGGCATTCAGTCCTTCGCTCAAGTGCTTCAAGGCAAAGTGGTTTAGGTCAGGACAAGATGATACAACCACAGTGTACTACATAAACAAGGGGGCACAAAGTCATCCCTACTGTGCACAGAGGCCATGAAAGTGTGGAGTCTTAACTCACTCCCTGAACATCTCTCTCTCTCAGCTGTCCACCTTCCAGAGAAGGACGATGTCCTGGCGGATGCTGTCAGCAGGATCAGCTAAAACCACCAGGAGTACAAGTGGTGATCAGAAGGTGGGGTACCCAAGAGGTGGACCTCTTCGCAATCCCAGACAATCACCAGCTATCACAATTCTGTTGCGCGCCTCTTGCAGGGGACAGAGTCCCTCTGGATGTGCTGCTATTGCATTAAACAGGGAAGTTCCTGTATGCCTTTCCTCCATTTCCCCTGTTGCTCAGAGTGCTGAAGAAGCTCAGGGTTCACTCAGTGACAGTGATCCCCATTGCTCCAGATTCGGCCAGAAGGCCATGGTATTTTCTGCTGCTGACCTTGTCAATTTCCAGGCCAATCTCTCTGCCCAGGAGGCACAACCTATTGACCTCCTTGCAGTACAGGGTCATTTACCCCAACATCCGGTCTCTCAGGATCAGGGCTTGGCTCTTGAGGACATAGAGTATTTGGACGTGCACATTTCTATAGGGGTGCTGGAGGTTCTTAGGGTTTCTAGAGAACCCTTCTACCAGAAAGACTTGCACCTTTAAATGGAAGACGTTTTTCCATTTGGTGCCAGAAAAAGAGAGAGACTGCTGCCAGGCTGACTTGTCAGTCATTCTGCAATACATGGCGCACCTTCTTTCTCTCGGCCTTAGGCCTTCCACCCTCAAAGTACAATTACCAGCTGTCTCTGCTTACCTCTCAGCTGGTAAGGGGTCATCTCTGGCAGTTAAACAAGTGCTTAGCAAGTTCTTCAAGGGTCTTGTGCATTTGCATTCCCTCACAGGGAACACACCTCGACATGGGACCTCAGTATATGCATTGGCTGGCTAATGAAACCGCCATTTGAGCCCACGTCTTCAGCAGACCTTAGGTATGCAGCATGGAAAACAGTGTTGCTGGTAGCCATCACCTCAGCTGGGAGCATCAGTGAGCTCCGGGCCTTGTCCACTTAGTTAATTACAAATCAGTTCATAGGGACAAGCTAGTCCTCAAGACTAACAGAAACTTTCTGCCCAAGGTGGTTTCAGACTTCTACCTAAATCAGTCCATTACTTTGCCAGTCTTTATTTCACTGACCACTCTAGTTCAGGGGGAATGTAGACTGCACAGCCTAGATGTCAAGTGAGCTATAAGCTACTACTTGGGTCATACAAATGGTCACAGGCAGGTGAGCACTCAGTTTTTCCTGACCTATGGAGAAGTAGGAAAGGGCAAGCCTGCCTCAGAGGTCTATTGCTCGCTGGATGATTGCTTGTATTAAGTTCTGCTACAACAAAGTAGGTAATGAATCCTTGTAGGCCTTAGGGCTCTCTACAAGGGGGGTGCAGCTGCTTCAGTAGCAGCTGTAGGAGATATTCCTTTGTTGGAAATCGGTAGAGCAGCTACCTGGAAAACAGTTCACACCTTTACCAAGCACTACAGCCTGGATACCCAGGCCAGAGGTGATGCCAGGTTTGGCACAGCAGTACTGCAGAGCCCGTTTCCTAAAGAGGTTCTCTACCATCCTCCAAAGGTACTGCTTGGGTAGTCTGCATATGTCAGAATACAGTAAGATTTCCTGGGGTTTGAAGAAAACATTACTTACCATAGTAATCTTGTGTCTTCTAAGAGAATCTTGCTGCACTCTGAGCTCCCACCCTTCCTCCCCTGCTAGAACCTATGGGCACTGCAGCACAGCTGTCCATGCTGTTGTAAACCCATAAGCGGTTCTGTTGTTGGGCTTAGTGACTTGAGTCTTAGTGTAGCCCACATTTTCAACTGAAGGGGATTGTTGGTTGTCATTTATTTAGTTAATTGTTAAAGCTAGCATAGAGAACTTGATAGTATTCACGCTCCGTAAGAATCTGACAGTTGTAGAATGTTTACCAGGGATAGTGGTTTGAAAACCGAGCATAGAAACATAGAATTTGACGGCAGATAAGGACCGCTTGGCCCACCTAATCTGCCCATTTCCCTACATAATGGATAAGCTGCAGATCCTAGTTAACCAGCAGCCTACTTCTTCCTACCCCCACCCCCTTGAATTGCCTTATGACTGTCCCATGCATGCTTGAATTTCACCAATGTTTTTGACTCCACAACCTCCTCCAGAAGGCCGTTCCATGCATCCACAACCCTCTCTGCGAAAAAATACTTCCTTAAATTATCTCTGAGCCGCCCCCCCATCTTCAAATTGTGCCCCCTTGTTCTTGCACACCTCTTTTTTGAAAGATGCTACCTTCTTGTACTTTGTTGATTCCCTTGAGGTACTTGAAAGTTTCTAACATGTCCCCCTCTCCTCCTTTCCTTGAGGCTATACATATTAAGGTCCTTAAGTCTCTTCATATGTCTTCCGGTGCAGACCCTGCACCATTTTAGTTGCCCTCCTCTGGACAGCTTCCATCCTGTCTATGTCTTTATGGAGATTGGGTCTCCAGAACTGCATGCAGTACTCCAGATGGGGTCTCACCAGCTGTCTGTACAGAGGGATAATAACTTCCTGTTTTCTACTGGTGATGCCTCTCCTATGCATCCTAGTATCCTCCCAGCCTCCTTGCTGCCCTCTCACATTGCTTGCCCACCTTTAGATCATCTGATATGACTACCCCCAGGTCCCTTTCCATTTTGTTGTTGTTAGTATCTCACCCCCATTGTGTACTCTTCCCTGGGTTTTGTTTCCCAGGTGCATTACCTTGCACTTCTTAGCACTGAATCTAAGCTGCCATACATTTGATCATTCCTCTAACCTTGCCAAGTCCCTTTTCATCCTTTCCACCCCACCTTGTGCATCAACGCTGTTGCAGATCTTTGTATCATCTGCAAAGAGACAAACTTTTCCTTCCAGTCCCTCTGCAATGTCGCTTATAAAGACATTGAAAAGGACCGTCCTAATACTGAACCCTTCGGTACCCCACTAGTAACCCCCCTTTCTTCTGAGTGGACTCCATTTACTATTACCCGCTGTGTCCTGTTGTCCAACCAGTGTTTTATCCAGGCTACCACCCTGGGACCCACTCCCAGGCTGGTTAATTTGTTTACTAATCTTTTGTGCGGGACTGTGTCAAATGCCTTGCTAAAGTCTAGGTACGCCATGTCCACATAGATACATAGACAGTGTTGGCAGATAAGGGCCTATGGCCCACCCAGTCTGCCCATTTGAGCTCGTAAGTTCAGTTTATGTTTTCCTAGAAGTCTGTTGCCCCTTACCCCTGACCTCCAGAATTCCTTTATGTCTATCCCATGCATTCTTAAATCCCATGATTGTTTCAGCCCCCACCACTTCCTCTGGCAGGGTGTTCCACTTGTCCACCACCCGCTCTGTGAAGAAATTCTTCCTCATGTTTCCTCTGAATCATCATCCTCCAACTTCATCCCATGCCCTCTAGTCCTGGAACATCTTTTTCGCTTACAAATAGTGTATTCCTGCACCCTGTTCCTCCCTGTAAGATACTTGTATGTCTCTATCATATCCCCTCTCTCCCTCCTCTCCTCCAGGGAGTACATGTTCAGTTCCTTCAACCTGTCTTCGTAGGACTTGTGATGCAATCCATGCACCATCTTTGTTGCCCTCCTCTGAACCTTCTCTACCCTATCTTATGTCCTTACGTAGGTATGGTCTCCAGAACTGTACACTGTACTCCAGGTGGGGCCTCTACCAGTGTCTTGTATAGCGGAATTATGACCTCCTTTCCTGCTGGTGATGCCCTGCCATACATTCCAGCATCCTATTTGCTTTACCTGCTGCCTTGTCACACTGTTCCCTACCTTGAGGTCATCAGAGATGATAACCCCAAGATCCTTTCCTGCTTGGTGCATGCTATATCCTCACCCCCAACTGATATATTGTGCCAGGGTTTTGTGCCCTATGTGCATTATCTTGCACTTCCTTGCATTGAATTTCAAATGCCAAACCCTGACCATTCTTCAAGTTTCTGCCGGTCCTTCTCATTCTGTCTACACCCTCTGGTCGTCTATTCTGTTACAGAGCTTTGTGTCATCAGCGAACAGTGAAATTTTGCCTTCTAGGTCCTCGCGAGTGTCACTGATGAAGATGCTGAATAGGACCGGTCCCAGCACTGATCCCTGTGGTACCCCACTGGTCACTCTTCCCTCTGTGGAGTGACAGCCATTTACCACCACCCTCTGTGTCCTGCCACCCAGCCAGTTACCTATCCACCACACTACTGTCCTGCCCACACCCATGTTCCCCAGTTTGTGTAATAGTCTTCTATGTGGCACAGTGTCAAAGGCCTTGCTGAAGTCCAGATAGGCCATGTCCACTGCCTCCCCTGATCCACCTCCCTAGTCACCCAGTCAAAAATTCAACGAGGTTGGTCTGACATGACCTCCCTGATGAAACCATGCTGCCTTGGGTCCTGTAGTCCATTGACAACCAGATGTTCCACAATCTCTCCTTCAGTAGTGCTTCCATGATCTTCCCACTACCGAGGTGAGGCTGACTGGTCTGTAGTTCCCTGCTTCCTCTTTGGTCCCACTTTTGTATAAGGGGACTACATCTGCTGTCCTCCAGTCTTTGGGTACCTCCCCTGTTTCCAGTGATCGGCTAAACAGGATAGCCAGAGGTTCAGCAACCACCTCTTAGTTCTTTAGGACCCTGGGTGCATCCCATCTGGCCCCATTGCTTTATCAACTCTTATTACTTCCAGTTCCTTCAAGACCTTTCTCGTGTAAAGGGACTTGTGTCCACTTCTGCACCATTCTCACCCTTGTACTCCCTTCAGACCCATTACCCTCCTATTCCTCAGTAAAGACTGAGCCACAGCCCCTCCTTGGTCTACTGCTTTGGTCACCTAGTCAAAGAAATCAATCAGATTTGTCTGACATGACCTTCCCGCTATGAATCCATGCTGCCTTGGGTCCTGTGCCCCACTGGCCTCTAGGTACTCGACAATTCTTTCCTTCAGAAGTGATTCTATCATTTTCCCTACCACTGAGATCAAACTAACAGGTCTGTAGTTTTCTGCTTCTGCCTTGCTCCCACTTTTGTGAAGGGGAATTACATCTGCCCTCCTCCAGTCCTCGGGTACCACCCCATCCTCCCATGATTTGTTAAAGAGGATAGTCAGTGGTGTCACTAGTTCTACCCTTAGTTCTTTTAGAATTCTGGGATGAATCCCATCAGGCCCCATTGCTTTGTCCACCTTCAGTTTTAAGAGTTCTTTCAGAACCCTTTCTTCTGTAAATGGGCTGGTATCAACTTCTGTATCCAGAGTGTTTCTACTGTTTGTTTTAGGTACCTCCCTCTTCCTTTGTAAATACTGAGCAAAATATTTGTTAGTATCTCTGCCTTTTCACAGTTCACCTTCTGCCCACCCTCCTCCCTTTATTAAGCCTCACTATCCTCCCTTGGTCTTCCTTCGCCCTGATGTACCTATAAAAGGTTTTATCCTCCTTAACTGAGGTTGGCTATCTTTCCTCGGTTTGGGCCTTTGCTGTTCTGACTGCCTTCCCAGCTTCCTTTTCTTTAACTGATACAGTTCTCTGTCCTGCACCTTCTGTGATTCCTTGTACTTCCTGAATGCTTTCTTTTTCTCTTGAACCTTCACTGCCACTTCCTTTGAGAACCATAGTGGTTTCTTACATCGTTTCATTTTGTTTATTTGCTTCACACAAAGCTTGTTACCTCTTTGATGGCAGTTTTTATTATTCCCCATTGTTCTTCCACCCCTCCTTCCTGCCCATTTGCTAGTGCATTCCTTAGGCACTCACCCATTTTGGCAAAGTCAGCCCTCCTAAAGTCCAGTACTTTTTGCCTTTGTATAGCTTGACTCTATTGCTGTGTTTATTAGAACCATACTGTGATGGTCGCTAGTTCCTCAGATGGCTACCCACTTCTACATCTGTGATCCTCTTCATCTCCATTTGAGAGAACCAGGTCTAAGATTGCTCCCTCTTGAGTGGGCTCCAGTGCTAGTTGTCTAAGGCATGCCTCCTGTAGGGCATCTAGAATAACCCCACTCTTCGAAGTGGCTGCTGCAACTGTACTCTAGTTAACATCTGGCATATTCAGATCACCCATCAGCAATATCGCCCCTTCTTCTGCCATTCTAAGTATACTTTCTATCATTTCCTTGTCTATTTCCTCCCCCTGAGAAGGGGGTCTGTATACAACCCCTGTGCGGATTGTGGTGCCATTGCCAGTCTCCAAATTTACCCACAGTGCTTCTTCTCCTCCCTGTTTACCCTTCTGTTCTGTTGCTTTGATTCCTTCCCTTATGTAAAGAGCTACTCCTCCTCCTCCTCCTCCTCTTTTACCCTCCCTGTCCCTCCTGTAGATAGTGTATCCTGGTATGTTTACGTTCCAGTCATGGTTTGTTTCTGTGACTGCCACAATATCCAGATGTTCCTCCTCCATCAAGGCCACTAATTCAGGAAGCTTGTTACTCAGACTACGGGCATTGGTACTCATTGTTCTCCATTTTTTGATGGCTTTACCTTCTGTTGCAGCATCCCCCACTGACTTTTCTACCTTGGTCTTTTTCTCATTTAGTACCCTGTTTTGTAGGGAGAGGCTGGGATTTTCCTGCTGCTTATCAGTGCCTCCCTTGACTAGTTTAAAAGCTTGCCAATGAAGCATTTAAACCGATTGCTCAAAAGACTTGTTCCCTTCCTGGACAGATGCAGATCATCCTGCCAGTATAGGCTGGTGTCCCTCCAGGTGGAACCCCAGTCCCCAATGAAGCCAAACCCCTGTGCTCCACACCATTTTTTCAACCATTCATTAAACTGCATGGTGCAAAGTACCCTCGCCTCACTCATGCCATTGACAGGCAGCACCTCTGAGAAGGATACTGTGTGTGCTACTTGTCTTAGGCCCCTCCCCAATTCTACAAAGTCCTTCTGCACTGCTCTAATCTCATGATGAGCCAAGTCATTTGTCCCTAGGTGGACAACGACGTCCAGCTCAGACTCCTGTGCAGCTGTTCTCGTGATCCTGAGGATGCGCTTCCTGTCCCTCCAAGCCATGGCACCAGGCAGGCACCTTACTTCAGTTTTCCCTGCTCCCCCCAGTTCTATCCCTAATAGAGTCCCCCACCAGGAGCTGCTTCCTTTCCTTGTGGTGTCCTCTGCCTCCTTCCTGTGGGCCTCCCTTGTGACAGTTGTCTTCAGCCTCCTTAGTCTCCTCTGTGGGTGCATCCATAGGGGAGCTATGCTCCCCCAGAATGGTGTATGGATTGTGGAGTGGAACAACTGACTGGGTGTGCCTGTGTTCCACCATCCTCACCCTCCCTGAGCCCACTGTGGTCCAGCAGCTGTGCTTTCTTCGCAACCTCTGAGGTAGTGGTGGTGGCTCTGGTGCTCCCTGGATGGGGGAGGTTCCCTTCCTACCGTCCAGTGTGGCCTGGGGGAAGGTTCCCTTACTACTGTCCAGTGTGGCTTGAAGACTGGCAACTTCCTCCCTCAGGGCAGAGAGTTGTCTGCAAATAGGGCAGCATCTCAGCCTCCAGAAAGACTCCCGGAAGACTGCTGCCCCACAGCCATTACATTGCACTACTCCCCACGTGTTTATCTATTTTTTTTTTTTTTGGTGTGTGTGATTGGTTTGTTATATAGAAATATATATATATATATATATATATATATATTATACAATGTGTATGCTTATATTGTCAGTGCAGTGTGCTAGAGAGGATATGACAGTGATATGCACCTTGCACTCTTGAGGAAATGATGTCAGAACCCCAGGTATAAAGGAACTATTTCCAGGGGTGGGTGGGGTGAGGGGTGCAAAGGGTTTGGGCCTAAACTGTGCCCTCACAAAACAATCAGCTAAAAGTTCTGACCCACCGCTGCGATGAGTGCCTTCCTGTCAGCAAGATGCCCTACACAACAGTTTGACAGAGAAATACCTGCTAATCAAACAGAGAAAAATCCAGACATCCAAGTCAGACACAGGTAAACCTCCCCAGCCCCAAAACAGCCTGGTGGTTTGTGCTCTGAAAGCAGTCAGCCCCAAAATAAGTCAGCTGTGCTTTAAACTCTTCCTGCACTGAAAATCTTAAGAATTGGAACAAAAGTAAAGCTAGATCCACCTCCCTCTGTTGCTTGAAAGACCGTCTTTTCCTGATAATTCTAAGTTCCTTATTTCGCCTTTCAGTTAAAAGTAGCCTCCACCTGCAGAATATCTGCTACAAACCAAAGACAATTGTAAGGTTCACCTCCCTCTGTTGTGAGCACAACTCGCTTTCTTGCAAATCCTATGTTCAGTATTGCAGCTTCCAGCCAGAGGTAGTTTCACTTGAAGAATATTAGCTGTTCTGATGAGTTTGCTGTAAAACACTTGCTTATAATACTATTGTTCTCAGGTCTGTTACCAAAGCTATTGGCTGATAAGTAGCTATGATGTAAGCACTTCCTGACAAAGTCTGGTCTGGCCTTTTAAGGCACACACAGATAAACACAAAAAACAGTTTCCACCCACTAGGGCACTGGGTCAAATGCACAACCTGTACGTGCACTTATTTCGGGAATTATGACGGATTATTAGCCCATGGTTTAAACTCTTCCTGCACTGAAAATCTTAAGAATTGGAACAAAAGTAAAGCTAGATCCACCTCCCTCTGTTGCTTGAAAGACTGTCTTTTCCTGATAATTCTAAGTTCCTTATTTCACCTTTCAGTTAGAAGTAGCCTCCAGCTGCAGAATATCTGCTACAAACCAAAGACAATTGTAAGGTTCACCTCCCTCTGTTGTGAGCACAACTCGCTTTCTTGCAAATCCTATGTTCAGTATTGCAGCTTCCAGCCAGAGGTAGTTTCACTTGAAGAATATTAGCATGAGCCTAGCATTCCATCATTAGCATAGGTTCTATTAACCATTTCAGCTCTGGGGCAGTACATGGGAGGACAATACTGCATATGTCAGAATAGAGTAAGATTCCCTTGGAAGAAACAAGATTACTATGGTAAATAATGTTTTCTTTCCCACCATAATATACACTACTGCTATAATTTGTGGCAGCCTGTGTAAAAAAAAAATAAAATAAAATAAAAAAAAAAAAAAATAAAGGAAAGACACTTGCAAGTGGGACCCAAAGTCCTGCAGATCTTGGTAGTTACACCCATAATTTGTGGGCAAAGGTTGCCAAGATGTGGCAAAACATGCTATATCTTGGCAGCTTAGTTTTGAAAATCCTGGCCCAGATCTTTATTCAACATACATAAGTTTCAAGTACTCGATAATGTGGGCAAACAGCATGAACCAGTGCTGATGATCATAGTCACTGATGATATCTAACATTTCACTCGAATTAGCTTTTTCAGAAGTGACGTAGGCCAGTGGGGAATTAATTTTTCCTAGCAGTCCCTTGAAAAGGCACAGACTACTAGCAGCAGTTAATTCTGATATAATCTATTATAAATGCAAATTACAGATGGACACTGATGTGAATCAGTATATGCAAAAATATAATGCTACATGAAGAATTGACTGCTGAAACCAACAGCCACTTTGTATGTGTTAGCAATGGTTAATAAGTTTGTTATTCCTGATTAGATAAATTATCAGACTATCTAAGATAAAGAAAGGATTGTATAAAAGTGGAACAGTTGCATGAAACATTGATCCCTACAACTTGCTTAGTTTAGCAATAGCTAATAGGTTTTAAATTGTTGTGCATTGTTCCTAATTTGTAAAATGATTGAAAATACATGATAAATGATAAAGTGACGCTATATTTCCACAAGATATAAAGCTTCCTATTTTAAAGGTATAAACAACCTAGCAAATATTTAAAAATATAGCAAGAAGATGAAATGAAAGTTCCAGTCTTCAGATGAAAAGAACATAGCTTATTAGTTCTTTCCAAGATGAATCCGGATAGTAAGAAAATCCCACCAGATAAATTATAACAAATGCCTCACAAATTGTCAAAAATCACAAATGTCAAGTTGGGCTCCATGGCATCAAGCAATGTACTGTAGGATTACTCTTGCATGTTGGAGACCCAGGCTCACATCCCGAGCCCAGGATAGTAGGAACACAGATGGACAAGGAGGGTGATGAAATTAATAAGGGAGGACGGTGGGCTACAAAAAATGGGGACAGATCAGTTATAATGATGCATGACATCAGCCACTCATTGCTCATGTAGGTTTGCCAGTATGCCAGCACAGTCCTCCATTGCACCATGGAGCAAGCCATGAACCGTGGCATTTTTGACCATCGATGATATTTTGTTATGATTAAGCAGGAGTTAATTTCTTCTTATATTAAGAATGAAAAAAAATGGAAGCTGATGACTTTTTTTTATTAATTGCAAAAGAACACAGATGGGCAACAATTTTACAAATACAAAAAAGGTGCGGTGTGCATTTTTAAAGGAAGTATATAATCTTACTTCGAGATGCAGCCCTTGTAGCAGGTTACACCATAAGGACTGAAGCCAGCAGGCTGCAGGACCCCACAGAAAACTTCTAGCTAGCTATACCCAGCGGGGGACCGCCCCCGATGTCAGCCCTGCCCCCGACGTCGGATGCATCATAAAAGAGGCGGTCCCCCCAGCATACATCAGTTCTTTTAGCGCTGTAGACTCGTGCGCATCTGCTCCATGAACGCCTTCGCAGACGAACAACGCCAGAAAGAATTTCTTCTGTTTTCTTTGATTTTCACCGAAAATCGGATAAGTACATGTCTTCTTCCCAGACTCCCTCCACAGAAGGACACCCTCTCAAAGTGCACTTGAGGCAAACAGATCCCCTTCAAGGATAGGCACTCGGCCTGCATGCGGTGCCTGGGCCTGGACCATGATATCCAGGCCTGCTCCATCTGCCAGCAGTTCAACAATAGAACCACGATCTGCCACCATACCTCTCAGCTGTACCACATTACAAGGAATGTTCCTCATTTTACTTCACAAACCCTCCCTGTTCCACATTGTGAGGACTTGTTCCACATTCAATATTAACATTTTAAAACAAAAATCTATAGTAAGTGATGCAAAAAAGATATTATTCAATTATTAACATGTAACCCCAGGAGTAAGGTTGATGGTATTTTTTGTGTTATTAACGCTGTGCGGTGCCTCCATATGTAACCCCCTACCTGGGACCTGGGTTCAGGGAGAAAAATGTTGCTCGGCATTTTGGCTAGGTTTGACTTCTAGTCAGGGGCACCCAAGTAACTCTGGACACAGGAAGCAATAACTGTAATGTCCAAACCAGGAGTGGGATTCTAGAGTGTGGCTATTATTCACAACACAACAGAACAATAAAGCATAGATGGACCCCCACGGGGCTACACTCCTGGTAATGCAGATATACAGAGACCAGAACACATCTTCTACATACTGTAACCCTCGGGTTTAGAAACACACTGGGCACTCAGCCCGAACTTGTACTCTTCTCTGGATTTCCCTGGCCTGGCACAACCGACCAGCCTTGGACTACTTCTCTGCATGGCACATCCGGCCAGCAACTGGACTACTTTCCATATGGCATGGAATATTTCTTGGTGGCTCCCTAAACCACCCATGAGCACATATAGGCTCCATAAGGGAAAATTCTTCCATCAAAATCCCACGTCTGGGTGCTTTCTGCGAACACTGGCCAAATGCCTGGGAGAAAGCTAAAGGTATCCAAATTAAACCCATAGAGGTAAATTTGGTTACTCCTGATGGGGGGGTCTCCCACCTCTTGCTCCCAAATCTGTACCCGGCCATTCATTTGAAATCAGCACCTTTCCATTGAACCTCTGGTTGTAGATTGTTATCTCGAAATGTATAACACACTTAATCTACTATCTCTGGAAAAATAGTGTTCTGACTGGTAATGTTGTTTAAGTGGCTCTGTCCATCCCTGTAGACCCCCACTGGTTAGAGGCATTCCCAAGCCATACACAAATTAAGCACTGTACTTGGCTGTCCTTTCCTGACCCACAGTAGCAGATACTTAAACAACATTCTTGGTGAAACATAGGATCTCTGGCAGAGCAACTCACCCTGGTTTGCAGGTGCCCACGGGCTTCTCACAGGAAAACCAAAAGTACTTTTCAGTGCCTCAGCACACATCTTCAAGGCAGCTTCTGTCCTGCCAGCAGGGCCAGGGGATTGCCCCTGAGAGCTGGTCTGCATCCCCCCCCCCCATCCCTCTCAGGGATGGGGCCCTGGAACAACTGGGAGATGGTCTCTACCACTTCCAAATGGTATCTTCTGTGTGTCTCTCTAGGGTGGGAACACACACCCACAACAACTGGTAGCTCTGGTCAAAGCTGAGGGCTCTGAGGTACTGCACACTGCAGTGCACCTCCTCCCTCCACTGAGTCTCCTACTAGACTACTACAGACTGACTACTACTAACTTTGAAAAAAAAAAACAACGTTCTATCTTAACTCCCAGCTGCAACGAGAATTCTATATGATGTCATCCCTCCAGCTCAGCTGAGACTGAGGACAGTGTGAAATCCATTTCACTGGAGTTTCACAAGCTGCTTTCCCTGCCTGCCACTAGATCTAAGTGGGATTCTGGTAACCCTGGGTGACAGGGGGGTTACAAACAGACTTTCTTAGCGTAAATGCAAACATTTTAACAGTGTTCTGAGCCTCCTAGGTAGAGATTTGATTAAGAGTTCCACATTTTGCTCATTTGTTCCACATTTTGAGAGGCAGTGTTCCACATTTGGGGGACAAAAGGTTGAGAGGTATGTCTGCCACCAGAAAGCACTCCAGAGTTTTCTCCTGGAAGAAAAACTTAAAGCCATGGAGAAAGATCCATCCTCTTGAGGGGAACCTTCACACAAATCAGGCAAGCACAAGGATGAGCACCGGGACAAGGATAGGGATAGATCCCCAAGTCAGGCCTCAGACTCCCGGGCCAGCTCCAGCTCCGCCTGTTCGTACCACTCTTCATCCCAGGTTAGGTCTCAGCCCCCGGTTAAGGTTAGGGCCTCAGGGGGCTGTAGCTCAGTGTCTTTACAACCACTGAAAACCAAGTCTAAGGACAGCCGCCCTTCGGTCTCCCAACTTCCAAGGGGCTCAGACGTCCCTCCGAGAAAGACTTTGGTGCTCACTTCTCTTAAGCAGATGTCAGAGGCTAAGCGGACACTGGAGCCATCGTCTGCCAGGCGCCCCACGGACCCAACACCACCCCCACCTCCGCCACCTGACACCGGTCACCAGGGGACGTCGGAAGAAGACGTCGGAGCTTACGCCACCAACGACCAGACATCGGGAGAAATTGAAGATGTTGGCCTGACGCCGGACCCAATGACTCCTCAGCCACCGACGCCAGGCCCTTCGTATGGCCTTAGTATCCAGGAGGTCAAGGAACTTTTCACTTTTTGGTGGGACACCATTAAACAAGACATGGTACCCACCAAACCCCCCGGAGAGGTCCCACCTACTGTGGCATCTCCCAGGTAGTAACACCTGAGCCTAAGGATTCTACACCACCACCCAGGGGTAGGTCCAAGGACAGAAGTTTAAAGGCCAAGAGACCTCCACGCTTCAGGACCCCCTCAGGGTACCCTAGTGACCACGGACGTAAGAGACCCCGACAGAGGTTCCGCTCTTCTTTGGGCGATGACTCGCGTCCTGATACCTCAGGTACCTCTCGGTCACCTTCTCCTATTGGTACTCCGTCTCCAGATCCTCACGACCTCCCTAGGTCGCCACCTGATGACCCATCATTCTCTGATATTATGAGACACATTCAGGAGAACATGGGATGGGAGACAGAAGAGTTGGACACCAAACGGCAACACCTGGCACGTTACTTGAGGTAAAAAGATCCCAAGCCTGTGGTGGTTCCACCCCTGGTGGATACTTTCCAGAACACTACCAAGGCTGCATGGAAGCATCCTCATTTCACCCCAGCGGTCCCCAAGAAGGTTGACAGACTTTACAGGGCCCCGCTGGACACTCCATATTTAGCTCAGTAACCTGTGGCCGACTCGGTCATTACGGCCTTGCACGATTGCTCACAAAGGCCCCCAACACCTCAGCACCCAGCCACCGGACCAGGAATCCAAACAGTTGGACTCTCTGGGTGGTCGCATATACGCGGCTGCTACATGCTCTCTTAGGTCCCTTAACTACTTAACGAACATGGTGCAATTTCAAAATGCACTGTGGGACCAAGGGCAAGACCTGCTAAAGGACTTTCCAGATGGTGAGAAGAAGGAGGAGCTCTTAAACCTCTTTCACACGGGCTCTGATGTTAGGACCCAAGTCCTCTGAGCTGCATACGACTTGGCGGACTCAGCACAAAGAGGTGCCTCAACAGGCGTTTGCCTCTGGAGATACTCCTGGTTGAGGGTCTCTGGATTTACTCCAGACACCCAGAAAGGAATCATGGACGTCCCCTATAATGGTTCAGTGTTGTTTGGTGAAGACTCCGAGAGGGTCATCACCAAGCTTCAAGATGCCGGGAAGGCAGTCAGAATGGTACAGGCAATGTATAAGTCAAGGCCTGGTTCCTTTCGCAGAACACAGAACCATTTTTGTGGCCAGCAGAGTAAGTAAGCAACAACCTCATCAGGCCAACAGCAACTCAGGGGCAATTTCGGCCATAAGAACCAACAAAGATTCTCCGGAGGTCAGGGTCAGAGACGCAGTAAGTCTACCCAACCTGCTGGAGCCAGCACCACCTCAGCATGACTCCTTCCCGGCTCCTGCCCCACCTCTGGATCAAAGGGAAGAAAGGGTCAGGGTTTGAGTCGCTTACCACCTGTCAGGGTGGCAGAGGATCACCTCCGGCCGGTGGGTTATTCAGCTTATCAGTCGGGGACACTCTATGGAGTTCCTCAGCTGCCCACCATCAAGACCTCCTCTGCATTCCCGTTACTTGGGACAGCATGCGCTGCTCATCCAGCAGGATATCTCGGCACTCCTCACCAAGGACGCCATCGAGGTCGTACCGAGGAATCAAAGAGAAGGAGGATACTATTCCCACTTCTTCCTGGTTCCGAAGAAAACTGGGGACTTGTGCCTGATCCTAGACCTCAGCGACCTAAACATCTTCGTGATGTACAAACGCGTTCGCATGTTCACCCTACCGTGTCTTATCCCCATGCTCGAGCAAGGCGCATGGCTAGCGTCTCTGGACATGTAGGATGCGTATCTTCATCTTCCCGTGACCCGGTCACACAGGAAATTCCTGCACTTCGAGTTCCTGGGACACCATTACCAGTTCCGAGCACTCCCATTCGGCCTGTCATCGGCGCCATGCTTCTTTACCAAGTGCATAGCAGTCGTAGGAGCAGCCCTCAGGAGACAAGGCCATTATGTCTTCCCTTATCTCCTCCCCAGAAGCGCTGGTGAAGGCCATTCACGACACCTGCTCCCTATTCCAGTCTAGGGATCACCATCAACCAGGAGAAGTCGTCTCTCAGTCCCTCGCAGAGATAGAAACATAGAAGTTGACGGCAGATAAGGACCGCAAGGCCCATCCAGTCTGCCCATTTCTTTTTCTACCTTATAAATGTGCTATCGGCCTTTGCTCTGTCAGTGGCCTATCTATTCATACTCATTTGTATTGCTCCCTTATGCCTATCCCATGCCTGTCTGAAGCCCTGCACTGTATTCATAGCCACCACTTCTTGAGCTAGGCCATTCCATGCATCCACCACCCTTTCTGTGAAAAAGAATTTCCTCACATTTCCCCCTTAATCGGCCCCCCTCTAATCTCATGCTGTGTCCTCTTGTCCTGCTATTTTTCTTATATTTAAACATGTTAGACTCTTTCACCTTGTTAATGCCCTTAAGGTGTTTGAATGCCTCGATCATATCATCTCTCTCCTCCTTTGCTCAAGGGTATACATATTGAGCTCTGTTAATCTGTCCTCATATGTCTTCTGATGCGGTTCCTGCACCATTTTGGTTGCCCTTCTCTGGACTGCCTCAATTTGGTTAATGTCCTTGTGAAGGTGTGGCCTCAATACTGCGCAGTACTCCAGATGGGGCTAACCAGTGTCTTGTAAAGAGGGATTATTACCTACCTCCTCTACGACTTGTGATACCCCATTAATACACCCTAACTCCCTAGCCTTACCTACTGCTTTAGAGGTCTGCTTGGATGATTTCAGGTCATCAGTGATGATGATTCCCAAGTCTCTTTCTTCCTTTGTGACAGCTAGCAACTCCCCTCCCAGCCTATAGGTGGCTTCAGGGTTTCTCTTCCCTATGTGCATGATCTTGCACTTCTTTGTGTTAAATCCCAGTTGCCACTCTTCTGAACATTTTGCTGGTTTATCCAGATCTCTTCTCATTCTGCCCACCCCATCTGGATCATCTACTCTGCAGACAAGCCTTACCCTCTAGTCTATCTGCAAGGTCACTAATGAAGATGTTGAAGAGGACTGGCCCCAGGACTGATCCCTGAAGTACCCCACTTGTGACTTGCATCTCTTCTGACTGTATACCATTTACCACCACTCTCTGTTTTCTGCCCGTCAACCAGTTTGCCACCCAGTTGACCAACTTCTACCCACCAGCCTACCCAGCTTATTTATCAATCTGCTATGTGGAACAGTGTCAAAGCTTTGTTGAAGTCAAGGTAGGCGACATCAACTGCTCCCCTTGGTCCACCACTTGGTTACCCAGTCAAAGAAATCTATGAGATTGATTGACAGGACCTTCCTTTGTAAACCCATGCTGTCTTGGATCCTGTGCCCCTATGGATTCCAGGTGTTGCACTATCCTTTCCTTAAGGAGTGCCTCATAATCTTGCCCACTACTGAGGTAGACTGACTGGTCTGTAGTTCCTGCCTCCTCCCTGCTACCACTCTTGTGGAGCGGGATCACATGAGCCCTTCTCCAGTCTTCTGGGACCTCTCCTGTGCTCAGAGACTCACTAAACAGTTCTGCTAATGGCTCTGCTAGTTCCACCTTAGCTCCTTAAGTACCCTGGGATGTATGCCATCAGGTTCCATTGCCTTATCCACCCTGAGCTTAGCAAGTTCTTGTGGACCCTTTCTTTTGTGAAGGGGTAGTGCTCACCTCCCTCCCCCTGTGTCCATGGTGCTGAGCTGTGGGCCCTGCCTACCTTCTGTTCAGTAAATACTGAGCAGAAGTATCTATTAGATAGATGCTTTACAGGGTCCTCCTCCTCACATGCTCCCTTTTCTCCATTAAGCTTAGCAATACCCTCTGGACTTTCTCCTTTCACTAATGTATCTATAGAAAGTCTTGTCACCTTCTTTTACTGTTCATGCTAGTGTTTCCTCAGTTTGGGACTTGCCTGCCTTACTGCCTTCCTGCTTCCCTTAGGGCAGTTTGGTATGCCTCCTATCTTCATCCGCTGTGATCCCTTATATTTCCTGAAGGCCAGCCTTTTGGCTCTGACCTTTTCTGCTACTGTATTTGAGAACCAAAGTGGTTTCCTTCTTCTTTTGCACTTCCTTTTCTGTCTAACACAATGGGATGTTGCTTCAGTATTGCATCCTAATGCTTGCCCACTTTGCCTGTACCCCTCACCTGTGTTTCTTTTGCCAGGGCTAGCTTAACTCTGTTGCATCTTATCAAAGTCAGCTCCTCTGAAGTCCCATATTTTTGCCTTGGAATGGGATGATTTAGATGTAGTAGCCAAATTGAACCATCCATGTGATGGTCACTGGCCCCAGGTGACCTTCTACCTGGAGATCTGTGATCCCTTCTTTGTTAGTCAGTACTAGATCTAGGATAGCCCTGTCTCTTGTGGGTTGCTGTACCAGTTGTTTGAGGCCCTCCCCCTGCAGGGAATTCACTATGTGTCTAGTTCTGGCAGATGTTCCTGCTGGTATTGACCAATCTGTATCTGGCATGTTGAAGTCTCCCATTATCAAAACCTCCCCTTTAGCTGTCATGTTTTGTATATCTTCTAACAATAATGTGTCTTATGTCCTCCCCCTGGTCTGGGGGCCTGTAGACAACCCTGGTTCTTATGTCTGTCCCATTTCCTGTTTCCAGGGTGACCCACAGTTCTTCTGGCTCCTTATGTGTATTCTGAATTTCTGTAGCTTTGATATTTTCATTGACATACAGGGCCACCCACCCCCCCTTTTTGCACCTCGGTCTCTTCTGAACAATACATAGCCAGGTACTGAAGTCTTCGAAGTGTGGTTACTGGTAAACCACGTCTCACTAATTGCTACTATGTCCTGTTTAGCCTCTGACATTATTGCCTGCAGGTCTGGGATCTTGTTTCCCAGACTGTGAGCATTGTGTACATGATTTTCCATTGGCCAGAATTGATTGTGTTAGTTGTTGGGTGAGGTTTGGCATTCCCTGTGCGTCGTGTGGAGAGACAAACCTTTTTCTTACCTGGTGATGCAAATGAACTGCAAACATGCTGAATCCCTGTTTGACCACTAGCTGAGGGAGAGGTGTTCTTCCTATTCGACGATAGGGTTGCTGCACCCTCTCCCATTTGCTAGTTTAAATATTCTGCAAAGACATCAAACTTCTGCCCCAATGCACTGACTCCCTCCTTAGTCAGATGCAGTCCATCAAATTTAAAGAACTTTCGCTCCCAGAACTGTTGCCAGTTCCCTACAAATCTGTGTCCTTTTTCCTGGCACCAGCCCTTGAGTCACGTGTTTAGCTCCCCTATCTCCCCTTCTCTGACCTTCCGTCCATCTGCCCCCCTCTCCCAGACTGGAAGGATCTCAGAGAAGGAGATGCCGGATGAAATGGATGATAGTTTGCCACCCAGCCTGGTCAGGTGTTCCTTGGTCTCTACAACTGACCGGCTGGCGATATCATTAGTCCCTATGAGTACTAGGACATCAATGTTTTCTCCTGCTTTGTGAACAATTTTAGCAATGCGGTCAGTGTCTCTCCATGCTGATGTACCTGGGAGACATCTGACCATTACCCCCTGGCTGGAGATGGGTATCAACTCCCCGAATCATGGAGTCTCCTATGATCAGAAGTTTTTTGGATTTCCTTTTTGCTTTTTTTGTTTTGGTTCCTGATTTGGGTGAGTTTTGTTGTGCTAGCTCCTGTGCCGCAGTGTCCTGCTCTGCAGTGTCTTCTGCCTCTTTGTTTGATTTCAGAGATAGAGGCAGATACCTGTTTGTAGTGTTTATATGGTTTTTGGAGCAGGGGTGTAGCCAGGGATTTCAGATCTGCACACCAAGTGGACTCACTGCTACCCCACGCCCCCTTGTTAGGATGAGCTACCTCCCCCCCCCGGGGTGTAGCCAGACAATATACAAATGTACACCAGGACCATGTTTGTTGCCTCATTTGGCACAATAAATACGACTTTTGTATCTCATGACAGTGGTTTTGCCATGCATTGGCAAATAAAAATGACATGCATGGTTCCCTAAGACACCCACATACCATCCCATAGCCTGTAAAGTTGCACTGTCCTTGGGATGCAAAGAGAGTATTAGTGACCAGTCCTTCTAGATTCGACTTCTGTGAATAAAATTACAGAAAGGTTCAGTATTTTCTTTGTTAGTTTTCTTGGAAAAAGGAAGCAGTTCAGAGCCTTTTTACTAACCCCCCTTAAATAAAATTGCACACCATGGAGTGCTTGGAATATGCCTGCCTACACCCATGTTTTGGAGGTAATATGTTGGAGAGCAGAGAGTGATGGGGCACCCGATTTGCCCCTCCTAACCACCTGCCAGCCTCCTGGATCAACTACCCTCTGCAGTCGAGCTTTTTCTGTTGGATGCTGGGGAAATGGTGGGTGGTTCTTATAATGTAATTCCTCTTGAATATGAAATTTGAGGCGTGCAATCTCTGCCCCATGCTGCCCGGAGCTGAGCCCTAAGATCTCCAGTGGCCCAGTATGTAGGACAGTGTTCTAAATTCTGTAAGACTGTCATTCTGAAAAGTGTTTCACAGTACCTGCAGTTAATGATATCCATTCCAGATAAGTTGCTGGGTTTATAACCTAGTCAGAGTAATTAGAAGGAAGAAAATGCAAGTAATGGTTTGATTGTGTTTTGTTTTTAACTTGTTATAACAAGTTAAATTACTAGTGCCCCTGTAAATGAGCTCAACTTGTGGATGTCCCACTGATCCGCCCCTTCCTGCTCTGCCACAGGAAATGTCACAACTGTGGTACCCTATAAAAGGAGTGTAGTGTGGGGTGGTTGGGGATGGGGGTGGGTGGCTGGGCCCTTCCCCTGCCGAAAAAGAACCACGGACGAAAGAACAAGGAGGTAAGAGCAGAAACAATCAGTCAACAACAAATGCAGTAACCCTGAAAGCTTATCCTAATGTTAGATAAAACTGTAAAACCTGTAAAGCACCACCTGTAATAATTTCAGAGAAGATATACGCTTTAAGAAACACTTTGCTACAGAGAAAAATAAAGCAATGAAATGTTAGCAACTAACAGTAGCAATCCCTGTGAGTAAAAAATAAAAACAACACCACACAGTAAATCTGCTTAGCCAAAAGAAGTAATCCTTTTCCCTTGCTCTGGTAAGGTTCTCTACTCTGCCTTTCAAGCAGTCTTAGAAGGAAAGAGCTCAGGTGAAGCTAGGTGCCTTGACCAGCAAACCAAGTCTTCTTCAGTTCATTGGTACAGTTCTGGATATCCATCAAGGGACAGCCTTCCTGCCCAAGGACAGGGCGGAACGCATCAGGCCACTGATAAGGACCATCATGGCACGAAATCTGGTTCCTGCTCGGACCATACTTTGCTTGCTCAAACATATGGTGGCTGCCATCGCCACGGTCCCCCTCGCCCGCCTCCACATGAGTTACTCAGTGGACACTGAGAGCCCACTGGGACCAGAGGCAGGATCATTTAGACCAGCCGATCAGAACCACTAGGCCAGTCATTCAGGACTTGCAGTGGTGGCTCGTCCCTGAACATCTTTCCTTGGGAGTCCCTTTGTGGCACCTGCCCCATCCCTGACTCTCACCACCGACGCTTCAGGGTCCGGTTGGGGAGCCCACCTGGAAGGAACCAGGACCCAGGGAACTTGGTAACCCCTGGAGGTTCACCTCCATATCAATGTTCTGGAGATGAGGGCGGTTCTATACGCCTTACAGGCCTTACAGTCAGAGATCTCACTGAGTCATGTGTTAGTCCAAACAGACAACACCTCAGTGCTGTATTATAGTACATCAACAAACAAGGAGACACTCACTCCTATCCCCTTTGCAGAAAGGCAAAGCGGGTGTGGGACTGGGTACTACAGCACAGTGCCACGCTTACTGCAGTACATGTTCCCGGTGTGGACAACACTGTCGTGGATCTCCTGAGCTGGACAAAGGCCAGAGCTCACGAATGGGAATTGCTGCAAGAGGTCATCGAGGACCTGTCCCTACGATGGGAGACACCAGACGTAGACTTATTCACGTCCCCATACAATGTAGAACTGCCCAATTTCTGCTCGCTAGATCCAGGGCCTGGCGTTTTCTGGTGAGATGCGTTGTCCCGCTCTTGGACGGGCAGGTTCCTCTACGCTTTCCCGCCCTTCCTTTTGATCCAGAGGGTTCTTTTCAAGCTACAATCACAATGAATGTCAATGATCTTGGTGGCGCCCATTTGGCCCAAGCAGATTTGTTTTCCGCTGCTGCACCAGCTGGCTCTGGAGCCTCCCTTACCCTTACCGGTCAGTTCACATTTGCTGTCCCAGGAGGCCAGCTCCCTGGTCCATCCGAACCTCAAATCTCTGAACCTGCATGCCTGGCTCCTAAAGACGTAGCCATTCTTAGGCACGGAATCTCGCAAGGGGTTGCCGATATCCTGGTGGCAGCTAGGAAACCATCTACTCACGCCACTTACGCTCTGAAATGGCGGAGGTTTTGTCTCTCTGGGCTCAAGCTCGCGACCTCGATCCGCTTTGATGCCCTGAGAAGTCTATTTTGGACTACCTCCTATCCCTTTTCCAGTCAGAATTGGCGTATTCCTCTCTGAAGGTACACCTCTGTGCCATTTCAGAAAACCACAGACCAGTTGGTCAGCATTCACTAGCCCAAATAGAGGTCTCCCACGCATTTCTGCATGGTGTCTTGCATCTGAGACCTCCCATAAAGGACCCAGTTCCTCCTTGGGACCTTCTTTTTGTCCTAGAGCAGCTTATGCTGCCTCCTTTTGAAACAGCTGCAGATTGTGAGCTTCGCCTTCACTCGTGGAAGGCGTTTTTTTTAGTTGCTGTTACTTTGGAAATTCTCCTTGCCGAACTCCAGGCGCTCATGTGTAAAGGGCCTTAGTTGATTTCCATAAGGACAGGGTGTCCTTAAGGACCAGTTCTAAGTTTCTTCCCAAGGTGGTTTCAGCCTTGACCTTAAACCAGGACATTGACCTTCCGGTGTACTTCCCCAATCATACTAATAGGGGGAAGCCCTTTTGCACACTCTAGATGTGCACAGAATTTTGAGGTTTTACCTGGCCAGAACCTGTTAACACAGACAGTCTGACCAACTGTTTTTATCTTTCGCTCAAAGGATGGTGGGTGCACCCATATCGAAACAAACTCTAAGTGGCTTGTAAATTGCATTATTTTCTGTTACCAGAAATGCAACAAACCCTTACCAGGAGCGGTTAAGGGACATTCCATGAGGGGGGTGGCTACCTTTTTCACTACATTGAAGAATATGGCGACATCCGCCATTTGTGTGGCAGCTACTTGGAGTTCAGTGCACACTTTCATTAGACACTACAGTTTGGAAATCGCCTCCAGCCCTCCAGGGACTTTTGTCCTGAGAGGTGCTTTTCTTCAATCTCTTCCTCCTGACTGGGTTAGCGAAACACCTTTACTGCTTGGAAATCAGTCCTTATGGTGTAGCCCGCTGCAAGGGCTGTATCTCGAAGTAAGATAGTAAAGTTACGTAAGAACTTACCGTAACAGTAGATCTTCGAGAACAGCTCTTGCAGCAGGTAGTCCCATCTTCCCCTCAGGATGTTTGGTTCTTCTTCATAAACGTCTTGGACTTGTCAATTATTTGTCTTCCTCTGGAAGTGAATCCTCTGTCTCCCCTTCAGAATCGCATTGTTATGCCGGGAGAACTGAGGTATACTGGGGGACTACCCCTTTTATGATGTATATGACATTGGGGGAGGGACTGACGTCAGGGGCGGTCCCCCGCTGGGTTTAGCTAGCTAGAAGTTTTCCGTGGGGTCCTGCCGCCTGCTGGCTTCAGTCCTTATGGTGTATCCTGCTGCAAGAGCTGTTCTCAAAGATCTACTGTTACAGTAAGTTCTTACGTAACTGTACTTTTCACTTCAAAAAATATAGTTTCTCATTGAAGTACTTTTGGCTCCTTAGTACTTGAGATTTTCTAATATAACAATACCAGAATTTGTTGAAGTTTTTTTAATTGCTGTTTGAATTGTAACAGTGAAAACAGCTAGTGTCAGTGCACATACATAGCAATTATAAAAGTTGAAAGTCTTTTAGTGATACATTAAGCCATAATTAATAAATTGTTATATTGCCTATTTAACAGATGTGAACACCTGCTCTTCAGCGCAGCTAGTCCTCTGATTACCTCATGCAGTGTTTTGATTTGTAGGTGCACTCTAAAAAAAAAAAAGCTTCGCTTTATTTGCTGAAAGGAGTTTTTTCTAAATTTGCTTGCTGGTTTTACACCCCTGATCGTCTCCACGTTAGCATTTTTTTGGCTTTAGTTCCTATAGTGTCTCTTGTCCCATGTGACAGTGATGTATCCAGAGCCATTGATTCAGAGAATAATAGCTGCTGCAGCAGTAATCTCCTGTTAGGAGTGTGATATTTTGGCTTCAACCTATGTAACTTTGTCTGATCCAAACTTTGTTTTCTATTTATGTATAGGTCTAACCAACAGAGCTAAATGATTTGTTTTTAAAGCTTTTCATCAAACTACACACAACTACCAAAAAAATCGCACAAATCACCTAAGGTTACAGATGCTTTAATCAGTGAAGACTGTAGCTGTTTCCTTGCAGAGTAGCCAACTCAATTGTCTCTCAGGCTTTTGCCATCTATAAACGTAGCCTTCATTAGAGCTTCCTGGATAGAGGGAGTTACTTAAAGAGCAACTATCTGTTGTAATAAAAATATTGGATTTACACAAATTATGTTGTAATATTGTTTTCTAGTTACTTGTTATTTTACTTTCCCCTGCTGTTGGTTTACTAAATATTGTAAATATTGCAGCAATTATTTCACTGAGTCTTTCAAAATGTATCTGTCTCTCCCCTGCTAACCATACAGTTGTTGTTTGTGACATCATAGTCTGTCATGGTGAGTAGTATGATGTCATAAACAAAGGCACTGTGAGGTTAACAGGGGAGAGGCAAATATTTTCTATACAGACTTTTTAGATGGACTACCAAGATGTGCTGTAAATCTTGGAAAGGAACATTGAAAATAAAAAAAAAAAGTATTTTCTAGTAAATTGTAATAACGAAAACATCTTATTTATGTTGAAGTGCATGGTTGCTCTTTAAAATCCCAGCTCTATTACGGTAAACTTGAGAAAAAAAATGTTCTTGTTGAATTAATGGTCCTGGATGCATGACTGTCACATGGGACAGGAGGCATTGTAGGAACAAGAAGAACCATAAACATGCTAACATGGAGATTCCCAGGGGCCATAAAACCAGCAAGCAAATTCAGAAAAAAATCCTTTCAGCGAACAAAGGAAAGAATTTACTATGAGTACACCTACACATCAAAATACTCTGCACTACATTTTGTTTTGTAAATTTTGACTTTAATTTTCCATTAATTTATGTATTATTTACATATGAATAGCTCAGGATTGCTACAACATAGAGGTAAGTGCAGTACCTCATTGGAATCCGCTTTGCATGGGCTTTCATAGCTCAGGAGGTCCTGTAAACATTTCTTCCCCTTTAAATACAAAATACTGTTTAAACAGTTAATGAAAAAGTATAAATATGCATAAATGACATGTAGAAACAAGCACAGTACATTCAAGTTAAACTCTGCTATTTACATTTTTTTTATAATTGTACATTTGTGTCAGTTGTGACTAAGATGAACTGCTGTAGCATTCACCTACTATATAGCGGGAGCATTGGGGCTAATTCTAGGCCACAAAATCAAAGCTCTTACGTGGTGAGCTTAAAATAAAAACGTGGAGTATTATACCATAAACAGATATGGAAACGAGAATAAATGGTAGAGGTTTATATTGGGGTTTGAAAAGGAGTGCATTATATACCTTAATGCAGAGCCAGACTACATTATTTCTTGTTAAAATTGTTGTGTGGTGGTTCTTAGAGCATTTTTGTTTGTATCCTGTAAACTATTTATTGATTTTCGTATACCACCCATGATGCTTTGCATTATTGGGACATGTAATTTTGTATTTCATATCAGACGTTTTGACATGTACTGCTACTTAAACAGTAATCATGTAAATCTTTGTGTGTTTCCTTTTGCTGACCTATTCCAATCTTCTTTTTAGATGGCTGGGCATTTACAAATAATGTTGATATTAAACACCACAAAAGCCTTAGTGATCGTTTAAAGGCTGCACAGCTACTGCTGAAAGAGAATCCTGCTTGTACGGTGGTAGTAGACACTATGGACAACCATTCATCTGCCAAATATGCAGCCCTGCCAGAGAGACTGTATGTACTGCAGAGCGGGAAGGTCCTGTACAAGGTAATGACCGGTTGTGAGAGAATCCATATAAATAAAGCAGCACACAAGCACATCCAAACACTTAGTTTCCCTAATTAAGATTTATAGTAAACTCCAAATAAACACTAGGAAAGTAACTTTGCAAGCTTTTAGAGAAGTAAGAGTGAAAATATAATGCAGGCAGTTAAGCAGTACAAAAATACATTTATGTTCGTTCATTTATTTTATTTTATTCATTCATTCATTTACCAGATAGGTTTGCAGAGTCAAGGCCCTTTTCCAGACAAGACCTGGGCCACAGGGCAGAAAGAACAGAGTGGCAGTATTACAATTCACAGTTTACAGACCACCTAAACCCATTACTTCTAGGGTTGCTAATGTAAAAATCGGAAATCGTGGAGAGGTAGAACCGAAGGTGCTGTTTTACAATCTAGTGCTCCTTACCTCTGATTTAGAGATTTTATACATTTTTGCTATGTCTGAATATTCTAAATAAACTTCCCCAGTATTAGAAAGTTGGTGCTGCAGCCCATCCATAAGATGGCGCCAACGAGAGACTTAACGTCACTGAAACGAGACTGCTATTAAAGACTCAGAGAAGCCCTATGTACTGGCCTATTTCTGCTCATAATGTCTAACTTCTAAAGCTCACCAACGTGCATGTGCTAGGTGCCAATTGGAAGGCATTGTTTCCATCTCAACTGTCCTTCTGAGTTGCTGAATATTTGAATGATTTTCCCTTTACTATGGTAGAAGGTGATGGAGTGAGAGCACTTTAGTTCTCTTCCTTCATACTTTGTTTTGTCTCTGTTATTTCTGATAAGTTTTTTTTTATTTATTTCTTGGTTTATGCCCCCTTATACGCCACTGCCTCGATCTCCCTTTGGGTTCCACATGGTGCCTGGCTTCGCCGGGCCGTGACCTCCATCAGCTGCCTACCTCTATGTTGCTGCGGTGAGGGGGTGGTCCCCTCAAACTGCATCGTCTTTGTCAGGCATGTCAACTGAGGGGTTCATATCTGTCACCTTCAGTTCACCAGGGTTTATTTTCTGTCGGGCAGTGGGGTATTTTCCATGTTTATCCCTGTGTGCCATTTCTTCCCATGCCCATGAACACAGGTGCACACAGGAGGTTCAAGGCACATATGCTGCCATGCCAAACTACTAGCCTGCGTCTGTCCCTCCCATGGTGCCTTCGATTGGCCTACATCCATCCCTCCCATGGTGCCTTCGACTGGACTACCACCTGTGGTCACCCAGGTGGCAGTATATCAGTGGGGATGGCAACTCATGCTCCCCCGGTCAGCCCCCAGTGATCTGAGCTCATTCCCGAACTTGGGTCGCTGGCGTCGCAAGAGGAAGTGCTAATTCTGTGCCAGTGAGCCGGCGATCTCTGATAAGGCTGAATTGTATGCAGAGTTCAAAAGGGCAAATGGTTACAGATTTACTCTGCACAAAAAAGTCAAATATTAAGCCTGGTTGCTTTTCACTTTTTCTGCTTTTTGTTTACATTTTTGCCTTGTGATTAGTCCAGGAACTACATCAAATAGCGGCCCTGGTGCGGGGCTAGATGTACAACAGCCTCGGTTGATGATTTTTGGCATAGTTACAAGAAGCAAGATGATGACAGAGACTAGCTCACTTGATTGCTCCTTTCAGCAGATGGAAAATACCTCCTCCTACCTCTAGGTTGGGGGAAGGAGGATAGTGAATGTACCTTATGAGGTGTTTTTTTTTTTTTTTTTTTGTGATAGTTACCAGGTCTGTTTTTAGTCCTGTTCCTTCATTTAGGAGGTAGCCGAGTTTTCTGATAATGTAGATTCAGTTCACTATCCACACACTGGCAGTTCTGGAGACAGTAGAGTCATCAGAAGTCTTCAAGGTAAGCTCCTCCTATTACTTATGTTGCATATCCCCTGGCTCTTCCCCGTAATATCAGATCTTTCTTCTGCTGGAAGGGACAGATCTGCTACTTCGCAGTTGCATAGTGCTGAAGGAATTTGGTTGTTCAAAGGCTTTTCAGGTAATTGTTTGACTGTTTCAATCCATATTCAACTTTATAGTTGTTCCATTTACTTTTGATTCTGTTTCATGATCACTGTCGACAGTGGAGGGCCAGAAACCGGTTTTAAGTTCTGCACCCAGTACAGGCAGAAAATATTGGACAAGCGTCCACACAACGTGCCTCATGATGTCAAGAGATGCATTTTGTGCTGGCCCATGCTGACCTCATCCATTGAAGACTGGAAGGCTTGACTGATCCTTAGAAGACTGACAGACCATACCGTGGTGGCCCGGTCGGCTACGGTGAGTTTCTCGTCAGTCTCGGCAGTGTTCCTGGCTGGGGCCAGCATCAGAAAGTACTTTTCTGATGACTTCAGAGAAATTTGTCTGGCCCTCCAGACCTTTGAGGAGAACCTTTCTCACCACAGCAACAAACACAGGAAATGTTATTGCAGGTCATGGGATCGGGAACTGTCACACACTTTCTGCTCCTTCTACTCCCCTGAATGCTCAGCCTTGGTTGAACTCCCTTCAGTCGAGGGGATGGTTGCGGGCTCCACTGTAACCCTTTTGGGCCTGTTAACTTCAACTCCAACTTGAGCAGGCAGTAGATACCTTTGTTGAGCCTATCAACTGACTGTAGGAGGAGATCAACAAGGAGTCAATCTCCCAGACCCTGATGCTCCTTGTCCTCACCCTGGAGAACAAGGCCCAGTCCATACTCCCAGCTGAGTTGCCTCAGAAGCAACCTCTGCCAGTGGTCCTGCCTCCAAAGCCTCTCATGCTTAACCTGCCAAGGCAGGTGGTTTACACAAACCCTCCAGAGGGCTCGATCTTCGGTTCAGCAGTCAAGGCCAAGGTGCCACTCATGCTCTCCGTCTCACTCGACTGGGAGACATTGCTTCCGACACCTCTTGATGTCCTTGGATGAGGAAAAGCATCAACAAAACATGAGTGAATGCTACAAGGAGCTTCTCTGGCAACAGTAGACTTTTGCTGGGATGGGTAGGGCTCTCTCCACTGTGCCTTAGGTACCTTGGCCTTTGCCAGTCATTCCAACTCCTGTTCATATTTCTCAACAGTCCCCAGTGTCTGCTTCTCCACCTCTTTGAGTAAAGCCACCTCCACCACAGCCCCTGTTTGGCACCCTTTTTTGGGTTCTCCAACCACCCCTTAACGGGGGGTTTAGTTTTGTATTTGGCCTTCCATATACCTGGAGGCCAAGGGGATGTGGACAGGTCTTCAGACAAAGAGCCCAAGAAGACTGACCAGGCAGCTATAACGGCATACACTGCTTCATCACTGGGTCTCTGTCAGGTCAACTATGCTGTCATGATGGCAAATTTTGTCCATTCCCAGTTTGCAGCATTAGGAAATCTTGTTCCCCACCTTCCAGCTGACAGGCAGCTTCCGGTTCAAGTTATCAGAGACCAGGGTCAGTCGCTGGTTAAACACCAGCTCCATATGGCTTTGGACATGGTCGACTCCTTGCATATGCCATGGCTACAGCCATCTTCATGTGCTGAGGCTGTCCACCTTCATAGCGAACACTCAGTATAAGTTTGCTTATGTCCCCTGCTTGGGTATCATCCTCATTAGCCCTGGGGTGTAAGGGCATCTCATGAAAATTGAGAAGACCATTGCCACCTTTGATTTGACAGCTTCATCCCAGAAAGACCAACGTTTCCATGTGACAACGGCGATCATGGAAAGGCGATGCTCATTAGAGCAAGTGTGCATCGCTGAAAATCAGTTTGATGCTTACACTCCTAGCGCCACAACAAAGGGTGCTAGTACTTGTTTTTTCTTTTTAATGCGAGTGTGCCCCTGCCCCTAAAAAGTTCTCGACTCAGGGGTGCAAGTTGAGAAAACACATCCTGTCGCTATATTCGTGGGCCCCCACAAAATCTGGCCCTCCCTGCCCGGTAGTCTCAGGACGAGCGCCAGCAATTGGCCGCCTTTGAAAGCGCCTGAATTGCGGCCGCTTGTCATGGGCTGCTGGACTGAAAAAGCCTAGAAACCTAAAAATAAGTCCCTTCAGTATTGTTCTTTTTACACAATAGCCTCAGCAGCAGCCCTTGCAGGGGCAGTTTCAGCGCTGGCATCCGAAACACAAGTTCGACGACTGGGGGAAAAAGTGGGAGAACAGAGGTGGCGGTGCCTCCATGGCCTCTGCAGCCAAAGCTCCCTCAAAGGCTGCATAGTGATGGGTTGCGGGGTGTCATTCCCCCCCTTCTGTCCCGCCCCTGTCCATCTCCCAGTCGGAGGTCAGTTATGCCACTTCTTGCCACAGTGGTCCACCATCACCTCAGACAGGTGGGTCCTAGAAGTGGGGAGAAGAGGGTTGTCTTTGGATTTCGAGGCTTTCTCGATTCCCACTGTGCTGACTCCATACTCCTCAGGAGTTCATAGTGTCAAAGGATACATTGTCCCTGCTAAGTAAGCAATGAGACATGACTGGGTTTGCGTTAGATAGTTCTAATGCACAGCTAGGGGTGTAGTGAGGCATGAGGCCGCAGGCCTAGTGTGTCCAGCCCCCTAGCTGTTCATTAGAACTGTCTAACGCACACTTCAGAATGTCTTATTGCGCTTATAAATGGGACCCTGCATTTCATATGCATGTAAAAATTAAAATTAATTGGCCAACTTTGTAAAAAAGTAGAATATGTGACTAGATTTTACATAAAATAGTTCCTCCGTCTGTATGACCTTGTTGATTTTTTTTTTTTAACTTAGGACATTTATCCTAACATGGTCTCTCTAGCTGTATTTTTTCCTATGTGAGGATGGACAGTAGTTCTGTTAATATATACCCCCGAGAGACACATACACAAAAAGGTTAGCTTTCTTGCTTTCTTATTGTGTGTTCTGTTCCTAAATTATTGTGGAAGGTTTTCTTGATTTTAAGTGAGTTAACAAGAATGGTCTGGCATCTGAGCGAGGGCACATATTTGGAAGCAGGCTTCCATCAAGACTTAACAGGGCATGGCTGAATAGTGGCACTTTTAAAAAGGTTCAGCTTATTTTTAAAATGCAGAACATTTCAGTATTTTGAGTGAATGCCAGTGAGAGCCTGAAATATTTTCCAGAACGAGCAATTGCTAGTAGCGGCTACGGTGTGGTAGTTGTGTGAGGCAGTTTATCAGGAGGTGCGAGTGGATATGTTGAGCTGGCGGGAATGTGAGCAGACTACTTGGCTGAACAGACTGATTGTTCTGCACTGACTTTCCAGCAGTTGCCAGGGTGAGAATTATTTTAAACAGTAATCTGTACTTTGTTTGCCTGTTACGAAGTCTGAATGAGTACGTCATTACCGAGAAGAAGAGCGAGCAGACGGGATGGCAGCCCCCACTCAGTGTGACTGACTGTTGGTGGCTACGTAGTTTCAGAAACTGGTGAGAGGTTCTAATACAAAAAGCTGGTCTGTACTAAAGTACATTTCAACATGTAAGGTATACAGTGCCATAGCAAATAATTATGTGGTTTACAGGGTTTGATCAACTTCGTGGCTAGTGGTTAAAAGTGGTGATTCAAAAAATTAACATTCCATTTGGCTTCTTGATACCTAATTTTTTAAATGTGGCTGTGGTTATCTGAAATTGTTGCTAGCCATGCGTTAGACACTTCTAACGCACGGCTAGTAACCAGTCAAAATACAGGATTTTCCCTACCCATTTTATAAGAGCCGACATTGCTCGTCTCCTAGAATGTGCATCAGTAGTCCCTGTCCTAGACACCGTGGCCATTCGGGGATATGTGTCCAGGTACTTCCTGGTCCCAAACCAGACTGGGAGTAGGGCTGGCGCCCCATACTGGATTTACACATTCTGAACCAGTTTATACAAGAGCCCAAAATCTGGATTGTCTCTCTGAATCGTGTGGTTGTGGTTCTGCTCCCTGAACCTACAGGACATGTTCTTCCACATCCCAGTCCATCCGTCCCATTGCCAGTACCTTTGGTTCCATGCAAAGGGGATTTTGTACCAGTTATAGGTCATGCCCTTCATCTTCTCATCCAGGCCCTGGTGTGGAGGGGTTGTGGGATAACAGATGGACCAGACACCAAACTTCAAGTTCAACACGCAATCTTGTACCCCGTTCTATGATTCTATGATCTCTGTGTGATGTTTATTCAAACTACAGCAGATAACCTTAAGCAGTGGCATATCCCTTCTTCAGTACATCAGTTTGCAGCAACAGACTATGTATCTCCTTTCTCTGCACTTAGCCAGCACCCGATGACACTGATCTCTGATCTAACTCAGCAGCTGAGATTCAGTCTCCACCCCTATGTGGGCCTTGTTTGCTTGGGTGGTGGGGGCTCAAGTAAAAAAAACAAAACAAGCTAAAAAGAAAGAACCTCAGTGCAGAAGCACTGAAACTTGGGTTACTCCAAGGGATCTTGGCAATAAGCCAAGTTTCAAAGAAACACAACATCAACATACTTCCATAATGCAAAGCATCATGGGATATATGTAGATCATCATGATATTTCAGACTTGTTCAGTTTACAGCAATTTACATGTATTTTAAATAGCACAACTTACTTAATTTTTATGTTGGCTCGTGTATGCGCAGCCAACATATGCTGATAATATGATTTGGGCAGCTGTCACTGTTGGGCGAATGCAGAGCACGCATCGGTAGGTGCGTCCCTCATTCCCAATCAGCCTGCATGCCGGCGCCACACCATGCATACTTAATGTGGCGTTCACATCAAACGAAAGGTCCGCTGCAATGCGAGTAAAGCTCGTCATACGCAGCGGACCTCCCGACGTGCTTTCCCTGGTGGTGAAAATAGATTAACATTGCGGTGCACTTCCTGCCATACTGCCGACTTCGGGGGTGCCCAGTCCCCCTGTCGGCATGCCCTGCCCCAATGTATGTGCCAATGGGGGAGTCCACTCCTCGTCGGCATAATGAACCTCCCATTTGTTATGTGCCGAGGGGGTGTCCGTCCTCTGCTCTGGCCCCCGCCATTGTTTGCCAACGGGTGCCCCAATCCCCATCAGCTACAGCATCCCCCCCAAAAAACACATTTCGTGGCACGCTGGAGCCCACCCCAGCATGCCAAATTGCCCTGAAAAATAAAACCGTCTCTGTAAGTTTTTCTTTCTTTTTAAACCCTGTGAAAAAAAAACGGTCCTCGCCTTGCCTCCCTGACCCTCCTGCAACCTGTGCCCACCCACTGCACATCCCGCCTCCCCACACACACCTCTCACCCCATACTTACCTCCAGAGTCCAGCACAATGATCTTCGGTGGACTGGGAACACGTCTGCACTCTTCAAAGCCAACCGCGAACTGAGGAAATGCCAGTAAACTGTATAATGGAATAAATAGGGTTTTTTCAACTTTGATGCATATCTCAGGCATTTTTATGGAATTTGGGCACCAAATTTTCAACATGGGTTATTTTGGGACCCCTCCTCATGAATTCTGGCACTGTCATGGCGTTAATCAGCCCCGGAAGGTGATTTCGCAGTCACTGCGCGGAATCACCTTTCAGAACCGATTAACGAAACGACAGTGCCAGTGTTCATGAGATGGGCTCGCAAAAAGCCTATGTTGCAAAATTGGTGAAAAATCCCAAAATGACTGTTTTACGAGCTTGCGTTGCGCAGTTTTCACGCACGCTCGTAACTTCGTGAATCTGTAATATTTTCACTCCAGATTTTCAAAATTGGCATTTTTCCACACCTCCTTATGAACAGTACAGCTGTCATTTTACATATCCTGGCCAAAATATGTTTTCGCACGTCCGGCACAGAATAGCGCGGTCGCTGCACGAAACCACTTTTTGGGACAGTTTCAGGAAATGATGGTGACATTGTTCATGAGCAGAAGTCCTGAAATGCCTATGTTGAAAATTTGGTGACAAAATTCCATAAAATGACTGTGTTACAAGCGTGCGTTGTGCAGTTTCCATGCACCCTTGTAACTTCGTAAATTTGCACTATTTTCAGCACTGGCATTATTTTACACCTCCTTATGAACAGTCGTTTTTCACATCCTGCCCTAAATGTGTTTTCGCACCTGTGGTGCACAGTGGTGTGGTCACTGTGCGAAATCAACGTTTCAGACACATTAACAGAATCACACTGCCACTGTTCATGAGGGGAGGTCCCAGAATGCTTATGTTAAAGATGTGGTTAAAAAAATCCCAAAAATAATTGGGTTACTGACGTGTTTTGCACAGTTTCTATGCATGCTCATACCGTCAACAGTTTTTCATATTTTCACTCCAGATTTTCAATGTTGCCATTTTTTTACATCTCCTCATGAACAATACAGTTGTCATTTTCCACATCCTGCCCAAAATGTTTTCGTCCCTGTGTCGCCAAATGGCATAGCCGCTGTGCAAAACCACCTTTCAGCTAACAAACTGATAGTGCTGCTTTTCATGAGGTGGGCTCACAAAAAGCCCATGTTGAAAATTTGGAGTGAAAATACCAACACACGCCTGTGGTCTTAGGGTTTCCAACTGTAGCACCCCACCCTGTAGAGACTGACAGGCGTCAGGGGCGTGACCTGGGATCATCAGCTGTAATGCTTACGCCATTCCACCCCTACCCTGCAGCCAGTGAGTGTCTACAGGGTAGAGTGAGGTACAATGCCATGAGCATTATAGCTGACGACCCAAAGGCACACCCCAGTGCCTGTCTGTCTCTACAGCGTGGGGATGGGGTTGGCGTCACTTCAATACTTCACTGCCATTCCTATTATGCGTCTCTAACTCCAGCAGTACCAATGCCAGCGAGACAACATTCGGCATTGACAAATACTTGTTATAACAGTCACATAGTACTTTTTACCATTATCAAAAACACCTAGTGCCATAGTATTTTGAACATTTACAGGTTTCATAAACATAAGGTATATACAATACATCAAGGTATTTTATGACATAGTGCTATTACATACTAAATCCAACAGCGATAAACACAACTTGCTTTACATACGCTTGGAGGTTACTGTAGCATAGTCAAGAAAGGGAAGGGGTTGCCCATTGGTGGCCAACCTTATGGACTAGAAATTGTAAAGGATTGATTAGGCTAAGAAATAGAAGAACTGCTGCAACAGATTTAAGAAAAGGTCAGTCCTCAAGAGTGGCAGGAGCTCCCTGTCACACCTGGGTCTTCACCAAGTGCATGGCAGTGGTGTCAGCCTGCCTGTAGTGCAGTGGCATCAAGGTGTATCCTTACTTGGACGACTGGCTGATAGCTGAGTCGTCTCAAAGAGGCTGTGGAAAGGTCCAGGGATTTGGCCCTCCAGACCTGTCAGGACTTGGGCCTTCTGGTTAACCTGGCCAAGTCAGAGCTGATCCCCTCACAGGTGATCAAGTTCATCAGGGCAAAACTAGACTCCCTGCAAGTCAAGGCCTGCCTCCCTGTGGACCGGGCATTGGATCGTACTTTTTTTGTCTGATCATTTCTGGTTGAGAACTTGTGCCCTGCTCAGGACTTTCTGCGGCTGCTGGGGTACATGGCATCCTCCACCAGCATGATTCAGTGGGCTCACTGGGAGTTGGGCCGCCAGTGGTCCCAGCACCTAGGTCATTTGGACCAGCCAGTCATAGTGACCCAGCAGATGTGAAATGCCATTCAGTGGTGGCTGAACCCACAACAGCTGGAGGAGGGAATCCCATTTGTCCGCCCAGAACCATATGACAGACACATCTCTGGTGGGGTGAGGAGCACACCTAGGAGACCACAGGGCCCATGCCTTCTGATCTCCCAGGGAGTCCCATCACCATATCAACCTGCGGAGCTCCATACATTGTGTCTGGCTCTGATGGAATTTGCTCCATTGATCCAGGGTCCAGACAGACAACACAATGACCATGTTCTACCTGAACAGGCAAGGCAGGACATAGTCCCTTCCATTGTGACAGGATGCTGTCAGCACCTGGACACTCATGCACAGCCTGGATGCAGATCTCCTGGCAATCCGTATCGCAGGAGAGAACAGTCGGCTGGCAGATGCTCTCAGCCAGGTTAGAGAGATGTCGCACTAGTGATTCCGGTGAATGGGACCACTCAGGAGCACAGAGGGGAAGAAGGCAGCCAGTTGGGTTATAGTGAGAAAAGAGCACCATAATTTGAATAGCACAAAGGAGCTTAAATAGAGCTGTAAGCAGCTTGCTCCACAGTCCCTAATACTGGCTGTGGGAGGGAGGTAGCAGATCACAGGAAAAGGGGCTATCGACTTGAATTTGCCGAGTTTAAATTTGCAAAGTTTCAAATTGCAGGCAGAGCGGGGCCCAAGCGAGGACTGGGGACTGAGCTAAGAACAGGGAAGGGGAAATAAGTGACATTTCTTTACTTGCAGGGTTCGTGTACTGAATAACTAACCTTTATATTGTTTACTGTACTGCTAACCTTTTAAATTACAGCCGCTCGGGACAGTGAATAAGCTGTGGAGGAGCAGTTGGCTTTTTGTTTATTTCAGGGGCTGCACTTCTGCGTCCATTGCTTTCTTTTACTACAGGTCATCACTGAGGCAGCAGAAGATGACATTTGTATTTCAGGCAGTAGCACTGCAGAGGAGTTGCTCACAGTGAATGGGACGGCTCAGGAGCACAAAGGGGAAGAAGGCAGCCAAATGGGTTGTAGTGAGAAAAGAGCACCATAATTTGCATAGGGCAAAGGAGCTTAAATAAAGCTGTAAGCAACTTGCTTCACAGTCCCTAATACTGGTTGTGGGAGGGAGGTAGCGGATCGCAGGGAAAGGGACTATCAGTTTGAACTTGCTGAGAGAGAAAGTACCTCAGGTTCAGGCTAGGGAACTGCCAGTACTAGTTCACATTCCTTTCCTTTGGACTCCCCTCAACACCAAGAGTTTTCACAAAGCGCCTAGCTGTGAGCTTGTGAGAAGGCAATATGTGGTGGTTTTTCTCTACCGGGATGACTGGTTGGTCTCAGAAAAAACAGAGCAGGAGGCAAGGTCCTCCATTCACACGGTAAAAAGCACCTTAGAGGCCCTAGGCTTCCTGATAAACCTTCAGAAGGCACAAACAGAGCCAACCCAAGTATTGGACTTCATAGGTGCAGAGCTAGAAACCCTGCAGGGGAAGGCTTTTCTTCCACACCACAAGAAAGGGTAGCAAATCTGATTTCAGCTGCAGAGTCCTTCAGATCAGGCCAGCTATTCTGACACAGGACCTCATCCACTGCAATGGTATCAGGGGCCAGGTTCCAAATGAGAGACATCCAGTTTCATCTAAGGGACCACTGGTCTCAAACATGGTATCCCCTCTCCAAATTGGTCCCTGTCACAAAAAGCTCACTGAGGGCACTGTATTGGTTGAAGGAGGAACACAACCTTAGTCAGGGAATTCCCTTCCTCCAGCAAATCTCCAACAACTATCCTCACTACAGATGCTTCCCTCCAGGGATGGAGCACCTGCCTGGAGGACCTCGCTATAAGTGGCACCTGGAACATGCAGGAGACTCAGGAGCATATCAGCCTCTTGGAGCTCAGGGCAGTATTCCTGGCAGCGCAAGCATTATCCTCCCAGATTCAGAGTCATTCTGTCCAAGTCTGAACAGACAATACCACAACAATGTATTACATAAATAAGCAGGAAGGAACAGGATCTTCAGAATGGTGCACAGAAGCCGTGAAGATCTGGAACCTAGTCTACTCACTGGAAGTAGAACTGTCCGCAGTACACCTGCCAGGTAAAGACAGTGTGCTGTAGACTTCCTAAGCAGAATCAGCCAGGGAGACCATGAGTGGATTCTGAAGCAGCAGGTGCCGACTTCAGTGTTAAGATGTTGGGGTACACCAGAAATGGACCTTTTGCTTCCTGGGAGAACAGTCTGCTCCTACTCTTTTGTTGTAGACCCCCAGTGCTAGGGTCAGTCCAGACCAGCACAGACTCGGGCCTCTTACTCAGCCTGGACAAGTCCGACTGGTAGCAGAGCATGTGATCAAGTTCATTGGGGCAGAACTAGACTCCCTGCACGCCAAGGCCCCCATCCTGGCAGACTGGGTACAAGATCTTACCTCTTTGCCCAGTCATTTCAGATTGGGCTCTTGCGCCCTGCATGGGATTTCCCACGGTTACTGGGGTACATGGCATCCTGCACCCATGTGGTCATTGGACCCACTGGTGGAAGCGCACCCTTTAGTGAGAGCTGGGCCATCAGTGGTCCCAGCACTTAGGTCACTTGGATCAGCTGATCACGGTAACCCAGATAATGTGGGATGCCATTCAGTGGTGACTGATCTCAGAACATCTGGAGGAAGGAATCACATTTCTCCACCCAGAGCCAACCATCATGCTGATGACCGACATGTCTCTGGTGGGGTGAGAAGCGCACCTGGGGGACCACACAACCCCCAAGTTCTGGTCTCCTAGTGAGTCCCCTCACCACATACACCTGCTGGAGTTCTGTGCAGTGTAATTGACCCTGACGGAATTTGCTGTGCTGATCAGGGGTCAGGTTGTTTAAGTCCAGACGGACAATACCATGACCATGTTTTACCCGAACAGACAGGGTGGCACACACTCCGCACCTGGACCCTCATGCGCTGCCTGTGTACCAGTTGAATCATGTTGCAGGGAGACCAGTCAGTTAACGGATGCTCTCAGCCGGGTAGACGAGATGTCTCATGAGCGATCTCTGAATCAGGAGGTGGTGAACCACCTGTTCTCCTGGTGGGGCTTGCCCTTGGTGGATCTGCTTGCCTCCTGGAAGAATGCCAAACTGAGGTTGTTTTGTGCCGACCCCCCACAGTCCAGGACACAGATGAGGGATGCCTTCAGGAGGCCCCTGGACCCTGGGTCTCATGTATGCCTGTCCTCCTTTCTGCTTGATCCACAGGGTACTGGTCAAGGTCAGGAAGTACAAGGTGTGAATGATCCTGATGGCTCCAGACCAGCCAAGGCAGTTATGGTACCCTGATCTCCTCAGCCTCCGCAACAGGCCTTCTTGGTGGTTGCCTCTGCTTGCGGACATGCTGACCAGACTTTGGGAAACGGTCCTGCACCTGGACCTTCAGTCCCTGCACCTCACGGCCTGGTTCCTGAGTAGCTAGAGTTCCAGGCCTTTGGTCTGTCCAGAGATGTCATCCTTGTGATGGAGACATCAAGGAAGGAGTCGACTCATAAGTACTATGCCTTCAGATAGAAGAGGTTTTCCATTTAGTGCCAGGGCAGGGAGTTTGATCTCCTTGCTTGCCCTGTGGCTAGCATCCTGAACTACCTCTGGTCCCTTTCGCAGTTGGGACTGCGAGCAGTGACCCTTAAGGTGCACTTGGCAGCCATCTCTGTTTACCGGGCATGGGCCAGTATGCCGATGGTGGCCCAGAAGAGGGTGGTCGGGCAGTTTTCTAAGGGTCTTGACCACTTGTTCCCTCTGGTGTGTGATCAACCTCCACCATGGGACTTGCTGCTGGTTCTGGCTATGCTTTTGGGTAAGCTGTTTGAGCCGATGCACAGATGTGCATTATTATACCTGTCATGGAAGATGGCCTTTCTGGTGGCCATCACGTCTGCCAGAAGGATTGTGGAGCTCCAGATGTTCTCATTGGTTTCTCCCAACCTTGTCTTACACAGGGACAAAGTTCTTCACCCCAACCTGAAGTTCCTTCCGAAGGTGGTGTCGGAGTTTCACTTAAACCAGACGAATAATTTACTGGTATACTTTAGCAGGCCTTCTTCAGAGGCCGACCACAGGCTCCATACTCTGAACCTATGGAGAATGTTCTCATAGTTATTTATTTATTTAAAGGTTGATAACAGGGAAAGGCACCATTGTGCCAAGGCTCATTTCCAGATGTGACCCGGGGACAGGGGGACACAGAGGGAACTAAAAGCTACAATAACAAAGCATCAGTAAAAATTACAAAACAATGAATAATACAAAAACATGGGTCAGGGTTACAAGACCCAAATAGCAGCATAGGGTAAAGACTAGCAACAGTGAGAGTTACACAGCATAAGCAAGTGAACATGACGCAATGGGAGCAAACTTGAAAAGGTGGGTTACATTTACACAACAAAAAACAAAACAAATATATGCAAACAACCTAAAAAGTGGCATATCAAACAAGCAATTAGCAATATTAAGGGGGTAATAATTGGGGATACTGTGAGCATGACTGGTAGGAAAGGAGTCTGAGGAGCTTTTTGACTGAGAAAAGGGAGGAACATAGACGGAGGCCAGGGGGTAGCTTATTCCAGAGAGAGGGGAAACTGAAAGAAAAAGCTGACTGACCAGAGACATAGTGGGGGTGAGGGATAGAGAAGGTGCGAAGGTCTCTGTTCCGAAGGGAGTAAGTTGAGGAGACAGCTTTGGCAAGGTGGGAGGAGAGATACACGGGAGGGTACCAAACCAGAATTTGGCAACAATGCTCAGTGCACCATTGTCCTGTGAGGCACGGGAGCAAGTAATAGGGCAGAATAAAGATGACAGTGGTGAGTAAGAGGGGGAGAAGCTGTAGTGAGAAACTGTAGCAAAATGGCAGAAGGAGTTTAACAGGATGTCGAGTCTGCTTAAGGATGACTGAGAGGCAGTGCTGTACACCACATCAGCATAGTCGAAGTTGGGTAGGATCATTTTGGTAGAAAGCACATGGGTAGGGAAGGGAAGACTGTTTTTGTGCTGGTAGAGGGCGCCTAATTTGAGGTGAAGCTTGACACAGATGGCATCAATATGGGTGGAGAAATCCAGGTGGGAGTCAAGCCAAACTCCTAGAAACTTAAAAGCCGCTACATTCTCAATGCAGGAGCCATCCAAGGTAGTAAAAGTAGGAGGGTGCTGAAAGGTGGCCAATTTTTGTCTAGTGCCGAAAGTCATAGCCACTGTTTTTTCTTTACGTTAAGTTTGAGTTTGTTATCCTTGAACTAGGTCTGGACACTGTTGATGTCATCCTGAAGAGGGGCCTGTACGCTGTTGACAGAGGGCCCGGAGAGGAAAAGAATAGTGTTATCAGCGTACATGTGTTTTGGCTGATCTGCAGACTGAGGGGAGGTTATTTATAGAATATTATGTAGAGCATATGGCTGGAATTTGGTGACAGGCTCACTAGCTGTTTGTCACCTATGCTGAAGCCACGCCAGGCAGACTGACAGCAAAGCAGAGAGTTGCAAGGTGGATCACATCTTGCATCAACCTCTGTTATAGGTTGGCTGGTCTGGAGCCTCCCTTAGGGATTAGGGCTCATTCCACCAGACATACCGCTGCCTTGGTAGCTGCATCCGGGGATATAGCTATACAGGAAATCTGTAGGGTTGCTACCAGGAAGACGGCACAGAGCTTCATTTCCCACTACTGTATCGACCTTGAGTCACACTGGGATGCGCGTTTTGGGACCATGGTTCTCTGATCTGTGTTTACCAAGTAGGTGTGTGCGCCTTGCTCCATCCTCCCGGAGAACTGGTAGGCGTCTGCCAGAGTGTGGATAAGTGAACAATATCCACGCTCCTAGAAGAATAGGTTGCTCACCTGTAACCATAGCTCTAGGAGTGGTATACGGTTTACATCCACACAACCCACCCAGCCCCCCTGGCAAGTGGCACCTGATCCTGCTTCCAGTGTACGATATCTGATGTCATGGGGCAGAGTTGGGGCTATATCTGCCCAGGTGGTGGGAGGAGCTGAGTTTAAAGATGTCTGGCCAGTCATCATCTTTCAGTGGAACTGCCAGAGTTTGGATGTGAACCATATACCACTCCAAGATCTACGATTACAGGTGTCAACCTATTCATTCCCCCTTTGCTTGTCACCAAGTCACCGTCCTATCTTATAGCAGAAGCATGTAGGACATTACAGTTGCAGGAGATTCAGGACGTAGAGACTTTGGTTATCAATCCCATCCTGTCTGCCTCTGCCTCAGCCACAAAGGGCTTTCCAAACATGCTGCACTGTGATGAGATTATTGAACAAGAATCAACTGGAGTGGGTAAAAGGAAACCGCTCCCTAGACTGAGGGCAAGATGTTGTCCATTCCAGGAGGAGAGTTTCAAAAAGTGGGAAACTCCTCCAGCAGCTTACAAGGCTGCATGAAATGTGGTCAAACACATGACTGCCTCTAACAAGTTCGACAGCACTGTTGGACACTAATGACAAAAGGGTGGATACGTCATGCAAACTAGCTTTTGCCTGAAATGGTGTCAACCTTCAGACAATGTATATATCTTTTATCAGGTCCCGGGCTTTAAACCCCTAGTCGACTGCCTTAGGCAGTTTCATTCCTGAGGATTGTAAGGGGTCACATATGTTGCAGGTAGTGTCCATGGATTCCGCCTTTTTAGGGGACGCAGTAGTGGATAGCTTGCAGACGTCAGCCCACTCGGCTTGTGTTGTGACAGCTATGCGGAATGTGTGGCTTTGACACTGGTCTATGGACCAGGCATCCAAGACAAAGTTGTTCAGCATGTTGTGTAGGGGGGAGTTGTTGTTCGGGCTGAAACAGAACAACATTTCAAAGGACGTCCAAGATAAGAAAGGACAGTTACTGGTTTCCAGGCAACCTCAGAAGGAAAACCCAGCCCCGAGAGGACAAGGTTTCAGCTGGCAGCAACAGGCCAGAGGTGATTTTAATCCCTTTCAAAACTTTGGAGGCAAGAGGAATAGAGGAGCCTATTCTGGTTTCAAAGGTAACAGCAACCGAGGTTCCTCTACACACAGACACAGTGGAGATGCGAGGTAGAGAAGAGGTTCCTCTCTATGAAGGTGCGAGGCCCATCCCTGCCCCCCCCTTTCCCTTGGCAGAAGACTGCAAAACTTGTGCTAGCAGTGGGCCCATGTAACGTTAGACACGTGGGTGTTGAAGATTTTAACTATGGACTACACCATAGAGTTTCCTCTGGTCCCCACAAGAGGTAATTTCCTGCAATCTCCAGTGTCACTAAATCAAGTGAAGAGGTAGGCATTGAGGCAGACCATGGCTCACTTGACAAACAGAGGCAGTTGTACCAGTTCCCTAAAATGAGGAGGGTCTGGGATGCTACACAGTTTACTTTTTAGTCCCATAGAAGTTGAGGGGGTGGGGTTTCACCTGCCTTTGGGGTATTTTTGAAGATCTTCATTGTGCTAGTGGTGCAGTTGAGACAGGAGGGGCATCACATATACTCCAGCATTGACAATTTGCTCATCCAGGCACCAGCTGTAAGAATGGCAGAGAAGTTAGTTGCAAAGATTGTGGAGATCCTGGAAACACATGGTTGGATCAGCATCCGGGAGAAAGGCTCCATGATGCTGTCTCAGAGGTTAGATCACTTGGGGACGGTGTTTCGGATGGATAATAGTGTTCCTCTCTGCATCCAGGAAGGAGGCCTCCATTTGAGAGACCCAGTGGCTGAGAGCGCAGTTGGCAGTCTCTGCTCACAGGGTACTTTAGATTCTGGGCCTGACGACAGCAGTTATAGAGCTGGTGCCTTGGGCACATTTCCACATGTGGCCTCTGCAGAACAGGATGCTGGGGGTATGGTACATGGCCTTGGAGGACTACCAGGCCCTGATTGCACTATCACAGTCAGTGCGCCAGTCCCTTGTGTTGTCAGAATCTCAGAAACCTGAGCAAGTGTTCACTTGGGAGCTTAAGCAACAGGTTGGTAGAAAAGAGGCCAGGAGTTATATTTTGTTTTAAACTGAAATATTTGAATAGTTGTAAGTGAAATTAGTTCTATGTGTTAAAAATTATTACCTTGAATTTGAACTGATACTTGGGCTGTGATATTGTAGGTTTGGGGATAGATGTTTGGCAGGGAAAATTAGGTAATTTAAATGTGTTGTTTGCCTGGTGTTTGGAGGAGGGACATTAGCTGCAATTAACTTGTCTTTAAACAGGAATTACTGTGGCTTTCATTGTTCACTTGGGAGCTTAAGCAACAGCTTGGTAGAAAAAGAGGCCAGGAGTTATATTTTGTTTTAAACTGAAATATTTGAATAGTTGTAAGTGAAATTAGTTCTATGTGTTAAAATTATTACCTTGAATTTGAACTGATACTTGGGCTGTGATATTGTAGGTTTGGGGCTAGATGTTTGTGAGGGAAAATTAGAAGGTATTTAAATGTGTTGTTTGCCTGGTGTTTGGAGGAGGGGACATTAGCTGCAATTAACTTGTCTTTAAACAGGAATTACTGTGGCTTTCATTGTTCACTTGGGAGCTTAAGCAACAGGTTGGTAGAAAAGAGGCCAGGAGTTATATTTTGTTTTAAACTGAAATATTTGAATAGTTGTAAGTGAAATTAGTTCTATGTGTTAAAAATTATTACCTTGAATTTGAACTGATACTTGGGCTGTGATATTGTAGGTTTGGGGATAGATGTTTGGCAGGGAAAATTAGAAGGTAATTTAAATGTGTTGTTTGCCTGGTGTTTGGAGGAGGGGACATTAGCTGCAATTAACTTGTCTTTAAACAGGAATTACTGTGGCTTTCATTGTTCACTTGGGAGCTTAAGCAACAGGTTGGTAGAAAAGAGGCCAGGAGTTATATTTTGTTTTAAACTGAAATATTTGAATAGTTGTAAGTGAAATTAGTTCTATGTGTTAAAAATTATTACCTTGAATTTGAACTGATACTTGGCTGTGATATTGTAGGTTTGGGGCTAGATGTTTGGGGAAAATTAGAAGGTAATTTAAATGTGTTGTTTGCCTGGTGTTTGGAGGAGGGGACATTAGCTGCAATTAACTTGTCTTTAAACAGGAATTACTGTGGCTTTCATTGTTCACTTGGGAGCTTAAGCAACAGGTTGGTAGAAAAGAGGCCAGGAGTTATATTTTGTTTTAAACTGAAATATTTGAATAGTTGTAAGTGAAATTAGTTCTATGTGTTAAAAATTATTACCTTGAATTTGAACTGATACTTGGGCTGTGATATTGTAGGTTTGGGGCTAGATGTTTGGCAGGGAAAATTAGAAGGTAATTTAAATGTGTTGTTTGCCTGGTGTTTGGAGGAGGGGACATTAGCTGCAATTAACTTGTCTTTAAACAGGAATTACTGTGGCTTTCATTGTTCACTTGGGAGCTTAAGCAACAGGTTGGTAGAAAAGAGGCTAGGAGTTATATTTTGTTTTAAACTGAAATATTTGAATAGTTGTAAGTGAAATTAGTTCTATGTGTTAAAAATTATTACCTTGAATTTGAACTGATACTTGGGCTGTGATATTGTAGGTTTGGGGCTAGATGTTTGGCAGGAAAATTAGAAGGTAATTTAAATGTGTTGTTTGCCTGGTGTTTGGAGGAGGGACATTAGCTGCAATTAACTTGTCTTTAAACAGGAATTACTGTGGCTTCTATTGTTCACTTGGGAGCTTAAGCAACAGGTTGGTAGAAAAGAGGCCAGGAGTTATATTTTGTTTTAAACTGAAATATTTGAATAGTTGTAAGTGAAATTAGTTCTATGTGTTAAAAATTATTACCTTGAATTTGAACTGATACTTGGGCTGTGATATTGTAGGTTTGGGGATAGATGTTTGGCAGGAAAATTAGAAGGTAATTTAAATGTGTTGTTTGCCTGGTGTTTGGAGGAGGGGACATTAGCTGCAATTAACTTGTCTTTAAACAGGAATTACTGTGGCTTTCATTGTTCACTTGGGAGCTTAAGCAACAGGTTGGTAGAAAAGAGGCCAGGAGTTATATTTTGTTTTAAACTGAAATATTTGAATAGTTGTAAGTGAAATTAGTTCTATGTGTTAAAAATTATTACCTTGAATTTGAACTGATACTTGGGCTGTGATATTGTAGGTTTGGGGATAGATGTTTGGCAGGGAAATTAGAAGGTAATTTAAATGTGTTGTTTGCCTGGTGTTTGGAGGAGGGACATTAGCAGCAATTAACTTGTCTTTAAACAGGAATTACTGTGGCTTTATTGTTCACTTGGGAGCTTAAGCAACAGGTTGGTAGAAAAGAGGCCAGGAGTTATATTTTGTTTTAAACTGAAATATTTGAATAGTTGTAAGTGAAATTAGTTCTATGTGTTAAAAATTGTTACCTTGAATTTGAACTGATACTTGGGCTGTGATATTGTAGGTTTGGGGCTAGATGTTTGGCAGGGAAAATTAGAAGGTAATTTAAATGTGTTGTTTGCCTGATGTTTGGAGGAGGGGACATTAGCTGCAATTAACTTGTCTTTAAACAGGAATTACTGTGGCTTTCATTGTTCACTTGGGAGCTTAAGCAACAGGTTGGTAGAAAAGAGGCCAGGAGTTATATTTTGTTTTAAACTGAAATATTTGAATAGTTGTAAGTGAAATTAGTTCTATGTGTTAAAATTATTACCTTGAATTTGAACTGATACTTGGGCTGTGATATTGTAGGTTTGGGGATAGATGTTTGGCAGGGAAAATTAGAGTAATTTAAATGTGTTGTTTGCCTGGTGTTTGGAGGAGGGACATTAGCTGCAATTAACTTGTCTTTAAACAGGAATTACTGTGGCTTTCATTGTTCACTTGGGAGCTTAAGCAACAGGTTGGTAGAAAAGAGGCCAGGAGTTATATTTTGTTTTAAACTGAAATATTTGAATAGTTGTAAGTGAAATTAGTTCTATGTGTTAAAAATTATTACCTTGAATTTGAACTGATACTTGGGCTGTGATATTGTAGGTTTGGGGCTAGATGTTTGCAGGAAAATTAGAAGGTAATTTAAATGTGTTGTTTGCCTGGTGTTTGGAGGAGGACATTAGCTGCAATTAACTTGTCTTTAAACAGGAATTACTGTGGCTTTCATTGTTCACTTGGGAGCTAAGCAACAGGTTGGTAGAAAAGAGGCCAGGAGTTATATTTTGTTTTAAACTGAAATATTTGAATAGTTGTAAGTGAAATTAGTTCTATGTGTTAAAAATTATTACCTTGAATTTGAACTGATACTTGGGCTGTGATATTGTAGGTTTGGGGATAGATGTTTGGCAGGGAAAATTAGAAGGTAATTTAAATGTGTTGTTTGCCTGGTGTTTGGAGGAGGGGACCTTAGCTGCAATTAACTTGTCTTTAAACAGGAATTACTGTGGCTTTCATTGTTCACTTGGGAGCTTAAGCAACAGGTTGGTAGAAAAGAGGCCAGGAGTTATATTTTGTTTTAAACTGAAATATTTGAATAGTTGTAAGTGAAATTAGTTCTATGTGTTAAAAATTATTACCTTGAATTTGAACTGATACTTGGGCTGTGATATTGTAGGTTTGGGGATAGATGTTTGGCAGGGAAAATTAGAAGGTAATTTAAATGTGGTGTTTGCCTGGTGTTTGGAGGAGGGGACATTAGCTGCAATTAACTTGTCTTTAAACAGGAATTACTGTGGCTTTCATTGTTCACTTGGAGCTTAAGCAACAGGTTGGTAGAAAAGAGGCCAGGAGTTATATTTTGTTTTAAACTGAAATATTTGAATAGTTGTAAGTGAAATTAGTTCTATGTGTTAAAATTATTACCTTGAATTTGAACTGATACTTGGGCTGTGATATTGTAGGTTTGGGATAGATGTTTGGCAGGAAAATTAGAAGGTAATTTAAATGTGTTGTTTGCCTGGTGTTTGGAGGAGGGACATTAGCTGCAATTAACTTGTCTTTAAACAGGAATTACTGTGGCTTTCATTGTTCACTTGGGAGCTTAAGCAACAGGTTGGTAGAAAAGAGCCAGGAGTTATATTTTGTTTTAAACTGAAATATTTGAATAGTTGTAAGTGAAATTAGTTCTATGTGTTAAAAATTATTACCTTGAATTTGAACTGATACTTGGGCTGTGATATTGTAGGTTTGGGGATAGATGTTTGGCAGGAAAATTAGAAGGTAATTTAAATGTGTTGTTTGCCTGGTGTTTGGAGGAGGGACATTAGCTGCAATTAACTTGTCTTTAAACAGGAATTACTGTGGCTTTCATTGTTCACTTGGGAGCTTAAGCAACAGGTTGGTAGAAAAGAGCCAGGAGTTATATTTTGTTTTAAACTGAAATATTTGAATAGTTGTAAGTGAAATTAGTTCTATGTGTTAAAAATTATTACCTTGAATTTGAACTGATACTTGGCTGTGATATTGTAGGTTTGGGGCTAGATGTTTGGCAGGAAAATTAGAAGGTAATTTAAATGTGTTGTTTGCCTGGTGTTTGGAGGAGGGACATTAGCTGCAATTAACTTGTCTTTAAACAGGAATTACTGTGGCTTTCATTGTTCACTTGGGAGCTTAAGCAACAGGTTGGTAGAAAAGAGGCCAGGAGTTATATTTTGTTTTAAACTGAAATATTTGAATAGTTGTAAGTGAAATTAGTTCTATGTGTTAAAATTATTACCTTGAATTTGAACTGATACTTGGGCTGTGATATTGTAGGTTTGGGATAGATGTTTGGCAGGGAAAATTAGAAGGTAATTTAAATGTGTTGTTTGCCTGGTGTTTGGAGGAGGGACATTAGCTGCAATTAACTTGTCTTTAAACAGGAATTACTGTGGCTTTCATTGTTCACTTGGGAGCTTAAGCAACAGGTTGGTAGAAAAGAGGCCAGGAGTTATATTTTGTTTTAAACTGAAATATTTGAATAGTTGTAAGTGAAATTAGTTCTATGTGTTAAAATTATTACCTTGAATTTGAACTGATACTTGGCTGTGATATTGTAGGTTTGGGGATAGATGTTTGGCAGGAAAATTAGAAGGTAATTTAAATGTGTTGTTTGCCTGGTGTTTGGAGGAGGGACATTAGCTGCAATTAACTTGTCTTTAAACTGGAATTACTGTGGCTTTCATTGTTCACTTGGGAGCTTAAGCAACAGGTTGGTAGAAAAGAGGCCAGGAGTTATATTTTGTTTTAAACTGAAATATTTGAATAGTTGTAAGTGAAATTAGTTCTATGTGTTAAAATTATTACCTTGAATTTGAACTGATACTTGGCTGTGATATTGTAGGTTTGGGGATAGATGTTTGGCAGGGAAAATTAGAAGGTAATTTAAATGTGTTGTTTGCCTGGTGTTTGGAGGAGGGGACATTAGCTGCAATTAACTTGTCTTTAAACAGGAATTACTGTGGCTTTCATTGTTCACTTGGGAGCTTAAGCAACAGGTTGGTAGAAAAGAGGCCAGGAGTTATATTTTGTTTTAAACTGAAATATTTGAATAGTTGTAAGTGAAATTAGTTCTATGTGTTACAAATTATTACCTTGAATTTGAACTGATACTTGGGCTGTGATATTGTAGGTTTGGGGATAGATGTTTGGCAGGGAAAATTAGAAGGTAATTTAAATGTGTTGTTTGCCTGGTGTTTGGAGGAGGGGACATTAGCTGCAATTAACTTGTCTTTAAACAGGAATTACTGTGGCTTTCATTGTTCACTTGGGAGCTTAACAACAGGTTGGTAGAAAAGAGGCCAGGAGTTATATTTTGTTTTAAACTGAAATATTTGAATAGTTGTAAGTGAAATTAGTTCTATGTGTTAAAAATTATTACCTTGAATTTGAACTGATACTTGGGCTGTGATATTGTAGGTTTGGGATAGATGTTTGGCAGGGAAAATTAGAAGGTAATTTAAATGTGTTGTTTGCCTGGTGTTTGGAGGAGGGACATTAGCTGCAATTAACTTGTCTTTAAACAGGAATTACTGTGGCTTTCATTGTTCACTTGGGAGCTTAAGCAACAGGTTGGTAGAAAAGAGGCCAGGAGTTATATTTTGTTTTAAACTGAAATATTTGAATAGTTGTAAGTGAAATTAGTTCTATGTGTTAAAATTATTACCTTGAATTTGAACTGATACTTGGGCTGTGATATTGTAGGTTTAGGGATAGATGTTTGGCAGGGAAAATTAGAAGGTAATTTAAATGTGTTGTTTGCCTGGTGTTTGGAGGAGGGGACATTAGCTGCAATTAACTTGTCTTTAAACAGGAATTACTGTGGCTTTCATTGTTCACTTGGGAGCTTAAGCAGCAGGTTGGTAGAAAAGAGGCCAGGAGTTATATTTTGTTTTAAACTGAAATATTTGAATAGTTGTAAGTGAAATTAGTTCTATGTGTTAAAAATTATTACCTTGAATTTGAACTGATACTTGGGCTGTGATATTGTAGGTTTGGGGATAGATGTTTGCAGGAAAATTAGAAGGTAATTTAAATGTGTTGTTTGCCTGGTGTTTGGAGGAGGGACATTAGCTGCAATTAACTTGTCTTTAAACAGGAATTACTGTGGCTTTCATTGTTCACTTGGGAGCTTAAGCAACAGGTTGGTAGAAAAGAGCCAGGAGTTATATTTGTTTTAAACTGAAATATTTGAATAGTTGTAAGTGAAATTAGTTCTATGTGTTAAAATTATTACCTTGAATTTGAACTGATACTTGGGCTGTGATATTGTAGGTTTGGGGCTAGATGTTTGGCAGGAAAATTAGAAGGTAATTTAAATGTGTTGTTTGCCTGGTGTTTGGAGGAGGGACATTAGCTGCAATTAACTTGTCTTTAAACAGGAATTACTGTGGCTTTATTGTTCACTTGGGAGCTTAAGCAACAGGTTGGTAGAAAAGAGGCCAGGAGTTATATTTTGTTTTAAACTGAAATATTTGAATAGTTGTAAGTGAAATTAGTTCTATGTGTTAAAAATTATTACCTTGAATTTGAACTGATACTTGGGCTGTGATATTGTAGGTTTGGGGATAGATGTTTGGCAGGGAAAATTAGAAGGTAATTTAAATGTGTTGTTTGCCTGGTGTTTGGAGGAGGGGACATTAGCTGCAATTAACTTGTCTTTAAACTGGAATTACTGTGGCTTTCATTGTTCACTTGGGAGGTTAAGCAACAGGTTGGTAGAAAAGAGGCCAGGAGTTATATTTTGTTTTAAACTGAAATATTTGAATAGTTGTAAGTGAAATTAGTTCTATGTGTTAAAAATTATTACCTTGAATTTGAACTGATACTTGGGCTGTGATATTGTAGGTTTGGGGATAGATGTTTGGCGGGAAAATTAGAAGGTAATTTAAATGTGTTGTTTGCCTGGTGTTTGGAGGAGGACATTAGCTGCAATTAACTTGTCTTTAAACAGGAATTACTGTGGCTTTCATTGTTCACTTGGGAGCTTAAGCAACAGGTTGGTAGAAAAGAGGCCAGGAGTTATATTTTGTTTTAAACTGAAATATTTGAATAGTTGTAAGTGAAATTAGTTCTATGTGTTAAAATTATTACCTTGAATTTGAACTGATACTTGGGCTGTGATATTGTAGGTTTGGGGATAGATGTTTGGCAGGAAAAATTAGAAGGTAATTTAAATGTGTTGTTTGCCTGGTGTTTGGAGGAGGGACATTAGCTGCAATTAACTTGTCTTTAAACAGGAATTACTGTGGCTTTCATTGTTCACTTGGGAGCTTAACAACAGGTTGGTAGAAAAGAGGCCAGGAGTTATATTTTGTTTTAAACTGAAATATTTGAATAGTTGTAAGTGAAATTAGTTCTATGTGTTAAACATTATTACCTTGAATTTGAACTGATACTTGGGCTGTGATATTGTAGGTTTGGGATAGATGTTTGGCAGGGAAAATTAGAAGGTAATTTAAATGTGTTGTTTGCCTGGTGTTTGGAGGAGGGACATTAGCTGCAATTAACTTGTCTTTAAACAGGAATTACTGTGGCTTTCATTGCTCACTTGGGAGCTTAACAACAGGTTGGTAGAAAAGAGGCCAGGAGTTATATTTTGTTTTAAACTGAAATATTTGAATAGTTGTAAGTGAAATTAGTTCTATGTGTTAAAAATTATTACCTTGAATTTGAACTGATACTTGGGCTGTGATATTGTAGGTTTGGGCTAGATGTTTGGCAGGAAAATTAGAAGGTAATTTAAATGTTTGTTTGCTTGGTGTTTGGAGGAGGGACATTAGCTGCAATTAACTTGTCTTTAAACAGGAATTACTGTGGCTTTCATTGTTCACTTGGGAGCTTAAGCAACAGGTTGGTAGAAAAGAGGCCAGGAGTTATATTTTGTTTTAAACTGAAATATTTGAATAGTTGTAAGTGAAATTAGTTCTATGTGTTAAAATTATTACCTTGAATTTGAACTGATACTTGGCTGTGATATTGTAGGTTTGGGGATAGATGTTTGGAGGAAAATTAGAAGGTAATTTAAATGTGTTGTTTGCCTGGTGTTTGGAGGAGGGGACATTAGCTGCAATTAACTTGTCTTTAAACAGGAATTACTGTGGCTTTCATTGTTCACTTGGGAGCTTAAGCAACAGGTTGGTAGAAAAGAGGCCAGGAGTTATATTTTGTTTTAAACTGAAATATTTGAATAGTTGTAAGTGAAATTAGTTCTATGTGTTAAAAATTATTACCTTGAATTTGAACTGATATTTGGGCTGTGATATTGTAGGTTTGGGGATAGATGTTTGGCAGGGAAAAATTAGAAGGTAATTTAAATGTTGTTTGTCTGGTGTTTGGAGGAGGGACATTAGCTGCAATTAACTTGTCTTTAAACAGGAATTACTGTGGCTTTCATTGTTCACTTGGGAGCTTAAGCAACAGGTTGGTAGAAAAGAGGCCAGGAGTTATTTTGTTTTAAACTGAAATATTTGAATAGTTGTAAGTGAAATTAGTTCTATGTGTTAAAATTATTACCTTGAATTTGAACTGATACTTGGGCTGTGATATTGTAGGTTTGGGGATAGATGTTTGGCAGGAAAATTAGAAGGTAATTTAAATGTGTTGTTTGCCTGGTGTTTGAGGAGGGACATTAGCTGCAATTAACTTGTTCTAAACAGGAATTACTGTGGCTTCATTGTTCACTTGGGAGCTTAAGCAACAGGTTGGTGAAAAGAGGCCAGAGTTATATTTTGTTTTAAACTGAAATATTTGAATAGTTGTAAGTGAAATTAGTTCTATGTGTTACAAATTATTACCTTGAATTTGAACTGATACTTGGGCTGTGATATTGTAGGTTTGGGGATAGATGTTTGGCAGGAAAATTAGAAGGTAATTTAAATGTGTTGTTTGCCTGGTGTTTGGAGGAGGGACATTAGCTGCAATTAACTTGTCTTTAAACAGGAATTACTGTGGCTCATTGTTCACTTGGGAGCTTAAGAGCAGGTTGGTAGAAAAGAGGCCAGGAGTTATATTTTGTTTTAAACTGAAATATTTGAATAGTTGTAAGTGAAATTAGTTCTATGTGTTAAAAATTATTACCTTGAATTTGAACTGATACTTAACTAGATATTGTAGGTTTGGGATAGATGTTTGGCAGGGAAAATTAGAAGGTAATTTAAATGTGTTGTTTGCCTGGTGTTTGGAGGAGGGGACATTAGCTGCAATTAACTTGTCTTTAAACAGGAATAACTGTGGCTTTCATTGTTCACTTGGGAGCTTAAGCAACAGGTTGGTAGAAAAGAGGCCAGGAGTTATATTTTGTTTTAAACTGAAATATTTGAATAGTTGTAAGTGAAATTAGTTCTATGTGTTAAAAATTATTACCTTGAATTTGAACTGATACTAGGCTGTGATATTGTAGGTTTGGGGATAGATGTTTGGCAGGAAAATTAGAAGGTAATTTAAATGTGTTGTTTGCCTGGTGTTTGGAGGAGGGACATTAGCTGCAATTAACTTGTCTTTAAACAGGAATTACTGTGGCTTATTGTTCACTTGGGAGCTTAAGCAACAGGTTGGTAGAAAAGAGGCCAGGAGTTATATTTTGTTTTAAACTGAAATATTTGAATAGTTGTAAGTGAAATTAGTTCTATGTGTTAAAAATTATTACCTTGAATTTGAACTGATACTTGGGCTGTGATATTGTAGGTTTGGGGATAGATGTTTGGTGGGAAAATTAGAAGCTAATTTAAATGTGTTGTTTGCCTGGTGTTTGGAGGAGGGACATTAGCTGCAATTAACTTGTCTTTAAACTGGAATTACTGTGGCTTTCATTGTTCACTTGGGAGCTTAAGCAACAGGTTGGTAGAAAAGAGGCCAGGAGTTATATTTTGTTTTAAACTGAAATATTTGAATAGTTGTAAGTGAAATTAGTTCTATGTGTTAAAAATTATTACCTTGAATTTGAACTGATACTTGGGCTGTGATATTGTAGGTTTGGGGATAGATGTTTGGCAGGGAAAATTAGAAGGTAATTTAAATGTGTTGTTTGCCTGGTGTTTGGAGAGGGACATTAGCTGCAATTAACTTGTCTTTAAACAGGAATTACTGTGGCTTTCTATTGTTCACTTGGGAGCTTAAGCAACAGGTTGGTAGAAAAGAGGCCAGGAGTTATATTTGTTTTAAACTGAAATATTTGAATAGTTGTAAGTGAAATTAGTTCTATGTGTTAAAATTATTACCTTGAATTTGAACTGATACTTGGGCTGTGATATTGTAGGTTTGGGGATAGATGTTTGCAGGAAATTAGAAGGTAATTTAAATGTGTTGTTTGCCTGGTGTTTGGAGGAGGGACATTAGCTGCAATTAACTTGTCTTTAAACAGGAATTACTGTGGCTTTCATTGTTCACTTGGGAGCTTAAGCAACAGATTGGTAGAAAGAGGCCAGGAGTTATATTTTGTTTTAAACTGAAATATTTGAATAGTTGTAAGTGAAATTAGTTCTATGTGTTACAAATTATTACCTGAATTTGAACTGATACTTGGGCTGTGATATTGTAGGTTTGGGGATAGATGTTTGGCAGGGAAAATTAGAAGGTAATTTAAATGTGTTGTTTGCCTGGTGTTTGGAGGAGGGACATTAGCTGCAATTAACTTGTCTTTAAACAGGAATTACTGTGCTTTTCATTGTTCACTTGGGAGCTTAAGCAACAGGTTGGTAGAAAGAGGCCAGGAGTTATATTTGTTTTAAACTGAAATATTTGAATAGTTGTAAGTGAAATTAGTTCTATGTTAAAATTATTACCTTGAATTTGAACTGATACTTGGGCTGTGATATTGTAGGTTTGGGGATAGATGTTTGGCAGGAAAATTAGAAGGTAATTTAAATGTGTTGTTTGCCTGGTGTTTGGAGGAGGGACATTAGCTGCAATTAACTTGTCTTTAAACAGGAATTACTGTGGCTTTCATTGTTCACTTGGGAGCTTAAGCAACAGGTTGGTAGAAAAGAGGCCAGGAGTTATATTTTGTTTTAAACTGAAATATTTGAATAGTTGTAAGTGAAATTAGTTCTATGTGTTACAAATTATTACCTTGAATTTGAACTGATACTTGGGCTGTGATATTGTAGGTTTGGGGATAGATGTTTGGCAGGGAAAATTAGAAGGTAATTTAAATGTGTTGTTTGCCTGGTGTGTGGAGGGACAGCTACAGAATTAACTTGTCTTTAAACAGGAATTACTGTGGCTTTATTGTTCACTTGGGAGCTTAAACAGGTTGGTAGAAAAGAGGCCAGGAGTTATATTTTGTTTTAAACTGAAATATTTGAATAGTTGTAAGTGAAATTAGTTCTATGTGTTAAAATTATTACCTTGAATTTGAACTGATACTTGGGCTGTGATATTGTAGGTTTGGGGATAGATGTTTGGCAGGGAAAATTAGAAGGTAATTTAAATGTGTTGTTTGCCTGGTGTTTGGAGGAGGGGACATTAGCTGCAATTAACTTGTCTTTAAACAGGAATTACTGTGGCTTTCATTGTTCACTTGGGAGCTTAAGCAACAGATTGGTAGAAAAGAGGCCAGGAGTTATATTTTGTTTTAAACTGAAATATTTGAATAGTTGTAAGTGAAATTAGTTCTATGTGTTACAAATTATTACCTTGAATTTGAACTGATACTTGGGCTGTGATATTGTAGGTTTGGGGATAGATGTTTGGCAGGAAAATTAGAAGGTAATTTAAATGTGTTGTTTGCCTGGTGTTTGGGGAGGGACATTAGCTGCAATTAACTTGTCTTTAAACAGGAATTACTGTAGCTTTCATTGTTCACTTGGGAGCTTACAACAGGTTGGTAGAAAAGAGGCCAGGAGTTATATTTTGTTTTAAACTGAAATATTTGAATAGTTGTAAGTGAAATTAGTTCTATGTGTTAAAATTATTACCTTGAATTTGAACTGATACTTGGGCTGTGATATTGTAGGTTTGGGATAGATGTTTGGCAGGAAAATTAGAAGGTTAATTTAAATGTGTTGTTTGCCTGGTGTTTGGAGGAGGGACATTAGCTGCAATTAACTTGTCTTTAAACAGGAATTACTGTGGCTTTCATTGTTCACTTGGGAGCTTACAACAGGTTGGTAGAAAAGAGGCCAGGAGTTATATTTTGTTTTAAACTGAAATATTTGAATAGTTGTAAGTGAAATTAGTTCTATAAAGTTACAAATTATTACCTTGAATTTGAACTGATACTTGGGCTGTGATATTGTAGGTTTGGGGATAGATGTTTGGCAGGAAAATTAGAAGGTAATTTAAATGTGTTGTTTGCCTGGTGTTTGGAGGAGGGACATTAGCTGCAATTAACTTGTCTTTAAACAGGAATTACTGTGCTTTCATTGTTCACTTGGGAGCTTAAGCAACAGGTTGGTAGAAAAGAGGCCAGGAGTTATATTTTGTTTTAAACTGAAATATTTGAATAGTTGTAAGGAAATTAGTTCTATGTGTTAAAATTATTACCTTGAATTTGAACTGATACTTGGGCTGTGATATTGTAGGTTTGGGATAGATGTTTGGCAGGGAAAATTAGAAGGTAATTTAAATGTGTTGTTTGCCTGGTGTTTGGAGGAGGACATTAGCTGCAATTAACTTGTCTTTAAACAGGAATTACTGTGGTTTCATTGTTCACTTGGGAGCTTAAGCAACAGGTTGGTAGAAAGAGGCCAGGAGTTATATTTGTTTTAAACTGAAATATTTGAATAGTTGTAAGTGAAATTAGTTCTATGTGTTAAAATTATTACCTTGAATTTGAACTGATACTTGGGCTGTGATATTGTAGGTTTGGGATAGATGTTTGGCAGGAAAATTAGAAGGTAATTTAAATGTGTTGTTTGCCTGGTGTTTGGAGGAGGGACATTAGCTGCAATTAACTTGTCTTTAAACAGGAATTACTGTGGCTTTCATTGTTCACTTGGGAGCTTAAGCAGCAGGTTGGTAGAAAAGAGGCCAGAGTTATATTTTGTTTTAAACTGAAATATTTGAATAGTTGTAAGTGAAATTAGTTCTATGTGTTAAAATTATTACCTTGACTTTGAACTGATACTTGGGCTGTGATATTGTAGGTTTGGGGATAGATGTTTGGCAGGGAAAATTAGAAGGTAATTTAAATGTGTTGTTTGCCTGGTGTTTGGAGGAGGGGACATTAGCTGCAATTAACTTGTCTTTAAACAGGAATTACTGTGGCTTTCATTGTTCACTTGGAGCTTAAGCAACAGGTTGGTAGAAAAGAGGCCAGGAGTTATATTTTGTTTTAAACTGAAATATTTGAATAGTTGTAAGTGAAATTAGTTCTATGTGTTAAAAATTATTACCTTGAATTTGAACTGATACTTGGGCTGTGATATTGTAGGTTTGGGGATAGATGTTTGGCAGGGAAAATTAGAAGGTAATTTAAATGTGTTGTTTGCCTGGTGTTTGGAGGAGGGGACATTAGCTGCAATTAACTTGTCTTTTAACAGGAATTACTGTGGCTTTCATTGTTCACTTGGGAGCTTAAGCAACAGGTTGGTAGAAAAGAGGCCAGGAGTTATATTTTGTTTTAAACTGAAATATTTGAATAGTTGTAAGTGAAATTAGTTCTATGTGTTAAAAATTATTACCTTGAATTTGAACTGATACTTGGGCTGTGATATTGTAGGTTTGGGGATAGATGTTTGGCAGGAAAATTAGAAGGTAATTTAAATGTGTTGTTTGCCTGGTGTTTGGAGAGGGACATTAGCTGCAATTAACTTGTCTTTAAACTGGAATTACTGTGGCTTTCATTGTTCACTTGGGGAGCTTAGCAACAGGTTGGTAGAAAAAGAGGCCAGGAGTTATATTTTGTTTTAAACTGAAATATTTGAATAGTTGTAAGTGAAATTAGTTCTATGTGTTAAAAATTATTACCTTGAATTTGAACTGATACTTGGGCTGTGATATTGTAGGTTTGGGATAGATGTTTGGCAGGAAAATTAGAAGGTAATTTAAATGTGTTGTTTGGCCTGGTGTTTGGAGGAGGGACATTAGCTGCAATTAACTTGTCTTTAAACAGGAATTACTGTGGCTTTTATTGTTCACTTGGGAGCTTAAGAACAGGTTGGTAGAAAAGAGGCCAGAGTTATATTTTGTTTTAAACTGAAATATTTGAATAGTTGTAAGTGAAATTAGTTCTATGTGTTAAAAATTATTACCTTGAATTTGAACTGATACTTGGGCTGTGATATTGTAGGTTTGGGGATAGATGTTTGGCAGGGAAAATTAGAAGGTAATTTAAATGTGTTGTTTGCCTGGTGTTTGGAGGAGGGGACATTAGCTGCAATTAACTTGTCTTTAAACAGGAATTACTGTGGCTTTCATTGTTCACTTGGGAGCTTAAGCAACAGGTTGGTAGAAAAGAGGCCAGGAGTTATATTTTGTTTTATACTGAAATATTTGAATAGTTGTAAGTGAAATTAGTTCTATGTGTTACAAATTATTACCTTGAATTTGAACTGATACTTGGGCTGTGATATTGTAGGTTTGGGGATAGATGTTTGGCAGGAAAATTAGAGTGTAATTTAAATGTGTTGTTTGCCTGGTGTTTGGAGGAGCATTAGCTGCTATTAACTTGTCTTTAAACAGGAATTACTGTGGCTTTCATTGTTCACTTGGGAGCTTAAGCAACAGGTTGGTAGAAAAGAGGCCAGGAGTTATATTTTGTTTTAAACTGAAATATTTGAATAGTTGTAAGTGAAATTAGTTCTATGTGTTAAAATTATTACCTTGAATTTGAACTGATACTTGGGCTGTGATATTTGTAGGTTTGGGGATAGATGTTTGGCAGGAAAATTAGAAGGTAATTTAAATGTGTTGTTTGCCTGGTGTTTGGAGGAGGGACATTAGCTGCAATTAACTTGTCTTTAAACAGGAATTACTGTGGCTTTCATTGTTCACTTGGGAGCTTAAGCAACAGGTTGGTAGAAAAGAGGCCAGGAGTTATATTTTGTTTTAAACTGAAATATTTGAATAGTTGTAAGTGAAATTAGTTCTATGTGTTACAAATTATTACCTTGAATTTGAACTGATACTTGGGCTGTGATATTGTAGGTTTGGGGATAGATGTTTGGCAGGGAAAATTAGAAGGTAATTTAAATGTGTTGTTTGCCTGGTGTTTGGAGGAGGGGACATTAGCTGCAATTAACTTGTCTTTAAACAGGAATTACTGTGCTTTATTGTTCACTTGGAGCTTAAGCAACAGGTTGGTAGAAAAGAGGCCAGGAGTTATATTTTGTTTTAAACTGAAATATTTGAATAGTTGTAAGTGAAATTAGTTCTATGTGTTAAAATTATTACCTTGAATTTGAACTGATACTTGGGCTGTGATATTGTAGGTTTGGGGATAGATGTTTGGCAGGGAAAATTAGAAGGTAATTTAAATGTGTTGTTTGCCTGGTGTTTGGAGGAGGGACATTAGCTGCAATTAACTTGTCTTTAAACAGGAATTACTGTGGCTTTCATTGTTCACTTGGGAGCTTAAGCAACAGGTTGGTAGAAAGAGCCAGGAGTTATATTTTTGTTTTAAACTGAAATATTTGAATAGTTGTAAGTGAAATTAGTTCTATGTGTTAAAAATTATTACCTTGAATTTGAACTGATACTTGGGCTGTGATATTGTAGGTTTGGGGCTAGATGTTTGCAGGGAAAATTAGAAGGTAATTTAAATGTGTTGTTTGCCTGGTGTTTGGAGGAGGGACATTAGCTGCAATTAACTTGTCTTTAAACAGGAATTACTGTGGCTTTCATTGTTCACTTGGGAGCTTAACAACAGGTTGTAGAAAAGAGGCCAGGAGTTATATTTTGTTTTAAACTGAAATATTTGAATAGTTGTAAGTGAAATTAGTTCTATGTGTTAAAATTATTACCTTGAATTTGAACTGATATGGGCTTGATATTGTAGGTTTGGGGATAGATGTTTGCAGGAAAATTAGAATGTAATTTAAATAAGTTGTTTGCCTGGTGTTTGGAGGAGGGACATTAGCTGCAATTAACTTGTCTTTAAACAGGAATTACTGTGGCTTTATTGTTCACTTGGGAGCTTAAGCAACAGGTTGGTAGAAAAGAGGCCAGGAGTTATATTTTGTTTTAAACTGAAATATTTGAATAGTTGTAGTGAAATTAGTTCTATGTGTTAAAATTATTACCTTGAATTTGAACTGATACTTGGGCTGTGATATTGTAGGTTTGGGGCTAGATGTTTGGCAGGGAAAATTAGAAGGTAATTTAAATGTGTTGTTTGCCTGGTGTTTGGAGGAGGGGACATTAGCTGCAATTAACTTGTCTTTAAACAGGAATTACTGTGGCTTTCATTGTTCACTTGGGAGCTTAAGCAACAGGTTGGTAGAAAAGAGGCCAGGAGTTATATTTTGTTTTAAACTGAAATATTTGAATAGTTGTAAGTGAAATTAGTTCTATGTGTTAAAAATTATTACCTTGAATTTGAACTGATACTTGGGCTGTGATATTGTAGGTTTGGGGATCATGTTTGGCAGGGAAAATTAGGAAGGTAATTTAAATGTGTTGTTTGCCTGATGTTTTGAGGAGGGACATTAGCTGCAATTAACTTGTCTTTAAACAGGAATTACTGCGGCTTTCATTGTTCACTTGGGAGCTTAAGCAACAGGTTGGTAGAAAAGAGGCCAGGAGTTATATTTTGTTTTAAACTGAAATATTTGAATAGTTGTAAGTGAAATTAGTTCTATGTGTTAAAAATTATTACCTTGAATTTGAACTGATACTTGGGCTGTGATATTGTAGGTTTGGGGATAGATGTTTGCAGGGAAAATTAGAAGGTAATTTAAATGTGTTGTTTGCCTGGTGTTTGGAGGAGGGACATTAGCTGCAATTAACTTGTCTTTAAACAGGAATTACTGTGGCTTATTGTTCACTTGGGAGCTTAAGACAACAGGTTGGTAGAAAAGAGGCCAGGAGTTATATTTTGTTTTAAACTGAAATATTTGAATAGTTGTAAGTGAAATTAGTTCTATGTGTTAAAAATTATTACCTTGAATTTGAACTGATACTTGGGCTGTGATATTGTAGGTTTGGGGATAGATGTTTGGCAGGGAAAATTAGAAGGTAATTTAAATGTGTTGTTTGCCTGGTGTTTGGAGGAGGGGACATTAGCTGCAATTAACTTGTCTTTAAACAGGAATTACTGTGGCTTTCATTGTTCACTTGGGAGCTTAAGCAACAGGTTGGTAGAAAGGAGGCCAGGAGTTATATTTTGTTTTAAACTGAAATATTTGAATAGTTGTAAGTGAAATTAGTTCTATGTGTTAAAAATTATTACCTTGAATTTGAACTGATACTTGGGCTGTGATATTGTAGGTTTGGGGATAGATGTTTGGCAGGGAAAATTAGAAGGTAATTTAAATGTGTTGTTTGCCTGGTGTGGAGGAGGGACATTAGCTGCAATTAACTTGTCTTTAAACAGGAATTACTGTGGCTTCATTGTTCACTTGGGAGCTTAAGCAACAGGTTGGTAGAAAAGAGGCCAGGAGTTATATTTTGTTTTAAACTGAAATATTTGAATAGTTGTAAGTGAAATTAGTTCTATGTGTTAAAATTATTACCTTGAATTTGAACTGATACTTGGGCTGTGATATTGTAGGTTTGGGGCTAGATGTTTGTCAGGAAAATTAGAAGGTAATTTAAATGTGTTGTTTGCCTGGTGTTTGGAGGAGGGACATTAGCTGCAATTAACTTGTCTTTAAACAGGAATTACTTGTGGCTTTCATTGTTCACTTGGGAGCTTAGCAACAGGTTGGTAGAAAGAGGCCAGGAGTTATATTTTGTTTTAAACTGAAATATTTGAATAGTTGTAAGTGAAATTAGTTCTATGTGTTAAAAATTATTACCTTGAATTTGAACTGATACTTGGGCTGTGATATTGTAGGTTTGGGGATAGATGTTTGGCAGGAAAATTAGAAGGTAATTTAAATGTGTTGTTTGCCTGGTGTTTGGAGGAGGGACATTAGCTGCAATTAACTTGTCTTTAAACAGGAATTACTGTGTTTTATTGTTCACTTGGGAGCTTAAGCAACAGGTTGTTAGAAAAGAGGCCAGGAGTTATATTTGTTTTAAACTGAAATATTTGAATAGTTGTAAGTGAAATTAGTTCTATGTGTTAAAAATTATTACCTTGAATTTGAACTGATACTTGGGCTGTGATATTGTAGGTTTGGGGATAGATGTTTGGTAGGAAAATTAGAAGGTAATTTAAATGTGTTGTTTGCCTGGTGTTTGGAGGAGGGACATTAGCTGCAATTAACTTGTCTTTAAACAGGAGTTACTGTGGCTTTCATTGTTCACTTGGGAGCTAAGCAACAGGTTGGTAGAAAAGAGGCCAGGAGTTATATTTTGTTTTAAACTGAAATATTTGAATAGTTGTAAGTGAAATTAGTTCTATGTGTTAAAATTATTACCTTGAATTTGAACTGATACTTGGGCTGTGATATTGTAGGTTTGGGGATAGATGTTTGGCAGGAAAATTAGAAGGTAATTTAAATGTGTTGTTTGCCTGGTGTTTGGAGGAGGACATTAGCTGCAATTAACTTGTCTTTAAACAGGAATTACTGTGGCTTTCATTGTTCACTTGGGAGCTTAAGCAACAGGTTGGTAGAAAAGAGGCCAGGAGTTATATTTTGTTTTAAACTGAAATATTTGAATAGTTGTAAGTGAAATTAGTTCTATGTGTTAAAATTATTACCTTGAATTTGAACTGATACTTGGGCTGTGATATTGTAGGTTTGGGGATAGATGTTTGGCAGGAAAATTAGAAGGTAATTTAAATGTGTTGTTTGCCTGGTGTTTGGTAAGAGCCTCCCACCCACCCTGTTTTGTAGGCTTTCAAATACTGAAAAGCCACTGGGGGTTGGGATTGAAGGGCTGAGTATTTCTGTTTGGGACTGAAATTTGAAGCAACAGGATTAGGCCTGTGACATCATACGGTACCTGGTGTCTGCTTACACACACTGTTAGTGGGACTGAGCACATACTGGACTGTATGTGTTGTGGAGACTTGGGAACTTGTTGGTGGGATTGAAATTGGGTTTGTAAATAACTACAGTCAGTATAGAGAGAAACTGTACTCAGGAAAGGGACTGAGAAAAGGGTGTGCTATTATAAACAGAGGGATAATCAGGGTGGCCATATTCCACCATGGCAGGCATCTTGGAAGGGTTGTAGGCTGCACAGGCTGTGGGATGGCAATAATTCTAAATTGGGCCTGGAGAGGGAGGCTGCCCACTCTGTAGACAGCTATCTTGTATCAGGAGTGAGGTATATTGGTTAAGGAGTAAGCTGTGGGAGCTGGGGGTTGTCAAGGATAAGGGGTGTGGATATGGGCAGCAGAAGGGTGGGGCTGAGGGAGGCTGGGGCAAGCTCTGAAATTACAGGACATTATGCTACAGCAAGCAGAAGGGGGATATTAGGGACAGAGGACCCTTAGATAGGGAAGTTGATGCTAAGGGAAAGCGTACAGGGTGAAAAATTTGAATTCAAGGAGACTGGAGGGGAAGAGTCAGGAGGGCTGTTAAAGTGGAAGCCTAAAACAGCAGACTGTGGGAAAGGAGTCCCAGGTGAACAGTGCAAGAGAGGAAGAAGAGGGTCAGTTTAGAGATGCAGTCAGGGAAACTCGGGTTACTTGATGGAGGCTGACATAGAGTGTCACAATAAATTTGAGATACTAAGCATCCTAGAGGGGAGAAGGGTTGGTGGAAATGAGAAACTTATACAGAGGCCGGGGAGGAGTCAGATACCCATAGGGCATCACAGACCAGCTATGGAAAGGATAGACATAGTCCCAGAGGAGAAGGGAAACATATATGTTAAGCAAATGGGGAGATGCAACATATTCCAGACATGAGGGAGGAGAGCATGATTGGAGAGAAACTGGGAGACAAGGAGGTGGGAGAGGAGCCCCCCTTCAGCAGGAAGGTCAGTACCAAGGATGGGGCCCTAGCTAAAGGGGACCCACAGAGAGCCTCTGGAGACAGGGGTACTATTACAACGGGGATGGGGGGTAGGGAAGGGAAACCATCAGGCCAGGATAAATGGTTCAGATAAGAGAGGGTTAAAGGGACACCTATTCAGAAGGGGTTTGAGTTAAGTGGGCAAAATAGCAGGGAGGCAGAAAGGGGAGGGTGACAAGGGGGTCTCTAATAAGGCAGGAAGACTCCCATGAAATTGCGATCATGAATAAAGTGGGGGAGGGGGCTGAGAGGCATAGTGGAGGTAACCATAAGGATGATGGCGGTGTTAAGGTTCTGTTACTGGTAGACTCGATGATTAAGGGTATCCATTGGGAGGGACAGGGGGATGGATGCCATAGCCAGGTGAAGGTAGTGAGTATCTCTGGGCTGACAGTGCACAGAGCAAAGTTCTTGGTGTGTGAAATGGTTAGGGATTGTGGAGGAAACGGATTTCTGGTGCATTTGGGAACTAATGATCTAGAGGAAATAGCATTATGGAAATCCAAGCAAGGTTCCAAGAACTTGCCAGAGTCTGTCAGGATAATGGATGCAACATTTCCTTTTCGGAGATATTGCCAGTACCAAAGGCCTCAGTGGAGAAAAAAATGAAGCTCACAGAGGTTAATAAATGGCTCAGGAAGTGGGGTGAAGAGAATGGGTTGGGGTGTTAGGAACTGGAATGGAGTTTGGGAGGATAAGGGACTATATGCCAAGGACAGGTTTCATCTTGCCCCATTAGGAAGGAAATCCTTAAACAGGGGATGGCTGACTACATACAAGAAAGGTGGGGTTTAAACTTGTAAGGGGAAGGGATAAGGAGGGGCTGACCAGAGCCCTCCTCCAGATGAGGAGTAGCCTCAAGCCCAAGGGGGGAGGGAACAGACTGGAGGTGGAGGTTTCAGGAGGAGCAGGGGAGGATGGAAGTATAAGGAATCTGGGTGGGGTTCAACAAAAGGATCAGGGATAAGGGTGGGGGTTAGTGTTAGTAAATGCCAGGAGCTTGAAACAAGTTGCCAGAGTTCCAGGCCATGCTGTTCGGGGTGGATGTGTGGCAGTCACGGAAACGGACAACAAAAACCATGACTGGGACCTAAATGTACGGGGTACACTATGCTTAGGAAGGATAGAAAGGAGGCAGAGGGGTGGAGTGGCTATGTTCATTAGAGATGACATAGAAATTGCTATGGTAGAAGAGGCAGAGGAAACGGGAGGCCTTATGGGTCACCTTACGATCCCCAGCAGGAGATAAGGTCAAGCTGGAGTAGCATATAGGCCCCGGGATGAGTGATGTTCTAGAGGATGGTTTGCTGGACAACATCATTGCCCAGTGTGGTCCAAAAGGGAAGGAGTGGTGTTGATGGGGGACCTTAATATGCCAGGTACAAACTGGGGAACCATGTCCTCTAAGGTGGCCAAGGAGCAGAGGCTGCTGGATGGCTTCCAGGATGTGTTCTAACACAGCATGTGATGGAGCCCACAAAGGAGGGCATGTCCTGGATGTGGTTCTGACAGATGGGGATCTGGTAAGGACATAGTTGTACAGGACCCCTGACTGGGAGTGACCACAATACTGTCTGGTTTCAAATAAGCATTGGGGAGTGGGGTGAGATCTAGGACACTGGCAGTGGACTTCAGGGGGCAGACTTTGTGGGCATGGGAAATATTCTCAAGGATCACTTGAAAGGATTACCTCAGCGACAAGTGTGGAAAGGATGGGAGGTCATAAAGCGGGGGACTTCATGAGGCAGTCAGGATCTGCGCTAAGTTGAAACGTAAGGAGCAAGGTCACATAAACCATGCTGGTGGTCCAGTGAGGTCCAGGTAGCAGTCAGAGAAAAGAAGGCGGCTTACAAAAAATATAAAACAACAAGAGGGGATAGGGATAAGGAAATGTACCAGCTTGCATCTAGAAAAGTCACCCGTATGGTGAGGGGAGCAAAGTCCAGTAAAGAGCAACGGCTGGCACAGGGGATACATGGAGGGGAAAAGGGGTTCTTCCGGTACATTGGGGAGCGGAGAAAAACTAAGGGCCATCTCAGCAGATTGAGATCAGAAGAAGGGTGGGTGGAAGAGGCGAGGACCAGGCAGAGGTATTTAACGAGTACTTTGCCTCTGTGTTCACTAGGAGGGGATGGGATATCTACAAAGCAAGGCACAAAGGGGATAGAAGGCAGGGAGGGATCAGGGAGCAACAGAAATGGAGCAAAGGGAGGGAAAGGTACCCCAGGGCGTCACATCTGGATAAGGATAAAAGACCAGTAAGGTGGAGGGGACAGATGATGCCATCCCCACCAAAAGGGTGTGGTTTGCCCTCAAGGCCCTAAAGAAAGACAAATCTCCTGGGCCGGATGGCATTCATCCGAGAGTACTATGGGAATTGGCGGACATACTGGCTGCACCCCTGGAGGAGCTTTTCCACAGGTCACTTGAGACAGGGAGGGTACCTAGGGATTGGCGAGAGGCACATGTGGTACCAATCCATAAAGGGGGGTCGAAGGAAGTACCAGGAAACTATAGACCCATCAGTTTAACCTTGGTGGTGGGAAAATTAATGGAGAGTATACTAAAGGAACGATTGGGGTTTACTTGGGAGAGGGAGGTCTGGATAGTCGGCAGCATGGGTTTGTGCCAGGTAGATCATGTCAAACCAATCTTGTGGAGTTCTATGAATGGGTAACATCAGAACTGGACAGGGTAAGCCTGTGGATGTATTATTCTTGGACTTCAGCAAGGCTTTGACTCTGTCCCCACAATGGTCTGGTGGAGAAACTGATGGGGTTAGGAGTAGGCCCTTTGATGGTCAGATGGATTGAAACTGGATAGCTGGGCGCACTCAGAGAGTAGTGGTCTGTGGGGAGCTCTCGAACCCTACAGAGGTTGGTAGTGGGGTACCACAGGGCTCGGTCCTGGGTCCAATCCTGTTTAATGCATACATATCAGACATCAGGGATGGTATAGGGTGTGAAATGAGTCTCTTCGCGGATGACTCCAAGATGGGAGCAGTAGTTGAGGGAGAAGAGGGGAGGTTGGCCCTGCAAGGGGACCTGGACACCCTGGAAAGCTGGGCTCACACATGGAAATTAAATTTCAATATCACCAAGTGCAAGGTGTTGCATCTTGGTCGTGGAAACCCTAAACACAGGTACACCCTGGGAGGGGAGGTGCTGGAAGCCTCAACAGGGGAAAAAGACCTTGGGGTCATGGTGGATACATGTATGAATAACTCTGAGCAGTGCAGGAGAGCAGCTAGCAAGGCAAACAGGATGTTGGGATGCATCGCAAGGGGGATCACCTCAAGGAGCAAGGAAGTGATTCTGCCATGGCACAATGGACTGGTTAGACCACACCTTGAGTACTGTGTACAGTACTGGAGACCACACTTGAAGAGGGACATACAGCTCCTGGAGAGGGTACAGAGGAGGGCAACAAAGATGATACGAGGGCTAGGGGATTTGACTTACGAGGACAGATTTGAGGAGCTCTGCCTGTTTTCATTGGAGGAGAGACAGGGGGGACATGATTGAGGTCTTCAAGTACCTCAAGGGAATAAATAGGGTAAACATGGAGGGGATCTTTAGACTAAAGCAGGGAGGCATCACCAGAGGGCATGGTTTGAAGTTGGAAGGTGGAAGGGTGAGGGGGGAAAAGAGGAGGAGGTTTTTCACTGAGTGGGTGGTGGACCCTTGGAATGCTCTGCCTGGTGAGCTGGTTCAGAGATCCACAGTGGAGGGCTCTAAGAGAGGGTGGGACAGACACAGAAAGTGGATGTATCAGATGATGGCCTGTCCCGGGGGGTGGGGATGGATGATAGGGGTTTCTGGAGCACAAGGGATGGGAGGGTCTCTGCACCCAACTAAGGATCTAGGTTCGAGCAGACTTGATAGACCATAAGGCCTAATCTGCTGGCAAATAGTATGTTAGTATGTAAGTGGACTCTCCTGGAGGCTCCATTAGAATTGATTTGCATGACCGATGGCAGCCTGTTGGACTGGGGTGTGGCTCTGGACCAACCCCCTGTTCAAGGGGTCTTGAGTCCTTGGGAGCAGATTCTCCAGATGAATGTGTTGGACATGAGAGCAGTGTACCTTGTTCTGCTTCATTTTTCAGAACTGGGTTCAGTCCAGAGCCATGAAGGTGAGATCTGACAAAACTGTCACCGTGGCATACATAAACAGAGGGGCACAAGAAGTGCAGGCGTGCTAACAGAGGTGACCGGGATTCTGCAGTGGACAGAAACCGGCCTCCTGGCACTCTGTGTGGTTCACCTGGTGGGAGAATTGAATGTACAGGCATACTGGTTAAGTCACGAAAAGATTCATCCAGGGGAGTGGTCTTTGAACCAAGAAGTGTTCAGTGATCTGTGCAGAACATTCAGCTGCCTGCGGATCAATCTCCTTGCATCAAAGGAAAACACTTGGGTGCCAAGGGTCTTCAGTTGATATTGGTGCCCTCAGGCAGAGGCAGTCGATGCTCTGTCTCAGTGATGGGAGTTCCACAGAAGATACTTGTTCCCTCCGCTGCTGATGGTGCCAAAGGTACAGCAAAAAGTCAGGCAGTCGAGAGGAAGTTTCCTTCTGATTGCTCCAGAGTGACCAGGAAGGCTGTGGTTCTCCGACCTAGTGATTCTAGCAAAGAAACCCACATTCTGACACACACTTCACAGGGATCTCCTTGGTCAGGGCCCATCCTGCATCCAAAACCAGAGGTGATGCAATTGGCAGCCTGGCTCTTGTGAGGAGACTCTTGAAGTAGGGTTTCCTCTGAGAGGGTGGGAGACACCCTCATGGCTTCCAGAAAGGTTTCCTGTTCAGTGGCCTATGATCAAGTATGGAACACCTTTTCCGTTTGAGCCAGAGCTTGAGATATTAGACCCTCCAAAGCTACAGACCCACAGATGTTGTTTTTTTTTTTTTTTTTTGCAAGCAAGAGAAGATAAGGGTCTGACATTGGGTATCTTGTGGGGGTGGGTATTCATACTTGGAGCAGTGAGGGGAACATCTATGGGTTCATCTCATGGAACAAACTTGGATGTTATCTATTTCCTCAGGGCGGTTAGCAGGAGTTGACAATCTTTCCATTTGCCAGCCCCACCATGGGTTCTGAACATGTGTTACACACCTTATGTAGGGCGCCTTTTGAGCTGCTTTCATTAGTTCCACTGGACATCTTGTCCTAAAAGGTGTCTTACCTTATCACTGTCTGCTCATTTCAGGCACTTTCGTATAAGGAACCATATCTTATGATGCATAGGGACAAGGTCATGACGAGGACAGTCCCGTCCTTTATACTTGGGGTTCCTGCAGCCTTCCGTGTAAACCAAGAAGTCTGTCTGCCATCATTCTGTCCAAGGCTGACAAATACGAAAGAAAGGAGTTTCACAAACTGGATTTGCACAGGGCAGTTAAGATTTATCTGAAAAGGACAGAGTAGTTCAGAAAATCTGAGAGTCTGTCCTGTTCGGAATGACAAAGAAAGTGCAGAAGGCTTCTAAAGCCACCTTAGCCAGGTGGGTAAGAGCTTGCATCTCTAAAGTGTATATTGTGGGACAGAAGAACGCTCCCACCCTAATCAGGACTCGCTGTACCAGGGTGCTCACTACATCCTGGGTGGGGAGAGAAGAGGCTTCTGTACTGGAACTCTGCAAAGTGGCAGTGTGGTCCCTGTGCATACAATCACTAAGCACTACAGATTGGATGTCCAGAACTCCACTGATGTGACCTTTGGGTGCAGAGTTTCACTGGCAGTAGATAGCAGATGAGTCCTGTTTTGGCCCTTAGTAGTTTTATGTGTAGATATATATATTATATGTGTGTGTATGTATATAATATATATATATGACAGTATTCTCCCTCACCCAGTTGTGGAATGGGTGCTGCTTCTTGGAACCCATATGTATTAAGTAAGCAAGACCACCCAAGGGGGTGTGCATGGAACAGATTTTATCGCACGGCCAGGAGCATAGTGAGGCATGAGGCTGCAGGCCGAGTGCCTTCAGCCCCATGGAAGTGCGGCAACATCTGTTCCATGCACACCACTGGAGTGTCTTATTTGCCTTTTAAAATGGCCCTTTGTATTTTACATGCATGCAAAAATCAAAATTTTTATCTTTAAATAGAAAAAAATGCAGTCTTTAATGATTTTTTTATGTAAAATAGTTCCTTCACCTGTACTACAGTACTGAAACCCCTAGGACTTTTAGTTGAGGCCGATTGCTATGGCTACCACACACTTTCGACTTCGGCCCCAGCACACCGGCACTTGTGATCCTCAGGTTTGGTATTAATTCAGTCTCTATTTTTTTTTTTTTGTATTTAAAATTTAAACTGCTCCAAAGAGGTGCGCGGCTCCTCCCTTCACAAACACACACACACACACACATGGAGCGAGTTACTGTATGACGGAAGCATGAACGTTGGAGACACCAGCGAGAAGATTTGATACAGGACCATCAGAGCGATCAGGTATAAAAAAAATAAAAAATAAAAAAAAAAACCAGCAGCATACAGTTAGTAGATGCATTTTAATGTGACTCTTTTCATGGTAGATATGTTAAAAGAAAAATTGAGGAACGGCTTTCTTTTTTTAAAAAAAGTTAAAAGTGCCGGACTGCCAGCAGAAATGGCAACAGGTAGAGGCAGAAAAACTACAAAAAAAAAAAATAATATTTTATAAGAAAGCACCACGAACAAGCACAGCAGGAGCAGGCAGGGATTACAGTTGACAGAATGGCTGACAGATTCTCTTGTTTCACTAAACGGGCGCGCTAAGTCATGGATGAGCTGCCTTAGCAGTAGAAAAAAAAATGGCATTTAAAAATCATATGTTCTAGAGACGGCCCGGTGGCGCTGAGGGTTGAGGTGCTGGACGCCACATCTCATACCACACTGGTGACCCAGGTTCGGGAGCGGACTCTGGTCGACGGGGGTCGGCAGGGAGGGAGAAGGATTGAGCGCCCAACAGCTGCTCTCCTTCTCCGGGGAGGGGGGATCGTACTCTCTGCTGCAATACCACCACCTGTTGGGGGAACCTCAGGGTGGTCGGTGCAGCTGGGGAGAAGCTCTAGGCAAGGGTAGACGTTGGCAGAGGACCGTCTTCGACTTGCATCTCTGCACGCGCTGACAGCCTTGTCCTCATTGCACGCCAAACGTCGGGGATACAACTCGGAGGAAAAAGCCCTCCAGCCACCTAGATGAAGTCCTCTGGAGCCAGTCTCGCAACCCGCCGACCAGGGCAGACCCCACTGTGCAGCTCATCACAGGGGAACGAGGGAGTGGGGGGATCTCTTCTCGCCCCGCCCGGGGGGTAATAATCCGGGCCATCAAGGACCCTGAAGGCAGTGTGTCATTTAGGGGCAGAACCAGTTGGTCGGTAAGGGTTGGGAGGGTGTCACTCCTTGAGGACAGAAGGAGTGGTGGTTGGAAGGGACAGTAGGAGTGGAAAAAATAATAAGTAAAAAAAAAAAAAAAAATCACGTGTTCTAATGGTTCATTGATTTTGATTTCTTTTTTTTTTTTCTTTTTCAGAGCGATCCCGCATTAAAGAACTTGTTATTACCTGTGCATGGAACAGATTTCATGCACAGGTAACAACCAATCAAAAAGCATCATTTCCTCTCTCCATTTTATAACTCCTCATTGACAACATGGAGTGATATAGAAAAGAGAAATTCCTTCATACTTACCATAATTTCATTTTCTGTTAGGTGGGACCTCTCCAGGAAGCCTCTGACTACTGCTGCCGTAGAATACTGTCTGATATGTCCAAGGAATTCTGATCTCAGCAAAGATAACTGTTCTGCATTGCACTTAGATTTCAGGAGTAGAACATGGACAACAATATACTTTATAAAATGGGAAGAGGAAATTCTATGATCTGATTGGTTATTACTAACATACTAAAATGCCAGCAGAGTAGGCCTAATGGTCTATTGAGTCTGCTTGAAAATCAGCACCCGTTCAGGACCTGTGCATGAAGTCTGTTCCATGTACAGGTAATAACAAGTTCAGAAAAGCAGGACTGCATTTAAAAGAGAAATCACGGAGCCGTTAGAATAGTGATGTTTGAAACGCTGCCATTTTCTTTTCGCTCACTAACACAGTTCAAACTTACTCATTTATTTATTAATTTTGATGATTGGGTAGGCCCACTGGGCCCCGGAGGTCCCTTTTTCAGGGGCGACCCGGGTAACAGTACAGGGTGGAATACAACACAGGATTATACAGTACAAACTGTTCCACTAAATGAAAATTACTACACCACAGTACCAGTCCCCCATTCATCCCTTCTTTCATTGTTTCCCATACAAAATCGCATTTCTCCTATGATTTCTCTCTCTTCCTCCCACAGTGGGGTTCGCTCCCGCTGTGGCCATCATGCTGCCAGTCCCATGGTTTAAAAAAAAAAAAGCTGTTTTATTTTTTTTAAGTTGACTTTTAACCAGTCATGTTTTCCAACAGGGCTATTTGGTGGTTGGGGGAGGGATGGAAGGGACCTTAGCCACTGCTGCTGCTGTGTGTGTGTGTGTGTGTGTGTGTGTGTGTGTGTGTACATGTGTACCCACTCGCACCAGCCTCTCCTCTCCAGCTCCCTGTCTGTGTGCAAAAAAAATCAGAAAAAGTTATCTGTCTCTCTTGCTACCGTTTGGAGCTCTGTCCCATCTGAAAAATAAAATCCACAACAGTACAAGGGAGTGCAGAGGTCATACTCAATGACATCATATTTCAGTAGGTAGAAGGACTATTTTTATAAATATGCTTAATCAAATCTGTTTTTCTACACAAAAACATGATTTTTCTTGATGTAAAAAGAAGGAAAAAAGTAGCCAATTTTATAAGTGCAATAAGACACTCTGGTGGTGTGCATAGAACAGATTTTACCGCACGCCCAGGGATTGAAGGCATTCAGCCTGCAGCCTTGTGCCTCACTATCTCCCTGGGCATACAGTAAAATCTGTTCCATGCATACCCTGTCGTATCTTATTGCTTACACATTGGACTTACAGAAACGTAGGTTAACAGGTTATGATTTGTAAGTATTGTTCGGAGTGCTACCATTTCCACGTTCAAGCTTTACTTGTTTTCTACAGCTGTATTCAACTGGTGACTTTAACATGCTAAAAATTTTCTCTTAAATATTTATTACAAAGTGTTGTTTGCAACAAAATGCTGATGTAGCAGAATTAGTAGCCAACGTTCAAGAAATATGATGAGAGTCATTGAACATGACTTTTTCAGGCAGTGTTTCAATGAGGTAGGTTTTTCACCATTTATTTTTATTATGTGATGTGAGGTTGTTTGGTTATGGAGAGAGTTCATTCTTACCCTGGAGTTATTCAGGAGATACGTTGGGTTGGTAGCTACATAGGTGTGTATGGATACTATGTGGACAAAGGTACTGAGTAACTTCTGGCCTTCGAAATCCTCATATATTCAGAGTTCTACTCTTGATTGACCACTACCCCAGGCAAGAGCTCATTACCCATATACATTAACTCCCCATTGACAATGTTAGAGCTAACATAAAAGGATATTATGGTAGATATGAAGAAATTTATCCGTTCATGCCTGCCACCCACCCACAGTTCAGGATACTGTCTGGGGATGCCTTTGCGAGGCCCTAGACCCCAGTCCTCATGTACACCTTCCCTCGGTCCACAAGGTTATAGGCATGGTACGGGTGATCCTGATAGCTCTAGACTGGGCCAGACAGTTCTGATATCCAGATCTCCTCAGTCTCAGCAGCAGGCCTCCTTGAAGGTTGCCTGTTTACCCTGCTGACCAGACAACAGGGGAAGGTCCAGCACTCGGACCTTCTGTCCCTGCACCTCTCAGCCTGGTTTCTGAGTGACTAGAGTTCCTGGCAGTGGGACTTTCAGAAGGTGTCCTCCACATTGTGGCATCCTCCTGTAAGGAGGTGACTCATAAATGGCATGCATTATAAGTGGAAGAGATTCTCGATTTGATGTCAAGGTAAACATACGAATTTGCCAGCAAATAAAAGCCTTATGGTCTATCGAGTTTGCTCGAGTGTGCAACTAGCAACCCTTATACTGCAGCTGCCCCTAGCTCCACTCCCTCTTACCCTAGCCCATCCCCTTTTGAAGCAGTCCACCATTCTACAGGATACCACTTCCATAGGCAACACGTTCCACCCAGACACCACTTTGTCCGTAAAAAAGTGTCTTATTTCCCTCTTGAACCTTTCCTCCTCCAATCTGAGATCATGACCTCGAGTTTCCCTACCCCACTTAACTTGAGTAGTTCCTCTGTGCCTGTCTTATTGCCTTCATGTGCTTGAAGGTTTCAGTCATATTCCCCCTGTCTCTTCTCCAGTGAGTACATGTTCAACTCCCTCAGCCTGCTCACGTAGGGTATGCCCCCTAGTCCCTGGATCATCTTTTTTGCCCTGTGTTGCACCCCCTCCTGTAACTTAATGTCCCTCTTCAGGTATGGGTGTCAGTACTGCACACAGTACTCCAGGTGTGGCCTAACCAGTGACATCTACAATGACAGGGTCACCTCCCCTCTCCTTGAAGATATACCCCTGGCAATACAACCCAGCATTTTGTTGGCCTTTGCAGCTGCCTTCCTAAAAAGAGCTAAAGAGTAAAAAGCTTGATTCCCTTACCTGTGCCACAGTGAGCATCCTCAACTACCTCAGGTCCCTCTGTCAGTCGAGTCTGTGAGCGACAAACCTTGAGGTGCACCTGGCAGCCATCTCTATATACTGAGCTGCTATGTCGATGGATGGGCCAAAAGAAAGTGGTAATGCACCTTTTCGAAGGCCTGAATCACTTCTACCCTCTAGTGCACGGACCTTTACATCCGTGGTACTTACTGCTGGTGTTGGCAACGCTCATGGGCAAGTCATTTGAGCAATTGCACAGGTGTGAGATGTCACCCCTTGTAATGGAAGAGATTCTTCGAGGCAATCTCTTGCAGCAGGTCATAACACATGGGATATCAGCCGCAGGCATCACTTCCTCCGGATGACTTCTCAGCAGTCAACCCTGGGACCTCCCCCTAATGTTACCACATGGGCACAGGGTCACAACATAGCTGACCACAATGCCGTTGTCAAGAACAGCGCTGCAAAAATGCCATCATTTTTATTCTTACGTGGGGCTCTGCCCCTCCCCCCTACACCCCCTTGACTTAAGGATTTGCACTCCAGGGGGGAAGTGGATCATGGGGCAAGTTAAAATTTGTGGGGCTGTGTAATACTGTTTCTATGGCCCCTTGTAAAAAAAAAAAAAAAAAAAAGTCCCAATTTTGGCAAAATGGTAGACAAGGATTAGAACCCTGGTCTCCACTGCCTCCTGGTCAAGCTGCTCCATGCCACAACCTTCCACACGAGCAGCTCGGCCAGCCCCTGCTATTCTGCTGCCCTTGTCCTTTGGCAGCACCATGGACAGCGACCAGGGGAGTGCATATAGCATGCGCTGTACATCCCCGCTCGCTTTCTGTGGTAGCACTATATGGACTAGTGCTCTCTTGACTGGTCCTATTCCTGTAGCGCTGATCTAACTGGGTACCACTACGTGGTGTAACTGTGGCACCTATAAAAGGGAGCGGTCCCAGCTACTCCTCAGTTCTTTTCACCTGCGACCTACATGCAGTAAGTCATCCTTCGAAGCTCTGCTTACCAGTCGTCGACGAAGAGTTCTACTGACCAAACGTTCATTCTTAACGGGTACATCTACTGACGTCTTCAGATCCCTTGTTCCAGAAGAGTACCTGTGGTCACAGACTTGCTACAGAGGACCTCCACAATGTTTGTGTTCGATGCCTCGGTCCTGAACACGACACCAGGGATTGCATCCTCTGTAACTGGTTCAACAAGGCCACAAAACATCGAAGGCTTCAGCAGCTTCGTGAGTTACTCATGGAGCAAAAGATTGCGCTCTAAGCCCAGGAAGTCTTCAACATCTTCCTTGGGGTCTCACCGCTCTGCAGGTGAGCCCTCCTTGATGGGACAGGGTTCCGGTAAGAAACATGCCAGCAAAACGAAGGACGTTTCTGCTGTGCCCTCATTGTCGATGACGAGTACCCCAGTCACTACCAAAATGGTAAGTACTGAGAAGGTTTCCACTGTAACATTGTCTTCTACACCGTTGATGATTATTGGCTCCTCTCTTCCCTTGTTGACTGTGGGTTCTGGGGTGCATTTGCAGCTTCCATCGCTGCCTCCACCCTCTATGGTATCTAGCCATCATCCATCGACGATTCTCTTGACGACCAGTCTTGCCTCAAAGAGCTCTATGTTAGCACCCTTGTCGATGATCCTGGGGTCTTATACACACCCCACATCAGCAGCTGCTCGAATGGTTCCACTGCTGTCTTCAATACCATAAGTGGTCCCTGTTCACTCTGTCCATTTTACCCCAGCTACTTCCGCTGGGTAGATGGCCATGATTGATGTCCAGGCTCTAGTAAACACTATTCTGGACCTTCAAAGACCACCCACCCCTCTAGTGAAGGATTGACCCCAGTCTCTGCTCCCTCTAGGCCTTCTTTGACCCAGAGGACAGCCAACTCTTCCCCTGTCTCCCCGGGTTGTCAGCCTCTGGATGTGGATATGGATGACCTTTTCTGCAGGACTGGTATTTGGCTGACCTGAACACTGACAAGGGTATTGACCTGGAGGAGTCCCCTCAGTCCTCCTCAGCTGCCTCATCTATACAGGGTGAAGCTACCCCTAACTGCCATGTTCTCCGCCTGATGATCCCACATTTTCAGACATTATGATGCATCTCCAGAAAACTTTTGAGTTCCAGAGTACTGAGCAGGATGCTTCAAGAAAGAAGTTGGCACAGTATCTGGGTGTACCGGAATGCCCAACTCTGGTCATCTCCCCTTTGGTGGACGCCTTTGAAGAGGTTATTTGGGCTGCTTGGAAGCAACCCTTTAAAATTCCCTCCGATCCTCGTATGGCTGATAGGATTTATCAAGCCCTGGTTGACCACCTCTACTTTATCTCTCTGCCTCCGGCGGATTCTGTGGTGATCAGTGCCACTCATGATGGGTCCTGTAGACCTCAACACATGAGTGCTCAGCCCCCGGATAAGGAATCCAAGAAACTGGATGTCATGGGGAAAAGGGTTTATGCCTCGGCTACCATGTTTCTGCGTATACTCAATGACATGGGACACCTCCTGAAATAGCAGGAGAAAATTCTAAAAGCCTGCCAGGCAACAGTCTAGTCCCTCCCTACGGGTTCTATCCAGGAGGATCTGATAACAAAGATGTCTACTGTGGCAGCTGTATGCCGCCACCTGCTCAGGGCCACCTATGATGCCATTGACACTGCGGCCCAAACGTCCTCTGCAGGAGTTTATCTGAGACGTCATGCCTGGCTGAGTGTGTCAGGATTTTCACAGGACGTACAGCAATCTAGCCTTAACACTCCCTTTAAGGACGATCAGCTTTTTGGTTTACAGACCCAAAAAATTTAAGGATTTACAAAGCTCTGGTCATACATACCCTTCAATCGGTCTGTACCCTGTACTGTCCAAAAGCAAAACCGGCCTACAGGGGGACCTCTAGGGGCCACCCCTATAGGTCACATCCAGATGCTCAGCATCCACCTGCCAATAAGTGTAAGGCTCAGTTATGTCCCTGCTGCTTCCTAGCAGGGCCAACCTTTGGCCTGAAGGTCTTGCTCCGGTTGCGGGACTGGAGACCCTTCCCACAGCAGTCGGGGCCAGGTTTTCCCTGCACCTACAAGGCTGGCAAGCCACCTCTTCTGACCTGTGGCTCCTGCAGCTGATTGAATCAGGACACACACTGGAGTTCACAGAGATGCCCCCTGCTTTGCCACCAAGGCTCTGTCATTAACCCCCAGACCAAGCATTGGTCTTACAGAATGAAATCAGTGCTTTGCTCAAAAAACACGCCATCGAACCAGTTCCCCTCCTACAGAAGGGTGCAGGATTTTACTCCCTTTTTTCCCTGTCTCCCAAATTGGTGGGGGACTTATGCCCCATTTTTTGGATCTAAGGAGTCTCAACCTCTATATCAAATGTTCAGGATGGTGTCTCTTCCAACACTTCTCCCCTTGTTGAATACAGGAGATTGGCTCTGCTCTCTAGATATGAAGGACGCGTACCTCCATATCCAGATGCACCCTGCTCACAGATGGTTTCTCCGTTTTTTTTTTTTTTTTTTGTTCCAGAGTAATCATTACCAGTTCGGAGACCTCCTGTTCAGCCTGTTATCAGCCCCGAGGATGTTCACAAAATGCCTAGCAGCGGTTGCTGCAGCCCTCCACAGGGAAGGCCTTTATGTCTTTCCTTACCTGGACGACTGGCTCCTGAAAGCGTCTTCCCACCAAAGGCTGCTGTTCACGTTTTCTTGAACCCTTCAGTTCACCTGGGTAGGGATAGCTGTAAACTGTCTGAAATCCAAGATGGACCCTGTGCAATGCCTCCTCTACATTGGAACCATGCTAGACACCTCCTTGGGGATGGCGTTTTTGCCCAAGGCTCGGTCCAACGCCCTGGTTGCTTTGGCTTGCAGACTAGAGTCCAGTAGATTGGTCTCGGTACGAGACTACCTGCGCCTCCTGGGTCATTTGACGGCCATGATTCCTACAGTCCCCCATGCCAGGCTAAATATAAGGGTCCTTCAGTGGCCCCTGAGAATTCAGTGGGACCAGCAGGAGGACGATTTTGATGCCCCGGTCCTGATGTCTTCCCCAGGCACTACAATGGTGGAAGTCCACGGACAATTTAATCGTGCCTGAAAATAGTCACTTGTTGGCTAGCGCACTTACCCGGTCAACAAAAACTAAATAAATAATAAAATAAATTTAATGTAAGGCATGCCATTTCGTTCTCCTGTCACAAGTCTCATTTTGACTACAGACCCCTCCTTGACAGGGTGGGGTGCTCATCTCCTGCACGTCCGATCCCAAGGATCCTGGACACTGGTAGAGACCCGTCTCCACATTGGTGTCTTGGAGATGAGGGCGGTCCTCTATATCTTACAGGCATTCGAGGCTCTCCTTCCCCCAGGTTGCCTTCAGCTACAATCGGACAATTCTGCTGTAGTTCACTACCAAAACAAGCAAGGAGGCACCCATTCATACCCTCTCTACAGAGACTCGATGAGGGTTTGGTACTGAGCGATCCAGAGAAGTATCCATCTTCTGGCGGTCCACATCCCCGGAGTGTCCAACACCTTGGCAGATGTCCTGAGCAGATCCACTGCCCTGGCCCATGAGTGGGAAATCCTACTGGATGTCCTAAATGACATCTTCCACCAGTGGAGAAGACCAGAGTTGAACCTGTTTGCCTCTCCATAAAACGTAAAACTGCCTCTTTACTGCTCTCTTGAGCGAGGTCCTGGAACTGTGTGGCAGGACGCGTTATCTCTTTCCTGAACAGGAAGATTTCTTTAGGCCTTCCCGCCCTTTCCTCTCGTTCAGAAAGTGCTACTCAAACTGGTCCAGAATGGGGTGTCTGTGATTCTAATAGCACCGTTCTGGCCAAGACAGATTTAGTTCCCTCTGCTTCTACAGCTCTCGGAACCAGATCTCCTACTGCTGCCAATTTGCCTGGCTCTGTTGTCCCATGTGCAAGGCTCCCTGCTACACCCAGACCTTCACTCCCTCCATCTACATGCCTGACTCCTGAGGACATAGTCGTCTCGTGCTTCAGGGTGTCCCCAGAGGTGGTGGAAGTCCTCCGGGCTGCCAGGAAACTGTCTACATGGTCTTCCTACTCAATGACATGGAAACGCTTCTCCATTGGGGCATCTACAAAGGACCTAGATCCTTATGAGTGTTCACCTCAGTGCATCTTAGACTATTTGCTCTCCTTGTCGGAGGGTGGACTGAAAAATTCCTCTGTAAAAGTCCACTTTTCGGCCATTTCCGCATTTCATATACCTGTGAACAATAAACCATTGTCCCACTTTCCTTTGATTCGAACCTTTTTAAAAGGTACAGTATTCTGCACCTTCATCCCCCTATCTGAGATCCAGTCCCTGTTTGGGATTTGAATTTTGTGCTTGAAAAACTGACAAGTCCTTTTGAGCCCACCGACTCAGGTGAACTTTGTTAGCTTTCTTGGAAAACTATATTTTTAGTTGCCATTACATCAGGAAGATGTATTTCAGAGTTGCAGGCACTAATGTGCAAACCTCCATACCTAGAATTTCATAATGATAGGGTATCTTCATGCACAAACCCATCATTTTTGCCAAAGGTTGTTTCTGAATTTACTTTAAATCAGGCTATCCACTTACCAGTGTACTATGCGGAGCCTGCAAATCCAGGGGAATCCCTGCTTCATACTCTCGATGTACATAGAACATTCAGAATCTGAATTTTCTCCACATTTCACAGTTGCAAAAGACTGAGTAACTTTTTGTCTCTTTCACCCCTGGAAACCAGGGCATTCAGATTTCAAAGCAGTGCTTGTCCACATGGTTGGTCAACTGCATTTTGTTTATCTATACAAAATATGACAAACCTCTCACAGGGGTTGTGAAACCCCATTCCACCAGAGGCATAGCTGCCTCCATGACGTGTTTCCAGGGCATCTCTGCCTTAGAAATTTGTGAAGCCACCACGTGGTCTACTGTACATACATTCCCGAAACATTACAGTCTAGATAGACATCACTTCAAAAAAGCAGACCAATTTTGGATGGGCCGTTCTACAAGGCCTCTTGTCCTAAGTCCTAATGGTTCGCTTCCTCATCTCCTTGGCATAACTGCTTGGGAATCTTCCCACAGAGATTGTCTCGAAAAAGATAGTACAGTTGCATAAGAACTTACCATAACAGTAGATGTTCAAGAGTATCTCTTGCAGCAGGTCATGCTGCTCCATCTGCCTTCCCCCTTGCTGTTATTTCAGAAGGGTGCCTTGCTTCCGTCTTTTTACGACTCCGAAAGCTGCTGCCTTATTTCCCTCCTCCGTTCCCATGTGAGGCCTGAGAAATGGTTTCTCATTTGGTTGCTAGGATGGAAAAGAACTGAGGAGTAGCTGGGACCTCCCCCTTTTATACGTGCCATACTGACACCACGTGGTAACGTTAGGGGGAGGTCCCAGGGTCGAGTGCTGAGAAGTCATCCAGAGGAAATTACGCCTGTGGCTGATGACCCATGTTTTGTAACTTGCTGCAAGAGATACTCTTAAAGATCTGCCGTTACGGTAAGTTCTTATGCAACTGTACTATCACTTTCTTAGGGGCCATTACATCACCCAGAAGGATCGTTGAGATCCAGGCGGTCTCGGTCACCCCACTTGAAATTCCTCCTGAATGTTGTATTGAAGTTTCACCTTATCCAGGTGATTAACTTATTCTTTACCATCCTGACCTCAGAGGCCAGTTACAGGCTCTATACCCTGGACCTGCTGAGGGCGCTCTCTTACTATAAGGAGCATATGGCTGGAGTTTGGGATGTGGCGCAACAGCTGCTTGTAGCATATGCTGAAGTTGTGCCTGGCAGACAGGCAGCAAAGCAGATTGCCATGTGGATTACATCGTGCATCAGTGTCTGCAGAAGGTTGGCTGGTATAGAGTCATCCATGGGCTTATGGCTCATTCCACCAGACATACTGCTGCCTCAGTGACTGCTGTCAGAGACATCCCAATTGTGGAGATTTGCAGGGCTGCAACCTGGAGTAAAGCACACACCCTTCATCTCTCATTACATCATTGATGTCTTGAGTCTTTGGAATGCTGATTCTGAGTCCTCAGTCCTCCAGTTAGTTCACCAAATAGGGGCGTTCACCTTGCCCCTGCCTCCTGGAGGACTGCTAGGAGTCTGCCAGAGGGTGGATAGTGAACCGAATCCATGTTTTTACAAATCTAGGGTACACACCTGTAACTGTAGTTCCATTCTTCAGCAAGGTAAGACATTTTATTTCATTATGTGACTACATCAGCATAAGTCAGATTTTTTTTTTTTTATTCAAATGAAGTACATCAGGGAGCCATTAGGTGTCATTTAATGTTATAAATGTTCTCGGTAGATAGTTTCTACTGTGTTGCAGTATATTTTGCCTGAAGAAAATGGTTCCTTGGAACATTGAGGACACCAGCTGTTCCAAGCTGCTAGGCACAGCTTCTTAATGCTATAGCTGTGTCATTGACTCCTAGTTAGGATGTATATATACATGTGTGTGCATGCCAATTAACAACGTTGGAGCTAACGGAAAAATAAATTAAGGTAAGTCTGATAGAAGTTCTTCTTTTGACCGCCTGGTGCCTGCAGTATTCTCCAACTAGGCCCCATGTTCATATTACCAATTTATATCTGTGTTACAGGGATCAAGAAAAACCTAGGAATTTAATCCTTGTAACAAGCTCAATCAGAGTACCATCAGGATCACAAACAACGAGAGAGGAATCAGACTGGGTTATGTTTTTTCAGTAATGGTTTGGATCCAAATAACATAACTTTAGTTTTCTTAGAGTTTAGAATTTGTTAACACATATGCACAGACTTTACTTACAGTTGTAAGAGAGGTCCCCTGCGCAGTCTTATGTAGTAAGAACTGTGAACTGAAGATGAGTGTTTCTGATACCCTAAGACTATGAGATCAATGTAATACCTTAACAGTAGTCTACACAGATGTATTGATGTATTATTGGTAGAGGGTGATCAATAATATATTAAAGATTTAAAAGCTTTTCTAGAATGTTCCTGATCTTCTAAGAGTCCAGTCTTTTTCATAGAGCCCCACTGTTTGATCTTAAAGCCAGAGAGGCAGCATGCAACATCCAGTAACTTTTGTCACGCCTTAACTGCCTGAGTTCTGTTTTTTCCACCATGAAGTGTGCAACATGAGAGTCAACTTCACTGCTGTATATTCTTCCATTTCTTTATTTTTTATACTTAGGGTTACCACCTTTAAATTGGGCCAAAACCTGATATGATAGCCCCACCCCTTTCCTGACCCTTGCCCCATCCTTTTCACCATGGCCACACCCCTCACCAGCACATGACCTGTCAACATTTTATACAAGAAACCTGAACAGTGATGGCTTATTATTAACTGATGATATTGTTTCATATCTTGGTGTGCAGACTAGTACAAATCCAATATTATAATAAGATGCCAGTAACAAATTCAGTAAAATGGGAAACATTTTATTTAACAATCACTGTAATAATAGTTTAAAAATTAAATTATTACCAGTATTAAAAAAAATTGAAGTCTTTGGAAATACAGAAGTCACTGGACATCTTTGGAAGTATAATAACAGTAACACACATTCTGACAAGATCAGTCCATTCTCAGATCATCTCTACAGTACAGCACTGTTCTCAATACATAGTCCAAAACTCCAATCTGAACAAGTCTATTACTTTTTTGAAAGCATACATTATTTATATTTTAAGCTGTATGTTTGAGTGGCCTTTGCAGCTTCAAAGAGTTTACTATTTGATTTAATAAAGGAGAAAAACTATGCACATGTAAAGTTGTAGTTCGATTTCACTTGAAGTTCAGCTTTTACTAAGGGTACCAGCATTCAAACAACATGAAGTCTTGCTATATTCTGACATATGCAGTGAATCCCAACCTTCGAACTGCCCCGGAGATGAAAGAGTTAACTTTCCATGCCAGGCATGGAATGCTGAGCTCAAACTCCGGTGAGACTCTGTCTGTTGTTCTTCAAACTCAAACCATCAGATTCTTTACTCCACCTCACTGAACAGTCGCTCCGGAGATTTCTCCTTCTGCTCGGTTCAGTTTGTCGGTTAAAGTACCGCTTTTCTCGGTTTTTGACCGAATTTAAACCGTAACCTGTCGGTTCAGTCTCTGTCTGTGGTAGTTGTGAGTACTAGATAGGTTTTATTTTATTCTATTCTGTGTGGAACTTGTAAACGGTTTATCGGTTCGGTTTGAACTGATCTAGTTGTTTAAAAATCTTAAATTGTGCTTTTAGAGTGTGGTTACCGGTTCTTATCGGTTCTAAAAAAAACAGATTTTATTACGTTTTTTTCCACGACCCGTGACACGGTTGGGAACCGATAAGAGGGTCTTGCCTGGCGGATTGCCATAAAAGGGTAAGTTTGGTTAGGACTGGCACTATGTCGGAGAAACCCAAAAGAAAAACCGGACCCACTGGGTTTCAACACTGTAGTGTATGTGGGGAAGCCTTTGCCAAGGCTGACCCCCACACCACCTGTGTTTATTGTCTGGGGTTTGACCACCTCAATGCAGACTGCCAGATTTGCAAAAATTTCCCTGCAGCTACTCTAGAAAAGAGAGCTGGTAGGCTCAGGGAAAGGGAGGCCAAAAAGTCCGCTGAACCGGATGGCCAGCCCGGTTCGGTTCACACCGAACCAGAAGGAGTGCCCTCTGACCAGGGCGAGACTTCTTCAGGCAAAAGGAGAGCCGATTCTGAGGAATCGGTTCCAGCTAAAAGAACTAGAAAAGAAAAATCAGCTGGTGTGGGGCCAAAACTTTCCTCTCCAACCGCTGAAGAGATGGCCAAAGCGATCAAAATTGTCCAGTCGCTTTCCCCGGTTCCGACCGAACCGGCACCATCAGGCAGGCGCTCGGTTCGGCCGGTTCCACCGGTTCAAGAGTATGAGTTAGAGGAGTTTTATGAACTGGAAGAGGAGTATGAGGAAAGTGAATGTGGATTTGAAAGTCTGGATGTGCCCATTGACCCGGACATCTCCCCAGACAGACCTTCAGGGGTTTCTCCTCCTAGGCTTTCTGAGTCCCCTCCCATTTCATGTTTTATAAAAAAAAAAGTGGTTGAAACCCTCCAGCTTCCCTTGGAAGAAGCTGTGGATGACCAGGAGGAGCCTGACTATGTGGAAATGATGGATATCCCAGAGTCTAGGAGGCTGTCTGTTCCCTTGCACAAATCTTTTGGGAAACAGACATTTAAGATTTTAAAGACTCCTAACACTATACCTCCTGTGGACAAGAGGTATACATTGTCAGGCTCTGACACGGAGTTCTTTACACAACAATGCAGCCATGTTGGGGTAGTGCAGGCTGCAGCCTGTGATAAGGCAAACATTCCCTTGGCTTCACACCCCCCCGGACAAGGACTCCAGGAGGATTGATGCCATGGCAAAGAAACAGTACATGGCAGCATCCTTGGGACTCAGACAGGCCAATTATATGGCCTATACTGCTAGGTATCAAAAATCCAGATGGGACACTGTTATGGCCATAGCAAAACAGGTCCCTGGCCAGCTTGCCAAGGAGCTGGAGCAGGTGGCTGCTGATGGTATTGAGGCATCCAAGGTGCAATTCCATGCTGCAGTGGACTCCAATGATGTGTCTTCTAGAGTCATGGCTGCATCTGTGGCACTTCGAAGAATGGCTTGGCTCAGATGTACTAGCCTGTCACAGGATACCCAGACTAAGGCCATGGATTTTCTCCTGTTAGGGTAATTCTCTGTTCGGGGAGCAAACAGAGAATTACATGAAGAAAATGGATGAGTATAGACCACCTATAGGAGTGCACAGGCCAAGGAAAGGCAGGCCACTCCTCAAAGGCAGTTTCAGGGGCAGGGGCAGGCCTTTTCATAGGCCTTTTACTGCATCTCCAGGCCTCTCTTCTGCTTATGCCCAGAGGGGGTTCTTTAGAGGGAGAGGCAGATGGGGTACAAGCAGACCTGCTTCCACCCCTCAGCCCAAAGCCCCTGCCAAACAGGCACCCTGATGGGGTTGCCAGGGCTGATTCTCAACTACCTATAGGGGGCAGGCTGGCTTGCTTTGTCCAGGACTGGGAGTCTCTGACATCAGACAAATGGGTCCTGGAAGTAGTAAGGCAGGGACTGGTTCTCAGCTTCAAAAAGTTTCCAAAGATGAGAACCAGATCCTTTCCACCTGCAAATCCATCAGAGACACTTGCCTTAGAGGCAGAGGTCTCCTCCCTAGCTCTCAGAGCTGTGGAAAGGGTTCCACCCTACACCAGGGCAAAGGGTTGTACTCAGGTACTTCCTTACCCCAAAAAGACAGGAGAATGGCGGCCCATCCTGGATCTCAGATACTTAAACAAGCACCTTTTAAAACCAAAATTCAAAATGGTGACTCTGGGAATTATTCTACCCTCTCTAAGGCCAGGGGACTGGCTAGTGTCCCTGGACCTCAAGATGCCTACTTCCATATTCTCGTCTAGAAGCTCCCATCGAAAGTACCTCAGGTTCGAGCTGCCCCTCAGGGCCATTATCAGTTCAGAGCAATGCCCTTTGGCCTCACTTCTGCTCCAAGGGTATTCACAAAATGCCTGGCAGTAGTAGTTGCTATTCTAAGAAGGCAGAAGATTGCCATCTTGCCTTACCTGGACGACTGGCTCATAGTAGGCCAGTCCCCAGACCAAGTCAAGTTACACTTACAGATAACTCAGCAACTGCTCACTTCTTTGGGTTTCCTTCTAAATCTTCCAACGTCAGTTCTAGAGCCTGTCCAGCTCCTCACCTTCAAAGGTGCAGAGCTAGACACAGTGAAGGCCAGAGCCTTCCTTCCCCTGGACAGGGCAAGGACCCTGGTCTCTCTGGCCTCCTCATTCACCCTGCAGGTGTCTCGACCAGCAAGGCATTTTCTACAGCTCCTGGGGCACATGGCTGCTTCTACAGCAGTAGTGCAGGGAGCAAGATTTCAGATGAGGGACATTCAGTTCCATTTGAGAGCCTTTTGGTCTCAAAGGAAGGACCCTCTGACCAAATTGATCCCAGTAACTCGAACCCTGATCCAGGCCCTACAGTGATGGCAGGATCAGAACAATCTGAGACAAGGGGGTTCCCTTTGTCACTCAGTCACACTCTTTAATCCTTACTACAGATGCCTCCCTCTTGGGGTGGGGGGCTCACATGGGCGACCTCACCACCCAGGGGTTGTGGTCCCCTCAGGAATCTCTGCTCCATATCAATCTGTTGGAACTCAGAGCAGTATTTCTATCACTTCAAGCTTTTTTCCAAATCTGTTCAGAACAAAGTTGTACAGGTCAGAACAGACAACACCACCACAATGTGGTACATCAGCAAGCAAGGAGGCACTCAGTCTACGGCCTTGTGCACCGAAGCAATGAAGTTGTGGTCTCTGGCTTACTCCCTGAACACCTCCCTCATGGCAGTTCACCTCCCAGGCAAGGACAATGTCCTGGCAGATGCTCTCAGCAGGATTTCCCAGGGCCATCACGAATGGTCACTGGACCCCAGTCTTGGAGGTGATATTTTCCAGATGGGTACCCCTGCAGACAGATCTTTTGCAGCCCCAGACAATCACCAACTTCCCCTTTTTTGCTGCAGGCCCCCAGTGTTGGGCTCAGTCCCCCTGGATGCCTTAGTTCTCAGTTGGGAAGGGAAGTTTCTCTATGCTTTTCCCTCCTTCCCTCTCCTGTTCAAAGTGCTAGTCAAAATCAGATCTCAACCCTGCAAGATTATCCTGATTGCTCCAGACTGGGCCAGACAGCCCTGGTATCCACTCCTGCTGTCCTTAGCAGTCCATCTTCCCCTGTGTCTTCCCAGGAATTACAACCTGTTAGCCTGTGCTCAGGGGAGGGTTTGGTACCCGAACCTCAAATCTCTCAATCTCAAGGCCTGCTTCTTGAAGAGTTAGAGTTTGCTAATTTACACCTCTCCCAAGGTGTAATGGATATCCTGAAGGCTTCTAGAAAACCTTCCACCAGGGCTACTTATAATTCAAAATGGAAAAGATTTTCCATATGGTGCTCTGGGAAGCATATTTCCCCAGAATCTGCTGATCTGCCCACAGTCCTTGATTATATGGTCCACTTAAATAGCTTGGGGCTGAGACCAGCTACACTGAAAGTGCATCTGGCATCTGTGTCTGCTTTATCTCAGCAGGTAAGCCCTCTTCTCTTTCAGCTCACCCTGTATTCTCCAAGTTTTTCAAGGGATTGCTTCACACCAACCCTCCATTCAGGGACCCTGCCCCTGCCTGGGACCTCAATGTTTGCATTGCTCAGCTTATGCAACCCCCTTTTGAGCTGTTATCTTCAGCAGAGCTAAGTACTTGACTTGGAAGACTGTGTTTCTGGTAGCCCTCACTTCTGCCAGATGCATAAGTGAATTACAAGCTTTGTCAGTGGAGCCTGATTTTATCTCCTTTCATAGAGGTAAGGTGGTCCTCAGGACTAACAGGAAGTTCTTGCCTAAGGTGGTTTCAGATTTCCACCTTAATCAATCTGTGTCTCTTCCAGTGTACTTCACTGACCATTCCTCCTCTGGCGAGAGGAGGCTGCACAGTTTGGATGTGAAAAGAGCCCTTAGCTACTACATAGAGCGTGCCAAGGGTCACAGGTTTGACTCCCTCCAACTGTTCCTCACTTATGGTGAGGTTGGTAAAGGGAAACCTGCCACTAAAAGATCCATTGCCAGGTGGATTGTCTCTTGTATCCAATTTTGCTATGAAAACTGGGTAAGGTTTCTCCCTCAGGCCTGAGGGCTCACTCTACCAGAGGTACAGCTGCTTCCTGGCTGCTGCCAGGGGCGTCCCTATTCTAGAGATATGTCAAGCAGCTACCTGGAAAACAGTAAACACTTTTACCAAGCATTACTCCCTGGACATCCAGGCTAGAAGTGATGCTCGGTTTGGCACAGCTGTGCTTCAGAGCCGATTTTCCTAAGTAGGTTCTGTCCCTCCTCCATGGAGGTACTGCTTTGTAGTCTGCATATGTCAGAATATAGCAAGACTTCATGTTGTTTGAAGAAAAAATTACTCACCTTAGTAATGTTGTTTCTTCTAATGGAGTCTTGCTATATTCTGACCTCCCCTGCCCCTCAGAACCTCTGTTTGTTTGGGATGTGGGTGGGTTATGCAGTGTTGGCACTTAGTAGGTGCCCACCTTTTTGTTTTCACCCCTTCTTTCTTGGGGTGAGTTGGTGTTGTGTTTTTCATTTTTGGGTCTCCTGACTTGAGTCTTTGTTTTGGGACCAAAAAATGTGTTTGTTTTATGTTTAGTAGCCAGTTGGCTAGTGTAGGTTTATAGTTTCCACACAGGACCTTAGTGAGTTTAGCTCGTAAAGATCTGACGGTTTGGGTTTAAAGAACAACAGACAGAGTCTCAACCGAGCTCGAGCTCAGCATTCCATGCCTGGCATGGAAAGTTAACTCTTTCATCTCCGGGCAGTTCGAAGGTTGGGACTTGCTGCATATGTCAGAATATAGCAAGACTCCATTAGAAGAAACAACATTACTAAGGTGAGTAATTTTTTCTTCTGTTTCTCTCATCAGTCCATAAATTCCCCATTAATGAAAATACCCACTCCATAAAGCTGTTGCTAACAGGGATAGATGAGACTAATTGTACGACCTTGTAAAGCATCCTGCACTCAGATGCTTTGTCAAAAAATGCCACTCACCTCTCACCAACAGATTTTTTCCTTCATTTCGAGCAAGAATGGCAGTGCTGTGCATAATGCTGAGAAATTTGAATACACAGAGTCCATGCCCAGTCCATATCCATCCTGTAGCTTCAGCATCTCCACAAAGTTACATAGTTCATCCCACAGTGTTGCCTGTTGTAGGGAGAATATTTGCATGGCCCTGAGGGGGCTATTATCAAAATCAAACAATTTATTTAGGTATTCAATTCAGGTTTATTTGTTCGACTTTTTTTAAAGTCATTACAAATTTTTAGCTAAAATGATCCATAAAACACCATCACATAATTTTAACATACATGTCAAGCGCATATGCATGTGTTATCCTATCCTGTCCATATCCATTAATAAAAATAATATTTCATTATTCTTTTCCTATTTATCTTTATTTACAAACTCTGAACAGTATAAACTCATTGAGGCACTTCCAAATTTAAAAAATGTACAGCTACCTACATAATAATAACCTATAGTACTTAATAATACTACTAACAATCTTATATTGTTAATCTTGTACTCTAATATACTTTAATATCTTATACTCTAATATCTGCTACAGTGTGTCCAAACTGAGGAATCGTCTTACATTCCAGAACGTACACTAGAAAATGCCCAGAATACAGAAAGGAAACTCAGTAAACACACATTTATTACTACACCGCCATTATTAATACATCATTTTCCCGAGACTTACATTGTATAGAAGCACTTAGTGTAATACTCTAGTTCCCTTGTGAGGGAACTCAAAGTATGCTTAAAGGGTTAACTCTCGTGTGATGAAGTCCCTATTTGAGGGAGACCATTTTGACCCCCTAATTAGCCCCTCCTGGGCAGGCTTCCCGGAGAGACTTCAGTTGTGTCTTTTTATGGCCCTATGCCTCCAGCTATTAGGAAGTCAGACACAGAGTAACCCAAGCAACATGGGCATAAGGCAACTATGTGTCCAGTCCCTGTCTTCACAGTTCGCTGCCATAACATAGTTTGGTCCCAGAATTTCTGGATCCAACATCTCATGGTCAGCACCTTTTAGTGTCCATTAAAGTAACCTTACATGCCCTGAATCAAGTTAAAGCATAATCTGGGTATATTGAAACTACCCCCATAAGACTTTATAACAAACTGTCAAAGAAACTAAGTATATTAATAAGCACATATAAGCACATGTAAAAGCACATTAAATAATAGACGAAAAAATTCTTGTTTAAAACTTTTGAGCAGGGGAAACCGTAAGTGCACATGCAGTGCCAGTGGCTCAGCAGGTAGCACATTCACCTCTGAGGCCGGAGGATCAGAAAGCTGTGGGTTCTGTCCTTACTCCAGGCACTTGGGTTAAATCCTAATACTGACACTGTAGTGCAGCATGAGTGAGGTGCTGCACTTCTGAGGTCCCATCTGCCTGTTCTGGTGGTAGTTCAGGTGGATGTTAAAGATCCCGTGGCACTTCTCGAAAAGAGTAGGGGAATTTTTTATTGCAGATAAGTAACATCACAAGAAAAACACAATGTACATCCCAAAACCTAAAACCCTCCAACTCAATACAGAAACTAAGAAACAAACATATTTATACATCATAAGGAACGCAGAAAAAGAGATAAAATAAAAAATATTCAAAACAAACAATCTACATACTTCCAAAATATAGCAAAATGTCTCCTGTCCATCTTCAAAAATTCAGTAGATTTAATCTTTCGTATTGCCATCTCAATTTGTGAAATAATGACAGAATTGGGTAGAACAACATGTTGCATATAATATTGACACCGGGCTTGCCAAAGGTGGAACTTTATACAGGCAAAAATCACATTAAGTGTACTGGGGCGATATCTCCTAAAAAAACACCTGAATAGTCTCCCAAAAGCAAAGATTCATATGTAATAGGACCCCAGTTTCATTTTCTCCCTAAATCTTGCCAAGAATGTACTATATACTCACAACTAAGAAAAAAAATGTTCCAAAGAATCCAACATACCCTCACACCCTGGTCTCAAACATTCCCTCTCTTCCTCAGCCTTATGTTTCCAATTCCCTGTCACCCCCAACCTACCATAACAAAGTCACAGTACATCCCACATATGCACCGGAACCCGGGGTCTCTTATAAGCTTAAGAGCAAACTGCAACCTAGAAGGACAACATTTAGGAAAATCAAATTGAACTGTAAAGTTCATTTCCATAATCCTACAATATCTGTGTTTCCTATTCAATAAAAAGGCCTCCACGTTTTGTAATTTCCATATTTTCAATTTTTTAAAACCAGGAACTGCAAACTCAGGAATACCTAACCCTTTAACACACTTAATTCCCTGACACCCCCCCCCCCATATTGAAAAAAGAATTAAACAACTCATCCGTCCAGTCAGCCCACACATCCTCGAGATCACCCGGACCATCGTGCAAAATAGAACTAAAAAAAAAAAAAGAAGAAGAATAAAACACCACCAGATTCACCATGGCCAAACCCCCATCTCTAGTACGTAAATAAGTAAAGTCCCTCTTAATGGGGTTTAATCTATTGCCTCAAAGCATTTGAAAAAAACAACTCAAGTGTCAATGGTAATGGAAAAACATAACTAATATATAAAAATATAAGAAGAAGAAATTTCTTTATAATTAAAACCCTTTTCTTTTTAGAAAGGGCCCAGGATTTCCAAATCTGTACCTTCCTTTCCCTTATCACCAATTTGTCTTCCCAGTTCATAGAGGCAACATCACTACTCCCAAAATAAACCCCCAGAACCTTAATCTGAGAATTTACTATTTTCACAGATCCAAGCATTGTAACCAGAGCCCGCGCTCCCAAGTGTAAACCTATACATTTGTCATGATTAAGACCAACTGCCGAAAATCTTGAAAATGCCTTAAAAATTTGCAATGCTCTAACACCCGAGACTGAGTCTCGAACCATGAGACAGACATCATCTGCATAGGCAGAAACTTTTTGAGGAGGAATATCAAAGGCCGGAGAAATCCCATGAACTGAATCATCACTTACAATTCATTTTACCAGTGGGTCCAACACAAAAGTAAAGGGCTTAAAGGGCAACCCTGACAAACCCCTCTTTTCAGATCAATACAAGTCCCAACCAGTCCATTAACTATAGGAGGAAAAGAGGCATTCCTATACAAGGAAGTAATCCATGCCAGCATCTGGTTAGGGATCCCACAAGTGCTCCAAAACAGTAAACAAAAAATCATGGGAAACAGTATCAAAGGCTTTTTACTGATCCAAAGTCAATAAAAACCCAGATAATTTATTGTTTACCAAACTCAGTCAGAGCCCTCAACAACAGCAAATTTCGCCTAATATTCCTACGTGGGACAGAACATGTTTGTGCAGGATGAATCAACACAGACGCCACCCTTTGCAACCTACCACATAAAACTGAAGAAAAGATCTTATAATCTGTGTTGAGAAGGCTTATAGGTCTCCAATTACGAAGGTCACACTTATCCCCGGTTTAATAAATGAAAACTACTAATGCTGAGAAAAAGTCCCGTATGAACCCCTCTTCAGTCTCAGCTAAAGTGTTAAAGACATGTGGTAATATGACACTCAGTTCCTCCACATATTGTTTATAAAATTCATGTGTCAGACCATCCACTCCTGGAGAGACCCCTGGTTTTAATTTGGCAATGACATCCTTAACCTCCAATTCAGATATAGGCCTTTCCAACTCAGCTATTAAGACGGGATCTAATTGAGGAATAAAAAAAGGTACATTATGTCCCCATTGCTTTAAAGAAACTTGCTTTGAACCTAAAAAATGAAATAAATGGGAATGAATAATATCTAAAACTTCCACATCAGAAGTTTTCAAATTACCACCACTATCATATAATCCTGTCATAACCTTATGAAACACTATATCCTTGCAGGCAGCATAAGGATCTGAATAAGGCTGTGTATTCATACTATATCTAAAATCCGCATTCAGAGTGGAGGCCCTAGTACAATGATAAGAAAACATTTTAGATTTAATCTCATCCAACTGAGATTTAATCTGACAATCTGAAGCGTTTGGTAAAGACATTCATTTATAGAACTGATTTCTCAAATTCAGATACTATAAATAATCTCTATTACCAGTAAACTTTCCAAAATCAATAAAAAACCTTTTAAATTAAGCTTTTGTATCCACCCACCACTGTGCCCAGTCCTCATACAGTTCAGCCACTGATTTTCTATAAAAGAATAATTCAGCCAACTTTTGCTTTATCTCCTGTTGTTGTAGTAAACAAGCATTCAGCTGCCCTCTCCTTTTAACTGCAGGAAATCTAGGAGGAATATTTTTAAAAGAGATGTCACAAGCATTCAACTGCCATCTCCTTTTAACTGCTGGAAATTTAGGAGGAATATTTTTAAAAGAGATGTCACACAACAACAAAACATAATCAGTAAATTCAGAGAAGGAAAGCTGAAATTTCTGAGGGTACAAAAACTGAGACACAAAAACAAAATCTATATGAGTGGATAAAGCACTTCTATAATACGTAGCCCCTTTATCCTGATGTAAAGATCTATATGCATCCTTTAGGCCTGCAAGTAGTAGTGTCTCGAAGGGCATGCGAATCACGGTATACTTTTTTTCTGAACATTATCTTTAATCCTTAAATCCAAACCACAGTTCATATCTCTCCCCACCACCACAAGTTTCTCAGTAAAAAGAAAAGGTTTAATTATGTTAAACAAATCCACCCTAGCCACTTCACTTTGTGGAGCATAGGTATTAATCAAGCGTAAAGAAAAACCATGCCAGTGGCAATCTACTAAGAAAGCCCGTCCAGGTGCAATATCCACAGTTTTCTGTACCTCAGTATGGGATACATGGAATAAGATCCCCAGACCATCTGCAGCATCCTCCCCAAATGTCCAAAAAGAAACTCCCCAGGGCCACAGTTTCTTAGTGTGAGAAACATCTTGTAAGGAATGCAACCTAGTTTCTTGCAAAAATACATCAGCTGTAATATCCTTACAAAAAGATAAAATTGCAGCACTTTTTTTGGTGTTCTTTATACTCCGAACATTAAGAGATGCTACACTTAGAGAGGCCATACATCAAAACAGTGAAAGCTACTCTTTATCCTTTTTCCTCTTTCTTCCCACTTTCTTTTTAACACCCCTACTAATCAAAGTAGTCTCATCCTCACACTCCATTTCTGAAACTACCTCAGACCTGGATGACACATTGGATTCAGACCCAACATCCCCATCTTGGAGTAACTGAAAGGTGTTTTGGAGGGGGATCTGTGCAGATTTGACCTTATACCTACTCCCAGACCTGGTCACCCTGTTAGGAAGTTGAAATTCAGCTCTTGGGGGGGGCATAGGTTGTAGAAGATCATCTACCTTAGAAGTCTGTGAAGAAAGGGTTTCCTCAGGTTTTTTAGAAGGGGAACTATCCTTACCCTGAGAGGGGTCCTGGGCAGTCTAATCATGATGAGCAGCAGGAGCATCAGACTGATTGGCTGCCCAATCCCGGGATTCCTCCTCAGTTGGGGAGTAGACCTCTGTGGCCTACATCTATCTTTGGCCTGATTAATAAGAGTATCCTTATCTGGACCACCAGACCGATTCTGACCTGCCCAGGGGCATTGATGGTATGCATGACCCTGCTCATCACATAAATTACAATGAAATGTATTCCTGCAGACAGCACTGTCATGGTCATAGTCCCCACACAAAGCACATCGTACCCTATCACAGGTACTACTAAGGTGCCTACCACTCCCACACTTATAACAGGCCTTCAGCTGACCAGGATAAAAACACACCCCTCTGTCCTTCCCTAGAAAAAAACTGTTCAGGATATGACTAACTTCATTTTCAACCATCTGTAGTTTCACCTTGAACCTCCAATTCCCAGTCCAGATACCTGCTGAATCCATTATGGCCTCAGGAGGGCCCAAAACATCATATTTCTTTCCCAACCAAAAGAGAATATCGCCCACATTTACACCCTCATTTCTGAACATAACATTTACAGTTTTAAAGAGAGACTTAGTCAAAGGAATTGCCCAAAAAGGTGTCCATAAAGCAGTCATTTTGAGTGATTCATATTTCTTCCAAAAAGCATCCAAGCCCATAAATGTTTTAAAACTAATGTCAAAATAGTCTTTGTCCCTGATATCGAAAAGGGCAAAAATATCTACTGCACAAAAGTGCATCGAATCTTTCAATAAAGTCCTGGCCACATAAGTCCTGTCCAGATGCTCCTGCAGCCCGCCTCTGTACCTTAAACGAACAGCATTTTGATGAGGGGCCTGCTCAACTTTATTATTCTTGAAAAAAATCAGAGAAAAAAGGCCCGTTTCTACGTTTTCTTCCACTCGGGGAAAGGGGGGGGAGCCCTGCGAGAAGTGTCTGAGGAATGTAACTCTGAGGGTCCAGGCACAGTATCTTGTTCCTCCCTCTCCACATCCAGTCCTTCATCCCCAGAAGCCTGAGAAGTAATCGCAATTGAAGGCGTCTCTGTATTTGGGGTTGCAGAAATGCCTACATGACCTACCACAGTGAGCTGAGAAACATTGTCAGAAGTACCTGAAAAGTCGATCCATTCAGAATCAGGAATCCAGCTACCATCTTCCTTCATAATCCATCCAGCTTTCACAAGAGCCGCATCCTTAGTCCAGTTGACTCCCGTAAAGGGAGCTTCCTGTCCCAACACAGAAATTAGCTTCCGCATTCCACCAGCGTTCCTCTCCGATGCATCATGAACTACTGACGCTGTACCCTCGCTTCTGTCAGCCGCTCGCTGACTCACTGAACAAACTCTGGTACTGTCAGACTGACAGGAATCCCTGTCTAACAGAGAAACAGTGTCACTGGAACAATCATTCCCCAGGTTAGCCGCAGTAACCAGAGGCTGCACTTGCCGGGATAATGAAATCGCCTTCTTCTCTACCTCAGTCCCATGAGGTACATCTATCGGGACCGCCAAACAACCATCACTGAATTCTGTAGTCATCCCCACGAATATCCACAGCCGAGGTCGGGGATAAAATACCAGCTGCTCAGAAAGCACAACCTCCCCATCCGCCATCCTGACCCAGACTGCCATCCATTCCCTAGGACAGCAGCTCCCCTACCAACGAGTAGGGGAATTTCCCTGGTGTCCTGGCCAAATTTCCTCCATTCACTAAAAATACCACCAACAGCTTAAAATCTGGTTCAGTTTCAGTTGGAATTCATCTGTATCCTCCCCCCGGGACGAGGCTGAAAATAGGCAAAAAATTGTCTAATCCTCCTTCCCGGTCAACAAAAACTAAATAAAAATAAATAAGCAAGTAACGCAATACGTGCTCTAAAAGTCATTCGGAGACCAGGATCCATAATGAGTATCCTAAAGGAACATGAAATACCTTTAAGTCCCATATTTCATTGCTGTTTTCTGAAATATTAAGTCCACTTAAAAATGTTTTTTCGAGACTCACAGGGAGAGTTTATGCCAAATAAAACATTTTGCCCCAAATAACCATGCATGACAGTAAGATGGGGGATTCTAATTCAGTACCTGAGCTTAATGCATTTCTAAGCATTGCTTCTGCCACTCAGAGTAAGTCACCAGTCCCATTAGCAAATTACTCTATTTCTCCCTCACCAGAAGTCCGTTTAAATTCTGTGGGTCTCTGGTTTAACCTTTTTCTGAGACATTCAGCTCTAGCACATTACATACTTCTGTTCTTCTAATTTTTCAAGAGGTTATTATGAGTGCCCAATATAGTCACCACATTCATGGGGTTGTGAAGACATTTTTAGTAAATTCAAAGGATCTCTAGGCATTGCTGCCATCAGGCCTTCCATCCTCTTTCAGCTCCGCGCACAGAAACACCTGTATTCTCAGCAGTTTATGGTTCCAGGCAAAGAACTTCAGCAGCTTTAACCCATCACCATCCTTTTCTCTTCTTTTCTCCATTCCCAATCCAAGGAGAAATTCCGGCACCTATAAGACACAAAAGAAATCTCTCTCTGAGCACGGTAAATGATAGCCAGGTTCAGACTTTGGTTCCCAGGTCCCCAAGGCAATCTTAGCATACCTGTTAAAATTAAAAAGTGCATATCAGCACCGCAGGGTGTAGTTGGTCCAATCCCCTCCACAGCACGGAGCCTGGTATACAAATTCCTTGCACTCTTCTCTTTAAAAATTCCAGTGATATCCGGCCAACTGCCGAGAACTAGCAACCAGCCAATTGACTGATTCACTCCCCAAGAAAGCCTTTTTTGGTCGGCGTCGGTCTCACTCGAACTCTGTAAATATTCATAAAGAATACAGAAATTAACGGCCGGTCCTCACAAGTCTTTAGTGCAAAAAGTCACACTACTGCTTTCTGAGTGACAAAAAGCACACATTCAGGCTTTATAAATTAAAATAGCCCAAGTTTTTAATTCATTAAACGTAGCCAAAAACATTCTGATAATCAACATATGAGAGAGAGAAAGCAAGGAGCAGAGCAGCACGACCATCTTACCGCCCCACCCATAATAATTTCTTTAGGCAATCCAGGGCCAGAACATAAAAGTTAGCCAAGTCTTTGGAAACTCAGTCTCTGACACTTGCTGGAAATTGTTTTCTTTAGCAGCAGTGATTTTGAAGCCAAATAACTTGTCCTGAAGTCTCTTTGTTTTTATTCACTGCACATATTATGTATCAAACTGTACATTTCTGGAGCAGTTAATGAATTGCTTTCCAGCTGGGTAATACTCTTGTGGAACACTTGCAGAATATAGTGCATGAAATTCAAGTAGCATTCTGCCTCTGCTATTTCATTGGTGTCGCTGTAGCCATCTTCAATCGGCCTGAACAAATTTCCAGATAGAAGGATGACATTCGTCTGGTCCTTGTGTTATAAAGTAGCTTTTGATAGCTGGCCAACACTCTACCAGCCTGGCTACAGCAGGAAGAAATGAGCGCCACCTGGTCACCACATGCTGCAGGATCTCTTTCCAGTCTTGATCCACAAAAGCACTTCTTTTAGCTGGTGAACCTTCTTTGCAGAGGAAGAAAACTTGCTATAAATTGTTAAGATAAGGGTCTCCACATCAAACCGTGACAGAGCCTTGCTTGCATTCTTAGCACAGTTGTGGATAATGTGGTGTAAACAGTTCACATAAATTATGTGTGGTGCTTCGGATTTCAGATGTTTGAAAACGGACCTGTGCTCGCCGTAGTTCACAGAGGCATTGTGTGCAGCGTAGCTGGAGAGATGTTGCAACTGAAATTTTTTTCATGAAGGCACTCTGTTATTGTTTTTGAAGATGGCTTCAGTAGTTTCATTGTGTTCCTCATAAAAATCGAGCAGTTTTTGCTGAATGCCACTTTTTGCAGTGAAAAATTGAACTGCCACAAGGAACATTTTTTTTGTTTCCTTTGTTGGATGCATCTGAGGCCACTGAGAAATATGATGTTCCCAGGTCTTTCAAAAAACAGTTCCTCAGAATATGGTGCCAAAACAGTTGTAACCATGCACTCCAACTTAGTCTTCCCACAGCTTAGTTTTGATGCAATTGCTGAGTCAGAACAGAGGCTCTGTGCCAGTTTACTTCCACAGTCCACGGACAGGTATAAATGGTGATGCTGTACTCCATGGTAAACTGTTGCAACCTCAGTGGCTGTGACTTTCATGGTCTCTGCTGTCTGGATCCATGGCTGGGCAAATTTCATCATAAACAAATTCTCTTTTTGCACTTGGACAGTTTGCTGGCGTTTCTCGGATTTCTGGTGATTTTTCAATGCCTTTTCTCCATCCCACTTCGTGGCAAAAGTAGTGCCACAGGAATCACATTTGGCAGAACTGTCCATGCCTGGCACTGACCGCACCCAAGGAAATGTTTGACTCCACTCTTTACTGTAACTGCAGAACCCCCTGGCCTTCTTTGCTGGTGGTGGCATCATCTCCTGTCTCCTCCGAAGGCAGAACTCTTTTCTTGCCAAAAGCATTCATTCTGACTGACATCTGCAAAACACGCAGTTTCTGGTCCCCAAGCGCTGTGACTGACCGCAACAATTAACTAAAAGAGAAAAGAAAAACAAACAAAAAGAAAAAAAAAATTATGCCCATCATGCAAAAAAAAAGAAAACCAAAAAACATAAAGGCTTGGCTTACAAGAACATCACAGAAACTGTCTTGCTGGCAAAATGCACACTACCACCAAGTGTGACTTGTTAGACTAGGGTGCCTTTTCAACAAAGTCACTGAAGCAGTCTTTATTATGAGGTGGCAGCAAGACCGCTTGAAAAACACCGAATGCTATGAGAATCCATCTATAAATATCATAAAAACACTATTACTTTATGATGAGCACTATTGCAAAGCTTGCTTAGACCAGTGCCCATAGGGAGGACATTGTCGTGGTGACACTGCTTTCCACTAATGCTCCCCTAGCTGGTATCATGACAGACTCCAAGCCCACACGCTTACAGGAGGTGCCGTCTCACCCGGTCACTGACACAGACAACGAGGTGGATGGCAGCAAGACAAGACCACTTGAAAAAAGCTGAACGACATCGGACTCCAGCTATAAATATCAAACACTATTGCCTCGTTAGTATTATAAACACTTTTTCAGTGCTTGGTTGGAGCAGACCAGTGCCGATGGGGGAGGACCTTGTCATGGTGGCACTGCTTTCCACTAACGCTCCCCTAGCTACTACCATGACAGACTCTGAGCCCATACACTTGCAGAGGGTGCTGTAGTATATACATAGATATGTATGGTAGTATATACATGGAGATAGATAGATAGATATGATAGGAAATCTAAAGAACGCCATTATGGTTGTAGTTTATGCATATGGATAGTTGTAGTCCTAAGATATGTTTCTGTCATGCCCAGTGTGTTTTTCTTTGTGCATGTGCACTGATGTGTGTCCACCATCTCTGAGAAGAGTAAAGATGGCCACTGAACATCTAAGCTGTAACTGAGTCTCCCTGCACATTCACATAATATATTACACTGGCGATGCAGGATGAAAAGCAATACATCTCAGATGAGTACAAGAAATGTTACGTGAGCTAATGCATGTTTTTTTGTTTTTTTTAAGGCATTTTTTTTTTTTTTTTTAACTGCAGTACATCCCCACCAGCTACCTCACATTTAGTTTGGACTACTTCTCTTTCCTCACCAGCTAGGCTACTCTAAACATCATAAATATGTCTGTTGCAATCTCTTGCTTCAGGATCACACATAAAGCAAATCTGACAACAAAACTCCAGCTAGTGTGCACCGTCTGTTTAACTTGCTGAGTTTGATGAGAAACGTATTACAGAGTGGGAAATGGAGCTCTTTCTTTATGGTATGTAAAACCTAAGCACAACAGTCATAAATTATGTCGACACTTACATCAGCAACTTAAATTCCTGACCACAGCAGTAAAAGCAGCTCAACAGCAGCCTCTTGTGGCATAATAGAGAAACTGCAGTACATACTGGAAAGCCTTTTAAAGAAAAACAGAGGGTTTTTTTTTGTATGGACCCTGCAGCCCCACAACAACCTGCTAAAAACATGAAAGCCATTGGCATAGTACCAGAATTTGATGAATCAGAAGAGGACTTTGATTCTTATCTGGAATGCTTTGAACGCTGGTTAGAGGCAAATGAAGTTCCTGATGCAAAAAAGGCAAAGGTCCTCCTAGCAGTTCTGGGACCTACAGTGTCCCAGCTCTTCAAGAATCTGACTGCACCTGCCAGAGTGGTGGACGTGCCATATGCCCAACTCAAAGAGACACTTTCACTGCATGTCAAGCCCAAGACAATTCTTATTGCACAATGCTTCAGATTTTATCATCGGAACTAAGAGGAGGGGGCTGCTCTTGCCGATTACATCTTTACTTTGAAGTGTCTGGCAAGCACCTGTGACTTTGGCCAGTTTCTGGAGGATGCCCTCCGGGATTGATTTGTGTGCGTTCTGAGAGGAGAAGCCAATCAAAAATTCCTGTTTTCAGAAAAGGGCTTGACCTTCAAAACAGCCTGTGAGAATGCCCTTGCTATGGAGCTCACTCAGAAGGATACCAGGGACCTACCAGGACATTCTGAACCCCAAAGAAGTGGAGTTCACAAGGTCACCCATACTGCAGCACCCAAGGGGACATTCTACACCACAAAGTGGTCTTTAATCTGTTTGTCAACAACCCTAAACATTTCAGAAGCGAGCACCACAGGGCACTTCCACAAAGTCAAAACCATGTTACAGATGTGAAGGTACCACCAGCAAAGTACATGTCGATTTCGACACGAGAAATGCCAAAGTTGCAGAAAAGTGGGCCACATACTGAAAGTGTGCAAAATTACATCATGGACTGCTACTGCACGGTATGTCACAGCCGGCACTGTAACCACTGAAACAAAAGATGAGGCATTGCGCTTGTTTATGGTTTATGCAACACATTCAAAAGCAGCAGAAATTTACCTCCAAATGGAGCTAGCAGGAAACCCAGGTAGCATGCAGATAGACACTGGAGCATCAGTATCTCTTGTGCCAGAGCACATCTACAGAGCGAAACTTCAGCAGTGCACATTGCAACCATCATATATTCAACTCTCATCTTACTTGGGAGGCCCAATCCCTGTGCTAGAGGAGATTGAAGTACCAGTCACCTATGAAGGAAGAATGTGGACATTGCCTCTAGTGGTGGTACAAGGAGAAAGACCTGCATTACTCGGCAGAGACTGGCTCACACAGATCTAATTGAACTGGGAAAATATCTTCAGCTTAAATACTGTGATCAAAGCACCACAAGATGCGCTAAAGAAAGTATTGGACAAACATGGTCCTATTTTCCAGGACGGTTATGACACAATCCAGGATTTCATGGCAGATATCTGAGTGCAACCGGGAGATGCTCCAATTTTCCACAAGTCTCGACCGGTACCTTATGCTTTAGGGAGCGGCAGAGATGGAACTGGACTGTCTCGAAAGGCATGGTATCCTTCCCCGAGTAGAGAGAAGCGACTGGGATGCCTCTGTCATTGTGGTACTGAAACGAGGCAAAGTAGTGAGGTTGTGTGGTGACTACAAGGTTACAGTGAACCACTGTATACAGCAAGATCCATACCCATTACCCAATGCAGAGGACTTGTTTGACACACTTTCAGGGGGCAAGTTCTTTAGCAAGTTGGACTTATCTTTTGCATACCAGTAGTTGGAACTGGAACTAAAGTCAGAACCGTTTCTAACCATCAACACCGACAAGGGACTTTACTGATATCATAGCTTGGCCTATGGAGTTTCCACAGCGCCAGCAATTTTCCAGTGGACCAGATACTTCATGGAGTGGACCATGTAGTATGCTTTATGGATGATATCTTTGTAACAGCACCCACAGTGGAAGAGCATCTGACAATCCTGGAACAAGTTCTAGCCAGACTGCAGCAGTATGGACTGAGAATAAAGCTAACCAAATGCCAATTTCTGCAAAATTCTGTTGAGTACCTAGGTTACTGGATCGACACTCAGGGCCTACACGCAACAGAGAGCAAGGTGGATGCTATAGTCAAGGCACCTGCACCAACAAATGTGACAGAGTAAAGATCAATTTAAGGACTCTTGAACTACTGTGGATGGTTCCTAGCTTAGTTGACCTCATTGTTGCAACCACTGCATAACTTGCTACAGAAAGAAGCTCAATGGAACTGGTCAAGGCAGTGTGAGGAAGCATTCCAGCCTTGCAAGAAATGTCTTCTAAGCAGCAAATGGTTAGCGCACTATGACCCCACCAGATCTCTGAGGCTAGCATGCAGTGCATCACCATATGGAGTGGGGGGCTGTCCTCTTTCATGTGCTAGAGTAAACAGGGCGGAGAGGAGGCACTGTGGGTCACCTTAGAGACTGAAAATGGCACCACAATCCGCACAGGGGTTGTATATAGACCCCCATGTCAGGGGGAGGGAATGGACAAGGATATGATAGAAGGCATACTTAGGATGGCAGAGAAAGGGGAGATACTGTTGATGGGGGACCTTAACATGCCAGATGTTAACTGGAGCACCTTTGAGGCAGCCACATCCAAAAGTAGGGCCATTCTGGATGCCCTTCAGGTGGCATGCCTTAAACAGCTAGTTTTGGAACCCACTCTTGAGGGAGCAACCTTAGACCTCGTACTCTCAAATGGGGACAGTGAGAGGATTTCAGATCTAGAAGTGGGTAGCCATTTGGGAACAAGTGACCACCAAACAGTGTGGTTCACGATAAACTCTGCTACAGAGTAAAGCTATACAAAAGTGAGGGTTCTGACTTCAGGAGGTTGACTTTGGCAAGATGGGAGAGTGCCTTAGAAAAGCACTAGCAAACAGGCTAGAAGGAGGGTGGAGCAACAATGGGGAAATATCAAAACTGCCATCACAGAGCGCAAGCCTTTGTGTGAAGCAAATAAACAAATCAAAATGAAAGAAAAAGCCACTGTGGTTCTCAAAAGAAGTGGCGGTGAAGAGTAGGGAGAAAATGATAGCATTTAGGAAGTATAAGGAAACAGAGAAGGAGCAGGGCAGAGAACTGTACCAGTTAAGGCAGAAGGAAGCAGGGAGGGTAGTCAGAATAGTAAAGGCACAAACTGAGGAAAAGATAGATAACTCAGTTAAGAAGGGGGATAAAACCTTTTATAGGTATATCAGGGAGCGTAGAAAAACAAAGGGAGGGATAGTGAGGCTGAATAGAATGGATGGTGGGTGGGCAGAGAGTGACAGTGATAAAGCAGGGATACTGAATGAATACTTATGTTCAGTATTCACAAAAGAGGAAGTGGGGGAGGTGCCTAATCCAATTAACAGAAGCACTCTGGAGAGGGGTTGATCCCAGTCCTTTCACAGAAGAAAGGGCTCTGAAAGAACTCCTAAAACTGAAGGTGGACAAAGCAATGGGGCCAGATGGAATTCAGCCCAGAATTTTAAAAGAATTAAGCAGAGAACTAGTGACACCACTGACTACGCTTTTTAACAAATCATGGGAGGATGATGTGGTACCCAAGGACTGGAAGAAGATGGATGTGATTCCCCTTCACAAACGTGGGACCAAGACGGAGGCAGGAAACTACAGACCTGTCAGTTTGACCTCTGTGGTAGGGAGAGTGATGGAATCACTTCTGAAGGAAAGAATTGTTGAGTACCTAGAGGCCAGTGGGGCACAGGACCCAAGGCAGCATAGGTTCACAGCGGGGAGGTCATGTCAGATGAATCTAATTGAGTTCTTTGACTGGGTGACTAAAGTAGGGGACCAGGGAGGGGCTGTGGACATGGCCTACCTAGACTTTAGCAAGGCATTTGACACAGTCCCACACAAAAGATTAGTAGTCAAATTAACCAGCCTGGGAGTTGGTCCCAAGGTGGTAGCCTGGGTAAAACATTGGCTGACCAACAGGACACAGAAGGTAATTGTGAATGGAGTCCACTCTGAAAGGGGGGGGGGTTCCGCAGGGTTCGGTACTGGGTCCAGTCCTTTTTAATGTCTTTATAAGTGACATTGCAGAGGGACTGGAAGGAAAAGTATGCCTCTTTGCAGATGACACAAAGATCTGCAACAGGGTTGATACACAAGGAGGCGTGGAAAGGATGAGAAGGGACTTGGCAAGGTTGGAGGAATGGTCAGAAGTATGGCAGCTTGATTCAATGCAAAGTGCAAAGTAATGCACCTTGAAATAAAACCCAGGGAAGATTACACAATGGGGGGGAGGTAGTAACAACAACAAAAATGGAAAGAGACCTAGAGGTAATCATATCAGATGACCTTAAGGTTGGCAAGCAATGCGAGAAGGCGGTAGGGAGGGCTGGGGGGATACTGGGATGTATAGGGAGAGGTATCACCAGCAGAAAATAGGAAGTTGTTATCCCCCTGTACAGACAGTTGGTGAGACCCCATCTGGAGTACTGCATCCAGTTCTGGAGACCCCATCTCCGCAAGGACATAGACAGGATGGAGGCAGTTCAGAGGAGGGCAACTAAAATGGTGCAGGGTCTGCAAGAGAAGCCATACGAGGAGAGACTAAAGGAGCTTAATATGTATACCCTTGAGGAAAGGAGGGAGAGGGGACATGATAGAAACGTTTAAGTACCTCAGTGGAATCAACAAAGTCCAAGAGGGTAGCATCTTTCAGAAAAAGAGATGTGCAAGAACAAGGGGACACAATTTAAAGATAGAGGGGGACAGCTCAGGGGCAATGTGAGAAAGTATTTTTTCACAGAGAGGGTGGTGGACACATAGAACAGCCTTCCTGAGGAGGTTGTGAGGTCTAAAACTGTGGGAGAATTCAAGAATGCATGGGACAGACATAAGGCAATTTTTGTGAGGGTAGGAAGAAATAGGCTGTTGGTTAAATAGGATCTGCAGCTTATCCTCTAGATAGGGAAATGGGCAGACTAGGTGGGCCAAGCGGTCCTTATCTGCTGTCAGAGTCTATGTTTCTATGCTACATTCTGGGAGGAACACCCAATTGCTTTTGCTTCCAGGACCTTGTTCCCAAGTGAGAGAAACTATGCTCAGATTGAGAAAGAAGCTTTGAGCATAATTTTCAGTGCCAAGTTCCATAAGCACTTGTACAGATGGAAATTCACCCTGCTAACAGATCACAAGCCTCTACTGGTAATTCTGGGGCCAAAGGCCACAATACCAACTCTCGCAGCGCTCAAAATGCAGCAGTGGGCCCTGATTTTATTGGCATATGACTGACATCGAATACAGATGTTCTCACGATCACACAAATGCAGATGCATTATCAAAGAGTGCCATGCAAAAATGCTACAGAGAAGGAAGACGATGGGGCAGTGTTCCATCTTTCACATCTTGAAGAATTACCCATTGCTTCACAGGATGTTGCAGCATAGATGCAGCAAGATCCTGTCCTCTCTAAAGTCCTAGATTTCACCCTAAGTGGTTGGTCCAACTTCATGAGAGACCCGACTCTCCGACCTTTCTTAGACAAGAAGGTCCAGTTGTCCACAGAGCATGACTGTGTTCTGTGGGGAGCTCAACTTGTGATACCCCCAAAGTTCTCCAAGAGATTACTTTCCGACTTACATGACAGTCATCCTGGAATCTCTCGAATGAAGGTGTAGGCAAGAGAATATCTCTGGTGGCCAGGACTTGATCAAGATATCCAACATCTTGTCAACCAATGTACAGCTGTCCGCAACCAACCGTCAGTCGCACCCCTGCATCCATGATCCGGGGCTACCACATCATGGGAGCGCATCCATGTTGACTATGCCGAAGTGGACAAACAGCATTTCCTAGTAGTAACTGACATCCACTCCAAATGGCTGGCAGTGTTGCTCACACAAGTCATGACTACAGACAAGACTATAAAACTTCTGAGACAACTTACTGCTTACCACGGGAGTTGGTGTCGGACAGTGGTCCCCAATTTTCTTCCCACGATTTCAAACTGTTCTTAAAGCAGAATGGTGTCTGACATATTTTGACTCCACCTTACCATCCAGCATCCAGTGGGACAGCCGAAAGAGCTGTACAGACATTCAAAAAAGCTTGGAATAAACTACATTCATAGTAAGTACCTACAACTCAAAGGCTGGCTTGTTTCCTGTTTGCTTACAGAAACATTCCTCACACAGTCACAGAGTGAACACCTGCTGAACTGTTCCTAAAACATTAACCCTGTACCTGTTTGTCACTGCTCAAACTGGACTTGGTCGAAATTGTCGCAAAGCATCAGTTACAGCAGCAAAAGGGTCATGACAAGTCAGCCAAGCCAATACGAATTTTTCATCCTGAGGAGAGGGTGATGGTTAGCCCTCTGGCCAGAGCAGGCATTTCCACGCATGGAGCTGCTCTCCCACCTGTACACCAGCACCCAAAAGCCCCCTGGACAGGGCAGGGCATTTCCATCGATGGAGCTGCTCCCCAAACCGTTCACCAGCACCTGAAAGTGCCCTGACCAGAGCAGGGCATTTCCGCCCACGGAGCTGCCCCCGCCCATTCGCCAGCACCCATATGCTGCCCTGCCAGGGCAGGGCATTTACAGTAAGGACAGAGATGGGGCTAAAAGAGGTAAGGCCATCAAAAAATGGAAGGCAATGAGTACCAATGCCAGTAGTCTGGGTAACAAGCTCCCTGAACTAGTGATCTTGATGGAAGAGGGATGCCTGGATATCATGGCAGTCACAGAAATATGGTACACAGAGAACCATGACTGGGATGTCAACATACCAGGGTATTCGATCTATAGGAAGGACAGGGAGGGTAAAAGAGGAGGAGGACGAGTAGCTCTCTACGTAAGGGAAGGGAACAAAGCAACAGAACTAAAGGGTAAATGGGGAGGAGAGGAGGCACTGAGGATCACCCTGGAGACAGGAAATAGTACCACAGTCCGCACGGGGCTGTATACAGACCCCGTCTTAGAGGGAGGAAATGGACAAGGAAATGACAGAATGCATCCTTAGGATGGCAGAAAAAGGGAGATATTGTTGATGGGGAACCTGAATATGCTAGATGTTAAATGGAGCACCTTTGCTGCAGCCACATCCAAGAGCAGGGTCATTCTCGATGCCCTACAGGGGGCATGCCTCAGACAGCTAGTGTTGGAACCCACTTGGGAGAGAGCAGTCTTAGACCTGGTACTCGCAAACGGGGACGGAGAGGGGATCTCAGATTTTGAAGTGGGTAGCCATGTGGGAACAAGTGACCACCAAACAGTGGTTCACAATAAACACAGCTGTAGAGTCAAGCCATACAAAAATGAGGGTACTGGACTTTAGGAGGGCTGACATTGGCAAAATGAGAGAGTGCTTCAGAAAAGCACTAGCAAACAAGCAAGAAGGATGGGTGGAGGAACAATGTGGAAAAATCAAAGCTTCCATGACAGAAACAACAAGCCTTTATGTGAAGCATATACACAAATCAAAATGAAGGAAAAAAAACACTATGGTTCACAAGAGGTGGCAGGGAAGGTAAGGAAGAAAAATATAGCATTCAGGAAGTATAAGGAAATGCAGAAGGAGCAGGACAGAGAATTGTACCAGTTAAAGCATAGGGAAGCAGGGAAGGCAGTCAGAATAGCAAAGGCCCAAACTGAAGAAAAGATAGCCAACTCAGTTAAGAAGGGGATAAAACCTTTTATAGATACATTCAGGAGTAGAGAAAGACCAAGGGAGGGATAGTGAGGCTTAATAAAGTGGAGAGTGGATGGGCAGAGGGTGACATTGAAAAAGCAGGGATACTGAACAAATACTTCTGCTCAGTATTCATAAAAGAAGAGGAGTGGAGGTACCTAAACCAATCAATAGAAGCACTCTGGACTGGGGGAGGGGGGCACGATACCAGTCTATTCATAGAAGAAGGGGTCCTGAAAGAACTCCTAAAACTGAAGGTGGACAAAGCAATGGGGTCTGACGGGATTCACCCCAGAATTCTAAAATAACTAAGGGGAGAACTACTGACACCACCGACTATGCTTTTTAACAAATCATGGGAAGATGGTGTGGTACCTGAGGACTGGAGGAGGGTGGATGTGATTTCCCCTTTACAAGAGTGGGAGCAAAGCAGAGGCAGGAAACTGCAGACCTGTTAGTTTGATCTCAGTGATAGGGAAAATGATGAAATCACTTCTGAAAGAAAGAATTGTTGAGCACCTAGAGGCCAGTGGTGCACAGGACCCAAGGAAGCATGGATTCACAGCAGGAAGCTCATGTCAAACAAATCTAATAGATTTCTTTGAATGGGTGACCAAAGTAGTAGACTAGGGAGGGGCTGTAGGCATGGTCTGCCAAGGCTTTAGCAAGACATTTGACACAGTCCCACACAAAAGATTAATAAACAAGTTAGCCAGCCAGGGAGTGGGTCCCAGGGTGGCAGCCTGGGTAAAAAATTGGCTGGACAACAGGACACAGAGGGTAATAGTAAACTGGGTCCACTCCAAAGAAACGGGGGTTACTAGCAGGGTACCACAGGATTCAATATTGGGATCGGTCCTTTTTAATGTCTTTATAAGTGACATTGCAGAGGAACTAGAAGGAGAAGTATGCCTCTTTGCAGATGACACAAAGATCTGCAGCAGGGTTGATAGATAAGGGGGGAGGGTAGAATGGATGAGAAGGGACTTGGCAAGGTTGGAGGAATGGTCAGAAGTATGGCAGCTTAGATTCAATGCAAAGAAGTGCAAAGTAATGCACCTGAGAAACAAAAACCCAGGGTAAGAGTACACAATGGGGGTACTAACAGCAACAAAAATGAAAAGGGACCTGGGAGTAGTCATATCAGATGACCTAATGTTAGGCAAGCAATGGGAGACGGCAGTAAGGAGGGTTGAGGGGATACTGGGATGCATAGGGAGAGGCATCGCCAGTAGAAAACAAGAAGTTGTTATTCCTCTGTAGAGACAGTTGGTGAGACCCCATCTGGAGTACTGCGTAAAGTTCTGGAGACCCCATCTCCATAAGGACATAGACAGAATGGATGCAGTCCAGAGGAGGGCAACTAAAATGGTGCAGGGTTTGCACCAGAAGCAATATCAAGAGAGACTAAAGGAGCTTAATATGTATACCCCTCGAGGAAAGGGGGGACATGATAAAAACTTTCAAGTACCCCAAGGAAATAAGCAAAGTCCAAGAGGGTAGCATCGTTTGGAAAAAGAGATGCAAGAGGGGGCACAGTTTGAAGATAGTGGGGGGACGGCACAGGGGCGACATGAGGAATTATTTTTTCAAGGCGAGGGTGGTGGATCCATGGAACAGCCTTCCTGAGGAGGTCAAAAACAGCAGTTCTGGTGGGGGTAGAAAGAAGTAGGCTGTTGGTTAACTAGGATCTGCAGCTTATCACATAGGTAGGGAAATGGGCAGACTGAGTGGGCCAAGCGGTCCTTGTCTGCCGTCAAAGTCTGTGTTTCCACTCACGGAGCTGCTCCCCCTACCTGATTGCTAGCACTTGAAAGCCCCCCAGCCAGAGCAGGGCATTTCTGCCAATGGAGCTGCTACCCAGCACCTGAAAGGTACAAACTACAGGACACCCTTGGAGACTGTGCCTCTGCTTTTTGTTTTTGTGTAACCCCTAGATGGCACTATCCCAGGGGCTACTACCCCTGCCTGATTTGCCACTAACAGGTTGAGGGGCCTGGATCCAAGGGCGGGTGCCTCCACCCAGAGGTCAGGGTTTGCAATAGTTAAACTAACTTGGTCACAGCCCTCTGGGACACTGCAACCCCCCTTTCTTCCCACTAGTGGCCCACACAATATATCAGAATTACCTTCACAGTATACACTTACCCCCAGGTCTGGTTCCGCACTGGGACCTCCTGTGAAATGAGATACAGTGCAACAATCACAGTACAGTACTTTAACATAGACAAATACCTAGGCAGTATAACTTTGCTGAAACAAGCAGTTCTGATTTATTTAGGGAGATATAACAAGGACAGGGGAAATCAGGTTAATTAGCTTATCACTCTAATAATCTACCTATGGCTCTGTGCAGGCCTATCCCTATCAGTTACTGTCCTGGGTACCCAAGCCCTAGTGGCTAGTCCAAACCGTGGTAGCTGGTAGGGCCCTTTCACACAGAGAAAAGGAGAATTAAACAGTCAGCAGTACAGTAATTCCATTTGGATTTAATGTGGCAATTCAACAGGAGCGTACTCTGAATTAGTACTCACGACCTCCAAATAAGATAGGGTCCTCAATGTCAGCAGGGCTCACTTGAGGTACACAAACCTCTTCACACATCCATATAAAAGAAAACACTATACCAGGCAGGCTGCATCTGTATCCCGATCGCAATTACTGCACAATACCCGGAGAACACACAGCAGATTCAGTTCCTGACAGACCGAATGCAATTTTCAGCAATTCCTCCAGTCTTCTACAGGGTGAGCCTGGTTTCTACTCAGAGATCCTTTGATTCTTTTCACAGGACGGATTCAGTCCTAACAAGCTGTTACACAAGCTGCAGACCGGAACTCTGGGCCTTACACACGCTTTTTGACTAAAACTGCACACTGAAAAACACAGGGCTCTTCCTTCTTCACTGCCAAAGCTCAACTGAAACTCCAACCGACAAAAACGGGCACTTCCTTTGAGTTCCTCCCAGTTCTTGACTGGATTGGCTGTCACTCACATAGACTGCTGCTGTTGGTCCAAAAAGGCACTGAAGTCTAAACTACATCTCCCAGAGTCACTGCCCATACAATCCTCTTGTGGCTGGCTCAGATTATGAGTCCAAGTTCTGATTCGTCCAAGGCACCATTTTAGCTAGCTTACCCCACACTGATTGGTCCAGTTCAGCAGTTCAAAACTAGAATGGGGAACTAGCAGACACAGTTCTGACTGCAAAGAAAGCAGGTTAGACAAACTGTAATTTCATTATTACTCTAAATAATTTTCTGTAAACAGTTACATCTTTCAGATAGGTTCCTTTGCACCCTAGTGACTGCAAAAATTAAGTGAATTGGCAGCAGCTCGAGTGGTACTCAGAGAAGCACACAGTCCCCCATACAACTAATTATGTCTGCAAGCAGACAGCTCTTAAAGAGACAGTACCAGAGGTTCTAAAAAAACACTCACTGATAAATGGCTTAAATGCCAAACACCATTCAGGCTTGGGCATTCAAGCAAGCTCCTGAAGTCTTTTATGAACCCCCATTTGCAGGGGGTTACACCCTTCCTGGCCTGGGAAAGCTTGATGTCCGCGCAGCAAGTAATCTCATAAGTTTTAACTGCAACTATATACATTTGCATTAGGCTCGCATATGTAATCATCAGTCAATATATCATTTTACCAAGAACACATTTCTGAAACATTGCAGTCGTCACTCTTTACACAGTATTACACACACATTGTACCATAACTCAAGTTATTACCTCTTGTACATGAAACCTGAAGAGAGGGGCCCTTCCTATCAGTTACCTTGGGGCTGGACGGGCAAGGACACCATACTTAGAGGGCAACACAAGTAACTTGGAGTTAGCACTGACGCCAGTTTGGGTAATGAGCCCGGGGACATACACTCCTTTATGGACAACATTGAGAGGCAAATCCACAGGCCTCCCAAGGAATCATAACTGAGGTGCACCACAGGCTTTACAGCTCGACCAGTCTTTCTAGGGGAACTGTTAGTCTCTGCACCTGAGCCTCATTTCAGCATTGTCCCCACTCTGTCAGGGAGTTCCATGGGGGTAGAGAGGCTAGAACTTGGGGCACTTTCAGCTCCAGGAGTTATAGTTTCTGAGTCCACAACATTTGGCTCGCATGGAGAGCTTTCGGACACTGGCAGTGGACTGTCAGGGCACTCAAAATACTCTTCTTGTTCGGTGTATCACCAGTCTGCCCTAATCTATCATTTTCCTCCCTGAAAGCTCAAACAGTTCAACCATGCACAATGATTCCATTTCATCTGATCTGATGCTTGCACTTCACTTTCTGGGAGCATTGGCTCCAGGGATGAAGCTGGGACTTAGACAGTCCAGAAGGCCCAGCTTTGTCTCCAGTATTGACTAGGAGATTGCCCCGAAACAATTGACTCAGTTCGTAAGAAGGATAGTATTCAAAGTCACTCTCACTTTCTTCCGATATGGACTGACAGTCATGCTCAACTGGGACTTGTGGAGGGGAACACTTTAACTTTGCTTCTGTAGGTGCAGACTTTCTTGATCTTTTCTTAGCAGCAGCTCTAGTCACTGGTCCAGAGGGGGCATCTTCTAGGGCTCAGACTCAATTAAGATTTGTCCAATGGGCAGTAAATGATTTCTATGCATTGTTTTTACATCTTTTGAATTATTCTCAGGCCTTACTTTGTACACTGGCAGATCATCTAGTTTGCCCACTACAATGTGAGGAGATGGTGCCATCTGTCAGCAATCTTGTGCTTGCCATGCAGTCCCAGATTTCTTAGCAATACCCATCTCTCCTGGAGTTCCTGTGCTTTCACCTTTTATCATACCTTTCTTTGTTGGCCAGATTTCTTTTGGCAGCCATGGTTTGAGCCAGTTGGTACGCATGAGTTAGCTGGGCCTTTAACTTTGCACATACTGTAAATAGTTGTCAGCTTGAACCCCATCAGAGAGAACCCCAAACACATCTACTGGTAGTCAGCTTCTCTTCCAAACATCAGGCGTAGGGGAGAATCCAGTGGCATCACTTGGTGCAGTTATAAGCATGTACCAGGGTGCTAATTTGTTGGCTCCATCTAGGCTTGTTCTTTGGGTGCAGGGTGCCTAGCATATCTAGCAAAGTGCGGTTGGAAACGCTCAGGCTGTGGGTCTCTGGGGGTGGTAAGGAGTGGTTCTGGACTTTCGTGACTCCCCACAGAGAAAGCATCTCTTGATCAGACGACTCTCAAAGTCTCTCCCTTGATCAGAATGGATTCTTTGTGGAGCCCCATAGTGAACAAAAAGTTTTCACAAGTACTTTGGCCACAGTGGATGCTTTCTGGTCTTTGGTGGGGAAAGCTTGGGCATATCTCGGAAATGGTCAGTGACCACCAGCACATTACTGATATTTCTTTGATCTGACTCCAAACTTAGAAAATCAATACAGACCAACTCCATGGGTGCACTGGTGGTGATTAACAGGGGCAGCCTCTGGGGCAGAGCTTTCCTCTGTAAGCTAGCGACTTTACAAGTTCGAATGTGTTCTCCACATCAGCCCCATCTTAGGCCAATAGAATCTGGATCTCACCAAGTCAAGTGTTCTGTCTATACCAAGGTGCCCCATGTGGTTGTGCAAGGACCTCAGTACTGAGTCTTGAAAGGCAGTGGGCAGCACTAGTTGTTGTTTGTCTACTTGTCCCCTCTGTCTACTGTTTCTCTGTATAATAGTTTATTGATCAGTTTCAACTTAGGACCTTCTTTGTATAACAGTGCAGTTCTCAAATCAGTGGAGCGAATTCTGACACATCTTTTCCTGCATAGAGGGCTTCTAAAGCTGCTTGATCATGGGATCCTGGATTGAGCCTCGCCGTATACTGTCATTGTCCAGCTGAGGCAGTGCACCAATGTCTATTGCAGAAAAGTGGCAATAAGCAGCAGGTATGTACTCTTAGAGGCTCCCAAGCAATCCACCATGCAGTCCACTGGTCCGTGGACATTGTTCCTCCCTGTCAAAACTTCCGGGTAGAGTGCCCGAATGTCAGGTTCTGCCAATCGACCCAATCATTCTGGGGAACAGGGCCTCCGGGAGAGAGCATCAGCATTGTGGTTCAGACCTGCTCGTTATTGAGAGCATAGTCATATGTAGATAATGCAGAAAGCTACCTATGGCCAGTGGCATCCAACTTAGCTGAGGTCTGCACATAGGTCAAAGGATTATTGTCAGTTTTACTAGTATTTTAGCCCCATACAGCACTCATGGAATTGGTCAACAATAGCCCACTTCAAAGCTAGGAACTCTAACTTATGTACAGGATAGTTCTTTTCGGATGGGGTCAGGCTTCTACTGGCAAAGGCCACTGGTCTCCAGGCCATTCTCGTGCTCTTGGTACAACACATCCCAACCATGCAAGCTAAGCATCAGTGTGCAGGGCGTAAGGTTTTCTTGGATCGGCATAGGCCAGCACTGGAGCATGGGTAAGTTGATATATGATCTTCATGAAAAGCAGTCTCACAATCAGAGTCCAGTGGCCCCAAATACTTCACTCGGATGAAAATACATCTTTCAGTCTTGAGGACGCTGACTTTGGTATTTTTTGTGGGTTGGGGGATACCCTTGAGTAAGGTTAAGTAAAGGGCGGATCACTCTTGAATAGTCCTTGATGAAGTTACCGATAATAACCACAGAATCCCAGGAATCTTTGCAGTTCTTTTAGATTTTTGGGCTGTGGCCAGGTGGTCAAGGCCTCAACTTTACTTGGGTCGGTCTCTATTCCTCGGTGGATACTATGTGTCCCATATACTTTACTGATGTTTGAAAGAATTGACACTTATCAATGGACAGTTTAAGGCCAAAGTCCTCCAGTCGGTCCAATACCTAAATAATCTGCTCTCATGTTCCTCCAGTGAGCTGCCAAACACAATGACATCATCTAGGTATACCAGGCACTCTAGTAAGTTCATGTCCCCCACTGCACGCTCCATCAATCGTTGAAAAGTGGCTGGGGCACCTGAAATCCCTTGAGGCATCCTCATGAATTCATAGAAGCTAAGCGGACAGATAAAGGCCGCCTTCTCCACGGTCCTCTGGGGCCATCGGGATCTGGTAGTACCCACTGCGGAGATCCAGCACAGAGAACCACTTGCTCCCTTAGGCAGTCCAAAGCATCCTGAATGCGGGGCATTGTGTACTGATCAGGGATAGTCCGCCGGTTTAAGGTGCCATAATCCACACATCCTTACTGTTCCATTCTTTTTCCTCACTACCACAATGGGGAAGCATAAGGGCTTTGGATTCTTGTATTACACCAGCAGCTAACATTCTTGCAGATGCGCCTCACATCATCTATGTCAGCAGGTGCCAGGCGTCAGACCTCTCACTGAAATGGTCTTTCGTCATGCAGCCGGATATTGTGCTCAGCTCCTTGTACGCATCCTACATCCCATTCCTTTAAAGAAAACACCTGGTCTCTCTGGGCAAGCTTCTCACTGATCCTCACTTTCCATTCAGCTGGGCGGGAGTCGCGAAATCAAACAAGTCAGGCGTTACTCTGTCATTCTTCCTTGAACTCTTGCTGCTGGGTAGCACTGCAGTGTCTGCACAATGCACATTAGCCAGGATGCAACCTCTGTTTACTCTCGAATGTCTCTTTCAGACACATTATGAACTTGACCATTACCCTTCTGGCATAAGCATGGGCTCTAGCGGGCAAAATACTAGGCTTGACCAGCAGTCCCTCTGGCAATTTTCCATCGCCTGGTGCATCCAACATTAATATTTTATTCTTAACATCCTTTCTGATAATGGACCTCTCCTGTGGTACACTGGGCATTTGGCGCCAGGATCAGAGACTCAGGATCCTTCTTCCATACAATTCCGACCCGGTTCCTCTGGTTCTGTTTTTTCGGCATCTCTCTGTGCCTCATAGGCCTTCTTAATTAAAGCCGGAACTCTTAAAGCTCTACTACTTTTGACCCTGCTTTTCATAACACAACTGTGCCAGCCTTCCGAACATATGAGCATTTGTTCCAATCAACAAAGGGACACCATCATACAGTCCAGTGGGGGACACACTAAGGCTAGGGTCTCTACTTGTTCGCCACTCCAGCCACGGAGGTGGGGAAAGACAGCCAAATTCGGATATACCGGAATAGGGTAGGCTTTCACTTAACCCCATACATGCAGTCCTTCTAATGGTTGTAAGGGCACGCCTGACAAATGCTTCTGATACCAATCCTGGAACATAATTGTCACTTGGGAGCCACTGTCTATTACAGCTCTTGTAGACACTCCATTCACCTTTACAGTGGTCTCCATGGAGGGACCCACTATTCTGGACCAGTCTGGAGAGGCGGTAGTGGGGCCTGGGCAACATGACCTTGCCACAAAAGGACGTGAATTAGCATTTTAGTGCCCTCACTGGGATCATGTCGTGCACCTCTTAACCACTGATTTCTTCTCCGAAGCTCTCCTTGTAGCCTATATGCAACTTTGTCAGTGTCTTTTGGGGACTGGCATTCCCTTTTCATGTGCCCATCTTTCCCACAATTATAGCAAAACATACCTTCTGGAGTTTGAGCTGGCCGAGGCGCCACACTGGGAGCCAGGGCGGGGGTATTACTAACTGGAAACCTGGGTGCCATCTCTGTCTGGCGTGATAAGCATTTGGAGACATCTCGTCAGTTTCTCCACTTCCATGGTCAAGGAACGAGTTCGAGCTGTTATCAGCAGGAGATACATGGGTGGGTACCCCCACCCCATAGCAGATGCAGTCGGATATAGGTCAGGGCCTGCACTTGCAGGCGTGGCCTTCATAAAGGGACTGTTTTTGAATTCCGGATCTCTCTCAACAGTTCGCCCCATTGTGACATATCTTTTTCCTTGTCAGAGCACTCATTGACTGCCAACCTCTGCCCCTGAACTTCACTTGATGGGTCACCCTCAGTCACTCGGGTCGTAGCCGCAGCTATTGGTGCAGGTCCCTCCCGAGGTCGTCTTTTTCTCAACTCCTCGAACTCTCTCATTAACTCATCATAGGAGGGGGGGATTCCAGTCGATCTGCCAGGCGTAACTGAAGCAACAGCAGTTCTGAGAAGGGGCAGACTTAAGGATCCTGTCCAGCCTGGTTCGGTCCAGTTCAATCGCTAGCAAACTACCTTTTCTGAGGCATTCTTGCAACAATTTTTCCAGCCGAGATACATACACAGACAACAACTCCCTTGGTACTGTTGGCATCTCTACTCTCCACCATAGGTCCTCATCAGAATCTGGGCTCCCATACACATTCTCCAAGGCCTCAAGATAGGCCTGTGCAGTCGCTCAGGGTTACTGGCCCGTTTAGCACGGATGGTAGCCAGGGCAGGACCTCGGAGGCTCTCACTAACCCTCTTTCGCTTTGCGCCTTCCGAGCATTGCCATTCTAGCACTTGGGGGGCAACATAGTCTATCCAGGTCTCCCAGTCATCCTCCCCTTGGGGGGTTGGGAGGTTGCCAGAGAAGATCCTCAACCTTCGGTTAGAGTCGTGACTAATGGCAGGTGCAGAAATAGGAGTCTGCATTGGTTCAGCCACCATTACGGGCACTGGAGCAGGAGAGGGTGTTGGGGGAGGAACACCCCCAGGTGGCAAGAATAGTTTCTTCAAGTCCTCCACAGTTTTCCCCTCTCCCAGCAACCATTCAGCAAATTTTTCCTCAAAGTTTCAGATAGTGGTGGGGGCTGATTCCCCGGTCTTCTGTCCTTAGTTATCACTCTCCAAGCAGTGAGGGGCTCCCTCTGGGGTAATGGTCTGTGGCACTTTGGAGCTATCTATGGGATCCTTAAACTCTACTAGGGCCAGGAAAGTGTGGGTGAGCAGATTAGCATGCCGACCCACCACCACAGGGTTTTGTAAACCTTCCACCTTGGAAAGTACTCCCTGCACAGTGTCCGTATTGATACCCAGGGGGATGTCCAGGATAAGCATAGCATTTTGGGGGTCGATCTCCTCCCCAGTACACCACTCCACCAGCCGGTGCACAGCCACTTCTGTCGAGGTACCCATTTTTTTCTTAACAGTGGTTCGTAAATATGGCCACTAGAGGACACACAATCCCAGCGGTGCCTCCAAGATGTAACCCCTAGATGGCGCTATCCCAGGGGCTACTACCCCTGCCTGATTTGCCACTAACAGGTTGAGGGCCTGGATCCAGGGCGGTGCCTCCACCCAGAGGTCAGGGTTTGCAATAGTTAAACTAACTTGGTCACAGCCCTCTGGGACACTGCAACCCCCCTTTCTTCCCACTAGTGGCCCACACAATATATCAGAATTACCTTCACAGTATACACTTACCCCCAGGTCTGGTTCCGGCACTGGGACCTCCTATGAAATGAGATACAGTGCAACAATCACAGTACAGTACTTTAACATAGACAAATACCTCAGGCAGTATAACTTTGCTGAAACAAGCAGTTCTGATTTATTTAGGGAGATATACAAGGACAGGGGAAATCAGGTTAATTAGCTTATCACTCTAATAATCTACCTATGGCTCTGTGCACAGGCCTATCCCTATCAGTTACTGTCCTGGGTACCAAGCCCTAGTGGCTAGTCCAAACCGTGGCAGCTGGTAGGGGCCCTTTCACACAGAGAAAAGGAGAATTAAACAGTCAGCAGTACAGTAATTCCATTTGGATTTAATGTGGCAATTCAACAGGGAGCGACCCTGAATTAGTACTCACGACCTCCAAATAAGATAGGGTCCTTCAATGTCAGCAGGGCTCACTTGAGGTACACAAACCTCTTCACACATCCATATAAAAGAAAACACTATACCAGGCAGGCTGCATCTGTATCCCGATCGCAATTACTGCACAATACCCGGGAGAACACACAGCAGATTCAGTTCCTGACAGACCGAATGCAATTTTCAGCAATTCCTCCAGTCTTCTACAGGGTGAGCCTGGTTTCTACTCTTCAGAGATCCTTTGATTCTTTTCACAGGACTGATTCAGTCCTAACAAGCTGTTACACAAGCTGCAGACCGGAACTCTGGGCCTTACACACGTTTTTTGACTAAAACTGCACACTGAAAAAGCACAGGGCTCCTTCCTTCTTCACTGCCAAAGCTCAACTGAAACTCCAACCGACAAAAACGGGCACTTCCTTTGAGTTCCTCCCAGTTCTTGACTGGATTGGCTGTCACTCACAATAGACTGCTGCTGTTGGTCCAAAAAGGCACTGAAGTCTAAACTACATCTCCCAGAGTCACTGCCCATACAATCCTCTTGTGGCTGGCTCAGATTATGAGTCCAAGTTCTGATTCGTCCAAGGCACCATTTTAGAGCTAGCTTACCCCACACTGATTGGTCCAGTTCAGCAGTTCAAAACTAGAATGGGGAACTAGCAGACACAGTTCTGACTGCAAAGAAAGCAGGTTAGACAAACTGTAATTTCATTATTACTCTAAATAATTTCTGGTAAACAGTTACATCTTTCAGATAGGTTCCCTTTGCACTCCTAGTGACTGCAAAAATTAAGTGAATTGGCAGCAAATGGAGGGTACTCAGAAGCCACAGTCCCCATACAAACTAATTATGTCTGCAAGCAGACAGCTCTTAAAGAGACAGTACCAGAGGTTCTAAAAACACTCACTGATAAATGGCTTAAATGCCAAACACCATTCAGGCTTGGAGCATTCAAGCAAGCTCCTGGAAGTCTTTTATGAACCCCCATTTGCAGGGGGGTTACATTTGAATTTGGCTCCTTTTTGCTTCTTCAGCCCTTGCAGCTCCTGCTGTCAAGCAGCAGTGCTCCTAGTAACTGTGGAGCTCCACTGTATAGATCACTGGTGAGGCCTCATCTAGAATACTGTGTCTAGTTCTGGAGACCACATCTCAGGAAGGACATAGAATGAAAGCAGTCCAGAGAAGAGCAACAAAAATGATACATGCACTGCACCACAAGCCTTATGAGGAACTTGAACTTTAACATCTATTCACAGGAAGAGAAAAGGGAGAGAGGGGATATGATAGAGACTTTCAAATACCTTAGAGGAATAAACAGGGTACAGGAGGGGAGCATATTTCAGAGAAGAAAGTGCAGAAGGACAAGGGGGCATAACATGAGGCTGGAGGGAGGGAGGCTTAGGGGGACTACTAGGAAGTATTTTTTTCACAGAGGATGGTGAATCTGTGAAAGAGCCTACAAGGGGAGGTGGTGGAAGTGAAAACAGTTCAGGGATTCAAAAGTGCATGGGATAAGCATAAAGGCACCCTGCTGTGCAGCAGAGTGGGGGAACAGCAGTCCAGATAGGGGTAGTGATTGCCAAACCAAGTAGGGAAATGGGCAAACTGGGTGGACCGATTGATCCTCATCAGTCATATTATATGTTTCTGTGAGTTAAAGTGCATCGGAACTCTAAACTGTAACCCACTGTGCTACCTGGAGTCTCTTACGAGCTGAATTGATTTAAATTGTTAAAATACAGCTGGCTGCATCCAGAGTGTTTCAGGAGCCGAAATTAATATTAAACTTCTGCCGTAGCCTTAAGCAACTTTAGCATTTTCAGCTTTAGAAGTGGTAATTTCAGTGAAAACTCTCTGAGTCTTCTCAGTTTCACTTAGTGCTGTCCATCTCTTCTACCCGCAGTCGCTGCACGGCTGCTCCCCACCTTCCCTGCCCTTTTCTGGTCATTCTTATACAGTGCTTTGGTCGTTTTTATATAGTGCTTTGGAGTGATGTGACCAACTCTCCACTTTCCCATTAACAGCCTATACCAAACCACCTATAGAGGGTGCCTGATATCTACTACTAGGTTTCCAAGCATTACTAGTCTGCTTGAAAGGAAATAGTTGCAGTTTTAGCTCCTAAAGTGTGTTCTCTGAACATTGTCCTTGTTAGCCTCTCACACCCTAATTATATGTCACCCTGTTCATCACCCCCCCCCCAATGATGTCCTTTCACTCCGCCCCATGTCTGTCTTTCTCTGTTGTCCTCGGTCTCTGTCTTTCCTTCGATGCTGCTGTATCAGTCCTGGCCCTGGAGTAAACTACGTTAAAGCATGCCCATCCTACGCCTTGCCCTCCTGTCATACTCCCTAGCTGTGAATGTGACCTGCTCCTCTCCTGCCTGTCTGCTGCCCTTGCCTTCATAAGCTTCTGTGATCGTCACGGTCTCTTCCTTCACCTCTTTTCTCTCTCCCTCCAGGTCCCAGACGCCTTCTGCTCTCCTCCCATCCAACTTCTACCTCATCCATCTTCTTCTCTTGAGGACATTGACAGTAACCCAGGCCCTGCTTCTACTCCCGCTTTAAACACTCCTTTGACTACAATCACCCTCTATGGGACATCAAGTATGGCCTAAAAATCACCCATCTAAATGTAAGGAGTCTTCTCCCCAAAATGGCTAAATTGGAAGCCTGGGTCTCTCTGTATAAACCCGACTTACTAGGTATCTCTGAGTCCTGGCTAACAAGCTCCACCTCTGACCACTGTTACTCCTTACCTGGCTACTCTTTCCTCCGCCACAGTCAATCTCCCTCCTGCCGTGATGATGGTGAACTCTTGTATTACAGGAGCCATTACTCTATCACATTTCTCAACCAGTCTAACAAGGACTTTACTACTGAGTGGCTTGCAGCTGAGCTAACGGTAGCCACCAACATGAAGCTGCTCAATGGGTGCTGCTGTAATCCACCAAGGTCTGGTGTCCCTGGTCTTGCTGCTCTTGCTGCTCTCCTCAACATCCTTGCACCTTTCTCCCTCTCAAGAGACACCATTCTGATAGGAGACTTCAACATTGATTGAGACTCCAACCCCCTCTCTGACTGCAACTCCATTACTCAACAACACAACCTCTCTCAACTAATTACTTCCCATACTCGCCTCAACAATCAGACTAACAATCACTCAATGCTTAACTGGATCCTGATGACTCGAGTTGACAAAGTGGCCCGTGGTGCACTCTGTCTGATGCTATTAGTGACCACTCCCCCATCTACTGCATCTGGCGCACCAACCCCCCCGGCCCCCACCCACGTTCCTGTCCTTCTGTGACTTCTCAAACTGCAGCACCACTAAGCTGTATGATGACCTTAGATCCCTTGACTGGACTGACCTATCCCTTGGCGTCTTTTTCAGAACTCTCTCAACCATCCAAGATGAGCATTTCCTGCACACTAGCCATAGAGTGCGAAGGGAGACTCTCAGTGGCTCTCATCTGACCTTTTCAAGCTGATGAAAGAGCGGGACTTGTCGTGGGCTGCTTTTAAAGCCACCCTATGCCCAACCCTCTGGAATACCTACCAGCACCTGCGTAATCTCTGTAAACGCTGTATTAAAACTAGTATGTCTTAACAAACCCACCCCAATCAGTTCCATCAGTCTTCGAACTACTAGATCACTTCAGCAAGTGCTCGGGGTATAAACTTCCCACCACCAAAACTGAAGCATTGACTTTTCATTTTTCTCCCCCTTTAACATTCAAACAAAGGTTCCCATTTCACTGGGATTTAGACAAACTTATATACTTAGGTGTATACCTCTCCCACCACGCAGCTGATACAGTTAAACATAATTATGGCATGTTTTCTGCTCAACTGCAGGCAGACCTGGCGGGATGGAATATACTTCTCCTGAATTTATTTCAGAGGGTTGATGTTATTAGCATGGTGACCTTGCCTCGGGCCCTCTATTTGTTTCGAACAGTGCCAATATGTATTCCGAATAACACTTACAGGGCTTGGAACAAATTCATCAGCAGATTCATCTGGGCTGGCAAACGGCCTAGAGTGAGAGCTTCCATCCTGTACTTCCCTAGGAAATGAGGCTGGCTCACCCTCCCTAATTTTAAACTTTATAACTGGGCCTCTCACCTATCCTTTATAGTATGCCGACTAGCCAGGTCTAGCCCTGTTTTGTGGAGGGAGATTGAAGAGGGCTTAATGCCTTTTAAGCAGCTAATTAAATCCATGACATACCGAATGCCTCCTTACCATCTACACGATTTGGCTCCGATGAACCCCTGGATTATACACCAGATGAAAACCTGGAATGCCATATGTAGACAACTGTCTCTTTCACCATTTCTCCCATTACCCTACTGGATGACTTCCAGCCAGCACTATATGGTCATACATTTACCACTTGCGAACATCTGGGGCTCACTAACCTCACTCAGTTCCAAAGTGAAGGAGAGTTTAAGTCCTTTCTGAACTTAAGACAAACGTACGGCCTGAGGCGCCAAGATTTTTATCGTTATCTGCAACAAAGACACTTTTTTTTTATTCCCTCCCGATCCGGATACAACAATTTGAATGCTCCTCCCCACTGATTCTCTGTATTCAACAACTCGTTCAAGTTTGCGATACGCCCCATATTGTCTCTGTCTTGTACAGGGCACTTGGGAATACCCTAGGAGTGAACACTGAAAGCATATGTGCTAAATGGACGGAGGAATTCAGTTTTGACATTCCAAAGGAAAACTGGTATAAGGGCTGCCATTCGATAGGTAAACTTACATATTCCTATAGCCGAAGACTGTTTTCCTGGCAGATATTGACTAGGTTCTTCCGTACCCCTGTAACAACAGCACATTTTACACCGGCACGTTCAGGGGCCTGCTGGCGGCAATGCGGTGACTCTAGGGCGCATCACACCCATATATTTTGGGCATGTCCCCTGATACAGACCCTTTTGAATGCATTGCAATCGGAATTGAGATCTCTCATCGATACTCCACTCATCCTAACTGCAGATTTATTTATCCTTCACATCTTTCCCCCAGAGCTCAAGGATTCATTTACACAATATTTCTTGGGAGCTCTGCTGCTAGCGGCCAAGAAGGCTCTGACCCAACACTGGCTTACCCCTAGTGTTCCTACCATGTTAGAGTGGAGAGAGATTGTTATTCAGATTTATAGATCAGAAAGAATTTCTTGCCATCTAAATGACAAAAATGACCTATGCACAGTGAAATGGTCCAGATGGGTACTCTACATCATGTCTAAGGATCCCTCCTTTGTCCCTTAAAGGAGAGCCATGGAGTGAAGGGTTACCAGAGGAGGTGAACCCCTAAATTTGACCATGAATAACCTAACTAGTAGTAATAGATACCCAGGTAATTGAGTATGGGTCTTGTCTAACTGTATAATTCAATCGTATTAATAATTTACAGCTAGAAACTGCAGTTTATATTCTATAAGTTATAATAGTTGCTGTGCCTTATTTATTTATTTGATATTTAAATTCCTCCCCTATATGTTTTCTCTTTCTATCCTTTTATTAAGACACTGAGTGAAGTACAATTATAATGCTACGCTGATTGATGGATCTTGTAACCACAAGCAATTTGTGTATTCAGTGAATTGTGACTGTCTGTACCCTTTTCCCTTACTCCTCCCCCTTTTTCTTTTGTACCCCTCCCCCCCAAAGTTGGAAAAATTTGAATAAAAATTATAATAACAAACAAAAAACTAGTATGTCAGTCTATTTCCAATCCCTGCAATCTAAACATCAAGGTAACCCCAAGCGTTTCTGGGCCGAGCTATTTATGCCTTGCTGACTCCCTCTTCTAAGAAGTCCCCTCCCCAATACTCAACAAGACCCCCTGACTGACCCTACTGAAATTGCGAATGCACTCAATACCCACTTCTCCAACCTTAGTAATTACCTAGCCAAAATACCTCCCCCTCCTCCGCCACTCCAAACACCCCCTTTCTACTTTAAGACCATCTCCCCACCTGGTACTCTTAAACTCCTCCTCAGCCTGCCGTCTTGAGGGAGTGTGGCAACGATGGACTAGACTATTCCCCCATTTCTTAAAACTTGTGGCCCGTGACATAACCTACCCACTCACCTTCAACTTTAACCTCTCTCTTTCTCACTACGGCCTCTGTCCCCACTGCCTGGAAGCAGGCCAAAATTGTCCCCATCCATAAACAGGTGACCCTAGTCTCATGGACAACTACTACCCCGCCTCTATACTTCCTCACCTAGGAAAACTACTAGAGAAGGCAGTGAACCATCAAGTCACTGAGCATATCATGAAATACAATCTATTTTGCCCTCAGCAGCATGGTTTTAGGAAGGGGCATAGCACTACCTCGGTGCTAGATAATTTTACTGATCACGTTCTAAGGCAGATGGACAATGGGAAACTAATAGGCACAGTGTTTGCTGATCCGTCTAAAGCGTTTGAGCTTGTTAACCACAACCTGCTAATAGCAAAACTTGCTGGCCATGGTTTCTCCACAGCTTCCACACCTTAGGTCACTAACTACCTCTCTGGCAGTACCCAAATAGTTTGCCTTGGTGATGGCTCCTCCCCCCTTCTGCCTGTCAAGGTGGGTGTACCTCAGGGTTCTGTCCTTGGCCCCCTCCCCTTCTCCCTCGTCATAAACTCTCTTCCATCAGAGGGCCCCACCTGCAATTCACTTCTCTGTGCAGATGATCTAATACTGTTCCTGAGTGACTCTTCCCCAGCCTCTCTAACTCCCTCAGTGATGATCACTGCAAGGCCCACTGCTGGTTCTCCGACAGCAAGCTTCTTGTCAATGCTTCCAAAATGAAGGTCATGCTATTAGACTCCAAACTGAAACTCTGTGCCCTTGCTCACTCTGGCTTTGCTCTCTCTGTCCTTGCCCCTGACAGTTCACCACTCGAAACTGTTACAGCCTTCAAAGATCTGGGGGTGATCCTTGACCCATCCCTTACTTACTCCGAACATATAGCCTCTCTAATAAAGCGCATAAACCAGAAGATTGGGCTTTGCTATCAGCTCATTGATGACCTCACTCCTGATGCTCGTCTAGCCATGGCCCGTGGCAACCTGCTCCCCCTCCTAGACTATGGATGCCCAGTCTGCTCCCTTACAACTGCCAACCTAACACGGCTTAACTCTACCTATAATTGAATACATCACTTTGCCCTCCGTGTCCCTCTCACTACTCACCACTGTACACTCTATCAGTCCCTTAGCTGGCTCCCCCCTCAAGCCCAACGCTCCTACCTCCTGGCCCAGACAGTCGGAGATGCCCTCCATAATCCCTCCTTCTCACCAGTATCTACTCTGATCCAACCAAGAACCTTCAGGTGGAATTTTGCATCAGTCATCCCACCTCCAACTTGAATGCCCCCACATTACCACCAATATGGGCCAAAGAGCCTTCTTGGTGGCTGGCCCCTCACTTTGGAATGACCTCCCCTCATCCCTATGTTCACCTGACCCCCCCCCCCCGCTCAACCTAAATGTTCTGATAAGAGCTCATTTCCTATCCTCCTCAGCCTGCGACTGTCCTTGGCATCTACTTCTGTTGTTTCCTCCTTTGTCCCCCCACCTCCTCCTCCTCCCCCTTTAGAGCCACTGCCCCAAGTACCCCACCAAACTGCCTCACTTGACTAGCTATCGTTTACCTACTGTAGATGTACTTACTCCCCCATGGTCTCTGTTCACCTGTGATTGACATAAGACTTAGTTGTTGTTGCCTGTGTAATCTTCAGTTGCTCTTTTTTTGTATGTTAAGTTTCATTCCAATGTATATGGATTGGCGCTGCCCACCCCCACTACTGTATAATCAGCCTATTTGTGTTATGCCTGTTATGAACCTTGTTTTATTTCTGATATTTGTTCGGAATGTTGTACAGTACTGAATATTTGCACTGTATGTTGTTCTGTAATTGTTTGCTACCTCTGCATTTTCCAGTATCTGGCCAGGGCCATGCCCGAAAAAGGTTCTTCGAATCAGTGCCCCAACCCGGTTAACAAAAGAATGAATGAATAAATAAATGATTTAAGACTCTAGACATCCTAAGATTTCTTGGATTTCTGAGGTGGTGACTGAAGCATGTGGACTTTTGACTTGTACAGTTTGTGTGGGACATCGACTTGTTCACGTACAAGTGGATCACCTGCTGCATGCCAAGGTTCCAGCAGATGCAGCAGAAAACATCACTCCTCCAGATGAGGACAGTGACACAGAGGACTTTGTTCCTGCCTGTGAAGTTCCACCGGGAATGGTGCCAAGTTATAACGAAACACCTGTTTCACCAACAGTGGTTGTTCTAGCCTGTAGATATCCCATTAGGCACCAAAGACCTCCACAAAGAATTGACCTTTAAAGTCATGTACTGAACCTGTACGTCTGTGCAACTGGACTCTTACTTGTACTGTTATTTTGTTAGTGACAAGTTCTACCCAAGGGGCAGAATAATCCCCTGAACTTGTTTCTGGGTACCAAGTTAGGGAATGTTATTGATGAAGTGTTTTAGACAAGTTTCTGTCTAAGGGGGAGGAGTGTAATATATACATCGATATCTATGGTAGTATATACATGGAAATATATATATATATATGTATATATATATATTAGAGCAAAAACTCCGTTTAATGCATTAGTTAGGGTTGTTCCACAGCGATAAAAGTGAGGAAATTCGTGTTAGGGTTGAAAACCCCTTGGACCCCATACCCCAACCGGCATTGGGGTATGCATTGGGGTCGTCAGCCCTAACTCTTACCCCATCATTTGTGTAAAGCAGCAGAAGTATAGGAGAATGGGGTGAGAGTTAGGACCGGACGACCCAATCGCACCCCAATGCCGGTTGGGGGTCCAAGGGGTTTCAACCCTAACACCAAATTTCCTCACTTTCCGCTGTGGAACAACCCTAACTAATGCATTGCCTGGAGTTTTTCCTCTAATTTCTTCTTTGAGAATGATAACGAAATAGTGAATGTAATGCAGTGGCGGAGCGATGGGCGGCTGGCCCCGCCCCGCCACGTGATGTCTTGTGGCATAGTAACAAGAACAGCAACGCAAACAGAAGCGCTAACAGTGGCGCAACATGGTACGCAGCGCTAATGAGAACAGAAAGGGTAACGCATAATATGGTATGACGGAACGGTCTGCCGCGTGATGTGTTGTCACATAGTAACATGGTGCCTGCAAACGGAAATGTCAATGGGCATGGTGACGCAAAGTGAAACAGAAAGAGAAACCGTGACTGTAGACACAAATGGCAAAAATAACAGAAAGCAAAATGAAAACGCAAAGGATAACGCACATGGGTGGCATAGACGCTAACAGTAAGTGAAACGGTACGGAATCAGCAAGCGAAAGGGCAACGTAATAGTAATGTAAGCGCTATTGTGGCTGGTTTTCCAAAAGCTGCATAAAGACAGTGAGTACAAAGAATGTATGCATAATAATGGGTATCGGAGCAGAAAATGAGGACTTGGAATACTAAATAGGTTATATCTCAGGAACCGTACAACGTAGAAATAAAATTTAAAAGTCATATGATTTACAGCTGTCCTGGCTAGTTTTGTACTTAGCCCCTATTAGGAGGCTAAGCATTTTTCCGACGAAAAGTCCGTATCTCACACCGTTTCCGAGATACGGACCCTGAAAGACGTGGCGAACGCCGCAGTGTTATCCTATGGGAAACAAAGAGAAGTTCGAAGAGCCATAACTTTGCCTCCCTGTAATATTTTTTCACCAAACCACTGAAAGGCACATCTGTGGGCTGTTGGCTGTCTTCCCTCCAAATTTGAGGAAAAAAGACCAAACTGTTATTTTGCAGCAGGGTGCCAAAGGATTCCTGTAATGCATCGGGCGCCGTAATGTTGTCCTATGGGAAAAACTATCAACTTTGGAGTGCCGTAACTTTGCCGCCGTGTAATATTTTTCAACACAACACTGAAAGGCACATCTGTAAGATGTGGGCTGCGTTCCCTCCAAATTTCAGCCCAAAACTCCCAACCGTTCTTTTGCAGCGGGGTGCCAAAGAATTGCTGTAATTTCCCCACAGCCTAGAAAAGTACTGTCGCAATTTATGGAAGCTTTGAAAAATTTGGCGACACTATGGAGCACAAAAGTACTTTACGAAAGTACTTTTTCCAGAAATTTGAAAAACATATTTCTGGGGTGTTTTACCCCAAAATAAAGACATGGCTAGCATCCTCAGGCTCCGACTAGGTGAATACAAAAAGAATTAGGTTGCTAGAGGGTCCCAAATTTAAATGGCAAGCATTTTTCTGATCACTAACTGAAAACAAGATGGCGGATTTGCGAAAGTAAGAGGGCCATTTGCGAAAGTAAAAATGCATTTGTGACACTGTCAAACTTTTTGTTCACTTTTCCCATTGACTTATAATGGGAAATTGTTTTTTGAATAACTTTTGAACCGTTTAATATCTTTTCACGAAATCTTTGAAAGGCACATCGGGGACTCCGGTCGGACGTTCCCTGAAGATTTTGGGCCGGTCGCGCAAACCGTGCGACCTGTAGGCGCGACCGTAGAATTCCAGAAAAAGCGTAAACGCACGTGCAGATCATGCTTAATAACTCCGCAGCCGTGTATCCGACTGGTACGAAACTTGGCAGATCCCAAAGTGTATGGTTGTTGATCACGTATGCCAAATTTCAGGCAAATCCGTCAAACGGTTGCAAAGTTATTAAGGTGCAAAATTTTGGGTTTAACATGTAAATGGCTTCTCAACCCTAACTATGGTAGCACTACCGTGCTACCATAATATATATATATATATGGTAAGAAGTCTAAAAAATGCCATTATGTTTGTAGTTTATGCATATGGATATTTGTAGACCCTAAGATACAAGTACCTGTCATACCCAGTGTGTTTTTCTTTGTGTATGTGCACTGATGTGGGTCCACTATATCTGAGAAGAATAAAGATGGCCACTGAATATACAGGCTGTAACTAAGTCTCCCTGCACATATATTACAGGTGCCATCTCACAAAGTCACTGACACAGACGTTACTCAGTGGCTTACCCATGCATAATGCAAACTATGCTAACATGGTAAGCTACACATCATCTAAAACAAAATGCTGGAGATCACCCCAAGAAGTATAACAAGGTAGTAGAGGTTCCAGAAGCAGCTCTAACATTAATTATTGGCAAGATCAAGTAGACTATACAGGCATGATAGCAGGTAAACTCTATCTAAAATGCATTACATACTGATACATGCTATTCATTTGGACAGTGCGTAATTGGATTACTTTGCAAACAACCCAGTCGGCTTACTTGTGTGAGGGAGGACCACCAGTAAACAAACATACAGTGTTCTTTATCTCCCCCGCTGCCCCCAAAGCCTTAGTGTCTTCCATTAATGTCACGAAGAGGTGCAACCATGCAATGATTAAACAGCGGACGCCTGGAGGCTGGAGCTAAAAGGATTTCAGAAACTCAGACTCTCATGTGTACACAGCTCGGCTGGCTGGCTAAAGTATAAGGGCGTTGCAGTTAACTTCTGCTCCATGCAGACACACATGCAGGCACTGACACACTATACCATTAGTTCAGAGTTGCATGGCAAAGGCAAAAAAATATATATATACACACACACACAGTATATAGTGTTTGTGTGTGTGTGTATATAATATGATACCTTTCCTCGGTTTCTTCAATGTATGGGACACACAGAAATCCTCCAAAGTTACTGCCTAACCTTAGAGCCACAGATGAATATTTCATCCCTTAATATCCCTATGCTAATGTATTAATGGCCACTGTACTGTCACTGTAGTATAGCATCACATTTAATATGTCATTACTTTGTTAGCAGTCAACTGGTGATAACACCCTTTGTTTCAAAAGAAATCCCAATACTTCAGCCCACAGCGTATCAGTGTAGCCTGCTGCAACAAATATTAAAATGCACACAGCACCAGCCTCCTATATTAGTGCCCCGTTCTAGTACAGAATACCAAAAAAAAAAACCAAGCATTTGTCAATGCCGAATGTTTGCTTGCTGGCATTGGCATTGGTAGTGTAGAAGTTACAGAGCTGCATAATAGGAATGGCAGCGAAGTATTGAACTGAAGCCAACCCCACCACCACCCTGCAGAGAGTGACAGGCATTGGGGTGTGCCTTTGGGTCACAGGCATAACGACCACGCCCATTTCACTCACACCCACCCTGCAGACACTGACAAGTGTCACGGTGCCTTGGGGTCTTTGTCTTGCGCACCCCATTCAGTTAGGAAATACGGTGAGATGGGTGCGGTATAGGAGAATGGGGTGAAGTTTGGGCCTGAAGAGTCCGAGGCACACCTTGATGCCTCTCACTGGCTGCAGGGTGTGGGTGGGGGTGGAATGGTATGAGCATGACAGGCAAGAACCCCAAGTCACACCCCTGATGCCTGTCATTCTCTACAGGGTGGGGCGTTATGGTCGGAAACCCTAACACCTCAGGCATTCGTTGGTATTTTCACTCCAGATTTTCAACATGTTTTTTTGTGACCCCCACCTCATGAACAGTGGCAATATCAGTTTGTTAACGAAAACTGCTTTTGCATAGCTAATATGGCATTTGGCACCACAGGTGCAAAACACATTCTAACAGGATGTGAAAATGACAGCGGTACTGTTCATGGAGGTGTAAAAATGGCAATGTTGAAAATCTGCTGTGAAAATCTTAAAAAACTGGTGAAGTCACGAGCGCATGTGAGAAACTGTGCAACGCACACCCGTAATGTAACTAGTTTGGGGATTTTTTACAGCAGATTGTTAACACAGGCATTTTGGGACCTCCGATCATGAACAGTGTCAGTGTGATTTTCTTTATCTGTCCCGAACAATGATTTCCCACAGCGACCACGCATTTCTGTGCTGAAAGTGTGAAAACACATTTCGGCCATGTTGTGGAAAATGACAACTGTACTGTTCATAAGGAGGTGTGGAAAAATGCCACTGGTGAAAATCTGGACTGAAAATATTACAGATTCATGAACTTACGAGGGTGCGTGGAAACTGCGCGATGCTCACTCGTAACACAGTCATTTTATGGAGTTTTGTCACCAAATTTTCAACATAGCCATTTTAAGACCTCTGCTCATGACCAGTGTCACTGTGATTTTCTTAATCTGTCCCAAACATTGTTTTCACACACCGACTGTACCATTGTGCGCTACATGTGCGGAAACACATTTTGGGCGAGATGTGAAAAATGGTAGCTGTACTGCTCATAAGGAAGTGCGGTAAAATGGCACTGTTGAAAATCTGGTGTGCAAATATTACAAATTCACAAACTTGCCAGCGTGCGTAGGAACTGCGCAACGTGCGCTCCTAAAACAGTCATTTTTGGGAATTTTTTCACCAAATTTTCAACATAGCCATTTTAAGACCCTCTGCTCATGAACCGTGTCACTGTGATTTTCTTAATGTGTCCAGACATTAATTTCACACACCGACTGTGCCATTAGCGCTACATGGGCGGAAACACATTTTGGGTGAGATGTGAAAATGACAGCTGTACTGCTCATAAGAAGGTGTGGTAAAATGGCAATGTTGAAAATCTGGAGGAAAATATATGAAAATTACTCGAACTTACGAGCGCAAGGAACTGCGCAACGCACGCTCACAAGTCATTTTTAGGAATTTTTCCACCAAATTTTCAAAATAGGCTTTTTGAGAGCCCACCTTATGAACACTGGCAGTGTCGTTTCGTTAATCATTCCGGAAAGGTAATTTCGTGCAGTGGCTGCAAAATCACCCTTCGGGCCCAAGTAACAGCATGACAGTGCAAGAATTCTTGAGGAGGGGTCCCAAAAACCCCATGTTGAAAATTTGTTGCAAAAATTCCAAAAAATGCCTGAGATATGCAACAAAGTTGAAAAAACCCTGTCTATCCCATTATACAGCTTACCGGCATTTCCTCAGTTCGCGGTCGGCTTTGAAGAGTGCAGACGTATTCCCGGTCCACCGAAGATCGTCGCACCGGACTCGGAGGTAAGTATGGGGTGAGGGGGGGTGTGCGGAGGCAGGGTGTGCAGTGGGTGGGTGCGGATTGTGGGGGAGCAGGGAGACTGCGAGGGACCGTCTTTTTCTTTACAGGTTTTTTTTGTTTTAAAAGACAACGCGGGACGTTTGCCACGCTGGGTGGGCTCCCAGCGTGGCAGGACGGACGGCTGGGGCGTGGAGCCGACGGATTGGGCACCCGTCTGGCTATGGCATCTGTTGCCACACTGGGTGGGCTCCAGCGTGGCACCCTGTACTCGGGGTGGGGGGCTGACTAGTGGAGACAACGGGATTGAAATCGCTATTATATGACGAGCCACCTGGGGTGGGCACCCAGCATGGCATATGAAACTGTGTTTCGGGGTGCAGCACAACCGACGGGGATTGGGCACCCCACGGCTATACAGTGCGTGGCGCTGGGGGGGAGCAGCAGCAGCATATGTGTGTGGTGTGTGTGTGTGTGTAGGGGGAGCGCGCTTGAGTAGGCGATATCTGATCGCTGCTCACTGAAGCATAGCTCCCCCTTTCAACTGTATGCCACTGCATTTTGGAGCTGTCATAGACAGCTCCAGCAGGCATTGGAGAACTGCGGCCGCGCCTGCAAACACACTGACTGAATTGGAACAGGGCTGACACACCTCCAAAAACTCCGATGATGGCACTATGTTTCTTGCACATGCGTCCAAGCAAACATAATGACAGAAGAAAAACAAGTAATAATAGCTTGCAGTTGCTAGCCACTTCGCTTTGCTGGCCCTGGGGAAAACCGCAAAGTAAACTGTTACCTAAGGTGAGATCCCAAACTCTTGACATTTAATACTGCCCCTCCCAGTTTATTTATGTTTCATTTATAACTGGGAAAGGCTGAAGCAGTGGCACTAAGTTGAGCAAAACTATGCATTTTCACTATGAGCATACTGGGCCGGATAAGAAATTGGCACATCATAATAGCAGTACAAATGTGTCTGTGTTGCACTCTACAATGTCAGTCACTTGACTAAAGGCATTGAGCTGCTGCTTGGGCAAATGTTTATTTTTTTTTTAAATGCTATTAAATGTCAGACTACAGATTCCTTGTTTGTTTATGTAACAGACAAACAAGGAATCTGTAGTCTGACATTTAACAATATTTAAAAAACTAAACATTGCCCAAGCTGCAGCATCCCAATGCCTATTTAAATGACTGCCTGCCATTTAACAGCATTTAAATTAAAAACTCAACTAAGCATTGCCCAAACAGCAGCCTAATGCCTTCAGGCAAGTGACACTCACGGTTGGATTCACAAAGGAAGAGGATGGCTCAGTGTCACTGATTTACCAAAAGTTTTACAGAGTGACATATCACATTGCCTGACTGCCTGCTAATAAATAAAAAAAAAACATTAATTAGCCTACCTCAAAATTGTTGTAGCCTTGTGTCTGTACTCTAGAAGATCAGTGTCCTCCTGTCCTGCTGTCTGGTTGGCGTCAGTGTCACCAATTCCCTATGTGAGCCTGCTGTTGATGAGCAATGGTCCTGCTGTCAGCCATGACCGACCATTGCCGTAAAATTCACCCGAGGCCCTGGTTCTCTCTGCAGGGTAGCAGGGCATCGGGGTCCAGCAGTTTGAGCCCTCACTTCCTTTCTTGCCTGGTGCCACCGGTCCTTGGAGTAGCCAGTCATACTCGCAGTATGTGACTACTCTTGAGAGTGCTGCATCTTCTTTTCTTCAAGTTCTTTTAGTTTCCAATCCTTCCATCTGATGAGTCCTCCAGTTTCTTACTCCGCAGTGAAGACATTTAAACTTTAAAACCCTGCCCTTTATGTAGGGCAGTAGCCAGGGGTGCCTTCTTTAAACTAATTTTACTGCTGTAGATTTACGTGAATGTGGGCATATGATTGGTCCGCCTATTGGACTAATCGCAAGCCTGGTTGGTATGTCACTTTACTCCGATTGGCCACCCTTTCATCCTGTGTGTCTGATAGGCTTGCTTCCTAAGTCACCTCAGAAATGTAAACTGCTATTGCTTGGTGCTCTCCTCTCCTCTCTCTTTGTATAGGCAGCAGCAGCATGTAGCAGATGACCGTGGACAGGACCGTAGTCAGCCTGCAGTCAATCCCACGTGGTGTGGTGTTGGTGGCTTGGTGCGGCGTGCACGCGGGCTGAGACGGTTAAGAGGATTGAGCCAGTGATGAACAGAGGGAAGAGAAGACAGCAGCTAGCTGGCACAGCTCAAAAACTGGAGCTACAGCCAGTGAAACCAGAGAACCGTAAAGGGCCTGGGATTACTGGATGATCAGTGAAAAAAAAACGAGTAGGTGGTAACCTTATTTGGTACTGATGTGCCCAATTTCCAAGAATGCTCGTCCTAAGGAGCCTCCTTTCCAGCAGTGCCCCTGCCGGAAAAAATATTTCCTGCATCTGCCTACACAGATGATGTGTCTGATCTGCCTTGGACCTAGCCAACATGGACTCCTGCGACGCCTGCTTCTCCTTCTACTGTTGGATGCTGGAGAATTGTTGTTTGAAGATGGACTGATTAGTTCCTACCTTTGGTGGCAGGCATTGAACCAGGAGGTCACAAGGTAGGTCACTGGAACATTCCCCCAGGTACCCTTCCCTACGTTTTGGAGTCGATCAAGATACAGAGCTCTCCCTCCTCCCACTGAGCTGAGATCATGACGGTATTTCTATTGATGGCATCCGACAGACCCTCGGCTCCTTCTGGACTGCCGAGGGAACACCAGGATCTGGTAGTCCTGTGCACCAGACCACTCCATTTTCTGGGTTAGTACCTTCACTGTTGACTGTTACTTCAATATCAGTGCTGGCATCTGTGTTGGTATCTGTGTCATCATAGAAACATAGACTTCAACGTCAGATGAGGACCGCTTGGCCCATTTCCCTATCTATTGGATAAGCTGCAGATCCTAGTTTTACCAACAGCCTACTTCCTTCTACCTCCCACTAGAATTGCCTTAAGTCTCTCCTTTGCATTCTTAAAGTCCCGCACTGTTTTTGACCCCACAACCTCCTTAGGAAGGCCGTTCCATGTGTCCACCACCCTCTCCGTGAAAAAATACTTCCTCACGTTGCCCAGGTCATCCCCTTCTATCTTCATATTGTGCCCCTTTGTTCTAGGGACGTGGATATGTTGTTCAATCCACACTGTCTGGCAGGTTCTTTGCCACTTTAATTCTTGCCAGAAGGTCTTCAAGCTGGCTCCTCCCACCCACCCTGGTGGTAAAACCCTCGGCTCTGCCCCATGACGCCAGATCTTCCTTACCGCTTGGAAGCTCAGGTTCCCTCCTTAGCGCGCTGCGTTTTAGGCCTGGATTCTGCCTCTTCAGGTTTACCGAAAATTGTTTTAAAATTTACAAGACTTCAGTCTTCTTCTTCTTCCCTCGCGGCTGCAATGAACAAATCCACTCCCGGCTTCTGTCGGTGCCCTTGTGGGCAGAAGATGTCCCGAACCTATACGCACTCCATGTACATTTACTGCCTGGGTCTTGCTCATGATCCGCAGGCCTGAGATCTGTGCAAGTCTTTCTCGGCTTCGGTTCTAGAGGACCGCGCTGCCAGACTGCAACTTAGGCGTCCCGAGAAACGGTTCCCACCAGTGAAGTCAAAGGAAGCCCGTTGGGCGGTGTCCGCAGCTGCGGGCTCTGCGGAGGCAGCTGGAGCAGTTAATCGCCCTCGCGGAGGAGGCGGCCCAGACCACTTCGTCTTCCTCCTCGGTTTCAGCGTTTATCCCACTCTCCTTGGGCTCCTCCTATGCTGCTTCTTTTAAGGAGCTTTGCCAGTCCCTCTCCACCAAAGGAGAAGGGCCATCGGGACATTCCAGTCGGTCTAAGGAAAAAGAACCAAAAGGTAAGTCCCACCGTCAACGTTCGTGGGAGCGGGAGAGATCCCCTTCACCAGACCATCGGCTCTTGACTTTGGTCAAGGTTGCGGCTAAGGCCACTGGCTTCACGGTGTCCCAGTCAGGTCAGCCGGCCGAGACGTCCGTCAACGCGGTCAAGATTTTTCTTGACCCGTTAGACAGTTTATTGACTGGAGAAGCCAACAACCCTTCTTTACCAGTTCCCCCGGTGGTAACCAAGGACTTGCCCGTGCCTCCTGTGCCAAAGTCCCCGGTAAAGGACCCTGAACCAGGGGATGAGTGGGTTTCCCCCGGCCCCTCTTTGACCCACCCTCGGCGACCCCGGAGGTCACGGTCTCAGTCCTCTTCCAAGTCGAGTAGATCATGCCGATGTCGGCGGTCTCGGTCTTGACACCATGGGAAGCGGCACCACCACTTGTCCTCCTCGGAGGATAGGCTCCGACGTAAGTTACATCGGCACTTCAAGGACATTATGTGGCAGCAACATTTATTGACCGGTAACAAGCTGACTGTCGCCTTCTCCGGCAATTAAGTGGCTGTCACCGGAGCAACCGAAGCAACCCCTCGTAGTCATTGAGGAGCCAACCCTGGCACCGGTTGTTCGGCCAAAACCGGCTGCTCCGCCCATTGTGGTGGAACCACCGCCTCCTCATCCGAAGATTGGGGCCCTGACCAAGGATTCTGGGTCGGGTCAGGGCTTGCACCACAGGTTGTCGGTCACCCTCACTTCCGATTGACCTCGGCAGGTGGAGGGTGGCTCAGGCGCTCGACAGCTGTTTGCAGGCTCCTTGGAGTCTGACGACGACTCCTCCCTGTACTCCAGCCCCATTGACCTGGAATCCACTGGGGGTCAGTCGGTGGACGAGAGCCCATCCTCATTCCTGGGTATTCTTCGACTCATCTCAGAGTCTACTGGGATGCAGCTCGAACCCGTCCAGAAACTGGACAGGTATCCCCTCATGGAGATACTGGACCGAGGAGATTCTCCTACGGAGGCCTTCCTGGTGGCTGAAGCCATTGTTGGCCCGGCCCTGGAGTTGTGGCAGCGGCCTGCTTCTTGTCCTGCGCCTTGGCCAGGATGGCCCATAAATGCCTAGTCCCACGGTTCACTCTCAGTTTCTGGAGCACCCTCTGCGGAGGCTAGTGACCGATAGTGTTTTCTGGTGTTCTGGGAGCGCTAGGGATGTGGACAAACCGTCCGATAAGGAATCCAAGAAGCTGGATTACTCGGGGCGGAAGGTATACGCTGCTTCCTTCCTAGGCCTTCGACACACTAGCTCAGCTGTACTGATGGCACATTTTTCACACGCCCTTATGGGTTCCCTGGATGAGGTGATTCCCCATCTCCTGGCTGACCTTCAGTCGACAGTCAAGTAAGTTAGGGATCAGGGAAGGGCGGTGGCTAAACAGCAGCTCCAAACCTCTTTGGACATCGGTGACTCTTGTGCCTGGTCAGTAGCAGCCGCAGTAGCTGCGCGCACAGAGCTTGGCTGCGGATCTCCACCTTCACGGCGGATACCCAGCACAAGCTGGCAGACGTTCCCTTCCTGAGCACAGACTTATTCGGGCCAGGGGTGGAAGGCCATCTCCAGAGGATCGAGAAGTCCAGTGCCACTCTGGACTTGGTCACGTCTGCCCAGAAGGACAAAGGCCGCCAGCAGCAGCATAAGCCCTTTTGCCCTTCCACTCCTTGTGGCACATCCGGCCCAGCAGCACCAGCACCAGGGCCAGCGGGCTCACACTTGGCACCCTAAGGCAAAGTCTGCTGCTTCCTCCAATAGGAAGCCTGGAGGGAAAGGCCCAGGATAGGGCCGAGGTTCTTTCCTCCTTTGCCCAGTCATTTCTGGTTGTGCAATTGCGCCCTGCCCGGGACTTCCTGCGCCTTCTGGGCCTCATGGCGGCTTGCATCAGCGTGGTCCGTTAGGCCCGCTGGCATATGCGCCCCTGCAATGGGGGCTGGCCAGCCAGTGGTCACAGCGCTCCGGTCCTCTAGACCAGACTGTGACGGTGACCCAAGAGATGTGGGGTGGCCTGCAGTGGTGGTTTGTCCCAGCTCATCTGCTGGAGGGTATCCCGTTTGTCCGGCCCGAGCCGACGGTCACTCTTACGACCGACGCCGCTCTGATGGGTTGGGGTGCCCATCTGGGGGAACTCCAGGCCCACGGCCTCTGGTCCCCTCAGGAGTCTCGATGCCACATCAACCTGCTGGAGCTTCGAGTGGTTTGGCTAGCCCTCACCGCCTTCGCTCTGTTTGTACGGGGTCAGGTGGTTCAGGTCCAGACGGACAACACCATGACCATGTACTGCCTCAACCGTCAGGGCAGGAAGCACTCCTGGCCTCTGTGCAATGAGGCTGTCTGCATCTGCTCTCTCGTGATCAGCCTGGAGGCGGATCTCCTTGCCATCCGTATGGCAAGAGCCTCCAACAGTCTGGCCGATGCCTTCAGCCGGATAGGCGCTGCATTTCACGAGTGGTCACTCCTGCCGGAGGTAGTGCAAATACTGTTCTCCCGTTGGGGCACCCCTCAGGTGGACCTGTTCGCATCCAGGGAGAATGCGAAGCTGAGGCTGTTTCATGCCTGCCCCCTCAGCAGGGCGTGCTGCAGGGGGATGCCTTCTCGAGGCCGTGGACCCCAGGCCTCTTCTATGCCTTCTCTCCATTTCTCTTGATCCACAAAGTGCTTCTCAAGGGAAAGAGGGACAAGGTGCAGGTGATTCTGGTAGCCCCAGACTGGCCTCGCCAGTTCTGGTACCCAGATCTCCTCAGCCTCAGCTCCAGGCTCCCGAGGCGGCTTCCAGCCCACCCAGACCTGATCTCAGTAGACAAGGGGAAGGTTCTCCATCTGGACCTTCAGTCCCTGCACCTGACGGCCTGGTTCCTAAGCAGCTAGAGTCCCAGGCCTTAGGTCTTTCTGACGACGTCTTCAACGTCATTGCGGCGTCTCGTAAGGAGTCGACCAGAAAATGCTACGCCTTCAAATGGAAGAGATTCTCCATTTGGTGTCAGGACAAGGGGTTGGAACCCTCTTCCTGTCCCTTGGCTAGTATTTTGGACTACCTGTGGTCCCTTTCTCAGCTAGGGCTTCGGTCGACGACCCTCAAGGTGCACCTGGCAGCCATCTCTGCTTACCAGGCGTGGGCCAGCAAGCAGTCGGTGGCGCATGAGAAGGTGGTCGGGTGCTTTTTCAATGGCCTTGATCACATATCCCCTTCGGTGCGAGAACCTCCACCTCTGTGGGATCTACTGCTGATATTGGCTAAGCTCATGGGCAAGCCATTCAAACCAATGCACAGGTGCGATGTCTCTCACCTGTCGTGGAAGACCACCTTCTTGGTGGCTATAACGTCAGCAAGAAGGATGGGCGAGCTCCAGGCGCTTTGCATCGAGATCTCCTTATCTGGTCTTCCACAGGGACAAAGTTGTCCTTCGCCCCCACCCGAAGTTCCTTCCGAAGGTGGTGTTGGATTTTCACCTTAACCAGGTGTTGACTCTGCCGGTGTTCTACCCCAATCACACCTCGGAGGCTGAATATAGACTCCATACCTTGGACCCTAGAAGAGCGCTCGTTTATTATAAGGAGCGAATGGCTGAAGTTCGGGGAGAGGTTCGCCAGCTGTTTGTCACCTACGCTGAAGCCGCACCTGGTAGACCTGCAGCCAAGTGGATGTTAAGCAGGTGGGTCACCTCCTTCATAGATCTCTGCTATAGGTTGGCGGGCATGGAGCCTCCCAAAGGGATAAGAGCTCATTCTACCTGCCACACCGCTGCTTCGGTGGATGCTTCTAGAGACGTCCCTATCCAGGAAATCTGCAGGGCTGCTACCTGGAAGTCAGCACACACCTTTATTTCGCATTACCACATTGACGTAGAGTCACGCCGGGATGCTGGTTTTGGGACCTCAGTTCTCCAGTCCTTATTCCATAAGTAGGGGGTGCATGCCTTGCCTCCTCCTCCTGGAGAACTGCTAGAGTCTGCCAGACAGTGTGGATTGAACAACATATCCCGTCCCTAGAAATACAGGTTACTCACCTGTAACAGGAGTTCTAGGGGTGGTATATGACCGCTGTCCACCGACCCACCAAACCTCCGGCCCAGGCGCACAAGCTGGCTTCCATTGGGCTAGATCTGGCGTCATGTGTGAGCCAGGTTTTACCACCGGTGGGTGAGAGGAGCCAGCCTGAAGACCTTCTGGCAAGAATTAAAGTTGCAAGGAACCTGCCAGACAGTGTGGATGAACAACATATACCACTGCTAGAACTCCTGTTACAGGTGAGTAACCTGTATTTCTTGCACACATCTTTTTCTGAAAGATACTACCCTCTTGGACTTTGTTGATTCCCTTAAGGTACTTGAAAGTTTCTACCATGTCCCTCCTTTCCTGAAGGTATACATATTGAGCTCTTTTAGTCTCTATTTGTATGGCTTCTGGTGCAGACCTTGCACCATTTTAGTTGCCCTCCTGTGGGCTGCCTTCATCCTGTCTATGTCCTTGTGGAGATGGGGTCTCCAGAACTGCATGCAGTACTCCAGATGGGGTCTCACCAACTGTCTGTACAGAGGGATAACAACTTCCTGTTTTCTACTGGTGATGCCTCTTCCTGTGCATCCCAGTACACCTCCAGCACTCCTTACTGCCTTCTCACATTGCTTTCTTACCTTTAGGTTGCCTGATATGACTACCCCCAGGTCCCTTTCCATTTTTTGTTGTTTATAACCCCCACTGTACTATTCCTTGGGTTTTGTTTCCCAGGTGCATTGCTTTGCACTGAATCTAAGCTGCTATACTTTTGTCCATTCCTCCAACCTTGTCAAGTCCCTTTTCATCCTTTCCACACCGCCTTGTGTATCAGCCCTGTTGCAGATCTTTGTGTCGTCTGCAAAGAGGCATACTTTTCCTTCCAGTCCCTCCGCAATGTCACCTTTAAAGACATTAAAGAGGACCGGTCTCAGTACTGAACCCTGTGGTACCGCGCTAGTAACCCCTGTTTCTTCAGAGTGAACTCCGTTTACTATTACCCTCTGTGTCCTGTTGTTCAGCTAATTTTTTATCCAGGTTACCACACTGGGGCCCACTCCCAGGCTGGCCAGCTTGTTTGTTAATCTTTCGTGTAGGATTGTGTCAGATGCCTTGCTAAAGTCTAGGTAGGCCACGTCCACAGCCCCTCCCTGGTGTACTACTTTGGTCACCCAGTCAAACAAATCTATTAGATTCGTCTGACATGACCTTCGCTCTGTGAATCCATACTGCCTTGGGTCATGTGCATCGCTGGCCTCTAGGTACTCAACAGTTCTTTCTTTCAGAAGTGATTCCATCATTTTCTGTACCACTAAGGTCAAATTAACAGGTCTGTAGTTTCCTGCCTCTGCCTTGCTCTCCCTTTTGTGAAGGGGAATCACATCCGCCCTCCTCTAGTCCTTGGGTACTACACCTTCCTCCCATGATTTGTTAAAAAGTATAGTCAGTGGTGCCACTTGTTCTCCACTTAGTTCTTTTAGAATTCTGGGATGAATCCTGTCAGGCCCCATTGCTTTGTTTTAGGGGTTCTTTTAGGACCCTTACTTCTGTGAATGGACTGGTTATCGACCTCCCCTATCCAGTGTGCTTCTGTTATTTGGTTTAGGCACCTCCCCCTCCTCTTCTTTTGTGAATACTGAGCAGAACTATTCATTCAGTATCTCTGCTTTGTCACTGTCACCCTCGGCCCACTCCCTCCCCTTTATTAAGCCTCACTATCCCTGCCCTGGTCTTTCTTCGCTCCTTAATGTACCTATAACAGGTTTTATCCCCCTTCTTAACTGAGTTGTCTATCTTTTCCTCTGTTTGGGCCTTTGCTATTCTGATTGCCTTCCCTGCTTCCTTCCGCTTTAACTGGTACAGTTCTCTGTCCTGCTCCTTCTATGTTTCCTTATACTTCCTGAATGCTGTCTTTTCCTCCCTAACCTTCCCCACCACCTTTTTTGAGAACCATAGTGTTTTTTCCCTTCATTTTGTTTTGTTTTATTTCTTCAAACAAAGGCTTGTTGCCTCTGTGATGGCAGCTTTGATTTTTCCACATTGTTCCTCCACCTCACCTTCTTGCCCATTTGCTAGTGCTTTTCTGAGGCACGCCCCCATTTTGTCAAAGTCAGCCCTCCTAAAGTCCAATACCCTCACCTTTGTGTGACTTGACTCTATGGCTGTGTTTATCGTGAACCACACTGGTTGGTGGTTACCTGCTCCCAGATGGCTACCCACTTCTAAATCTGAGATCCTCTCTCTCCATCCCTGTTTGAGAGTACCAGGTCTAAGATTGCTCCTTACTGAATGGGTTCCAACACTAGCTGTCTGAGGCATGCAATGTGTAGGGCATTGAGAAGGACCATGCTCTTGGATGTGGCTGCAGCAAAGGTGCTCCACTACTTGCATTGTTGATGTTGGTGCCATTGTCTGTGCTTGGCTTAGTACCAGTGTCAGATTTTCCACCGGCATCAAGTCAGTCATTGGTACCAGATCTGGGCTGGCCTCTGCAACAGGGACATCTCCGGCTGGCTCCATCATCGATTACAAGGGGCTTCCCCATGGCACTGGGTAAAACAATGGGAGGCTCCTGGGGTTACCAATGCAGCCATCTTTACTGTGGTCAGACATAGTTATTCCAGTAAAAGGTGTAGCAGCGCTCTCATAGAAACATAGAAATTGACGGCAGATAAGGACCGCTAGGCCCACCCAGTTTGCCTGTTTTCCCTACCTACAGCAAAAGCCGCAGACCCTACTTGATCTCTGGTATGTAACTTCTCGTTCCTATCGCTAGGGTTCCCCTATGCCTGTCCCATGCATTTTTTAATTCCCCCACTGTGTTTGCCCTCACCACCTCTGCTGGGAGTCTATTCCATGCATCCAGCATTCTTTCCATGAAGAAATACTTCCTCATGTTATTCCTTAGTCTGCCTACTTCCAACCTCATGTCATGGGTTCCGTGTCGCTACAGTGACAGGAAATTCACCGACCATCAGTATAGCGACAGCAAAACGCTGCCAGTTGGCATTGTGCCATCACTGTACAAAAATGTGTTTTTGTTGGTTCGGGGAGGGGGCAAACTCCTCAGAAATGGCAGCATCGGGAACCCAGCAGACCATTACAGTGAACTGTCGGTAGTGTCGTTGTGATGGTCTTCGCTGTTTTCCCGGTGCTGCGGTGATGTGATACCCATGTCATGCCCCCTTGTTCTGAACATCAACTTTTCTGAAAGATGCCACCCTCCATTACCCTATTTATGCCCTTTAACATTTAGCATTTTCTCCTTCTGCAGCCACGGTCCTGCTTTTGCATCCTGCCACCACTCCACTCCACCGCCGACCCCAAAGTTGCATGCCCAGCTGGCAGACGCAGCTACACCTGCGAGGCCCCGCACCCGGCGAGGAACCAGTACCGGCACATGCCTCCAGGCATCGTCGGCCAGTGGAGATGCGGCTATCAAGCTGCCTCGGACCCGTGCTGCGGTTTTCCTTGTTCTTTCCCCATTGGGACCACGGATGTGCAATGACGTCTGTGCACATACGTGCAGACGTCCGCCATGGTCCCCCCTCCGTTACACCGCTGCCTGCGGTACCTCCGGGCGTCCCCAGGGGTCGCTGCAGCACGGTGTAAAGTCCCCATCCCACTCCAGGACTAGGAGAGCTGTCTCCCGACGCTCAATCCCAGTCCTCCCCTGCTGACCCCCGACAACCCGAGCTCGTTCCTGAACCCGGGTCGTCAGCGTAGCGCAAGGTGTGGCGTCCAGCGCCTCAACCCTCAGCACCTTTAGATATTTTTACGTTTCTGTCATATCTCCCCTCCTCCAGGGTATACATATTGAGGGCTTCCAGTCTCTCACCAATGATCTGTACAGTGGTATCACCGTCTCTTTTCTTCTGCTGGTGATACCTCTGATTAATCACCCCATCATCCCACTGGCTCTCCCCACGGCCTTGTCACATTGTTTGGCCACTTTTAGGTCATCAGATATGATTACCCCCAAATCCCTTTCCTATCCCCCCAAATCATGTAGTCCTACCTCTGGGTTCTTGTGCCCCAAATGCATGATTTTGCACTTTTTCACGTTGAATCTCAGCTGCCACACTCTAGACCATTCCTTCAGTTTACCTAGGTCCCCCCTCATTTTTACACCCCTCCTGGAGTGTCCACCCTGTTGCAGATCTTGGTGTCATCTGCAAAGAGGCACACCGTCCCCCCCAGCCCCTCTGCTATGTCACTTATGAAGACATTAAGCAGGACTTGCCCCAGAACTGATCCCTGAGGCACCCGCTGGTTACCCTCCTTTCTTCAGACTGAGCTCCATTTACCACCACCCTTTGTCTTTTATCACTCAGCCAGTTCCTAACCCAGTTTACCACATTGTAACCCACTCCCAGGCTGCTCATCTTATTCACAGTTCTTTTATGTGGAACAGAATCAAAGGCCTTACTGAAATCCAGGTAGGCCACATCCATCGCTCCCCCGATCTACTTCCCGTGTCACCTGTAGCGGAGGAATTATAGCTGGGGGTCCTCTATGCTACGTATTACCTCGGGACCTAGTTGTACATTACAATACAGATGACACAGACGCAGTCGGAAGAGTAAAAGATAAGTTTACTTCAGCGTGGTGCTGTACAGCCGTTGATGTTACATTTCCTCTTCTCCTAAGACAAGCAAGCAAGCATATATATATATATATATATACATATATACACACACATCATCTCTCCCCCCTCCCTTCAGCATAAAATCACCCATGTACCAATGAAATCATTCTGTTATTAGTATCTCGGCAGAACTTGTCTAGACACGTTTGGGCATTCTTGGGTATTGCATTCCACACATTGGTTTGTGCTAGACCCATATAAGGACATGTAGGCTTGTGGTGTGGTATGTTGCTATGGTGTGAGTGAAACTCATTGTTTCTCCTAGGTCAAGTTGACCCACTGTGTACACATGAACAGTTAGGCAGTTGGAGCCAGTGGATGATGACATAGGTACATTATAGGGTTACATCACCCAGTCAAAAAATCAGTTAGATTTGTTTGATATGACTGTCCTGCTGTGAATCCATGCATGTCTCTGATCCTGTGCCAGTTTTGTGAAGCGGGACTACATCTGCCCTCCTCCAGTCCTCTGGAACCACTCTTGTATCGAGTGATTCTTTGAACAGGGCTGCCAGTACCTCCCATAGTTCCCTTAATATTCTAGGATGTAGCCCATTCGGTCCCATTGCCTTGTCCACTTTAAGTATTGTGAGTTCTTTTTTTACTCTCTCTTCCATAAATGGACTGGTGTCCGCCTCCCTCCCATATTTGCTCATGTTGCCTAATTGATCCCTCACCTTCTTCATTTGACAAACCCTGATGATACGCATCTGGAAGTAGCTTGCAAATGGGCATACACTACCTCTGGTTTTGCTTTGCATGTAGCTTCAGTATTGGTAGCATGAGCGCTGTGTGCATGGTCGACTGCAGTAGCAGATGAGTTCCCGAAGGATTCTCCAGTCAGAGACTACTTTCCTTTACTGTATACGGCAGTGTCTTTTTAGGGGACTCAGTGGTGGATATCTTTGCCTATGCAAGTGGTTGTGCTTCAGCTAAGTTCCAAGAACCAGTCTTCTCCACAGATTCCCATTTATTGGTCTGAGCGGGAGGCGATGGAACCTAGCAGGCACCAGAACTTTTCTAGTGGGTGCCGGTGGCCCTTGTCAGCCCTGCGTGGGTCACTGCAGTGCCCACTGGTATAGTGGCACCAGCCCCCAACTGCCTCAGTTCCTGTTTTCCTGCCATTGAGTATGCGTCTCCTTCACTGTCCTCGTCAGGGGCCAGAACTTCATGTCTATATGACAGTAGCATTCAGTTCTTTGGTTTGTTAATGTTGTATTTCTGTCAGTTTAATTAAAAAAAAAAAGTTTCCTCACTGCCCTACTGTCTAGTAATGGTCGACACCATGGAAGGTAGGGAGCCAGAGAAGACTGGTTGCTGCAGCAGTGGGGCTATGTCTGGCTGACTGGGTGAATGCTCTGGGGGGCGAGGGGGGACAGTCCTCCTGGAGTCACAAAAAGAAATGGTCCAGGTCCTGCTCATTCTCTGCATTATGCAGTGTGCAACATTCAGCCTGAACCTCTTCTCAAAAAAGAGAAGAAAAGGCACTGGTTAAGATCACCCTCTGGTGCCGGCCCAGTGGTGCAACACCTCACTCCACGCTGGCGCCCCGGGTTCGGGAATGAGCCAGGGTCACCGGGGGGTCGGTAGGGAAGGGAAGGGATCGAGCATCTGGAGGACAGCTCTCCCTTCCCTGAGGAGGGTTCTAGGGATGCGCCACACTGTAGCGGCACCTGGCGATGGTTGGGTACAGCACAAGCAGTTGATGCACGCTTGATAGGGGTGGAGCTTCGCAGGCAGCGGCACGTCGTGCCCAGCCACCATTGCACGCCCGAGCTCCTCTGGGAATGGAAAAAGGAAAAACCCCGTCCTCTGGGAGGCGAAGGTGAGGACCAGGGACCACGCCCATCGCCGAGTGCGTCGGCTACCGTCGGTGCTCCTCCACTTCCTGGATGCCTGCCCAGATTTCCAGACAGGTCGCCCAAGGTGAGTGGCAGTCCCGCCCCGGGGGGCTTAAATCCAGGGGAACGGGCACTAGGAAAGAGGGAGTGTAGCTGGCAAAACTGACTGGTAGGACTGAGCCTTCATGTGGGTGGGATGGTAGATGAGTCGAGTGTCCCCATCAGAGAGTCTGGAGGTTGGCGTCAGGAGGGAAATAAAGTTGATTAAAAAAAAAAAAATCACTCTCTGGTGATTCTGCCCAGAGGCATTCAATGCCTGTAGGCCAGGGGTCGACACCAGGTTCCCAGAGGCCTGCAGGCTCATTGTCCCTATCCCAGAGTCTTCCCCTGTCCATTAGGGAGCCTTCCAGGGAGCAGTCTGGCCATTGGGCAGCTTTTGCAGAACAGTGGTTTCAGTGAGACAACACTATTGGTGGTGCTGGCTCCAGACCTTTAGGGCTATTGCTGATGCCCCCTTTATAAGATTTTTGTGTACTCATTCTGACTGTGGTGCCAGCACCTTCGGTACCCCTTTTGGTGGCATCGTCTCTGACTCCATCAGGGCAGTGCTTGGCGTTGGGGTCATTGTCAGTCCTGCCACCTGTGCTGACTCCACCTGTGGTATTGCTGCTGACACCAACCTGCCCGAGAATGGTGGAGCCCATGGTACCACTACCAAACCCTTCCGGGACAGCAGGACCCATGGTGTCATTGGCGATGCTGTGCACGGCTATGGGCTCTGGATCTTCGAGGTCTGCCTTGCCAACACTGGTACCACAGTTGGTGCCATATGGCATTTCATGGCAGGGTCGACCCCAGTGCCTTCACTGGCACTGTCGATGTTGCTGCTCCTGAGACCTTTTATGAGAACGAGTCCCGTGTCACAGGTGTTGCTGAGACCATGTCCTGCGCTGCTGCCCATTAGGGTCCCCTTCTACCTTGAACTGATAGGAGACAAGTCAGATCTGAATCTCGTCATGACTGATGAGGGCAGTGACGTCTTTGGCCCAGAGAACCCTGACCGGGTTCCAATTACAGTGTCTCAGGAAGATCTCTTCTTTCAAACTTTGTTCAGGAATATGCACAGAATTTTGTTGTTTGACAGCTTCTGGATTCCTTTCTTGCTATTCCTTGCTTTTGAAGGAAAAAAGGTACTGCAGCAGTTTGGGGCCATTGTCTGTTATATAGTGATGGCTTGTGTCATTGTGCCTTAGCACCATATACCTGTGCTGTCGTACCAAAAGTTCAGATTTCTGCAGAGTCTTAATGCCTCTGGCACTGCACTAAGACCAAATAGTGTAGCTCTTTGGAGGAGATACTCTAAAAGTTCAGTGGTTATGGTAAGTAACTTTCCTTTTCCTGTATGGAATTATACTGTGTTTGTTTGTTTTTTGTGTTAGCATTATTTGATGTGTTTTTAGAATACAAAATCAATAAAAGCACATAAATAAAAAAACACCTGCAGTGCTCCAGTCACCCAGCTGTGGAAATAGACAGAAGGAGGGCCCCAATGTAAATGAGGTGTTGCTTCTCTTCTGGGCTCTCCTGGATAAATTAATTATTAAATCAATTTGTTTTTGCAGGGTGGAATGGGACCTTGGTATTACAAACCAGAAGAAGTCCGAGCAGTTTTACAGAAACTACAATAGACAAATGGAAATGATCAATAGAGAAAAAAAAACAGCAAGCATTTGTAATCTGACTCTATAAGGTTGTGTAGTGATTTAAGAATTACTGCTGTGAGTAAACAATAATGAAACTGATGACAGTAAAGAATTTTACTTCCCGACGAATATGTTTTTCACTCTCTGAATGATTGCCTCAGCTAAAAGCTCTGTAACTAGCATTTGAAAGTAATGGTATAAAGAAATATCCTGTAGAGTATCTAAAGTGTTAAAATGGGATATGAAATTTATCCTCAAGTAATGTGAAAAAAACCACTCATAACTCACAAGGCAATTTGGTTGATTTATAAAGCTCGTTTTCTTATTAGCCATAATACTGTATCAACAAATGCATATTAAATAAAATCCAAACAAGATGTTAATATAAGGAATAAAGTACACCTCACTGTACTTACTGAGGGTATAATTGTTTTGAGAAGCACAAAAAAGCACGGCACTAGCACTGCAAGCTATTTTCTTGTTTTTTAATTTAAGCTCCTCTTCAGCTGAGCCCTCATTTAGTTTGCGTCCCCAGCTCCGTCGCCCACCTTCCTCAGGTACTCACGTCCCCAGGGATTGGCCTTCATGACAGGGCTACTAGGGATCTTATAATAGAACCTCTTCAGAAGTCCCTACAGAGGTAGAATCTGGTGAAGGTGGGTGCTGTGACCATTGGTGTGAAGTCTGCGGGGGGGGGGGCAGACCTTCATGTGACTGTGGTTTGTTTTTTCCTTGCGTTTTGCTGTAACTGTCTCGGCCTGGCTGGTATGGGGAGTGCCTCGCACGCACACATCATGCTCCTGCTGGAACAGCAAGCTCGTACAGCAGGCAAGGGACACCCCAGAATACAAACGACACTCCCTTAGCTCATGTATGGTCCTAAGTACATTTCTTTTTTATGCTGTTCTGTATTTGTAATTAAATAAACTGATTGAGGAAACAGCTTAGAGTGTTTGTGTATTGCTTCTCTGTGCTTCTTGAATTTATTTGCACAGCAGGATCCTTTGACTTTTTTGTTCGTTTACAATTTTTCAACCATGAATTTCCTTGTAAACTACAAATGTTTGCATTATTATAATCAATGCGTTCCTGTCTTTTTCTATAATCTGTTAGTTCTGATGTAGGAAACTCGTTGATTATAAAACTGTAAATGGTGAGTTCTTTCATCACTGCTTCCATGCACACCTATTGTACCAACACCAAACTGGGTCAAAGTGTTTTTTCCAGTATCGAGGGAAGCTTTCTAAACTACATCACTGCTTCCATGCACACCTACTGTACCAACATCAAACTGGGTTAAAGGGTTTTTCCAGTATCCAGGGAAGCTTTCTCAACTGTAACATTCGAACAGAGTTTGCTTTTATTGAATTCATTTTCTGTGTTTATATCTGCAAACAAAGGAGGCTGCTAAGGGCCAATATCTGGTGCCATGGCAGAAACAATGTACTCTCAGTCCTCGAACCAGGCATCAACAGAATCAGAGGAACAAACACACCATTGATAGTCTGCAGGATAATGTGAAAAGCTGTTTACTAAAGAACAGTATCGCATGGAGCACCCCCACAGAACTCTCTTTCACGCTTCTCTCGGGTGCTTTTTCAAGGATGGCGCCATCTAGTGCAGCCCAACCTATATAGTGCCAGCAAAGTGATGTGTACAGCAAGTTACAAATGACGAATGCATCCAGATTTCTGAAGTGCCAATGATGATCTCAAAAAGACACACTTTCCAAACATATAATTTAAAAAGTGCATGGTGCCCAATACAAAGTCAACAATGAAAATGGGGTGAGGAGAGAGAAGAGGGGAAACCACAAAAGGGAAGGAAAATGTGACGTAGGAAGGGGGAAGGGGTAAGAACTAGGGAGTGGGGCAGGTGCAAGAGGGGGAAAAGGGAGCACCATTAAATACCATTATACATTGTAAGTAAGAACTTAACCGGGCATAAGTTAATAGTGGCAAAGACTACATCTGTGCCATAGATCTAAGAAACTTAATTTATGTAGAACCCGTTTATTTTCATCATAACCCCTTAATGCCATTACAGCCTTATTATATGCACTAAATAGCACCTTATTTCTTACGTAATGCCGTAATATCTGAAGACATTTAAAAACCAAGAGACTAAAGATAGAAAAGTTACATACTTACCGTAACTGGTGATCGTCCTGAATATCTTATCCATTGAGTTCCACTACTGGATCTGGGTTGGAGGCACTAGGACCCTGCGCAAGCAAATCTTTGGCCAGGAGTGACAATGGCTACTGGGCACAGCCCTTGAGTGCCCCCACATGGTGCCGCACACCAGCCAGTAACCAGTGTCAGCTCCCGCACCTGCCTCAGTTCTGTTTGCCAGGAGAGAAGCAGAGTGGGGGAAAAGTAAGATAGGACTTGAGATAAACACTAGCCCAAAGAGAGAGGGACAGGGTATAGGAAAAAATAAACTTAATAAAACCTGACTGTCAACTTTTAGAGAGAGGTCACACAAAAGTGGCACAGATAAGGTAAACTGGGTAGCGAGCCACAACCTCAAGAGTCAGCACTACCCAGGCAGCAAGAGTAGCTGGAAAAGGTAGTGGGACTAAGGTAACAGCACTGCAAGCATCTAGGCTCTGGCTAACTAACCAGTGGGGTAGGCAAGATGGGACCCATTTACAAATGAGATGACACAAGTGTGCCAACAGTGACGTTGCAAGTCCATGACACCAGTGAAAACACTTTTTTTTTTTTTTTTTTTTTTTTTTTTTTTTTTAGAACAGTCAGGTTGCCCTCCCAAAAAGGGGAAGGTGCAGCAAGAACAGTTGGTGCATGTGACATTGCAAGATTACTCAGCCCCCCAGTTGTTTAACCAGGTGAGACACACTAAGCTGAAAGCTTGTTTACAGATGCAACCTGGGAGCACAGGGAAGTTAAGAGACTTGCTCAAGGTCACACAGCATGCATGTGGGGGCTGTGGGATTCAAACCCATGTCTCCAGATTTGCAGCTCAGAGCCTTAAACCACTGAGCTTAAAGGGGCAGAAATATGGCTATCTCCTCCAGCTGTCCCTGAGCTTGCTGGACATGAGGATTAGAACATGGCTTAAAGAGACAACCCTGTCAACCAAGCAGGCATAGGAAAAAAAACTGGGTGACCAGATTGTGGCTATTGTATGTATGCACTTTGAGTGCCTGAAAAATCTCCACCAGGAATTGGAACAGGAGGATGCGGATGGAGATGAGATGCCAGCTCTGGGGATGATTGGTAGCAGGGAGAAGAGCCTATATTGGGCCCTGTCTGACTTCCTGTGCCAGTCCTTGGTGGCACGGACACACGCCCGATGCCATTACCGGATTAATGGCCCCATAGGGCCCCCAAAAATGAGGGCATCCTCTACAGGAAGTGCCAAGGCCCTTCTAAACAGGGTTGAGACTCCTGGTCTCAAAGGCCTCGGCCTTGATTGTGGCGCTCTGTTTGGGGCCGCTGATGGGAGTCCAGCTACATCAGAGGAGTGACCCAATCAGTGCCTTGTGGAGAAACCCCTGCGTGAGGAGACCAGAGCTGTATAGGTCCCATCGGACGACACTAGTCCTCACTGGTGACCACATTGACAAGCAGCACCAGGGTCATCAGCCAACTCTGAGTCGCCACCACATAGGGCATCAAGCTCAGTTTGCACGATGTCCTTGGGGACTGGAGTGTCCTTAACACCGTGCTCGGTGGAGAGCACAGAGGGATATGGTCCTCTAGTCTGGAAAGGATCAATTCCATATAAGTGTTATTGATACTGAAAGAACTTGATAAGCGTAAGGATAAAATCTGGTTAGTAGAAACACAGCATGTAGTGGGGCCTGACAAAGTAGCATTGGAGCTATGAAATGTTGCCAGTGAGTGTATTGTGTTATGGAATAATAATGAGAACACAAGAATGGATGTATGTGTGCAGTGTTCATCCCATTATTCCTAAAGTGTTTTAATCTGAGTCAGAGCAGTGCATTTGCCCTATTTATCTTCATTTTAGCCATTTATCTTCACTTGAGACAGGTTACAAAAGAATTTGTAACCAATGGAATGCAGCTTGAACAAGGCTTGATGACATTTCAGCGGCTTCTGCTGCACTCAAAACAGAACAGTGAAATCAAACCAAAACAGTGACGTTTTCGTAAAAAAATACATGGTGTAACTTGGGCCACACAATGGGCAGCCTGAAAATATGCTACTTATCCCTTGTTGGGGTGCAGGGCTTGCATAACTCACTTAAGGCTGTGCCACTCGTGAGTTTATTGTCCTTCCCCCTCTCTCATAAAGATAAATGGCATATTCTGAGTCAGGCCGTTGTATATTCCTATGTATACTGTACAAATAAATAGCATCCTGCTGGCAAACTAAAAAAACAGTCCATTAATAACCAAGCAAGTGTAGGAACAACAGAGGTTTAAAGTGCATTTTGAAAAATCTGAACAGTTGGAGCATTTCATATATTAATAGGTTGAACATTTCAGAGAATTGGGGCAGCTACAGCAAATGTAGGATCACCAGCTGATTTTTAATCTAAAAATAGAAACCAGTAGATGTTCCTCTGGGGGAAGGAGGTGGTAAGTGGGAGTTTTTAAGGGTTGGAGAAGACTAATTAGCTGCTGTAAGCCATGAGGAGGTGTAAATGTTGACAAAAGAATTCTGAAATGTGCTTCACTTGTAAATTTAGCTAGATTTGTCTGTAATTGGGTACGGTCAGAACAGAGTGCTAGATATAGGTGTAGATAGTCAATTGCATAGCTGTGTTAAAGGAGATCTTGTTTGCAATAGTGGGGATGCATGTGATATGCCACAGTCACATATTACATATTCACTGTATAGTACTCAGGCTATTGAATAGCTGGTGCAAAGTGGTAGCGATATTCATTTTGTAGTTAGACTTGTAAAAAATGCAAAACAAGTCCATTAATTTTACTTTTTTTTTTTATAGGTAAAACCCTCTGCCCCCACCCATCTCATCCCTCCTTATCCAGTCCTTAGTAGTCACACACACACACACTCTCTCTCTCTCTCTCTCTCATACTAGTGTTTACTGAGTCTGTAGCTTTATAATAACTTAAAAAACATCGAACAGGCCCGCCAGGTAGCGCAGAGGGTTGAGGCACTGGACGCCTTACCTTGTGCTATGCAAGGATTTGGGCACGACTTCAGGTGCCGGGGTGGAGCAAGATTGAGCTGCTGGCAGGCAGCTCTCCTCCCTAACGGGTGGTGAGGGTTGATTGGCTCCCTCCACCATGGATTCCACTCCCACTGGGTGGAGGTCCAGTGGTGTAGTGCAGGCGGAGAGGGGTGGAAAAGTATCAGGAGGTGGAAGGGGGCTGAGCTGGCACCACAGGGTGTGAAGCGTGCCTCACTCGCACAGCGTGCGCAGTGCCTGGTGGGCTTCAGGGGAGAAACTATGAAAAAATACATGTGTGTCCCTATCGCCAGTTGGTGGGAGGAGGAGATGGGGACCAAAAAGCTAAAATGAAAAAATAAAACATCCAACAGTGCACCAAGATCCTCACCCTCTCTGTCTTACTACCAGGCCCAAATGAGGGTAATTTCAGGCAATCCAAGATTGCTATCGCTCGGGCTAGGTGTTAATGATATTTCCTGGTGTTTCAAATTCCCATTTTTCTGATGCCCTTGAAAATGCCTTTGAGGCTGTTTACCATCACAAGTACATTCTTAAATATATGGAAACATTATTAATATAATGATTTATCCTATTATGTCGTTGTCCAGCTAAGAATATATGAAAGATGACAGCGTGGAAATTTGCTCCCACAGCTACAGACATTGGCATCAATCAAAGCGCCTTGCGTACATGTGTCTGTCTTTGGTTACTTTGTTTCTTTTATATTAAAGTCCTTGCTCTTCTGCATGTACTTTTGAATTGTTTGAATAGTTTTCTGGCAAATTTTATTTCTTTATTGGGATTTTTCAGTTATTTTGTCCTGAGCCCACCACCAACTTTGAAAGTAGATGTAACTATAGGAAGCATGTCAACCTTTATATTTCTTTCTTTTGCTATTGTAACACCCCCCCCCGCCGGTAATCCCACTCACCTGAGCTGCCCCGGCGGGACCAGGGTCTCAGCAGTACTTCCCCGAGGGGCCGGGCCTGAGTCCTTACCAGTAGTTTCTGTGGTGCCTTAGTGCCTCCACCTGAGGCCCCTGCATTGCCTCCTGTGGGTAGAACAGGTTAGAACATTTCCCCAGGATAAGTAATGGTCTTCCCTCTAATGACTGCCCGTGATGACCCCCCAGACCCACAGTCACTCCCCACAATGGCTTTACACACACAGCAGGTGAAACAGATGAATAATAAATATCCAGTTTATTACTACAAGCTAATACAAAGGAGGTGGGGGTGACTCCTCCAAAACCTCCTAGTTACCAAACATTCACTTATCCTCACTTCCCCCTCTTCCTCCTGGGTGCACCCAGACCAGTCAGTTAGTGGGTACCTCACGGTCCCTTAGTCTGCAGGTCTGCTATTTACCATTGGGGCCCTTACACACTCGCACAAGTTCCAAGAAAACAAAGATAACCTGGTGAAGAGGAAGGTTCCCTCCTGACCTTCCTGGCAAAGAAAACAATGGTCTCCCCTGAGCCGCAGCTCGGGGTACTCACAGTGCCCAGAGAGGGCAATGACCCCTGCAGTCCACAGCATGTCGTTTCCCACGAAATGGGTGGCGTAATTCTTTGCCTTCCTGGCCTTTCCAGCTTTGCCCGCAGGCCTTTGTATATGGCTTTCACCAGGCAGGCCTGTTCCTCCCTCTCGCCACGATTCCTCTGATCTTTGCAATGGGGGGGGGGTCACAGCAGTTCATCTCCCCCTGGTACTTTTTTAGTTTCCCCGGCTTCTCCCCTGGCAGGAAGATCTGTCCCTGATGCAGCAGCCTCCCAGACACCCAGGCTGGAGGTCGCAGTACCTTCAGGCCAAACAGTCTGCTCCAGTACTTTTGAGCAACCAACCTCAGGGGCCCTCTTTCACAGCCCCAGTGGCTGTCTGGCTCTTCCTGTTCCTTATGCTTGAAAGGGAAGAGAGAGGGGGTGGAGAGGGATGCATGAGGGTCATGCCCCGCTTCCGCCAGTTTGCACACCACAGTCTCGACTCGGGTGATGTACTGGGACAGTTTCTCGCCCACTTTCTGAGTGGTGCCCCACAGCTGGCTCAGCACTGCCTCTCTCTTTTCGACCACCCCAACGGTGCTCTGTGGAATGTCCAAATAGTCCTGGGGTGTGCAGTGGGGCTGACTGGCCCAGAGGGACCGGATCATGTCTAGCGCCAGACCCCTGAGGCTCTCCAAGACCCGCTTGCACTTCTCCGGGCACCCCCAGACCTGGGCCGCCTGGCTGCTCCAGGAGTGGAAATCATCTTCCCCCTCGGGTGTGGGGAGGGCACCCAAGAAAGTCCGCAACCTTTTATACTGCTCGTGGGCTACCCCCAGGTTGGGGATTGAGCCGCCCAGCAGCCCAATCGGAGGCAACCCCCCCAGCCGGGAGCAGAGACTGGATATCATGCAGGGTTTCCCCTCCTCCTTGAGCCACTTCCCCAGATGAATTACAAAACCCTTCTGTTCCTTGGATGGGGGGCCCGAGGGGCCTGGCTCCCTGAGGGGCAGGCTGCTGGCTGAGCCCTTCTTTAATAGGGTTCAGGTCTCTCTGGACCCACCTCGGGGGGGCACCTCCGCTTACCCCGAATCCTGCCCAGCCTCCAGGGTGATATCCCTCCACCCCCCGGACTGGGTGGGTCATCACCTCAGACTTCAACCCCCAGTCGGGCAAGACCCCCTCTAAAAAGTCTAATATGTCCTCCTTCCATTGCCCCATGGCCACATTATGGAAGAGTAGCATCTTATGGGAGTCTAGCCCCTCAAAGTCGCACCAGTCCTCTATGTCCTGGAATGCCATTTCACTGGTCTCAGTGCAAACTGTCACCCAACTACAGAAGTCAAGGAATACTAAAGGGGTACAACTGAATGTGGGGTAGGGAAGTCAACCACAGTCGCGTTTGGGCAGTCACAGGGTCAAGTCAGTGAATGAATCTCAGCGGTGCCCTTCACTTGTAACACCCCCCCACCCCCGGTAATCCCACTCACCTGAGCTGCCCCAGCGGGACCAGGGCTCAGCACCTCCCGAGGGCCAGGCCTGAGTCTCACTGCAGTTTCTGTGGTGCCTTAGTGCCCCACCTGGGGCCCTGCATTGCCTCCTGTGGGTGAGAACAGGTTAGAACATTTCCCCAGGATAAGTAATGGTCTTCCCTCTAACAACTGCCTGTTGACCCCCAGACCCACAGTCACTCCCCACAATGGCTTTACACACACAGCAGGTGAAACAGATGAACAATAAATATTCAGTTTATTACTACAAGCTAATACAAAGGAAGTGGGGGCTACTCCTCCAAAACCTTCTAGTTACCAAACATTCACTTATCCCCACTTCCCCCCTTTCCCCTGGGTGCACCCAGACCAGTCAAAGTTAGTGGGTACCTCACAGTCCCTTAGTCTGCAGGCCTGCTATTTACCATTGGGGCCCTTACACACTCACACAAGTTCCAAGAAAACAAAGATAACCTGGTGTAGAGGACAGTTCCCTTCTGACTCTCCTGGCAAAGAAAACAGTGGTCTCCCCTGAGCTGCAGCTCGGGTACTCACAGTGCCTGGAGAGGCGGTATCCTAAGTCCACAGCATGTCATTTTCCCATGAAATGGGTGGCGTGTTCTTCACTTGCCTGGCCTTTCAGCTTCGCCCCGCGGGCCTTTGTATATAGCTTTCATCAGGCAGGCCTGTTCGTCCTTCTCTCCATGATTCCTCTAATCTTTGCAATGGGGGGGGGGGGGTCACAGCAGTTCAACACCCCTGGTACCTTTTTAGTTTCCCCAGCTTCTCCCCTGGCAGGAAGATTTGTCCCTGATGCAGCAGCCTCCCAGACATCCCAGGCTGGAGGTCGCAGTATCTTCAGTCCAAACAGTCTGCCTCAGTACTTTTGAGCAACCAACCTCAGGGGCCCTCCTGCACAGCCCCAGTGGCTGTCTGGCTCTTCCTGTTCTTTAGGCTTGAAAGGGGAGAGAGATGGGGTGGAAAGGGATAGCCTTTGCCAGGCAAAACCACCAAAACAGCCCTCTGGTTTCCTTTTTGGGGGGCCTGGGATTCTCTTTCCTCCTGTTCCCCCACCCTGCTCTCCTTCTCTCTCTCTCCCCCAAACTCTCCTCCTCTCTCTCTCCCCCTCTCTCCAGCCCTCCCTTTCTCCTTCCTGCCCTGGGGGAGGGGTAGGCCAAGCCCCCCATGCCTGCAGGCAGTCTTTCTCCTATCTTGCTTTTTGGAGGGGAGGAGGGGTAGAGCTGCCTTTTCTCTTTGTAGGAACCCAAAACAAGTAGCATGCACTTTTCTAGCTAGACACCTGGTTCCTAACTAGCACCAACAATAATCACAGTCACAGCTAGGCTTGCATCAGGTCCAGCCACATCAATGGACCAGGCGCGAGTACCCCCATGACAGCGGAAGCCCCCTACCCACACTACGTAGTGCGGGCTGTTGTTGAACTTACACTATTTTACAACCATATTCTACATCTGTCAGAAACATTTTATGAAAATGGCATGGGATTAAAATATTTTTTTTGCATAAAAGCATACAAATATCTCCCCCAATTTTGGAAACCTTAGTTGAAGAGGGTGTCATAATATTGGTAATTTATTTTTGTATTTGTGGGAAAAATGAAGCAAACATCATGACTAATGATGTGTCCTTATTTCACTTTTTCTTTCACCCTTAACGCAGCAGTACCACAGAAAACCGCTATTCAAGTCTTGCCAGTAGTTCTATATAGCCATGTGTGCAAGTACTAACCTGCCATTATTTCTCACTGCAAACTCCGTTTTCTTGTAAAATGAGGGCTGTTTTATTCACTGTTTGTTTGTTTACAGAAAAGCAGCCTGCAACATTCTGGGTAGGTCAACGCTGTTCCTTGACCCTCCTCTTCTTGTCAGCACGCGCGTGCACAACACTGTAACGCAGTATCCAAGTGTCACAGTTTAGCCAGTAGCCTCCATCAAAATCATGTCAGGCAGCAGTGAGATCGCTGTTTCACAGTCAGTGCACAGACAGCTATATTCCTTTTCCAAGTGTTTTCTACTGTCGAGTACACTTTAGAGGATTTCTTTTTTGTCATAGTGTGTCACATCACCAGCCAATTCTGTGGTCACAGCTTCCCTTTCTGCAGTGCTGTGCTGCACATTTATCCTGAAGACTGCAGATTTCAATGTTCACACCGTTGGCGTTGGGGTTGCAATAGAAGAAACTGTCACGGGGATGTCAGCTTCCGTGGTTGCCTCTGTGTTCTTTGCTGCTGTTTAACACTGGAGAAAAGTGCCCAGGCTGCGTGGGGGGGATAACAAACGGTCCTGAGTGCTTCTCTGGTGCACGCATACATAAAATGTACCGGCACCTTGAAGGGCCAGTACATTTTCCCTAGGTTCTGTGGTGGGTGGGCGGGCAGGAGAGGGTTGAAGAAACATTCATTTTGGGAGGGGGGGAGGAGGCTGATATTAAGGACAGGCATTGACTATACCTTGTTTTCTGTTGATGGTGCAGTTTGGGGGAATTTGCCCTGGCTGAATATCAGCTCAGTGGTGGATGACAGTATTTCAGAGGCAGTCTGTCATCAGTGACAAGTCTGTTACCTCTGTGTGTGGCACTCCAAACAGTACTGTGTCCCTTGTTCCCATTGTCACAAGCAACAGGCAAATAATTTCCCACACCCACCACCCCAACAAAAGTACTGGAAATGGTCACATGCACATTGAGGTCACTGTAAACATGTCAAGCAGAGTACTGCTTGTAAAGCAATGCCACCCGTTTTCTATGTTCCATAACTGTGATGACCTCGGACGCTGTGCAGTGTGACCCATTACTTCAATTGCTATGAACGCATGTTTTTTTTTTTTTAACTTTCTGTTTATCAGCCCCTCTGTCGTGGCTCCCAGTGCACCACCCAGGCTGCGCGGAGAGGACCGGGGATCACTCCGTTAAGTGCCCCGCTCCATGACATCTAGAGGCCGAACCCCAGGTGAGGCAGAGGAGGCGCTCCCCTTACCCCCTCTGAACTTTCAGAGGAGCATGCACCTGGAGTTCACCCCCAACCCCGGATCCTCTGGTCACTTTTCAGTGTGGGAGCCCGTTTCCTGGCTCAGATGTGGGGTCTTTCCTTTTTCTGGTCTGCCCCCTGCAGACGTCAGCACTCTGGGAGGACCAGTGAGTTGGAGGCATGCAGAAACGTGCCTCTGCACTGGTCCCCGGCCAGCGCCTGCTCCTCCCTAACATTCCGCCTCCTCAGCTGCACCAACACCACCCGTGGTCACCCAGGTGGTGGTGGTATAGCAGCAAGGAGAGCTGCCCACCCCTCCCAGAGAGGGTAGCGGCCCATTGGGCGCTCGATCCTTCTCCCCCTGGCCGGCCCTCTGACAACCCTAGCTCGTTACTGAACCTGGATCACCGACGTCACAAGCGGTAGTGCTACCACTGCGCCAGTGTCCCGGCTACTATGTACACATACTGATGACTATTCATATAACCTCACACACCTGATGTATAAATAACTGTTATGTGAGACTGCCCCTGGTAGTCAGTGGCCCCTCCTCCCTCCCTCCCGTGTCCCGATTGCTGGAATATTAACGTTATCCATGTCCCTGGTAGTGTAGTGATAGCCCCCGCCTGTTGCCACGATTGCAGTACAGCGCCATATTATCTATCCCTGGTGATCCAGTGGCACCCCAACCCCTCCCAACCACACAGCACTGCCCTTCCACTCCCGTCATGGCGGGCGGCTGCAACCCGCCACTGCCACTAACCGCAGCTGGACGGCAGTTACAGTATGGGCTGTAAGCCCATTGGTCCACATGTGAACCAGTGGGCTTGCAGGGGCATACTATAATCGATCCCACATGTGAATGAAGTCATTCACATATTTGGGACTGTCTATCTAATACCCTCCAACCCATTGATTCACACAGTGGACCAATGGGCTTACAGCCCATACTGTAACTGTCATTCGGCAGCCAGGCGGTATGCCCACCCACCAGAGACGGCAACGGGCGGGTAGTACCACTAGACTACCAGGGACGTGGGTAATGGTAATATTCCGGCGATTGGGGACACAGGAGGGAAGGGGGCCACTAGGCTACCAGGGACAGTCTAACAGAACAGTCATTGGGACTCGGGAGGGGGTGCACCAGACTACCAGGGATATGAGTGTGCTTGTGGATGGTGTTCTGGGTGGGCGGGTGGCCACCCACGACTGGCGGCTGCTGTTGTGCCCTGCAATACATTGGCCCACCTGTGTGTGGCCGGCAGTTGTTCCCACTCCTCACGGGCTCAACTTTGAGCCTCCCTATGCTGCGCACTGCAGTGTTGTGCCAGCATATGTGCCGCACATCCCGGGCTGAATATCGGGATGTGCCGCATATGCATGGGCACACCACCTGCATCTGCGTCGAATACATTACCAATGCACCCTGATGCATCGGGATTTGCGCCGTGCAGCCTGCCCCTTTGAATATCACGCCGGGGCGCATTGGGGGATGGTGCATGGCAACCCCTTTGAATATCTGGGCCGTAGTCTCCTGTTTCGGTACTGTAGATGTCTGCTATACAAGACTGACCAACAGGGTGTCTTAGAAGTTACCACGCGCAAAAGGAAACTGTCGACTTCAGGGCTCCGCCCTGCAAAGTCTCCGGTTAAGCTTTTGAAAAAAGCTTCTTTTTCATAATGAGCGCCAAAGTAATGTATTTTAATTTCTAAAGTCCACTACCTGGAAATGTATAGCGGACGCTGGAGCAAGCGCCGTTAAGTGTAATGGTGCGGCGGCATCATCATGCTTCCATATATTTGTATAGGCCGCATGGTGTGGCACACACCATTACACTTAATGGCGCTAGCTCAGCGTCCGCTACACTTCCGGTAGCGGACTTTTAGAAATTAAATGCATTACTTTGCCTCATGAAGAAAGGAGCTCTTTCAAAAAGCTTAACTGGAGGTAACATTTGCGGGGGCGGGAGCCATCAAATGACAGCTTCCTTAAGAAGCCCAGAGTGGACATTTACTGAAATTTTTTTTTTTTTTTATTTTTTTTTACAGAACAATGTGTAACATTGACCAATGCAACAGACCCGTTTCTCAACATAATCAGAATTAAGACTAAGTGTTGTTGTTGTTTTTTGGTTGTTTCTAGTGTTTCTTATTGTTGTTAATATAGCCTTTTGTTTGTGAAAGCAGTCAACCTGGAAGGTGTTAAGTATGGCCATTAACACCACTAGCACTTACTTAACCTAATCTTTTCCACTGCATTTTAAATTGGCATAGCAGCAAAGTTCCCCCCACCTTTTATAACAGTAACACAGCCAGTTGTCTTCCACTTTCATTTGCTGGTACACATTTTCATCTCTAACAGAATTTAGGCATTTTTAAATGTTTTAAATTATTTTTTTCCTCAAGAAAAAAATATGGTCACTGCTTTGACTTTGAAGTAGTACTGTGGACATACAAAGGAAATGGAGCCAGAAAAATATATAAAGTACACATTATAGGAAACAATTTCTTTATTATGTATTATTATATACCATGTATACTGCTGTATGCTAGTTATTGTATTTCCCTCATCTCATATCTATAAAAAAGATTTATTTTACCTTTGTATGTTTATCTGGTAAACCACTGTCAATAAATAAATAAATACATAAATAGGAAGAATCTATGAAAGTAACTTTAGCAGGTACAGTATCTTAACATTTTTGTTGAACTGCTGCTTTAACTTTTGTTTTTTATGTATATAACAAATGGCTTTCTAGGAGGAGCAATGCATGATGAGTCATGAATAGGGGTTGGGCTAGGGGCGGAGCTTAGGATCCGGTTTTTGCATCATCCAGAGGTGACAACCCTATCTGCAAAAGTTATAAGAAAGTTAGACAATATTTTTTTCTACTATAAGGTCAGGACATGCATTATTTTTCATGTTGTTTTTTTTTTTTTTTTTTTTTGCAGGACACAGCTGCCCAAATCAGGGCTGTCCTGCAAAAATCAGGGCAGGTGGTAACCCTAAGGTCTCTGTTTCACAACAGTGCTTAGAAACTTTGTTTCCCTTGCATGATGTCACAGTTTGGGGGTTGCAGCACTGAGGAAAAAAAAAAGGGGGGGGGGGAGGCGGTTTATGAAAATGAAGCAGAGCACAGAAATAAAAGCATTTTTCTCATGGAAAACGTCTCTTCTTTGCAGTTTGACTGGCAGGTGATTAAGTCACAACTCCTACAGGTTACTAATCCCATTTGCTATGGCAAAACTCAGAAAATCAGTAAGTCTTGTCCTCCAGTAACGCACTGTGAGGTAAAGTCTAAGGCCTCTTCAGCAGCCTCCATTGTTAACCCAGCTATCAACAAGACTCCAGCTCAGATCCAATACAGGTCCCACAGTTTACTACTAGCACATCCAGAGGCATAACCCCGCTGACGCTGCAGTCATCTGCCAGCTAGTGTCATTGACACTAGTGCCACACTTTTTGCTTCATTCTCTGAGTTGAACCAAAGACTACTGCTTACTCTGCCATCAATATGGTCATCGATGCAGCCCCTGTCATAACTCCAGATGGCACCATATTGTTCTGGTGGACCTCCCTGCGCCTGTCTCTCCTCCATAGTTGCCTGTGCACCAGAATGCAACTCTGGTGGTTCCTGTGCAGCCTCCTCTACCCAGTGAGGAAGATGAATCTATTTCAGACCTGCTGGATGAGGAGGAAGGGGTAGAAGATGATGAGGCTCACATATATCGTGGGTTTGACTCCAGTGCCATTGTTTCCTCTGGCAGTGGATGTATACCATTGCTACAGCAATACTGTAACAACGAATCCCCCACAGCGACACAACCTGTTTGACACCCATAGTGTCAAAGGGGGTGTTGGAGGGATGAACATATTGATCGACTCCGGAGTTTGGCCGCTCACCCCATGAATTCCCCCTTCCCAGAGTTAGATATTTAGAGATCCATGGGGTGCAGGTGGCAGAGCCTCCTTCATGGGGGGTACGGGCGCAAAGCCCCCCGCAAACAATGCAAAAATGCCTCAGTGCTTAAAAGTGCTACAGATGTCTGTCAATGGATTTGCCAGACAATGTGGTTGTCATCTGCAAAATCCTGTCACTGTGCCAGACTTCGACAAATTTCTTGTGGAACCGGCAGTGGATATGCAGAATGCTTAGCTGCATATTAAGATCAAGCTCTCCCAGAGGCAGTACTTGCATTTCCTTTTGGAGAGAAGCTTTACTTGCCCTTTGGCTTGTCCTGAGCAGTACAGGCCTTTACCAAGTGCTTTGCTGTGGCAATTGTGCCCCTACATTGAGAGAATCCTATATGCAGTTCCGTACTTGGGCAGTTTTCTCCTAAAGGCCTCCTCCAGGGATCTGGTGATACAGACCTTACTCTCCAGTTGTTCAGCCACCTGGGGTTCAGGTTAGGAACCCAAGTCATGGTTTCAGGGAAATGATGCGGGTTTGGGAGTGGGCCTTGGCACATGATGTACACATAGTGGCCACTTTTCTGCCTGGCTTTCTGAACATCCTGGCGGATGCTCTTAGCAGAATGTCGCTGTGTCCTGTTAGTGGGAGCTACTAGATAACATAGTCAGGGGCACTTCGCTCCGAGGGGTCTGCCTGAACGGGACCTTTTTGCATCCCCACACAATGCAAAACTGACGTGTTTTTATTTTCTTAGTCCAGAACCTGCAGTTTTTTGGCAAGACATTTTGTTCCTCTCCTGGCAGGGGAGGTTCCTCTATACTTTCCCTCCAAATTCCCTAGTATAGAGGATACAGATGAAGCTCAGGACACCAGAAGAACCAGCCACTCTTTGTTCTGGTGGCTCCATTCTGACCCAGACAAATTTGGTTTCTGCTGATACTGTTGTATCCCCCACTCGTGTAAACTATTGCACCAGTTCAAGTACTCTCATAGACTGGGTATTAACCAACTGGCCACAAAGAATAACTAGAACCACTGTGCTAGCCAACAGTGACCATTCGCCAGTCTTATGCTCCTGGCCAAACAAGACCTTGAACCCCCCCACCCAAAAAAAACAAACAACCTCCAGAATTATAAAAGCTGGACATCTTGCCTCACTAAAATCCTACCTCCGACAGCTAGACTGGGAGGGGGTCTATGCTATCGCCGACATTAATGCTGCTCTTGAGTGCTTTATCGACAAGTTTAACATGGCCAGCAACATTTTGCCCCTCTAAAAATGAGGAAAATCAAAGGGGGCCACTTTCATCGACCTCACCAAGGCCTCTGACACGGTCAACCATGACTTGCTTCTCACACAACTCTCTAACATTGGTATATCCTCTGTTTCTCTAGACTGGTTCCAGAGTTACCTCTAACAGGACCCAGCAGGTCAAGATTCTTGACGTTCTATCTGACCATCGGCATGTCAACACAGGGGTGCCCCAGAGTTCCATTTTGGGTCCCCTGCTGTTCAGCCTGTTTCTAAATGAACTCACCAAAGTCTGCCAGAATAAGATCCTTCTATATGCTGATGATGCTCTTCTCTACACATGTCACTCTACTCTGGAAGAGCTGGAAAAAGGCATGCAAGATGACTTTACTGCTGTGGAAAAATGGTTCCTTCAGTCTAAGCTCATGCTCAACTACACTAAGACTAAAACAGTGTTTGCCTCCCATCAAAACTAAGTCACATCACCTCAGTATCTGCAATAACAAGTTTGATACACTCGAAATGGTCACCACCTTTAAGTACCTTGGTGTCTACCTTGACAGATATCTCTCCTACAGCCAGCATGTAGACCATGTTGCCTAGGCAGCTAGTGCCAGACTAGATCAGCTCTACCGGCATAGGTAGTGCCTCACCAAAAGTGCCATCAAGCTTGCAGTTAACAGCTCCGTGCTCTCTATCATAGATTATGGACTGGTAGTCTATGGCACCGGTACCGATACAGCACTTAGGCGAATCAAGATTGTCTTAAACAAAGCCTGCAGACTAGTCCTGGGTGTGGACCGTTTAACTCACACTTGTGAACTATACTCAAGCACTGGTTGGTTAAACTTGAATAGCAGAATTGAATACCAAGTCTATCTATCAGCTAAAAAATCCACCCTAGGTCTTGCTCCTCCTGGAGTGAGGCAACTGCTAAGAAACTCCACTTCCTCCAGACTAACTAGGGAGTCGAGTAAAGCTGGCTTTATTATCCCTTTCCACCGGACCTCACTAGGGCAGCGGTTCTTCGAATACAGGGCCCCCTGCTGGCTAAATTCACTTAACTCTGAGCTGATTGCGGAAACAAAACTACGCCCATTTAAGGCCAAGCTGCTGCAGTACCTGGCCACTCTTAGTAACTGCGACTGCGTCACCTGTGCCTAATCCTACTGTTATTGATGGCTTATCTGTCCTGCATAGCACCCATCCCCCCACTTCCTCCCCTGCCTGGTATGACCCCACTGAGCACTTACCCCCATGTCCCCTCTTTATCCCCCCACCTTCCTGCTTTCTCTTCACAAATATTAATCCCCCCAATTTTCACCCCCTCCCCGCGGTTCCCCCACCTCACACCCCCACTTTAAAAACCCTTTCCTTATCCCTCTCTCCCCATTACCCAGCCCTGCCCTATCAACTTCTTACATAACCCTGGGTAGATTACTATCCAGTCCCACCCTCTGACTACTCAACCCCTTATTCTGTCACCCTTTGTCTCTTCCCACCCCTCCCCTGCTGTCATCTGTTCTGTCCTCCCCCTCCTTTGGTTAACACCACTTCTGACCCTCCATAACACTACCTGCACGCTCTAAAGCTCAGCTACTACTATAAATTGCTTGTCCACCTTAGATATGCTCTTAGTACTGTTGCAATAAAGTTGACCTCTCCTACCTGATGTATTTTAACTGTACTTGCTTGAATCTGGATCTGTATGTACCATAACGTACTTGCCTGCTGTATATACCCCTATCTGTTTTGTAATGTCTATGTACCTTGTCTATTGCCTTGCGACATGGAACCTTTGTAAACGAGCTTTTAGCTCAGAGGTGTTCTCTGAGATTCCAATGAATAAATAAATATCATATGGCAGTCAAACTTCGGATCCCCCTCCATTTACAGGGGTCAGGACCACAGCAGCATATTGCACCCAGACCTTCTGGCATTGCACCTGCTTGCCTGGCTCCTAAAGATGTAGAACCATCCCAGTTTTGCTGTCATGGACATTCTCTTGGTGGCCAGGAAGTAGTCTACTCTGCATATACATTCCCTAAAATAAAAACTTTTCAGTATTTGAGGTGCCTCTCACTCCCTGGACACTTTTACTTGTCCGGACCAGTGGGGTTTAGCCTGTCTCTCAACCTTTTTGAACTCAGATTTCCAGTACTCTTCAGTGATGGTACATCTTGCTGTCATTTCTGCAATTGAAGCCCTTGTGCACAGTTGAAGGTGTCACGCAGATTCCTAAAAAATCTCCTGCATCTGCATCATCCAGTCCGTTGCCTGGTTCTGTTCTGGGACCTTAATTTTGTTCTGGAGTCCCATGCTCGGGCTCCATTTGAACCCACTACCACTAGTAAGCTTTGTTTTCTGTCATTGAAAACACTTTTTCAGGTAGCTGTCGCCACAGCTTGGAAGATTTACAAGCTGCGAGCTTTGATTACAGATCCTTTGTTCATTGTTTCACACCATGATCAGGTCTTGCTTTGTATCCATCCGTGGTTCCTTCCCAAGGCGGTGTCTGCATTTACCCTAAATCGGACCATTCACTTTTTGTGTTTGTTTTTCCCTTCCAGCCAGAATGCTGGTAGTTATCCTGCATTCTCTGGATATCTGTGGAACATTACCGTTTTATCAGGATGACATTAAGGACTTGTAGCACACACGGACCAGGTGCTGTCAAAATAAATAGATCCACTAACTGCAAATTGAAAATTCAAATGTTTTATTCCAGGCAAAATCTGTGAAGTTTAAACAGCCCAAGCTGTGGCTCTCTGCCCCTGTGCTTCGACTCTCCCCGCCTTCCTTAGCTGGCCGCCTGGTAGTGTTTAGCACCACCCTGCACCACTGAGGTCACAGCAGCTTCTGTTGGGAACTGATATGAAGGACTATAGGAAGTCCTTGCAGCTTTTTGTTTAGTTTGCCCTACAGATGATAGGCAGCCCTGTTTCTGAACAATGCCTTTCCAAATGGATTGCATTTTGCATTGCTTTCTGTTACTGAAAGCATGGTGAAGAGCTTCCAGATCCTGTCCTAGACATACCACATGCCGTATGGCCACTTATGTTGCTTGCTTCCTTTCCATTTCAGCAGCCGACACATGCCTTGCCCCCACATGGTGTAGGATCCATACTTTCATTAAACATTGCAGCTTGAATCTGATATCCTGTGGACAAACTGACTTCAACCTTGCCATCCTCTTAAGACCTACTGTCTTGGGGAGCTACAGTATGTACTTCTTGCCTGGCCTTTCTCCCACACTGAAGTATTAAATTACTGTACTTGAGAATCATTTAATGTGTGTGGGTATATGGAGGGAGATGTTTTTGAAGATAGTTTACTTGGCAGTAACACTAGATCTTTGAGAGACCTCCTTCGTAGAGCAATAGCTCTTCCACTTACCTACCTCTTCTGTATTTTCAGTAACTAAACTTTTTCCTGATTCTGAGAACTAATAAAAAAAAACAAAAAACAAGATAAACTTAATACAGAGTATAGCATAAACTTAGTTGTTTAACAGAATAATAAAGGGGTAGACTAAACTAAGTTAAGCCACAGTGACTGGAACAGGGTTGGGGGTCAGGTGGGCGTGTCTCCACTGCAAAGTTAACTTTGACATTCTGAAGTTCTGTGCCCAGGGCAACACCTCAGGGCTGAGGTGATGCAGATTGATTGACATCACATATGCTCTTGTTGGCTAGAAGTGTATGTGGTGTGTGGCAGTATTGGAACAGACGACGCAAACAAGATGTGGATTTTAATATGGGATTTCATGCAGGCTAAAACATAAACAAGCTGAAACATAAACAACACAGAAGGAAATTAGCAGTTGTAGCATTTTAAATGTTGTTAGTCAATTTCATATAAACATTGTCAGCAGAAAGACCGTTGGTCCGAGTCCCCAACCTAGTGCTACACAGCACTGCTGTTACAGTCAAGCACAATACATTTTCACATGTGAAAATGCTAATCAATTTTTTCACTTTAATACCCTGCAATAGCATATTCAGATGTATAATTTATAGCTCATTCTTTTGTGGGCAGTGCAAGGACTTTGCGATGTTGTCAAGCATTGTAAGAGTTGCTTTCTCATTGGTTCGGAAGAACATTTTAGTTCATAGTAATGAAATGTAGTACTAGAAAATATTTCATGAAATAGCACATGACCTGTGGTACGTGACCTACTTTTGTGTGCAGAGATCAATAAAATCAAGCCATATCTTTAAATCCTGCCTAGTCAGAACTTGAAGTGCTCAAACTTAGTCCAATTTGGTGACATCACTCACAGTCTTAACCTATTTTCTCTGTATAAAAAGTTACATATTACAAAAATGGGACATCTGGGAAAAACTTTCTGGGGTGAGTTCACAGGATTCAATGAAGATAATCTAGCAGATCTTGTCTTGAGGGAAACAGCAGCATCTTAACTCATCTACTGCGTGTTGCTACTATATTATGTAGTTGCAGTTTTTTGAGCCTTCATATTCAAACAGCAGAAATCCATCAGTGATGTTTTACAATAAACATCATCCTGCTCGAGTGTGGTGCCCCCCGGAGATAGAACTTTATAGTAATTATAGAATCTAGAATGAAGTTCAAACTCTGCACTGTGATCACACTCCTCCTAGCGTGATAATGTCAGATTTGTTTCTCTATCTAAAAATTTAGCCATCGCGAAGTACAGCTCCAGCCTTCTGGTCAACAAAAATTGTTTAATTTACTTTCTTATTACTTTTTGTTAAGTTAATTAAGTTGGTTTCTGATTACTCTGCTTTAGTTAGGGTGTATTCTATTAGATTTGCTATCTTTGCAGTCTTTCTCTGGTTCCCGATTGGTTCCCAGGAACCAGAGAAGGCCGCACAGTAACACGGTTCCCACCTGAAGGGAACTGCCAGATTTTGACTACAGAAAGATTTAAAACCACTAATGTTACATTTTAAGCAGTTTACATTTTTTTTAACACATGGTTCCCACCTGTGGGGAACCAAACCACATTTTTTTTTATTTAAAGTTAAAACCGCTTTCTCTGTGATACCCTTTCAAGCATTTCTTTCTCATTTTTAAAGGGAAAAAATATTGTTTTTTAAAATAAAGGAATCAGATTATTTTACAGGCTTTTTAGTGTTTGGCATAACTGAGAAACCTGTTAAAAAGAGAACTGGATCAACAGGCTCTAACAATTGCTTAAAAGTGTTTCAATTCCTGCTAAGGGCAGACTGCCACAAGCTGTGTTTAAGGTGCCTGGGTCCAACTTGCGTTCGAAGATAATGCCTTACTGGATTCTATATATGAAGTTCATGTTTGCCTTTTGAATAAAAAGGGGAAAGACCCTATGGATTGTGGGAACTATAGGCCAATATCTCTATTGATCTTCGACTACAAGATTCTGACTAAAATTCTAGCAAACAGAATTTCAAAAATCCTAAACAGATTAATAGGTAATGAGCAAGTAGGCTTCATTAAGGGTAGACAGGCCGCAGGTAATTTTAGAAGGTTATTTTCTGTACTCTGGACAGCCCTTTCTTCTTCTTCTCTTTATAAAAATAAGTCAGTTCCAACTATGGCCATCTCTTTAGACATAGGTAAAGCTTTTGATTCATTGGAATGGGATTATTTGTGTAGAGTCCTGGGGAAAAATAATTTTGGTCCTAATATTTTAAAATGGGTACAGACTATCAATGCTTCACCTAGAGCCTGTGTAATCAAAAATGGTTTTAGATCATCTCCATTTCAATTATATAGAGGCTCCAGGCAAGGTTGCCCGCTTTCCCCACTGTTTGTTTTGGCAGTGGAGCCTCTCATAAGGAAAATCATGCAATCAAAAAATATAAGGAGTATCATTACAGGCAAATATGTAAATAAAGTTTTTGCTTTCGCAGATGACATACTCCTCACACTATCTCATCCCACTACTTCCCTTCAGGTTATAAAAGAAGTGTTGAACAATTTTGGAAATTTATCTGGTCTCTGTTAATTGGTCCAAAACTGAAGGATTGAAAATTGGGCTGTCTATGCAGGAGTCTGACTTATTGTCAATCATTCCGGGTTTAGTATGACCAGTAGATGGCCTGATATACTGGGGGTTAAAATATTTGACTCAATTGAAAAAAATTTTATGTCCTAATATGATTAAGATTATTGTGGATCTGAAAGAAGATTTAGATAGGTGGATAAAATTACATTTATCCCTATGGGGAAAGATAAATACATTGAAAATGATTTTCGCTCCTAAACTATTTTATTTTATTAATAATTTCTCAGCTAATATTATTCAGGGTTGGTTTAACAAAATTGAGAAGGTTATATCTTCCTTTCTGTGGGAAGGGAAACCTCCAAGACTATCAAAACAAAAACTGAGATCACCAGTTAAGAAAGGAGAGTTTGCCTTACCCTGGTGGCAAGGGTATTTTTTGGGCCTTTAAAATGAAGCAAGGAGCTTTATGGTTTAGGTCTTACTTATCACAGGATAATCCCTTATGGCTCCAGATAGAAAAAGACATTGTACTCCCTCTAAAACTAACTGATTTATTTTTTTGCAGAACCCCACTTTATTTGATAAACCAGCCGGCTCTTCAGGTTATGGTAATGGTCTGTAGAAAGCTTAATTCTTTTAAAAAAGTGGAATATGTCCCTTTGCAATTTATGCCAATACGGGACAACCCCAAGTTAACCCCTGATAACAAAGGAATTAAGAATAGTAGCCGGAAACAAAAGGGTATTACACATATAGGAGACCTGTTAGATGATCAGGACAGATTACTGTCTTTTACAGATTTGAGAAGTAAGTTTAAGTTAGACAAATGTGATTGTTGTATATATTTACAGATTAGAAGTTTCCTCTGTAACACATATTTAGATACTTCTTTGGTTTGGCTGAAGTTCTTTCAAATATGCTATCAACCTTGGGGATTTAGTTTGATATATGCCTATTTGATTGAATCTGATATTCAAATTATAGAAAAAGTCAGATTGAAATGGCAAGAGGATTTAGGTATAAACATCTTGTCTGAGTCGTGGGAGTAGTTATGGGAATATGCAATTAAATCCTCTAGAGAAGTGCAAGGGAGACTTCTGCAATTTTAAATATTACATTATTATTAGTATTATTTCCCTACTCAATTGTTCAGGATGGGGGGTGACACCTGACAGTAAATGTTGGAAATGTGGCTTTGCAGGAGCAGGTCTGGCACACTTATTTTGGCATTGTGATAAAACATTATCTAACTGGGGAAGAATTCATACCTTTTGCCAAACTGTTACTGAGGCTAATATACCCTTTTCCCCTTTTGTATGCATATTGGGGGACATTAATCTTATAATGGGTATCCCCAAACAAAAAAAAATTATGGGTGTTGACATGTGCCCTAGCATATAAAAAACTTATTCTGCAGTTTTGGAAGGATACTAACCATCCCACCATCCAGCAATGGTTAGATAATTTGGTGGGGGTGGCAAACAATGAAAACATTAGTTACTCTCTTTTGAACAAGACTGAAGTATTTAATGTTATGTGGGGCTCTTTTATAACCCTATGTAGGTGATCTTATTTGCATCATTTAAGTTTTAGTTAATGTTTACCTCGTCGGGTCTGATAATTTTATCATATAAGAGTGAAAAGCTATACATTATAACAAATCTAATACTGTGATGGAATAAGAATAATTTCTGGTTTATAGCTGTGACATTCCATAGATTATTTTTCTTTGTATTTAACTTATTGATCATAACTTGTATCATATGGCATGATGATGATTACTTTGGAAAATAAACTTTTAATTGAGAAAAAAGAATAAAAAAGGTGCCTTGGTCCAGATCACAGTTTTCTTAATTGTGAGCTCTGGAAAAATTTTGCCCTAAAACCCAAAAGAAAAGGGCTCTAGGATGTGGGAAATTTTCTCTCAATATGCTTGCCCTTGCCTCAGGTTCAGGCCCCAGACCATTGCCTGTGGAGGAGGAGGAGGAGGATGAACCTGTTGAACCTGATGATTCAAGAGTTTGGCTTCCCTCCTAGGCCTACAGAGGATTATATCTCTTTCATCAAGCAGATAATGGGTACCCTTAGCATCCCTTCTCATGAAACTGAGGAGGAAGCGGAGTTCATGGATATAATAGGGCTAGCCACTACAAGAAGGGTATTAGTCCCTATAGAAACATAGAATATGATGGCAGATGAGGACCCTGGTCCACCTAGTCTGCCCATTTCCCATCCACAAATCACTCCAAAAAGCTACTTCAGAAATCATGTCAGCACCTAATTCAGCTGCTGGCATTGATAAAAAGGTTGGGGGGGAGTATCAGGAGGACAGATGGTGTAGAATACCTGTATGCTCACCCTGATCACGGAGGAGTGGTCCAAGCTGCTGCTTGTGAGAAGGCCAAGGTGCCTTTTTTGGCACGGCCTCTGTGAACGATTCCAGGAAACTGGATACTGTGGCCAAAATATGTATACTACAGCTTTCCAGAGGCAGGCAGCTTATCTGGCTTATACAGCCCAGTACCAGAAGGCAGTGTGGAATGCAGTGCTGGTACTGACTCATAAAGCTGATAGTGAGGTGGCACAAGACATGGCTGCCACAAAAAGGTCAGCCCTGGCTACCATAAAATATCAGTTCCACGTGACTGTTGATACTAGTGACTGTTTCACGGGTCCTAATTAATGCAGTGCCATTGAGGAGGTTTGCCTGGCTAATGGCTACCATCCTTTCCTAGGACACCCAGACTAAGGCCACAGATTTCTCCTCCACTGGAAATTCCTTATTTGGTGGCAAAACAGAGGTATACATGAATAAAGTGATTGAGTACAAAACCACTTACAAAAATAACACTGAAAAAGAAAAAGCCTCCACATCCTGCAAGTCTTGAGGAAGGGAAGGCAAGGATAGGGGCTACTATCTAAGGCCCTATGTGCCCTATAAACATCAACCCCCAAGGAGGCTACTAATGAGGCAGCAGCAGGAGGGGCTGCAGTAATGCTGCTGCAGCACCAGCCCCCAAGCCACAGCCAAAACAAAAACCCAGACAAGGCTGACTCACTACTTCCAGGAATGGTTAAAAATTACCACAGACAAGTGGGTTCTGAAAGTAGTGGGTCAAAGAGTGTTGCAGTTCAGGAGGTTCTCAAAATGGCAGAAACCAAAAAAAAACTTTCCAGCTGATTAAATACCAAAAAGAATCCTCTTGGCACTGGAAGTAATGAAATTGCTGCAGGCAAAATCAGTAGACAAGGTCCTCGCCTCACAGTGGGACAAGGGCCTCTTTTCAAGATACTTTCTCAGCCACAGGAAAAATGAGAGTGGTGATCCATTTTGAGTCTGCGATATCAGAACAAATATATCAAAAAGGAAAAACTCATGATAGTCACGCTGGGCACAATAATACCATTCTTACAAGCAGGAGATTGGTTGGGGTCACTGGATCTGAAAGACGCTTCCTTTCACATACCAGTCCGATCCACCCACAGAATACACCTCCGATTCAGGCTGGGAAACTGTTAGGCAGTACCAGCTTACACCCCTCCCGTTTGGCCTCACCTCAGCACCAGGGATCTTCACAAAGTGCCTAGCCATGTTGGAAGTACGCCTGAGAAGACAAGGTGTAGTAGTTTTCCCCTACATAGATGACAGGCTAGTCTCAGGAAAAACAGAACAAGAGACAAGATGCTCGCTCCAAAGGGTAAATAACACCCTAGAGAACCTGGGGTTCCTGATAAATCTGCAGATGTCCCAAACACAACCGGTTCAGGTGCTGGACTTCATAGATTCATGGCTGGACACCCTGCAGGGAAGGGCTTTTCTTCCACAAGAAAGGGTATCAAACCTGATTGCTACTGCAGAATCCTTCACACTGGTATAAACCAAGGCCTGCAAGGGATTTTCTGCAATTACTGGGCCACATGACCTCATCCACATCAGTGGTGCCATGGGCCAGATTTCAAATGAGACATTCAGTATCATCTAAAGAACCACTGGTCTCAAAGGCGGTATTAACTGTCTAGACTAGTGCCAGTCACAGACATTTATGCATGCACTAGAGTGGTAGAAAGTGGAAAGCAACCTCAGAGGGAACATTCCCTTCCTCCAGCAATCTCCAACAAGGGTCCTTACAAAAGATGCCTCACTCCTAGGGTGGGGTACCCACCTAGGGGTCCCAACAGTAAGTGACATCTGGCTCCCACAGGAGCACAACAGTGTCCTGGAGCTCATGGCAGTATTGCTGATAGTGCAATCCTTCTCCTTCCAGCTACAAGGCCAGTCTGTGCAGATTTGAATAGACAACGCCACAACAATGTATTACATCAACAAGCAGGGAGGAACAAGATACTCAAAACTGCATGGAAGCAATGAGGATCTAGGATATAGCCCACTCCCTGAACATGAAGATTTTTGCTGTACATCTGCCAGGCAAGGATAGTGTCCTAGCAGTTGCCCTAACCAGAATCAGCCAGGGAAACCACAAGTGGACCCTGAGCGTGAAAGTACTGGCCTCAGTCTTCAGAAGATGGGGCACCCCAGAAATAGACCTTTTTTTTTCTCATGCAGATTTTTATCCTCCTCAGGAGCCCCGGCAGGGGCTGTGGTCCTCCACGCAAAGGAGCTCACTTCTCCGGTCCTCTTGTGTCTCTGCTCCTGCCATCCGAGTTCCCCACAGATTATCCCCTCTTGGGCCAGGAGGGGCGCAGCTGTCTCCCCTGCCAGGGACCCAATCCAGACACCGGATGGCCCTCGAAAATGCTGGGCCATCATGGAACCTGCCAGGCTCTTATTTTTCCATTCCCCCAACTGATATATCGACATCGGTACATGGCTCCCTGTCTGTGTTGCACTCCAGCCACTGCCAGAGGGCAGTCAACAAGTAGGATGACAAGGCACCCTCCCGAGAGAGGAGAGCAGTCCTCTGGATGCTCGATCCTCTCCCCCCAGACCCCCAGCAGCCCAGGCTCGTTCCCAAACCCTGGTCACCGGCGTGGCGCGAGGTGTAGCGACCAGTGCCTCAACCTCCAGTACCACTTGGATGGCTAGAAATAGGCCTTTTGCATCTTGGAAGAACAGTCCGCTCCCACAGTTATGTTGCGGGTTGCCAGTAGGGCGGGGGGGAACAGTCCCAGAGGATGCCCTGGTTCTGGACAGGACAGGAAGGTTTGTATATGGCTTCTCACCATTTTCTCTCATGCAGAGAGTGCTTATAAAGCTTGGCAGAGAGCCAGCAACAGTGATCCTGATAGTCCCAGGCTGGGCCAGTCAGGCCTGGTACCTAGTGCTCCTGACCCTGTCCAGCAGGACTCTAATCAATCTGTCACTGAGCTACAACATGCTAACCCTGTCTCAGGGCAGAATAACATTCCCAGACCTCAGAACATTACATCTGAAGGCATGGTTCTTGAGGATCTGTCAGAAGAGGTGCTAAGAGTGTTGTGGTTTTCCTGAAAACCAGCAGCAGTGAAATGCATACTCCTTTTTTTTTTTTTTTTTGCATCATCTCTTTGTCCCTCCTACGTGCTCCATCTCAGCCACTCCTTCAGGCATGAGCCAAGGCTGGGTCTGACCCATCTCACTGCTCGAGCCACCGTTCCATATAGCAGCTGACCCCAGGGTAACCCGACAACCCTTCACAGGGCGGGACCCCCTCCTCCGAGGGGAAAGGCACCGGCCGAGGGGACAGACCAGCACAATGCTTGGCCCCAGGGTGCTGCTGGAACGGATGGCTCTGTGGGACATCAGTGGCCTCAGACAGCCAGACAGCTGTCATCTGGCTGAACATGGAGTGGGTATTTTTGCTTTTCTAGTGGCATTCCCTCCTATGTTGCGTCTGCAGTGCCTCTGGTCACCACTGGGGGCCGCTGCAGAGCGCCGCCACCCCTGTACCCACCCCAGAAGAGGAGAGCAGTCCTATGGACCCTCAATCCTCTCCTTCCCCTGCCAGTCCCTGACATCCCTAGTCCATTCCTGAACCCGGGTTGCTGGCGTGGCTCGAGGTAAGGCACCAGCGCCTCAGCCCTCTGTGCCACGGGGCCAGCGCCATGCATACTCTTCTAAATGGAAGAGATTCTCATACTGGGATGTCCCAGAAAGATAATCCCAATGCAGGCAGGGCTACCTACAGTTCTGGACTATCTAGAAAATAAAAAATCACACATGCCCCCACAATATAGTTCACTTGCAGTACTTAGGTCTGAGACCCTCAACCCTAAAGGTACACCTGGCAGCAGTGTCAGCCTACACATGAGCAGGCAAAAACAAATCCTGTTTTTTAAAAGGTTCTTTAAAGGTCCTCAGTATCCTTCTGTATGGGATCCAGTCCCTCTGTGGGACCTAAATATTTGCCTTGCACAGAAGATGGAGGCCCCCTTTGAGCCTACGGACACTGCTGACTTAAAATATACTGCAGTATGTTACATGGAAAACAATTTCCTGATTACTGTGACATGTGCCAGAAGGGTAAGCGAGCTGCAAGCCCCTGTACAGATCTAAACCACATAACCTTCAACATGCATAAGGTAGTCCTTATGACCAGTGGGAAGTTCTTACCTAAAGTGGTGTCAAAATTACACCGGAACCTTTTACCCTTCCCATGTATTGTCATGAACACTCCAGTACAGGTGAGAAGAAATTTCATTATCTGGATGTAAAAAAAGAGTACTAGGTCACTACTTGGATCGCACAAGGGATGTCAGATCCCAGGGTACACAGCTTTTTGTTAATTACAGAAAGGTGGGCAAAGGTAAGCCAGCATCCCAGGGAACTGTCTCTTGCTGGATAGTCTCTTGCATACAGTTCTGTTATGAAAAAGCTGGAAAAATACCTCCCGCTGGCCTAAGAGCACATTTCCACAAGGTGTAGCTCTGCCTCTGTGACAGTTACAAGGGGCATCCCCCTTCTAGACATATGTAAAACAGCTTCCAGGAAAACTGCACACCTTCACAAAGCACTGCTGCCTGGTCATACAGTCCAAGATGGATGCCAGTTTTGGAACTGCTGTCTTAACAGACCCTGTTTCCTGAATAAGTTCTGGACCCATCCCCCCAAGGTACTGCTAGAGAGTCTGCTTATTGTAAAGCATCATTGATGGATTCTTGCTGTTTGAAGAAAAAATTGCCACCATAGAAATGTTGTTTCTTCTCAGGGATCCATGAATGAGATTTACAGTCCCTGACCCCGCTGCCCCTTCCAGAACCTGGAAATAGATTCACACATGAATCTGTTCTTTTCTTTGGTTGCATGAGCATTCCTTTTTGCAGTTGCTCAGAAGTTGACAGAATGTGATCAGTTAATTGTTACATTGTCTGTGTTTAAAATTTGTTTGGTATTTCTAAAAACATTTAATGGCAATTATTGGTAGTAGCCAGCCTGGTGTCATGGAGGGTTGAGTTGCTGGATGCTGTGCAGTACCTCCTCCCACACAGGATGCCTGACTTTGGTAGCAAGCTCAGGGTGTCAGGGGTCGGCTGAGCGGGAGAGGACTGAGCGTCCGGAGTGCTGCTCTCCTCTCCTAAGGAGTGGGGTCTAGTTGTACTGCCCCTAGACTAGATGTGAAGGTGTGGTGACTGGGCAGCCAACGCTGCTCAGCAAGGGGATGTCCAGTGGCAGATACGTGATGCGTGCATGCCTCTACACACATGCACATCTGCATCATGGCATGCCACTGGACAGGGAGAACCAGAACAAGGAAAAGCCTGGCATGTCAGAGTATAATGCCTAACCCATTGCTGACCTAATTTGTCACCTGGGATGCCTCCCCTGGATTGTACTTCGGGGACAGGGGAGGACGGACTGCCCCTTCCTGGCCCCGCTGCGGGGGGGGAAGGGGGAGATCACCAGGGAAACTTGGAGGTAGTTCTGAGGGAGACAGAGGCCAGTCGTGCGTGGGTAGAGGCAAATGGCCACTGACACCAGGGCAGATAAACAACTTAATTGAAAGTAAAGAAAATTATAAGTAGTCACTAGCTAATTTTAGTGGTCACAGTTCCCCTAGCTATAGAAACAAGTCTGATGGTGTGACTTTAGGGGGAACATGACCACAGTGCTGAATTTGAACATTATTCTAGATTCTATAATTACCATAAAGTTCTATCTCCAGGGCATCACACTCATGCAGGATGATGCTTATTATAAATCTCTTTGCTGGATCCCTGAGAAGAAGCAACATTAGTACGGTGAGTCATTTTTTTTCCCATATGTATGCTTTAATTATATATGCTAAATGTTGTTTATTCAGTAGCATTTTATACTTTTATTGTCTGCACAAATGAATCTGGTTTTTTCTCTAGAATTTTAATCACTGTTAAAGTCCCTGTTATTGGGTAATTTTACCTGTATTTTCTTTCATACTTGTCCTTTCTTCTCTGTATACCCCCACCTTGAGGTCGCAACTGGAAACAAGCTTGGATAAATATGCCTCTGCTGGTCACCAATTCCAAATAAATGAGTAAATAAAATAAGCATCCAAAGCTGGTTAGATCAGGTTGCATTTGAAGTCAATTGAAAAGTGAGGTTCTTGCTTCTCTCTCTCCCCCCACACCACACACAGACACATAAGTTCCACACTACCATTTTGTAAGTGTTTTGGTAAAGATCTAAAAATGGTGGTGTATTGCTATATTGCCACACAATGTCATCCTCAGAAGCACTGAAATAGTAGTTCTTCACTTCAGAATACCTTTCATAATTTTACTACACACTAGAGAACAACTTTTTAAAATAACTCTTCTCTCCTAGATTTTGCTGTACTGTTTTGCAGACATATTCATGAGGTCTGTACAAAAAAATGTCATCCTGATTTTCTGATGTCATAAAGCATATGGTAAGTGTTATAAACTGAAGTTTCAGACACTTTATTGTAATCGCTATGTTTTCTTTAAAGCAGCAAATTAATTTGGCAAAACAAACACACCGCTTTTAATCAGTTTTGATTCCTGAGACAGGATATAGGTTTTGGAAGGTTGTAAAAGCACCTGCTCTCTTGTCATGCCCACTGTGATGGATTTTGCATCCAAAAAAAAAGAGTTAGAACCACTGCCATTTATAGATTGAAGGTACATAATATGTGGCTGAACCTCAGTGAAGGAGACTGTCATTTTTATTGTAATCTCATCCTATTTTAGATTCAGATTTACCAGGAAGGAACCATTGAGTTTACTGTCTTTTTGCAAGGATGTTGTTGGATCAAAAATGGCTACAATAAATACATATACTGTAACAGCAGCTCATGAATGGCAAATCACATTTAACAATTAGTAGTAAACACTGTGATGTTTTTACCATCTCAGTTTTATTGCTGCTTTAAAGGAGTAACTTTTTAACTGTTCAGCATTTTATTTCCAGTACCTATGTATGTGACAGTTGTTTCTATCTGCACTTATATGTGAAGGTCACAGTTTAAACCGTTGGCTGCTGTGACCTGATTAGCCAAAGTGTAAGTTGAAGCATTGCACATTAAAGGGTATACTATACATGTATAACTGCTGAAAGTCTATTTTTGGGAGGTCATCCTAACATTTTATTGTATTTGTTTTCCAAATACAGTACAGTATATTTATATATTGATCTTTATGATGCCTTGTCTGTGTGTACCAGTGTATGTGTTAATCCTCCAATATAGCTATGTAAATCTCTAGGCAAGGTCACTGCTGTAAATGAGAACTTGTTCATGGTTTTTCTTCTTACTAGGTTAAATAAAGAATTGAAGTGATAAACTACTACAACTTGCATTTAAAATTTAAAAATGATCTTTCATAATACAGTCACTGTTAATTTATGTTGAATAAAATGGTTTTAAAACACATGGTCTCTTTAAATTGTAGTAGTAGTTTTATTTCTGTGCCCTTCGCCGCAGGCCCAGGGCACCATTACAAAAAATATGTATCAGCACTCACCTACTACATAAAAAGAATAAAAATTCACTCCACAAATCGCTAACATCAGTTGAAATACACAATAAAACCAAATGTGGATGTCGGACATAAAATTCATAGATATCTGTAGGTTAAATAATAATTAACTAAAATCAAGACTCCATAGTAGAGTCAAAAACTTGGGTAAAGAGGTAAGCTATTAAGGTTCTTTTTTAAATATTTCAACTGATGAAGCCTCTCTCAGAACCCTCGGTAGTGAGTTCCAAAGTGTTGGATCTGCTACCCCGAAGGCTGTCCCCAGATGTTTTTAACCAGTTTTTAGGGATTACCAGGAAGCCCTCATTGGAGAATGGAGGGGGCGAGCAGGGCAATGCGGGTGCAAGAGGTCGCACAGGTAACCAGGACCCCAGGCCATGCAGTGCCTTCACACCGCTTACTCTGCTGTATCTATTCTAACTAAATGTGCCTCATATGCCTTGTACTTTGTGTATTCTACATTATGATGTTCGCATGTGACATGCGAGTTTGTTTTTTTCGAACTTGTACCTTGTTGTCTCATGACGTGTAATCTTTTCCTAAGTATGTACCATGTTGTCCCAAGTGTGTAAGTATGTAATTTCCTGTACTCTCCTGGGTCGTACCTGAAAATAGGCAAATTGTCTTGTCTAGTGTACTCACCTGGTTAACAAAAGCTAAATAAACCCAATCATATGAGATGCACTACTTTACTAGCAGTCAGTGCAGCTCCGCAGTGCAGGGGTGATTGACTAGATCTAGAAAGACCTGTTCATCTCCCAGCTTCGTTCTTCACCAGCTGCAGGCATCGTAGCACACTTCCACTGACCCCGAGGTAGAAGGCATTGCGCTAGTCCAGGCATGATATCACGAAGGCATGTACTAGTGAAGGCAGATCCAAAGAGGAAACAGAATTGACTGATGTTTCTGAGGTGACAGAAAGCATTCTGGACAACCGCCAACACCTGAGCCTCCAGTATCGGCCCTTTGTCTAGAATGAAGCCTAGATTCTTCACTTGATGGGCAACGACAAGACAAGAGACCCCAAGACAAAGGTTCAGCAACCCCTCAGATGCTGTCCATCCCCTCTACCAACCTGGCTCCAACACCAATATTTCAGTATTTTCAGGATTGAGCCTCAGTCAGCTTGAGGACATCATGCCCTGGATTTCAGCCAAACATTTGTTCAGCATGTCTAACCCCCCAGTCCTGAGGTGCAAAAGACAGTTGAGTATCTTCAAAACAGTGAAACCCAACTCCATACTGTCTAATGATGTCCACTGAAAACAACATGGGTGAAAGGACCAATCCATGGGGATTCCCACAGTGCAAGTCCCTTGGGCGCGATGAGAAATTACCCGTCACTGCCCTTTGAGACCTGCACTGAAGGAAGGACTCAAACCAGAGCAAACCTGCACCAGTGAGTCCCGCATATTTCCTGAGATGGTCCAAAAGCAGCCCATGTTAGCGGTTTAAAATGCAGAGGATAGATAGATAGAGGATAGATTCTGGAGGTCAGGGGTAAGGTACAACAGACTTCTAGGAAAACAAACTGAACTTACAAGCTCAAATGGGCAGACTGGGTGGGCCATAGGCCCTTATCTGCCGACACTGTCTATCTATGTATCGAGGAGTAAGAGAATTGATATCTCTCCTCTATCTCTTGCCATGAGTAGATGATTTTGCACCTGGACTAGGGCAGTTTCAGTGCTGAATCTCTGTTGAAACCTCGACTGGAGAGGCTCATAAATATTGGCTGCAACACAACCACCTTCTCAATAACCTTACCTAAAAACAGTAGGTTAGAGACAGGTCTGTAATTTGCTAGGACATCTGAGTCCAAGGTAATGTTTTCAAAAGGGGTCTCACCAGCACACTTTTTAATTTAGCCAGGAAGACCCCCTCCGACAAGAGACATACAAAAACCCTAGCAAATACTGACCTGGTTGTTCCCCGGAGCCCCTTAAGAGCCATGTTGGACCTGGGTCCAGTTCACAGCAGGTAGGTCGCAGCTCCGAGATCACCTCAATGACCTCCTCTGCTGTAGCTGGTTGAAACTCCACGATCACTGACAGCCAACGCAACATCCCATCTCCCCACTGCTGGATGATGACTGCCCAGAGAGGGAGATCCCGGCTCTAATGGAGGACACTCTATCCGAGAAAAAATTAACAGACTCCTCACATTGAGAAAAATATGCACTTTTTATGGGCTTCAGACAGGCTAGATGTAAAAGCCTGTCTACTGCTGAAAAAGTTGAGCTGGTTGATTTTTCCCAACCGCAATCTCTCTGGACAGGAAATCTGTCTTCTTGTGAGAGACTGCCCTCTAGTACTCACCACAGTGAGCAGTTAAAGCTAGTTTGTCTCCCTGAACTCTGGACCTCCTCCGACACCTTTCTAACCTCTGTCCTGTAATCTTCATTAGTCTTAGCTCACCATCAAACTATGGTGAGCCAAGACATGAACGCTGGGGATGGACGCAGACTGGACTCCCCTGCCCCCCGTAGCCGCAACACGAGCCACTAATATACCTGAGGTGTCGAGCACTGTCAGAAGACCCTCAGGATTCAACCCTCTCAAAGGGCAGTATCTGACAACCTCCATGGGGGAGGGCCACAGAGGGATGCTCTGAACTTAAAACTGATGGCACAATGTTCAGACCAACTGAACGAGTCCATCCTGAGGTTCTCAGCCTCAAGCCCTGTGTGAACACCAGGTCCCGTGCATGTCTGTTTTGGTGGGTACCAGCACCAACTCATTGGGCTGGGCCCAGAACTAGCATGCTGTGGGGGAACTCCTGTCCAAATGTGATAGTTCATAATTGACCCATACATTGAAATTGCCAAGGATAATCCACTTTGGGGACTCAAACAGCCGGTTGGTGACAAACTGCTCAGTCTCCCGTAGGAAGTCCCCCTCATGCCCAGGTGTACAATAGATGAGGAGGACTATGCACCCAGCACCTGGACCACCACAAACATGCACTTGAAGATCGAGGTGTCCCCACAGGGTACACCGTCAGTCCTAGCTCAGATCTACACAAGAAGGCAACCCCCCCCCCAAAACACAATCCATCCTCTGGCAGTGCACTACAGAGAAACTGGGCAGCACTGCTACCTCAAATACTGGGCCATCATCGCCAAGCCAGGTCTTCATAAAGCATGCCAGATCAACCAAGGAACAAGAAACAACTGGCTTGTTGTCTGTGACGAAAGTTACTTCTAATTAAATATTTCAGCTGGCTAACACTTTTAGCAGCATAACCTATGTATGTGAGATGGCCTAGAATGTTTGTTTAGGAATTAAAAAAAATAAAACAGGAAGATTTCTTTGAATCTAAGAGAACTGGTATTGTTTTGATCATTGATAGTCTGTTTCATTTTGTTGGTAAGCCAAATGTTATGGTCACTTTTGTCTCATTTCCTAGCGTATTAAGTTTTGCATTGGGAGTATAATGGTCCTTACTTCTTGAAGTATTAATTATATTATTTTTGGAAATAAATTGCATTTTTTAATTTGTATTTTATAGGATATTATAAAAAGCCTACATCCTGATGAAATAACCCTTGTCATGAAACATTGGTGAAACCTATTTTAGCTTTATTTGAATAAAATTTGTTCTGGGTGCGAGGACTGGCTCAGTATTCTCCTTTCTTGCTTATATTGCCCATATAAAAACTTTGACTCCTCCCCAGCGAGATTCTTTATCTTTATAGGACCAGTGGATTCCTTTTTGGAAGTTTAAAAACAACCGGCATGTGCACTTTGCTGCAACCCGTTACAAGGTTAAGTTTATGGGTCTGGTTAGAGGGTCTCTTATGGATGTAAGGGTGACATCTCATGCATTCTTAGGACCAGAGGTCTGCAGACCAAAGGTGAGCAGTTCTGTGGTCCTGAGGGCACAAGAGGCAACACTCTTACATCCATAAGAGGCCCTCCAAATGGAAACATAAAATTATTATAGATCCCTAACTTTATTAAAATATTTTTAAAAAGTTTTTTTAATAAAGTTAGTGGCATGAGGAGTCATTGAGAAGCCTGTTACAGTGGTTGAGTATGTGTAGTACTCTTACAGTAAAAAGAGTACCTCATGCGCAACTGAAGGAAGCACTGTAATTGGTCGGGGACGCTCCTGCGATCTATAATACAATTTAAGTCCATAAAACTATATATTTGTAGGGTTGACAGCAGGCACAGCAGCACATTGCATCGCCACGTGGTAGACGGTCTTTGTGTTGCAACCCCTAGAACTGCACACTGAGGCCAGCTGAGGAAGCGTGAAGGCTAGGCATCCCCCAGGATCAGTGTGGTGGATGGGAGATGGAAAGAAATTTGTTTTGCAGAAAGCTAGGGGTTGAGAATTCCATTGGTAGGAGTGAAAAGAAAAAGTTACTTTATGTACGTGGTAACCATACTTCTGATCAGTGTTTTCATCTATCACTTTAAGCAGCTAGCGTTCACTTGCTGTTTGCCCTGAAACGTCAGAGTAATTTGAACCAATGCCATCACTGCATTTGCGATCACTAAGACTGAACTGCCTAATCGTTTAACAGTAAAGACTAGCAGTTCTACTGGAAGGCTAGGCAATATTCATATGTATGTATGTTCGTACTAAAACAAGCATACTTAGTAAACAACATAATGAAATTTCAAACCAAACATTTTTGAATGCAGTAAAAAAATGTTTAAACCACTATATATGAACTACACTTATAAGAGAAAAACACCGTATATAATAAAATTTAATGAGTCGTTATTTATTAGGCAAATTTAGGGGAGACCCCTCATTAAGAGTTACAAGCAAACAAAAAATATTGCAACAACATGTAAATGTAATAATTAAAATGCTGTTGCACCATAGTTCAAAGGTCATGAAACATAATTGTATTCTTCTGTGGTGCAACATCATTCTGAAACCCTGTAGAGACCACACAAGTTTCATCTTTAAAAGGAAAAAAAATGCATGCACATCAAGGGGTTGAAAATGAAAGTGAACTGCTGTGATGGCTATGGAGGTTTTTCACATTTCAGACAACCATTTGGAGTTCATTAAACTCCAAGAACTGCTGACCACCCACTCATGCCTTAAGGTTAGCAAGCAATGTGAGAAGACAGTAGGGAGGGCTGGGGGGATACTGGGATGTATAGGGAGAGGCATCACCAGCAGAAAACAGGAACTTGTTATCCCTCTTTACAGACAGTTGGTGAGACCCTATCTGGAGTACTGTGTCCAGTTCTGGAGACCCTATCTCCGCAAGGACATAGGATAGAGGCAGTCCAGAGGAGGGCAACTAAAATGGTGCAGGGTCTGCAAGAGAAGCCATACAAGGAGAGACTAAAGGAGCTTAATATGTATACCCTTGAGGAAAGGAGGGAGAGGGGGGACATGATAGAAACTTTTAAGTACCTCAGTGGAATCAACAAAGTCCAAGAGGGTAGCATCTTTCAGAAAAAGAGATACGCAAGAACAAGGGGACACAATTATTTGAAGATGGGGGCGGTTCAGGGGCAATGTGAGGAAGTATTTTTTTACAGAGAAGGTGGTGGATGCATGGAACAGCCTTCCTGAGAAGGCTATGGGGTCTAAAACTGGGAGAATTCAAGAATGCATGGGACAGACATAAGGCAATTTTTGTGGGGGGTAGGAAGAAATAGGCTGTTGGTTAACTAGGATCTGCAGCTTATCATGTAGGTAGGGAAATGGGCAGGCTAGGTGGGCCAAACGGTCCTTATCTGCCGTCAAAGTCTATGTTTCTGTACACTATAAAAATGCTGTATGGGCAACCACATGCCCAACCAGCCTGAGCTTCCACCTCGGGTTTAGATTACCTTTGTGGCATCACCGGCTAGTTGTGCATGGTTGCCCATCCAGTATTCTCTCTGTGAAGGTGTAGGTCAAGGACTTAATTGCACCCTTATTAGACTTCCAGAAGTGTGATGTCCTTGGCAGCTGCTATAGAAGTAGCTGTACCCTTAGTAGAATGAGCCCAGTGGGAGGTTGTGTGCCAGCTTTACTGTAAAAGCATGAAATACCTGAAATCAACCTAAGAGAAAATATTTTCTTAGGGTGTGGATATGGTACACTGTCCACACTGTTATACTGGAAGGCGAGGATTGGCTGGATATCTTTAAGCTAAGCTCCTCCCACCTTCCTGACAGATATATCCCTGGACTCTGCCCCGTGATGTTATATCTTTCTCTCCACTAGAAGAACAAGTCACCGACTTCATGCTCTAGTATTTTCACTGCACCATAGGAGAATCATTATTCAAAGTTTTCGAAGTTAGTTGAGTATTTTGTGGGTTTCTCGACTGTTTCATAGCTATGATGGATCACAAAAAGCTGGGATTCAAATTCTGTGTTCGGTAGCACCAGAAAATGTTAGTCACTCATCTGCACAACACATGCGTGTACTGCCTAGGCAGGCAGCTCGACATGTCTGGATGCGACCTATGCCTTTCCATGCTCCCTGAATCCCTTGAGGAAAAGAAGCTGCGGCTCACTAAGGGACGGCCTTCGGAAGGGGACGTGAAGGATTGCTCGAAGGGTGGCAAAAAGGCCTTGGTAGCTGCCGGGTCTGCAGCACAGCTTGCTGCCATCGAAGCGGAGGTGTCAGCGGCCATGGTGGGCACCTCATCAGCCTCTGTGCTACTCCCGGCTGGGGCCAGCGTTGGAGGAACCATCACAGGTCAATTCTGTGAATTGTGCTGGTCCTTCCAGTCTTCTGGGGAGAGCCCTGTACTTCATGGCTCTGGGTTGAAGACTAAAATGAAGAAGTAGTCTTCACACCACCATCGCTGGTCGTGAAACAGGAGATGTTGTCCTCCCTGTCCCTCGACTTGCCTGACCGCTCGGTGAAAGTTGAGCACCCCACGTACAAGGGCAGGTCAAGGTCTCCTTACCATTGCTGATGAGCCAGTCGACCCTGACTCTTGTTGACCAGCTGGCCAAGATTTTCCTCGACTCGGTCGACCCATTGTCAGATAAGACTGAGGATTCGGCCTTGCAGACCTCGGCATTCCCAATCCTGACTCATCGGGACCTAGTACGACCGGTCTCTCTGATCGACCTGGTTCAGGACAAGCATCCATCCAAGGTCGGGTCTTTCACACCCATCTTGGTGCATAGTGGCTGCTATGAGGTCTATGGCTGGCCCCAGGATGACCCTACCCACCACTGACTGGGTGGTTGATGGTCAAGGTCGCTGTTGAAATGTTCATGCTCTCAAGTCCGTTTGACCAGGAGGCACTGCCAGTGGGGCACCACGTCTTCATCATCCTCGGAAGAGGGGAGGCACTGCCGCAAAATTCGTCAGTGCTATAAGGAGTTCCTGTGGCAGCTGTGGGCCATCCTGTGGCAGGGTAGAGCTCTATCCCAAGGTCCCTTGCATCCCTGGCAGCTGCAGTGGTTCCCCTGCTGATCCTGACCCTGTGGGTGCAGCCAACACCCATCTACCGATCACAGTGGAGCTGCCACCTAGACAGACGCTGATCTGTGGTCCTTCCAAGGAGGGAGCCATTCAGCCCATGGCTTGCCAGGCCAGTTCTCGATGAGGATCACTCCAGGTGAGGAGTCCCTGAAGGTTAATGGTGAATTCCAGCCGAAGGCTGTCTTTGAGGAGACTTCCCTCAACTCAGACCAGGAGTCGATAGCATCCTCTGGGGCTCCACTCTTTGACTGGGAGCTGGCCAAAGAGTCTTCCCCCAACCAAGGGCTGGTGTCATTCAGTTGGCTTCTTCACCTCATTTCTGAATCAACAGGAATCCCCTGGAGAGCCTGTCCAGAAGAGGGCCACTTGTCCTCTCATGGACACCCTGGACCAGGACGCATCACTGGGTGTTTTATGCCAGATGGCTGAGGCCAACTTGGGACTGGCCCTGGAGCACTGGCAGCATCCAGCATCCTGCCCTGCACCCTCAACCCGTATGGTCTGCAAGAATGCAGTCCCCATGGGTGCCCTTTTGGGATTCTCTGACCACTCCTCTGTAGAGAGGCTGGTTTCAGACTGTGTTCCACAAGTCCGGACACCAAGGGAACGTGGATAAGCTGACAGAGTCCCGCAAAGTTGACCATGTCACAAAAAAAGTGTACACAGCAGCTACTCTGGGTCTCAGGCAGGCTAGTTATGCCATTATGATCGCTAACTATGGCTGTGCCATGATGGGCATGTTTGATATTATTCTCCCCACCTCCACTCAGAGCAGTGAGTAGCAGGGAGATCATCCAAAACCACTGTCAAACGCTGGCTAAACACCAGCTCTAGACAGGCTTGGGCATGGGTGACTCGTGTGCCCGTGCAGTTGCAGCAGTTGTCTCCATTTTTGCAAAGCCTGGCTACATTTGTGCACCTTCATGGCAGACACCCAACACAGGCTGGTGGATGTCCCTTTCTTGGGCACTAACCTCTTTGGCCCTGGGATGGAAAGATGCCTTACGTAGACTGAGAAGTCCAGTGCCACTCTGGACTCAGTGATTTCATGCCAGAAGGACCTGAAAAGGAAGCCCAAGAAACCAGCCTTCCAGTACCAGTCCTTTCAGTCACTTTCTTCTTGGCACCAGCCCCAGCAGGGGTAGTTCCAGAGCTGGCATCCCAAGAAATTTTGGGGCCAGGATACAAAGGGGGGGGCAGCAGTAGTGGTGCCCCTCTGACAGCAGCCACTGGTGCCCCCAAGCCTTCCCAATGACGGGTTGAGGAGTGTCATCCCTCCACCCGTCCTGTTCTCGACCACTGTTCCCGTCAGAGGCTAACTGAATCTTTTTTTTCCATGTTGGTCCTCTCTATCACAGTGGACAAGTGGGTGTTGGATGCCATGGGCAGAGGTCTATCTCTCGATTTCGAGACTCTCCCACCCTACCACATTCACATTCCTTGAGATTCCGGGGTGTCTTGGGACATGTCCACCCTTTGGGAGGATGTTGCTCAGCTCCTGGCAAAAGGAACCATGGCCTAAGTCCTGAACGCTCTGGCCGGTCAGGGGTTCATGTCCAGGTACTTCCTTGTCCTGAAACAGATGGGGGGCTGGCGCCCCATACTGGATTTTCATGATTTCAACCAATATGTATGGAAACACAAGTTCTGGATGGTCACTCTGAACCAGATTATCCCATCTCTGGAACAGGTGGTTCTGCTCCCTAGACTTCCAGGTTATGTTCTTCGGCATCCCCGTCTGCAGGTCCCACCACCGGTACCTTCAAGTCCAATCAGAAGGGGTCCTGTACAAGTTCCAGGTCATGCCATTTGGCCTCTCCTTTGCTCCCAGGGTCTTCACCAAGTGAATGGCGGTGGTGGCACCCCGTCTACCATAACTCGGGGTTAGCGTTTACCCCTACGTGGATGACTGGCTGATTGACGGTCCATCCAGAGAAGCTGCGTCGAGGTCCACAGCTCTGGTTCTGCAGACCTGCAGGGATTTGAGTCTCTTGATAAACTCAGACAAGTCCAAACTGGTACTAAAACAGTTAATCATATTCATGTGGAAGGTTATGAGTTCAGTCGAATAAAGGAAAGAGCCTGAAGCTCACTAACCCTTCTAGCTGGAGTAAAAGCAACCACAAAAGACAACCTTCTTTGTGAGAAATTTAAATTCACATGAAACCAGAGGCTTTTCAGGTTCCTGTATCAACTAGAAAAGTTCAAATCCCAGCAGGGGCACGCTTGCTTAACTGTAAGGGTAAAGGCAGTTAAGACCTTTAACTAATATTTTAAAGATATTGTTGGAGGCTATAGACTTCTCACCTTGTGTGAATCCATAGGCTGATGCAGTCGAGAGGTGTACCTTAAGAAAAAAATTACCATAGTAATCTTGCTTCTTTCAAGGGAGTCTTACTGTATTCTGACTAATGCAGTTAGCCATTCCAGTTGAACTGCCCTGGAGATGAAAGAGTAAAAAAGCCTATATGCTTATAGTGGAACGTTCAATAGGCTCGAGCTCGGTTTTCAAACCATGTCCCTGGTACATTTTATGTAACTGCCAGATTCTTACGAGCAAACCTATAGTGATAATAGTAATAATGAGATAAACTAAGCTATACTTATGCAAAAATATATATATTTAAGTAATAACCAATATAAAACATCTGTAGTCAAATGACTATAAACCCAACAAGGCCATATAAAAAAACTCAAGTTACAGAAGCCCATGAAAAAAACACCCCAGTGGTCTAACATTTTTTAGAGTGACAGCTGGAGTGCAGTGCCCTCCAATTCTACTAGGGGAGGCAGAATGGGAGGTCAGAATACAGTAAGACTCCCTTGGAAGAAAGAAGATTACTATGGTAAGTAGTATTTTCTTCAAACCCCAGAAAGCCTTACTGTATTTTGACTAATGCAGACTATCAAGCAGTGCCCCTTGGAGGTGGGCACATAACCTACTTGAGGAATAGGCTGTGCAGTACTGCTGTGCCAAACCTGGCATCACTCCTAGCCTGGGTGTCCAGGCAGTAGTGCTCGGTGAACGTATGAACAGTTTTCCAGGTAGCTGTTTTGTAGATCTCCAGTAAGGGACATCCCTTGCAGCTACTATGGAAGCAGTTGTGCCCCTGGTGGAATGAGCCCTCAGGCCCACTGGTGGCTCCTTACCCAGCTTGCCATAGCAGAACTGAATACAGGCCATAATCCACCATGCAGTGGTCCTTTTTGTGTCTGGCTTGCCCTTTCCCACTTCTCCATAGGTGAGGAACAGCTGGGTACACTCATTCCTATGGCCTTTTGTCTGATTTAGATAGTAACTGATAGCCCTTTTTACATCCAGACTATGCAGTCTACGCTCACCTGAACTAGAATGGTCAGTAAGGAAAACAGGCAATGTAATGGACTGGTTCAAGTGAAAATCCGAAACCACTTTGGGGAGAAATTTCCTATAATGGAACAGGTTCCATTGCTCTGTTTTGCAGTAGAGTGGACATCTCTGCCTCCAACAGGGCTGTTTCTGAGCTGGTGGCAGGTTTGAATAGTTTTGCTCTTGTTTTTGGAAATGACTAAAAGCTTAGAGCAAGACCCTGGCTTATTACTTCCAGGACCCACTTGTCTGTGGTAATGTTTTTCCATGCCTTGATGTAATAAGCCAGCCTGCTCCCTACTAAGGGGAGGGGAGGTGACCCAGACAGTCACCTCAGGGTGTCTGTTTGGCAGGGGTCTTGGGCTGAGGGCTGGGTCCAGCATGACCTGCACCTCTTCTGCCTCTACCCCTAAAGTAGCCTCTTTGCTGCTGGTAGGCAGGGAAGGCCTGGGCCTGATAAAAAGGCCTCTGATAGGGTCTGCTCCTGCCTCCTCTATTTTGCTGTCTTTGAGGAGTGGTAGCCTTCTCCCCGGCAGCAGCACTCTTGTATGCCACTCTGTACTTGTCCGTCTTTTTCATGTATGCCTCTGTTCCCCGAAGCGAGAAGTGTGCACCAGGGTAAAATCCAGGGCTTTAGTTTGAGTGTCCTGTGAGAGGTTAGTGTACCTTAATCATGCAAACCTCTTCTGTGAAACAGCAGAGGCAATAACTCTGAAAGCACCGTCATTAACATCCACAGCCACGTGGAACTGATACTTAGCTGCTGCCAGTTGGGGTGAAGCCTTGCTGGCCAGTTCCTGGACAAATTCCCATAAGGACTGCTGGAACCTGGAGACACAGGCCATGTAAGAGGCTTGCCTTACACATAATGAAGCCCCCAGGTACCCCTTCTTAGCCAGAGAATCGCTTTTTCTGGAGTCCTTTTCAGGGGGATGTGAAGCCAAGGGGATACCTGCTTTCTTACAAGCAGCAGCCTGAACAACCCCTTCATGGCTGCAGTAACTGAATAAAAGTCAGTGCCATTACCAGCCAACAAGTGAATCCTGTCTATCTTCTTATCCACAGGAGGTACAGAGGTTGGGGTGTGTAAAACTTTCACAGTCTGCCTTTTAAGAGACTTGTGGATGGGTATTAACAGCCTCTTAGAAGCAGGCACATCCATCATTTCTACATCATCCGGCTCCTCTTCTGCCTCAGAAGCTTCCTGAGCAGGCAGCTCCAGAGCTCTACTACCATTTTAATAAAGGCATAATGTGAGGCAGGGTCCCCAGAGGGACGAGGTGGGGACTCGGGGTCTACACGATCTAGTGAAACCTCAGGTTCAATGGGTTCACCAAACTATTCATCTTCCTCCTCCTTCTCATCCCACTCCTGCTCATAAAAGGGCTCAGGCTCAAATGAACCAGAGGGGAGAGAAGTACCCGGTGTTTGAGCCGTGAGGCACTGACTCGGTTTGCCCAAACTGGTCTGCAGTGACTGAATTATGTGAATGGCCTTTGCTAGCTCTTCAGCAGTTGGAGCCTCAACTGCAAGCTTCTGTGGTTCCAAACTGGCTGTTTTCCTTTTTCCTTTTTGCTGCAGGCATTTCAAGGCCTGTATCAGTGGTTCTCTTCCCAGTGGAGGTTTCGCCCTGGTCAGAAGGCACCCCCTCCGGTTCTACTGGTTTATCTTCGGTGGTGGAACCGGACCAACCTTCAGTGTTGGTTGCTTTTTTGGTCATTCTCTCCTGCAGTCTGTTAAGGTGCCTATCAAGCGTAGACTGAGGGAAGTTTTTACAAATTTCTCAATCTGCCTTAAGGTGGTCAAACCCTAGGCAGAATACACAAATAAGATGCAGATCAGCCTTAGTAAAAGGTTCACCGCATTTGGTACAATGTTGAAACTCAGTGGGACCGGTTCTTTTCTTGCGTTTCTGTGACATAACAACTAAGAAACATTTTTTAATACTTATCCACAGTGGTCTTTTTAGACCCGGATAAGAGAAGAGATTTTTGGTTAACAGTCTCTTTAGCAGTCAAGGAAAAAAATGAGTAAAACCTCATATTTTTTTTAACAAAAAAAAAACTACCAGACCCTCAAATTACCAAATGCAGAGAAGAACTAAAATGTTTACCTCGAAAAGTAAATAAAAAGTCTTTGGTTTCCTCCCGGTTGCAAAAACTGATCAGAAACTGAAAAACTTATCGGAAAGATTAAAACCTAGTCTAGTCTAACTTGTAACTGAGGACAGAGGTTTGACATTTTAAAATACAATAAACAGTGGTTATAAAAAATGACAAAACTTGAATTTCAGCCAAAGGAGTTGAGGAGAGAGATCTCCGAGGCGACTTCACAGGCAGGCAGAGTAAAAAATCTGGCAGCTACATAGACTGTACCAGGGACAGTGGTTTGAAAATCGAGCTCAAGCCTATTGAACATTCCACTATTAGCATATAGGCTTTAGCTCTTTCATCTCTAGGGCAGTTCAACTGGAAGGGCTAACTGCATTAGTCAGAATACAGTAAGACTTCCTGGGGTTTGAATCATTATTTGCAGATGTATTTGTTATATTTGTTTGTCATTTTGTGCATGTTAAATGTTACAAGAAAATGCCAGTGTTAAGAAAAGGAGTCATGCAGAAAGAGAGAATGGGTTTTTCAAAATGTGATATCCCCTGTGACCTACTGTAGGAACCAGCTGCTTGCCAGGAATCTAAATTACACTCCAAAAGGAGTGGAAATGCCTTGTAAACTTAATTGAGGGAAGCAGAGGTAATAAAACAGTTTCAGGAGACCTTTTTCACTTCATAGGCAGGATGCCTGGGAACCAGGATCTGGGAAATAGCCATTCCTGACAGGCTGGTGTGAATTGTCTTACACGTGTTATATTGTAGGGCAGTAGGACATCAAAGGCACCAGTTCTAAAATGTTATTAATGTGCCAGGAAGTGGTGATATAAGAACCTAAATAAAAAAAATAAAAATTCCCTAAAATTTTGGGAAAGCACAAGAGTAACATCTGCAGGTCTAAAAATTAGGACCAGACCAGGGATTTTGGTAGACTGTTTAAGGTGCTTTGAATCAGAAGCAAACTCTCATTTCTCTGGAGCATTTCAATGAACCGACTTCCTGACAAGATACAGAACAAACTGCCAGCAGATACTGAAAGCCAGTGGCTAAAAAGGAAGGGAAGGATTTCACTTATTCTTCTGGTCTTCAATTCACTACGAACTTAAGGTAGAAATGAGATAAAATTTTATAGTGCATTTTCTTGTACGTGTCCACTTTTATTTGTGTTATTCTGTGACCAAATTTATGAATCTTTTAGTTGCAAATGCATGATAATTAAGTATTTAGTCAAAAAAAGTTTGTTTTTTAAGAAAACCTGCCTGAGTGAGATTTTTATATTATTTGTGATTGTGTGATATTTATTAAATCTGTGACCAAACTGTTATTGCTAAAGGGGTGCCACCATAAGCTACCAATCAAGCAAGGATCTGTAAGGGAAATCTGGGTAAAGATAGGGAGAATACAAAAGTCTTAGGAGGGAGTCTGCAGGGATCTGAACCAGGTTCTGAGGTTTACCTCAAAATGAGGATATTTGAGAAAGAAATGGCAGGGAAGGGGAAAATAGGGGATGTTAAGTAGCTATGGGGAGCTATCAAAGGAGGGGTATTGAAGGCCACTTAAATTTGCATCAAGAAAGCAAGGAAGAACAAAAAAGGAGGAGACTGCTCTGGTTTACAAGGGAGGTGGCAGGAGTTGTCAAGGAAAGGAAAAGAGCATTCAGGGAATACAAGCAGACACAAAAGGGGGAGGACAGGGAAGCTTATAGAGAAAATAGGAGGGTGGCAGGGCAGAAGATAAGGAGCGCTAAAGCGGATACTGAGGAGAAAATAGCTAAGTGGGTCAAAAGGGGGTACAAAACTTTTTTTTAGGTATGTTGGGAAAAGAAGGAAGGTGAGGTAGGGGATAGTAAGGTTGTGGGTAGGGAAGAATATGACTGGAGGGGGACTTTGAGAAAGCAGAGGTGTTGAATGCTTGGTCTTCATGGTGGGGGGGAGATTAGGGGAACAGAGCTGGGGGAGAGGCAGTGAAGATAAAAAGATGGATCTAAGTATGTTCAGCATAGACAGGGTAAGGGAAGAACTGGGCAGGTTAAAGGTGGACAAGGCAATGTGGCCAGACGGTTTGCACCTGAGAGTATTCTTGGAGCTGAGGAAGGAGCTGGCAGCCCCATTGACAAGACTGTTTAACTCGTCCATGGATACAGGGTGTGTGCCAGGAGATTGGAGGAGGGCAGATGTGCCACTGCATAAGGGAGGCAGTAAGGAGGCAGCAGAAGATTATCTCCTGGTCAGCCTCACCTCGGGTGGTGGGAAAGATGATGGAGGAACTAATAAAGGAAAGGGTAATGGACTACCTGGTGGACAACTGACTGTAGGACGAAAAGCAGCATGGATTCACGAATGGGAGGTCCTGCCAGATGAACCTGATAGACTTCTTCAGTTGGGTGATGGACCAGGAGGAGGCCATGGACGTGGCCTGTCTGGACTTCAGCAAGGCCTTCGACACCGTCCCACACAGAAGGCTAGTGAATAAGCTAGAAAGCTTAGGAGTGGGACAGAAAATGACTAGGTGAGTGGAAAACTGGTTGGTGGGCAGAAGTCAGAGAGTGGTGGTAAATGGGGTGCATTCCAGGGTGAGGGAGTAGCGAGTGGGGTCCATGGGGTCAGTGCTGGTACCCCCCTCCTTTTTAATATATACATCAGTGACATAGCAGAAGGTCTGGAGGGAAGAGTGAGCCTATTTGCTGATGATATGAAAATCTGCAATAGGGTGGACACCGGGGGTTAGAGGCCATGATGCAAGACTTGAGGACTCTATAGAGGAGTGGACAAAAACTTGGCAACTGCAATCCAATGTCAAAAAGTGTGTTGTGATGCATCTGGGGTGTAAAAACATGTGCGCAGCTTACACTTGAGGGGAGGAAATAAAAAAAAACAGGAGAGAGATTTGGGGATTATAGTATCAAGCAACATTAAGGTTGGTAGCCAGTGTAGCAAGGTGGTAGGGAAGGCAAATGAAATGTTGGCATGCATTGGGAGGGGCATAACTAGCAGAAGGAGGAAGGTGCTGATGTTGCCTCTTTACAAGGCCATGGTGAGACCACACCTGAAGTAGAGGGTCCAGTTCTGGAGACTGCATCTACGCAAGGACATTGGGATGAAAAGGGTTCAGAGAAGAGCAACCAAGGTGGTACACAGTATACAGGGGAAACCATATGAACAGAGGTGTAAGGAATTCAACCTGTACCCATTGGAAACTAGAAGGGGGACATGATTGAAACTTTTAAATATGTGAAGGGGATAAACGGGGTAAGGAGGGGAGCTTGTTCACAGGGAAGGAGGGGGCTAAAACTAGAGGGCATTGCCTAAAATTGGAAGGTGGAAGATACGAGGGTGTTTCTTCATGGAGAGGGTGGTGGAGGCCTGGAATAAACTGCGTGAAGAGGGGGTGCAGGCCAAAACAGAGGGATTTAAAAGGGCATGGGACAAACATATGGGATTTGGGAGGGGAGGGCCCCAAAGAGTGGAGAGGAGTAAGGGGATGGAGGAAAAAGGCAGAATTGATGGACTAAAGGGTCCTTTTCTGCTATCAAATTTCTGTGATTCTGTGAAGAGAAGATGGATATAGGCCTTCCTTTTTTAAGTACAGCAAATATTCAAGAATGTCAGAAAACACAGACTTAGCTGGAAAAATGTACTTTTAGCCACCTTAGAACTCCCTGTATTTGTTTTGGTCCAGAATCACTGTTTAAATAACCATGATCATGTACAACACTCATGCTGTTTGCATAAACTCCCTTTGTTAGCTTGTTTTGATTACTGTTTGGATGTAATTACTTTTATTTTTTTTTTTTAGTATATTTTTGCCCGTATGTAACTATTTATGTTGGGCTATGTTAACCTATTCATGAAAATGAAATGCTGCCTCTCATGGGCTTATCCCGGTTGGAGTAATTTCAAATACATAAATTCCTTTTCTCAAAGTGCATCACTTAACCGGTTTTAGCATTGAAGTTGAGCTGCCATTGCTTGGATCCTCCCTAAATTCCCTCCCTCCATGTCTAACCTTGTACAGATCTTTGTTTCATCTGTGAACAGGCAGATTTTACCCTTAAATTATGCCCTCACCTATGTTCCACATGAATATATTGAAGAGGACCAAGCCCAGTATTGACACCTGTGGTACTCTGCATGTTACTTGCCTTGCTTCTGAGAAGTCTCCATTTCAGGGTAGGGACATGGATACAGTTTACTTTCCACACATTGGCAGTTCCACTAGAAGTGCTGATTCATCAGATATCATGAAGCTAAGCTCCTCCTCCTACTACCTGGGTGGTACATCCTCTGACTCCACCACATAACATCAGATCTTTCCACTGGAAGAATAGGTCACCTCCTTCAGAGCTCTTGATGAGGAATTAGTGCGCAATAGGCAAACCTTTCTTTCAAAATTTCTAATTGTTTTTCCTCGGTCACTTGGATTCTATGGTGTTGACCAAGATGGAGCATCAGAAGCTGGGGATCAGATTTTATGTGCAATGCCAACAGAATATGTTGACCATGTACCTGTACTGCCTGAATGGGCAGCACGACATAGCTGGGTGTAGTCTCTGTTTCTATGGACGTGGATATGTTGTTCATTCACACTTCTTGTCATGTCCTTCCCCTTTAATTCTTGCTGAAAGGTCTTAAAGCTGGTTCCTCCCACCCACCCAGGTAGTATAACCCTCGGCTCTGCCCCATGATGCCAGATCTTCCTTTCCGCTGGAAGATTCAGGTTGCCTCCTCACTGCTCCTGCGTTCTGTAGGCCCTGGCATCATTTCCGTCGGATTCTTTGAAGATTAAGCTCGTTCAAGCTAGCGATTGTTGTTTCTTGATCATAGAAGATAAATCTTTCCCCAGTTTCCGCTGGTGCCCATGTGACCAGAAAATGTCACATCCAGACCCACACACCTTGTGGCGTCTACTGTTTGGGTGTCGGCCATTACACTCAGGCCTGCGAGATTTGTCTAGCTTTTCACCCAAACTTTCTTGACGATCATCTCATACGACTCAAGCTGGGCAGGCCCAAAAAACGGAATCCACCAGTGAAATTGAAGGAGGCCCAGTGGGCAGTCTCCACAGCTGTGGGGTCTGCCGAGCAGTTAGAGCAAATGCAGGCCTTCCAGGAAGAGGTGGCACAGGCCATGGAGCTCTCCTGTCTGCCGATTTTTGTTCCACTCAATCTGGGCTCCACCTTCTCGGGCTCCTTTCGGGAGATGTGCCAGTCTCTCCCCACTAATGGTGAGGGACCTTGGGCTCGCATGTCTCCCGGTCCCGTAAAAAGGACAAGGAATCGAGAGATTCTTCATCTCAGTGAAGACTTTCTTGGGATTGAGAGAGATCGAGGTCCCAGGGAACTCCATTCTTGACGTCGGTTGAGACTGCTACTTTGGCCGTCGGCTTCTCAGCATTGCCGACTGGTCAGCCAGTTGAAGTCTTGATCGACACGGTGGAGTTTACTCTTGACCCTTTTGATCTGTTGTCGCCCAATGAGGCCAACTCACATACCAGGACTCCGGTCCTGCCTCTTCCTGATGAATAGACCCAGCCTTCTGGTAATCCCATCGAGGAAATGATCCCTCATCCAGGAAATTCACCGGTTCCCCCGGTGTCTACTGAGCGGCCCAGTTGGCCAGCCTGATTGAGATCGATGTTTCAGGCCCCCCTCGACCGATAGGCTGAGGAAGGTGCATAAGCAATCAAAGAAAAGGCGACGTGGACATTCATCTTCGTTCTCCTCGGATGAGGAGAGGCTCCGATGGAAACTCCATCGATGCTACCAAGATCTCATGTGGCAACAGCTGATCTTTTCCGGCCCGAAACCGGCTACGGTTTCCACACTGGCCATTACTTGGCTTTCGCCTTCTAGGCCAAAACCGACTCCATCGATACCATTCATCTCAGTTCCTCTGCCCACGGAGCCAGTAGAACCCGCCCCGTTTCAGCCAAAATCTTCCTCTCCACCGATAGTGGTGGAGCCGCTGCCTAAACAACCCACGGGAGAGGCTCCTTCGAAGGAAGCTTGGACTGTTTCAGGTCTTCCCCGCTGATTTCGGTCACCCTCATGCCTGACCGCACCAGGCACGTTGAAGGGGACCTTGGTGGCTGGCCGATTTATCCAGATACTTAGGATTCTGACGACTCCAACCTACACTCTCGTCTGCTTGACGATGAGTCAGTGGGCAGTCTGTCGACGGAGGAAGGTCCTTTGTCCTTTTTGGGGATTCTACACCTCATCTCCGAATCCACGGGGATGCCTCTGGAGCCTGTCCAGAAACGGGCAGAGTACCCTCTTACAGACATTCTTAAGAGAGGGGATACCCCTACGGAAGCCTTCCCAGTGGCCAAGGCCATTGTTGGTCCGGCTTTGGAGCTTTGGCAGATCCCTGCCTCCTGCCCAGCACCATCTGCCTGGATGGCCCGCAAATACGCAGTGCCTGTTGGGTCCCACTCGGGGTTCATAGAACACCCTGCGGTGGAGGGACTGGTGACCACTTGTGTTCAGATGTACAGGCAGGTCTGCCTATACTGATAGACCTCCAGACAAGGAGTCCAAAAAATTGGATCAATCTGCCAGGAAGGTTTATGCTGCCTCCTCATTAGGCCTCTGTCAGGCAAGCTCAGCCATCATCATGACACACTTCTCTCATGCCCTACTGGGCTCCTTGGATGAGGTTCTCCCACACCTCTTCAGACTACGATCAAGCAGGTCCAGGACCAGGGCCAGTCAATTGCCAAGTAGCAAATTCAGGCAGCCCTGGATCTTGGGGACTCATGCCCATTCGGTGGCAGCTGCAGTTGCCATGCACCGCAGGGCTTGGCTGAGACTTTCCACCTTCACAGCAGATACCAAGCACAAACTCACTGATGTTCCTTTCCTGGACACTGATGTCTTCGGCCCAGGTGTGGATGGTCACCTTCAGCGAATTGAGCACTCAAATGCCACCATGAAATCGTCTACTTCTGCTCAGAAAGACGCCCCTGGTGCCAAGAAACGGGAAGAAGAAGAAGCCATTTTGGCAGCCTGCTGCTGTGGCCAAGCAGCCCTCCTTCCAGGGTGGGCAGCAACAGCAGGCACAGGCTTGGCACCCTCCGTCCAAGTCTGGGCCTCCAGCAGCCCGCAGAGGAGGTCGAGGTTCGGGCGGCTTCCAATCTGGATCCTCTTCCTCCAAGCCTGCCCAGTGACAGGATAGGGGCTGCCACCCCCTATTCCCATCACACCAGCTCTGGGTCTTCCCTTGGGAGGCCGGCTCTGACACTTTCTTTCTGCCTGGTCCGCTGTTACCACAGATAGGTGGGTCTTAGAAGTGGTCAGCCAGGGTCTGCCTCTAGAGTTAGAGCAGTACTCTCCCAGCCGAGCCCGTGCCCTATGGGAGAAAAGGATATCAGTCCACACTCAGTCGGTTGTAAGAGATGACATAGACCAAGTCCACCTCAAGGAGGTAGTGGCCAGAGTGACAGATTCTCCAGTCAACCCAGGGTTCACTCCTAGGTACTTCCTGGTCCTGAAGGGGACGCGGGGCTGGCGCTCCATTCTAGATCTGCACAACCTGAACTAGTTTCTCAGGCCATGCACCTTCAGGATGGTAACTCTGTCCCAAATCATACCATCCTTGAAGCAGAACATGTGGTTCTGCTCACTGGATCTCCAAGATGTGTTTTTTCACGTCCCAATCTGTCCACTCACTAGCGGTTCCTCCTCTTCAGGGCAGAAGGAACCTTATACAAGTTCTGGGCCATGTCATTCAGCCTATCATCAGCCCCGTGGGTCTTTAAATGCATTGCAGTGGTGGCAGCCAACCTCAGCCATTGAGGAGTCGAAGTCTACCCCTACCTCGACGATTGGCTCTTAGCAGGTTCCACCCAGCAAGAGGTGGAGAGGTCCAGGGATCTGGCCCTCCAGACCTGCACTCAGCTTGGCCTTCTGATCAGTGAGGCCAAGTCAGAGCTTGTGCCTTCTCAGGTGATACGCTTCATCGGGGCAGAGCTCGACTCCTGCCGAGCCAAAGCCCAGCTCCCGGCAGACAGGGCAGAGGTTCTCTCCTCCTATGCCCAATCATTTCTGGTTAGACACTTGCGCCCTGCCCGGGACTTTCTGTGCCTTCTGGGGAACACGGCAGCCTGCACCACTGTGGTCCAATGGGCCCGGTGGCATATGCGTCCCCTTCAATGGGAGCTGGCTGCCCAGTGGACTCGGTGCCAAGATAATTTTGACCAGTTGATCACTGTGACCCAGATGATGGGGGATGGATGCTCTCCAGTGGTGGACCATCCTGGATCATCTGCAGGAAGGAATCCCATTTGTCCACTCCGAGCCAAGGGACGTCCTCATGACCGATGCCTCTCTCACAGGCTGGGGAGCCCACGTGGGTAACAGGGCCCATGGGTTCTGGACCTCCAAGGAATCCCAATACCATATCAACCTGCTGAAGCTCAGAGTGGTCAGACTGGCGCTGTCAGCATTTGCTCAGCTGCTTTTTGGTCAAGTGGTTCAAGTCCAGATGGACAATACCACGACCATGTACTACCTCAACAGACAGGGTGGCACACACTCCCGGCTGCTGTGCAGGGAAGTGCTCCACATCTGGACACCCGTGAGCCAACTGGCGGCAGATCTCCTGGCCATACATGTGGCAGGAGCCTCAAATCAACTGGCGGATGCCCTCAGCTGCGTAGGTGAGACATCCCACAAATGGTATCTCCATCCAAAGGTAGATCACAGCCTGTTTTCTCACTGGGCAATCCGATGGACCTGTTTACCTCCAGGGAAAGCACCAAGCTGAGGCTGTTTCATGCCCGCCCCCCCTCAACAGGGCTCGCTGCAGGGGGATGCCTTCTCGAGGCCATTGACCCCAGCCCTTTTCTATGACTTCCCTCCATTTCCCTTGATTCACAGGGTGCTTCTCAAGGTGAGGAGGGACAAGGCGCAGGTGATCCTGGTAGCCCCAGACTGGCCCCACCAGTTTTGGTATCCAGATCCCCTGAGGCGTCTTCCAGCATGCCCGGACCTAATAGTCAGGGGAAGGTATTCCATCCGGACCTTCAATCCCTGCACCTGACAGCCTGGTACCTGAGCGACTAGAGTTCCTGGATTTGGGTCTCTCTGAGGATGTACTCACAGTAGTGGAAGCATCCAGAAAGGAGTCGACCAGAAGGTGCTATGCCTTCAAATGGAAAAGGTTTTCCATTTGGTGTCTGGGCAAGGGCCTAGATCCTCTGTCCTGTCCAATGGCTAGCATCTTAGACTACCTTTGCTATCTGTCCAAAGGGGATCTTTGGTCTACGACCTTTAAGATGCACCTGGCAGCCGTCTCTGCTTACTGGGCATGGGCCGGACAGGAGAAGGTGGTCTGGTGCTTTTTCAAGGGCCTAGATCACATATCCCCTCCAGTGTGTGAACCTCCACCTCCATGGGATTTACTGCTGGTTTTGGCAAAACTCATGGGCAAGCCATTCGAACTGATGCACAAGTGTGAGATGTCACACTTGTCTTAGAAGACTGCCTTCCTGGTGGCTATCACATCAGCCAGAAGGACAGGTGAGCTTCAGGTGCTTTTGTTGGAGTCTCCTTACCTGATCTTCCACAGGGACAAGGCTGTCCTGCACCCCACCCGAAATTCCTCCCGAAGGTGGTGTCAGAGTTCCATCTCAACCAGGTGATGATGCTGCCTGTGCACTACCCGAACTACACTTCGGATGCCGAGTACAGGCTCCATACTCTGGACCTGAGATGAGCTCTCTCCTATTACAAGGAGAGAATGGTGGAAATTCAGGGAGAGGTTCGCCAGCTGTTTGTCACCTACGCAGAAGCCGCACCTGGCAGACCTACAGCAAAGCGGATGATTGTCAGGTGGATCACTTCCTGCATTGATCTCTGCTATACGTTGGCAGGTAGGGAGCCTCCCATAGGGCTAAGGGTTCATTCCACCTGCCATGCTGCTGCATCGGTGGCTGCTTCCAGGGACATCCCTATCCAGGAAATCTGTCGGGCTGCTACCTGGAAGACAGCAAACAGCTTCATCACCCACTACCGCATCGACCTCGAGTAACACCAGGATGCTGGTTTTGGGGCCTCAGTTCTCCAGTCTCTGTTCCCTAAGTAGGGGGTGTGCACCTTGCCTCCCTCCTCCTGGAGAACTGCTAGGAGTCTGCCAAGAAGTGTGGATGAACAACATATCCACGTCCCTAGAAAAACAGGTTACTCACCTGTAACAGTAGTTCTAGGAGCGGTATATGTTGTTTATCCACACTGACACACCCGCCCTTCCTGGCTGCATTGCACAACCTGGCTTCCAGCGGGCTAAGATCTGGCGTCATGGGGTGGAGCTGAGGGTTATACCACCTGGGTGGGTGGGATTAGCCAGCTTTAAGACCTTCTGGCAAGAAATAAAGGGGAAAGGGACATGCCAAGAAGTGCGGATGAACAACATATACCACTCCTAGAAGAAAAAATTACTCACCTGTAGTAATCTTGTTTCTTCTCAGGGATCCACTAATATTATTATTACTCTTTGCAGTGCTCCCTTAAGCCAGCACTACCCCAGAGCCAAATAGAATGCTATGCTAATTATGGAATGTTTAGCTCGTGCATTCCTTTTCAAACTGCCATATTCTAACTGCCTGCATTCTACCTCAGATTTCTGTGAAGCCTGCAAAGAGGCCATAACATATAGCACAATTAGAATGCTGTGCCCAACAGGGCCATGTAAAAAAAGAAGTAATAGGCAGTATAGCACAGTGGTTTAAGGCTCTGAGCTGCAAATCTGGTGACATCCAGCAGACCAGACCTGGGTTTGAATCCCGCAGCTTCCACTTGCATACTGTGTGACCCTGAGCAAGTCACTTAACTTCCCTGTGCTCCCAGGTCGCACCTGTAAAAAAGCTTTCAGCTTAGTGTGCTCCTCCTAGTTAAACAACTAAAAAAAAAAAAAAAAGGGCCAACAAAAACACAGTAATAGGATGAGTCCTCTCTTCTGAGCCAGATATACTCTTAGAAAAGAACCTACCAGCTAAGTATTACCAAAATGTGCCAGCAGGTGGCATACCAGTCATACTGAGAAGCATCTCAGCTGTATAGAGTACTTTTCTGTGATTCTAAGGGGAGAACCAGGGCTGGGAGTAATACTATTAGTGGATCCCTGGGAAGAAACAAGATTACTACAGGTGAGTAATTTTTTCTTCCAACCCCAGGAATCCACTAATATTACTCTTTGCAGACTATGTAGCAGTACCACTAGGAGGTGGGCATAATCTATTTAGGAAAAAGACTCTGCAAAACAGCTTTGCCAAAACTGGCATCACTCCTGGCCTGGGTATCCAGGCTGTAATGTTCAGTAAAGGTGTTGACTGACCTCCAGGTAGCTGCTTTACAAATCTCCAACAGAGGGACCTCTCTGGCAGCTGCAATGGTGGCAGCTGTGCCCCTTGTGGAATGGTCCCGAAGACCTGAAGGAGGGAACTTGCCCGTCTTTGAATAGCAGAACTGAATACACTGGACTATCCACCGAGATATAGTCCTCTTTGAAGCAGGAGATCCCTTACCTACTTCCCCATAGGTAAAGAACAGTTGCTGTTTGTCTTGCCTATGATCCTTGGTATGAGCTATATAATAGCTCATTGCTCTCTTAACATCCAAGTATGCAGCCTATGCGCACCTGAGCTAGAGTGTGCAGCAAAAATACTGGTAAGGTGATGGACTGGTTCAGATGAAAGTCAGAAACTACTTTGGGAAGGAACTTTCTATTAGTTCTCAACACTACCTTATCATTGTGGAAAGAAATATAGTCCTTTTCCATACAAAGGGCCTGTAACTCACTTATCATGCTAGTAGAGGTAAGTGCCACTAGGAAAACTACCTTCCAGGTAACGAATTTGAGCTCTGCAGAAGCTAAGGGTTCAAATGACGGAAGCATAAGCTGGGCAATACAAATGTTGAGGTCCCAAGCTGGCACTGGTTCCCTATGAGGGGGAAACAGATGTAAAAGGCCTTTAAAGAACCTTTTAAATATGGGATTTGAAGCCAGGGATACATCATTCCCTACTGAGAGATAAGCTGAAACTGAAGCCAGGTGAACCTTCAGAGTTGAGTGCTGCAATCCCAAGGAATGCAGATAAGACAAATAATCTAGGAGGGTTGAAATGGCAGCATGTGCTGGGATTATGCCCTTGTCTGTACACCAAATATAAAATCTTTTCCATTTTGAAGCATACATTTTCTTAGTAGAATGTTTTCTGTAACTCTTAAGGGACACTGTCAACCTGTTTTTCATCATAGTATTTCTAGTTAAAAACCTATATTTCTAGGGACATGGATATGTTGTTCATCCACACTCATTGGCAGTATCCTTGCCGCTTTAAATCTTGCCGGAAGGTCTTCAAGCTTGCTCCTCCCACCCACCCGGGTGGTATAACTCTCGGCTCCGCCCCATGACGCCAGATCTTCCTTACCGCTTGGAAGCTCAGGTTCCCTCCTTAACGCTCTGCGTTTCAGACTAGTTCCTATTTCTCCGTTTGCGGTTTAAAATAAAAAATTTGCAAAAGACTTGATCTTCGATCATGACTCGGCTGGACAAATCGACTCTCGGATTTCGAGATGCCCATGCGGCAGAAGATGTCTTCGACGGATCCACACTCCACGGTGTCTACTGCTTAGGCCTTGAGCACGACCCGCGGGCTTGCCGCGCCTGTGCTCATCTTTCTCGGCCTCGTCCTCGAAGACCGTGCTGCCCGATTGCAGCTGGGCCGTCCGGAAGCGTTTCCCTCGGTGAAGTCCAAGGAGGCCGGTTGGCGGTGTCCGGCGTGATTTCGGGGATCAGCTCTGAGCGGATGGTCGCCTCGAAGAGGAGGCTGGCCGGATCTTCCTCGCTGCATTTATCCCGCCTTCTGGGTTCTCCTTCCTACACGGCTTCTTTAAGGAGCTTTGTCTGTCCCTCCACTAAAGGAGAAGGGCTCTGCCTGCTGGACCTTATTCTCGGTCCAAAAGAGGGACAAGGTGAGTCCCTCCGTCGGCGCTCTTGGGAGCGGAAAGGTCCTTCCCCGGCCGTCTCCGTCGGCTTCGGTCCGACCGCCGGCCTGGCCACTGGCCTCACGGTGTCCCGGCCAGGTCAGTTGACCGAGACTCCCACTGATGAAGTCGAGATTTTCTCGACCCATTGAACGGGCTGTCCCCTTTAGCAGCCAGATTCCCCTCTCCGGTTCCCCGGGAGGAGTTGAGATCCGTGGCTGCCTGTGCCTCCGGTTCCTGGAGCCTCGGATGGACCTTCCAGCCGGGGAGTGCGGTTCGAGCCGACACCTCCCACACCCGACCCCGGAAATTCCGGGACTCTCGATCTGAGTCTCGGACCTCTTCAGCGGTCCAGCCCTTCCCACCGTCATAAGCGGTCTCGGTCGGCACCTGGTAAGCTGCTGCCGCTGGCCCGCCTCCTCCTCGGATGAGGGAGGCTTCATGAAATTACCGACGTAACAGGACCTTATGCTGCAACAGCCCTCCTGGCCGGGAATAAGCCGACTCCGGCGCCTTCCCCGGCCATTAAGTGGCTGTCACCGGAACGGCCGACACAACCCCTCGACTTGTCCGAGGAGCCTATACCCAGGCCGGTTGTTCGGCCAAAACCAGCTGCTCCACCGATTCCGGTGGAACCTCCGCCTCCACAGCCACCACATCAGTCTCACCAAGGATTCTTCGGTCGGCAAGGGTTTACCCCATCGGCTGTCAGTTACCCTCACTCCCGACCGCCTCGGCAGGTGAAGGTGGCTCAGGCCAGAGGCAGTTTCTTCGAGGACTCTTCCGAGTCCGAAGATGATTCCTCCTTCTCTCAAGCGACTGGACTTGGAGTCTTCAGGAGGTCGGTCAATGGACGATAGCCGTCGTCCTTCCTAGGACTGCTTGCTCATCTCGGAGTCTACCGGATGGAGCTCGAACCCGCTTCCAAACGGGCCAGGTATCCTCACGGAGATTCTGGACCGAGGGTTCTCCGACGGAGGCCTTTCCGTGGCCGAGGCCATAGTGGGTCCGGCACTGGAACTTTGGCAGCGCCTCTGCTTCGCTCCTGCGCCTGTTCGCTGTATGGCCAGGAAGTATCGCGGTCCTTACCGGTTCTTTGTCCGGTTTTTCGAACACCTCTGCTGAGGGGTTGGTTACCGCACAGCGTTTGTCGTGGCGCCCGGGCAACGCCAGGGATGTGGACAAACCTCCTGACAAGGAGTCCAAGAAATTGACTACGTCGGGCGAAAAGTCTACGCTGCGTCTCTCTCTCGGCTTTCGCAGGCCAGTTCGGCCGCCCTCATGGCACATTTTTCTCATGCCCTGTTGGGCTCCTGGATGAGGTCATCCTCATCTTCCCCCGATCTGCAGACTACGGTTAAGCAGGTGCGGACCAGGGCAGGGCAGTGGCCAAACAGCAGCTCCAGACTGCTTTGGATATGGGGACTCATGTGCTAGATCGGTGGCGGCGCAGTGGCTATGCCGGTCAGGCTTGGCTGAGGATATCCACCTTTACTTGGATACCCAGCACAAGTTGGCGGATGTTCCCTTTTGGGGACTGACCTCTTCGGCCCTGGGTGGAAGGTCACCTGCAGAGGATCGAGAAGTCCAATGCCACCTTGGACTCGGTCTCTTCCGCCAGAAGGACAAAGGCCGAAACCACAGCCTAAGCCCTTTCGCCCTTCTGTGCCCCAGCGCCGTGCCCAGTAACGTCAGGGGCCAGCAGGCTCGGCCTTGGCATCCCAAACCCAAGCCGCTTCCTCTAACAGGAGGCAGGGAGGAAAGGGCCCAGGAGGTCCCTCGGCGGTCCCTCCTCCAAGCCTGCCCAGTGACGGGCTGAGGGTGTCTCCCCATCCCCGCCACTATTCTGGGTCCCCCGCGGGGGGACGGCTCCGGCATTCTCCGTTCCACCTGGTCCGCTGTTACCACGGACAGGTGGGTCTTGAGGTGGTGGGAAGAGGCCTGCCTCTGGAATTGAGCAGGCACCACCCTTCAGAGCCGCCGCCTCGGGCTCGGGATCCCCAGCCTCACTGGCGGCTCGTCGAGCCGACATCACTCTCCTCCTCCAGAAGGAGGTGGTAAGAGAGGTGGTGGACCCTCCTTCAGACCCAGGGTTTGTGTCCAGGTACTTCCTGGTCTGAAGCAGACGGGGCTGGCGCCCCATTCTACTCCACGACCTAAACAAGTTCCTAGGTCTCGAACCTTCAGGATGGTCACTCTGGCTCAGATAATACCATCCTTGGAACGCAGGGGTGGTTCTGCTCTCTGGACTTGCAGGACGCTTTTTCCACGTCCCTATCCGTCCTGTCTCACCAGAGATTCCTTCGCTTCCGAGCGGAAGGATCCCTCTTCGAGTTCCAAGCCATGCCCTTCGGCTTGTCTCCAGCTCCCAGGGTCTTCACCAAATGCATGGCAGTGGTGACAGCATTCCTGCGGCGCCGAGGGGTCCGGGTGTACCCTTACCTGGACGACTGGCTGATAGCAGCTCCCTCCAGGAAGGAGGCGGAGTGGTCCAGAGATCTGGCCCTCCAGGTCTGCTCTCAACTGGGCCTCCTTATCAACGAGGCCAAGTCGGAACTCGAGCAAGCAGGTGATTCTATTCATCGGGCGCAGCTCGACTCTTCGAGCCAGAGCGCGCTCCGCGGACAGGGCCGAGGTTCTTTCCTCCTTTGCCCGATCATTTCTGGTTGGGCACTGCGCCCTGCCGGGACTTCCTGCGCCTCCTGGGTCTCATGGCGGCCTGTACCAGCGTGGTCCGTTGGGCCGCTGGAACATCGTCCCCTTCAGTGGGGACTGGCCAGCCAGTGGTCCTGGCCTGCGATCCCTTGGACCAGCTTGTGTCGGTGACACAGGGGATGAACGCCTCCAGTGGTGGACCGCTTCCAGATCATTTGCAGGAGGGCATCCTGTTCGTCCGCCCGAGCAGCGGTCTCTCTGTCGACCGATGCCTCTCTGATGGGTTGGGGTGCCCATCTGGGGAACACCGGGCTCATGGCCTCTGGTCCCCAGGGAGTCCCGATGCCACATCAACCTGCTGGAGCTCCAGGCGGTCCGCCTAGCTCTCACCGCCTTTGCTCCGTTCCTCCGGGGTCAAGTGGTCCGAGTCCAGACGGACAATACCCGACCATGTACTATCTAAACCGCCAGGGCGGGGCCGCGCTCCATGCTTCTATGCAAGGAAGCTCTCCGCATTTGGTCACTTCGTGCGCAGCCTGGAGGCGGATCTCCCTAGCCATTCACGTGGCAGGAGCCTCCAACACCCTGGCCGATGCCCTGAGCCGGATAGGGGCTGCATCCCACGAGTGGTCTCTCCTGCCGAGGTAGTACAGCATCTGTTCTCCCTTGGGGCACACCTCAGGTGGACCTGTTTGCCTCCATGGAGAACGCGGCTGAGTCTGTTTCATGCCCCCTCAGCAGGGCTCGCTGCAGGGGATGCCTTCGAGGCAATGGACCCCGGCCTCTTTACGCCTTTCTCCATTTCCTTGATCCACAAGGTGCTTCTCAAGGCGAGGAGGGACAAGGCGCAGGTGATTCTGATAGCCCCAGACTGGCCTCGCCAGTTCTGGTACCCAGATCTCCTCAGTCTCAGCTCCAGGACTCACAGGCTTCCAGCTCGCCGGACCTGCTCTCAGTCAATCAGGGGAAGGTGTTCCATCCGGACCTTCAATCCCTGCACCTGCGCCTGGTTCCTGAGCTGCAGAGTTCCAGGCTTTGGGTCTTTCCGAGAGGTCCTCAATGTAGTTGGGCGTCCCGTAGAGTCGACCAGAAAATGCTATGCCTTCAAATGGAAGGTTTTCCATTTGGTGTCAGGACAAGGGCTTGGACCCTTCCTCCTGTTCCTTGGCAAGCATCTTGGACTATTTATGGTCCCTTTCTAGTCAAGGGCTTGGGTCGGCGACCTAAGGGTGCACCTGGCAGCCATCTCTGCTGCTTACGGGCGCGGGCCGGAAGCAGTCGGTGGCGCAGGAGAAGGTGGTCTGGCGCTTTTCAAAGGCCTTGATCACATTTCCTCCAGTGCGGGAACCCCACCTCCGTGATCTACTGCTGGTATTGGCAAAGCTCATGGGCAAGCCATTCAACCTATGCACAGGTGTGTCTCTCTCACCTGTCGTGGAAGACCGCCTTCTTGGTGGCTATCACGTCAGCCAGAAGGATGGGAGAGCTCCAGGCGCTTTCCATCGAGTCTCCTTACCTGGTCTTCCACAGGGACAAGGTTGTCCTGCGCCCCCACCCGAAATTCCTTCCGAAGGTGGTGTCGGAGTTTCACCTTAACCAGGTGTTGACTCTGCCGGTGTTCTACCCCAATCACACCTCGGAGGCCTAATATAGGCTCCATACTCTGGACCCTAGAAGGGCGCTCGCTTATTATAAGGAGCGCACGGCTGAAATTCGGGGAGAGGTTCGCCAGCTGTTTGTCACCCACGCTGAAGTCACAGACTGGCAGACCTGCAGCCAGCGGACGATAAGCAGGTGGGTAACCTCCTGCATAGATCTCGTTATAAGTTGGCGGGCATGAGCCTCCCAGAGGGATAAGAGCTCATTCTACCCGCCATACTGCTGCAACGGTGGCTGCTTCCAGGACGCCCCTATCCAGGAAATCTGCAGGGCTGCTACCTGGAAGTCAGCAAACACCTTCATTACCCACTACCACATCGACCTTGAGTCACGCCCGGGATGCTGGTTTGGGGCCTCGGCCTCCAGTCTCTTTCCCAAGTAAGTATATGGGGGTGTGCGTCTTGCCTCCCTCCTCCCGGAGAACTGCTAGGAGTCTGCCAATGAGTGTGGATGAACAACATATCCATGTCCCTAGAAATACAGGTTACTCACCTGTAACAGGAGTTCTAGGAATGGTATATGTTGTTCATCCACACTACCCACCCGACCTCCCCGGCTTCGACGCACAACCTGAGCTTCCAGCGGGCCAGATCTGGCGTCATGGGGCGGAGCCGAGAGTTATACCACCCGGGTGGGTGGGAGGAGCAAGCTTGAAGACCTTCCGGCAAGATTTAAAGCGGCAAGGATACTGCCAATGAGTGTGGATGAACAACATATACCATTCCTAGAACTCCTGTTACAGGTGAGTAACCTGTATTTTCTGATTGCTCACCTTCTTTAAAATTCATTGGTGTTGCTGTTTGCTATTTCTGTCTCCTTGTTGAGTAGAACTGAAATACATGGTAATGTATATTTATGAACAACCTTGTTTTGTTTACAATCCTGGATCTGTTTTTACTGCATACTTCATGAGCATTAGAAACACCCCCAAACAGTGCAGTCACTCATGATGCAATAGCCTCCTAAACTCCCACTGCATCATGAATGGCTAGACTCTGTTGTGGGTGTTCCCAAGTCCAGGAAACATGCAGTGGGAGCTGATCAAGGAATGTAAACAAACCTGTTTTGGTGTGGTAACACCAGTATGTTGGGTAGTCTGTTTTTCACTTTTTTAAAGAAAAAAAGAATCAGAATCAAACTACTAGCTACAGCAACAGTCTTTACAGAATGTTGGAAACCATAAAATGTGTTTTTAAAACTAGGGACACTTTGAGACCTAAGGGGGTTGACAGTGTCCCTTTAAGGACTTCTAGAACTGCTTGGGAGTATTGGGAGTCTGAATACTCTTAAGTCCTCAAGAGCCAAGCTTTGAGTCTGAGAGACCTGAGAGTGAGGTACACCACCCTTCCCTGAAAGGAAGTCAATAGATTGTACCTTTGATGGAGATGGATTGGTATGTTCTCTGACATTGAGAGCAACAGGGAGTACCATGGCTGCCTTGGCCAGTCTGGGGCTATCAGACATCGAGGCTGGCTGTGACCTGAGCTTGATGATTACTCTGAGAATCAGAGGAAAAGGAGGGAAGGCATAATGGTAATTGCATGTCCAGTCGAAAATCAGGGCATCCATAGGAACAGTCCCTTTAATTGGAGCCCTGCAGCAATAGAGGGGTAAGTGGTGATCCTGGTGGGATGCAGAGAGATCCATTTCTGGGGTTTCCCACCATCTGAATAGGACCTGCACCACTTGCCTGTTCAGTGCCCATTTGTGGTGGGCCTGGTTTATCCTGCTCAAAGCATCTGCCAGGGTATTGTCCTTTCCTGGCAGATGAACTGCTTGTATGGAGGCATTTGGAGAGTAAATTAGGTTCCATATTTTCATTGCTTCTGTACACAGGGGAGTGGATCTTGTCCCTCCTTGTTTGTTGATATAATACATTGTGGTGGTATTGTCTGTTCTGATCTGGACCACCTTTCCCTTTATAAGATGACTGAAGGCCTGAAGGGCCAGGTAAACTGCTCTTAACTCCAAGAGATTTATGTGCAGGAGGGACTCTGCACTGTTCCAGGAGCCATGAACTGTGTGGTCCCCTAGGTGGGCACCCCATCCTAGAAGGGAGGCATCTGTTGTGAGCACTAAGGAGGGGGGCTCTTGCTGGAAAGGCACCCCTTCCCTTAGGTTGTCTGGATCCCTCCACAACTGGAGGGCCTATGGAAGGGTTCTTGTTACAGGGCCTAGTTTTGAAAGTGGATCTCACCTCTGGCACCAATGGGCCCGGAGGTGAAACTGAATGTCCATCATTTGGAATATGGCAACCATGACTGGGCTTGTTGCTGAAGCCATGTGGCCTAAGAGTTGTTAAAACTGAGTTGCTGGTTTTGGCCTGCCCAGGATGAATGAGCTTGCCAGAAGCTGGATAGCCTGTACCCTTTCCAAGGGTAGAAAAGCCTTTCCCAGAATTGTATTGAGTTCTGCCCCTATGAACTGCGATACTTAGACTGGGGTGAGAACTGACTTTTTGGCATTTAGAAGAAACCCCAGGGAGGAGAGAACACCTTGAGCTAGCAGTAAGTTTTATGACACTTGTTTCCTACAACCAGCCAGTTGTTCAGATATGGGAGGACTGTGACACCCAGCTTTCTGAGATGTGCCACTACTGCTGCTATGCATTTGGTGAAAACCCTTGATACAGAGGTAAGGCCGAAAGGAAGTGTTGAGAAATGGTAGTGGCCTGAGGGGAGTGTGAATCTGAGATGTCTTCTGTGTGATTCTCTGATAGGGATGTGAAAATATGCATCTTTTAAATCTAAAGAGGCTAGCCAGTCCCCTTTTTGTAGTGTTGGCAGAATTATTGCCATTGTAACCATTTTGAACTTGGGTTTCACCAAGTACTTGTTTAGATGTCTGAGGTCTAGTATAGGCCTCCACTCTCCAGTCTTTTTTGTTAGGAAATACCTGGAGTAGAACCCTTGCCCTCTTTGATTGTGTGAGACAGGCTCGACTGCTTTTGCCAGTAATAGATTTTTTACCTCCTGCTCAAGCAGTTTTCTTTGTGAGGGAGGAACTGATGCAAAATGTTTTACCCTTGGAGGGGGAAGGGACTTGAAGCAAAGGGAGACACCCTGACCCACTATTTCCAGGACCCACTTGTCTGATGTTATTTTTGACCAGTCCTGGAAATAGTGGGAAAGTCTTCCCCCTAAAGGGTGTGGAGAGGCTGCCTGAAGGGAAGAGTCAGGGGTTCTGCTTTTGTTGTTGTTGCTGAGGCTGGGTAAAGTGAGCCCCTCTGTGGGAGCCTCTTCTAACCCTGGCCCTATAAAAACCTGTCTGCTAGAGTTGGTACTGTAGCTCAGGAGCAGCTTGTACCTGAAAGAAAGGTCTCCTAAAAGAAGACCTGCCCCTGCCTCCCAAAGAATAAGAAGTGGAAGAGGCCCCCATAACCTTAAAGGAAGTAGAAGAGGCTATTCAAAATCTCACCCTGGACAAAGCCCCTGGACCAGATGGCCTATCCCCTAATTTCTACAGATCCTTTTGTAAAGAATTGGCGCCCGCTCTACTCAACCTGTTTAATTACATTCTTTCTTCCGGACCACTGGATCCTTCCCTGTTAGAGGCTACTATAATCCTAATCCCTAAACCAGACAAACCCACTCTAGATCCAGCCAGTTACAGACCAATCTCGCTGCTTAATTGTGATATTAAAATTTTGACTAAGATCCTTTCATTACGGATTAAACAGGTCTGGCAACTACTCCTGAGTGCGGAACAGGTAGGCTTTGTCCAGGGGAGATCAGCATCAGACCATATGAGGACCCTCTCACACATTTTTCATATAGCTCAAGAATCTCAGGTCCCCATGGCACTAGTGGCCTTGGACGCTGAAAAGGCCTTTGACCGTGTTAATTGGGAATTTCTGTGGGCTACTTTAAATAAGATGGGCTTTCCAGACCAATTTATTCAATGGGCCAAAAGCGATATCACAGTTATACCGACCAGGAGTCTATTACTGATAAATTGTTCTCATCCAGTTCCCTTACATTAAGCACTTCCGTCGAGAATGTCCATTATCGCCGACTTATTTAATCTTTACCTAGAACCCTTGCTGATGCGTATCAAATCCTCACCTAACATCACAGGATGTGTCGAGCTCAACAAATGCTGACCATATCGGTGTTTGCAGATGACATCCTTCTTCACCTTGCCAACCCTGTAGGTCTCTGCAGGAGGTTTTAAAGATTGTAAACCAGTTCGTGAAGTTTCCAATTATAGATTGAATCTAGCCAAATCCGAAATTTTCCTGCCAACTCACTTTTATTCCATTCTAATGTATCCCAGTTTGGCATGAAATGGGCCCGAATCATCTCAAGTACCTGGGCATCCACCTAGCCCGGATGAAGACACGATAAAGAAACTAAATTTAGATGACTTGGTGGATAAAATACAAGGCACTTTAACAGATGGGATAATCTTCCCTTAGCCATAGGAGGGAGGATCAATATAATTAAAATGAATATACTCCCGCATATTTTTTAACCCCTGAACCTTTTGAACATATGGCTCCCCAAGTCCTTTTTCCAAAGGATCCATTCAATTCTAACTAAATTCATTTGGAGAGGCAAACGGCCTAGGAGATCTTTCCTTAAATTGTGTGTGTCTAAGGAAAACGGAGGCCTCCGTTTACCCAATTTTGAATTCTATTACTGGGCCAGTCATTTAGTCAAAATGGGCAAATGGCTCTGCCCTCCAAGTGAATATTGTACACCCATATGGCTGAAGCTGGAGCTTGAACTACTGGAGGGGTACAATATTGCGCCTCAACACATTTTCTACTACAACTTTTCGGCCTTAGCGGAACATATAAGAAACTCAGTGATAGGAATATCTGTGAGAGTCTTAAACCAATACTGTACCTCTGTCAGGATTCAGTACTCTAAAGATCCAGCTCAACCACTGATTCTTAACCCCAATATTAGGATTGGGTCCCAATGGCTGGCACCGTCATGGCTACCACAGATTCGGGATTGTACAGTAGATGATCTTTACATCCAGGATTCCCTTGGCTCCTCTGGTGACCTGATGATAAAATTAAATATCCCACCCCAGAGCATCTTTAAGCTATATCAATTGAGACACCTCATAGGCAAGGATTTCGGATTGACGAGGAACACTTCTACTATTAGGCCCTTTCTGGAGCAGCTTAAGAACTGTGTAACCAATCCCCACAGTATAACCAGACTATATGCACAGCTCATACTAACCAAGGCTCCGGAGGCCCTAACGGGCTCCAGGGTGTGGTCGTCCATAGTCTCTGAGCCTTCCTTGTCCTGGAGTCAGGTGTGGAGAGACATGCACGTATTCCTCACCTTGGATAGGAATAGACTTATACAATTTTATATAATTAATAATATGTATTACATGCCATTGAAAATGGCTAAGTTTAGGAAGCCTAGATCTGCTAACTGCATCAGATGTGGCGAGGAGCCAGGAAACATATTGCATGTACTCTGGTCTTGTGTCAAGGTTGCCCCTTTGTGGAAAGTCACTCGTGATAGCCTGGACCCAGTTTTGGGGCTAGAGGAATTATTTACACCCGAAATTTGTATATTAGGTATATACTCCAACATTATGATTAAAGAGAAAAAATACCATATGGCCCTAATTTCAATTGCAGTCAAAAGATTAGTTCTTCGACATTGGTTAGACCAATCGGAAATTTCCTATCAGGACTGGGTGGTGGAAATGTCACAATGCTTTAAAGTGGAAAAACTAATAGCCAGTTCCAGGCATGCCATACTGACTTTCCAAAAAAAATAGGGCAAACTTTACGCCTTGTACCTTCACTGAGCCCCCTATTCTGGATGCCCCTGAGGTTCCTTCCTTTTTTTCCCTCTAGTTTGCCATCCCTTCAAACTATTTCCCTGTTTTGGATAGTGTACAGGTGACAAATCCAGGTTGTATTCTATTCCAGGGTACAGGGTGACTATAACTCAGGCACATTCTGTTTTGGTGGTGACATCTTTCGGGGTTGGTTCTTTTTTTTGGTTTATGTAATGTTGTTATCTAGTTCACTATGTGTTTTGCTACCGGCTATGTTTCGGTCTCTGTATTCTCTCTTTTGAGTTGGAAAATGAATAAACAGAGAATTTCAAAAAAAAAAAAAAAGAAGTGGAAGAGAGGGTTTGTCCCTGGTGGAATTACTTCTGAAAGTAGCCTTATATTCATCTACTTTTTTCATGTAGGCTTCAGTTTGGGCACCAAAAAGGGAATGGCCCTCAACTGGGAAATACATTGCTTTGTTTTGGGCGTCCTGGGTAAGGTTGGTAGCCCTCAGCCAGGCAAACCTCCTCATAACTATTGTACCAGCCTTCCATCTGGCAGCAGTGTCATTCGTGTCAGCTGCCATCTGGAATTGGTATTTGGAAGCCTCCAAATCAAATCAAATTGTCTTTATTTATAAAGCGCCTTTCAAAACCAAGGCGCTGTACAATAAGATCACATATACAAATAAATTAAAATAATAATAAATTAACAACCATAGCTAGGATATGCTAAACTGAATAAATATGTCTTTAACTCCATTTTAAATTTCTCAACGGTTGTACATTCTCCCAACCAATGAGGTAGAGAATTCCACAGGGTTGGTGCTGAAAAAGCAAAAGCATGGGATCCTGATGTTTTTAATAGAACCCTGGGAATCTCCAGCAATCCCTCGTTGGCGGAGCGGAGAGGACGGAGGGGGCAATAGGGTACCAAGAGATCTTTCAGGTAGCTGGGTCCCTGATCATGTAGGGCTTTAAAGGTTAGTAAACCAACCTTATAGGTGATCCGCCACCTAACAGGCAGCCAGTGCAGTTCACGGAGCACAGGTGTAATATGGCTGGATCTAGAGATCCCAGTCAAAAGCCTTGCCGCCGCGTTCTGCACCAGCTGCAGGCGGTGGATGTCAACCCCAGATAGCCCTAGGTAGAGGGACTTACAGTAATCATGACGGGTAGTGATAAAGGCATGGACCAATGTTGGCAGATCACCCAGTGGGACCAGGTGTTTCACCCAGGCGATATTCCTCAGATGAAAAAAAGAGGATTTGACTACGGCTGATACCTGAGATTTTAAGGTCAAGCCATCATCAAAAATAACACCCAGGTTCCGTACTCGATCAGAGGTAGTGAGCGACATAACACCGAGCAATAAGCCCGGTGGTTGGCCAGCCCCCAAACCCACCACTGGATGACCTAGGTCCACTATCAACACCTCAGTCTTATCAGGATTCAGTCTCAGCCAGCTAGAACTCATCCATAATCTGCTTTCAGCAAGGCAGTTGTCTAGCACGGAGAGAGCACTAAGTTGCCTGGGCAGAAAGGACAAATACAGCTGAGTATCATCTGCACAGCAGTGAAAACCCAGACTGTATCACCTTATGATAGCTCCCAAAGGCAGCATGTACACTGCAAACAACATGGGTGCTAAAATGGAACCCTGCGGTATCCCACAAGGCAGGGAGCGAGAGCGCCAGAGGAATAGATTCCAGTGGCAACCCTCTGAAACCTGTCTGTGAGGTAAGAGTGAAACCATTTGAGGACTGTTCCAGACAGTCCACAATAAGTCCGCAGGCGTTCCAACAGCACACCATGATCTACAGTGTCAAAAGCTGCAGAGAGATCGAGAAGGACCAGAATGGTACATGCCTTTTGATCTCTAGCCATTAGGAGGTCATTCAACACCCGGACAAGGGCAGTCTCCGTGCTATGCTTCTTCCTAAAACCAGATTGGAGAGTATCATAGACATTGTGAGTTGTAAGATGATCATCCAATTGTAACGCAACCGTCTTTTCAATAACTTACCAACAAAAGGCAGGTTAGAGATAGGCCGGTAGTTAGCTAGACAATCTGGATCCAAGGAGGATTTTTTTAGGAGTGGTCGAACTACCGCCTCCTTAAGGGGATCAGGAAAGACCCCTCTCTCGAAGGATTTCCAGACAATGTCAGCAAGGATCAGGCAAATAACCTCTACATATCCTACTAAGAGGGGTGTAGGACCCAGATCCAAACTACAACTGGTTGGTCGCAATGTTTGGATGATCTTCACAATGTCAATGAGCTCCAGCCGGCGAAAATCTGAGCAGACAGACTGGGTGCATAACACTTCCCGTCGACAACTGCAATCCCTCAAAGGAGGGGTTGGACCAATGCCAGACCTGATGCTAGCAACCTTATCTGCAAAAAATTGAGCGAACTCCTCGCATCTTAGCTGAGAAAAAGCTTCTCTGGGCTGGAGACAGATTGGATTGCACAATCTGTCAACAGTTCGGAAAAGCTGAGCCGGTTGATTCTGTGCAGCAGAAATCTCCCTGGACAGGAATTCTGCCTTCTTACGGTTGATTTCTGATTGATAGCCATCATAATGTGCCATCAGCCTAAGCCTGTCAGCATCATTACCGGACTTCCGCCAGACTGTCTCCAACCTTCGGCCAACTCTCCTTAACTCCTTCAAGGAGCCATCAAACCAAGGGCTCCTTGAACGGAGGGTGAGAAGCCAAACACGTAACAGGAGCAATCTTGTCCAGAGCATCTCCACAGCCTTATTATAGGCTAATACGAGATCATCTGGACTCATGCATTCACCAGACACGCTCGATAGATCCAGTACCGCCATCAGGTCACTGGGACTAATACCCCTTAAAGGGCGGTACTGAACCATCTCCTTAGGGGCAGACCTATTAGGGGGAGCCCTGAAACTGAACCTTATGGTGTGATGGTCAGACCAGCTGACTGGTTCCACCCCCAAATCAGCAATCTCCATATCCAAAAGGAAGATCAGAGCCAATGAATTACCTTTTATATGGGTTGAGGAGGTAACTACCTGTGTTAGGCCCAGTGAGGTCATCAACTGGAGGAGATTTTGACCAAAATATGAGAGTTAATCGTCGACCCAGGCATTGAAGTCCCCCAGAATTAACAATCTGGGGGACCGCAATACCAGGTCGACAGTGAAGTCTGCTATCTCCTGCAGGAATTCTCCACCATCTCCTGGTGGACGGTAGATGAGGAGAATTCCGCAACCTACACCCTCACCCAAGATATATTCAAAGGATCTGGTACTTCCCAGAGGCACATCCACAAGTCCCAGCTCAGTCTTAAACATAATGGCTACACCCCCGCCCCTACGATCCAGCCTTGGACGGTGTATCACCGAGAACCCGGCTGGTGTTGCTGAAGCCAATACAGGGCCTGGATTTTCATCCAGCCAGGTCTCGGTGATGCAAGCCAGATCAGTTGACCCAACAAGATCAGCTATAATAGCTGTCTTGCTTTTAATAGATCTGGCATTGCATAACACCGCCAAGGTTGGATGAGCTGTCTGGGAAGACCTCGGCTCCTGCCTACTAGAGTCGGAACCCTTGGGTATGGGAACAAGATGAGAATGACCTCTATCCTGGCCCCATTTCGCCCCAGGGCGTATCCTGGATCCCACCACCCCAATCCGCCCTTCCCTCTCCTGTTCCCCACCAGGCTCCACTCTCCACCTTCTTTTATGTTTCCTTAAAATGCCCAAAACACGACACCTCAAATAGGTGTCGGATGGTAATGATGGACATTCAAAGGGACGCAATTCTGCCCAACCGTCGTTAAATCACCCCAACACATTATGTAAATAATACAAAAACAATATACAATAAACAAATCAAATGCAAACAAATATATAATCAACCGCTTATATAAAAATAAAATGGGGCAGTAATATATACATAAATCTTAATTGTCCAGCATTTCCCAGATACAGACAGCTTAAAACTATTACCTTAAAGTAATCAATTAAAACAATCCAAAATAAATTATAAATCAAACAAAACAAAGAAACCCCATTAAGAATCCATTTCTAAAGAGTTCAAATCCCAAAAAATAAAAATAAACAAACTTACATAAATAATAATAAATACAACAAATGTTCAACCCCTGGTACTCTCACTATCTTGGGAATCAAATACATATAATAAAACAATAAAAATTCCCAGGCACTCACATTACCTGGAAAAATAATAGTTTGGGCACTCTCACTGCCCAAACACCAACAAAAATAATTCGGACAAAACATAAAAAATCAAACAACAGGAAATGTTCTCTCCAAAAAATGTCTTAAATAGTAGTTCTTCTTTAGACTCAGCAGTCCAAGGTCCCAAATCCTATTAAGATAAACTCTAAGGGCAGGATATTCAAACTGTGCCATTCTGTGGTGCAAGCCCTTGCACTGCTCAAAAAAGTTGCACTGGGGTGTGGCCGGGGCGATATTCAATGGAGTTGCGCTATTGAGCAACTCCTTTGAATATCGCCCCCCCGGCCACAGCCACTGTGCATGGCGCAGTGGAACTTGTGCCACTGCAAGTGGTCAGAGTGGAGCATTCAAGATGTGGTGGCGCAAGCTCCATTGTGCCATGCGCAAATTTCCGATATTCAAAAGGTGACATGCAAATGGGGCCATAATTCATGCAAGGCGCAGGCGGGGCCATTTGCATCTACTTATGGCCCCATTTGCATGCCATTAGCATGCAGGTGCGCCGATCCCCGATGACTTGCGCTGGCACCCTGCCAGGCAGCAGCCGCCGGGGACCGACGCCCTGCAGCAATTGCGGGCATGAAGTAACTTCCCGATTGGCCCGATCGAGGGCATAACATACATGACAACCCCGACTGGCCCGATCGCGGGCATAATGTGAAAACTCACCCCCACTGGCCCGACTCAGCCAGAGCGGAGTTCACCCCCAAAGAGCAAATCCCTGGTGGTCCAGTGGACCACGGGCCCGATCACAGGCATTAGAGTCAACCCCCAAAGAGCAAAATCCTTGGTGGTCCAGTGGACGCGAAGCTCGATCAAGGGCATTAGAGTCAACCCCCTAAAGAGCAAAATCCCTGGTGGTCCAGTGGATCGCGAAGCCCAATCGTGGGCATTAGAGTCAACCCCCAAGGTCCAATTACCCTGGTGATCTAGTGGCCCCCACCCCACCCACCCACGGAGCCCCACCACCCGCTCCGTCAGCCGGTGGGCGGCAGCACCCCACCTGCCTGCCGCCCCGCCGACTGACTGCTTGGTAGGGCTGCACGCCCATTGGTTCAGAGCAAGAGCCAATGGGCGTGCAGCCCATACCGTACAAGGCAGTCCAGATATGTCCTCATTATACATATCCTCCTCCTCCCCAGGCAGATGGCCCAGCGCCTGAGACGGGGAAATTTGGGGGGAAGGAAGGCATATTAATAAAGTTTCCCATAGTCTGAAAGGCCTGGAAAAACTGCCGTACTTCTGCCATGTCCTCAGCTGAGGGCATTTGTCTCTGGTAAATTGCCTTTTCCTTTGCAGAAGGAGTGGCAAGGAAATTGTTTTCTTTTTGTTTATTCTTGGCAGACACAGTTTCCAGTGCCTGCTCTGAGGCTTTTTTATTCATATTTCTGCTGGTACCATGTCAAACAAGTGAAAAAATAACAGAGATGCATGATTACAGCGAAGGAACTTGGGAGACTGCAGATACAGTGACTTTCTTATCTGTGTGGGGCTTCACCCTCACTGTGCACCCCATGCCCCCTTACTTAAAAAATTCAGCCCCTGTTCTGTCAAGCTGATACTTTTTATCCACTCTCTTGTCTAGAGGAGGGACAGACCCAGGAGCTTCGAGGAGTTTAAAAATATTCTTTTTGAAGAATTTATTGATGGGAAGTGAAAGCTTTTTAGTTGGAGTCAATCCCATCATGTCCAAATATTCAGCCTCCTCCTCATCCTTTACAGCTTCAGTAGTAGGGATGTCCAAGGCATCAGCATTTTTTCTAATAAAGAAAAGATGTGAAGAATAATCTTCAGTAGTCCTGGAAGGAGAGCCAAACTCCTGTTCAAGGGAGACCTCAGGTTCTACAGGCTCACCTTCTTCTTCTTCCTCCTCTCCCTCACACTGTTCAGGAAAACAGAGTGGGATGGAGGGTGCAGATGTCTGGACTGGGGACTGTGATACCACAGGCAGCAGATCCTGCAATGTTTGCATAAGTTTTATTGCTTATGCAATCTCAGCAGGCGAAGGCACAGTGGCAGACACTGCAGAAGTCCCCTTTTCCACAGGGGGTTCAATGTTCTTTGTCTTTTTCTGTTTTTTAACAGGAACCAGGGAGCTAACCAGTTCAGAGGGTCTCTTTTTACCAGTGTCAGAGGTAGAAACAGCAGAAGTAGTGGTGTCACCCACAGACCCTGAGGGTTTCGGCTGATCAGAGCCAGAGGGACCCTTAAATCTTTTATTTAGTCTATCCAGATGTTTCTCAAGTCTTTTCTGGGAAAGATTTACAGATAAGACAGTCAGACTTTACGTGGTCAAAACCCAAGCAGAAAACACAAACAGAGTGCTTGTCTGCTTTGGCAAAGACTTCACCACACTCAGAACGGTTCTAAAAACCGGGTTCACCGGTTCTCTTTTTAAGTTTTTCTGACATAATGAAGACAAACCGCAACTGCGATAACAAAACCTTTTAAAACTTTAATTTTTTACTTTTTTATTGGTTGTGGTCGGTTGAAGAACCGATTGGAGAAACCGAGCGAACCGGGAACCGTTAAAATTTGAACCGAGAATAGCGGTTCAGGACCGAAGTTATCGGTTCTAAAATATAAAGTTTAATCAGTCAAAATACCACAAAATGAATAGAAAAAGACTAAAATTAACACAAAATATTTCTGTTCATCAGCGGTTATCCCAAACCGAGAGGAACCGAAAAAACTATACTAAACTAGCTAAATAACGGTTATAGAAAAACACAAAGCTAAGAGGCAGCAAATGAAAATAATCAAGAAATACTTAAATATTTATGAATTTCAAGGCTTCTTGAGACTAGATGATGAGGAAGAAATCTCCAGGCGTCTGGTCTTGACAGGTGGAGAGAGAAATCTGAGGGTTAGAATGTAGGCAGTTGATAGGCGGCAGCATTTGAAAAGTGGCTCATGCCAATGATTCCATCATTTGCATAGCATTCCATCTCCAGGCATTCTGACCTTAAAGGCACACTGCAAAGAGTTAGAAATATTGGAGTATTCCTGGGGTGAGAATCTCCAGTTGCTGTTTCTGTAGTTACCCATTTCTGTTGCCGTTATTGTCCTCTCTCTTTCGTTGTCGCTGTTATCATGGGTCACCTTTCTGTTATCACTGGACGCTGGGTTCTCCCTTTTGGATACCCTGATATCTTTACCATGCTTATTGGATGGCTGTGCAGCTTATCTTTTTTGTCTGTCTGTTTTGACAGGGGTTGCTGCTGTTTATGAGGAGACAAACCCGCTGATGCATGCTTTACACCATCACTGCCTCAGAGCCTTTACTGTGTTTCTGTGACAGACAGACTCAGAATTCATAAAATCTTCCCTTTTTTGGCCCTTTTCTTTTGAGGTTTGGGCAAAATTTAGTACAGAGTTCACAACTGGACTTGGATACCTTGTACAAAGTACTTGTTAATCTTCCCTTACCAGAGCAGCTAAAAACAGTCTGTACAGTTTTTACAGCCTGTTGGGAGTGAAAAATATAAAAATGACATACCTACCATAATTCGTGATCTTTCTGCGTATTTTCACCATTCATCACTGTTGTGTTGTGGCTGGAGGAACAGGACCCCACGGGAGCAATTACTTTTTTTTTCGGGGGTGGGGTGTGCTGGCACGATGCCGCAATTGGGGACGATATATGACGTAGCGCTCGAGGGATGGCCGGTATACTATGCTGGCTCATCCCTCACCTCAGTTCTGCGTAGCTAAAGAGTGTCAGGAGAAAGGGATAGAGAAAAGGAAGGGGCGGGCCAGGGAGCCCAAGGGATAGCCAAAAGGAAAAGATATAAACAGAAAGAGATATAAAGCTGAAGGGAGAGGACAGAATAACCCTAGGGGTCTGGAACTGAGGGCCCCATCCTCTGGGCAAGCGAGCATAGATAACAGAAGATAGAAAAGAAAGAAAAGGAAAGGAGGTAGGAGACCCCCTCGGACTCCTCCCAGAGGGTTAACAAGAGGCCAAGGGGAGAAGCATTCAGAAGATTCCATCTAACAAGGAAGTACTCCCTCCAGAATATTTAAGCATCTCCAGAGGTGGAGTGCCTCACTTTGAGGAAAGGGAGACAGAATGATGTGCCAAGCAGATAGAGGCTTATTTGGCTAAGTGTTCTCCCTTTACACTCAAGACTGAGGAGTCAGGAGTCTCCCACTCCTGTTCCCAAAAGATATAAGGGCAGGACAGCACTGCCCTGGGGCACAGTCCCTCCTATCCCTTTGTGGGGGAGCTCCCAGAGGAACTTCCCATATCCTCTATACTGGGAAGAAGGAAGGATCAGAAGAAGGAGGGAAGCTTCCCAGAACCACCTACCACCAAAGGTAGTGGTATGAAAAGAAACTTAGGAAGAGAAAGGTCCTTAGAGCCCTCAGAATTCCCATAACCCAGGTGAAGGCCTCCTCACCCCCTAGCCAGGGGGCAGAGAGCACCAAGTCAGGACAGATCCAGGACTCCTAGGAGAGACCCCCACCTGGGTCCCAGAAGAGAGCCCCAGGAAGCCAACCTCCCAGGCAAAGCAGGTTTGTCTGCCTCCCCCCAAGGGCAGTACCCTTCCTCGAAGAGGAATACAGAAAACTGAGATACCAGTCAGACAGGCCCACAAATGCCCCCAATGGGGGAGAAAGGCAGGAGAGAGGCACAGCCCAGAGTCTGAGGCTCAAGAGGGGAAGATGGGAGGGAAGCAGTGATGGAATGGTGAAGATACACAGAAAGATCAAGAATTACGGTAGGTACATAAGTTTCATATCTTATCTGTGTCAATCTTTACCATTTATCACTGGTTGGTGATTACCAAGCTCCCCAAAGGGGACCTGGTAGCTCCCTAAGGGAGAGGCTTCCCTCAGCCTCTTGTGCGGCAGACACAGGAGGAGGAGGAGACTCTCACAGGTCGAGTTAGGCCTGTGTCTGGTCAGGATGAGGGGTCTCCCTATGCCTGGGAGATGGAAGTCGCCCCTGAAGCTCTTGGCCTCACCTCATGGGGGAAAGGTGGGTCCCCGAAAGAGGTCACCCTACACCGGGCCAAGGGTGACAACCACGAAAGGTGAAGTCCCGAAGGGGGGTGAGGAAGGGTTCCTGGAGATCCTTGGGGTGTGCAATACCTGTGCCGGCAGTTCATCGGGGCTGAAGAAGGGATGGTCGGGCGCAGCCAGGTATGGAACGACGCCTTCCAGAAGGAGGTAGGCCAGGCAGGCACCACCAGGTGATTCGCACCGAATTCACTCAGAAAAGTGCATGTCGCCCATTCAGGATTGTGTCTTGCTACCCTGAAAATATGGAGCTCATCAGCAAGCCCCAAAAGGAAATGCTGATAGAGGTCTGGTCAGCATCTGAGGACAGGTGGACAGAGAGGGATCCTCTTCCTCAGGCGAGGAAGACGCGGAGGCCAAGGAGTCCAAGTCTGGCTGCTATGGGGGAGACAGGTGAAAATCTGCTCATCCTTGGCTCTGAAATAGTGAGGTAAATCAGCAGCTGAGGGTTGTGGTTAACGGAGTTAAATCTGAAAAAAAGGGAGGTCACTGGGGATGCCACAAGGATCGGTCCTGTGTCTAGTCCTTTTCAGTATGTTCATTAGTGACATGGGGAGGTGGACATGACAGCCATGACCAAAACTTGGGCCACCCATTACCAGGACTGGGACCTGGCGGTACCAGGGTACAAGATATTCTGCAGAGATACTGTAAATGGGAAGGGGGGTGGCGGCACTGTATGGGAGAGAAAGACTGAAGTGTGTTCATGAGGAGGGTTGTATATAGTCATTATGGATGCAAAGAAAAAATTACCTTAGTAATTATGTTTCTTCTAATGGAGTCTTGCTGTATTCTGACATATTGCAGTGATTCCCAACCTTTGAACTGCCCTGGAGAACAAAGAGTTAGCTTTCTATGCAGGACACAGAATGCTGAGCTTGAGCTCGGTTGAAGTCTCCTGTCTGGAGTGTTTCAAACTCAAACTGTCAGATTCTTATGAGCCCAACTAACTAAAAATTCTATGTGGAAATTGTAAAAATTCCTACTAGCCAGCTGGCAGAAAAAAATTTTGGATTCCCAAGGAAGACTCAAGTCAGGAAACCCAAAAACCAATCTAATACAAATAACAGTAATAAATCAGCACCCAAACAAAAAGGAGGAGGGTGTAAACAAAAAACACCCCTTGGGTGCAACACTGCACCTGCCCACCCACTTCTCAAAAACAAGTTCTGTGAGGGAAGGCAGGGAGGGAGGTCAGAATACAGCAAGACTCCATTAGAAGAAACATAATTACTAAGGTGAGTAATTTTTTCTTCAAACAACATGAAATCTTGCTGTATTCTGACATATTGCAGACTACCAAGCATTAGCTCCATGGAGGAGGGACAGAACCTACTTTGGGAATAGGCTCTGAAGTACTGCTGTGCCAAACCAAGCATCACTCCTAGCCTGGATATCCAGAGAGTAATGCTTGGTGAAGGTATGGACTGTTTTCCAGGTGGCTGCTTGACAAATTTCTAAGAGAGGGATATCCCTGGCAGCAGCCAGGGAAGCAGCTGTACCTCTTGTGGAATGAGCCCTCAGGCCTGAGAGTGGAGTTTTTCCCAGTTTTTCATAGCAGAATTGTATACAAGACATAATCCACCTGGCAACAGATCTTTTGGTGGCAAGTTTGCCCTTTCCCACTTCTCCATAAGTGAAGAACAACTGGAGGGAGTCAAACCTTTGACCCTTGGTATGCGCTATGTAGTAACTAAGGGCTCTTTTAACATCTAAACTGTGTAGCCTCCTCTCTCCTGAGGAAGAATGATCAGTGAAGAAAACAGGGAGAGACACAGACTGGTTTAAATGGAAGTCTGAAACCACTTCGGGCAAGAACCTTCTATTGGTTCTAAGGACCACTTTATCTCTGTGAAATCAGATAAAATCAGGTTCCACTGACAGGGCTTGCAATTCACTGATATGCCTGGCAGAGGTAATGGCTACCAAGAACACAGTTTTCCAAGTCAAGTACTTAAGCTCTGCTGAAGACATAGGCTCAAAGAGGGGTTGCATAAGTTGAGCAATGCAAACATTCAAATCCCAGGCAGGGGCAGGGTCTCTAAAAGGAGGATTGGTGTGAAGCAATCCTTTAAAATATTTACAGAACACAGGATGGGAAGATAGTGAAGAAGACTTCCCAACAGACAAAAACGCAGAAACAGCTGACAAGTGTACCTTGAGAGTAGCTGGTCTGAGGCCTAGGCCATTAAGATGGACCATATAATCCAGAACCATAGGCAATCCAGCAGTGTCTGAAGAAATATGCTTCTTAGAACACCAAATGCTGAATCTCTTCCATTTGGAGTTATAAGTGTTTCTGGTGGAGGGCTTTCAAGAAGCCTTGAGGATATCCAGAACCCCTTGGGAAAGATGCAGATCTGCAAACTCTAACTCTTCAAGAGCCATGCCTTGAGATTGAGAGACTGAAGATTGGGGTACCAAATCCTCCCCTGAGAGGATGTTAACAGGTTGTAATTCCTGGGAAGAGACAGGGGAAGATGGACTGCTAGGGACAGTAACAGGGGGTACCAGAGCTGTTTGGCCCAATCTGGAGCAATCAGAATCACTTTGCAAGGCTGAGACCTTATTTTGACTAAAACTTTGAACAGAAGGGGGAAGGCATACAGAAACTTCCCTTCCCAATTCAAAATCAGGGCGTCCAGGGGGACTGAGCCCAAGACTGGAGGTCTGCAACAAAAGAGAGGGAGTTGGTGATTGTCTGGGGCTGCAAAGAGATCTATCTCTGGAGTGCCCCACCTTGAAAAAATCACTTTCAACACCTGAGGGTCCAGGGACCATTCGTGATGGCCCTGAGAGATCCTGCTCAGTGCATCTGCTAGCACATTGTCCTTCCCTGGAAGGTGAACTGCTACCACAGAGGTTTGCAGGGAATAAGCCAGGGACCACAACTTCATGGCTTCTGTGCACAAGGCCATGGACCGAGTGCCTCCCTGCTTGTTGATGTACCACATGGTGGTCGTGGTGTCCGTTCTGACCTGAACCACCTTGTTCTGTATTGACTGAGAGAAAGCTTTTAGGCCCAGAAAAACTGCCCTGAGCTCTAGGAGATTGATATGGAGAAGGGATTCTTGGGGGGACCACAGCCCCTGGGCAGTGAGGGACCCCAGATGGGCTCCCCAGCCCAGAAAAGAAGCATCCGTGGTAAGGACCACTGAACAAGGCTGAGTAACAAAAGGAACACCTTGTCTTAAATTGTCCTGATCCTGCCACCATTGGCGGGCTTGGATCAAGGTCAGAGTCACTGGGATCAGTATGTTAAGGGAATCCTTCCTCTGAGACCAAAACGCTCTCAGGTGGAACTGAATATCCCTCATCTGGAATCTTGCCCCTTGGACCACTGCTGTTGAAGCTGCCATGTGGCCCAAGAGCTGGAGGAAATGCCTTGCTGGTCGAGATACCCGAAGGCTGAAAGAAGAGGCTAGTTCCATAAGAACCCTTGCCCTTTCTAGAGGAAGAAAGGCTCTTGCTCTGAGTGTGTCCAGTTCTGCCCCTATAAAGGTAAGAAGCTGGACTGGTTCGAGAACTGACTTGGGAAGGCTGAGAAGAAATTCTAGAGAAGTGAGCACTTGCTGGGTCACTAGCAGGTGAGACTTGACTTGGTCTGGAGACTGACCCACTATTAGCCAATCGTCCAGATATGGAAAAATGGAAATCTTTTGCCTTCTTAGAAAGGCAACTACTACTGCCAGGCACTTTGTGAAAACCCTTGGGGCTGAGGTTACGCCAAAGGGCATTGCTCTGAACTGATAGTGGCCTGAGGGCAACTCGAACCTGAGGTACTTTCTGTGGGAGCACCTGATGGGAATGTGAAAGTAGGCATCTTTGAGGTCCAGGGAGGCTAGCCAGTCCCCTGGCCTTAGAGAGGGAAGGATTATTACAAGAGTTACCATCTTGAACTTTGGTTTTAAAAGATATTTGTTTAGATATCTTAGGTCTAGGATGGGTTGCCACTCCTCTGTCTTTTTTGGGTCAGGAAGTACCTGGAGTACAGTCCTTTGCCCCAGTGTAGTGTAGGTACTCTCTCTCTATGGCTCTTAATGCTAGAAGAGAAGAAACCTCTGCCCCTAGGGCAAGGGTTTCTGAGAGATTTGCATGTGGAGAAGATCTGGCTCTCATCTTTGGAAATCTTCTGAAGCTGAGAATCAGTCCCTGGCTTACTACTTCCAGGACCCACTTGTCTGATGTAATAGACATCCAGTCCTGGACAAAGTAAGCCAGCCTGCCCCCTACTGGAATAGGAGAGTCGACCCGGGCAGGCCCATCAGGGTGTCTGCTTGGCAGAGGCTTTAGGCTGAGAAGTGGATGAAGCCCTGCTCATCCCCCTTCTGCCTCTCCCTCTGAAGAACCCCCACTGAGAAAAGGAAGAAGAGGCCTGTGCTTGGTAAAAAGGCCTTTGAAAAGGCCTGCCCCTGCCCCTAGACTGCTGCCTCTGAGGAGTTGCTTGCTTCTCCTTGGCCTGAGCACTCCTGTAAGTGCTCCTGTACTCATCCATTTTCTTCATGTAATTCTCTGTCTGCTCCCCAAACAGAGAATTACCCACTACAGGAAAATCCATGGCCTTAGCCTGGGTGTCCTGCGAGAGGCTAGTACATCTGAGCCAAGCCATCCTCCGAAGAGCCACAGATGTAGCCATGACTCTTGATGACACATCATTAGAGTCCACAGCAGCATGAAACTGAACCTTAGATGCCTCAATCCCATCTGCAGCCACCGCCTCCAGCTCCTTGGCTAGCTGGGGGGGGGGGCCTGTTTAGCCAGTGCCAGCTCAGTGTGCCACCTGGACTTCTGGTACATGGCTGTACAGGCCATGTAATTCGCCTGCCTGAGTCCCAAGGAAGATGCCATGTACTGTTTCTTTGCCATGGCATCAATCTTCCTGGAGTCCTTGTCTGGGGGGGTGTGAAGCCAAGGGAATATTAGCCTTGTCACAGGCAGCAGCCTGCGCTACCCCAACATGGCTGCATTGCTGATATAAGAACTCCATGTCTGAGCCTGAAAGTGTATACCTCTTGTCCATTCTTCTATCCACAGGTGGTATAATGTTAGGAGACTTTAGGATTTTTTGTGTCTGTTTCTCAAAGGATTTGTGGAGGGGAATAGACAGTCTCCTGGACTCTGGGATGTCCATCATTTCTACATAATCAGGCTCCTCTTGATCTTCCACAGCCTCCTCCATAGGAAGCTGGAGGGTTTCAGCCACCATTCTGTAGAACATAAAGTGAAAAGGGGACTCAGAAAGCCTAGGAGGGGAAACACCTGAAGGCCTGTCTGGGGAGATGTCTGGTTCCACAGGCACATCCAGACCCTCACTTTCACCATCATCATCCTCAATTTCCCCTTCCTCTTCAAATTCTGGTTCATAAAAATCTTCGCGGGTATAATCTTGAACCGGGGGAACCAACCGAACTGAACCCCTGCCAGAAGGAGTCTGATCGGTAGGAACCGGACGGAGCGATTCCACAATCTGAATCGCTCTGGCTATCTCTTCGGCGGTCGGAACATGAACTTCTGGATCTGAACCGGCCAATTTGTCTTTGCGTTTTCTTTTTGTCGGAACCGATCCCTCAGAATCGGCTCTACTTTTTCCCGAAGAAGTATCACCCTGGTCAGAGGGCACTCCTGGTTCGGTCGGAACCGAACCGGGCTGGCCATCCGGGGTCAGCGGACTTCTCGGCCTACTTTTCCCTCAGTCTACCTAATCTATTCTCAAGGGTAGATTTGGGAAAGTTTTTACATATTTGCAGTCTGAATCGAGGTGGTTAAACCCCAGACAATAAACACAGGTAGTGTGGGAATCGGCCTTAGCAAAGACCTCCCCACACTCACTGCAGTGTTGAATCCCAGTGGGCCCGTTTTTTTTCCTTGGGTTTCTCAGACATGGCCAACCTAATCAACTTACTCTTTTTATGGCAACCGCCAGGCAAGACTCCCTTATCGGTTCCTAACTGTGTCACGGGTACTGGAAAAAAACGTACTAAAACACGTTTTTTTTTTAGAACCGATAAGAACCGGTAACCACACACTAAGTAAAAACACAAAACACAAGATTTCACTATCAAATGGCCAGTTCAGCTGAACCGAGCCACACTTTTACAAGTTCCACACTGAAAAACAGAACTAATTCCTATCTAGTAAAGGCAAAGGCAAGTTTATTTAAAAAGATGCCCAATCCCAAAGGCTCTGGGCGCCGCACAAAACTTTACAGCATTTCATACCGCATGAGTATATACATTAAAAATAATACATATAAATAATCAGAATTGCACCCCACGGCACCACAGACAGAGACTGAACTGACTATACAGCTAACTTTTTCGGTTTAAAAAACCGACGAAAACTGAAACTTTAGCCGACTTTCGAACTGAGCTGAAGGAGAAATCTCTGGAGCGACCGTTCAGTGAGGCAGAGTAAAGAATCTGACGGTTTGAGTTTAAAACACTCCAGACAGAGACTTCAACCGAGCTCGAGCTCAGCATTCTATGCCCTGCATAGAAAGTTAACTCTTTGTTCTCCGGGGCAGTTTAAAGGTTGGGAATCACTGCAATATGTCAGAATACAGCAAGACTTCATGTTGTTTGAATCCAGGATTCCCAGAATAGGACTCTCAGGATGTGAGTAGTGTACAGGTCACCATCTCGGACAGAGGAGTTAGACAGGGAACTAGCAGGACAGATCAGAAGGGCCTGCAGAAAGGGTAGCACGGTGATTATGGGGGACTTCAACCTGCCAGGACTGGATTGGAGTACCCCAGCCACCACGAATAGAAGGGAGCAGATACTTCTGGATGCATTTCAGGATAACTTCCTAATGCAAATGGCCAGCGGGCTGAGGTGCTGGACGCCACACCTCGCGCCACACCAGCAACTCGAGTTGGGAACATGCTCAGGTGCTGGGGGTCAACAGGGGATTGAGCACCCGCTGGGCTGCTCTCCTGTCCCGGGGGGAGGGCATGGGAGCATCCGGCGCTCCAGCGACTCCCAGTGGAGACAGAGGGTGCTGCAGAAGCGCTAGACCACACGTACCTTGCATGGCGGATGCAGGCAGGGTTGCCATGCGGTGCAGCATCAGAAGGTGCACCACGCTCTGGGGAGGTCAGGGGAAGGCTTTCGGGGAATTACAAAGTAAAAAACCCTCCCACCCAGATAGGTGACAGCCCTTCCAGAGCCACCGTCACACACCCAATGCCGGCTTTCTGCCACTGCCCCTTCAGTCTCCCCGGGTCATAGTGGCCCAGACCTGGGGAGGTTTTGTAATGTCCTTGAAGATGGCAGGGAGCACGGCGGGCGGTAGAGCAAGCTGATGCGTGAAGAGGCCTGAGAGAGTTCCAGATATGGGGGGAGATAAACAGAGTGTAAAAAAAAAAAAAGGTGAGAAGGAATTCTACAGGTACATCAGGGAGAAAAGGAGTTGTAGGGACAAAATAGTAAGGATTAAGAGGGATGGGGGTGGGTGGAAACAGGGGCAGAGCAGGCAGAAGTGCTTAATGAATACTTCTGCTCTGTGTTTACTAAGGAGTAAGGAGGGGTGCTACCAAGGGGGGGGAGGTCAGGTTCAGGAGGGGAGGAGGTTACAGATGGGGGAATCGCAGAGGGTAGGGTACTGGAGGGCCTAAGGTGGACAAGGCCCCGGAGATGAAAGTTAACTCTATGCAGAAGCATAGAATGTTGAGCTTGAGCTCGGTTCAAACCACTGTCTGCTGCACTTGAAGTGTAACCGTCAGATTCTTACGAGCTACCGCTAACTAGCTATACTCTAAAAGAAGAAATTATAAAAATTACTAGCCAAAAAGCAACCAAGTTGTTTTGGATCCCCAAGACTCAAGTCAAGAAACCCAAAAACAAAACACAGGTAGTGAACTGAAAAAATCTTAAAAGTAAAGCCAATCACGGCAGAAACTAGTGCACCTCTGGGGTGCAGCACTGTACCTGCCAACCCACTTCCCAAAAACCCAGGTTCTGAAAGGGGAGGCAGGGAGGGAGGTCAGAATACAGCAAGACTCCATTAGAAGAAACACAATTACTAAGGTGAGTAATTTTTTCTTCAAACAACATGAAATCTTGCTGTATTCTGACATATTGCAGACTACCAAGCAGTACCTCCATGGAGGAGGGAATCAAACCTATTTTGAGAATAGGCTCTGCAGTACTACTGTACCAAACCTTGCATCACTCCTAGCCTGGATATCCAGAGAGTAGTGCTTGGTGAATGTATGGACTGTTTTCCAGGTGGCTGCTTTGCAAATCTCTAACAAAGAAATATCCCTGACAGCAGCCAGGGAAGTAGCTGTACCTGTAGTCGAACGAGCCCTCAGGCCTGAGGGTGGTATTTTGCCTAGCTTTTCATAACAGCATTGTATACAAGAGACAATCCACCTGGCAATAGTTCTTTTAGTGGCAAGTATGCCTTTACCCACTTCCCCATAAGTGAGGAACAACTGAAGATAGTCTAACCTGTGGGCCTTAGTACACTCAATGTAGTAACTAAGGGCCTTCTTAACATCTAGACTGTGTAGTCTTCTTTCCCCTGAAGAAGGATGGTCAGTGAAGAATACAGGGAGAGACACAGACTGGTTCAGATGAAAGTCCGAAACCACTTTGGGCAAGAACCTCCTATTGGTTCTAAGGACCACCTTATCCCTATGGAATGAGATAAAATCAGGCTCCATTGACAGAGTTTGCAACTCACTAATAACGTCTGGCAGAGGTAATGGCTACTAGAAACACAGTCTTCCAAGTCAAGTACTTAAATTCTGCTGAAGACAGAGGTTCAAAAGGGGGTTGCATGAGCTGAGCAATGCAAACATTAAGGTCCCAAGCAGGGGAAGGGTCCCTAAATGAGGGGTTGGTATGAAGCAATCCCTTGAAAAATTTGCAGAAAACAGGATGAGATGCCAATGAAGAAGGTTTCCCTATAGACGAAAAAAAAAAGAAATAGCTGACAAATGTACTCTGAGGGTAGCTGGCCTGAGGCCTAGGCCATTGAGGTGAGCCATGTAGTCCAGAACTGTAGACAATTCTGCAGTGTCTGGAGATATATGCTTCTTGGAACACAAAATACTGAATCTCTTCCACTAAGAATTATAAGTTTTCCTGGTGGCAGGTTTTCGAGAGGCTTTGAGAATGTCCAGAACCCCTTGAGACAAGTGCAAACGTGCATACTCTAACTCTTCAAGAGCCATGCCTTGAGATTGAGAGACCGAAGGTTGGGATACCAAATCCTCCCCTGAGAAGAGATTAACAGATTGTGATTCCTGGGAAGGAACAGGGGAAGATGGACTGCTAGGGACAGCAAAAGAGGATACCAAGGCTGCCTGGCCCAATCTGGAGCAATCAGGATCACTTTGCAAGATTGTGACCTTATTTTGACCAGGACCTTAAATATAAGAGGAAATGGAGGGAAAGCATACAGAAATTTCCCTTTCTAATCCAGAACCAGAGCATCCAGGGGGACTGAGCCCAAAACTGCAGGTCTGCAACAAAATAGAGGAAGTTGGTGATTGTCTGGGGCTACAAAGAGATCTACCTCTGGAGTTCCCCATCTTGAAAAAATAACTTCCAGCACAAGGGGATCCAGGAACCATTCGTGATGACCCTGGGAAATCCTGCTCAGTGCATCTGCTAGCACATTGTCCTTTCCTGGGAGGTGAACTGCTACCAGAGAGGCCTGAAGGGAATAAGCCAGCAACCATATTTTCATGGCTTCTGTGCACAGGGCTGTAGATCGAGTGCCTCCTTTCTTGTTGATGTACCACATGGTGGTGGTGTTGTCTGTCCTGACCTGAACCACCTTGTTCTTCACTGATTGTGAGAAAGCCTGTAGAGCCAGGTACACTGCCCTGAGCTCCAGAAGATTGATGTGGAGAAGAGATTCCTGAGGGGACCACACACCCTGAGCTGTGAGAGTCCCCAAGTGGACCCCCCAACCCAGGAGAGAGGCGTCTGTGGTCAGGACCACAGCATGAGACTGAGAAACGAATGGGACCCCTTGTCTGAGATTGTGCTGATCTTGCCACCATTGAAGGGCCTGGATCAGAGTCTGAGTCACTGGAATCAGCTTGGTCAGAGGATCTTTTTTCTGGGACCAAAAAGCCTTCAGATGAAACTGAATGTCCCTCATCCGAAACCTGGCCCCTTGGACCACTGCAGTGGAAGCTGCCATGTGACCCAGTAACTGAAGAAAGTGTCTTGCTGGTTGACAGACCAGAAGGTGCAAAGAGGAGCCCAGCTCTAACATGGCCTTCACCCTTGTCAAAGGAAGCAAAGCCTTTGCTTTGACAGTGTCTAATTCCACCCCTATGAAAGTCAATAGCTGTACTGGCTCGGGAACTGACTTGGGAAGATTGAGAAGAAAACCTAGAGAAGTGAGCACTTGCTGGGTCATTTTCAGATCTGACTTGACTTGGTCTGGAGACTGGCCTACTATGAGCCAATCGTCTAGGTAAGGGAAAATAGATATATTTTTCCTCCTTAGGAAGGCCACTACTACTGCCAGGCATTTTGTGAACACCCTTGGAGCTGATGTTAGGCTGAAGGGCATTGCTTTGAATTGGTAATGGCCTGAAGGCAGTTCGAACCTGAAGTACTTTCTGTGGGAGCACCTGATGGGAATGTGAAAGTAGGCATCCTTTAGGTACAGGTAGGCTAGCCAGTCCCTGGTCTTAGAGAGGGAAGAATTATTCCCCGAGTCACCATTTTGAACTTTGGTTTTAATAGATGTTTGTTCAGGTATCTTAAGTCTAGAATGGGTCACCACTCCCCTGTTTTCTTCGGGGTAAGGAAGTACCTGGAGTATAGACTTTTGCCCCTGTGGCCTGTAGGAACTCTCTCTATGGCCCTTAAGGCCAGAAGAGATGAAACCTCTGCCTCTAGGGCAATGGTTTCGGAGATGTTTGCAGGTGGTAAAGATCTGGCTCTCAGCTTTGGAAACTTTTTGAAGCTGAGAGCTAGTCCTTGGCTTACTACCTCCAAGACCCACTTGTCTGAGGTAACAGACTACCAGTCCTGGAAATAGTAAGCTAGCCTGCCTCCCACAGGAATGGAGGAGTCGACCCGGGCTGACACATCAGGGTGTCTGCTTGGCAGGGGTCCTGGGCTGAGAGGAGGATGCAGCTCTGCTCATCCCCCTTCTACCTCTCCCTCTAAAGAAACTCCTCTGAGCAAAAGGAGAGGAGGCCTGAGCTTGGAAGAAAGGCATTTGAAAAGGCCTGCCCCTGCCCCTAGACTGCTGCTTCTGAGGAGTGGTTTGCTTTCCTTGGCTTGAACACTCCTATAGGTGGTCCTGTATTCATCCATCTTTTTCATGTAATTCTGTCTGCTCCCCAAACCGAGAATTACCTACAACAGGGAAATCCATGGCCTTAGCCTGCGTATCCTGTGATAGGCTAGTACATCTGAGCCAAGCTATTTTCCACAGAGCAACAGATATAGCCATGACTCTAGATGACACATCATTGTAGTCTACAGCAGCATGAAATTGGATTTTTGATGCCTCAATCCCATCAGCAGCCACCTCCTCCAGCTCCTTAGCCACCTGGGGGGAGGCCTGCTTAGCCAGTTCCAAAACAGACTCCCACCTGGACTTTTGGAACCTTGCCGTATAGGCCATGTAGTTAGCCTGTCTGAGTCCCAATGAAGATGCCAAATACTGCTTCTTGGCTATGGCATCTATCTTCCTGGAGTCCTTATCCGGGTGTGCGAAGCTAAGGGAATGCCAGCCTTATCACAGGCTGCAGTCTGTACTACCCCAACATGGCTGCAATGCTGATACAGAAACTCCGAACTTGAGCCTGACAGCATATACCTCCTGTCCATACGTTTGTCCACTGGAGGCAGAGAATTAGGCGTCTTTAAATGTTTATGTGTCTGTTTCCCAAAAGATTTATGCAAGGGAATAGACAGCCTCTTTGACTCTGGGATGTTCATCATCTCAACAAAATCAGGCTCTTCTTCCTCCACAGCTTCATCCACAGGGAGCTAGAGGGTCTCGGCCACTTTCTTGCAGAACATAAAGTGGGAAGGGGACTCAGAAGGTCTGTCTGGGGGGATGTCCAGTTCAATGGGCTCATCCAGACCTTCCCCACCATCATACTCGTCTTCTTCATCCTCTTCAACTTCCCCCTCCCATTCCGGGTCATAATATTGCTCCAAAGAATCAACTGTAACCGGAGGAACTGACTGAACTGAACGTCTACCGGCAGGAGCCAGTTCGGTCGGAACCGGACGGAGTGATTCTACAATACTAATCGCCCGGGCAATTTCATCGGCCGTTGGATGAAGAGATTCAGGATCCGAACCGGTCGATTTCTTCTTTTTTGGAGGAACCGACCCCTCAGAGTCAGTTTTCCTTTTGATCGAGGAAGTATCGCCCTGGTCAGAGGGCACTCCCTCAGGTTAGGTCGGAACCGAACCGGGCTGGCCATCCGGGTCAGCGTACTTCCCGGCCTCCTTATCCCTGAGCCTACCCAACTGTTTATCTAGGGTGGTCTTGGGGAAATTTTTACAAATTTGGCAGTCTGAATCGAGGTGGTCAAACCCCAGACAATGCATACAGGTGGTGTGGGGATCAGCCTTAGCAAAGGCCTCCCCACACACACTACAGTGCTGAAACCCAGTGGGCCCAGTTTTCTTTCTGGGTTTTTCAGACATGGCAACAAACAAATTTACCCTTTACACGGCTTCAGGCCAGGTAAGACTAACCTATCGGTTCCTCACCATGTCACGGGTGTTTGGGGAAAAAATGAAAATGCGTTTTTTTTTTTTTTAGAACCGATAGGCACCAGAATCACCACAATGTGTACAGTCAAAAGAAATGATCGGTTCAGCCAAACTGACTGCAATAACAAAGTTTACAATTTCCTCAGAAAAACTCTCAAAACTCTACAGTCCACTACCTATACACTTACTGTACCACAGACAGGGATCTGAACCAAGAAAATCTCACAGTTTAAACCGACGATTTACTTTACCGAACCGACAAGCGAGGAGCAAACTCCAGAGTGACCGTTCAGTTAGGTGGAGTAAAGAATCTGACAGTTACAGTTCAAGTGCAGCAGACAGTGGTTTTAACCAAGCTCGAGCTCAATGTTCTATGCTTCTGCATAGAGTTAACTCTTTCATCTCCGGGGCAGTTCAAGTGCTGGGGCTAACTGCAATATGTCAGAATACAGCAAGACTTCATGTTGTTTAAATTAAGAAATAGTAATACATATCATACCACAATGGAAAAATACTCATTCAAAACATTAGGGATATCAAGCAAATTAAAAGGAAAAACTAAGGAAATACAGCAAAATGACTTGAAAGCATTATTAATAAATGCAAGAAGTTTGTTAAACAAAATAGATGAGTTGGCATGCCTCCTTTGGGAACAAAATATTCAACTCTGTGAAGTTACGGAAATGTGGTGGCATCAGGATCAGTGGGGGAAACAAATACCAGGCTACAAAGTCTTTTGTATGGATAAAATAAACAAAAATGGAGGAGGTGTAGCATTTATACATTAGGGGTAGCCTTGAAGTATATGAAATAAGCCCCACGTCAGCAGATGTAGGGGTTGAACAAGTATGGGTTAAGCTTATCCAACCAGGGAATAAGAAAATTACTATGGGGTATGTTATAGAGCCCCAGGACTGAGTGTAGAGAAAAATATTAGTTTCCTCAATTCCATCAAGAGTAAGGATCTAAATGGAAGAACACTGATACTGGGGGATTTCAACATCCCCAATATCGACTGAACTGCATATACAGGGAAGAATTCAGTGGAAAAGAACTTCCTCAATATACTCAGTATTGGTGAACTAAAACAACCTGTAAAATATAATACAAGAGGTCAGAATGTTCTTGATTTGGTTTTGAGTAACATGGGAGAAGATGTGGATAATTGTATTGTCAGGGAACCATTAGCTACGAGTGACCATAATATGGCAGAGTTTAAAATTGTCGGGAACAGAACCATAGACAAAGGACATACTATAATAAAATGTTGGAATAAAGCAAATTATAAAGAGATAAAAAGTACCTAGATAACTGGAACTGTGAAGAAGAATGTAAAGATTATAGTGTCCAACAAATTTGGGATAATATTAAAGCACAGATAGAATACTGTATTGTACATTACGTCCCTACTAAAACCAAATATAATTCCCAGGGTAAAATAGCCACATGGTTTAACTCAACACTTAAAAATCTCATAAATAAAAAGAAAAGGGCCTTCCAGAAATAGAAAAAAAAATCCCATAAATAAAAAGAAAAGAGCCTTCCAGAAATATATATAAAAAAGTCCCTCATCTATTAGATGGAAAAACTTCAAGGAACGAGCTAAACAATGTAAAAGGGAAATAAAACATGCAAAAGCAAACAAATTGTACAGGGTGGCAAACCTGACTGCTGATAATAAGAAAACCTTCTCTAATTATATAAAAAATATCAAAGGGATAGTGTAAGTAGAATAGGACCAGTAAGTATAGAAGGTGGAAAATCATCAGAGGGAAGGAAATGGCAGAAGCATTCAATAAATACTTCCTTAGCATATTCCAAACTAGCACTTGTAATAATGGAAAAAATTCCAGCACACAACAGAATTAAACTGAAAGAATTAAATGTGAAATCCTTCAAGTATTGATAAAATTACAAAATCATAAGATTAATAAATCCTCGAGGCCAGACCAGATGCATCCATGCCTGCTTAAAGAACTGGTTGGCCCAGTAGTGTATCTCTTTTTAATGAGTCCTTCAAAAATGGAGAACTCCCAGATGACTGGTGATCGTCCAATGTAACACCTATTTTTAAAAGTGGGGTGAAGTCAGATGTTGGAAACTATAGGGCTATTAGTCTGACATGCATCCTGTGTAAAGTTATGGAACAATTCATCAGAGTCGCTACGACAACATATACAGACCAAAGGATTTATGGATGTCACACAACATGGTTTTACACATGGGAGATCATGTCAGACAAACTTGATAAGTTTTTTTGAGCCTGTTAGCAAGGCTTTGAAGGAATGTTTACTGGTGGATGTGGTATATCTTGATTTCTCCAAGGCCTTTGATCTAGTACCATATGCTGGCCTTCTAGCTAGCCTCCAAGAATTACGTGTCGAACCACGGATCATTACGTGGATTGCATCGTGGCTTAGTGATAGAAGACAGAGGGTCATTATTAGAGGACATACATCCAAATGGGGCAGAGTGGCGAGCGGGGTTCCGTACGGCTCATTGTTGGGCCCTGTTTTGTTCAATATCTTTGTATCTTCACTGACCATGTCCAAGAATTCATGGATATCAAAGTTTGTAGATGACAGTAAGGTAGGAGCAGTTGTAAGAACAGAAACAGATGCACAACATCTGCAAAAAGACTTGGATGCAATAAGTACTTGGGCAGAATTACATACAATGAGATTTAACATAGGAAAATGTAGTGTTATGCACTTTGGGAGTAATAACATATATGCAACCTATAAGCTAAGTGGTTGTATCCTAAAGAGAGGAGAGTGTGAAAATGATCTGGAAGTTTTAGCAGCAAATGACCTTACTTTCAGGTCACAAACTACCAAAGTGGTTAATAAAGCAAATCAAATTTTACACAACATTAAGAGTAGATACTATACAAAACTGCAATATTGCCACTGTACCGTGCACTAGTGAGACCCTTACTGGAGTGTGGTGTGCAGTTTTGGAGTCCTTATCACGTGGCAGATAGTAAAAAGTTGGAAGCATTCAGAGAAGAGCAATGAAAAGGACAGAAGGGATGCAGTCACTCACCTATGAGGATAGAATGGAAAAGCTGAATTTATACTCATTAGAATATCGTAGGCTATGGGGAGATCAATGCTTAGTATACTCAGCATTTGGAAATCTAGACTTAAGGGAATGTGTGGGTTTAGAAAGTAAAACTATGGTTAAATCTACAAGAACCCATGATTGCCAGTTAAAAGGGGGACTGTATAAGACAAATAAAAGGGGATCCTGGTTTAACCAGAGAGTGGTGTCTAGCTGGAACAGACTCCCTCACAGTATAGTCAATAGTGGTTCCATAAATGACTTCAAAAATAAATTAGATGTCTTCTTTGGTGTACACTAACCAATAAAATAGGTGAAGTAAATATACCAACTAATGAGACTTCTTGGCGTAAGCTATTGTCTCCAACCTGACTTATGAGTACTGGTGCCCATACAGTACCTGAAGAGGGACATTAAGTTACTGGAGGGGGTGCAGCGCAGGGCAACAAAGATGATCCAGGGATTAGGGGTCATACCCTATGTGAGCAGACTGAGGGAGCTGAACATGTATTCACTGGAGGACAGGACAGACGGGGGATATGACTGAAACCTTCAAGTACATGAAGGGAATAAACAAGACAGGCACGAAGGGACTATTCAAGTTAAGGGGGGGTAGGGACATTCGAGGTCATGATCTCAGATGGGGGGGAGATTCAGCAGGGAAATCAGATAGTAAAGGAATAATCCACGACAGGGTGGGTGTTATGCTGGGACGACATCCCACCTCGGGTGGTTGGGCCCAAGGCCACAGCCCGAGGGTGTCCAACACCCAAGAACGGATGTTATCCCAGCATAACAGCCACCCTGGAGTGCATTATTCCTATTATACACTGGCTAATCTGTAAATAAAAGGGAAAAAAAATAAAAAGTATTTTTTAAAGGGAAACAGTCATTTGCAGGGGCTCCCGCCCCTGCAAACCTTACCCTTCGGTTAGCTTTTGCCCAAAAGCACCTTTTTCTGTGTCGGGAACATAATTTAATTTATGAGTGAAAAGACCGCTACTCGGAGTATCGCGGACTATTGGGCGCTCCATTAACTGTAAGGTGCGGTGCGCCTCCTGCAACCAATAAATGCATTGAAGTGCAGGGTGCAGCTGCGACTGCCAGATAATGGAGCTGCCTGATAGTCTGCCATACTTCGGTAGTGACTTTAGTTTGTAAATTAAACTATGTTCCTGGACACAGAAAGGTGCTGGGCAAAAGCTAACCGAGGGTAGGTTTGCAGGCGGAGCCCTGCAAATGATCTTTTCCCTTTAAACAGTTTTGTGTGTGGAAGTGTATTTATATAAAAAGTAGTTCTTTTTTCTGTCTATCCAACAGGTGGTGCTGTCTGTACAATAGGTAGATTTTTCTTTTGTTGTGTATCTGCTTCCTGGTCCTGTTCAGTCTGCCCCCCAATAACTGTATTTGTCTTGCAGTACTCCTGGTACAGTTTGCTGCCATAATTAAATGTTGTATCAGGAGATTATTATTGTGGATTACATTTTGAGCAGTGTTTGGAGTTCCTGCTGTGTCACCATTCTGCCAGCCTCCCTCTGTTGCCGTTCTCAAGTGGAAGTCTGTGAAGCTAGAGGAAAGGAGGTAGGGAGGTGGACGGAGAATGTGTTTTTACCGTATTTTGTCACATTGTGGAGAGTAAAAAAATGAAGGTGGCCTGAAGAACACTGATCGAGGAGAACAACCATGCACTAACCATTCCCAGGCACGGTTTGCCATTCACTAGCTGGGCCGGGGGATCAGGGTGTTATTGAGCTGGCGAGCGCAGCACATTTCAACGGTTCTATGTCAAGATAGCAAAAATAATTGGGTGACTCACAAAACAGTGAGTGCACCCTGCCGAAATCCAATTCGGCACATAACAACAAATGCTGAACACCAACTCGGCGCACTTGTAAATTAATGTTTCATGTTGGGGGCTATGCCCCCCCTCCCATTCTTTAATAAGCACCTCCGGGGGGGGGGCAGACACTGGAGGAAAGAAAAGGGACTGAGGACAGCAATACAGTAATTCTGCAAATAAACACAAACGCCTGCAAATAAAAAAGAAACCATACCTTGGTACAGTCCCAAACCCAGGACCACCAACACTGCAGTCTGTGTCTCTACCCACTACACTAGGCAAGTAGCTCAGTGGTGTGACGCTCCACAAACCCATTTAGCCCATCTCACTTCTCCTCCCTTCCATGGCTATTCCCTTCTCTCACCGTTTTTCCTTTCCTCCCTACGCTATTCATTCCCCATCGCCAATCTCAAAAGTGACCAAAATGAAGTGCTTCATTTGTGAGTCGCTGAATTTGGTTTGCTGTTATCATGGGATGCCCATTTTAACTCTGTATGTGTTCACACTATTGTGCTGCAGAACAAATGGACTCGGGGCTTGCGTTTCTTTTTGTTTAACTTTATATTTATTTTTTAAATGAGGGCTCAGCTGGGAACTTGAAGATTGTGGCAGTGCAGTTACACGGGTGACTTAGGGAAAGAAAGCTGCTCTAAATTGGTAATGAGTGGGAGCAATGAAGCCGATCGCGCTGACGGTTTGAGTCTCATGGAGTGAATTTTCTTAGGTTTTAATATTTGATGCGGTCGTGAGTGTGCTGGGACTAGAGCCGGATTGTTATACTGGGATTAACATCCCAGGTCCAGTCCCTGTTTGACTTATCAGAGAGCAGCATTCTTTCTTGCCATTGTATAATGTGGGTTAGAACACTGTATGGACAATAGTTCCGAGGTTTGTTAGGATTTATGGGCAGACTGGATGGACCAGTGGTCATTTTCTGCCATCATTATCTATAAGCCAGAGCCTCAAAAAAGAGATCCACTGCCCAGCAGGCGTGCCAAGCTGATTAACAGTGAAGTGGAAAAGAGGGTAACAACCTTGGGTGCATACTGGCTCTGGCTAGCAGGCAGAGATGGGGTAGACCGAGGGGAGACACTCTTGTAATTAAAGTAGGTATTGTAAGCATGTGCGAGAGACACTTTAAACACAAGGTAGCACATAGGTTGGCTACAACATCATTCCTCTAGGCAGCAACACTGCTTTTTTTATTACAAAAACAGACAAGATGCCATCCTATGTGGGGGGGGGGGGGGTCACAGAACCAAAATAAATGTATTGGTAGATGTGACTCCACAGCACCTATGAGGCTAAGAAAATCACAACCTAAGATGGGAGAGTCCATATGCCACTCTCCCGTTTCCTCAGACTCTTTTATATAACTGCCAGTGGGAGGGTGGCCCCAATTAGGGTGCAGTATGAGTCAAGGCTGAGAAGAAAACATGATAGAGTAAAGGTGAACAAAATACAGCAGAGCGAAGTCTGGGGCACCCGGTCTCTACTGCAGCTGAAAATGATCTGACAGTTTGGGCTCAGAGAGGATGTGATCGGTGCTTGGATTGGTTTAAACTTCTGTGAAGGTTCTGGGGTAAAGAACACATGCAGGCTATCTGCGTAAAGGTGTAAGCAAATAAAAACATTGATGGTGTTAGAATTTTTGTTGCAGCTATTTTGTGATTGTATCAAGCCCAAGGAGTCCAGTGTGAAGGCCTGTTACTTAAAGTCTGAAGTTAGTACAGTGATTTACCACCAGTGTTTATTCTAGAGAATTTTAACTATCCAAAGCTCAGCTTCTACCATAAGATGAAAGAATGACCTCAACTTTAAGCTGTAGGTAATTCAACTACTGTTTATTCTTCATACTTCGTATGTACATGATACAGTATATATACCTTATCAAAAACTGTATTTGTAAATTCTAATTATAGTCATTCAGTGGTTAAAAGACAGAGACTTTTTAAACAATGCAATTTTTATGAAAATACAAATATCTTTTATATGTTGCTTGCTGATCCCTCCACCATTACTCTGTGCACAGAGACAATATGATCGAATCCAGACTTAATGATGAATCGCAGGTGCATTGCTCTAGTTTGGCTGAGCTGCAAGAAAGAAAAAAAAACAGTTGTCTGAATTTCCTTCTACCAGCACACGACCTCACATTTATTAACAATTTAAGGGCCAATATCCATTCTATGGAACATGAGGCCATGCTGCCTTCAGATGTAACTGATCCTCAAACCCCAGGAATTTGATAACATCTCCTCAAGCTGCACTGCAAGCCAGTTCAAATGATTTTATAAAACCTGGCAACTATTGTATTGGAAGCATGAGTGCTTGCAGTTTACTCTATTTCTGTTCTATGTATTCAGTACCCATTTTCAAAGAATAATAATTAACATTTTAAATGTAAGTCTGTACTTTTGAGTAAGCATTACTATAACCTGTAATCATTTTAAATATTTCATTACAACAGGGTCACTGTCTTATTTCCACATCCTGTGCTCGCACTGCAAACTGAAATTTAGAATACATCACCTGCAAGACTCAAACTGTTATTCATATTTTAAGAAAATATAAAAAAAAAAAAAAGAATTTAAAATGTCACTATCTAGGACCCCAAAAGTACGGTCCCTCAAGCTGGCCGGTACCTCTTCCATGCAGTATGCCAGCGGCCCATGTTCGGTAATAAGATTGAGCTGTCAGTGGCCAGCAAAAAGGGGGGGGGGAGAAGGGATGAGCACCCAGTGGCAGAGCTCTCCTCCATGAAGGGAGGGCAGTGTGTTCTGCACCGCGCCTGCCACATGGCTAAAGTAGGGTGGTAGTGCAGCTGGAACCCCTCACGCAGGCAGGAGAGATGCTGCCAGACTTTCATGCGACCACACATCTGAGTGGACCCATGCCAGGATGTCTCAGTGGTGTACCAGGGGAGGAAGTGGGTAAAAATCATCTAAGGTAACTCAATGCCACAAAAGTAGGGACATGTGGCATTAGGGTTTCCAACTTTAACTCCCCACCACCCAAGCAGCAAAAGGAATAAACATTAGGATTTTGGGTCTCTGGAGTCTTGGCAAATCAGTGGTGGATCTTCCTTGGGGTTGTGAACCCTAATGTCCACACCGTTCCCCTTGAAAAAAATGCACACATGATCTCCTTTCAGGCCCTGCATGAAGAAAGCTACAACAAACTGTGTTGGCAGCATGTGGCTAAACATACTTTTCTACCTTGGAAGAGTGTATCACTATGAGGCAGTGGCTTGGAGCTGTACCTGGTGCTTCGGACTGGAGGCATTAGGGTTGACAACTCTAAGGAAGATCTCACCACTGATTCACCAAGACTCCAGAGACCCAAAACCCTAATGTTTTATCCTTTTGCTGCTTGGGGGGTTAGGAGGGCACAGGGTCAATACCGCACACAGCAGAATGTCATGTGACATAATCATGTTGCACGATTCTATTATAACATTTTGTCTGTGAGGGGCTCCGCCCACCACATCCCCCATTATGGGGGCTGTACCCCCTTGACCCTCCCACTAAGGATTCTAACTCCGGGGGGGTGGGTCCAACACGGAGAGTGCATAGATCCGGGTTTTGGCATAATGCCGTGCACTATTAAGCATACAACATTATGACCTAGTAAGGTTGGGAGTCAGAGTTGGCAACCCCAACGCCAAATTTCCTTTCTTTTGTGGTGCTATGTTACCCTGACTGCTGCATTAATGAAGATTTTTGCAAAGAATTTCCCTTTCTTTTGAGATACTGGAATCTCATCCTTATTTATGCAGATCCCTGTGTGAACAGATGTAGATGCACAGTGGCCATCTGAGTCGTGCACCATGGGAACACCCCGTCCATCTACGGAAGTGCAGGGCCCTGCTGATCTTGCCCTTCTGTGCAGCATCAGATGTAAAAAGTTATCAAAGTTATGAATGTGTGTAGAAAAATGTCAACATATCTTCATGACTGTGTTATTTTTTTAATATTTTGACCTGAAAGTTTCAACATAGCCTTGTCACAAATTTGTTGTGCTCATGAGATGATGTGAAAAAATGGCAGTGTTGAAAATCTGGGGTCCGGGAGGTGGTCCGGTGGCGCTGAGGGTTGAAGTGCTGGACGCCACACCTCACCCCATGCCTGCGACCCGGATTCGGGAACGAGCCCAGGTCATTGGGGGTTGGCAGGGGAGAGAGAGGATTGAGCATCATGAGGACTGCTCTCCTGTTTAGGGGAAGGGTTTGGGGTCTGCTTGGCTGCATAGCGGCCCCCGGTGGAGACCGGAGGTGCTACAGGCAAGCCAGCTGCATGTAAATTATGTGTTTATCTATTTGTATGGTGCCCGGAGCCTCCGGGATTGGGCATCTTTTAAATAAATTTTGCCTTGCCTTTTTGCCTAAGTGGGGACGGGAGTGCGGCAGATGTCATCAGGATAGCTGTGCGTGGACGTCATGGCACGTCACACTCCCAGGGGGTAACCACCAAGGGAAAAATCCCTATCTAGCTGACTTTGGGAAAATGAGAGAGTGCCTCAGAAAAGCACTAGCAAACAGGCAAGTAGGAGGGGTGGAGGAACAGTGGGGAGTAATCAAAACAGCCATCACAGAGGCAACAAGCCTTTGTGTAAAGCAAATCAATAAAACACAACGAAGGAAGAAAATGCTATGGTTCTCAAAAGAGGAGGCAGAGAAGGTTAAGGAGAAAAGGATAGCATTCAGGAATATAAGGAAACACAGAAGGAGCAGGACAGAGAACTTTATCAGTTAAAGCAGAAAGAGGCTGGGAAGGCAGTCAGAATAGCAAAGGCCCAAACCGAGGAAAGGACAGCCAGTTCTGTTAAGAAGGGGGATAAGACCTTTTATAGGTACATTAGGGAGTGAAGAAAGACCAAAGGAGGGATACTGAGGCTTAATAAAGGGGAAGGAATGTGGGTAGAGGGGGACAGTGAAAAAGCAGGGATACTGAATGAATATTTCTGCTCAGTATTCACAAAGGAAGAGGAGGGGAGGTACCTAAACCAAACAAGAGAAACACTTGAAGATGGGGTCGATACCAGTCCATTTACAGAAGAAAGGGTTCTGAAAGAACTAATAAAATTGAAGGTGGACAAAGCAATGGGGCCTGATGGGATTCACCAAGAATTCTAAAAGAACTAAGGGTAGAACTAGTGACATCATGGACTACTCTCTTTAACAAATCATGGGAGGATGGGGTGGTACCTGAGGACTGGAGGAGGGCAGATGTGATTCCTCTTCACAAAAGTGGGAGCAGGACAGAGGCAGGAAATTACAGACCAGTTAGTTTGATCTCAGTGGTAGGGAAAATGATGGAATCACTTCTGAAGGAAAGAACTGTTGAGTACCTAGAGGCCAGTGGGGCACAGGACCCAAGGCAGCATGGATTCATGATGGGAAGATCGTGTCAGACGAATCTAATAGATTTCTTTGACTAGGTGACCAAAGTAGTAGACCAGGGAGGGGCTGTGGACATGGCCTACCTAGATTTTAGCAAGTCATTTGATACAGTCCCACACAAAAGATTAATACACAAGTTAGCCAGTCTTGGAGTAGGTCCCAAGGTGGTAGCCTGGATAAAATATTGGCTAGACAACAGGACCCAAAGGGTAGTAATAAATGGAGTACACAGTGAAGAAAGGAGAGTTACTAGCAGGGTACCGCAGGGTTCAGTACTGGGACCGGTCCTTTTTAATGTCTTTATAAGTGACATTGCAGAGGAACTGGAAGGAAAAGTATGTCTCTTTGCAGACGACATAAAGATCTGCAACAGGGTTGATACACAAGATGGAGTGGAAAGGATGAGAAGGGACTTGGCAAGGTTGGAGGAATGGTCAAATGTATGGCAGCTCAGATTCAATGCAAAGAAGTGCAAGGTAATGCACATGGGAAACAAAAACCCAGGGGAAGAGTACACAATAGGGGGTGAGATACTGACAACAGTGAAAATGGAAATGGACCTGGGGTAATTATATCAGATGACCTAAAGGTGGGCAAGCAATGTGAGAAGGCAGTAAGGAAGGCTGGGGGGATACTGGGATGCATAGGAAGAGGCATCAATAGTAGAAAACAGGAAATTGTTATCCCTCTGTACGGACAGTTGGTGAGACCCCATCTGGAGTACTGTGTGCAGTTCTGGAGACCCCATCTCCGCAAAGACATAGACAGAGTGGAGGCTGTCCAGAGGAGGGCAACCAAAATGGTGCAGGGTCTGCACCAGAAGACATACGAAGAAAGACTAAAGGAGCTTAATATGCATACCCTTGAGGAAAGAAGGGAGAGAGGGGACATGATAGAAGCGTTCAAGTACCTCAAGGGAATCAACAAGGTCCAAGAGGGTAGCATCTTTCGGAAAAAGAGATGTGCGAGAACAAGGGAGCACAATTTGAAGATAGAGGGGGGACGGCTCAGAGGTAATGTAAGGAAATATTTTTTCACAGAGAGGGTTGTGGATGCATGGAACAGCCTCCCTGAGGAGGTTGTGGAGTCAAGAACAGTGGGGAAATTCAAGAATGCATGGGACAGACATAAGGCAGTCCTAGTTGGGGAGGGTAGGAGGAAGTAAGCTGTTGGTTAACTAGGATCTGCAGCTTATCTGTTAGGTAGGAAAATGGGCAGACTAGGTGGGCCAAGTGGTCCTTATCTGCCGTCAAATTCTACGTTTCTATGTTTCTAGGATTGTGGCAATGATGGAGGGCTCCAGGGGCAGGACACTTATTGGTGATCTCATCCCCGAGGACCAAGGTAGGCACTCTCTAATCACACACAGGCCACTAAGGGAGAGCGGTCCCTGCCCGGGGGATGATCCGCAGCGCAGGAGTCTGCCTGGTCATCGTCAGAGGTCACCGAGTCTAGGATTCAGGCAGGGAGCAGAAAGTCCTAGCCGAGTGAACACCCCGGAAGGATGCCCAGCTTAGGTAGTGAATGAAATAAAGTCTACAAAAAAAGAAAATCTGGGGTCAAAATATTTATATTTACCAAAGTTATGAGATGAGCATGCGTTGCAAAATTTCAACATATGCCCATAACTTTGTTGTTTTGTAATTTTTGTATCCCAAATTTTCAACATAGACTTCTTATGATCCCACCTCATTAACAAGGGTGGATAAAACTTTCCAAACCCACCCAAAAGGTGATTTTGCACATCGGCAACATCATTCCATGGCACAGGTGCAAAAAATGCACTTTGGCCAGGATTTGAAAAATGACAGTTGTCACGTTCGGAAGGTGATGTGAAAAAATGGCCGTGTTGAAAATCTGGGGTGAAAATATTTAAAATTACCAAAGTTTTGAGCGTGCGTTGCAAGATTTCAATGTATGCTCTTAACTTTGCCATTTTTTAAATGTTTTGACCACACATTTTCAGCACAGCCTTCTTATGACCCCACTTCATGAACAAAAACAGTGAACATTTTCAAATCCTGCCCCAAAGGTGGTTTTGCCAAGCAACCATGAAATCACCTTTCAGACCTAATTCCACCACCATTGGTCAAGAGGTGGGGTCCCAAAAAGGCCATGTTGAAAATTTTGGGACAAAATTTGCAAAAATGGCAAAGTTCTGCATCATAGGTCAAAACCCCATTGAATTATATTAAACCGTACTTACCTTAGTTTCTCATATTCCAGTCACTAGTTCCAGCAGCAAGATGTGTCTTCGTTTGGAGAGTAAATCTACACCATGGGACATGTTCAGGTGAGTAAAGGTGTGTGTGGGGTGAGGGTGTGTGTGGGATGATGGTTGCTGTGTAGGAGGCTGGGATGGGGGGTCAGATCGTTGAGGGACCGTTTTGTTTTTTCACAGGATTTTAACAACCAAACACAAAATCAAGGGACGGTGTGACAGGGTTGAATAGGACCTTGTCCCAGTTGTTATGGAAACCTGGAATACAGGGATCTGTTCTGTTCTGTTCTTTCCTATATCTTGTCTGCCTGGTTGCACAGTCAATTTTTTCCTGTGAGATCTAGGATCTGATCTCCTCGACAGTCTCGCAATTATTTGCCTCTCGCTATCTCGCAGTCTTCCCTTGCTATTTCTGTCTTTTCCTCCCTTGCATATCTACTGGTATGAAAATATGTGCAAATCGTTACGTGGAAATGTAACTGATATTGGGATCCCTTTGTTTAGAAATGATGTAGTGTTACTGTTGAAATGTATATCATTACAGTTTAAGATGATTGCAAAAGCCTATTGGAAACTCAAGGGGTTAACCTGAAATGCAATTTTTAAGCCTTTTGCAGAAGCTGTGGAAAAGGGGCCTCAGTTCTGGGACATTGTGTCCCAGCCTACACCTGCCTGAAATATAAGAACATTTTAGAAAAAAACAGGATGGTTGTTAGAAAGCGGGGTTGCAGAGACTTGTAAGACAGAGCTGCAATTGCTTGCAAAGGACACAGAGATTAAAGGAAAACTCAGATGGCTCTTCTCTGTTTATTTGGCCTTTGTAAATAGTTATACTGAATATTTTTTTTTATGTTACTGCTAGTACTAATAAACACTTTTTGTGACTTCTACAACTGCTCCTGGTTTTTCCAGTGCTTCCTGATCTGTGCCTTGATGACAGATGGTTTTCTTTTTACAGGGGACATATCTGGCCCTGGAATATGGGCACACCAGTGCCACCACTTATAAAATGGGAATGGGGCAGGTGACCTAGAGGGGAAGGGGGGTGGACAAGTGGCACCAGGGGTGGGCACCCCAGTCTGCTTATATATGTATGAAGAAAACTTTGGGAATGGTGGGTGGGTGACCTAAAGGGAAGGAGGGAGAAAGAAGCTGTACAGGGGTGGGCATCCCAGTCTGCTTAATAAATAAAAAGTAGACAGACAGGCAGATTGATTTATCAATAGCTAGACACAAAAATAGACACGGAGAGAGTCAAACAGAACGAGGGATCAGTGGCTCACTCTTCTGACTACAGCCCACAGCATGACCTCTAGCTGCGGTTGCAAAATTCAAGAAAGTCCCACTGTTCTCATACATAGAACGTAGGAGAATGGCTTCTCCTGCTAAGCTGGGCACCCTGGATTGTGGGGTGCCTAGAAAAGGTATTTCAAAACACATGAAGTCTTGCTTTATTCTGGCTATTGCAGTTAGCCCCAGCGCTCAAACTGCCCTGGAGAGAAGAGGGTTAATTTTCTATGCAGAGCATAGAACACTGAGCTAGAGCTCGGTTGAAACCTCTGTCTGCTGCACTTAGAAGCACAAACGTCAGATTCTTTACTCTGCCTAACTGAACGGTCGCTCCAGAGATTTCTCCGATGCTCACAGTTAGAAAGTCAGTTAAAATCTTCGGTTTTACAGATTATTTTTTTGCAAGTTTCGATTCAGATCTCTGTCTGTGGTACAGTAAGTACTAGGTAGTGAACTAGACATAGTAAACTTGTGGAAATTGTAAAAATTGATTTTCGACTGGTTCGGCTGAACCGGCCGTTTAGTGAATTACATATTCTGTCTTTGTTTCTAAACTTAGTGTGTGGTTACTGGTCCTTGTCGGTTTAAAAAAAAAACGCATTTTCTTGTGTTTTTTTCCAGTACCCGTGACACGGTTAGAAACCGATAAGGGTGTCTTGCCTGGTTGTTTACCATAAAAAGGATAAGTTTGTGGTTAGGATGGCTATGTCTGAGAAACCCAAAATAAAAACCGGGCCCACTGGGTTTCAACACTGCAGTGTGTGTGGGGCGGTCTTTGCTAAGGCTGATCCCCACACCACCTGTGTTTATTGTCTGGGGTTTGACCACCTCGATTCAGACTGCCAAATCTGTAAAAATTTCCCTAAGTCTACCCTGGAAAAAAGATTAGGTAGGCTTAGGGATAAGGAGGCCGTGAAGTCCACTGACCCGGATGGCCAGCCTGGTTCGGTTCTAACCGAACCTGAGGGAGTGCCCTCTGACCAGGGCGATACTTCTTCGGGCAAGAGGAGAGCCGATCCTGAGGGATTGGTTCCTACAAAAAGACAAAGAAAAGAAAAATCGTCCAGTTCGGATCCAGAGACCCATTTTCCGACCACCAAAGAGATGGCCAAAGAGATAAGGATTGCAGAATTGCTTCGCCCGGTTCCATCTGATTTGGCACCTTCTGGCAGGCGCTCAGTTCGGTCGGTTCCTCCGGTTCAAGGTAATGCCTCTGAAGATTTTTATGAACCGGATTTGGAAGGGGATGAAGATTATGATGACGATAACGATGGTGGGGAAGGTCTGGATGAGAACATCTCCCCAGACAGGCCTTCTTGCGTTTCCCCTCCTAGGCTTTCTGAGTTCCCTTCCCACTACATGTTTTACAGAAAAGTGGCAGAAACCCTCCAGCTCCCTGTGGAGGAACAAGGGGAATCTGATTATGTGGAGATGATAGACATCCCAGAGTCCAAGAGACTGTCTATTCCCCTTCATAAGTCTTTTGGGAAACAGACACAAAAGATTTTAAAAACTCCAAATTCTGTACCTCCTGTCGACAGAAGGATGGACAAAAGGTACACCTTATCAGGTTCAGGTACAGAGTACTTATATCAACAATGCAGCCATGTTGGGGTTGTGCAGGCTGCAGCCTGTGATAAGGCTAATATACCCTTGGCTTCACACCTCCCAGATAAAGACTCTAGGAAGCTGGATGCCATTACAAAGAAACAGTACATAGCATCTGCCTTGGGACTCGGGCAGGCTAATTATATGGCCTATGCAGCCAGGTACCAGAAGTTCAGGTGGGACACTGTACTGGCACTGGCTAAGCAGGCCTCCCCCCAGCTAGCCTCGGAGCTGGAGGGGGTGGCTGCTGATGGGATTGAGGTTTCTAAGGTACAGTTCCATGCTGCTGTGGACTCCAATGATGTGTCATCTAGAGTCATGGCTACATCTGTGGCTCTTCAGAGAATGGCTTGGCTCAGATGTACTAGTCTCTCACAGGACACCCAGGCTAAGGCCATGGATTTCCCTGTGGTGGGTAATTCTCTGTTTGGGGAGCAGACAGAGAATTACATGAAAAAGATGGATTAGTATAGGACCACCTATAGGAGTGCACAGGCCAAGGAAAGGCATGCAACTCCTCAAAGACAGCAAGCTTGGGGCAGGGGCAGGCCTTTTCTACCAAGCACAGGCCTCTTCTCCTTTTCCTCAGAGGGGATTCTTCAGAGGGAGAGGCAGAAGGGGGATGAGCAGGGCTGCATCCACCCCTCAACCTAGGGCACCTGCCAAGCAGACACCCTGATGTGTCAGCCCGGGTTGACTCCCCCATTCCTGTAGGAGGCAAGCTGGCTTACTTCATCCAGGACTGGATGGCTGTTACCTCAGACAAGTGGGTCCTGGAGGTGGTAAGCCAAGGGCTGGTTCTCAGCTTCAAGAAATTTCCAAAGCTGAGGGCCAGATCATTTCCACTCTGAAGCATCTCCAAACCATTGCCTTAGAGGCAGAGGTTTCATCTCTACTGGCTCTAAAGGCTGTAGAGAGAGTTCCACATTGCACAGGGGCAAAGGTCTGTACTCCAGGTACTTCCTTACCCCTAAAAGACAGGGAGGGTGACCCATCCTAGACTTAAGATACCTGAACAAACATCTTTTAAAACCAAAATTCAAAATGGTGACTCTGGGAATAATCCTTCCCTCTCTAAGGCAAGGGACTGGCTAGCCTCCCTGGACTTAAAAGATGCCTACTTTCACATTCCCATCAGGTGCTCCCACAGAAAGTACTTCAGGTTCGAATTGCCTTCAGGCCATTATCAGTTCAAAGCTATGCCCTTTGGCCTGACATCGGCTCCAAGGGTATTCACAAAATGCCTAGCAGTAGTAGTGGCCTTTTTAAGAAAGAAGAATATTTCCATACCTGGACAACTGGCTCATTGTGGGTCAGTCCCCAGAGCAAGTCAGGTCAGATCTGCTAGTGACTCAGCAAGTGCTCACTTCCCTAGGATTCCTTCTCTATCTTCCCAAGTCAGTTCTTGAGCCTGTACAGCTCTTCACCTTCATAGGTGCAGAGTTGGATACAGTCAAAGCAAGAGCTTTTCTTCCCCTGGAAAGGGCAAGGGCTATTATAGAGCTGGCTTCTTCATTCCACCATCTGGTCTCTCGGCCAGCAAGGCACTTCCTTCAGCTTCTGGGCCACATGGCAGCTTCTGCAGCAGTGGTCCAAGGGGCCAGATTTCAGATGAGGGACATTCAGTTTCACCTGAGGGCCTTTTAGTCTCAGAAGAAAGAGTCTCTAACCAAACTAGTTCCAGTGACTCAAACTCTGATCCAGGCTCTCCAATGGTGGCAGGATGAGGGCAACCTCAGACAAGGAGTCCCATTCGTCACTCAGTCTCACTCTGTAGTCTTAACCATGGATGCTTCTCTGTTGGGGTGGGGAGCCCATCTGAGGGCTCTCACAGCCCAGGGACTGTGGTCCCCTCAGGAATCCCTTCTTCTTATCAATCTCTTGGAACTCAGGGCGGTCTTTCTGGCCTTGCAAGCTTTCTCTCAGTCAGTGCAGAACAAGGTGGTTCAGGTCAGGACAGACAACACCACCACCATGTGGTACATCAACAAGCAGGGAGGCACTCGGTCCATGGCCTTGTGCACGGAAACCGTGAAATTGTGGTCCCTAGCTTATTCTCTGCAGACCTCTCTGATAGCAGTTCACCTTCCAGGGAAGGACAAAGTGCTAGCGGATGCATTGAGCAGAATCTCCCAGGGCCATCACGAATAGTCCCTGGACCCTCTGGTGTTGAAAGTGATTTTTTCAAGGTGGGGCACTCCAGAGATAGATCTCTTGCAGCCCCAGACAATCACCAACTTCCTCTGTTTTGTTGCAGACCCCCAGTCTTGGGCTCAGTTCCTCTGGATGCTCTGGTCTTGAACTGGGAGGGGAAATTTCTATATGCCTTCCCTCCTTTTCCTCTACTGTTCAAGGTTCTGGTCAAGATAAGGTCACAACCCTGCAAAGTGATTCTGATTGCTCCAGACTGGGCCAAGCAGCCTTGGTACCCCCTGTTGCTGTCCCTAGCAGTCCATCTTCCCCTGTCTCTTCCCAGGAATTACAACCTGTTAACCTCCTCTTGGTGGAGGATTTGGTACCCCAATCTTCGGTTTCTCAATCTCAAGGCATGGCTCTTGAAGAGTTAGAGTATGCAGATTTGTATCTGTCCCAAGTGGTTCTGGATATTCTCAAAGCCTCTCGAAAGCCTGCCACCAGAAAGACGTATAACTCCAAATGGAAAAGATTCAGCATTTGGTGTTCCAAGAAGCATATATTCCCAGACACTGCTGAATTGTCTACAGTTCTGGATTATATGGTTCATCTTAATGGCCTAGGCCTCAGACCAACTACTCTCAAAGTACATTTGTCAACTGTTTCTGCTTTTCTGTCTGTGGGAAAGCCTTCCTCACTGTCATCTCACCCTGTATTCTGTAAATTGTTCAAGGGATTGCTTCAGACCAATCTCCCTTTTAGGGATCCTACCCCTGCTTGGGATCTTAATGTTTGCATTGCTCAGTTTATGCAACTCCCTTTTGCGCCTTTGTCTTCAGCAGAGCTTAAGTACTTGACTTGGAAAACTGTGCTCCTGGTAGCTATTACCTCTGCCAGGAGTATCAGTGAATTGCAAGCTCTGTCAGTGGAGCCTGATTTTATCTCATTCCATAGAGATAAGGTGGTCCTTAGAACTAACAGGAGGTTTTTACCTAAAGTGGTTTCAGATTTTCATCTGAACCAATCTATGGCTCTCCCAGTATTCTTCACTGATCATTCTTCTTCAGGAAAAAGAAGTTTACACAGTTTGGATGTTAAAAGAGCCCTTAGTTACTACAATGTGCGTACTAAGGCTCACAGGTTTGACTCCCTCCAGTTATTTCTCACTTATGGGGAAGTGGGGAAGGGCAAACCTGCCACTAAAAGAACTATTGCCAGGTGGATTGTCTCTTGTATTCAATTCTGCTATGAGAAGCTAGGCAAAATACCTCCCTCAGGTCTGAGGGCTCATTCAACTAGAGGTACAACTGCTTCCCTGGCTGCTGCTAGGGATATTCCTTTGCTAGAGATATGTAAAGCAGCCACCTGGAAAACAGTTCATACATTTACCAAACATTATCCCCTGGACATCTAGGCTAGAAGTGATGCTCGGTTTGGTACAGCAGTACTGCAGAGCCTATTCCCAAGGTAGGTTCGATTCCTTCCTCCATGGAGGTACTGCTTGGTAGTCTGCAATAGTCAGAATACAGCAAGACTTCATGTGGTTTGAATAAAAATTATTCACCTTAGTAATTGTTTCTTCTAATGGAGTCTTGCTGTATTCTGACCTCCCTCCCTGCCTCCCCTCTCAGAACCTGTTTTTGGGAAGTGGGCTGGCAGGTGCAGTGTTGCACCCCAGGAGTGCATTTGGGCACTCCCTCCTTTTAAAGAGGGGGAGTGGGTTATATTATTAATTTAACAGTCTTAAGTTGTTCACCATCTGGTTTTTGATTTTCTTGATTTGAGTCTTTTGGGATCCAAAATATTTGGTTGCCATTTGGCTTGTAAAAATTTTACAATGTCCACATAGTAGTTAGTTAGTATTAGCTCATAAGAATCTGATGGTTGTGCTTCTAAGTGCAGCAGACAGAGGTTTGAACCGAGCTCGAGCTCAACATTCTATGCTCTGCATAGACAATTAACCCTCTTCTCTCTGGGGCAGTTTGAGTGCTGGGGCTAACTGCAATAGTCAGAATACAGCAAGGCTCCATTAGAAGAAACATAATTACTAAGGTGAGTAATTTTTTCTTCTGGCACATTTAAAAAACAAACAGCAGGATCTAGCAAATTGGGTCCTGTTTATGTAGGTTCTGGTGTTTGTTTTTTAATAAAAAGAGATAGTTTATATGTATTTTCCATGTTTATGAGTTTTAAAAATGATTGCCGTCATGGTAGCTGTTTTTTTCAGCACGAGAGGTAAATCATGAAAACAAGCACCTGCAAAAGTTTCTTTTTTTTTTACACCAGTTGAACTTGAACGTTAGCTCAAAAATCATTATAACTCTAAAATGGTAAAATATTTTTGCACCAAACCTTTGAAAGACACACCCTTCAAACCTGAAAATCTCATGAAAACAATTCCACACCGTCTTGACTGTAGGTGAGAGCAAAAAATTTGCAGTGTTATGTTTTTTCATTTTTTTAGTGCCCTCTACCTCAAAAAGCGTTAAAGATGCTATCCCAAAACTTTTCTCATCTTGAGACTCCAGAAGCCTGACAGTGCATGTCAAATTTTGGTTTACTTCATTAAATGATGCTAAAGTTATTAAGGTGCAAAACCTGGGGCACTGCTGCACCCCTATATTTTTTTGTCATTTCGACCTAGAATTTTCAAGGTAGTCATTTTATGACAGCCCTTATAAACATGACGTAGCATTTATAGTATATTGGCCAAAATGTCATTTCAAACCATAAGTGCAGAAACAAGTCTCATCCAGGATTTAAAAAATTACATCTGTCACATTTATGAGGTGGTGTGGAAAAATGACTACGTTGAAAGTTTAGAGTCAAAATATTGAAAATTAGTGAAGTTATGAATGAACATTGAGATACTGCAATGTTCACTCATAACCTGGGCATTTTACCATATTTGTACACCAAATTTTCAGCATAGCCTTCTTATTACCCCACCTCATGAATCTGGTAGGTGAAAATGTTCAAATCCATGCCACAGGTGCAAAAACACATTTTGGCCAGGATTAGAAAAATGACAGCTGTCACAGTCATGAGGTGGTGTGAAAAAATGGCTATGTTGAAAATTTGAGCGGGCATAGAAAAATTTCAACATACACACATAACTTTGCCATTTTTACACATTTCGACCCCAAATGTTCAGCATAGCCTTCTTATGACATTGCCTCATGAACAAGAGCAATGAAAATGTTTAAATCCTGCCTGAAAGGTGATTTCACCAAGCAACCACAAAATCACATTTTGGGCCTTATTTGCATAATTCCAACACCACTGGTCCTGAGGTGGGGTTCCAAAAAGGCCACACTGAAAATCTGGAGTCAAAGTACACAAAAACAGCAAAGATATGCATTGAAGTTCAAAACCCCATTGAAATACATTATACCGCACTTGCTTTATTTTCTCATACTGCAGTCGGTGGTTCCAGCAGCAAGATGCATCTTTGATCGGAGAGTAGATTTTCACTATGGGACATGTTAAGATTAGTGAGGGTGTGTGGGTGGTGTGAGGTCAGGGTGGGAGTGGGGTGGGGTCAGACGAGCAATGGACCATTTTCTTTTTTGCAGGGTTACCCAAAAAACAAACATTGAAGGGCAGTTTTCTTTATTTCAGAACACATTCTGACAATGTGAATTGGGCATCCAATTGTCGGGCTAGTTTTCAGTGAATGGAGAGAGGAAGATCACAAGAAGCCGCACCAGGGTTGGGCACCCTGGTCCACTTATATATTATAAAAACTTAAATATATGAACATTGGTAATCAAGGGATGGTTTTTCTTTTTGACAGGGGACTTATCCAACGCTGGAGATTGGGCACACCGGTGCTACCATTTATAAAACGGGAATGGAGGTGGGCGACCTTGGAGTGGAGGGGGAGAACAAGTGGTACCAGGGGTTGAGCACCCCAGTTCACTTACATATGTATGAAGAAAACTCTGGAAATAGCAGGCGGGTGACCTGGAGAGATGGGGAAAGAAAGAAGTGGTGCTGGGGGTGGGCACCCGGGTCCACTTAATAAATAGATAGAAAGACAGACATAAAAAAAGTGAGACAGAGACAGACAGACAGAACTGGGGATCAAGGCTCACTGCTCTCACTGTAGCCCATGGCACGACTTCCAGCGGTGGCTGCAGAACTCAAGAAAGTTCCACTGTTCTCCTACAGAGAACACAGGTGAATGGCTCCTCTCAATTGCCCAGAAAAGGTATTTCTAGCAAACTGAAAGAAAAATAAAAACATACAGCAGAATGTAGCTAAATTGGTCCTACTTAGCTAGGTTCAGCTGACTTGTTTTATTTGTCTTTTCAATTTTTGTGAGTGTAAAATGAAAAAAATGGAGTCCCTCTTGATCGGTATTTTTTATCCACATGAAAGGTAAACATGAAAATAAGCACACATCATTTTTTTTTTTTTTTTACTGTTCGCATCAAGACGTTAACTGTAAAACTGTTATAACTCTGGAACTGTATGACCTTTTTTACCAAACCTTCCAAAGACACACCCTTGGCATGGGCCTCTTTAACCCTGAAAATTTCAGGAAAAAAATGCACATTATCTAGGCAGCAGGTGACAGCAAAACATACACAATATTAAGTATATGAAAACTAAATATGGTTTGTTCCATTTTTTGTGTGCCATTTCTCAAAAACTGAACATACTATCACAAAACTTTTCTTGTCTTGGACTCTGGCAGCCTGATCATGCATGCCAAATTTGGGGCTATTTCGTCAAACGATGTCAAAGTTATAAAGGTGCAAAACTGAAGTTTAACATTAAACAGCTTACTCAACTCAAACTACAGGGGTGCTACAGTGTCCTATGGGAGGGGGGACCTGTGTGATACATGATTTATTATACACTTGTGCTGTTTGACCTTGGGTAAGCTCACAAGTGGTGTAAGCTTACGAGAGATGCCTAAGGGCAACAACACAAGTGTAATAACATGTATCGCACAAGGTCCCCTCTGCATATTCCATTTATGTAATAGGAGAGGACCTTGTGGCTTAGTTTAATTATTTTTTTTTTGTTTGTTTGCCATTTGTTTTAGGTTATTGGGTTTCTTTTGTGAAATGGTCGCTTTGTGCCCTTTTTCTGATCTGGTTACTATGGTATTGTCAAGGACACAGCATTTACCATCCCTGCTGACTGGCAGAGTGAGTGGGTTTTGAAAATTTTCTGAGGAACATGGTGGACTCACTTAGCGAGTGTGGCCACTTGAGTGGAGCGATGTCAGCGAACTGACAGAGGTGGCTGGTGGTTCATGATTGAGGTTTTAGTGGCTTAAATATAGTGATTTAAAAAAAAATAAAAACATTACTTTGTGTGACCAGACTGATCGGAAACGGCAGCAGAAAGAGAGCAGTACAGTGAGTGAGACTGGAGCAAGGGGGACCCCTGGTGAGAGGACAGCTGCTTGCCAAGGTACTGTGAAAACTTAAATTATGGCAAAAAAATAAAGCACAGACATAAGGAAGTTTCTATTAATTTTGCAAACAGCCTTAAAGAGTTCACTGTTTATGCAGTCAGCAGTACTGTGAGAGAGCAGGAGGTAAAGTGCGGGATGGAGTGACTGAAGGCAAGCAGGGTAAAAGCTCAGTATTGTACATGGTGAAACAGAAACAAAGTGGAAGAAGTGCATGCTGGCTGGGGAGGGCAGAATGTGTGACGTAGTCACTGTACATAAACGGAGTGTGATGTAGTAACTAAGCACATAAAATTTATGTACACAGTTACTTAGATAAATGGATTTATCACACTCCATTTATATCCACCCCATTGTATAAAAATATATATACTGTATATGGAGAAAGATAGATATATAAATAGATAGACAGCTAGATGGAATTATGGACAAAAATGAAAGAGCAACAGAATTTTTGCATAACAACTTCATACCTGAAAGGACTAAATACAATAATAAAGGAAAGGTACCAATACTGGTTAACAATAACATCAGGAGAGGACTAAATAAGCAAAACAGAGCCTTTAAAAAACATAAGTCTACACTTAAAATCAACTCATGGGCAAAATACAAAAATTAAGAAAATGCAAATGGTTGGTAAAAAAAAAGCTGAACAAGAAGTTGAATTATATAGCTTGCTCAAAAAGCTGGAGATAATAAAAAAAAACTTTCTTCAGCTATATCAGGGGACTACGAGGAGGACAACACAAAATTGGCCCATTAAATATTTAAAATAAAACAACTGATAATGAATATGACATGGTAAATTAATTTAACAACTACTTTTAAGCATTTACCAGCCAAAAAACAATGCCAGGCTGCCAACACCAGAAACAACAATAATAAAAATCCTGGGAATTATGAGGTTAATGAAAATGATGTTAAAAACAAATTAAATGAGCTAAAAACTAATAACTACCCTGGTCCTGACAATATTCATCCAAGACTACTAAAAAGATTTTCGTCCGAATTAGCTGGACCCCAGGGGCACCGACAGCACGGGTGCTTAGGTGCTCAAGTACCCACAAAGTTACATTAGGCACCCTCAAAAACCGGACCATTCATATTCTCCGACAATATGAATGGTCCGATTTTAATTCATTCATTCTGACAGTCACTCAAGTTAATTTTCACTCTCTGGCAAACATCACCTGGCCGTCCTGTTCTGCTCCAGCAGTAGCAGCATTTTATATGGCGTGTGTGTATGTGCACACCAATCAGGATTTTTTCAGGAATTCTTCTTTAAACGTCTCCGTTCCTCGTCACATGACTCATACCTGGGAGTCTCAGGGATGGGCAACGTGAGGCAGGGTTCTTGACTCTGTCTGCGATTTACGGTCTCCGATTTACTGTCTCCTGCTCAGCTACACTACTTGAGTGAGCATTCCCTCCTGGCTCCCACGCTGCAGAAGGTCAGAAACTGTTTATATCTGGAACTGACGTGACGATTTCAAAACTAAGCTAAACTGAAAAAATCTACAGAGAGATCAGAAGAGAACAAGAGGGAGAGATTAGTTAGATTGACTCAGTGCTCAGTGTTAGGAGCAGGGAAGGATTAGGGAACTTAAAAGTTTTGGACATGGTTGGTCTTTTTTTTGTAAACTTATTTTTGACATCAACAAGACTGCAATCACAGACTTCACTGGTACATAGTTACACTGCACATTAGCTCATGCAGAGAGGAGAGCTATTTCATCATGTACCAATAGCTCTGGAATTTTGGAGCATTACTTACAGTAATTGAAATTGTTCTTATGTATTCTACCAACCAGTATTTCTTTCATCACATTAACACTGTGTGTGAGTGTGCAGTGGGGAGAGAGGACCAGCAGTGTTTATTTCTTACTCACAGGACACTGCCTCTTGCAGTCCTTCTCCTGTCCAGTCTATAGGGCATTAAATAAATGTCTCTTCCTCCTAGTTTGTCTGTCTGTCTGTGAGAGCTGTTGTGGGAGGGGAAGAGCTGATTCCTGAACTTTGTCTTCCTGATCCCATAGCTGACATTAAACCAGACTCTGGCATGATACAGAGCTGGGAGAGGGGGGCATGAAAGAAAAGACAGAAAGATCAGTAACACGACAAGGCATGCAAAAGTCTAGCATACATCTGTCATGTTCCCAGGTCGCCCCTGAAAAAGGGACCTCCGGGGCTCAGTGGGCCTACCCGGTCATCAAAATTCAATAAATAAATAATATTTTACATTGTGTGTGCACGTGAGTCCGCTCCTGTTTAACATTTATTACTTGACAGGATATAGCACATGTTTAGTGGACACTCTCATTCAGGATACTTGTCTATCTGTGTTATCTATCTATCCATCTCTCGCGCTCTTTCTCAAGATGCCTTTTAATTTTATACATGGAATTCCAGTTGTGGGTTACTTTCAATACAACTAGACCACACAGTGGTGTCTTGGTGGTGTTTGCTAAATGTTTTAATGAAGGAATTCCTAAAGCAGGCCTGTGCCCCGTTTGTAGTCCTGTGCCTTCTGTCCCCAGTGTTGTGTCCCCTTGTCCCCAGTCTTCAGATTTGTGCTTTTTGTCCAAGTTCTGTGTACCCTGCCCTCATATATTTATTCCAGTTCCCAAGTTCTGTGTACCCTGTTCCCAGCCTGTGTCTTCACTGCCAAAAAAACAGGTGTCTTCCAATCCATGGCCCTGTGTCCCCTGTTCCCCAGTCCTACCCTCCCTACTGGCACTGGGTCCCACTGTCCCTAACACCTGTCTCTAGCACAGTCCCAAACAGTGCTGGAATTGAACTTTATGGGTTTTGTGAGTGGGGGAGACACAGAGGTCCATATCTTTAAATGGAGCCCCCTTCCGATTATTAGTCAGTTAGTCATGAGCTACCAGGGCTCTCTTCAGAGCTGGGGGAGCTGAGCCCTGACAAGCCCCCTGTAATTCCAACACTGGTCCCAAGCACTGTGCTCCTGTGCCCCCAGATATCCTATCCTTTCTCCTGCCTCCAGCCCCAGTACCCCGTTTTGTGTTCTCTGTCTCAGTCCCTGCCTCCCTGTCACCTGGCCCTGCTATGTTCAAAGACGAATCATAGTTTGCTATGATATTGACTCAGATGCTTTGAACAAAGCAGCAGCACCTCAGGTAATCTGATTAATAGGTGCTGGTATTGTAAAGTGCAATACATGCATTATTTTTTTTCCAATTGTTTAACCAGGAGTGGCACATTAAGCTGAAAGCTTGTTTACAGGTGTGACCTGGGAGCACAGGGAAGTTAAGTGACTTGCTCAAGGTCACACAGTATGCAAGCAGGGGCTGTGGGTTTCAAACCAAAGTCTCCAGATTTGCAGCTCAGAGCCTTAAACCACTGCACTGTAGTGCCTCCCCAATTTTTGTAACTGATGCTTGGCACTAACAGTTGGATAAATATTCAAGGCTGCTTTTTGCTGTCTTAATTTGGTCTGATTTGTTGCATTTACTGCTGTTGGTTTGCCCTTTTCAGCCCAAGGGAGCAGGGACCACTTCAGTTTCCCCCTCTGACTATGAGAAGATATTAGAATATCAGTTCCTCAGCCGATTAGCGCTGAAGGGTCAGGGATGCAAATCATTCTTCTAATTGCAAATGGCTCCATTCAGCTCCCCTTGTCTTTGAGTCACTGAAACCATGGGGGCTTTTTTCTCCCCCACCCCAAACTTTTTGTAATCCCTGAGTATCTTCAATCTGACAAAAAGGAGTAGAAACATAGAAACATAGAATTTGATGGCAGATAAGGACTGCTTGGCCCACCCAGTCTGCCCATTTCCCTACCTATTGGATAAGCTGCAGATCCTAGCTAACCAACAGCCTACTTCTTCCTACCTCCACCCCCTAGAATTGCCTTATCCCTGTCCCATGCATTCTTGAATTCCACCACTGTTTGTGACTCCACAACCTCCTCAGGAAGGCTGTTCCATGCATCCACAACCCTCTCCATGAAAAAATACTTCCTCACATTACCTGTGAGCCATCCATCCTCTAGCTTCAAATTGTGCCCCCTTGTTCTTGCACACCTATTTTTCTGAAAGATGCTACCCTTTTGGACTTTGTTGATTCCCTTGAGGTATTTGAAAGTTTCTATCATGTCCCCCTTCTCCCTCAGGCTATACATATTAAACATAGAAACATAGAAACATAGAAACATAGAAGTTGACGGCAGATAAGGACCGTAAGGCCCATCCAGTCTGCCCATTTCTTTTTCTACCTTATAAATGTGCCATCGGCCTTTGCTCTGTCAGTGACCTATCTATTCATAGTCATTTGTATTGCTCCCTTATGCCTATCCCATGCCTGTTTGAAGCCCTGCACTGTATTCATAGCCACCACTTCTTGTGGTAAGCTATTCCATGCATCTACCACCCTTTCTGTGAAAAGAATTTCCTCATATTCCCCTTAATCGGCCTCCCTCTAATCTTCATGCTGTGTCCTCTTGTCCTGCTATTTTTCTTATATTTAAACATGTTAGACACTTTCACCTTGTTTATGCCCCTAAGGTGTTTAAATGTCTCGATCATATCACCTCTCTCCCTCCTTTGCTCAAGGGTATACATATTGAGCTCCGTTAATCTGTCCTCATATGTCTTCTGATGCAGTCCCTGCACCATTTTGGTTGCCCTTCTGGACTGCCTCAATTTGGTTAATGTCCTTGTGAGGTGTGGCCTCCAATACTGCCGCAGTACTCCAGATGGGGCCTAACCAATGTCTTGTACAGAGGGATTATTACCTCCCTCTTACGACTTGTGATACCCCTACTAATACACCCTAACACCCCCCTAGCCTTACCTACTGCTTTAGAGGTCTGCTTGGATGATTTTAGGTCATCAGTGATGATGATGCCCAAGTCTCTTTCTCCTTAAGTCTCTCTCTTGATATGTCTTCTGGTGTAGACCCTGCACCATTTTAATTGCCCTGCTCTGGACTGCCTCCATCCTGTCTATGTCTCTGCAGAGATTGGGTCTCCAGAACTGCATGCAGTACTCCTGATGGGGTCTTACCAGCTGTCTGTACAGAGGGATAACAACTTCATGTTTTCTGCTGGTGATGACTCTCCCTATACATCCCAGTATCTCCCCAGCCCTCCTTACTGCCCTGTCACATTGCTTGCTCACCTTTAAGTCATCTGATATGACTATCCCCAGGTCCCTTTCCATTTTGTTGTTGTTAGTATCTCACCCCCATTGTGTACTCTTCCCCTGGGTTTTTGTTTCCCAGGTGCATTACTTTGTACTTCTTAGCATTGAATCTAAGCTGCCATACATTTGACCATTCCTCCAACCTTGCCAAGTCCCTTCTCATCCTTTCCATCCCACCTTGTGTATCAACTGTATTGCAGATCTTTGTGTCATCTGCAAAGAAACATACTATTCCTTTCAGTCCCTCTGCAATGTTGCTTATAAAGACATTAAAGTGGACTGGCCCTAGTACTGAACCATGTGGTACCTCACTAGTAACCCCCCTTTCTTCAGAGTGGACTCCGTTTACTATTACCCTCTGTGTCCTGTTCTCCAGCCAATCCTTAACCCAGGCTACCATCTTGGGACCCACTCACAGGCTGACCAACCTGTATATTAATTTTTTGTGTGGGACTGTGTCAAATGCCTTGCTAAAGTCTAGGTAGGCCATGTCCACAGCCCCTTCCTGATCTACTACTTTGGTCACCCAGTCAGAGAAATCTATTAGATTCGTCTGACTTGACCTTCCCACTGTGAATCCGTGCTGTCTTGGGTCCTGTTTCTCCACTGGCCTCTAGGTAATCAACAATTCTTTCCTTCAGAAGTGATTCCATCATTTTCCCAATCACCGAGGTTAAACTAACAGGTCTGGGCTGGCCTGGTGGTGCTGAGGGTTGAGGCGCTGGATGCCACACCTCGCTTCATGCCGGCGACCTGGGTTCAGGAGCGGACTCAGGTTGCTGGGACGAGAAAGGCTGAGCGTCTGATGACAGCTCGCCTTCTCCAGGGGGAGGGTGGGGATCCAGCCCGGTGAGTGGTGACCCCTGGCAGAGGCTGGGGCATGACAGCACATCGGCACTTCGGGGGTTTGATTGGCCACGGGTGGAGGCCTGTGAACCAATCACCTCTAGGGGCTGCATCATCAAGGGGGAGGACGTTACGGACAGGGAACCTGACAAAATTGCAAGATTTGGGGTGTCCTACCCCACCCTGACCCCGCCCGGATGGGAGAATCCGCATCCGGATGGAGGAACCCGGTCTGACAGGTAAGACGTTGGTAGGGATGGGCTTCATTGGTGACTCCTGATGGGGCGGCTCTGGTAGGGACGTAGGAGGGATAAAAAAGAAATAAAAAAAAACAAAAACTAACAGGTCTGTAGTTTCCTGTTTCTGCCCTGCTCCCACTTTTGTGAAGTGGAATAACATCTGCCCTCCTCCAGTCCTCAGGTACCACCTGCAACTTCCCTGCTGCAGAACTGTGGTCAGTAAGGGAGGGAGGCAGGACATATTACCTCTCAACTGTCCCTTATTTTCAGGGATGTCCCTGATTTTTGCCTCAAAATTTCCCCTGTCCCTCATTTGTATTTTGTGACTGAACTGTAGTGACTGTCAGCACAAAATAATGTCAGACATTAAAGTTACAGACCTGTCCTTTAGAAAATGCATCTTACACTAATCCCCTTATTCTGTCAGCTTTCTGAGTGGATATTACCAATTTTTAAGATGTATCCCTGGCACTTTGTTCCTGATTTTTTTTTTTTATGCCTTGTCCCTGATTTATGAGGTAAGAGGCCGAGAGTCATGACAGACAGGACAAAAAAAGAGACATTGAACTCTGAAGTGCATATGTCTGTGTGTGTGTGTGTGTGTGTGTGTGTGTGTGTGTGTGTGTGTGTGTGTGCATGCGTGCTTTTACGCTTTGGAATATATAGAGAAAAATGCCCATGCGGCATATCTCTCAATGTCTCAGCACTGAAATGCATAGCTCTGTCCTTCAAAATTCAGAGCAAATGGCCAGAATCTGAATCACTTTCTTATTTTAAAGAATAATATGTCTAAGAAATTCTGAATAGTGGGTCCCAAATGTTTAGTGTTTAGGAATGTTTATCAATTTATTTCCACATTTTAGTAGATTGTGTGTCCAGGAATAGCTTTAGCATTATGAGGAATGCCAGTAAGCCTTACCAGAGTAATGGTAACTGACTGTAAAAATCATAGTACTGTGTGAAATTCATAACCCCCACTTAGAGTTAGTACGTCAGCTACTCGACGCTTGAATTTGCAATGTATTGTGGTGGTCTGAGTGGCCTTTACATTTGTAACAGGGTCTTGTAACCTTGACCCACGACTTGTTATTCTGTGCTGCTGTTCATGTCTTTCTCCCCGTGTTCCTTCTCCAAGTCGCGCCTGGAAATGAGTCTTGACTCATGGTGCTTTTCGTGGTTATCAACTTTTAAATAAAAAAATAACAATTGAGAGGTATGCTGTGCAGGTGTGTGTTAGGAGGATTTTTCAGACACCTCTGAGGTGTGTGATAATCATATAACCCCCTGGATTGAGGGGTTTATGAGATTATCACACACCTTGAGTGTGTGAAAAATCCTCATAGTGCAAACCTTGCACAGTCATTATTTTCTTTCATAATAACTGGTGCAAGTTCTAGAGACAGTGTACAGAATGATCCAGGGAACCCTTAAACTTCGTTTAGTGGTAGCACTGTAACTTGAAATCAAAGTTGGTCATGCTTTCAACACCTGGAGGCATCAAATATCCATCCAGAGTACTCTCCTATGGGTCTTAGCCCCTTGGCAGCATCAAAGACCCCACAAAGGCACCTTTACATCCTTTGCAGTGGAGTAGTGATGGTGGTGCATATACATTCTAAAATGTATCAAAACAATCCCCAAAAGGCACCACAAAGCATGCAAAGTCCTGTAGCTTCTGGGGGCCGCATGGCCTTTTATAATTACCCTAAGCAACCACAACATGTTTAAAAACTTGGCACCCCTGGCTGGACCCCTGGCATTACTGTTCCCCAACTCTGCTAGTGGACAAGTAATCACAGAATGGACACTGGCTGATGTGACTCCCATACAAAAGAAGGGCTCAAAACAAAACATCCAAAATTACAGGCCTATATGTCTAACCTCACTCATTGCTAAAATACTAGAGGAACATGTTAAAGGGTATATTGAAAGCCATATGAATGAAATAGGGACCAAAGATATATTTCAACATGGTTTCATACATGCTAGATCTTGCCAAACCAACTTATTTCATATTTTTGAGCCCACAAGCAGGACACTAGAAAATGGACTGCCTGTGGACGTCATCTACCTGGATTATTCAAAGGCTTTTGAAATGGTTTCCAATAAAGAATTAAATAGAGAATAATGGATGGGTAGGTGGTTATAACGAGGATTTTACAGACCCCCAAGGCGTGTGATGCCACATAAACCCTGACAGCGAAGCTTGAGGGGTTTATTAAGGAACCCACATCGATGGGTGTCTGTAAAATCCAAGTTTTGACTACCTACCCATCCTTTATTTTGTATAATTGCTGGGGATCATTTTTTCGCCAAAGCAATTATACAAAATAAATGTACCCATGGAGCCGAGCCACAGACTGTTGGGATTTCAGCGTGGTCTGTGGTGGCTCGGCTCCTGACCTAAAGCAGTGTTTACGTCCTTTTTTTTTTTTATTTCCAACTGAAAACAAACATTTTTGCCCAGACATATTTTTGTTTAAAAAAAAAAGCACTCCTAATTCAGTGAACTGCAAAGTGCTGAGGAGCATGACGGAAAGGGACGGCAGAAAAGAGGAAGTTCATGGCTAACATATGGTAGTTCGTGCAATAGCGTTTACTTTTTTTTTTCCTTTTGGGAGTAACCCTGTTTAAAACTAAAAAAATTATTTATTAGGCCACTTGCTGATGCTGAGTCGCGGACGGTGAATTGTCCAGCATGAGAAGTGGCATCTGCAGGAAGGAAAGGAAGAGCGGGAGCTGGCGCATGCCCAGTACAAGGGAAACTGGGCATGTGTTCATTGTTATAACCAGCTGATTATAATGACGAAATTATAACCCAGTTTCCCAATAGGAAAAAACGATAACCAGTAATTATTAGATCAATTACTGGCCTTTAAACTCGATGCAAACATAGTGTAATGGACTGACTCCTGGTTGGATGGAAGGAAACAGCGTGTCTCGATCAGGGGCTTTAAATCTGAATGGGGAAATGTCATTAGTGGAGTCCCTCAATGTTCCGTATTAGACCCCACATTATTTAACCTATATGTATAAACTAAGCAAACATCTGAAACATCATGGCTTTGTAAATTTGCCAACGATACCAAATTAGGAGCGATAGTGGAATATTCATCAGCCTGTGAAGAACTACAGCAAGACCTTGATAAAACTGTAGATTGGGCAGCTAGGCATAAAGTGAAGTTTAATGAAAATAAATGTAAGGTCATGCACTTTGGCACAAATACATAATGACACAATACTACTTAAGTGGCATCTTACTTGAAGAAAGTGACAAGGAAAGAGAGCTGGGAAGAGTAATAACTAATAAACTATCCTTTACAGAACACACTCAGGAGGTTTCAGCCAGGGGAAATAGAATACTAAACTGCATATTTAAAAACATAAAAAGTCGTGACAGATGCATGGTTATGCCACTGTATGGAACACTGGTGAGGCCGCAGACTGAACACTGTGCCCAGTTCTGGGCTTCTTATAAAGGCCAGGATATACAAACACTTGAGACGGTACAGAGAAGAGCAACAAAAAATATTAAAAACATCTCTCATCTACAGTACTAAGACTGAATGAGTTACATCTCTTCTCACTTGAATACAGATGCACCAGAGGGGATCTCTGCTTAGTATATATGGCTTTTAGAAATTCAGAGCTTTGGGAGTGCTTGGGACTACTGATCAATACCACCAGTAGAGAGCTAAGAACCCACCATAAGTTGAAATTAAAAGGGGAAATATATAGATCTACTAAAAGAGGAAGGTGGTTTAACCAAAGGGTTGTGAATATTTGGAACACACTCCCTGAGACTATTGTCAATAGCTCTACTATGTCATCCTTTAACTCATTACTTCCAATAACTCCATATGAATTCCGACCCATCCATTGTTTAACCTGACACAAAATGGCTGGCTCGGAGATGATGATTTAAGGCTGTAATAGACAGTCATTTAGGTAATTGTACAAACCAATGAATATTGGTCAAGTTTCTATGGCGAAAGCTTTTGATTCGTACACATGCTATGAACAGATAGATAGACAGACAGACAGATGGATAGATAATAAATTTATTTATTTAAAATTTTGGTCACTAGGAGAGGCGCACGGAACTGCAGCTCGTTTCCAGGTGCGACCTGAGGGAAAGGGAAAAGAGGGTGGAAACAAGTTAACAGTCAAGTTACAATACAGATATGGCATACAATTATTACAAATAAAAGGTAATGGCTGGCCCAGTGGCGCTGAGGGCTAAGGCGCTGGATGCCTTATCTTGCGCTACGCCGGCCACCCGTGTTCGGGTATGAGCACGGACCGCTGGGGGTTGGCAGGGTTGGAGAAGGATTGAGCATCCGGAGGACTGCTCTCCTTCTCCAGGAGGGGGGGGGACATCAGTGATCAGAAAATTCTCGGCAGTATGAAGGCTGCCCTGATGGCGCTGCCATGGTCGCACACAACTTAGCTCCCTCCTGAGTCCACCCTCCTGGTCTCCGCAGTGATTGGGTAAGTATCTACTGCGATGTGGCCAGAGGGGGTAGTGACAGGGAGGTCTGAGCTCTGTCCACGACCGGGGCAGCAGCCGTGATGGTTGGTTGGAGTTGGGGGAGGAACCAAAGGCACAACCTCCCCCAGTCGAGGAAAATAAATAAACTAAAAAAAAAAAAAAGTTAATGAAATAAAATGTTACATTGGCAAATACTGCTAGATATTTGTAGCCCAAAGTTAGCATAGGAAGCCAGTTGTAAAACGAGACACTAAAGGAGGCAGGGAAGAAGGGAAAGATTATAGGGGATGAGGCGATGATTATTGTTAGAATTAGGAGTTAGATGGGTTAGGGAAAGTGGGGCGAGGGGTGCTGAATGAGGGAAGTTAAGAATGTGTGGAGAGACACAGAGTCTCACCCCAGTAACTGGGATGGGGAAGAACAGGAGCAAGAGGAAGGGAGGGAGGGACTGGGAAAGGGTACGAGTGCAGGGAAGGATACAAATGAAGGGAACTTGGAAGAAAGTTCCAGAGGGAAGGGAGTCTGTAGGAGAAGACTGGATTGGGGACATGGGAGAGTGAAGGTACGGGGGTCTCTGAAGCATAGCTAATAGGAGAAAGGGGATGATGGGGAAAGGAGAAAGGAGAGGTAGGAGGGGAGAGACCCAAACCAGAATTTGGAAATGAGGGTTGTGGCATGGTGCTGGTGGCATAAGTGAAGTTGGGGAAAGGAGACGGAAGAGTAGAGGAACCAGTGGTGTGGGGAGGGGGGAGCACTGGTGGCAAAGTGGCAAAAAGTGTTAAAAAGAATGTCTAGTTTGGAGTGGGATGAGGCAGGGGCGGACCTGAAGACCACATCAGTGTAATCGAAAACAGGAAGAAAAAATTACTCATCATAGTAATCTTGTTTCTTCTAAGGGAATCTTACTGTACTCTGACTTATGCAGTATGGTCTCACCATAGGACTGCCCCGGAGCCGAAATGGTTAATAGAAGCTATGCAAATGATGGAGTGCTAGGCTCGAGCTCGGTTTTCAAATCGCTGTCCCTGGTAAACAGTTCTAAACCGTCAGATTCTTACGAAGCCTGCACTAAGCAGTTTCCTACTACTAAAATGGTAATAATAATGATAATAACAATGACAATAACAACCCTTCTCAACAAACAGTAGGATATGAATAAGGGATTTGCCTCCTCTTTGAAAAAAATAACTTTAAAGTGGCATCACTAAAACTCAAGTCACAGATGCCCAAAAACAGAACATAATACACCCCCAGGTTTGCAACGTCTCTACCACAGTTGTAGTGCAGTGACAATAGGTTTCGAGTAGGGGAGGGAGCTCAGAATACAGTAAGATTCCCTTAGAAGAAACAAGATTACTATGGTGAGTAATTTTTTCTTCAAACCCCAGGAAATCTTACTGTATTCTGATTTATGTGGATTACCAAACAGTGCCTTTGGAGGTGGGCTTATAACCTATTTAAGAAACAAGCTCTGCAGGACTGCTGTGCCAAACCTGGCATCACCTCTGGCTTGGACATCCATGCAATAATGTTTGGTGAATGTGTGTACTGATTTCCAAGTTGCAGCCTTGCAAATGTCCACTAGGGGGATATCTCTGGCAGCTGCTAGAGAAGCTGCAGTACCCTTCCTTGAATGGGCCCTGAGGCCTGCAGGTGGTTGCTTGCCCACCTTGCTATAGCAAAATTGAATACAGGCTACAATCCATCGTGCAATGGATTGTTTTGTGGCAGGTTTTCCTTTTCCCACCGCTCCATAAGTGAGGAAGAACTGGGTTTGATCCTGTCTGTGACCCTTTGTGTGGTCAAGATAGTAGCCGACTGCCCTTTTCACATCCAGGCTGTGCGGCCTGAGCTCACCTGAGGTGGAATGGTCTGTGAAGAAGACTGGCAATGTCATAGACTGGTTGAGGTGGAACTCTGATACCACCTTAGGTAGAAATCTCCTGTTAGTTCTCAGAACTATTTTGTATCTATGGACAGCAACGTACCCAGGCTCTGTGGACAGTGCCTGGAGCTCACGGATCCTTCTAGCAGAGGTAATGGCTACCAGGAACACTGTTTTCCAAATCACATATTTGACGTCTGCGGTAGACATGGGCACAAAGGGAGACTGCATTAGTTGGGTGATACAAATGTTCAAATCCCACATGGGAAAAGGCTCTCTGTGTGGTGGATGCAAATGCAGTAATCCCTTAAAATACTTCTTGAATATTGGCTTTGAAGCCAAAGATGCCTTACCTACTGATAAATAAGCTGAAACAGCTGCCAGGTGCACTCTCAAGGTGGAAATACTTAACCCTGTGGAATGCAAATGGGTCATATAGTCCAGACTGTAGAGAGATTGGCTTGGGTATGGTCTAACCCATTACCATGACACCAAATCGAAAATCTCTTCTGTTTGGAAGTATAGGTTTTCTTGGTAGAAGGCTTCCTGGAGACTCTCAGTATATCCATGACTCCTTCCGAAAGATGTAAATCTGCATACTCTAAGTCTTCAAGAGCCATGCTTTGAGTCTGAGGGATAGATTGGGATACATGGTCATGCCCTGTGAGGATGACAACAGGTTGTACCTCCTGGGGAGACTGACTGGCTTGGCTACTGATGATAGGATCATGGTATACCAAAACTGTCTGGCCCAGTCTGGGGCAATTAGGATCATTGAGGCTGGTTGAAGCCTGAGTTTAACACTTTTAGTAAGGGAGGGAAGGCATACAGGAACCTCCCTGTCCAATCCAGCAGAAGTGCATCCAAATGAATTGTGCCCTTGATTCAGGCCTGCAGCAATACTGTGGGAGTTGGTGGTTGTCTGGGGCAGTGAACAGATCCACCTCTGGGGTGCCCCACCTCCTGAAAATGGTCTCTAAGACCTGCTTGTTCAGTGACCACTTGTGATGATTCTGATTTATTCTGCTGAGGGCATCCACCAAGACATTGTCCTTGCCTGGAAGGTGGACAGCTGAGAGGGAAACATTCAGGGAGTAAGCAAATGCCCAGATTCTCATTGCCTCTGTGCAGAGGGGAGTTGATCTTGTGCCCCCTTGTTTGTTTATGTAGTACATGGTGGTTGTGTTGTCTGTTCTGACCTGGACCACCTTTCCTTTTATCAGATTGTGGAATAACTGAAGAGCCAGAAGAACTGCTCTGAGCTCCAAGAGGTTGATGTGCAGGAGGGATTCCTGCTTTTCCCATGTGCCATGTGCAGTGTGATCCCCCAGATGTGCTCCCCACCCTAGGAGGGAGGCATCTGTCATGAGTACCAGAGAGTGAACCTGCTGCAAGAAAGGTACTCCTTGCCTAAGATTGCCCTTTTCCTTCCTGCCACCACTGAAGGGCTTGGAGAAAAATGACTGTTTCTGGAACTAGCTTTGAGAGAGAATCCCTTCTCTGGAGCCAGTGATCTCTTAAATGAAACTGAATGTCTCTCATCTGGAACCTGGCCCCTGACACAGTTGCTGTGGAAGCTGCCATATGGCCTAGCAATTGCAGGAAGTGCCTTGCTGGCCTGGAGACGTGAAGTCTAAAGGAGGTGGCCACCTGGATAAGGTTGTCCACCCTGTTCTGAGGCAGGTAAGCCATCCCTTTTTTTGCATCCAGTTCTGCCTCTATGAATCTGAGCAGCTGAACTGGCTCCAAAACAGACTTTTCATGGTTCACCAAGAACCCCAGTGAGTAGAGTGTCTTGTGTTATTGACAGGGCCTCCCGTACTTGCTGATGTGACTGGCCCACTATGAGCCAGTTGTCTAGGTAGGGGAACACTGACACCCCTTGTCGCCTTATGTGTGCCACTGCCACAGCTAGACATTTTGTGAACACCCTTGGAAGAGATGTCGTCTGAAAGGCATTGCCCTGAACTGGTAATGACTTGATGGCAGCCTGAACCCGAGGTACTTTCTGTGTGAACTTCTGATTGGGATGTGAAAGTAGGTGTTTTTCAGATCCAGGGATGCTAACCAGTCTCCCTGTCTTAGGGTGGGTAGTATGGTAGCCAGAGTAACCATCTTGAATTTTGGTTTTGACAGATGCTTGTTTAAGTATCTGAGATCCAGAATGGGTCGCCACTCCCCTGTTTTCTTTATTGTGAGGAAGTACCTTGAATACAGGCCTTTTCCCATCTGGTTGGAAGGGACTGGCTCCACTGTCTTTTGTAGCAGAAGGCTTGAAACTTCCTTTTCCAGCAGGGCTGTTTCTGATGGGGAAGAGGGTTTGAAAACTCTTGACCTCAGCTTTGGCATAGCTTTGAAGCTGAGGACAAGTCTCTGGCCCACTATTTCCAGAACCCAATTGTCTGCGGTGATATTTCTCCACTCCTGAAAGTAGTGGGCCAGCCTGCCCCCTACTGGAGATGGGGAGGCAACCCGAACAGTCACCTCAGGGTATCTGTTTGGACTGTGATGCTGGCTGAATACTGGGTGCAGTGCGGCCACTACCCCTTCTGCTCCTGCCTCTGAAGTATCCCCTGGGTTGATACTGGAGAAAAACCTGAGGCTGGAAGAAAGGCCTATAAGTAGGCCTGCTTCTGCCACCCCTTGCATGATGCTTCTGGGTGGTAGCAGCTCTTTCTTTGGGTGCTGCACTTTTGTATGCAGCCTTGTATTCGTCCATTTTCTTCATATATGCCTCTGTTTGCTCCCCAAACAGAGACACAGGGTCACATGGAAAATCCATGGCCATAGTCTGGGTATCTTGTGTCAGGTTAGTGGTTCTAAGCCAGGCAAACCTTCTGAGGGACACAGCAGATGCCATCTGCCTGGATGCAGTGTCATTTGAGTCCACTTCCATCCTGAACTGTGTCTTAGCAGCTTCAATATCCCTTTTTGCAGCCTCCTCCAGGTCAGCAGCCATAGCAGGGGGGGCTGCCTTAGCAATTTACAGAACTGTGGTCCACATATTTTTCTGATATCTGGCTGTATAGGCCATGTAAGATGCCTACCTAACAGCCAGAGAAGAACCCAAGTACACTTTTTTTGCTATGGAATCCACCCTCCTAGAATCCTTCTCTGGAGGGTGAGAGGCCAGAGGGATGCCAGGTTTGTCAGAAGCTGCAGCCTGTACCACACCTTCATGGCTGGGGTGCTCAAAGAGGAACTCAGTCCCAGACTTAGCCACCCTGTATTTCCTATCCACCTTCCTGTCTGTGGGTGGAATGGAAGTGGGGGTTTGCAGAACTTTCATAGTCTGCTTTCTTAGAGACTTATGGAGAGGGAGGAGTAGCCTCTTTGATGGAAGCACATCCATCATCTCCTTATAATCCTCTTCTTCCTCATCCTCCTCAGATTCCTGGGATGGGAGGTCGAGGGACTGAGTCGCTTGCTTCATAAAAGCAAAATAGGAGGAAAAATCCTCTGTTCCCTTGTCAGGGTAATCTGGTCTGTGAGGATCAGTGGAAATGTCTGGATCGATAGGGTCCCCAAAATCCTCATCATCTTCATCATCATCAGGCTTATTTATAAAGTCATTGTCCCCATAGGGATCCCCACCTTGGTCAAGTAAACCGGGGATAACATTTGAACCGGTAATTTGTGGAAACGGTTGCTTGTCAACCAGAACCGGGGACTGTAATGACTGAATAATCCTGATCACATTAGCGAGCTCCTCGGCGGAAGGAACCGCCGTTTGTTTCAGTTGCGGTTCCTGGTGCTTTTCCTTCTTCTTTCTCTTGACTGCAACGGCCGGTTCAGCAGCCTTATCTGCGGTTCGTTTTTTTAAAATAGAGCTATCGCCCCTTTCAGAGGGCAGCTCTCCCAGTTCATCCGGTTGGTCTGTGGCTGGGTTAGCAGCTTTATCAGCCATTCTTTCCGACACTCTTTTAAACTGTCTATCCAAGGTGGACTGCGAAAAGTTAGCACAAATCTCACAATCTGTCCGTAGGTGGTCAGACCCCAGACAGAATAAACAAATTAAGTGTGGATCTGCTTTTGCAAAAAGTTCCCTGCACTCAGAACAGTGCTAGAAACTTGTGGGTCCTGTTCTCCTTTTAGTTTTATGTGATATAACCCAGATCACCACACCGAAGTAAAATCCTTCTTTTTTTTTTTTTTTTGGTTACATGAACTGACAGAAAAACCAGGAGTTACCCCGGAATGAAAATAGAATAAAATACTAGGGAGTTACCCCGGTTGAACTCAAACATAAATGAAACCAGGAGTTACCCCGGTTAAAACACAGATAAGTGCTAAAAACCAACTATACCAAGTCGGAAAAGAAAATTTACTCTAATTTAATTAGTAAAATAAAAGGAAGACTGTCAGTTCCCCCTTAGTTGAAGAACCAAGAGGAAAGCGACTACTTACCCCTACTTCTAAAATCTAAACAGTTACTACCTAAAAACCAAGGACAGTGAAAAGAATACCAATAAAATAAATTTTACTAGTGAATAAACCGAGAAAATAATGTTTCTTCAAGTGATGAAGGAGAGCTCTCCAGAGGCGTCTTACTGAGGCAAGCAGAGTAAAGAATCTGACTGTTTACCAGGGACAGTGATTTGAAAACAGAGCTCGAGCCTAGCATTCCATCATTTGCATAGGTTCTTTTAGCCATTTCGGCTCCAGGGCAGTCCTATGGTGAGACCATACTGCATAAGTCAGAATACAGTAAGATTTCCTGGGGTTTGAAGAATAATTTTGGTAAGGAGCTCTCGGCAAACCACAGGAAAGAGGGAGTCTTTATTTCTAAACATGGCTCCTAGCCTAGGGCAGAGTTTGGCGTGGATATAGTCGATCTGTGAAGAGAAGTTGAGATGACTGTCCAGCCAGATGCCAAAATACTTGAACACAGGGACTACAACTAGGGAGGTGCCATCAAGGGTAGAAAGGGGGGGGGTTTGGTTAATTTTTGAGCGGTACTGAAAGTCATGGATTTCTTGGTGTTAACTTTGAGCTGATGTGACTGGGACCAGCGTAACACTCTCAAGAAGTCACTCTACAGCCGGGACTCCACTTCAGGGATTGAGGGACCGGAGGTATAGAGTACCACATTGTCAGCGTACATATGAATGTGGGAAGAGCCACAAACAGATGGGGGGGTCATTAAGGAAAACTGAAAAAAGTAATGGGCCTGGAATGGAGCCTTGAGGGACACCTGCTTGAATGGGAACTGGGGGACAGGGTGTCACCTGCTTGGACACACTGTGTTTGGCCTGTAAGACAGGACTTGAACCAGTCTACAGCATGGAAGGTGAGATCATCCAAGAGGAGTTTGGAAATAAGAAGAGGATGGGACACAGAGTCAAAAGCTTTGTCCAGATTGATGAATACAGCAGTGGTGATGCGGCTATGAGAACTGCGTCAGTGACACGAAGTAGAGAGGTTACGGTGGAGTGATTTTTCCTAAAACCTGACTAAAGCAGAGAGAGGAAGCCAGAGGAGTTGAGAAAGTCAGACAGTCTAGAGAAGACAATGGACTCCTGCAGTTTAGCTAAGGAGGGGAGAAGAGATATAGGCCTGTAATTTCCAGGTGTAGAGGGATCACCCCATTTATGAAGGGGTATCCATAAAAACATATGCTTTGATGTCAGATAAGGACCACTTGGCCCATTCAGTCTGCCCACTTCCCTACCTTTTGGATAAGCTGCAGATCCTAGTTAACCAACAGCCTACCCCCCCCCCCCAAACTAGAACTGCCTTATGTCTGTCCCATGCATTCTTGAATTCCGCCATTGTTTTTGACCCCACTACCTTCTCTGGAAGGCTGTTCCACGCATTCACCACCCTCTCTGAGAAAAAATACTTCCGCACATTGGCCTCTAGAGCTATCCCTCCTCTAAATTGTGCCCCCTTGTTCTTGTACATCTTTTTCCTTTTTTTTTTTTTACATTCTTTTTATCCTTGCCTCTACTGCCCCAGCTCTCCACTCAATAGGACCCCTCCAATGCACTACATATATACGTCTACCCTCCCGACCCAAGGTCTGCCCCTAGAGTGCACAGCTCGACTCCATGAGGTCCTTGATGGCCCGGATTGCCCCCCGGGCGGGGTGAGGAAAGGTCCCCCTTACCTTCCCTCCATGTGTGTCCAGGGAGAGGGTTGCACAGCAGAGTCTGCCCTGTTAGTCGGTGGGTGGCGCGCATGCTGCTCGAGAGGTCATCACCTAGGAGAGGTGAAGGTTTGTTTCCGTGTTCAGTTCCTGATGCCGGTGTGCAATGGGGAGCAGGGGGTCAGGCACACGCTGAGACGTGCATCCGCCCCAGTCCCCTGCCGATGTCAACCCTGTGTTGCCGCCTCGCCCCACCACACCAACAACCCCCCAAGTTCACCAGGAGGCAGCGGTATTGCGGCAGGGAAAGCTTCCCGTCCCACCCTGGAGAAGGAGAGCAAGTCGTTGGGTGCTCAATCCTTCTCCCCCTGGCCAACCCACCGGCGGCCTGAGTCCGTTCCCGAACCCAGGTCGCCGGCGTGGAGCAAGGTGTGGCATCCAGCACTTCAACCCTCAGCGCCACCGGGCTGCACATCTCTTTTTCTGAAAGCTGCTACCCTCTTGGACTTTGTTGAATCTCTTGAGGTACTTGAATATTTCTATCATGTCCCCGCTCTCCCTCCTTTCCTCTAGGGTATACATATTAAGCTCCTTTAGTCTCTCTTCATATAGTTTCTGCTGCAGACCCTGTACCATTTTAGTTGCCCTCCTCTGGACTGCCTCCATCCTGCCTATGTCCTTGCGGAGATGGGGTCTCCAGAACTGCACACAGTACTCCAGATGGGGTCTCACCAACTGTCTGTACAGAGGAATAACAACTTCTTGTTTTCTACTGGTTATGCCTTTCCCTATGCATCCCAGTATCCCCCCAGCCCTCCTTACTCCCTTCTCACATTGCTTGCCTACCTTTAGGTCATCTTGAGATGATTACCCCCAGGTCCTGTTCCATTTTTGTTGTGGTTAGTACCCCCCCTCCCCACTGTGTACTTTTCACCTGGGTTTTTGTTTCCCAGATGCACTACTTTGCACTTCGTTGCATTGAATCTAAGCTGCCATACTTCTGATCATTCCTCCAACCTTGCCAAGTCCTTTCTCATCGTCTCCACCCCACCTTGTGTATCAACCCTGTTGCAGATCTTTGTGTCGTCTGCAAAGAGGCATACTTTTCCTTCCAGCTCCTCCGCAATGTCACCTATAAAGATATTAAAGAGGACCAGTCCCAGTACTGAACGCTGCAGTACCCCACTAGTAACCTACCTTTCCTCAGTGTGGACTCCGTTAACTATTTCTCTCTGTGTCCTGTTGTCCAGCCAATTTTTTAACCAGGCTACCACCCTGGGACCCACTCCCAGGCTGGCTAACTTGTTTATTAATCTTTTGTGTGTGACTGTGTCAAATGCCTTGCTAAAATCTAGGTAGGCCACATCCACAGCCCCTCCTTGGCCTACTACTTTGGTCACCCAGTCAAAGAAATCGATTAGATTCGTCTGACATGACTGTCCCGCTGTGAATCCATGCTGCCTTGGGTCCTGTGCCCCGCTGACCTCTAGGTAATCAACAATTCTTTCTTTCAGAAGTGATGCCATAATTTTCCCTACCACTGATGTCAAACTAACAGGTCTACAGTTTCCTGTCTCTGCCTTGCTCCCACTTTTGTGGAGGGGAATAACATCCGCCTTCCTCCAGTCCTCAGGTACCACACCAGTCTCCCGTGATTTGTTAAAAAGGGTAGCCAGTGGTGTCACTAGTTCTCCCCTTAGTCCTTTTAGAAATATGGGGTGAATTCCAAAGGCCCCATTGCTTTGTCCACCTTGGGTTTTAGGAGTTCTTTCAGGATCCTTTCTTCTGTGAATGGACTAGTATCGACCCCCATATTCAGAGTGCTTCTATTGTCTGGTTTAGGTACCTCCTCTTCTTTTGTGAATACTGAGCAAAAGTATTCATTCAGTATCTATGCCTTTTCACAGTCACCCTCTGCCCACCTCCCCTTCCCTTTATTAAGCCTCACTATCCCTCCCTTGGTCTTTCTTCACTCCCTAATGGACCTATAAAAGGTTTTAGCCCTCTTCTTAACTGAGTTGGCCATCTTTTCCTCTGTTTGGGCCTTTGCTATTCTGACTGCCTTCCCTGCTTCCTTCTGCTTTAACTGATACAGTTCCCTGTCCTGCTCCTTCTGTGATTCCTTATACTTCCTGAATGCTTTTTCTCTCTAACCTTCCCCGCCACCTCTTTTGAGAACCATAGTGTTTTTTTCCTTCATTTTGCTTTGCTTGTTTCACACAAAGGTTTGTTGCCTCTGTGATGGCAGTTTTGATTTTTCCCCATTGTTCCTCCAGCCCTCCTTCCTGCCCATTTGCTAGTGCATTCCTTATGCACTCTCATTTTGCCAAAGTCAGCCCTCCTAAAGTCCAGTACCCTCACTTTTGTATAGCTCGACTCTACAGCTGTGTTTATCGTGAACCACACTGTTTGGTGGTCGCTTGTTCCCAGATGGCTACCCACTTATAAATCTGAGATCCTCTCTTTGTCCCCATTTGAGAGTACCAGGTCTAAGATTGCTCCCTCCTGAGTGGGTTCCAACACTAGCTGTCTGATGCCTGTAGGGCATCGAGAAGGACCCTGCTCTTAGATGTGGCTACAGCAAATGTGCTCCAGTTAATACCTGGCATATTCAGGTCCCCATCAATAATATCTCCCCCTTTTTTCATTCTAAGAATGCCATCTATCATTTCCTTGTCCTGTTCTTCCCCATGTGGATTGTGGTGCCATTTCCTGTCTCCAAGGTGACCTACAGTGCCTCCTCTCCTCCCTGTTTACCTTTTAGTTCAGTTGCTTTGATCCCTTCCCTTATGTAGAGATCTACTCCTCCTCCTCCTCCTCTTTTATCCTCCCTGTCCCTCCTGTAGATTGGGTACCCTGGTATGTTAACATCCCAGTCATGGTTCTCTGTGTACCATGTTTCTGTGACTGCCACAATATCCAGGCGTCCCTCTTTCATCAAGGCCACCAGTTCACGAAGCTTGTTACCCAGGCTGTGGGCATTGGTACTCATCGCCCTCCATTTTTTGATGGCCTTACCCCTTTTAGCCCTATCCCCGCCCTTACTGCCTTTTTCCTCCATTGACCCCTGTCCTGCTACCTATCGACTGCTCTACCTTGGTGTTTACTTGGCTAGCTACTCTGTTTTGTGGAGGGAGGCTGAGAATTCCCTGCTCCTTTTCAGTGCCTTCCCCCTTGGCTAGTTTAATAGCTTTCATATGAGGCATTTAAACCTATCACCCAAGACCCTGCTTCCCCTCCTGGACAGATGCAGACCAACGTGCCAGTATAGGCATGCCTGAGGTATGGTACTAAGAGTGAAGGAAAGGTTCAACAGATGGGAGAGAGGAAGAGCTATAGCAGGGGCAGAGACCTGAAGAATGTAGGGGACTAGGCTATCCAGGCTGGATTTGTGAGGGCTGAGACAGGTGAGGGCAAGGAGTACGTCATGCACAGAGACAGAGAAACTAAAGCCTTCAGATGAGGAGAAGGCAGGGGAGGCTGGAGGGACATTTAGTGGGCTAGAGGGGAGGGCACAGGTAGTGAAACAGGAATTGAGAATCGAGGCAATGGAGGAAGGGTTAGAGACAGGTGAGCCGTCAATCATCAGGGTGGGGGGGGTTGAAGAAGGAGTGAAGGGCCTGCTAGAATTTAGAGGGGGAGCCGAGGTTCCAGGATGGTTTCAGCCACCAGGAAGGCAACCACCAGGGATTCATCCTGGTCCAAAATATCTATAAAAGTGTATTTGGCACTCTTCTGGACTGGCTCCAAAGGGATGGATGTGGACTCCGCAATCAACTGGAGCAGCGTACCAAAGGAAACTGACCCTTGGTTGGTGGAAGGTTCTCTGATCGAGCCACGGTCGAACAGTGGAGCCCAGGAAGATGCCATGAACTCCTGATCAGAGTCGTACAACGAATCCTCAAAAATGGTCCTAGGCTGTAATTTGCCATGGATCTCCCGGAATTCATCACTGGGGTGATCCTCGCTGACAGCTGACCTGGCAAGCAGGAAGCTGAGCAGCTGGCCTCCTTAATCAGAGCGCCAACTGGTGGCAGCTCCACCATGATCAGTGGAGAGGCAGGTGTGGAAAGCACCTGCAGAGCCTGGGCTGGTGGGACAACCACTGGTGCGTGCCAGGGGACTAGAATGCCTTGGGGTAGTGCCCTACCCCACTATGGTCCACTGCTGCTAGAGGAACTTCTTGTGGCACCAGTTCATTTTTCTGCCAGTGTCTCTCCTCACCCTAGGATGAGGAGGACGAGGAGCATTGATGGCAGCGCCTCCCCGCCAAGTGGGATTGACAGCGCAAATGCCTCGACCGCAGCCTTGACCATTGACTGCCCAGTCGATGGCAAGTGGGGTTTTAGGATGTTGGCCGTAAATAATGCGCTGACTTACATTCAGCAACAGGGCATCAAAGACCCAGCCCCAGTTGGAGACTGGTCCTAAATGGGATTGACTGGGGTCACTGACCAATCCACGTCCTCCTGCATAAGGACCGCGAGCACCAGGGTCTCAGAGTCCGATTCCTCGGCCTTGTCCGACAACAGGTCAACTGGGTGAAGAAAAAATTTCAACAGGTTGATCAACCAAAGTCAAGGTCGTCTGGCTCAATGATGGGGCCTTCGACCTAACCAACCAGCCCCTTGGCTGAGGGGCACTCGACAACAGCTGAGCGGTCAGGTGAATCAAAGAACCGGGAGGACTGTGATCTCTCTGCATCCCACAACTGGCAACGATAGTGAGAAGATTTCTTGGTTTTGGTCTTGGACCTAGAGCCACAGTGGGCAAGACTCTCCCCCACAGTCTGTAGGGGCCTGCACATTTTGCGGAACTGGCCAATGAAGGTCCATTCGATTCTGGCCCCAGGTGGGAACAGTGTCAAGGCTAAGGAGGTGCCCGCTGCAGCCACTGCCACTTCCATCTCAAGGGCCCCAAGCTGTGCCACAGACCCAGCAGCCACTGAGGCCTTTTTGCTACCATTACGGAATCCTTCAGTTCCTATTCCAAAGGCTGACCCAGTGTGAGCCGGACCTTCCTATCATCGAGGGACTCAGGAAGTACAGAAAGGCAAAGGCCGCACCCGGCCACGTCATGTTGCCTGCCCAGGCAGTACATGCACATGTCGTGCAGATCGGTGACCAACATCTTCTGGCAGCACCAAAGACAAAATTTAAATCGAGGTTTGTTGTGATCCATCGTTAGAGATGCAGTGAATTGAAAACTTCGCATTGGCACTTCGCTACGTGGAGTGCCCCATAGGAATGGCTCACTTCACCTTGTTATTATTACTTCGCATTGTCATTCCGCCTTAAACGCGCAGTAAGGCGGAGTGGCAACAATACTGGCAGCATCCCACCCACACAGTCACAAGAATGAATGTGCGTCCCCAAAGTGCTACTGTCTTCTGTCCAAAAAACTCCCCAATGCTGATGAAGTGAAATGAGAGTGTAACAAGAAATGCAAAGTCTCCCAGAATTAATGGCACACTCAGTCATGCGTGCAGTGGTCAGGTCACACACAGAGTCACAAGAATTAATGTGCATCCCCAAAATGCTACTGTCTTGTGTCCAGAGAATTCCCCAGTGCTGACGAAGTGAGATCAGACAGTAAAAAGAAATGCAGTCTCCCAGAATTAATGGTGCCATGCAAACGCACAGACAGATTAAGATTGCACTGCACACTCAAGGGATGCATACGAAAAGGCACAACACCACCTAACCAGTGCTCACAAGTCACAAATCTAAATGTGTAAAGGTATACATTTTTCCAGTTGGGGGATTAGTGCACGGCAGTAACAATCCACTACCAGTAAAGATACCAAAAAGCAGTATAAAAAATTCATGCAGGTGTGGTGGATAGCAGGTTCACATTGCTGCAATTACTCTGTAACACAGTAAAAGGTGTTTGATTTAATGGCACGCATCGCACACACACTCACACGCACACTCAAGTAATGCATAGCAAATTGAAAACCTTTAGTGATATAACCAAATGTTTTAAACAGACAAATTGTACACTGCTGCACCACAACAATCTGCACAAAAATGTCAAGAATTACGGAAAATATTACTGTGTACATTAACACAGTTATATAAGAAAAATATCACCAAAACAGAAAGACTACCTTTTTCTCCCAGTTAATCTACTTACACCAAAAATATGCCCCTCCCCCAAAGCACAGTTCACAGTACACAGACTGACTGTTCTAAATTAACATTCAAATTCCACGCACAACAAACACTCGATGATATGAGCACAGAAGGGTTTACTACAATTGATGTACTAAATTTTGAGCAAAAAATATTACTCAAAAAGGCATTGTAAACAGCTTTTAAAGGTTTTGAATCACACAGCTCTGAAAGCAAACTGTCTCCAGCTACCACTGCATACACACTACCCAGGCCAGAAGTGAGGCTGTGCCGAACAGTCTAGAGCCCATGTGACCTGCAATCCCATGAATAACTGCAGAATTTCATTTGGAGCTCAATTACAGGGCGAAGTGAGGTGAATTAGATTGATTTCAATGTACTTCGCCTTAAAATTGGTGGAGAAGTAGTTTGGGGAAGGTGGAATAACACAAAGTCATTGGTTTCAATGGACTTCGCATTCCTCATTATGAGGCGAAGTACTCCGCTTCACATTGTGGAGTTCTCCGTGGATTCCACGTTACTCAGTGAATCACTTCACGGAGCAAATTGAGGCCACTTCACCCACCACTACTTACAGTACTGTAACTCACATGCTGTATGGGAAGGAACGGGAATGCCTATGGCTGTACTTCCCCGATGGGCTGTAGCACAAAACTCCCAGACTTAAAAATGCTTATTAATGAGTACAATGGTGGAGTGGTGAAGCCTGGAGAGATACTACAAAACATGCTTACAATACATCCATGTAACTAGTAAAAAAAATTTATGTTGTGTTTCGTGACGTGATCATGAATCATGATTTGTGACCACATTTGTGACCGTGATCATGAAGAACGTGATTTGGTGTCGACAGTGTGAGATAAACAATATGGAACTGTATTGGGAGCGCAAATGCCTACGGCTGTACTTCCCTGATGAGCTGTAGCACAAACTCCCTGACTTAAAAACGCTCATTAATGAGTACAATGGCGGGGTGGTGAAGCCTGGAGAGATGCTATAAAACATGCTTACAATACATCCAAGTAACAAGTCAAAAAATTAGTGTTGTGATTCGTGACGTGATCGTGAATCGTGATTTGTGACCGTGATGATGAAGAACATGATTTGTATCACGAGTGACTCGTGATGATGGTTCCGACTTAAAAACACATATTAATGAGCACGATGTTCATGCAGAATTATGCACCACACCTGTCCAGTACTCTGAAGGGAAGCCAGAGAGACAACTGTGACTTAAATTACAGATGGAGATTGGGTCCTAAAGGGATACAAACACACAGACAGATTAAGATTGTGCTGCGCACTGAAGAGATGCAGATGCAAAGGCACAACACCTAACCAGTCCTCACCATCAGAAATTCAAATCTGGAAAAGAATACCTTTGCCGGTTGGGGCGGGGGTAGTGTTCTGCACTGCTGCAGTAACAGACACTAGTACTAGTACCAGTAAAGATACCACAAAGAAGTACAAAAATCACACAGCTGCAGTGGATAGCAGCTTCACATTGCTGAAATTATGTGGCACAATAACAGGTGTCTGATTTGATGACACGCGTCACACACGTACACTAAGTAATGCGTAGCAAATTGAAAACTTCAGTAATATAACCACATATTTTAAACAAACTAAAATTATGCACTACTGCACCACAACAATCAGCAAAAAAATGGCAAGTATGTACATTAACACAGTTATACAAGAAAAATATCACCAAAACAGAAAGCATTGTCTTTTTCGCCAAGTTAATCTACCTACACCACAGAAACGCCCCTTCCCCAAAGCACACTTCCACTGTCTCTCAGTATACAGACAATGTTGTACATTAGCATTCAAAATCCACACATAAACAATAAACACTCGATGATATGAGCACAGTAGGGTTTCCTCTAATCGATGAACTAAAGTTTCAGCAAAAAAAATGACTCAAAAAAGCTTTTTTAACAGCTTTTAGAAGGCTTGAATCGCAGAGAGCTCTCACAGCAGATTGTCTCCTACAGCTTCTTACACACACTACCCCAAACTGAGGCTGTACAGAACAATCTAGAGCCCATGTGACCTGAAATTCCATGAATCACTGCAAAATTCACCTTTGGAGCTTAAAAACAAGGCGAGGTGAGGAGTAGTACATTGTTTTCAATGTACTCCCAAGACTTGGTGGAGTGAGTGGTTTGGGAAGGCAGTGGCTTAACGCAAAATCACTGTTTTCAATGGACTGTGATTACCCATTATAATGCGGCACCCGAGAATTCGCCATCACTCCGCGAATCACTTCGTGGAGTGAACTGGGGCCACTTCACCCATCACTATCCATCATTGGTCTGCAGACAGAGTTGAAAGAACCAAGAAATAACAACAATTTAGCTTCGCAAACTTCAAAAGTAATGGTTTGCCTTTGATGCAAAGAAAATACTAAGCAAAGCACAAAGGAGATGACCTTTCCTTCCAGCGGAAAGAAAAAATTGACGTCAGGGGGCAGAGTCAAGGGATATATCTGCCTGGGTGGTGGGAGGAGCTTAGCTTAATGATGCCCGGTCAATTATCACATTCCAGTGGAACTGCCAGAGTGTGAATAAGTGAACCATATCCACACACCAAGAAAAACAGTTCTTTAGCTATATTATGGACAAAAGAAAGAAGGGAGGCAGAATTGTTAGGCTAATAGAGGAAGGTAGGGTAATTGGGAGGCAGTATAGCGCAGTGGTTTAAGGCTCTGAGCTGCAAATCTGGTGACATTCAGCAGACCAGACCTGGGTTTGAATCCCACAGCTTCCACTTGCATACTGTGTGACCCTGAGCAAGTCACTTAACTTCCCTGTGCTCCCAGGTTGCACCTGTAAAAAAGCTTTCAGCTTAGTGTGTCTCACCTGGTTAAACAACTAAATAAATAAAAAATAAATAAATTGAGGAGGACAGGCAGAAAGCAGTCATTCTTAATGACTAGTTCTGCTCTGTATTCATAAGGGAAGACAGAGGGCCTCTGCCAGAGAGTGGCATACAGGTGCGGGGGGTGTCCCCGAGATGAGGCAGGAAGTATTTACCGGTGAAAGGGTTAGGGAAGTGCTTGCAGCCCTAAAGATAGATAAGGCCCTGGGGCCAGATGGGATGCATCTGAGGGTGTTCAAGGAAGGCAACGGAACTAACTGAACCTCTGGCAGGGCTATTCTATAACTCTGTTGAGACAAGGATAGCTCCAAAAGACCAGAGAGTAGCAGACAAAGTATTGCTCCATTTGGTGGGTGGGGAGAAGCGGGACTAAGAGCAGCCGAGTAGCTAAAGACCTTTCAGTCTTACTCTATTGTGGGTAAACTGATAGAGATACTAGTGTGGACTACCTGGAGAGCAGTGGACTCCAGGATAGTAAACAGCACAGGTTTGTGTCAACCAAGCTGATAGTATTCTTTGACTGGGTAATGAAGGTAGTAGGTATGGGCCATGCTGTGGATTTACTCTACTTTGATTTCAGCAAAGCTTTTGACTCACAGAATGTTGTTGAAGAATCTACAAGGTCTGGGTCCAAACTGGTTGGAAAGGAGACAGCAGAGGGTTGTGGTTAACAGCATCAAATCCGGAGAGAGGGAGGTCACCATTGGGGTGCCACAAAGATCAGTCCTTGGTTCAGTCCTTTTCAATATGGCCATGGTGACATGGGAGAAGACATACAGGGCAGAAGTGTCTCTTTGCAGATGACGCTAAGCTCTGTGGCAGGGTAGACCACGAGGAGAGGGTTACGGAGATGCAAAGAGACTTGCAAAAACTGGAGAAGTGGTCAAAAGTTTGGCAATTAAATTCAGTGCCAAAAAGTGCAAGGTGATGCATGTGGGGAACAAGAACTCCAGGACAGAGTACTAGATTGGGGGGGGGGGTAAAGTTGGGCACGACATCTGAGGAAAGAGACCTAGGGGTCATCATCAGTGACTCCCTGTAACAATCAAGTCAGTGTAACGAGGTCTACAGTAAGGCAAACAGGATGCTGAGGTGTACAGAAAGGAGTACAGACAGCAGAAGGAAGGTGGTATTACTACCTCTTTATATATCACTGGTGAGGTCACACCTGGAGTACTGTGCCCAGTTCTGGAGTACTCACCTAAGGAAAGGTAAGGACAGGTTGGTGACAGTGCAGTACTGAGCGACCAAAATGATTCAGGGCCAGCAGATCTTACAAGGATCGGCTCAAGGCACTTAACATGTACTTGCTGGAGGCCAGAGGAGAATAGGAAGATATGACAGGACCTTCTAGTTCCTGAAAGAAATGAACAAGGTAAATTGCAAGGAACTATTTAACATAAGCAGCAGATCAAGAACACAGAGGCATGAGTGGAAATGATGGAGGGGGGAGGTTGTTCAAGAGGGAAGTGAGAAAGTTTTATTGTACAGAAATGGTGGTGGAGCCCAGGAACAATCTTCCAGCTAATGTGGTGGGCGCCAAAACTATCAATGGTTTCAAACACAGTGGGGGGAGAAGGGTTTAGTGGTTGTTCAGGGTGGTAGCGATAGGGCGGGGAGCATGCAGGTGGATAGTGCTGGTTGGAACCCTGTATGGACAACAGGTCCTGGGTTTGTTAGGGTTTTATGGGCAGATTGGATGGCCCAATGGTCTTTTTCTTGCGTCACTTTCTATGTTTTCAACTAGTGGTTTGTAAACTGCCTTCATTAATGCTACAGCACACATGCTTAATATGAGGCATCTGGTGTCACATGTGGGCTGAGCATGTGACATCATGGTGTCTCTGGTACAAATGGCTGTCAAAAGCATGAGGAATGAGAATGCCGCTAATGCAGCTGACAGTGGCGTTCTGCTTTGCACACATGAGCACCATGTGTGCACTTCATTGCTCTATGAACTATTGAGATTCTGATGATTTTGGCGAGCAAAACAACAAGATTATTCACTTTTAAATGCTCTTCATCTTTATATTTTTTGTAACAGAGCATCATATTTATCTGATTATGTTGTGATGGATCGAACATTGTAAAAATGGATTTCATTTTTTATTTATTCATATTTCTGTGTGATTTAGAACAGGTTGTTCATTTATGTTTATATTCTGCTCTGTAAGCTCCACACTTTGGCTTTTGATAAAAAGGAGCTGACTTACATCCAGTGTCCATGCACCATCTGGCCTAGCCTCATCTCTCTGCATCCTGCACCCCCCCCCCCCCCATTTATAAGAAGTTTAAACTGAAACATAACCAGAAATAGAGAGTTATGGTTACATTTCTCACTGTTTTCGATATCCCACAACTTTTAAATGAAAAATAAAAATCACTTTACAATCCTGTGATAGATTTTGGGAGGTTGTGTTTGGACTATTGTGTCCAGTCACCTGCTATCATTTTGCACAAAGGTGGGTATATATGGTAGGCATACGGTGTCCATAGAGGACATCTCACGTACATACAGCATGTGATGTCAGAATGCCTTGACAGTGGCATCCTACAAAGGCATGTGGTAAGAGAGTGCAACAGGCCACAGCACAGGTTGGTGGCGCTCTACTTAGTAACACGCCGTAAGCATCGACCACTGGATTGATATAGTTTTTTAAACACCAATAACTCCTGGTGATTTACATTTATGATGCAATTCTGAAAAATAACTATGTGATTAAGGACTGGTTTAATTAATTGTGGAGAGATTGTTTCTTTATCGCATTTGTCTCCTATTATGATATTGATTGAAAAATACATATTTTCTGAATTTACAGGACCTTCTTCCCATGAAAAAGCAGGCAGGGAAGCCAGTGAAATGTTAAGATATTGATATGGTGGCCACAGCCTGAAAATAAAGTAATATACTGAATTAAGCTGTAAACTGTCTTTTCCACCGTTTTTCTTTGAGCTGGCCTGTTTTTAGCACCAAAAAATGAAAATTACCTACCTACCATAATTCTTGATCTTTCTGTGCATCTTCACCATTCATCACTATTTGGGTACCGGCCAGAGGCTAGGACCCCGCGGGAGATATGTATATATTTTTTGGAGGTGGAGCCAATGCAGGGGCGGCGCCGCCCTCGAGGTTGATGTGCTACGTGGCGCTCACAGGTTGGCCATTACCTGATGTTGACTCCGCCCTGGCTCCAGTTCTGCAAGCCAGCGAGAAGGATAGGAAGGGAAGGAGGGCAGGGGCAAGGGAGCCCAAGGGATAGAAAAAGGAAAGGATATAAAACTAAAAGGAGGAATAACAACTGAGAGGACAGCAAAGAGAGGGAGAAGCCTAAGGGATTGGGAAAGGAGGGAGCCCCAATCTCTGTGCAAAAGGGAGGGTAGAAGAGGAAGAAAAGGGAAGAGTAGGAGACACCGTCCACCCCCAGGCAATGACCTAGGCCTTTCGAGGAGCAGATTGAAACCCAAAGCTGTCAGAATTAAATCCAGAAGGATTACAGGACATGAGCACATGACCATGGTGCAGCATGGGTTGATAGCAGAAAGCAAGCTAGGGTTGAAGAAAACCCATCACTTAGAGGTCGAGGCAGGCCACAGGATTAAGGTGGGTGGTGTCTTCCTGTCCCGCCAACCAACGAGATAGTAGGACTGAAAAGGAGGTGTTAGAAAACACCTCGGAAACGAGAGAAACAGATCACCCCCCAAAGAGGGTTTCAAAATAAATTTTAGTGGAAAGATGAAGGTTCGAGGGGTTCCCTTCTCCCCCCCCCCCACTGGCTCCTCCCAAGAGGGAGCTGCAGGTTCAACTCAAGAGGGAGAGGGAGAGGAGGGGAAACTCCAGGATTCCTGGAGCACAACCGTCCCTGTCTGCCTACCCATAGGAAACCTCCCCTGCTCCGGGGGAGGAGGGGAGGTGCTGACCAACAAGGCAGACAAACAGGGAGGAGGATCGCTCAGAGACTGAGGCCCCGGGGGAAGGAGGGCGGGATTTAGTGATGTATGTTGAAGATACACAGAAAGATCAAGAATTATGGTAGGTACGTAATTTTCATATCTTATCTGTGTAAGTCTTCACTATTCATCACTATTTTGGTGAGTACTGAGCCCCCCGAAGGGGGCCCAGCACCTCCCTAAGGGACAGTGTCCCTTAGCCTCCAGTGAAGGAGACATCAGAAGGGAGAACTCCTACAGACCTGGCTAGGCCTGAGACTGGTCTGGGTGAGACGGGGATCTCCTCTCAGGAGATGGAAGATGCACCTGAAGCTCCCGCCTCACCCTACGGGAGAAAAGGTGGATTCTCCAGAAAGCAGAGGAAATCACCCTATGCCGGGCTAAGGATGACAACCGGGATAGACAAAGCAATGCCGACCGCCTAATGCAGATCACTGTCCCCACCAGCCTAGACGCCACCTCACTTGCGTCGTACGATGCCCTTGCTTGGTACCTTGCAAGCTCCAGGCCCTGCGCAGAGAGGGCAATGGCTTGTCTGCCTTCCTCTGAATTGGGCAGAGAGGCTAGAATTTGTCCTAGCCATGACCACAAGTACCTTTTGTAGGTAGCATGGTGGGCCAGATGCGCTGCCACGCAGAGCAAAATCTGTGCTGAGGAGAACGTCCTCCTGCCCCAGAAATCAAAGTCCAAAGAGTCTGAATCCGGGGGCCAGTCACAGCCTGGGCTGCTATGCCCAGAGGAGTATCCAAGCACGTCATGCCCAAAGGGGGGGAGGCAGAATTCCTGAAGACCCTAGGGGGGCACAATACTTCTGGCAGAGGTCCCTCGGGGCTGGAACTGAGGAAAAGGGACATCGCCAGACCCAGTGCGACGCCTCCTGGAAGGGACAAGGCCAGGCAGGAACCAAGAGGTTGACCGCACTGAACTCGCCTAGGAAGGCTTGCACCAACCGGTCCGGATTCTGCTCTCAGAGGGTGGAGAGATGGAGCTCGTCAAGCAAACCCGACAGGAAGGGCTGATAACTGGAAAGATCAGCTGCTGGGGAAAAGTGGACAGATGTTTCCTCTCCCTCGTCGGAGATGAGGAAGCCGACAAGTCTGGAGATTCAGGGTCAGGCTGCACTGGGGAGTAGTGAAATACCTGCTTGTCCATGGCTCTAAAGTAGGCAGGGAAAAGTGCAGCCGAGGCCCTGAACTGCTCCCAGGTAAGGGGCTCCATAGGACCGGAAACACCTTGGAGAGGAGGAGGAGTTGGCAGAGGCAGGGGGGTTCAAGCACCTCCAAGGAGGAGCACGGCCTCTGCTCGGGCAGGAGGACCAAGCGGATGATCCCAAAGGAGAGGGAGACCCAGTGGTCCCAGCAGACAAGAGCCGTTTAACCAGACTGGAATGGCTGGAGCTCTGCCCGATGGAAGAAATCCCCCTGTGAGGTGACCGGGATCGTGTGGGTCCAAAAGGACGACCCCTGACCTCCTGTGAAGATATGCCTCTCGGAGAGACATCAGGGGAGATGCGCGGACCCATGCTATGACTCCTCCCAGAACATAGCTGGGTCCCCAGGACAGGCCGCTGCACTGAACCCTGGCTACTCAACCCTTCAGACTCTGAAAAAGCCCTCTTCCTCACCACTAGCTGAGGCAGCTGACACCCCCTGGCTGACTCTTGGGAGGTAGCCAGAGGTGCAGTGCCCTCCCTTGCCTGGGACACCCTGGCTGGCCCAGAAGTCGGGCTAGCCACGACAGCCACAGAAGGGGGAAGCCCACCGGAGGAGCAGACAGGCCTCCAGCTCCAGGTTGCCCCATGGTGTCCACCTGGGCACCTGAAGGCTGGTCAGTACCACCGACCCCAGAACCAGAAGAATTTGCCTGCTTCCCAGTAGGGGGCTAAGTGGGGGCTGAAGCGCTAGACCCTGAGAAATCTGGGAGCCAATCCAGGTCAGCCTCCATGTCCTCCTCCTCGGATGGCGAAGTCTGGACCCAGACCATCCCCCCGATCCCTGCCGATCCCAGGACCATGAGCGGGGCCACTCTCCCCCCCCCGCACTGCAAACGGCACCGAGGCAGAGGCAGCTCCACCCTCAGTGCTGCCCCCATCCCCGGCGCCACAAACTGCACCAGAGACAGAGGTGTCACCGCCCATGGTGCTGCCCGCATCCCCGGCACTGTGAGTGGCACGGGAGACAGAAGTGGTGCCGGAGATGAGACCCGCACTGCCCATGGCGCCACTCCCATCCCCAGCACCACAAATGGTGCCAGAGTCAAACAGTGCCATGGTGCCATCTGGACCTGCAGTGCCACAAGCGACACCAGACTCAGGGGTGGCACTGACAGACGGCGCTGGCTTGGACCCACGGGTCCCAGGGCATGATGCCAGGGGAGCCTTCGCTTCTGAAGAAGCGACTGCCAAAACAGTGCCCCCTGCCCAGCCCCCGAGGGGGGCCAATCTGGGCCCCCTGCACCATGGAAGAAGCCCCTGCTGTGGCAAGGCTAAAAGTGGTGGAGGCCCCCTCCTCCGTGGGACATATAGGACTGGGAGGGGACCCAGAGGAAGGGCCAAGAAACCCGACTTTGGCCTTCCGCATGCGAGCCTGTCCTCTGAAAGTCAGTGGCACACATCCAACCTTAAATGTGCGCTTTTCCAACACTCAACAGTCCATAGAAAAACAGGCGTCGCAACGATCCATATTGTGGTCGCGGCCTAAACAGGTTACGCACCAGTCATGCTGGTCCATGGCGGAAAAAAGTCAACCGCAGAGACATCGATGCATTGGGGGCCGACTCACCCTTGAAGATTTCTTTTTATTCCCCGAACAAGACACGACTGGATGATAAAGCAATAAAACAAAACAAGGTATTCGGCGTTGATAGAAATTAAAAGAAAAGGTCTTACTGGGTATTCTGGGAGGTGGCACCGAGTACGGAGGTGAGCAGAACTGTGAAGTGACGGACTAGGCTGCAATATGCAGTAGAAAATTCAAGGCCTCCACATGAGGTCTTTTCCTGATGGCAGGAGAAGCAGAACTGGAGCAAGGGTGGAGTCGGCACCAGGTAACAGCCAACCGGCAAGTGCCATGTAGCATGTTGGCCTTGAGGGTGGCGCCATCCCTGTGTCGGCTCCACCTCCAAAAAGAAGAAAAAAAAAATCTCCCGTGGGATCCTAGCCTCCGGCCGGTACCCAAATAGTGATGAATAGTGAAGACTGACACAGATAAGATCGAGACTTACATGTGATTATATACAATATATATTACAATACTGCAGTACTTCGTTTTTTGAGTTCCTTTGGTTATTTGCACTGTACCTTCCATATCAATGATTTGATAAGTCATCTTAAAATGTATTCATGTACAAATTAGGATAGCCTGTCTTTTTTTTTTTTTTTAACCGGGTATTCTGGGAGGTGGTGCCGAGTATGGAGGTTAGCAGAACTGTGAACCGACGGACTAGGCTGCAATACGCAGTAGAAAATTCAAGGCTTCCACATGAGCTCTTTTCTCGATGGCGGGAGAAGCAGAACTGGAGCCAGGGTGGAGTCGACGCCAGGTAACGGCCAACCCGTGCATGCCATGTAGCACGTTGGCCTCGAGGGTGGCGCTGTCCCTGAGTCAGCTCCACCTCCAAAAAAAAAAAATCTCCCGTGGGGTCCTAGCCTCCGGCCAGTACCCAAATAGTGATGAATGGTGAAGATTAACACAGATAAGATCGAGACTTACATGTGATTATATACAGTATATATTACAATACTGCAGTACTTCATTTTTGAGTTCCTTTGATTAGCTGCATTGTACCTTCCGTATCAATGATTTAATAAGTCATCTTAAAATGTATTATGTACAAATTAAGATAGCCTGTCTCTTTTTTTTTTAATTTAACAATTGTAAAAAGACCTATAGTATTTGTGGGTCACTGGCCATCTCTATAAAGGTTCAGTTCCCACATCTGGCACTTGGGTTAATATCCCAGTACTGACACTGTAGTGCAGCATGAGAGGGATGCTGCACTTTTGAGGTGCCGTCTTTCGGATGAGACGTTAAACTGAGGTCCCATCTGCCTGGATTGGTGGTAGTTCAGGTGGATGTTAAAGATCCCATGGCACTTATCGAAAAGAGTAGGGAATTTCCCCGGTGTCCTGGCCAAATTTCCCTCGTTCACTAAAAATACCACCAACAGTTTCATCTCGTTCAAGGTCAGTTGGCATTCATCTGTATCCCCTTTCCCCGGGTCCTTGCCTGAAAATAGGCAGGATTTGTCTAGTGCACTTACCCGGTCAACAAAAACTAAATAAATAAATAAACTCCTTTTTATACTTTTTCTTCTTTTCCTCTCTTCTCTGTGTACAAAAGGTGCTGAGGTAGCTGAAGCCAATGTCACTATTTAAAGAAGCATTGTGCAATAGCTCCACGTGTCAGTGCTGTCTGCTCCAAATGTTCTAACTCTCTCATCCAGCTCTAAGACCAATCAGTGTGGCTCTATGAAGGAGATACTCAAGAAGATCAAGAGTTACTGATAACTTTCCTTTTTCACACCCTATTACCCTCTTGTTTATCGCCTTTGTGCACCTTACTGATTTTTTGTTTTTGTAAGATGGTATATTATTCAGAATTACTCCTTCAAACCAAGTTTGTGTGCAATAATTACTTACAGCAAATTCCTCTGTCTGAAGTTGTCCTTCTACATGTTCGAGTTCTAGTAAAATTCAAGAAAACAAAATCATATCAGTAGATAACCAGCAACTTGATGAGCAAAGTTCTGTTTATATCATGGATTACTTTCCAGAAATCAAATAGTTAGTAAGTCATTTTTAAGTTGATCTGAATTTAAAGTCAACTGTATTAGGAAAGATGAAGAAACATGTATGACTCATGAGCCAAAACACAGTGAAAGCGCACTCCAATCCCATAAAGTGTCACCAGTCCACAATGGCTATCAGGGTGTAAGCCTCTGTTGGTCAGTGTCAGCACCTTTCAGTTTGCATTTTAAATAAATTGTTTTATAACCTCCTTTCCAGTGCTGTATGTGTGCCATTGTCTGCATTTCTGCTCATATATGACCTATGTATGCACAATATGCAACTATTACAGAACGCTCACACTTTATCAGTCTGTAGGTGTCCATTTAATACTTCAGTAGTACAGTAGATGTTTATGCCATTTGTGTGTCAAATCCCTATGTTAGGCTTGGAGCTTAACTATTAAATGCTGCTCTCCAAGGGCCCTATCCAGTAGCAATTTACAAATCCTAATTCCTTAAAGAAAAACATTCATGTGCAGTGGCTGACATTGTTTAAAAGGCCATGAAAAACTATTGCGAATGAGGCACTGGACTCTCCTGTAGCCAGCTGGAAGTACTCCAGGGAATAGATTGAGTCTGTTCAATATTAATACTACATTGCAGCCATTTGAAGAACATTGTGATGTCATCGTGAAACAAGTTGTGTTTGACTTGGTGTAGTTGGCAAAGCTGTTCTTCGATGACACCACAATGTTCTAAAAATGTCTGCAATGTAGTATAAATGTCGAACAGACTCAAGAGTCTGTATCTCTGGAGGGCTTCCAGACACAGATAAGCCCAATTCCTCATTTGAAAAAGTGTTTCATGGGCTTTCAAACTATGATGGCCACTGGGCATATATATGTTCCTTTAATGTCTCTGTGTTGAAAACATGGTCACTAAACAGGGCCTGCGGTGCAGAATTATACTCTTTGCTATGCCATCTCTCCCACTGCCTTTCCCCATCCTGCCTGCCTTTACCTCCACCATCCTCAGAACAACAATCCTAAGCTCACCCTGTCTACCTGTCTACATCTCTCTGCTGCATCTCTTCCATCCTTCTCACCTTACTCACGGCAATCTTGGCCTTCCACCTGGCACTTAACACCAGCACTGCCTGCTCAATCTTTAGCCTAACAGTTTTGCACTTAGACGAAAGAACTGCTCTTTAAACTAGTTCTGATTTTAATCCCTGCTCCTTCAACCTGAACAATTGTAACCCACGTGTGTATTTCACTGTATATATTGTATATGCTGTTTTTTTTCTTGCCTCTCCCAATCGCTACCCCTGGACCTTTGCTCTAATTGATCTCTATACTAATGTGTTTCTTGATCTGCACCAATTGTTTCAACACCTATGCTTTAGTACATTGTTTTATGATGTGGAACCTTTGTAAATGAGCCTCCGGCTCAAAGGTATATCTGAAATCTAATAAATAAATAAAAGTTCCTTTTAGATGTACCTCTCTCTCCCAGAGATCCCTATCCTTCAGAGGATCTCTGTGACTCAACAATTCCCCAGCCTACCTCATTGACACTAGAAAGATAAGCCTTTTCAAAAGAGAACTCAGATAATTCCTCTCCTAAGAAAACAGCTGTGGCTGTCACTCTTAGGTTTCCACCTGAACCCCCTCCTCTTCTCATCCCACTTTTCCAACCTGAGCAATTTTCTGCATTCGAAGCCATGCAACCCCCTACCTAGACCAACTTTCTCCCCATTTGCATCCCAACAAGGCCTCCTTAGCCACTACTGTCTTCTCTTCTAATGTATCACTTGTGTCTGTCTTCTAATCTGTCATTCACTTCTTGACCTGGCGGCTATGCCACTTACCCCAGAGGTGTAGCTATGTTTCCAGTATATGTAACCTAAACATGCTATGCTGCGCAATTGAATGATGTACTGAATTACTTAAAGTGAATTTATTGTCTTAATTTGTAGAACCTGTCTATAACTTATAGAACTTGTCTGTATTATTGCTGCTGTCTACTTTGAACTTGCCTGTACCCTGTGTGTTGTCTTTCCCTTATCGACTTGGAACCTTTGTAAATCAGCCTCATGGCTCAAAGGTGTTAATCCGAATCTTAAAGGAGAACTGTCATCTACAGGACTTCTTAATGTCTGAAAGCCCATAGAACGCTAATTTGAGTGAGCAATTGTGTTTATCTGAATATTTACAGTCCAGAGTTATTCAAATGTAAATCAGCCTGTAATTAAGGGCTGGGGGCAGCCATCTGTTTAGGCGCCTGACAGGAAATGATGTCACCGAGGGACTTGGCTCTCCTTTGACTGCAGGTTAAATAGGAATTCATCTGCTTTATTAAGTGTGTTTTAAGGTGTTATTACAACACTTTCTACATTTATAATAATTGCTTTGTATTTGCATTGGAACTAGTGAGTTACCACCTTTACATTTCAAACTGTTAGTAAAAATAATCCATCTTCAGGATTGCTTTAACCTCTAGGCTATATGCCAGCTGATCATCAAAAACCACATCTCAAGGCTGGCTCTGTGCTGCCAACAGGTATGGGGGCCCCATATCAGGATATCTAACCCTGGGTGAGTTCATATCAGTACAGATTTCTGGGGCTGGCACAGCACTAACTTCTGTCTTTTTCCATTCCCTCTCTAACAGCCTTTTCTCTTACAATTTTGGGTGTGAACTCAGGTCTTCAAGATGCAAATGTGGCTCCACACCTACTGGCCTGGCATCATGGGGCCAGCCTTGAAATGTGTAGTTTTTGATTATTAGCGGGCAGTATAGCCTTGAGAGCTGTGAACAAGTTTCGCTCATCCAGCAGAATGGGTTTTGATTCCAGCATGCTCTACCTGAATACTGTGTGACCAGAGCAAGTCACTTAACCTCCCTGTACCCCCAACACTCACCCAGGAACAAGCTGTAGCTCAGTGTGCCTTTCCTGGACAAAGGCAGTAAAAACAATCTGAGCATATGTTACGATTCTGAAAATATTATGCTCTTTCTATCCAGATTTGACTTAAAAACAACAAAAATAGGTCACAATTACTTGTCCATCTATGTGTTATTGCAATTAATAAACATTGTTAAAACATGCATAACCTGAGATGCATTATTAAAATATAGAATAATATATGGGTGGGTGCATGTAATCAGAATTTTACACACACACCCGAGATGTGGGATGCTTCATAAAAGCATCCCACACCAAGGATGCATGTAAAAAACTTTTTTTTTTTTTTACACACACACCCTATTTTATTTTATTTTTATTTCAGTGTCAGTGGCTCAGCAGGTAGCACACTCGCCTCTGAGGCCGGGAGGTCAGAAGGCTGTGTGTTCTATCCCTACACCAGGCCTTGGGTTAATATCCCAATACTGACACTGTGGTGCAGCATGAGGGGGTGCTGCAATCCTGAGGTGTCATCTTTCAGATGAGACGTTAAACCGAGGTCCCGTCTGCATGTTCTGGTGGTTGTTCAGGTGGACGTTAAAGATCCCATGGCACTTCTAGAAAAGAGTAGGGGAAATTTTTATTGCAATAACAAAACAGAGAAAAACAACCATGATAAATCTGCAGTACAGTAAACTGAAAGGAAAACTAAGCACGAAAAACAAAAGGAAAAGGAGTATAACAATAACTAAATGGTACAAAAATAGCAAGAAGGCATAACAAAAGCAGGAACATGTCTGAAAAACAGAAAACAATAATTCTTCCAATTTTATCCTTCAAAAAAGGAACTGCCTTCCATCTAGCTATCCAGTCATCATGTATCAAGTGTGTTCTCTCATACATACAGTGATTAAGTAAGTCAGATTCCAGTCTTTCAATAACACAGTGTGGAGCAAGATTCACTTGCTGCAGAACAAATTTACACCGAGCTTGCCATAAATGGAATTTGAAAAAAGCAAACATAAGTCTTATAATCCCAGCATGAAGAATATGGGAAGTCAAAAAGAAACCACCCACCACCTCCATATATATAACAGACTGCCATCTAAGGTCCTTCCATGACACAGCCAGGTCACTCCACACATCTCGGACATAAGGGCAGTGTATCAAAAAAATGTGTCATAGATTCCGCCTGAGCCACACAAGATTGTCTAGGGCACATTCTTTCTGGCAAGGCCTTATGCTTTGCATTCCCCTTCACATTAAGATGACAATGACTACAAAGCCATAAAACATCCCATATCCTAGGGGGAATGTTAGTGTCACGTAACCCGGCAAGAATGTTCCCATGATATTGATCTGGTATGTTTTTAAATTCAGGAGAAATAAAATGAGCTTTAGATTGGATGGTAGCATAAATGAACTTATTAGAATGGGACAAAACATCATCCAGCCACAGTTTTCATTTTTTAAGTTTGGTAACAACAGGTTGGAGATAAACAGGGAAGGAATGAGCTATGAAGGCCCATCCTCCCTGTGGAATCCAGATGCTAAATAATCTACAGAGCCAGAAGTCAGCAAGCAATAGCCAAACAGCAGAATGTGGCTTAGTCAGATCAACCAAATTCCTATGAAAAAACATACTAAAATAAAATGCAATAGGGTTCACAAAGTTCAAACCACCTAATGCCAAGGGCAAGTAGAGGACATCCCGTTTAATGGGGTTCAGTCTACTACCCCAAATAATTTGAAAAAAAAGACTTAAAAGTTGAGTTTCCAAATGTTGAGGGATGGGGTAGACCACACTTAGATATAAAAAAATGGGGAGTAAAAACGTTTGTCAGAAGAACTTTCTTTTTCTTGGTTTGATGCCATGTTTTCCAAACAGCCACCTTCGCTTCAGCAACATCGAGCTTCGTAGACCAATTCAGGGAGGCATTATCCCCCCTCCTAAAAAGCACCCCTAAAATTTTAATAGGCTCACTGGAAACTGCTATATCTTGTATCGAATCAGCAGCAGGGGAAAAATCACAAATAGGGTAAATAGAACTTTTAGATTTACTGATCGAGGCCCCGGCAACAGCCGAATAAGCAGCAATATGTTGCTGCCTCAGGTACTAGAGTTTTGCATCTGAGATAAAAACACAAAGGTCAGCCACATATGCAGCAGTTTTAACTGGAAGTGAGCCAGAAGCAGGAGTTATACCATGGATAAGGTCATCCTGAGCAATCAACCTCATAAGAGGATCCAAACAAAAAACATACAGGCGGGGGCTCATTGGGCAACCCTGCCTGACCCCTTTATTAATTGTATGTACCCAGAAACCCATTGACCAGGGGAACAGCCAAAGCATGCTGATACAACAAGGAAAGCCAAGAACAAAATTTAGCAAGAAGGCCATAAGAGCGAAGGACATGTATAATAAAATGATGTGGAATCCTATCAAAAGCCTTCTCCTGATTGAAGGGATACCCAGTAATGGAGTCCTTCTTACCCTGTTCCACAAGTTCCTGGAGAAGGAGAAGATTGGTTTCTATAGTACGGCCTGGAATAGAACACATTTGAGTGAGGGAGATCAAAAATGTGGCCGCTTTCAACAATCTTGCATTTAGAATTTTCATCAATATTTTCAGATCAGTGTTTAATAAACTCAGCGATCTCCAATTATTGAGGTCACTGAGGTCACCCTTCTTAAAAGTCAAAATCTGTACAGCAATACAGAAATGAAAATCAACAGCCTGATTCTGTAGAATCCAATTAAAGACTGCCGTAAGCACAACCGTAAGAACATCACAAAAAGCTTTATAAAATTTGGAAGGCAAACTATCCAACCCAGGAGCAGTGTCATTGTTTAAGCGTGATATGTAAAACCTCATCCTCATGTATGGGAGCAATAAGCAACGGGAGAATGTCCTGAGGACAATCAGGGAGTGAAAAAGAGGACAAGAAGTCCTCCATGGGACCATCCCCTATAAGGGAGGTGGCATACATGTCCCTGAAGTATGCAGTGACTCCAGACAGGATCTCAGGTGTAGAAGTAAGCAAGGTACCAACGCGGGACTGCACCTGTGTCAGAGACCTATCAGAAGTCCTCTTAGCACAAAAATCAAAAGCATCCCCGAACCCCCTTTTACCTTGTGAACAAATCCTATGTTCATGCAACAGAGAAGCTGCCCTGGAATACGGCAAACACTCCATCTCATGATTGACAGCCTGAACCTGGGAGGTCAAATTAACATGTTGAGTATTTAATGGCAGAGTATAATTTCTCAAGTTGGTTTCGCAATGCAAGGTATCTTTTATACTGAGAAACCGTATGAGTTCTAGAAAACTGTTTAACCAATTTCTGAATCTCAGTCTTAGTTTGAACCCACCAGGAGCGTAAATCTCCCATTAACCCAGCCAAAGTCATATGGGCCCGAACAAGATCCTGAATGGATCGAACCAGGAAATCATTATCGAAGAGAGTAATATTAAACTTCTAGTATCCAGTACCATGAGGTAGGTACATCCCCCAATGCAAGGAGGCAGCCAAAATCACATGATCAGAAACCTCAAAAGGAACAGTTTTAGCTTGCAACACATGCGCATGGGAATCAACAAAAAGAAAATCAATCCTGGTGGACAACCGACCTTTGAAGAAGGTGTATCCCCCCGTGCATGAACAGTCCGATAAACATCCTGTAAATGACATCCAGAAATGATATTTTTAAGACAGTTAGTATCACAAAAACCCTTATCAATAATCGCTCCCCTGTCTTGCTTGGCCACCACACAATTAAAATTCCCTCCCCAAATCAGATGCCTGGTAGTGAGAAGATAGGGTTTAATAACATTAAACAAGTCAACCCTGTCCTTTTTTCGAATAGGAGCATAACGAGAAATCAATCTCCATGCACAGTTATCGAAAAAAAACAAACAGAAGCGCCCTCCCAGAAAAAGTTTCCACCAACTTAGTAACCTTAAACCTATCACCCCAAACAAAACTCCATCGCCATCACAAGTATCCACCCCAAAAGAAAAAAAAGAAGGACCCCACCGCCATAATTTTTGTCCTACAGACACTAAGGATTGGGAATTCAATCTAGTGTCCTGCAGAAGACAGATATCAAAGGCAAGGTCCTGCAAAGTATGAAAAGTCACCAACTCACGCCGAGCATTTTTAATACTATTAGTATTCAAAATGGCTATACTCAGTGTACAGGTGGGAGACATTTAGGTAAAGAGCAAGAGAGAAAGACCAGGTCAGGTAACTTTACCCAGTCTAGTGCTCCGTCAGGGCCTGACTCCAGGCCGTAAAGGCCTAGACTGACTCCCAGGATCAAGCAAGGCATCCCCCTCCGAATCAGAGGAAAGGAGGGTCTGGGAGGAAGTTTCCGAATCCCCACCTTGATCTGAGGAGTGGGATTTCTTGGAAAGGACATCAAATTTATTACAGAGAGGGATACCAACAGTAGGAGAGGAGGCCTTAGCAATTTTAGATCTGGTTCTGGTCTGTGTAATAGCTCGATGCTTGGGTGTGATTCCCAGATCAGGGGGTGGCATAACTGCCTTTGCCCCTGTAACATCCGAAGACTGTTCAGAAGGCAAACAGTCATCCTTTTCAGAAGGAGCAGTAGACTAAAGTCCTGTTCCATTGGTGACCCTTCTGGAACCATTACTTCAGAAGCAGGGGGGATCTACAATAGGCGAGTCCACCAAAGGGACCGCAATAGGCACAGTGTCAGGAGTTGTGGGGTGATTCGGGACAGGAACACCATCGGGGCAGATTTATGGGCAGCAATATTTCTTGTTTTGGCTGCAGTAAGAACAGTATCCTGATCAGAGCGATCAGACCTGTTGTGAGTAGCCCAAGGACAGGACCAAAATCCATGTCCTGTCTCATCACAAAGATTACGTTTAAGTTCATTCTTGCAATCAGCACTGGAGTGACCATAGGAAAGACAAAGATTACAACGTAGTTGATCACAAGCAGAACTGAGATGCATGTATGACCCACGTTTGAAACACTTTCTAAGTTGGCCCACATAAAAACAATGACCCCTCTCCCTTCCCAAAAATAAACTGTTAGGGAGCTGGATAGGAGCAATATTATTGTGCCTGAGTCAAACCCAGTATTTCCAACCCCCAGTCCAAATATGTTCAGCATCAAAAATTGTTTGAGGGGACCCCAGAGTTTTACATCTTTGCTGCAACCAATGGGAAATGTCATGAACCACAAGTTTTATTACGAAACAAGATAGTAACTAGTTTAATTGCAGGTCTGGTCAATGGGATAGCCCCAAAAGGGAGCCAGAGGGCAGAACAGTGCACAAGCTCATATCTGGTCCAAAATCTGTCCAAGCCCTGAGGGGTTTTAAAGCTAATATCATAAAGGCTGTCACCCGAAATATGTATAAGGGCAAAAATTTCATTGGTGAAGAACCCCAGAGATTCTTTAATTAAGGACTTCCCCACAGAAATCTGAACAGGAACTGTAGGCAACCCCCCCCCCCCCAAGTACTGCAGCCTAACAGCATTTCTCCTCTGCATAGGAGAAGGTTGCCCAGAAAAGGTGTCCCTGAGACAAAATTCCTCCCAAGTATGTTTAGCCTGGTCACGGGTATCTTGATGGGGGCCCTGTGGAGCAGAAAGACCATCCATTAAGTCGCCCCATGATTGTTTATGAACCCTGGAGCTAATGCCTTCATCCCCTGAGGAAGATCTTGACAATACCGGGACTTTAGGTAGACCAGTAGGGAGAGTTTCAGGTAGCTGCCCATCAGCAGCACGCAGGTCTAAATCAGAGTCAGAAACAAATGAGGAAGGCAAGGAGGAAACCCCTGCATCAGCAGGATCCCCTGATACAACCATCGACTTACTAACCCCAGGAATAGGGCTGTGCTGTGGGTCAGGAATCCAGTGACTCTCCGACCCAGGCTTCCAACCAGCACTCCTCAGGGAACGCTCCAAAGAGCTAGAGACACCGCCCGATCTACTTGAGAATTCCGGCGTAGATTTCTCAGTCCCTTGTAAAACACATGAGGCTCCAGCGGGAGAAACAACCAATTGAGGCAGAGAAACAGAAGCAGTACTCACAGTAGCCAGAGGAGGAACAGCACCTTGTGGTCGAGAAACAGGAGAGAGTTCAAAAACAGCTGGGCAAGAAGCAGAAGCCTCGGAGTCATTTGCGCGGCTCATCTTTGATGCTGATGCGTTATCACAGAGGTTGACAGCTGGCAACACAGTAGGTGAACTGCTCGGCGGTGGCAGTTGCGAGGAAGGGACAGTAGTGCAGTCACTCGGGGCAGACTGAGACTGGAGTGCAAAGGTGTCCGAAGGACCAACAGAAGTATCAGAAGGAGACTGTTCGGTTGCTGCAATGACCGCCAAAACATGATCTCTGTTCGTAACACGTAGACGTTTAAGCCATAGATCATCAGCCGTTAACAGGCTTGCAGGCACATTACTGACACCGTCTTCCATTCCAGAAACCAAAACTTCAGGCAAAGCATTAGAAAGGATCTCCTCAGCTGGACCTGCAGGAGCGGAGATGTGCTCTCCTGCAGGTACACCAGCACACTGAACGTCCATCGGAGTCACAGCCATGGATCAGCAGCGCCCCCTACCACAAGACTTGGGGAATTTCCCCAGTGTCCTAGCCAGATTTCCTCCGTTCACTAGAAATACCACCAACAGCTTAATCTGGTTCAATTTCAGTTGGTTACCATCTGTATCCCCACCCCTGGGTCGCCACTGAAAAAGGGACTTCTAGTCTCAGTGGGTTTACCCGGTCAACAAAATTTAATCAATCAATTAATGGTGATAATTCTTTCCCTTTCAGCACAGTTCAGCACTTCTGTCAGAGACAGAGACACACCCACACACTCACTGACTGGTTCTCCCTTTTTTTCTCTTTTCTTTTGTGTTTTTTTTTTCTTGCTTTCTTTCTTTACATTACAGTGGAATGGCATTCTGGAAAGTCACGGGCCGTCGGCATAGCTGTGCAGTGTAAAACGTGCTTGAAGGGTATGAGTGGCAGGATCAACCAGAGTGATTATTTTCATTTTCAAGGCAGGATCAAAAAGATAGGTATTTAAAAATATTTTAAATCTTACTTGCCTTAACAGTGCGAGGCAAAGCTTGAGTGCCAGTACCGGTGCTTGTTAACAGAGCCGCCATGTTGGGCAAGATGTTCAGCCCAACCACAGAGAAACTACATGCCAATATGGGGTTGGCAGTATAGTTTAGAGGTTATAGTAATGAGCTATGAATGAGCATGGTACATCCAGCAGACAGACCAGGGTTCGATTCCCACAACCTCCACTTGCATACGGTGTGACTCTGAGCAAGTTAATTAACCTCCCCAGTGCTCCCAGGTCACCCCTAAAAACAGGTGCCTGTGCCTAGTGGACCTTACCCAGTTACCAAAGAATAAAAAAAAAATAGCCATAATTCTACTGGATTATTTTTACTAACTGTTTGAAATGTAAAGGCGATAACTCACTTGTTTCAATGCACATACAAAACAATTATTATAAATGCAGAAAGTATTGGAAATTACAACACTTTCTCCATTTATAATAATTGTTTTGTATGTGCATTGAAACTAGTGAGTTATCACCTTTACATTTCAACCTGTTAGCAAAAACAATCCAGTAGAATTCAAGAATTGTTACGGTGGAAAATCCCATTCCATCCAAAGTATTTCAGTAAGAAACTTGAACTTTTAACTTCATCAAAAGCAGTAAAATACTCTTTTAATAATGCATTTCATGTTATGCATGTTTTAACAATGTTGTCCATCTATGTGTTTTTGCAATTAAACAAGTAATTGGGTCCTATTTTTTTCTTTTCAAGTCAAATCTAGATAGAAAGAGCATAATATTTTCAGACTCATAACACATGCTCAGATTGTTTTTACTGTCTTTGTCCAGGAAAGGCACAGTAAGCTACAGCTTGTTCCTGGGTGTGTTTTGGGAGCAGAGGGAGAGGTTAAGTGACTTGCTCTGGTCACACAGTATTCAGGTAGAGCATGCTGGAATCAAAACCCATTCTGCTGGATGAACAAAACTTGTCCACAGCTCCCAAGGCTATACTGCCAGCTAATAATCAAAAACTACACATTTCAAGGCAGGCCCCATGATGCCAGGCCAGTAGGTGTGGAGCCACATTTGCATCTTGAAGACCTGAGTTCACACCCAAAATTGTAAGAGAAAAGGCTGTTAGAGAGGGAACAGAATAAGACAGAAGTTAGTGCTGTGGCAGCCCCAATCTGTATTGACATGAACACAGCCTGGGTTAGATATCCTGATATGGGGCCCCAATACCTGTTGTCAAACCAGAGCCAGCCAGCCAGCCGGCCCAGTGGCGCTGAGGGTTGAGGCGCTGGATGCCACACCGGCGACCCAGCTTCTGGAACGAGCCAGGGTCATCGGAGGCCAGCGGGGGGGAAGGGAGAGAATGTGAGAAGCTGCCGGCAGGCAGCGCTCCGCCTCGGGAGGAGGTATCCAGCTCTTTTGGAGCTTGGCCGCCCTCTGGTGGAGGCCGGAGGGATGGTGCCATGAGAGAGCTGAGACATAGGTCAATGGGGAGGGTTGAGGGGACCCGGTCCGGAGCTCCGGTGCACATATGCGCCTCCATGCGCATGTGCCACTGCTTCTGGGGGTCCCGGGGTAGTTCATGGGAGAAAACGGAGGAAACAGTGGAGGCCGGCATAGATGATGCCCCCAGACTGACTCCGGAGATTTGCTGGGGTGCGCATGGCGCTAGAAGCCCCCAAAAGACCCCGAGCTTGGTAGGCTCAGCAGACAATGAGGTTGACCTGCCACTAGGAGGATAAAAATAACTGACAAAAAAAAACCAGAGCCAGCCTTGAGATGTGTAGTTTTAGATGATCAGCTGGCAGTACAGCCTAGAGGTTAAAGCAATCCTGAAGATGGATTATTTGTACTAACAGTTTGAAATGTAAAGGTGATAACACACTAATTCCAATACACATACAAAGCAATTATTATAATTTTAGAAAGTGTTGTAAAGACACCTTAAAACACACATAATAAAACAGATGATTTCCTGTTTAACCTACAGTCAAAGGAGAGCCAAGACCCTCTGTGACATCATGTCCTGTCAGGAGCCTAAAACAGATAGCTGCCCCAAGCCCTTAATTACAGGCTGATTGACATATGAATAACTCTGGACTGCAAATACTCACAGATAAACACAATGGCTCACTCAAATTAGCTTGCTATGGACTTTCGGACATTAAGAAATCCTGCAGATGACAGTTCCCCTTTAAATAAATAACATTCGGGTGCCGTCGGTGAGCTTGGGGTACTACATCCTAGATGCTGGGAGGAATTAAAAGCTGCAGGCAGGGCCAGACAAAGGAAGCAACCATTCATTGCCACCATGCTTAACAGGGCTGCTCCAACTCCCCCCCCCCTTCCCAACCACCACTACCATTCAGAGGAGCCTGCCTTGCTGGTCCTAAACCAACCCTTTGCTGGGAGTATGCAGGGGTACAACTGTCACTAAACTCATAAGAGCCAACAGTGAAAGATGGGGAAGGGGAGCAAGATGCGGTCAGAGATGAACCAGCAATGGAGTGTAACTCATGAAAGGACTGATGATGGTGAAGGCAGGCCCCTGGTTTTACGTCTTTCAGTAAAAGGTGCAGTATGATGGTCCATGGAACTGGCCAGGGGGGAAATTGAAGTAATAAAAAGGAATTGGGGTGTGTTTGTGTGTGGGGTGAATAAGACTGTAAGAATAAAAGAAATTGTATCCGACTTACTGTAATTTCTTTTCAGTTTGTTTCAACATTATCACTGGACATTTATTTTGCTGTTGGGTTACACAGGCTCATAAACTAGGAACAAAACACTCCAAAGCTGTGACATCATCACATAACCCTGGCTCATCTCCTTCTGAGGCAGCTGACTTTGAATCCTCAGTTCTGAATCTTTTAGAGGCATACAGCAAAACACCAGTACCAAGGTTAACTTCTACATTCCTTAAACAGCCCTAGTGTCATTGGGACAACTTTTAAAAATGTAATATTTAGACAAAATTCAACTAACATTTCATATATTTCTGTAATGTACAGCCTTATGTTTTTATTACTAAGGATATTTTAATGAAAACAGGATCTCTTCCCTGTCTACATGAGATCACAATTCTGTTTATGACATCGTTATCTGTTGCTGTGGCAGTAAGTATGATGTCATAAACCAGGAATTATGATGTCATGTGTAGACAAGCAACAAAAGCAGATGAAGCCTGGGGGAAAAGAAAACCTTGCCTTCATAGAAATGTCCTTAAATAAAGAATTACAGAAAATATATGAACTATAAATCACATTGTGTCTAAATCTTACCTTTTCCAAATGTTTCCCAAGTTTTCCCAGAGGTGTAAGGAGCTCTTTAAAAGATAACATGAAATTACAACTCAGCCATGGAGATGTGTGGCAGCACCTGATGCTAATTTTTATGTCTCATTGGAAAAATCTGCATCAGCCTGTCTACTGCCAGTATGATTTTGTGTACCATAACCTCTGCAATGGCAGCTCCCATACATAAACTCACTCCAGAGAATCTCTGAATATATATGAACAATGCACTGAGAAATACGTGCCTGAAACAATATCACATTTTGTTTTTGTTAATCTCCTTATTGCTTCTCCGATGCAGGACCTCCCTTAGTGGTCCAACCCCAGCCCTGACACCCAGTTTCTCAAGGATTTACCTTTATCCCTATTGCCTCCTCCATGGCTTGCCTCCTGTAGTGGGGCCAGTGGTCCCCTCATCCCACCAAACAGATCTGGTTTTATGGGGAGAGGGCCCTGTCACTGGTGTAGAGTCTGCAAGAGGTGGATCTCTCACAGTGCACAGCCCGGCATTCTCTCTCCAGTTATCATCCCTATTGGACACCTACTGTGGGGTGTGCACAAGCTCTGCACCCACAAGTATGTGGAGCTCATTACTGTCAGCATCCCCACTTCCCGCTCTGTAAGTCACTCAAAGCGCATTGCTACCTGTGGTCACCCTGATGACTGTATTGTGCCAGTGCTGACTGCCATCCTACCCCAGGCTCAATCCTCCTCCTGCCAACTGGCTCCCAACCACCCAAGCTCACTTCAGAACCCAGGTAGCTGGCGTCATGAGCAGTAGCCCTTCCAATGCACTAGCAGGCTGGCTCAATAATATCATATTTAACAAATAGTAACAGAATTCAGTCCAGTGTAGACCTTGGCTGCAGAATATTCTCTACTGAGTAATCATACTCTAGGGTGGGTCCCACTGAAAACATTGAGCTAACAGAAAAAGAAACCACAGTAAGTCTGATAAATTTTTCTTCTTTCTATGTCATTCCACGATGTCACTGCACATTCATTTATTTACTGCTGAGGTTTAAAAGAAAATGACATACTTACCATAATTGTTGATCTTCCAAAATACTATATCCTCACCATTAAGTACCAATAATGGATCTGGGGCCTACGCACAAGGACCCCGCGGGAGCAAGTTTTTTTGCAGGAGGGAACCAATGGGTACCAATGGTGCTTGTGTATGCCAGCCTATAACAGTCACCAGCTCTCTCATGTACCACAGTTCTGTTCGTCAGGAGAGAGACAAAGTGGAGAGAGAATAAAAGAGAGGACTAGATACTTTCTAGCCCAAAGGGATAGGGAAAGGATATAGGAAAACAAAATAAAACCCAACTGTCAACTCAGAAATAAGTACAGGGCACACTGGTGGCACAAGGGGTAGTTGGGTGTACAGAGCCAGAGCCTCACGCCACTAGTCAGACAGAAGGTGGATAGTGGCATACAAAATAGGGCAGCAGCTCTGAGCATGTGGCTGTGGCAGAAGCAAGAGGAGGGTCCCCACGAATGGGATCCCCTTGTAAATGAGATGGCACAATGTGCCAAAACAGGAAAAAGACAGAGACACCTGGAAAAAAGGGGCAACTGCATGCTAGCAGAGAGAGAATTGATTATAGTTGTGAGTTAACCATGTCCCCCTTTCTTACGTAGGGAAGAAGAAAGTTGCAACCTAGGAGAATCTGGAGTTGAAGGACTGGATAGTCCAAGGGAGTTGAGATGTGTTCATCTGCCATGGCACCCCTAAGTGTACTGGGCCAAAGGCCCAGATACACAAGGAAGAGAAGGGCATGATCTGCTTCTCCTGAAACTACAGGGATGTACCCTGTGTGAAAGCTAGTGTATTGATCCAGAAATGTGCATAACACCCCTTCCCCACATGCAAAGCAGCTGCCTAGCATAGTTAGATTGGATAGTGTCCAGGGACACATGTTGCATTAAGCAACTAATAGGGATATACCCACGGTGGGGGGTATGCCACGGCAGGAAAAAAGAGGACAAGAAAGAAAAGGGGAGGAAGGAACTACCCTCCAACATAACCCCCTACTTTGTTTTTTTTGTATTTTATTTTTTTTGTTGGCGACAAGGACCCTCCCCCATTTGTTTTTTCTATTTTTTTTTTTTGGTGAGGGTGAGCCTCTGAAAAGTGCCCAGCCTTCTTTTGTGTTTTTTGTTTGCAACAAGAAAGAAGGGAGAACCCCCTCCATGAGGGGTGTGACTGGGGAAATGCCCACAGAAAGCTCATGGTGCTACCAGCACCAGCAGAGTAATCGTGCCCTGAGGCCCTGGTTCTGTCTGAGCGGGGGATGGTGGGCATGGGGGTGGTAATCAATGGTGAAGATATTCTGGAGGATCAACAATTATGATACGTGCATAAGTTTCATATTTTCCAGAAATCAGTCTTCCCCACTGATTCCCACTTATGGGTCAGAGTACCAAGCTTCCCTTTTCCTGAGGCAGGAGTTGGCTTACCCTGAGGGTAACTTGTTCCCTCAGCCCTCTGCGCTGGGGAGAACACCTGAGAGCAGGGGATCCTTAGGTGTCTGGCAGGACCCGAGACTGGTCAGGACCAGGTGGAAACTCCTGTGACACAGGAACAGAAGGACACCCTGACAACTCTCATCTGAACTTGCAGGAGAAGAAATGAACCCCCTGGAAATGCTAATTTTTAGCACCTTGTGCCAAGCAAAAGGTGCCAGCCTGGAGAGGCAAAGCTATGCCATCCATATGAGACAATTCTTGCAAGCAGGCTACCTCACTGGCATCGTACAGTGTCCTTGGTTGGTGCCTTACCACCTCCAGGCCTCAAACTGAAAGGCAAATGACTTGTCGGACTAATTCGCTCTGATGCCTTTGAGCTAGAAGTTGGCCTAGCTGTAACCTTAGATGCCGACTGAAGGTTGCCAGATGTGCCTAGTGTGTTGCAATGTGCATAATTACATGTGCTGAGGTAAAAGCCTTCCTACCCAAGGTCTGTCTGGGCAAAGTCTGTCTCAGGAGGTCAGTCACACGTGGGGTGTCTTGGCCCTGATGGGATCTGCAACACCTCCAGCCCTGAAGAGGGGTGAGGTAATGCATCTACAAATCCCACGGGTGCACAATACATGAGGTCCCTTGGGGCTGGAGGACAAGAGAATGGATGTCTTCATGGTATTCTTGATGCCTCCCTGAAGGCTCTGGGCCAGGGTAGGATGACAGAAAAGCCACCATTGGGAACTCCAAGGAGTCCCAGCAGTAGGGTTGCTGGATCATGGCCTGTAAATGACTCAGTGTCTAGCATCTCCAGCATGTCCAATAAGAATCGCTGGTACAGAGTGTACTCAGCAGCCAAGGACAAGTGGATGGAGGGTTCACTGTCCTCTGAGGAGGACGTTGACAGTTATCAGGTGCTGACCCCTGAGGCTAATGATGTCAGGAGAAGGGCCAAAACTGGGCTCTGTTGCAGTCCCTACGGAATTGCTCAAGGGCACCAATGAATTCTATTGCTGTTCCAGAGTAATTGGCCCCTGAGGGCCTACTAACATGGGCAATGGCTGCAAAAGGAGGAGATACCCAGGAGGGAGATGAGATGCAGGGTCTCTAGGAACTCTACCTGGGCTGCGGGGTATCACAGAGGACCTTGCCTGAGGGGAAGGCCTGGCAGGACCACCCAAACAGGATCATCGTACATCGCTTCTGGGTGACTTTTAGTCTCCAAACTGGCACCACCCCTGGTACTGGGCTAAGGGTTGATGACTGGCTCAGAGACTGGTTCACTCTGTCATTGCAGCCGACGTTGTCCTCCTTGTCTGACTGGATGTTGGGCCTGGTGTCAAGCCCAGGGCCATTCCTGACCCTGGTGCCACAAGCAGCACCAGAGCAAGGGGACAACTCCAGGGATGACACCATCACCAGTGTCGCACTCTGTGCTGGGCCCAGGACCAACATCACGGCCAGTGACATGTCCATCACTCAAGGCTGCATTGTCCTCTTCCTTGGTGTCACTGGCAACATTGGGGGAAAGAACCAGCGCCACCTCCGTAACAGGACATAGCATGGCCCTGGTATTGGAGGGGGACCTGATGTTGCATCTGGGGCTGCCCTGCTCATCGACTCTGCAAACAGTGCCAGGAGACAGAGTGGTGCCAGGCCATTACACCAAGGTGTTCACCGAGGGAGGTCAAGGGTACAGCTTCTTTTTAAATATAATTTTTATTAAATGAAGCCCTTCACACATGTTCAGTTTCAAAATACAGAAAACAGAGATAATTAAAACCACATCCTAGTCTCCATTGGGTTACAGATGCAAACCACATGAAAAAGAACAAGACATGCCAGCCTGACGGCACAGCGGTTGTATTTCCACTTGCGACACTGGCGACCCGGGTTCGGGAGTGGACTCGGGTCACCGGAGGGCTAGCTGAGGGAGAAGGCTTGAGTATCCCAGGGACTGCTCGCCATCTCTGGGGGGAAGGGAGGAGATCAAGGTCCGTAGCTTGCCTGACCCCGGGTAGAGGCCTAAGGTACAGCAAGTCTTGCAGTTTGTGGGAGAGGCCTGGGGAGCTGTGTGGTGGACGTCTGTGCTCAACGTCTAGATGTCAGGGGGCACACCACGCAGGAGAGAAAACAGGAAAAACACTGCCAGAGCATCGGCACTGACCCTAATTGCGACTGCCTGCCTGACCACCAGGGGACCTAATGAAATTTTAAAGACATTGGGGTGTAAGGGCCCCACCCCATACCCACTTGCGGGGTATATCCAAGGCTCCATGGGGTAACCCCTGGGGATTCAGGTAAGGCAAGTCGTGGGTCAGTGCCTAGGTGTCTCCTGAAGAAGCGTAGCTCCAAGGTGAGGAGGGGATAAACAGCAAGTTAAAAAAAAAAGGAAAAACTAGAACATGATGTTTCTATTCTTTAACCAAAGTCTTGACAAGGATTACAGAGGATTTCAACAGTTGCCAGAATTATCTACCTGTTCACAGCCTTCCCTCCCCCCCCCTCCTCCAGCGAGGACAGCACCCCCTGGCATCCCGCCTGAAAGAAGGAGCTAAGGAACAAAATCAGAGTTAATCTGAGACCTATACCATATCCATTTTTGCCATTTTATATTAAATGCACCAGTTTTGTCATAGAGACTGACTGTTAATTTTTCTGTTGTATGTCCATCGCTATATGTCTCCAATCAGCTAATGATGAAATAATAGGAGACATCCAACGTTTTGTAACAGCTTTTTTGGTGGCCAGTAAATATAGTGGCAATAAGGTTCTATGCCAGGCAGGCCTATGGTGGGGTAGAATCATTAATAGCACCATTTCAGCAGATAATTCCACAGGTTCCCCTAGGCACTCCTGTAATTCTTCCTGCATGGCACACCAAAAAGGGGTCAATAGTGGACACAGCCCAAAAAAAATGGCCCAAGTCCGCCACCTGACATTTACAGCCTCTCCAACATACCCCATATGTGGAAGGTAAATATTTTATGAGGACTGCTGGTGATCTAAAGTATCTATATCTGCACTTCCATGCATATTCCCTCCATATAGAACAGAGGGTAATCTTAACTGCTGGGAGTGCCGCTTTCAGCCAGGAGTCCAATGGAACCTCAAGACCCAGGTCTTTGTTACAACAATCTAGGACCGATTGTGTTGAGTCCTACAAAGCCTCCCTAAGAACCCCACATAGCTGACCTATAATATGTCCCCATGTGTTACCATTGAAGCCATCAACATGCTCAAAAGTGTGGGTTTAGGGGAAGGTAATCGAGTTAGGTCGAGGCACTGTTGCTGAAGATATGTCCTTAGTTGTAAACATCTATAGTGATCTCTAGTCAGTAGATCAAAGTCTTTTTGTAGCACTTCAAAGGAATAGATACTTGTGTTGGACAAGAACTGGTATATAAATCTCAAACCCAGTTGCCACCATTGTTTAAAAGGCAATGTCAAAGAGGGCTTAAAATTTTCATCTGCGGACACCAGCCTATGATAATAGAAGGTATCTGCAAATTGTGGATAGGCTTTCATCTGGCACCAAACTTTCAGAACATTGGCAGTGAATTTAGAGCAATGTTGGAGCAGGGGAGTTTTGCCCTTTGTGGCAAAGATGATCGGGTCTATGTCATAAAGATCATTAATGGTGAATTCAATTTCCTTCCATAGGAGCGCACACCTGGGTGATAACCACAATAGTAGTACTTTAAGAAAGGCAGCCCATGTGTACAGCTCTAAGTTAGGCAAATTGACCCTTCCATGAGCCAAAGACAGTTGGAGAATGGAGAAACACACACTGGGACAATGCCCTCCTCATATAAAATTCAAAATCATTCTATTCCAGGAAGCATAGTAAACATTGGCAGGTAAAATCGGAATAGTCTGGAATAAATGGAGCAGACGTGGTAGAAATTGCAGTTACGTAAGAACTTACCGTAACAGTAGATCTTCGAGAGAGGTTTCTGCAGTAGGTCTTCACATATAGGACTGCGCCCCCCCTGGCGTCAGGTCCAAACGGCAAACTTGTAGAATAGCTAATCATCAGCGGGGACCGCCCCTGGCGATCGAGCGTCATCCCGACTATAAAGGGGTGGTCCAGCGCCGCTCTCCAGTTCTTTCCACGGAGACCTAAAGAAGGTAAGTAAAAGTTAGGAGTAAAAAACTCCTAGGACCCTGCTTCCTCTCTAGACCCAAGGACTAGGTAGGATGAAAAATAAAGGAAAAAACATCCAGGAGCTGGGGGAAGATGGGAGAGAAACTAGACCTACTGCAGGAACCTCTCTTGAAGATCTACTATTACAGTAAATTCTTACGTAACTGCAATATCTTACTTCGAGAGGGTTCCTGCAGTAGGTCTTCACATATAGGACTGAATACCAAGCAGTCCCCAAAATAACTCATGCTGAGGTGCATCCGGGAGGAGGAGGAGAAGTTGCCATAGGAAATCATGACAGGAGGCCTTGCAAAACTGCAAGACCAAAACCTGTTCTGCACCTAGAGGCAATGTCCAAACTGTAATGCTTAGTGAAAGTGTGAGCAGATGACCATGTGGCCATGTACAGACCTCTGCAGTGGACACATTCCTGTAAAAGGCAGTAGAGGTAGCCACGCTGCGGGTGGAGTGACCTTTAACTGCCCCCTGAAGGGACTTCCCATATTTCGTGTAAGAAAAATGGATGCAGCTGGCTAACCATCTAGAGATGGTTTGTTTGGAGATAGCCTTGCCCTGGCACTGGGGAGCAAAGGCTACAAAGAGTTGGTTGGATTTACGAAGCTCTTTAGTCCGGTTCGTGTAGTACCTCAGAATCCAGTGCACATCTAGGGTGTGCAAAGGGTATTCCCCCCCTGTTGGAATGCTGGGGATAGTATACTGGTAATTCCATGCTCTGATTCAGAGTGGTTTCCGAGACCACTTTGGGGAGAAAGGAAGGGTTAGTCTGAAGGACTACTCTGTCACTATGAAAAATTAAATAGGGCTCTTTGTAAACAAAAGCCTGGATCTCAGAGACCCTTCTAGCGGAAGTCACTGCAACTAAAAATAAAGTCTTCCAGGAGAGGAAGCGTAAGTTGCAAGTAGAAGCTGGTTCAAACAGGGGTAGAGTCAGCTTCTCGAGTATGAAATTCAGGTCCATGGGGGGGACAGGGATTCTGGATCGGAGGTTTCAAGTGAAGGATGCCTTTTAGAAAGGTTTTGGCAACCTCCAACTGAGCCAAGGTTTTGCTCTAGACCGGGAGGTGGTAGGCCGACACCGCAGAGAGATGGACCTTAATGGAGGAGTAGCTAAAGCCCGTCTCAGATAAATGTGTGAGGTACTCTGACACCTGGGCTGCCGAGCACGAAAAGGGATTCCAGCTCCTTGCTAGGGCCCAGATCGAAAGATCTTTTCCACTTCATGGCGTAAGTGGATCTAGTAGAGGGTTTTCTGGCTTCTACTAAGATATGCGCAACCTGCGAGGAGACACCATAGCGGGAAACTGCTATGTCCACAGGTGCCACGCATGAAGGTGGAGCAACTGAAGACTCGGGTGCACCAGGGTACCCTGCTCCTGTGTCAGAAGGTCATGGGAAAACGTCAAAGGGACCGGAGGTTCCAGTGCCAGTTGCTGCAAAAGAGGATACCAAATCTGGCGTGGCCAGAGAGGAGCGATAAGAATCATATGAGCTCCCTCCTGCTGAAGTTTCACCAGAACCTTCTGAATGAGAGGAAAGGGAGGAAATGCATAGAGAAACCTCCCGTCCAAGAGAGAGACAGTGCATCTTGCCAAAAAGCACCATGCCTGGGAACGATCAAACAAAAGTTGGGTAGTTTTGCGTTGAATGAGGAGGCGAACAGATCAAAGTCTGGTCGACCCCATTGAAGAAAGAGTTCTTCGACCACTGCTGACTTTAGTTCTCACTGGTGGGCTCTGGCCACTGATCGACTGAGACTGTCCACCAGGACGTTGCTTATACCTGGGACATGGACTGCTGTCAAGTAAAGGCTGTGCTGGATCGCCCAGTACCAGACCCTCATTGGTTCTCTGCAGAGAGGGTACGACCGGGTTCCTCCCTGTTTGTTGATGTATCAGACTGTGGACATGTTGTCCGTCTGGACCAGAAGTGATCCCGGTACCAGAATGGACTGGAACACCTAGAGAGCGTAAAGAACCGCCCTGGTCTCCTGAATGTTGATGTGGAGCATAAGCTCCTGGTGGAACCAAACCCCTGTGTCTTGTGTGCCCCCAGATGGGCTCCCCAGCCCAAGTCTGAGGCGTCCGTGAGGATTTGAGTTGGGACGGGGGAATGAAAGGTGTTCCCCTCGAAAGATTGGAGAGATCCTGCCACCAGCGAAGATCTCTCTGACGGCTGCTGGAGATCGTGACTTTTTGGTTTGTTTCATCTGTCCTCTGATCCCATTGGACTCGGAGAGACCATTGGGTGATCCTCATGTGAAGTCTGGCCAGGGGTACTGTAGAAATGGCTGCTGCCATCAGTCCCAAAAGGCAGAACACAACATGTGCTGGGATCCATCAAGCCTGGGCCATGAGAGTAGCCTGAGCAACTAAAGTCTTGGCTTGATCTGATGGCAGAAAAGCCCTGCTCTGAACTGTATCTAGTACGGCTCCAATGAATTGGAGTCGTTGAGATGGTACTAGCTGGGACTTGGGGAAGTTGACCATGATCCCCAGAAGTGAGAACAAGTTCAGAGTGAAAGAGAGGGACTCTTTCAGGCTGGTAGGAGAGGGTGCTGCGAGAAGCCAGTCATCCAGGTACGGGAAGACATACTGTAGATGCCCTGGTGGTGTAAGAATGCCACCACCACTGCTAGACATTTCGTGAACACCCGAGGGGCCGAGGAAAGGCCAAATGGGAGTGCCCAAAACTGGAAGTGGTCCTCATAAAAACAAAATGGAGGAAGTGGCAGTGGGTTGGGATGATAGGGATGTGCAGGTAGGCATCCTGCATATCCAGGGAGCACAGCCAGGAGTTGGAATGGAGCAGGAGAGGAGCCTCTGAAGAGTCACCATACGAAACTTCTTGTACTGGACGAAGATGTTTAGTGTGTGGAGGTCCAGGATCAGTCTCAGGTTGCCCATTTACTTTGGGACTAGGAAGAAGTGGGAGTAAAACCCCCTTCCTATCTGGTTTGGAGGGACAGGTTCTATGTCCTTCTTTAGAAGGAGTGCCTGGATCTCTTGAGAGAAAAAGGGGACCTGATCCCATGGACAGAGAGACCGTCCTGGTGGTAGAGGGGCTGGGATCTCAAGGAACTCGATCGAGTGACCCCACTGAATGAGTTGAAGCACCCAAGACTCTGTGGTGATGAACCTCCAACTCTCCAGGTGGAGGCTGAACCTCCCTCCGACTGGTTCCTCCTGACTTAAGGGAGGGAGCAGAAGGAGAGGAAAGGAGTCAGAATGCTGAAGGGAGGGGAGCTTTAGCCCCCGAGGCTGGTTTTGGGAACTTAAGCTGTTGGGTTTGGGCTCCTGAGCCAGGGGTGCATATTTTTCCCTGACACTTTGCCTGGTTTTTGTTCCACCTTCTTTGGCAGTGAAAGGGCTGCTTTTTCTGACCTGCCTTGTACATAGAGCGTACATCTCTTAAGGAGCATCCACTCTCTTGCAGTCCTGTTATGATATCTTTGGCATTGCTGCCAAAGAGGACGGAACCCCTTAAAGGGGCATCCAAAAGGGAAGACTGTACATCCTGTGCCAGGCCAGCTATCCAAAGCCAGGAGAGCTGGCAGAGACAGATCCCTGTGGCTGCCACTCTAGCTACTGAATCCACCGAGTCATACGTCACTCAGAGCACGTGATGACACGAGGACTTGCCCATCCTGACCTTGTCCAGGAGCTTCTTCCTAAGGTTTTCGTCCTGAACCTCAAGGAGGTCCCTTTCCAGCTCTGAAAGAGTAGCTTTTTGGAAAGCAACCATGTGCAAGACATAGTTGAGTGATCTAATGCCACAGGATGAAGAAGAGTAGATCTTTCATCCGAAATGGTCTAATTGATGAGAGTCCTTGTCTGGAGGTGAGGAACTCAGGTGTTTTGGCTGGTCTGACCAGTCGTGAGCGGCAGTAATTACCATGGAATCAGCCTTAGGATAGGTGTTAAGATGCGGAATCCCTTCCGGGGGATAATAAGTCTGGTCTGCCTTTCTGGAGACCACTGGTATGGAGGACAGTTGTTGTCATATCGTGGTCACCAAGTCCTCATGGGGTCCCATCCATGGGGGATGGGGATAGGATCAGATGTAGCAAGATCCAGGTGCTCCACTAGTCTTTTTTGTTGCAGATCCTCCTCTTCCGTGGGCCAGCCTCCAGCTGCCTGTATGGAGCGTAAGAGGTCTCCGACAGACGGGTCCTCTGGGGGAGACCTGAATGACTCCTTAGGAGGAATCTCAACAGGAGAGCTGGAGTCCGGAGGTTCGGAATCAAACTCCGTGTCGGAAGGCTCGGAGCCACTGGAAATGGGAGGATCCATCCCAGCAGCTCCTGCAGCTAGAGAACCCGAGGCTCTGCCCGAAGGAGGCAGTGGAGGGAGGGGGGCCTGGGTAGGGGAGCTTCCCCCCCACAGACTGCCTAAGCTCAGACAGTAGCTGGATTCTGGCCTCCTGCCATCACTGAGGGGCCATCTCATGGTCAGGCGCCGGGGGTGGTGGAGGAGGAGGCTAGAAATTAGGATAGGTTGGGTACTGAGGCCAAGAAGGGTAGTGATAACCTGTTTGAGGATACTAAGAGTACCCAGGGGATCCCAGCATCGGGTATCCCAGTGTCGGGGGCACATGGCCTGGTGTCAGATACTGTGGAGCCGACGGTGGGCCACCTGGAGGCGGGACAATGGGTTCTGGACCCGGAAACCCGCCCAGAGGATCTGGTCCTGCCGGGGGAAGTGCCATGGTGCCTCTAGGAGGTGCGGGATCTGGAAGGGCCCCCGAAGGTCCTGAGGATGGAGGGTCCATGGAAAGATCCCTAGCTGGCGGCGGACTTATGTCCGAGGATGGCGGTAGGCCTGGCGAGGGGGCAAGGTCTGGACGGAGCCCCGACGGCAGGTCCGAAGGTGATTCTGCTGGCAGAAAAATCAGAGGATTGGGTGGCGAGTCCCTGGGATGGATAACCCGGGGGGGGGGGACGAGGAGTTGTTCTGCCGCTCACTCTGTCCAATGTCGGGGGCCAAACTGGAGCCCGACGGGAGAGTGGAGAGATCCGGGTGGGTGACAGAGGAGCCGTCGTCCAACTGAACGGACCGTGCCAGGCTAGTGAAGGTCCGGAGATCGCTACTAGGCTGATCGGCAGGAGCCATGCACCCTTCAACGGGGTCGAGGGGAGTCTTATCAGCTAGGCAAGGTGACTTAACAGATACCTCCAGAGAGGCTACCCCTGGCTGCCCGCTCACCTTGGCAGCAAGGGGAGAAGGTGCCCGGCCTAAAGTAGTAGACAGGGCACTGGCTGAAGTACTCATAGTTTCGGAAGGCCTCCCGCGTGGTGACGGACTCCGGTCCCGGTGCTTCTCCTTGCTTTTCTTCTTTTTAGGGGCCGGCAATGACTACCTCTCCCGCAGTTCCTGGAGCTCGTTTTCCATCAATGCCAGTCGTCGGGTCAGGAGGTGGGCCTCGAGGGTCCGCTTGTGCCTGGTTCAAGTCGCCTGGTTGAAGGCCTGGCAGATGGAGCACTCATGGGTGTTGTGCTTGGAACCAAGACAGAGGAGACAGTGGGAATGGTCGTCCCTGTGCGGGATTTGGGCGCCACACTTTGAGCACTTCTTCTTCTGTCTAGAAGACATCAAATAGTAGGAAAAACAAAGAGAAAATTTCTATGAGGCGAAGAAAACTTCGACAAATATGGCAGACGTATGATCGCTGTTCTATCGTGTGCCGAGCGTACTGGTGACGGTGGGAAAAAGGAGCGGAGGCCGGGCATGGGACCGCCCCTTTTATAGTTGGGCTGATGTCTTGGCGCCTGGCCGTGGGGCGGGGTCCCCGCTGATGATTGCTATCTACAAGTTTGCCATTCGGACCTAACACCAGGGGGCACAGTCCTATATGTGAAGACCCACTGCAGGAACCCTCTCGAAGTAAGATCATTCATTCTAACAATATCTACCCTTTGAAAAAAGAGAGAGTCAACCTGTCCCATCTTGACAGATCCTCTTGAATTAATATTAAAGGTTCATAATTCACCACATCTACATTATGTACAGTATATCTTTTGTAATTTGGACTCCTAGATATTTCATCTTGGTGCATAACCAGCGTAAAAGGAATCTGCATTTAAGGGCTGCTGAGGGACTGAAATTGAACGCTATAAATTCAGTTTTAGAGACATTAACCTAAATCCTGCAACTGTCTCAGATTTATGCAAAATATTACAGACTGCCGGTACGGATGTCTCAGGTGATAATACAGACAGAAGAATGCCATCTGCAAAGACAGTAACTTTGTATTTCCTCTGTCCCAATGAAATACCTTCAATTCCCTCCGCCATCCTCAGAGCAGCAGCCAAGGGTTCCATATACAGAGCAAACAGAAGGGGGTGGAAAGGGGGCAACCCTGACGTGTGTCACATTGCAGAGATATCAGGGAGGACAAGGAGCCATTGACTCGTATATATGCCTTCAGGTCACAGTAGATATGTTTTAACCAAGTCAAAAATGAATCCAGGATCTGGAAGGCAGACAGAGCATCCAACAGGAAGCACCAAGACACTCTGTCAAATGCCTTCTTGGCATCAAGACTTAGCAGAGCAGCCAGTATCTGTCATGCCTATACATGTTCCGCTAAGAGCATCACTCTGCGGATGTTATCCATAGTGTTTCTGCACTTTATAAACCCTGTTTGATCAGAATGGATGAGGGTGGGCAAAATATGTATCAATCGGGAAGCCCAGATGGCCATATATATTTTATAGTCCAAATTAAGAATTGAAATTGGCCTGTAGGAGGAGGGGTCAAAGGCATCTCTATCTGGCTTTGGTAGGTCTGCAACAACATTGTATGCCAATGAGGGTGGGGGAGGCCTCTCCCTGTGCTACATCCTGGTATATCTGTAGCAGTGGGGGTAGAAGCAGATTAGAACATTTTTTTATACCATTCGGAGCTAAAGCCATCTGGACCTGGGCATTTTTGAGAACTGGCCGCCTTAATATGGGTGCATATTTCTTCCGCCCTTACAGGGGCCTCCAGAGCCTCCCACTGGGCTTCAGTAAGTCGGTGTAACCGTAGCAGCTCAAGAAAAAGGTGGCTCTCTTCTGATGTGGATTGAGGACCTGCCCTGTACAAATCTTGATAGTAAGCAGCAAAAATAGCTCTAATTTCATCCTCTCTATGAATCGTCTGTCTGGTTTGGGGATGCTTTAATTTTAAAATTATTGCAACTCGCCTGCGCTATCATATCTTTCCGGCCAGCATTCAGGTGCCCTTAGATCTCCACTCATATTGTTTTAAATACATTGGGGTTTGTTGCACTTTATAGTCCATTATTTTTTTCAATTTCTTGTTTGGTCTCCCTAATTTTAGTTTGCAGCTCCTTGTCCCCATCCCTATATAACAGTTGAAAAGACTAACTGGTGCATCAGTGCAATGTACTGAGCATCCAGGTCATGCCTCTTACGGGCTGAATAAGCTATAATGTCCCCTCTAATAACTACCTTTAAAGTATCCCACAGGTTGGCAGCCGACACTTCAGGGGAGTCATTATCGTGTACAATTTAGGGGATACGTTCCTGAATATATGTGACAATTGGGGGTCATTTAAAAGAAAAGTATTCAGACGCCAGAGCTTTTGTTTTTGGGTTTTATTCATTTCAGTTTTTAATGTTAAAGAATGGTGATCCAAAAGAAGTCGAGGACCAATGGAAATGTCTTGTACTTTACTGAAATGCTCACATGATACAAAAAATAGTCTAATCTCAAGTAACTATTGTGTCTACCTGAATAAAATGTATAGTCCCTTTGGGATGGGAAAAGTTTGCGCCAGATGTCTACCACCCCCAACTGATCGAACGAATTGCATAAAAAGCGAAGGGCATTAGTGACCCTGTGAGCACTGGGGTTCGTTGAATCCAGGTCAACTGACCAGGTCATGTTAAAATCCCCTCCCCTATAATTAAAGTCCCCTTCAGTAGGTCTAGAATTTTGTTTAAGAAAATCCTGACCACTGGGGTCGAGGTCTGTGGTGGGAGGTAAACACTAAACTAAGGTAAGGGGACCAATATAGCAGCTCCCTTTCGTTTGACTGTGAATCTCTGCCCCCCCTGGTAGTTTTAGATATTCGGTGTCAGAGAGATTCGTTTCCTGGATAAAACATAAGTCTGCTGATTGTTTTTTTAAGGTACTTCATGAATCTGGCTCTTTTAATAGGACTATTTAATCTGTTAATGTTCTGCGAAAATATCTTCAGAGGAACTGATGACATCATTTCACCTGGGTGAGGTCGTGCTGCACCCACTGAGAAGGAACCCACCTCATGGCTACATTTCACTGGTTGCAACTCAACAGAGAGGACCAGCCCATCCCTTCCTGTCTGTCCCGGAGGACCCAACGCAGTTGATCAAGGAGAAAACGAAGTCCCATCACTGGGAGGGTGTCCGATCCCCACTGAGGAGCTCCACCCATGTTTTCTTGAAATAAAGGTTGCTCTGTAACCATCCTAAGTTGTATGTGCTTCATTGTTTTTGTTAAAAGAAAGTTAATGGAGACAAGATAAGAATGACTATCGTTGGAACTAGCTAAACCACAACTTTTCTGACCCATAAAGCCTCCCCCCTCCCCTCTGATAAATCTCCAGTAATTGACTGGAGTGATAAAGATTCATTCTTCCCACTCCATAATCCCTGGCTATCCCAATTAACATTAAGAACCAACAAATCAGGCCAAAACAAAGTTCCAAAAAGAACAAGGGGTATAGCTTCTGATTCACCACTGGGAACATCTTGTGCCCAGGGCAGACAGATTGTGGGAGATGTCATAGAGCCATAAGTCAGGAAGCATAGACAGACCAAGAGAAATTATAAAATTTGCAAGTAGCATTTTATTATCAGTAAAAATAAAATAAGAAAAACAAAATAGTACAGGATAGCTCGTTACAAAGGCAGTACAACAACTCCTCCATTTGAGAGTCTCTCTGGATAAACAGTGCTCTGATTATATAAGATGTCTTTTTCTGGCAGTTTAAATTCTGCATCCTGCTTTTGTAAACTATATCTCCTGTTTTCCACAAAATTTATCAGAACTTTGTTAGTTTGTTTCCTGAGGCCAGCCTGAAGAACACATCTAGACTTAACAGGTACAACAAAATAGAACATTCTGTCCCAGAGCTGGTCTCCTGTTGACAGTTCTGTGAACAAGCTTGTGGAGGTCAAACTACATCTCAAGGTCAACCCCCTGTATTACAGATTATTATTCAAGAAATCCAAATAGCTTTCTGCAATCATTTCAACAATATAAGCAAATACATCTACAAACCAAGGGATCTCAGTTTCACATAAAGATTCACATATTTTTTTAAACACAGAGATGCAAGGGGGGGGTAGAAAGAATAGAAACAGCAAGTAACAGAAGGGAGATAACAGGAGGAACTGTGGAACCCTCAGAGCGGCCAATTCCTAGGTGCCACAAGAAAATTTTGATTGTGCAATAAGATAGGCAAGAGACAGACAAGTGGTATAATATGAGAGGACAAAATAGATTCTTGCTTTTAACTTTGTCTGCACAACAAATGGGAGAGGGTCTTATCTAACCCTGTCACAGGGGGTTTGCAGGCAGCCACCTAGAAGGAGCCAGCTGTCTATCAGACCCACCCACCAGGGCCTCAGCAGGGTGAGATCAAGGAGGATCCTGTACTTCCATGGAACCAGAGGTCCCGGGAAGGGGCCCAGGGGAAAGGTCCAGTGACCTTACCTTGGCCTTATGAGTGCGATGCCTGCCTTCAAACACAGAAGTCTGCCTACCCCACTTCACTACACAGATCTTAAGGGTGCAGCAGTCCATGGTGAAGCAAGCATTGCACTCATCCATGTTGTGTTTAGGGATAGGGCAGGCCATGCAGCATTGATGCCAGTCCTTCACAGGCATCTGATTCCAACAGGGGCGATGACCCATGACAGGTGGATGCTGAATCTTCTTTGTATTCTTGGTCCCCTTCTTTTCTAACTTCAGCATCATGGAAAGTGAGAAAAAATGAGAAACAGAAAAGGCACCACAAAAATAATTTGGTGGTAATGCAGTTGCTAAAATGGCGATGAGAATCCTGAGGTGCTGTTACTTCCACAGTGTGCTAAGGTGAGAGGAACAGAACTGAGGTGCATGACGACACAAGTGATAATTACTGGCTTGCATGCATGACACCATGTGAGGCGAACAGGCACTGTCCGTACCCAATGTTGGCTTCCTCCTGCAAAAATATTTGCCACCGCAGAGTCCTAGTGCCTCTGTCCCCAGACCCATAAGTGGGAGTCAGCTGTAAAGATCGATTCCTGGAAGATTAAGCAATACTCACTGTACTAAAGGTATTCAGGAGGGACAGAATATTCTCCCAGTTTAAAATGTGTTTTGCCTCACAGCCACCTGAAACACCTTTCTCTGAAAACCACATCATCAGAAATCTGAGTATCCCATCTGTAATGTCTTGTGCTAGTATACAGGGAAGACCAGGTACCTAACCTTGCATAAGTCAGCAAACTGAAGCCTCTCCCCTTTCTGTCCAGAAAGCTGCCATAGACCAGGTAGAATACACTTTAATCAAAACTGGCAACTTCACTTGTGCTGCCACATGGACCCTTGCTATGCATGTGCTGACCCATCTAACCAAGCCCACCTTGGAAGCCTTCTGGACCTTTTCCTCTGTGCCGAACATTAGAAAAAAGACTATCTGATTTTCAGAAAGACTGCATTCATGTAACATATGCCATAACTGCTCTGAGGGTTTTGGAGAAGAGGAATGAAGGCTTACCTCTTGTCAACATGAAACTCCGTCTGTACCTTTGGGAGGCAAGAGGGCACCGTATGTAACACTATCTTGTCCTAATGGAAAACCAAGTATGGCTCTTTGCATGAAAGCACCTGCAGCTCTTTTATGTGCTTAGCTGAGCAAACTGTGACCAGAAAATGTCTTACTAGAAAGGATGTCTTCTGATACTTGTGAGAGAGGCTCAAATGGAGGCTTGCAAAGTGCATTAAGAACCATATTAATTTCCCAAGGCAGAACTGAAGATCCACATACCTGCTTGGTTGTACTGATTGTTCTAAAGAACTGACTGATGTCAGTATGCAAACCAAAGGCATGCCCCTTGCAAGGACCAAACATGGCATTCAAAGCAAAGACTTACACTCCCAAAGTACTGATGGCCAGACCTTTGTCTTCCCCATCCTAACGAAAATCACAGATCTGAGCAACAGATGCCTTCCTCAGCCTACTCCTTGACTGTCCGGCCTAACGAGTGAATATCGCCTGGATTCTATCATAAGTCCCAGATGTAGACTTCCTCACTTGAAGACATAAAAATATTCACAACTTTTTCTGACTAACCCAATTAGACTGACCATTTCTGAGGACCATGGCCTTTTTGGCCATTTCAGTGCCACAAGAATAAGCCAAGGGTGTGAGTGACAGATTTTTCTGAGAATTGCCTGAAGCAAGGGAAACAAGAAGGATTAGATAGGCCCTTTAGAAGGACCATGGCTGAGACAGAGCATCCCTTACCTTTGCTACTAGACACGTGTACTGACTAAAATCTTCTTGCCACCTGAGCACTGTTTTGGGAGGCAAGTAGGTATATCTCTGTAGACCTGAATTTGTGACACAGACAATGAAACACCTTCTGGTTTAGATACCATTCTCCTTGATGAACCCAACCGTGATTGAGCCAGTCCACTTGGGAATTGACTTGCCCCACCAGATGGATCACAAAAAAGGACTCCAGATGGGTTTCTACCAAATGCAGAAGCAAGTGCGTGTCTGTTAGGATCCGCTCACTTCTTCTGCTACCTTTCCTGATTTTATAAGCGATGGTCATTGTGTTGTTGGATCAGACCTTACGAACTTTTGTTGAACTCTGTCCTTGAAGTGCCTCATCTCAAAAATGTTTATCTAAAGGTTTTGCTCCTCCACCATACCACCAAGACCAAACATCTAGTCTAGAACCCCTCCCCAGCCTGTCAGGCTGCATCAGTGGTCAGAATGATCTGTTCTTTTGGGGCTAATGGAAAACTCCTCAATAGATTCTGAGAGTTCCCCAAACACTCTAATGACTGGCACACTGATCTTTGGGGGCCACATCAGTACCTGTTACCGATCCAATCCTGGTGGTCAATGAGATAGGAAGAAGACCTGGAGAGGTCTGGCCCAAGAAACCATCTCTCTGGTAACCATCATTAGACCTAAAATCTGGAGGCACCTGTGGACTGACACAATCTTGTGAAGTCTGACCTAAGGAATCTATCTGAGGCAGTCCTTCACTCAGTTCTGTGAGATAAACACTTTTGCTAGGTCTGTCCAAAAGCACGCAGCTAAGTGCTCCAGAGATTAAAAGGGCTGTAAAGAACTCCTCTACAAGGTTTACTATGCAGCTATGTTCCTCTAGGTCCTAGAAGAACATAGCTGCATAGGATATGTAAGGTCCTGTGGATCAGGAGATCATGCAGGTAAGGCTAAATGTGGTATCCCTACCAGCAAAGCAAAGCCTCCACAACTATTATGGTTATTACAACTATTTTAAACATCCTCAGGGTGGAAGCTAACCCAAAGAAGAGAGCCTAGTATTGAAAGTCTAGCTCTCAGATGGCAAATCTAAGAAATTTCAGGTGTGGCTGACCTGTTGACGCAGCATTAGTGATACTGCTCATGCTGCAGGCAACCCGGGTTTGGGAGAAAGCCTGGGTCCTGTGGGCTGACTGAGGGGAGGAGGATTGCGCATCCCGTAGGATGTTGTCCTCTGGGTAGGGAGGTTAGTGAGCTCCACTATGCTACTGCCACCTAGATGACCACTGGTGGTGGTGCAAGCCGGAGCATGCACAGGTCACTAAGGTCCGGGGTCCATGAGGTGTCCAGAGGGATTTAAAGGACACAAAACAGCACTCAAACCAAGCAGGATGACTTTTGCGACTCCTTGCAGGACCCATACTCGATACTGGGCACCTGCCTCCCACAAAGCATGATGTCCACAGGGGCTGGGGGAACCCAGATGGCCCCACCAGAGAGCGTAAGCTGTTGAGCAATGGAAGTCCCCAGAGAAGGTGGGTGATGGAGCTGTGGGAGTTGACTGAGGATTGGGATTGCCTGAGTGGAAGGGAAAATGTGAAAGTAACAAATAAATACATTTCTGGCTCAACTGTCAAATAGGAATGTGTAGATATGCATCCGAAAGGTCTATCAAGTCCAGAAAGTCACCAAGCTGAATTGCTACAATGACTGAACTCAGAGAATCCATTCTGAACTGGACTAGTCTCATAAATTGGTTCAGAATGGAGAGATCCAGGATCAGATAGAATCTTCCTGATTTCTTGGCACCACAGTTTAAATGGAGTGCAACATGTGTTCCTTTTCCACGAGAACAATCAGAATCACTGCCCCTATGTTCAGCAGATGATCCAGTGTCTGGTCTACTGCTTAACATTTCCTGGGATTTGTGCAGATCAGGAAGAGGAAGAAACACCCACTGGAGTGCACAGAAGAAAACTTTATTGCACAGCCCTACAATATTATCTTCAGCACCCATGCCGCTGACGTAGTCTTGGCCCATCTGCTGTAAAACCTGCTCTCTGCCCAGAGCTTGTAGATAGAGCTTGTGGACAAGGATAAAATCCTCATTAAGAATATCCACCTCTGTAGTTGGCTCACCTTAAGTATTTACAGGAAAAGTTGCCTCTCTTCTGCTGGGTCTTGAAGCCTGAAAAGGCACCACTACTGCAGTGGTTCCAAAATCCTCAAAAGGAGCAAAAATTGCAACAGGAGTTGCGGCACAGGCTGAAACCCAGACCTCTGAAACCTTTATTGGAGTTCTGCTGACTCTTGGAGCTTGGCAGGGAAGAGTTCTTATCCATAAGATCCTTAATGATCACCTCTAGCTGTGGGCCGAACAACATTCCACCTGTAAAAGGGACACCGAGCAAATGAGACTTGGAGGTGTGGTCTGATGACCAATATCTCAGCCAAACTGATTTAAGGGCTGCCACAGGATAGCAGAACCTCTTGCTGAAGTATGGCGTAGACCACCATGGAATCACCTAAAAAGGAGGCAGTCATATGTACTACAGGAAGGAGATCCTGGACTGGAGAATCCTCAGGACCTCATCCGCTACTGCGGTCGACAATTCAAACTGTTCTCAGGCGACACAAAAACCAAAATCTGAAGCAGAATAAGCACACTTGTAGGCTATTTTTGAGGTGCTTATCATGAAGGTCTGAAGGGATAGCTGTGCCTTTCGATGAAAAAATGGTCTTTTTAACCATAAAAGAAACAGCTGCCAGGAGAAGCCTTCTATTTTTAAATCCCTGAAGCAAGAAACAGGTGATGTTTCATTCATAACTTAGTAAATTGCTTGTTGTTGTCCACACTATACCATTCTTCTTCTTTAACTATCTACACAAAGTGTTGAAATTTAGGGAAGCATTTAGATGGATACCCCCTGTTGCCGGGATGGGATTTAACTTTCAGCTTAACAGGTTTAGGGTGCCCTTTTTATGGTGTGATGACCATTAACACAAGTTAATACCATGTTTGAGGCATTCGTGAGTGCTGTGCACCAGCCTGACTCACATACTCACATATGTATTTGCTTGTCCAAGCATACACTGAAACATAGAAATATAGACCATCACAGCAGAAAAAGAACAGAGGTCCAACTAGTCTGCCCATATTCCCCATAATCCCTGGAACCTTCCCTGGAACCTACTGTTCCTCCAGGATGCTAACCCTCCCCACCCCATTCCCGTCTCCTCCCTGGTCTTGTTGCCCCAGACGAACACTACTCCCTTCATTCTATCCCATGCCTGCTTGAATCCCCTGTCTGTGTTTGCACCCACCACCTCGGCCGATAGACTGTTCCAAGGTTCCACCACCCTTTCCGTAAAGAAGTACTTCCTCACATCTCTCCTGAACCTCCCTCCTGTTAATTTCCACTTGTGACTACATGACCTTGAGCTGGTATTCAGGGTAAAATATTTTCCTGCAGTTTACCTTGGTAATTCCTTTAAGAAACTTCAAGGCCTCTATCATATCCCCCCCCCCTCTTTCTGATTTCAAGTAAATACATAGTTAGTGCCTTAAGGCCCTCCTCAGAGGAGCTGCCCTTCTGGCCCTGAATTATTTTTGTTACTCTGCGCTGCACTATTTCGAGCCTATCCCTATCTTTTCTGAGGTGAGGGCTCCAGAACTGGATGCAGTAATCCAGGTGAGACCTCACCAGGGATCTGTACAGGGGCAAATATTGCCTGTTTTCCTTCTGCTATCTATATCCCTCCCGATACACACCAGCATCCTGTTAGCCTTACTCTAGGCCTTGTTGCACTCGCTCGTTTGTTTAAGGGAGTTACTGACGATAAAGAACAGTTACTTAAGAACTTACCGTAACAGTAGATCTTCGAAGGAATCTCTTCATTAGGTTACACCTCTTAAGACAATAAGCCGTCAGGCTCCAGGACCACACAGAAACTTTTGCTAGCAGCTCACTCGGGGCCACCCACAGCAACGTCTGATGTTGCATTCCCTGTATAAGCGTGGGCAGCCCTGGCCCCCCTCAGTTCCCCACTGGAGACTGTTCTCGGAGGAGCTCCCAAAGGGAACCAGAAGGAAGATAACTGATCTGCCCATCAGACTAGGCAGAGAACAGGAGAGAAGCTCTGGAAGAAAGAGATAACACTGGTATATTCTTAAGGTCCCAAGAGGGAACATGCGCAGAAAGCCCTCTCCAGGAAACCAGGAGAGGACAAAGGCATTCAGTTATCAGTCTCATAGAAACATAGAATCTGATGGCAGATAAGGACCACTTGGCCCACCTAGTCTGCCCATTTCCCTACCTAACGGATAAGCTGCAGATCCTAGTTAACCAACAGCCTACTTCCTCCTACCCCCCCCACTAGAATTGCCTTTCGTCTGTCCCATGCATTCTTGAATTCCCCCACTGTTTTTGACTCTACGACCTCCTCAGGAAGGCTGTTTCCTGCTTCTACAACCCTCTCTGTGAAGAAATACTTCCTCACATTACCTCTGAGCCGACCCCCCTCTATCTTCAAATTGTGCCCCCTTGTTCTTGCACATCTCTTTTTCTGAAAGATGTTGCCCTCTTGGACTTTGTTAATTCCCTTGAGATACTTGAAAGTTTCTATCATGTTCCCCCTCTCCCTCCTTTCCTCAATGGTATACATATTAAGCTGCTTTAGTCTCTCCTCGTATGTCTTCTGGTGCAGACCCTGCACCATTTTGGTTGCCCTTCTCTGGACAGCCTCCACCCTGGCTATGTCTTTACACAGATGGGGTCTCCAGAACTGTACATAGTACTCCAAATGTGGTCTTACCAACTGTCTGTACAGAGGGCCAACAACTTCCTGTTTTCTACTGGTGATGCCTCTCCCCATGCATCCCAGTATCCCCCCAGCCCTCCTTACCGCCTTCTCACATTGTTGGCCCACCTTTATGTTATCTGATATGACTACCCCCAGGTCCCTTTCCATTTTTGTTGTCAGTATCTTACCCCTCATTGTGTACTCTTCCCCTGGGTTTTTGTTTCCCAGTTGCATTACTTTGCACTTCCTTGCGTTGAATCTAAGCTGCCATACATTTGCCCATTCCTCCAACCTTGCCAAGTCCCTTTTCATCCTTTCCACCTCACCTTGCATATCAACCCTGTTGCAGATCTTTGTGTCATCTGCAGAGACATACTTTTCCTTCTAGTCCCTCTGCAATGTCACTTATAAAGGCATTAAAAAGGACCGTCCCCAGTACTGAACCCTGCGGTACCCCACTAGTAACCCCCCCTTTCTTCACTGTGGACTCCATTTACTATTACCCTCTGTGTTCTGTTGTCCAGCCAGTGTTTTACTCAGGCTACCACCCTGGGACCCGCTCCCAGGTTGGCTAATTTGTTTATTAGTGTTCGCTGGAAAACAGCAGAAGGATGTTAATGGAGGAAACAGCCATGCGCAAGACATTAATGTTAAGAGACTTCTCAACCAGGGGGGATGGAGGGTGGGTCAGCATGACCTGATGACAGAGAGTCCCTCAAAGATCTACTGTTATGGTAAGTTCTTACATAACTGTTCTATCTTCTTTGGGGATATCTCTTTTATCAGGTCACACCTCTAGGATGAGTCCCAAGTAGTACTGACAGACAGACAGTCTGGGTGGCTGGATGCTAGAGGCCTAAGAAAGGAGGCCTCGATGTACAGCCAGGCCAAAGCCTGTCCTTCTTCTGATGGCAAAGTCCAGACTAGTGCCTAGTGAAAATGTGGGCAGTACTGCAAGCTGCAGATTTCTGCAGCTGAAACATTCCTGAAACAGGCAACAGAAGTGGCCATGCCTCTCGCTGCATGACCATGAACAACTCCAGGAAGTTCCTCACCATACTCCTGTAACAAAAAAGCAATACAGTTGGCCTTTTTTTCCCCCAGGGGCAAAAGAAACAAACTGGGAGGACTTCCTGTAGTCCTTCCTATGGTGTGTATAGTATTCTAAGTATTCTATGCACATCTAATGTATGGAGAAATGCTTCCCCTGGACTGGCAAGCTCTGGATAATAAACTGGCAAGTGGATGGTTTGATTTAAAGTGCACTCAGACACCACCTTCGGTAAAAATTTAGGGTTCATATTCAAAGACACCCTGTCTTTGAGGAAAATCAAATACGGAGGCTCACACATGAGAACCTGCAGCTCTAAAACCCTTCGAGCAGAAGAAATAGCAACTAAAAATAACGCTTTCCCTGACAGAAAGTGCAGCTAGCAAGTCATGGCTGGTTCAAAAGGAGCCAAAGTAGGTTTCTCTAACAAAAAATTCAAGTCCCAAACCGGGACTGGATTACGGATGGGGAGGCCTTAAATGCAGAATGTCTCTCCAAAACATGCGGGCCACGTCCAGCTGGGCCACAATACAGCCATCAGTGGGCATGTGGAAGGCTGATATAGCAGACAAGGGCACGATAACAGAAGAGTATTGCAGCCCAGCATCCATCAAGGAAAGTAAATACTTTAAAATTTGATCCACTGGGAAAGTGATGGGATCCGGGTAGTGGGAAGTGGCCCACAGAGCAAAACACTTCCACCTCACAGTATAGGTACCCTGGTAGAGGGTTTCCTGGCAGCCACCAGGACTTCAGCCACTTTTACAGACACTCCAAAGCTTGCAATGGCTATGCTCTCAGGAGCTAGGCATGGAGATGGAGAGACTTGAGGTCCGGATGGACCAGAGTTCCTATGTCAGCAAGCCCTCGCACAGGGGTAGGGGTACTGGGGGTTCCATCACTAATTGCTGCAGCAATGGAAACCATATCTGACAAGGCCAAAAGGGGGCCACAAGAATCACGAGTGGCTCCCTTCAGTTGGAACTTGATTAACACCCTCTGAATCAGATGGATAGGAGGGAAGGTGTACAGGAACCTCCCTTTCCAAGAGAGGGACAACGCGTCTCACCAGAAAACTCCAGGCCCTGGACTGCGCAAACAGGAAAGCAGCAGTTTTGTGTTGAGTGGGGATGTAAAAAGAGCCAACTCTGGAGGACCCCATCTGTCAAACAGGTCTTCTACTACAGAAGACAATAGCTCCCACATGTGCATTCTGGACTGCAACCTTCTTAACCTGTCTGCCAGGACATTTTGGATGCCCGGAACATGGACTTTCAACAGTTCTAGACCATGTTCTACAGCCCAGTACCAAACCGTCATCGCTTCTCTGCATGGAGGTAGCAATGAGTCCCCCTTTGCTTGTTTATGTAATGGACTACACCGGTGTTGTCCAAATACACCAACAGAAGTCCTGAGGACAGGTGATTCTGGCAGGCTTGCAGGCCATACGAAACTGCCCTTATCTTTAGGACGTGTATGTGGAGGGAAGTCTCCACTGCAGTCCATGTACCTTGGGTCTGGTGAGGCTCCAGATGTGCCCTCCAGCCTATCCCCAAAACATCCGTGGCGAGGATCTGATGAGGCGAAGGGATTAGGAAAGGAACCCCTCGGAGCAAGTTGCTGGGTTCCATCTACCACTGAAGCACCTTCTGTACAGATGATGAAACTAGAACTTTCTGTTCGAAATCGTTGGTGTGTTCATCCCATTTGACCCTCAAAGTCCACTGGGGGTCTGCACGGTCAGCCTTGCTAGGGGAACCGTGATGATGGTTGCTGCCATCAGGCCCAGCAGCCTCAGGAATGTCCTGTCTGTGACATACCTGTTGTTGTAAAGCCCCTGGGCCTGTTTTATCAGGCGCTCTGCCTTGTCCTGGGGCAGAAAGGCTGAACCCTGGGCAGTGTCCAGTATAGCTTCTGTATACTGGAAGTGCTGACATGGAGTCAAAACCAACTTGGACAGGTTGACTGTGATCTCCAGTGCATTGAACAGCTGTCTGGGATGCACTAGGGTGTACGACAGTGCTCCCTGTGAGGAGTGCATACTGTGATATGCAGGTAAGCAGCTTGCATCTCTATTGAGCCTATCCTGCTGTGTGAACCCAATCAGGCCTGAGCTATGAGGTGTTCTGCCTTGACCTGGGGTAGGGAGGTTAAACCTTGGGCCGTATACATTATTGCCCCTGTATAATGTAGGTGCTGACCAGGGGTCAGGATAGCCCCGGGAGATTGATCAGGATCCCAAGGGTGTCGAGCAGTTACCCGGTACATGCTAGGGTCCAAGGCAGTTACTCTATGGACTTGAAATAGAAGGCAGTATAGCACAGTGGTTTAGGAGGCAGTATAGTGCAGTGGTTTAAGGCTCTGAGCTGCAAACCTGGAGACCTGGGTTTGAATCCCACAGCCCTCACTTGCATACTGTGTGACCCTGAGCATGTCACTTAACTTCCTTGTGCTCCCAGCTTGCACGTGTAAACAAGCTTTCAGCATAGTTTGTTGCTCCTGGTAAAACAAAAGGTAAAAAAAAACAAAAAAAAAAAACGAGCAACCAGCCACAGGAAAGGGGGAGGTGAACCATACCTCCCGCCCGAGAGCTGCTGTCACTACTGCTGAGCAGGTAGGGAATGCCTGTGGTGCAGGTGTCAAGCCAAAAGGCAATACCCTGCACTAGTAGAGTTCACCCCGAAACAGAAATCTGCAACACATCCTGGGGTGGGGAAGCAGACCTAGAAAGGCAGGAGAGACTGCTGCATGTCCAGGGAGCCTTTCCAGTCCCTTTGTAGCAGGGGTGCCAGCGGACCTTGCACAGTGTCCAGTCTGAACCTTCTGCACTTGATGTAGAAGGGTAGATCCCACAGATCCAGAATGGGCCTCAGGTCCTTGTGGATTCGTGGATGAGAACGAAATGAAAATGGAACCTGGCTTGTGTTGTCTAGCCACAAGCCCAATGACCCTCTTTTACAGTAGTGTACACCGGTCCACTAACAGCACTGGTATGCTGTCTGGAGGGGAAGTGGAGGGGGCGAACAGAAGGTCTGGAGGCAGCTCCAGAGGTTCTAGAGCATGGCCCTGTTCCATTAGTGCACGATGCAATCGACTATAGTGGGGTCTGCCACTGCACCAGGTGGAGGGAAAAATGCCCCCCCCACCACTACCTCCCAACTTAGGCAGATGGAGGGACCAGGAAGGAGTCATGGGGAAGCAGATCCCATGGCCAGGGCAGCAGCCATTACCCCTGGGGCCCTTGGAGTGGGCACATATGGTGGGGAACGGGAGGCTGGCCAGGCTAACCCTGCTCTGTGTTCGCCTTGGTGCCTGACCTCTGACCCAGATTTTATGAGAATCCCCGAGGTCTGCAGGTCATTTAGAAACCCCTGCACCTCAGGCCCAAGGAGTTAATGTCTTTGGTATTGGGCAGGTAGGATGGTGCTGGTAGACATCAGGAGCAAATCCCAACCCCTAGGCCTGGGATGCTGCTTAAGCAGGGAGCATCGCTGATGTCTGAGATCTAAGTCGGGATGGCTGGGGATGTACACCACCTGGTGCACCAGGGTGTCAAACATGGTACTGTGGGGTGCCACATTGACGGAGGGGAGCAATGATGCCGTCGACGGGGTGGAAGGGAGCCTGATTTTAGCAAGCAAATAAACCCCCTAACATCGACGGCTACCCTGATGAGGAAGGGGGAAGGCCATGGCTGCTGCTTAGGCAGATGCCAGCCACAGCTGTGCACCATAGGTAGCCCTCAAGAGGGGTGCACCCACATTAGTCCCAGACCATGGGGAGGGGCATATCCCTGAAGTAGCCCGGGAAGCCCCTTAATCCAAGAGGAGCTGCGTGGGAGCAGAAAGCAGGAAAGGGCGCTCTCCACAGCAGCCTAGCCCTCATCCTTATCCCAAAGGACTCTGGGAGCATTGCTGACATACGAGATCTAAGTTGGGATGGCCGGGGATGTTTAAGTGTCCAGTGCACCAGGGTGTCAAACATGGTGCTGTGGGGCACCATGGTGATGGGGAGGGTGACCAGTGATGCCATCGATGAGCTGGGAGGGAGTCCGATCTCAGCATGCATATAAACACCCTAATGTTGACAGCTACCCCAATGATGAGCGAGAAAGAGGATGCCAGGGTGCCACCGCAGGCCAAGAGCACTATGTCAATGGAAAGGATTCCCAAAGCAACATCGACAAGGCCCTGTCAAAACAGGGCCTGGCCCGGGTGAGGGACCAGGGCCCCGAAGATGTCGCCAGACATCAACGGGAGTACTGTCGACAGGCGTGAAGAAGCAACTGAGGGAGGAGGCACTGGGTACCACAGTCAAGGCCAGCACTCCAACCATCACCAAGTGATGGAGGAGAGTCACTGGTGGGGGAGGCAAAGGAGCCACCACAGATGGGCCTGGGGTACAGAGAGAGAGACAGAGAAGGAAGGAACCCTGCAGGCCATACCCCACCCATGAGGATGACAGGTAGGATGGGAAAGGTGCAGGAGTCACTGTCCGAGGAACACACATGTAGCAGAGCTACCAAAACCTGCCCAAGGCCCCCAGCCTGGGAGATGTGGCAGGGGGGGAGGTCTAGAGCCCTCAGAGCATTTAAGTCCAAGGAGGGAAGGCCCTGCTGGAACAAAAGGGATGGCTGTAGGAGAGAGTGCCTGGAGGTGGTTTGTGGCTTATCTGGAGGAACCCAGACCACCCGCGGTGAAAAGTCTCACTCTGGAGGTCCTGATCCTGGACTAGAGGGCCCACAGGATGCTCAGTGGGCCTGCACCATGGGAAGTCGTAAGTCTGTATCCTGAAGAATCCCCTGAGGACAATTCAGCCAGCCAATCGATGGGATGGGGCTGTTTACCACCAGCTGAGCTGACCGCTGGACAAAGCCTGCCAAAACCGAGCACCAGACCATCGCCACAGGCTCTGCTGAGAAAGTGAAAACACTTGTGTCCTTCCGAAGAGACTGCTGAGACTGGCAACAGAGGTGGCAGGCAAGGAATTAAAAAGAATCCACTGGATAAAAATGAAAGAAATAAAGAATATAGTAGAAGCTTCCATGATGATCCTGTGATCCCATTCATCTGTCAGCCAGAACTTGGGAACTCAGCGGTCAAGAGAGCCAGAGAGAGAGGTATCATCAAAAAATGGGTATGTTTTGTTTTTGTTCGACTTAGAGACAGATGGTTTTCAGAGACTGACTGAACTGGACATGGCTTAGGCAAGTGAAAGGATATGCAGCATCACTATTGCAATGCTGCTCATTCCCTGCTTGGCCAGGACTTGGGAGCTCAGCAGTTGTCCACTTAACGGCTCCAGAGTCCGGTCAGTCAGCAAAACACAGTCCAAGAAACGGATTGGGGGAACAGGGAGCACCACAGAAAGCCAGGGAGAGAGGCATCTTAAAAAAGGGGGTATGTTTTGTTCTTATTTTATTTAGACAGTCTTCAGAAACTGATTGAATTTGACGTAACTCATGCAATTGAAAGGATATGCAGAGTAGGGACAATGTAGATACTGGAAGTGGGAAGAACCTGATGACTGGAGTAGGCAAGAAAAAATGATTTTTTTTTTTTTAAGTTGACTTGAGGATTGGGTACAGTTGGGGGCAGGGTTGTGTTTGCAGCATAGAGGTGGCTAGGGGTGACTGCTGTTACTGCTTACTATTGTGGTTACTCTGATGAGGCATGAAAGTAGTCCTCACACAGTAATAGCAGTAGTAACATGCATGAGTACAATGCCTCTTCTGGTTCTGGTAGACTAATTTTACTAATCCTAAAAAGAATGCATCGGTTATGTCCTTATTAACTCTTGGGCGGCCATTTTGTGTTAGGTAAACAATGGATAGTTTAGACTTCATATGGAGCTATTGGAGGTAATGAGTTAAAAAGCTGGACTGGAAAAAGTCTCCATTGCCACTGCCAAACATAAACCTTCACATGGGCCACTAGCAGTGTGGGGAACAGGTGCAGAGAAGTTAGCATTTGTCTGGCTAGTGCAGAACAGACAGAGACCTTACCATAAGGAGACTTCCTCAAGGACTTACAAAAGGCATCTGGAATACCATGACGCCTTTCTTTATTATGTAAAAGACAATCAAAATTTAGGGTCTGTGTCTCTACTTTAATTTACTTTTGCACACCTGCGTCACTTCCTGCACACTAGCATCAACCTTTGTGTGCACCAGCATCAATCTGTGCACACTTATATCAATGTTGGCACACCTGCAACAATTTTTCTTCACTTGCATCACTTTTTGCACACTTGCAGCATTGTTTTTGTGCACTTGTGTAAATTTTGAGTAAAAAAGGCATAACCCCCTGAAAATGATACAACCGAAGGAAAAATGCCACAGTGTCAATCAAAACACTGCGCTGAAGGAGAACAGTTTGTAAATAAAATAGAAATAAAGCTAAAAAAAGATCAAAACCCTTTTGGAGGGGTACAGAAACGATCATAGTGAGAAAAAAAGAGCACCCTGATGCAAGCCTACTCGGGAGTACACTTATGTAAGAACTTACTGTAACAGTAGATCTTCGAGAGGAGCTCTTGCAGCAGGCCAACACTGGTAGGACTAAGCCCTTCAGGCACCAGGACCACACAGAAACTTTCTAGCTAGCAGTGTACCACGGGGTACCACCCACTGTCGACGTCACCCACCAATGTCAGCCTATCCTATAAAGGCAGGCAGTCCCCACACCCTCCGCAGTTCTCCTGCCGGAGACCCAAAGCGGGAAATGGAAGAAGAAACTGTGGAGGTTTCCCGAGAGTCAAAAAAAAAGAGAGAGCAGAAGACTTACTCGCATGGAGGAGAATACAGCCAAGGAAAGGCAGAAGGAGGAAGGGAAAATCACAGCCTGCTGCAAGAGCTCCTCTCGAAGATCTACTATTACAGTAAGTTCTTACGTAACTGTACAATTTTACTTCAAGGGCGGATCTTGCAGCAGGCCAACACCGGTAGGACTGAGTCCCAAACAGTTCTGGCAGTGTAGAGGAAGCAGCACAGGGAGGAGGTGAGGTAGCAGCCAATGGCCTAGGAGAGGAGGCCCTGCAGAATGGCTAGGCTGAAGTTGGCCTGACGTCTAGAGGCAATGTCCAGGCTGTAATTTTTAGTGAAAGTGTGGCCAGAACTCCAAGTGGAGGTTACACAAGCACCATGAGGAGAAGAGACAGCAGCCAATGGCCTACAAGAGGAGGCCTTGCAGAATGACTAGGCTGAAATTGGCCTGATGCCTAGAGGCAATATCCAGGCTGTAATGTTTAGTGAAAGTGTGGACAGAGCTCCAAGTGGAGGTTGCACTGGTATCCACAGCAGACACGTTTCTGAAACGGGCTGGTGAAATGCCCCTAGTGGAATGGCCCTTAACCACTTCTGGAAGTTCCTTGCTGTTCTTTCGGTAACAATAAACAATGCACCTGGCTAACCACTTAGACAAACACTGTTTGGACACCGGAGCGCCCTCTCTCCTAAGGGCTAATGAAACAAACAACTGATCAGGCTTTCTTGAAGTCTTAGTCCGGTGTGTATAGTATCATAAGATTCTATGTACATCCAAAGTATGGAGCAAAGCCTCCCCTGATTAGAATACTCTGGAAAATAAATGGAAAATGGAGGGATTGATTCAAAGTAAACTCCGACACCACCTTGGAAGTAACTTTGGATTGGTACATGAAGACACCCTGTCTTTGTGAAAAAGCAAATAAGGCTCCTTGCACATGAGAGCCTGAAGCTCGGAAATCCTTCGAGCAGAAGTAATGGCAACTAAAAAGAGTGCTTTCCATGACACAAAGTGCAGCTTGCAACTCGTGGCTGGTTCAAAGGGAGGTAACATGAGTTTTGCCAACAAAAAATTTAGCTCCCACAGAGGAACTGGTTCCAGAATGGGAGGTTTCAGATGCAAAATGTCTCACAGGAAAGTGTGAGACACATAAAGCTGAGCCACGGCTCTACCCTTGATAGGTACATAGTACGCTGAAATGGCAGAAAGATGTACCTTAATTGAGGAGTACCTCAAGCCTGAGTCGGAGAGAGAGAATATACTCCAACACCTGATCCACTGGGCAGGTAAAGGGTCAAATGGTGTGATGCAGCCCAAAGGGCAGAGTGCTCCCATTCATGGCGTAGGTACCCTGAGTGGAGGGCTTCCTGGTGGCCAACAGGACATCCGCAGTCCTAAAGGATACCCCAAACCAGGCTATGGCTATGTCCTTAGGAGTCACGCATGGTAACACAGAGACTTGAGGTCTGGATAGATCAGGGTTCCCTGCTCCTGGGAGAGCAAACTGGTGCACAGCAGCAAGGGGACCGGTGTTCTATGTCAAAACAGTGCCAGCAAAATGGTGCAGACAAACAAGAGCGAGGGAAAAACTTCCGAAACTGCGACCAGCACAACAGCACAGGACCAAAACATCGAAACCAGTGACCGAATCACTGACCAGGTCTCCAGTTGTCTTTCTGCGGAAATAAGCTCCACACCCCTAAAAATATATATTCTTTGACGGGGATGCAACTCAGGGACAGGGAGAAACTCGGAGAGGGATATCTCACTGGAGGGGTAACAACGTCAGAAGGGGCGATTTTAATATTCCCACTCTGGGGAGCAGCATGGCTCGGGGAGGGTGACAAAGTTGGGGGGGAGAGAAAATAAAATTAGACTCCTCGCAAGATTTGAACTCTGGCCTGCTGCAAGAAGCAATGGCATACACTGTTAGTGACTCTAACCTCTATGCTACGCTGGCAACAGGGTTCGTAGCCCACAGTGGCTACATTACATAGCTTGTCTACATCACTGTCTCCCTCGCTAATCCCATGATAAACTAACCATTCTGCTGTTGCGACCGCTCTGTTTTCCCTCGCCATTTTTCCTCGCTATCTTCAATGGGTTACCGGGGCTGGACGCTCCACCGCCAGCTGTTGTAGCAAGGGGAACCAGATCTGACAGGGCCAGAAGGGAGCTATGAGAATCATCTCTGCCCCCTCCATCTGAAGCTGCAGGAGCACCCGCTGAAGGAGCTGGAAGGGAGGGAAGGCATACAGAAACCTCCCCTTCCAAGACAGGGGCAATGCATCTCACCAGGAAACTCCAGGCCCAGGATGGAACGAGCAAAAAAGCAACAGTTTTGCGTTGGGTGGGGATGCAAAAGGTCCAACTCTGGCCAACCCCATCTGGCGAATAGATTTTCGACCACTGGAGTCATAAGCTCTGACTTGAGAGCCCTGGACTGGGAGCAGCTTAGACTGTCTGCCAGGACGTTTCTGGATGCCTGGAACATGGACAGCAGAGAGCTCCAGACCATGCTCGATGGCCTAATACCAGACCCTCATTACCCCCTGCACAGGGGGTAGGAGTGAGTTCCCCCCGATTGTTTATGTAATAAACCACGCACATGTTGTCCATCAGAACCAAGAGTGGACAGGGGAGGAGATGAGTCTAGAAGGCCTGCACAGCATACAGAACTGCTTGCATCCCAGGATATTGATGTGGAGGCCCTGTTCCACGTCTGTCCAGGTGCCCTGAGTCTGGGGAGCACCCAAGTGTGCTCTGCAGCTGAGACCTGAGGCATCCGTCATGAGGATCTACCAAGGGGCCAAGATAGCAAAGGGAACCCCTCCCCAAAGACTGGATGGCTCCAGCTACCGTAACCAGCTGGTCAGGGTCCTCTGTGCATTGGTCCCACTAGACTCTCAGTGTCCACTGAGGTATCTGCATGTGCGACCGGGTGAAGGGGCCCATAGCAATGGCTGCTGCCATGTGGCCCAGGAGGTACAGGAACGCCCTGTTGGGAACCTGTCAGCTGGAGGAAATCAGGTGGGTCTGGTCCATCAGGCGCTCCGCTCTGTCCAGGGGCAAGAAGGCCATGCCCTGGGCCATGTTCAGGACCACCCATATGTACTGGAGGCGCTAGCAGGGAGTGGACCAGGACTTTGGCCTGTTGATGGTGATAACCCAGGCCTGGAAAAAGCTGAAGGTATGATATAGAGTCTGGACAAGGTGTTCCTGAGATAGGGCCACCAGGAGCCAATCATCCAGGTAGGGAAACATGTAAAATCCCTGCTGTCTCAAGGCAGCTGCTATCACCACCAGGCATTTGGTGAAAACCCTGGGGAGCTGCGGACAAGCCAAAGGGGACAGCCCAGAACTGGAAATGGGCAACCCAGAAATGGAAGCGGAGGAAGCGCCAGTGAGAAAGGAACATTTCACATGCAGATATGCATCCTACATATCCAAGGAACAGAGGCAGCCCCCCCCAGTGCAGGAGGGGCAACAGACCTTGAAGGGTGACCATCCTGAAGCATTTGTACTCTATGAACAGATTCAGGTCGCTCAGGTCCAGGATGAGCCGAAGATCCTCCATATTCTTGGGGACCAGGAAGAAGTGGGAGTAGCACTGAGCCGGAGGGACGGGCTCTATGGCTCTTTTTTGTAGAAGGGCCTGAATTTCCTCCCAGATGAAATGCACATAAGCTGGAGGTAGAAGGAGTTGCCCGGAGGATTTTCGGGAGGCCATTCTAGAAGTTCCAGAGTGTGGCTGTGTTCTATGAGCTGTAGTACCCAATTGTCTGAGGTAATCCGTTGCCACCCTTGGGAGGGAGGGAGGGAGAACCAACCCACGACTGCCTCCCCCAGAGATTCTTCTTGGGGGGGGGTGGCCAGCAAGGAGTCAGAAAGTAGGAGCAGGTGTTGGGAGGGCAGTGGCAGCCACTCGAGGAGCCCTGGCAGTGGATGTAGAAGGGGCTGATGCCCCCTTTTGTTTGCCCTGGCCTTTGGAGGGAAGGCGGGTTTGTCTGCAAGAGGAGCGGCAAAAGGGTAGCTGCTGACTAGACTTCGGCTGAGTATGGTATAAAGAGTGGATGGACTGGAGAGCTCGGTCTGACTTTTGAAGGGAGAAGATCAAATCCTGGACATCTCCCCTGAAAAGGACAGAATCCTGAAAGGGGGCATTCAAGATGCTGGACTGCACATCAGAAGCACCTCCAGACACCTGGAGCCAACAGTGGCACTGGAGACAGATGCCAGTGGCTGCTTCTCTGCCAAAGGCATCAACCGCATCATAGGCAGCCCAAAGGACATGGGTCCCTAAGTCTGAGCCAGCCTTGAGAACCTGGGCCAGCTGCTGCTTAGAGGGGTCATCTGGCAAGGCCTGAACCAACTCCCTGGCCTGGTCCCAAAGGATGTTCTGGTACTGTACCATGTGAGCCAAATAGTTAAAGGCCCGGATGCACAGGGTAGAAGAGGCAAAGACCCGCTTGCCCAGGTGATCCAGCTATCTAGACTCTCTGTCAGGAGGAGGGAGCTGGGGTGCTTAGGTTTTGGTGTAGTCATGCACTAAAGAAATAGAAACACCAGCCGAGGCGTGGTAAAACTGATCAGCCTTCTGTAGGCACTGCTTTGATCAAGGCGGTGATTCCAGGCCGCCCTGGTGACATCCTCATAGGAGTCACTGAAAGGCGGAACCATCAAGAGGAGGGCATCGGGCTGCCGAAAGTAGACAGCCAACCAAAGTTGCTCTGGGTTCTGTTCCTCTGTCTTTCAGCCCATGGTGGCCAGAATGTGCCTCATGATGTCCACAGAAGAGAGATCATCAGGAGGGAATCTGGAGACCACCTTAGCGGGATCCTTGCCCTCAGATGAGTCCCCATGAAGGGAGGAAGACTCTGTGTAGTCAGAGTCATCTTCATCCTCCTCATCTGGCTCACTTTTGGAGGGCAGGTGCCAGACCTGGTGACCGCAGGAACCAGCATCGGGCTTGTTCCCCGGAGTGTGTGGATCACTAGGACCTAGCTGGACCAGGTGCGGGGGAGGGTGACCCCGGAGGACACTGGGGCTGGAGCCGGGCCTGTAGGGGTGGGATTTTACTTCTGCATGAAAGACCACCAAGAGGTAAAGAGAGCAGCATTGTAATCCATCGGTGGAGGGTAGTTATAGACCAGAGAATAGGGTTATGCTCTCTCTGTGTAAGGAAAAGGCGGCAGCGGACCAGGCAGGGCTGGAGCCGGGTGGCATCAGACACCCTCGTGGTGATCCGGTAGGCGTAGGCTAAGGGGCTGGCAGTGGGCCCGTGGGTTGCGGCTGAGGCAGTACAGGTGCAGGCCCAGCGGTTGCCAGCTGAGGAAGTCTGGGAGGAGGTTCCACTGGTGCCAAGAGAGGAGAGACTGGTGCTGGAGGGGACAGAGACCTCCCTGGTGAAGGCTGAGATGAGATCGGGCTTGGGGAGATGCCGATGTCACTACTAATTGCCAAAACTCAGAATCCCGACATACAGGATCCCGAGTTTGGCTGCCTGACACACACCTGCCCGATAGATAGAAGCTGGTGTCGACAGGGGTAAGGTAGCGGATATGATGAACCCCTACCCTACCCCTAGTCATGCACCACAAGAGAGGGGAAAATCTGGAAGTTGGCAGAGTTGCTCCCATGGTGTGGAGGGCTAAGCCACTAGCAGCTTGGTCAGCATCATACTCAGACCCGGGTTCTGTTCCGGGACAGAAATTTTGGTGCGGCACTCTTTTGGCCCCCATCATTTTTTTTTACCTACTCCGAGGTCCGCTCCCCCTCGGAGTTGGTTATTTAGTTACAGGGGTGTGGGGGACTTGCCCCCCCGGATTGCACTAAGACCATGTCAGTCTTCCAACAGTCAGTCTCCTAAATTCGGGCTATGAAGTTCAGGAGACAGACTGTCGGGATATCATAGTAGATCTGAGATGCCAGTAGCCTGCAGCAGGCACTGCCTGGAAAGACTGGCAGTGGCCCCTGCAGATTCAGTGCAGGCAGCGCCAGGGTGGGGGGGGTGATGGCAGAAGAACCGGTGCCCGTTTCACCCACATTGTCTGAACCTCCTGGCTGACAGCCTGTGGAAGTCGGGGGGCCTGAGCGTCAGGAGCTGCGGAGCAGGAGACAGAGTCCCCTACCCCAAACAGCTGCCGCCCACCACAGAGATAAGGGTGGGAGGCAGGGTCACCAGTAGCCCTGCGGGAGTAAGGGCTGACAGGGCCAAGGAGGCTGACCTCCTGTGGGAGGCAGACCCAGATGCAGTCGAAGAGTTGTGAGGAGACCACAAGCGGGAAGCGGACCAGGCCCAGTCCTGGTCTTGGTCCCGGTGCTTATGGTTCCTGCTAGACTTTTCCTGGTACTGAGGAGATGGAAGCCCCGGAGGACTGGGCTGGTGAAGCCAAAGAGCTCCTGGCCTGTAGCTCCTGTTCCATCACGACGAGCTTCTACTTGATCAGATGGCTCTCCAGAATTTTAAGGCGATGTCTCTGTGTGGCCTGGTTAAATTTCTGGCAGATCTGGCAGGCTTTTGTCATGGCTGGGGCCTAGGCACAGGATGCAAGCAGAATATCCATCCTTTTCTGGAATTTGTTTGCCGCAGGCACACTTTGTGGAGCGGCTGGAAGACGAGGCAGCTTGAGAAGACAAACCTGAATCCAGTAACACTGAAACATCAATGTTAAAACTAAAGAAAAAGATAAAAATAAAAAAGCATGGAAAGTGTGGGAAATTTATTTATTTAAAAGTTTTACCAAGAAGGCATACTGAGCGGTGTACCGCTCAATTCCAGATGCGTCCTGGGGTGGGGGAAGGATAGACACATAACATACACATGGATTATATAGTACAATAAACAATATATATAAGTTAGTTGCCGAGAAAGCAGTAGGCACAATGTGTACAGTAGATGTGTGAAGAGCAGAGGAGAATTAGATTATTATCATGTACAGAGGTAATTATAATTGTGCTATGCAAATAATGTGTACATAGCAAACACATAAAGGTCCAAATACTGAGAGCACTAGAGGAAAAACATATGGTTATGATCAGCTGTAGAGGACAATTTTACTCCAGGTACTAGGATGAGGGCCTAGGTCTGTGAGCTCTTAGTGATGTGCCACAGAGCGGTAAAATTTAAGGGTGAGAGGTGGGACATTTGGCATCTTGGCGGAGCTGACTGCATGTGCAGGTGGGGGAGAAAAGTGACTTGAGGAGATGGTTGAGATGCTGAGTGTTGTCTGTGTGCCTAATGTCAGCTGGCAAGGAGTTCCATAATTTAGGCATGCGGTAATTGAAGGCAGCTTGGCCTTTAGCTCTGGACATATGTGGGACATAAAGACACCAGGAGTCAGAGTTCCTGAGAGAGTATGCAGAGGGGTGTTGAACTGCGAGGGCAGACTCAAAGTAGGTGGGGGAAGGACTGTGCCCAGAATTTCACTGTTGTCATTGCACAGTGGGCCAGTCTCCGATCCTGGAGTGAAGGTAGGTCTAGAGACTTGTAGAGATCACAGTGGTGCATTGAGGAAATGGTGGTCAGCTGTAACTGTGGCAGTTTCAGTGGTCTGACATGCACAAGTTGACAGTGGTAAAGAACTGAGGAGGGTGTGGGGGACCACCTACCTTTATAGGATAGGCCGACATCAGAAGGTAATGTTGGTGGTGGGCAGTCCCCTGTGGTACACTGCTAGCTAGAAAGTTTCTGTGTGTAGCCGGCCTGGTGGTGCTGAGGGTTGAGGCGCTGGACGCCACACCTCGTGCCACGCCAGCGACCCGGGGTCGGCAGCAACCGCACGGTGCTGGAGGGTCGGCCGGGGGGAGGAGGATTGAGCATCCCAGGGACTGCTCTCCTCCTCCGGGGAGGGAATGACCAAGGACGTACTGGCTCCTAGTGGTGGCTGGAGGTCAGTGAATGCTGTGGTCTGCAGACAGGGTGGTGCAGGGGGAAGCCAGACGTGCCATGTGCGGGGGCATGTATGGCAGTGTCCTTGGCGTCACTGCATGCCCGCACCGAGGGAAGGATCATGACAGGAAAACCTAAGCGCACAATGATGGCAGGATCCGGCGGCGCTGCAACAGCTGCACCCAAGTAAGCTCACCTGATGTGTCTGCCCCCTGGTCTTTCTCGGTGAGCGGGGTAAGTGCCCACTGTGATGTGACTGGGGAGGTGCAGGAAATCGGGATCTTTGAGCTCTAGCTGCGACTGGGGCAGGGCCGAGGAGATAGCTGGATGGGGGGGGGACTATAGGCACAAGCCCCCTCAGCCGAGGAACAGGAAAATATGTAACCAAAAAAAAAATGAGAGTTTCTATGTGGTCCTGGCACCTGATGACTCATCCTACCAGTGTAGGCCTGCTGCAAGAGCCTCCCTCGAAGTAAGATCAAACAGATGATGCAGTGCAAGGAGGTAATACTGTGCCTACAGAATATTATTATTACACTATTTAAGTTCCTGTGTCACAAATGCTGCCTCATTCTGCCCAGGCCTACAGCCCCATCCTTTCCCATTCCTGGCACGTACCTCACCTCCTAAATGCCACAGGTGCAGCTTCTGCCCTGTAGTAGTTGGCGCGCTCAGCTGCCCTGCAGTCCTCTAGTATGGACAAGTGAGCTGCCAGTTGGGAAGTTAAGGCCCAAAAGTACTGGGACATCATCCTGCACACACTGCAGGGTTTTTCAAACTTGTTTCTCCTCATCTGTAAGATACCGACGGCAAGACTGCAAACTGTCCATGCGCACACCCTGCATGGTTACCCAGGCAGCAGTATCTCAGCAGAGCAAGCTGCCTTCCCACCCTGAAGGAGGACAACATCCTATGGGACACTCAATCCTACTTCCCCCGTGTGGTATCCAGCATCTGAGAGAACATTTTTAAAAAGGCACAAGGCTAGATTCAGACCACAATACCAAAATCCCTTATACTTACCTGACACTCTTTGAGGAATTCAGGCAGCAAGACAAAACACATGGCCTAAGACAGGAATTTTGGGGTAAAGTAGAAGTCAATTAAGCAAATCAACAAAAGACACAATTTAAGTTTAGAAATTCTGTCTGTAAAAACAAATAGCATTTGCTGCTAAGAGTTACAACAGTGGGAAGAAAAAATTGCTCAAATTAGTAATCTTGTTTCTTCCAAGGTATTCTTCAATATGATTAACTGTAGCAGTCAGCATCCACTGTTGAACTGCCCTGGAGAAATTTTAGGATGATATGCTAATGATGGGAACATCTATTGGCTTGTGCCACCATTCAGATCTGCTGCAGCTACCAACTGCTGCGTTCTATAATGCTCAGATTTACTTGGAGCCTGCTTGTAGAGACTCCTAATCTAAGCTATCCTAACTATGTTAAATAATTCAAAAACAATCTCCTTTTTCTGTCCCCTTGAAATGTCAGATAGAGCTAAACTAGAGGAAACAAGAGCCATCTGGTTTTAAAAGATTAGTGAAACCCAGGATGACTAACAGTATATTAAGCCAGCTGTGGTGCAGAGGGCAACTGTTTCTGGAAGGGGAGGTAGGGAGGGAGAGTTAATCATATTGAAGAATACCTTGGAAGAAACAAGATTACTAAGGTGAGTATTTTTTTCTTCTAACCCCAGGAATTCTTCAATATGATTAACTGTAGCAGACTGCAAAGCAGTACCTTTGGAGGTGGGCACAGAACATTACTTAGGAAACAAGCTCTGCAGCACTGCTGAGTCAAACCTGGCATCACCCCTGGATTGAATGTCCAGACTGTAATGCTTGGTAAAGGTGTGTACTGTTCTCCATGTAGCTGCTTTACAGATTTCCAGAAGGGGAATATTCCTGGAAGCTGCAATTGTGGCAGCTGTCCCCTTGTAGAATGTGCCCTCAGGCCTACTGGGGCCTCCTTACCAGCTTTGCTGTAACAGAACTGGATACATGCTACTATCTACCATGAGATGGTTCTTTTAGTAGCTGGCTTTCCTTTTCCTACATCTCCATAAGTCGGGAACAGATGCTGTCTGTCCTGTGTAGTATCCGAGAGCTCTCTTAACGTCCAGTCTGTGAAACCTCCGCTCCCCTGAACTGGAATGGTCAGTGAAGAAGACTGGCAGAGTGATAGTCTGGTTTAAGTGAAAATCCATGACTACTTTAGGGAGGAACTTCCTATTCGTCCTGAGGACCACCTTATCCCTATGGTAGGATATGTAATCCTGTTCTATATATAGAGCTTGTAGCTCGCTTATCCTCCTGGCCGAGGTAACGACCACTAGGAATACAGTTTTCCAGGTGACAAATTTCAGGTGTGCTGTAGACATGGGCTCAAAGGGGGGGTCCGATGAGCGTAGCAATGCAGACATTAAGGTCCCAGGTGGGCACTGGTTCCCCTATGGGGGAGGGGGGTGCAAGTGTGCCAACCCTTTGAAAAATTTCTTAAAGATAGGGTTGGCTGCTTGAGAAATGCCCTTACCAGCCAAAAGACAGGTTGAGACTAATGCCAGGTGGACCTTAAGGGTCGAGGGCTGTAGGCCCACAGAGTGCAAATGGGTAAGATAGTCCAGAAGGACTGCCAGGCCTGACTGGCTGGGCACCAAATCCTTGGTGCCACACCAGATAGAAAACCTTTTCCATTTTGCAGCAGGCTTCCTGGAGCCCCTAAGTACTCTTAAGAACACTTTTAGAGAGTTGCAAGTTAATGTACTCTAAGTTCTCAAGAGCCAGGCCTTAAGCCTGAGTGACCTGAGGTTCAGATACAGAATCCCGCCCTGAGAGGAGTTCAGGAGGTTGTGTCTCTGAGGAAGGCTGATTGGTTGAGCTACTGACCAAGAGAGAAATAGGGAGTACCACAGTTCCCTGGTCCAGTCTGTGGCTATCAGAATCATGGTTGCTGATTGAGACCTGCGTTTTATCAGCACTCTGAGAAGTAATGGGAATGGGGGGAATGCATAAAGGTGCATCTCTGTCCAATCCAGCACCAGTGCATCCAGTGGTACTGTGCTCTTCACTGGACGCCTGCAGCAGAACCTGGGCAGCTGACGATTCTCTTCTGAGGTGAAGAGTTCTATCTCTGGGGTTTCCCAACTCTGAAACACAACTTCCAGTACTTGTCTGTTGAGGGACCACTCGTGGTGGTTTTGGTTGATTCTGCTGAGGTCATCTGCCAGAGTATTGTCTTTCCCTGGCAGATGAATAGCCTCCAGGGACACCTGCAAGGAGTAGGCAAGACCCCATATCTTCACTGCTTCTGTGCACAAGAGGTCAGACCTTGTCCCTCCCTGCTTGCTGATGTAGTACATAGTGGTGGTATTGTCTGTTCTGACCGGTACAACCTTGCCCCTTATCAAAGTGGCGAAGGACTGAAGTGCTAGAAGCAGTGCTCTGAGTTCCAAGAGGTTTATGTGTAACAGTGATTCTGTTGGGGACCATGTACCATGCCCTGTATGATGTTCCAGATGTGCCCCCCTATCCTAGGAGGGAGGCATCTGTAGTGAGGACTAGTGAGAGGGACGCTGCCTTGAAGGGAACCCCCAGCCTGAGATTGCTTTCGTCTTTCCACCACTGCAGAGCCTGCAGAAGTGTGCTTATTACTGGGACCAGTTGTGCCAGAGAGTTCCTTCTTTGGCACCGGTGTGCTCTGAGATGGAACTGAATATCTCTCATCTGGAATCTGCAGCCTTGGACTGTTCCTGTTACAGCTGCCATGAGTCCCAACAACTTTAGGAAGTGCCTTGCTGGCTGAGGCCTGTTGAGGCTGAAGGAACTTGCAATTTGAGATATATTGTTCACGCTTTCCTGAGGAAGAAAAGCTCTTCCTTGCTGAGTATCCAGCTCTGCTCCTATGAATGTCAGAACCTGAGTGGGCTGGAGCACAGACTTTTTGACACTGATGATGAACCCCAGTGACTCCAAGGTGTCCTGGGTGAACCTGAGGGCATCTCTTACCTACTGTGGGGACTGACCCACAACCAACCAGTCGTCCAGGTAGGGGAACACTGTTACACCCTGCATTCTCAGGTGTGCCACCACCCCCACCAGGCACTTGGTGAAAACCCTGGGGGAGGTTAGGCCGAAAGGCAGAGCCGTAAACTGATAATGCCCTGAGTGAAGCCTGAACCTCAGGTATTTTCTGTGAGATTCCCTGATTGAGATGTGAGGTAGGCATCCATGAGATCCAGGGATGCCACCCAGTCTCCTTCTTGAAGAGTAGGGAGAATCACTGCCAGAGTTACCATCTGTAACTCTGGCTTCGTCAGGTGCTTGTTCAGACCTCTTAGATCCAAAATGGGTTGCCACTCCCCATTCTTTTTTAGCGCGAGGAAGTATCTTGAGTAGAATCCTTTTTCCCCCTCTGTGAGGCTGGAATAGGTTCCACTGCCCTGCTGCCAACAGGCCTGACACCTGTTTTTCTAAGACTACCCTTTCTGTGACAGATGCTGGTTTGAAGGGTTTTGACCTTAGCTTGGGGAAGGATCTGAAGCTGCGGGCAAGTCCCTGGCTCACTACCTCCAAGACTCACTTGTCTGTGGTGATTGCTTTCCAAACTGGAAAGTAGTGAGTCAGCCTGCCCCCTACTGGTGGTGGGGAGGCAACCGTGACCTGTGGATCAGGAAGTCTGTTTTGCCTGGGCTGCAGACTGGGTGGTCTGGTCACCATGCCTGGATCCCCTTCTGCCCCTGCCCCTGAAATATCCCCTCTGCTGCTGGTACACAGGGACGGCCTGGGCCTGAAAGAAAGGTCTGCCATAGCCTGACCTTCCTCTACCTCCCTTTTGCCCTGTAGGAGGTAGAAGCCTTTTCTTTGGCGGTATTGCTTCTATAGGTGGTTTTGTATTCATCCACCTTCTTCATGCACGCTTCAGTCCTGTCTCCGAACAGGGGAGTTGTTTTCACAAGGGAAGTCAGTGGCCTTGTTCTGGGTATCATGGGTGAGGTTTGTTGTCCTGAGCCAAGCAAACCTCCTTAGGGCCACTGTTAGGGCCATCCATCTAGCTACAGTGTCATTCGAGTCCACTGCCATGTGGAATTGATACTTAGTGGCCTCTGATCCTAACCTGGCTGTGTCAATCATCTCGGAAGCCATAGCGGGTGGTGCTTTCTCAGCCGGGGCCATCATGGAGGTCCACAGAGACTTCTGATACCTGGCTGCATATGCCATGTAATTGGCTTGTCTCATGGACAGAGAAGCAGCCAAGTATCCCTTCTTTGCCATACTGTCCAGCTTTCTCAAATCCTTTTCTGGAGGATGAGAAGACAGTGGCACTTTTGCCCTATCACAGGCAGTTGCCTGTACTACCCCCTCATGGTTAGGGTGTTCAAACAGGAATTCTGCCCCTGGCCTATCCAGTTGATGTTTCTTGTCAGCTTTTTTATCAACTGGGGGAATTGAATTGGGGGTCTGCAACACCTTTAGGGCATGTTTCTTTAGGGATTTCTGGATGGGCAAAAGGAGTGTTTCTGCTGGGGCCAAGCCCATCATATCCAGAAAATCCGCCTCTTCTTCCTCCTCCTCTGTTTCATTAGTGGGAATGTCCAGGGTCTCTACCATTTGCTTTGCAAAAGTAAAATGGGAAGAGTAATCCTCTGGCAGCTTAGGAGGAGACTCAAACTCCTGATCTAGAGAGACCTCCGGTTCGCTGGGATCCTCCTCATCCTCTTCGTATGAGGGGGTCTTGGGATGCCTGAACCAGACCCTAAATCAGTGTTCTAACTGGAGCCGGAACTGAACGCGGTTCCAATGGAATCGGGGTTGCTGGTTGTGGGACCAGTACCAAGCCCTGTAATGCCTGCAATATTTGCAGGGCTTGAGCTACAGCCTCAGCCGAGGGTATGTTCAGTTTCTCTACTGAGGGCTACTTTGGCTTTTCGCCTGGAGGCTCAGTATGCTTCTTTTTGAACTTTTTCTTAGCCGGAGATGGTTATGGAACCAGGTCAGTGGTTCTTTTTTGTCTTGGAATTTTCGTCTTTGTCAGAGGCGTTAGTCTCCGCATTTTTCTCTGTAAGAGGAGAAGGCAGTTGATCAGGAACCGACCCGCTCGGTTCCTCCATTCGCTTTTTAAAGCATTCCAGGCACTTCTGCAGGGTTTTAGCTGGGAAAGTTTTACATATATCACAGTCGGCCTGGAAGTGTGAGGAGCCTAAATAGAGCAAACACAGGTCGTCTTTGTCTGCTTTTGCAAAGATGTTCCCACACTTAGTGCAATTTTTAAAACCTGTAAGTCCTATCTTCTTCTTAGGCTTATCAGACATAACCAAAGATAACAAAGTCACAGAAATCAAGCATGGCTCAAATAATACTTTTTCACCTTAATTTCAACAGTACCAGTATGGTTAAGAGTAGGGTTCACCTTACCAGGACAATCCAATTTGTAGCACACTCTCCGAATAAACTGAAAAAAGGTCAGCACTTCACAGCATAGAATCAGCTTATTTTACTTGTAGCTTTTACCATACATAAAGTTCAGCAGCAGCAAAGGCGGGCATTGGAAAATACATTTTCACAGCCCATAAGCAGTTCCAACATGCTACAAGGCAATTTAAATTCTGTGGGCTAAACTTCTCACACTTCCAAACGCCATCACACAATTTGTTTACGTTTCAGCGTCATGACCAACGCCTTCATCAGAACATATGATCTACACTGGCTACTTGTCCTAAAAACACCTTTCTTAAAGAGACAGCACTAAAGTGCTATATACTGTACATAAATACTAAAGTGCACTACAAGTGCTATTCAAGAAAAGTGCTGAGCATATATCACCTAAAAAGAAACAAATACATACACATAAATATAAATACATGTAAATGTGCAGCCTGAATACATATTACTTATGACATGTAAATTAATACTGTTATTAGAGTATTTTCAATTTTTTGCCAGGTTTTTTTTTTTTTATAAATTATGAAGCGAAACATAATCATTAAATCCTTTAGGTTTCACTGTATCTAGTGTAATAATTCAAAAGGCTTCTCAGTTTAAAAGTTTATTTTTTAAACTTCCCCATCTCTGATCCATTGTGACCGTTTCAATGCCAAAGAACTGTAGGATAGAGGTAGATGTATGACATGCTTCCCTAAAATGTTTGGCTATTGCATAGCTCTCATTATTCATGCATATTGCCGTCTTATGTTCTGCCATTCTATATTTCAAAGCACGTTTAGTCTGCACTATGTAATAGACTATACATGGGCACGTAAGTGCATACACTACACCCTCAGTGCTGCCGTTGATAAATTGTTCAATATTATATCTTTTTCCTGTACGTGGGTGTGTGAATGTACTCATATTTCTGGTACTGTTACAATGAGTACAATGACCACACTTAAAGTTACCAGTTTGTGGTTTAGGAAGCCAGTTATTTATATTTTCTTATTTTGGCAGCAGTGAATGTACTAAAGTATCTCTCAGATTCCATCCTCTTCTATATGCAGCCCCCGTCCTCTTCTATATGCAGTCCTTGGCTCCCGATTACTTATTATATCACATTTTCTGTCTCTTTGTAGAATGTGCCAGTGTCATTTTATCATATCTGTAATCTGGTTCACTTTTGGAAAATATTGAGTAACAAGGTATGCCCTCTGTACAGCGAAACTATTACAGCGAACACATCGACAGTTCACTGCAGTAGTCCACCCGAGACCCTGGCACTCATTCCCCCGGTCCAGCACCCCCTACCCAAATCAACTCTGACTTGGAGTTGATAATCCATACGTTCAGAGGGTGTGGGAGGCAAAGCCCCCCACATGAGGGGTTCAGGGGCGAAGCCCCCCGATAATAAAGGAACCGGGTTTCCGGCTGGATTTATGTCAACCGTAACTTGTGGTCAACATAAATCCATCGCTGTGATGTCGGTCGTCATAAAATCTGTCGAACCGGCATCGTAGATCTGAGTAACAAAGGTCACTTCTGGTTCATTATGGTAATTTCTATCTCTTTCCTGGCAATTATCATTTGTTTCACTAATCAGTTGCATTCTATCAGTTTGTTTTGCATATTCATAAGCTTTTTCAACACTTTACTGTGTACATTTTCTCATGTTAAATCTGCATTTCATCTCGTTACTGCATATTTCAAAATCTGTTTCTCTTGAACATGTACATTTTACTCTTAAAAACTGGCCTTTTGGAATATTATCTATTAACCCTTAGGCTGCCAACAGAATTAGAACCTATAGGAATTCTGGACCGATCTATCAGTCCGTGGCCCTGCAAGAGTTAGAGATCTTGGATGGCAGCTGTCTGCTTGAAGGATCTTGTTTCTTGCAGTAGGTTTTCTGAACATTTTACTTTCTAACTTGTTACACTTAAAAATAGTAAGGTCCAAAAAAATTAGTCTCTTGTTTACTCCATTCCCCTTAAATTTTAAGTTTCTGCTTGTTGAATTGATATATTCCAGAGGTACAGAAAGTGATTTGAACTTATTCATGGAATCTATCAATTCAATAAGCAGATAATATTCCAAAAGGTCAGTTTTTAAGAGCAAAACGTGCATGTTCAAGAGAAACAGATTTTGAAATATGCAGTAACAAGATGAAATGCAGATTTAACATGAGAAAACATACACAGTATAGTGCTGAAAAAGCTTACAGATACGCAAAACAAATTTAGAATGCAACTGATTAGAAAAACAAATTATAATTGTCAGGAAGGAGATAGAAATGACCATAATAAACCAGAAGTGACCTTTGTTACTCAATAGTTTCCAAAAGTGAACCAGATTACAGATGTAATAAAACAACACTGGCACATTCTACAAGGAGACAGAAAATGTAATACAATAAGTAATCAGGAGCCAAGGACTGCATATAGAACAGGATGAAATCTGAGAGATACTTTAGTACATTCCCTGCTGCCAAAACAAGAAAATACCAGAAATATAAGTACATTCACATACCCATGTACAGGAAAAAGATATAATACCACGTCGGCCCCCCCCCCACCTACCACACACTCATAATGACCCCGCCTACTGGTGTCGCCTCAGCCTCCTGGCTTGCACTGCTAACCCTAGCCTCCCTCATTCTGCTAGGGCACTCGCCACATGTCCACCAACATGATGAGTTGAAACCGCCTCTCATCAGGCCTCTCACCCTAACCCCCCCCCACATCTACCATGGGGCCACCACTCTCACTCCACTGATGGGCTGTACCCATATCCCACCCCACTAATGTTGCCATGTTAAGGCAATGGACTCTGCTTTGCCTTGCCTTTCCCGCTCTACAGCAGCTACCTATCTCTGCATCCTTACGATGCTCCTCCCCCTCCCTGATGGCACCTAAACTGGTGCAGAAGTGACTAAAACTAGCATCTATGCATATCCTCCTGCTCCTCCTCCTCCTCTTAGGAGACATCCACCCCAACCCTGGTCCCACCCAACCCCCTTCCCAGGCTACTGCTCCTAAGGATTTTAAAATCACCTCCCTTAATATATACAGCCTCCTTAACAAATTTGACTCTTTTCAGGGCTGGGTTGCCCTGAATCACCGATATCATCTCAGTAGTAGAAACTTGGCTCAATGATAGTACCCCAGACTCGTCGTCTCACTCCCGGGTTTACTCTATACTGCACCGACTGTACCTCTAAAAGGTAGTGGATGATAGCTATACATCCAGAACTTCGCTACAATGTCTTGCCATCCCACCCCTCCCTTGAGCATGGGGCCCCAGGCCCTCACTCTGAAAATCACTATTGCACCTAACAGAGCCCCCCTGTTCCTCTCTTCTATATACATTCTTCCCAGGAATCAGAAGAGTGCTTTCCACTCTGTCCTCACCTACCTACAGTCTCTCCCTGACAAGGCAGAAATTTTTGCCCTTGGGGACTTTAATATAAATTGGCTAGCTGAGACATTGGCACCCTTTAGAGATGCGGCAACCTCTCAAAACCTGTCCCAACTTGTGACCGCCACCACTAGACTGAACCAGAGGCCTGGCACTGCCACTCTCCTTGATCTGATGCTCACCAATGCACCCCAAAAAGCTATCTAGGTCAGGGTTTTACCTGATGCCCTGAGTGATCACTTCCTAGTGCTTTGTCACTCGTCATATATTGCAAGAAAACCCCCTCCCAAAACTATCCTCCGACGCCATCTCAAACCTGGCAAACTTCGGGCCCTTAGACAATACCACCCAACCAGTGGCTGGTCCCCCATTACAACCGCTATGGACATTGACACCACTCTTGACCACTTCATTGACACCTTCAATTCTGCCTGTGACTGGTATGCACCCGTAAGCAAACAGGTCATCAAAGGGGTTGACACACCTTGGATGTCACAAGCCCTGTTAGACCAAATGCGTGATTGTGACAATCTATGGCATATTGTCCTGGAAACTGGTAAACCATCTGATAGACAGCGCTACCAAGAGGCACGTAATAAATGTACTTGGAATATTCAGAAGGCCAAAGCTGAGTACTACCGAGCCTCGTTCACTACCACATGGGGCTCGAGGCGCAAGTTCTGGGACTCTCTCAAAGAACCCAGTCGTAAAGCCTCTTCTGCACCTCCCTCCCAACTCTGGGCAAATGGATCTATCACCACAGACCCGGCCCTGATTGCAAATACATTTAATACCTCTTTCTCCGACCTGAGTAGTGTCCCCCCCCCCAATTTCTTCTCCCCGAGCCACCCCACCTTTTCCCACCACCCCCGTTCCACTTTAAAACAATGTCACAGTGTGAAGCTGCCCCCCTTCTTCTCAAGGCCCTCAGCAAGTCATGATTCAGCAGTGACACACTAGATCTTAAGCTGCTTAGTCTTCCCTTTAATGAAGTTGTTCTCCCACTCACCATGCTCCTGAACCGCTCCCTATCACTGGGCCAGTTCCCCTCTAAATGGAAATCACCTCTCATTACACCCATCCTTAAGAGTGATGACCGCACCCAGCCTGGGAACTACTGCCCCATCTCAATCCTGCCCCCTGTCTCCAAAGCCTTGGAGAAAATTGTGGCCACCCAGGTTAAGGACTACCTCTCCAAATACAGCCTTCTGTGTCCTGAGCAGCATGGCTTCCGGCACAACCACAGTACTACCACAGCTCTCCTGGAATTCACTAATGCCCTCCACAAATCTCTGGACACAGGCCACATTGCTGGTGCCGTTTTTATAGACCTTTCCAAGGTGTTTGATAAGGGGCACCACACACTACTACTGGATTCCCTCACACAAATTGGCCTGTCCTCTGAGCTATCTGTCAGAGAGAACTCAGACAGTCAGACTTGCCCAAATCCAGTCCTCTCCCCTCCAAGTCAGGTCAGGAGTCCCTCAGGGCTCTATTCTTGGCCCCTACTTTTCTCCCTGTTCCTCAACTCCCTACCCAAGGATTGCTCTGGGAAACTACTCCTGTATGCAGATGATGCTGTCCTCTACAGCTCCCACACTGATCCCACCACTCTCTGTAATGCACTCCAAAAATCTTTTACGGAAGCAGAATCCTGGTTCGTTCGGCCTAGCCTAGTTCTGAACTACAAAAAAATGAAGTCTATGGTGTTTACCCACTCCCAAAGCAGAAACAGTGGGCTACCCCTGTGCATACTGAACTACCTCAATGACCCCCTTGAGCAGGTTACCTTTTCCAAGTACCTGGGTATCACCCTAGACTCAGGGCTCACCTACCATGACATCCGAAAACTGAACACCGCCGTTAATGTGCGTATTGGTTTACTGCACTGGTACAAGTACTGCCTCCCACCTGAAGCCCTCCACCTAGCAGTCTTAGCTTCAGTACTGTCACTCATAGATTATGGTATCATAATCTATGAGGCAGCTGAACCTAAACAAAATCAGGCTGGCTCTTAATAAGGCCTGTAGACTAGCCTCTGGTTGTGCCAGATGCACACACACCTACTCACTGTATGCCTCCACCAACTGGCTTAACTTCAACGGGAGGCTCAAATATCAGACATGCCTCTTTGCTAAAAAAATAACTGCAGATTTACTCCCAGCTGCCCTTATCCCCATACTCCAGGCACCCTTGTCCTCCCGCTACACCAGGCAAGCTACAACAACCCACTTCCGGGTACCCCTCTGCAAGACCTTCTCAGGTCAAAGAACATTTAGGCACCAGGCCCCTAGCTGGCTTAACACCCTCCTCTCAGAACCCAGACTTGGCCAGTTCAAGTCCCAACTATGTGACCTAATCTCTCAGGCTCAGCCTGTGACTGTCCTTGATTTTATGCTCTACCCATGCCCCCCTCATATTTGGACATCACCCTGGTCCTGCCACCCCAGGGCGTGCTTATACCTGGATAATGGACACCCCCCTGTCCAGCCTAGACTACTAAATAACGACCAGAGCATGGCTGGTGCCACCGCCCTGTAGTGTATGTACCCTGTTAACTGATTACCATCTTTACTCTGTAACTGTTTTTGCAACTTTCTGTAACCACTTTTGCTAATGTACAAGCTTCTTTGTAACTATTGTGTCTTATTTGTTGTCACTGTATCTGATGTCTCTGTATATAATGACGTGGATCCTTTGTAAAGGAGTCTTTGACTCAAAGGTATGTTATCAGATATTTTCAATAAATAAATAAAAAATAAATTGAACAATTTATCAATGGCAGCACTGAGGGTGTAGTGTATGCACTTACGTGCCCATGTGGAATCTGTTACATAGGACAGATTAAACGTGCTTTGAAATATAGAGCAGCAGAACACAAGACAGTAATATGCATGAATAATGAGAGCTATGCAATAGCCAGACATTTCAGGGAAGCACGTTATACATTTGCCTCTGTCCTACAGTTCTTTGGCATTGAAAAGGTCACAATGGATCAGAGAGAGTGAAGTTTAAAACACAAACTTTTAAATTGAGAAGCCGTTTGGATTATTACACTAAATACAGTGAAACCTAAAGGACTTAATGATTATGTTTCGCGTCATACTGTAATTTATAAAAAAAAATGGCAAAAAAATGAATATACTCTAATATTAGTATTCATTTACATGTCATAAGTAATATGTATTCAGTCTGCATATTTATGTGTATTTATATTTATGTGTATGTATTTGTTTCTTTTTAGGTGATACATGTTCAGCACTTTTCTTGAATAGCATTTGTATTGCACTTTAGTATTTAGTATGTATATAGCACTTTAGCACTGTCTCTTTAAGAAAGGTGTTTTTAAGACAGGTAGCCAGTGTAGATCTCATGTTCTGATGAAGGTGTCGGTCATAACTCTGAAATGTAAATGAGTTGTGTGTTGGCATTTGGAAGTTTGAGAAGTTTAGCCCATGGAATTTAATTTGCCTTGGAGACTGCTAGAACCGCTTATGGGCTATGAAAATGTATTTTCCAGCACTTGTCTTTGCTGCTTCTGCTGCTGAACTTTATGTATAGTAAAAGCTACAAGTAAAATAAGCTGACCCTATGCTCTGGAGTTCTGACCTTTTTTTCCCTTTATTCGGAGAGTGTGCTGCAAATTGGATTGTCCTGGTAAGGTGCACCCTACTCTTAACCATATTGGTACTGCTGAAATTAAAGTAAAAAATTATTATTGGAGCCGTACTTGATTTCTGTGACTTTGTTGTAATGGTTTTCCTTGATGGACATGAGCGTGTTCAGTACTGAACTCCCAGTATGGAGGTGGCAGCAGCAGTCAAGACTGATGTCTTGAGCATATCTGACACCGAAGGTGAGCAAATTGTCTATTCTCTAGCTCAAATTGAAGATTTTTCAAAAGGAGTAACAAACCTAGTACAACTAACAACGATGCATATGCCTTAGAAGATTTTAAAAAGAAATATTCTAGGTTTCAAATGCATGCATTAACACTGTCACAATACTGGCGTAATAAAAAGATATCACACAGGCTTAGAATTCAGAAACCATTATCGTTTGGATTAGACAATAGAGTTTATGCATGATTGGGAAAAAGTTGTTGTTAAAGGTGGTTTCGATCTCATGCTGCTAATTGTGAAAAAAGTCAAAAAAGAATGTGACAGATTGGTGAAAGAAATTCATGAGTTAGAAAATAAAATGGTAACTAATTTCACAGCTGAACGGCTTAAAGAAATAAAAGAGAAAATTGACAGTTGTGACAGGGTGGAATAGGACCCATCCCAGTTGTTATGGAAAGTGTTTAAATGCAGATAGCCCTGATCTCTCCTGCCCGGATGGGAGGCTCCTCAGAGCCTCCCAACCGGGATGATAGAGCACACAAAAAGGTGGGCCCCTACCTTGGAAGCCAATATGTAAATAGTTTGCAAGTTTTTGTTAAATATGTTGATGTTTATTGTAATGTTTGTTTCCCAGGCTGTGAATTAAGACAAGTCATATGGGATTATCCTAGTGAAATATCTGGAAGAAGACAAGGTCTGAAAGACCTTTACACACTTTATATAGACCAATGTTGAATCCAACCCGACAAGTGGTGGTCCTCTTGCAGAATATCAATGGGCTAAACAACCCGATTATGAGACATGGTGTTAACTCATTTACTGAAAAACAGAAAATCACATTTGTACTCCTGCAGGGGACCCACCTGAACAGGATGGAACATGACAAGTTGGCCAAATTTGGGTTCTGTAAAGTAGTGGCCTCCTCTTATGGGAAAGGGAATAGAAGGGGAGCTGCCATCCTGATCCCTCAGGCTACCCAGTTCAAACTCCAAACCAAATACACAGATCCAGAGGGTACGTTAGCCTTAGTGGGAGGACTGCTAAAGGGAGCCCCAATTACATTAGCCTCCTTATATATACCTCCAGGTACAACAGCCCCAGTAATACGTGGGTTACTACAAAAAATAACAGAGCATCAGAGAGGTACCCTAGTGGTTGGGGGTGACCACAATCAATATTACGGCCACCTGGATGCTTCCTCTCACAAGGCTTCCAGAAGAACTCTGGCCCAGAGGGCAGCTCTATCATATTTTCTGGGCACCCACTGGGTGGATGCATGGCGAACCCTTAATCCGAGCAAAAGAGAATACACCCATTTCTCAGCACCCCACAAGTCCTATGCCAGGATAGACAATTTGTATGTCTCAAAGGAACACCAATAGCAAGTAGAGGATTGCCTGCATTCCCCCCCAGTCCTATCAGATCATAGCCAGTTACTCTTAAAACTAAGCTGGACATCAGAAAAAGGCCGAACCCTATGGAAATTTAATAATTTCCTTTTGAATTCAAAAGAATTCATTGATATGATCCAGACCAGAATCAAGCAAATCCTACAGGAGAATGATTCCCCAGAGATTTCAAGGGCTACATTATGGGACACGGTTAAGACTATACTACAGGGGGATATAATAAAATTTGCAGCCAACCACAAGAGGAAACAATCCCATCACCTGGAACATTTGCACCTCCAGCTGCAAGATCTACAATCTCAACATGCAGCAGGTGACTGGGCAGTTCTCCCTCTGCTGTTAGCCACAAATCAGCAGATACAGAAATTGCTGGATGTGAAGACTGAACAGGCCTTACAATTCCTGCGACTAAAATACTGTTAGAGTGGCCCTACAGCCACACGCCTTTTGGCACACAGGCTGAGGCAGAATATAGCCTGATCTACTATAACCCAAATTAAAGATGCCAAAACAGGCCAACTACATAAAAACCTAGATCAGATTTTACTTGCTTTCCAGAAATTCTATCAAAAACTATACACTCCTGACACCACACCAACAGAGCATCAGATCCTAGAATACCTCTAAAAACTAAAAATTCCCACGTCTCTGAGGTGGTACAATAGTCCCTAGATCGACCAATATCCTCTGAGGAACTAGAACAGGCCATACAAAACCTTAAAACTAATAAGAGTCCAGGCCCGAATGGATACACCGCAGACTTTTTAAAAATGTTTAAAGGAGAGATAGGTAAGACCCTTCTAACAATGCTAAAAGAAATACAAGATGGGGAAGACACTTCCACTCACGTGGAACTATGCAACAATTTCCAGTATCTTAAAACCAAATAAAGATAAATTACAATGCTCGGCCTACAGACCTATATCTGTATTGAACAAAGATTATAAGCTGTTTGCCACTATTCTGTCTAAATGCCTACAGAAGGCCTTACCGCTGCTGATTGATCAGGATCAAATGGGATCTGTGCCTGGAAGGCAAGCTCAGAACAACATTAGATGAACTGTACATATCCTGAGACATGCTGCCCGGTCAGGATCCCCCTCCTGCTATTAAGTCTGGGTGCGGAGAAGGCCTTCGACTGGGTGGCATGGCCCTTTCTGCAGTGGACACTGAGGGCTATGAGCTTCTCTGAGGAGTTTACTAAAATAATTGATAACATTTACCAGGGCCCTAGAGCACATGTTAAGATTAATGGCATGGTATCGGTACCAATATCATATCACTCCACAGGGGAACCAGACAAAGTTGTCCCTTGTCGCCTCTCCTGTTCGCACTATACCTAGAGCCCTTACCGCTGGCCTTGAGACAGAAAGAGGTCATGAGGGGGGTGCAGATAGGGGGGAGTTACCATAAACTGGCATTGTACGAAGACAACCTTCTGGTTTACCTGGAGGACCCGGGACAGTCACTGGGACCCCACTGGAGATTACTGTATGAATTCGGGGAAACAGCAGGGTATAAGATTAACCAGAACAAGACGGAGGTCATACAATTCCACTATGGCCCCTCAAACCTGACTAGAACCGTATGCCCCCCTAAGATGGGACCTCTAATCCCTGCGATACGTGGGAGTTATCTTAGGAGCTGAAAGCTCCAACCTGTTTTCCCTCAATTACTCACCACTACTTGAAAAACTAAAGGCTGACCTAGTAAACTGGGTCCTTGTCACTATTCCCCTCATCCAAAAAGTGGAAGCGTTCAAAATGGTATTATTACCTAGATTTCTATACCTGGCACAAACCCTACTAATCCATATCCCAGAGGAATTTTTTAAGAAACTGAACACAAAGATTGCAAGATTCATTTGGGGCTCGCAGAGGGCCCGAATAAGTTTTTCCACACTACAGCTCTCTAAGAAGAAAGGAGGCCTAGCCCTACCGAATCTTAAAATATATTACCAGGCAGCACAAATTAGAACAGCCTTCTTCTGGGATCAGGAGGGATACCAAGCAAAATGGAAAACCTTAGAAATAATAGAGGAGGATCTGGAACATACAAATAAATGATTGCTTGCACATCCCAACTTAGTCCAACCCCAAGAAGAAACCAACCCCTTCACTGACACTACGATCAGATGTTGGTTAGGGGTACTAGAGGACAAGGGTCTGACTAAATGGAGACTCCTACTTTACTCTGTTCCCTATATACAAGACTTTCGTCCAGCACAAACGGACCTGGGTTTTCGAAGATGGGAGAGGCAGGGACTACACCTGATCTGGCAATTTGTAGAGGAAGGAATGTTTTCCCCCTTCTCAGAACTTATTGAGAAGTATGGCCTCACTCCCCAGGACAGATGTAGACATTTTCAGGTCCGCCATCTGGTGGAATCACTTCTGCAAGACATTTGGATGGACCCCCCCCCCGAGATCTTCTATTTATTTAGGAGAGCATTAGACAGCTGAGGCCCCAGTGAGCATATAATTTCATGCCTGTACTCAGCATTATTAGCCTGTGTAGCCCCCACTCCCAAGACAATCAATGCAGCTTGGGACAAGGACATAGGAGACCAGGTACCTGAACAGGTTTGGGGAAAGCATCTAGAGCAGATCCACTGGGGCATTATGGCACTACCTTGGAAAAAGTATGCCTGGAAGATGACCACAAGATATTTCAGAACCCCTGCCATACGGGCAAAATTCCAACAAGGCCGTATCCCAGAGTGTTGGAGGGGATGTGGACACTCTCTGGCAGCCCTAACTCATATCATGTGGGGCTGTACCAAACTAACCCATTTTTTCAACAATTAGAACAGGATCTACAGACTTCCGGTGACGTCAGCAACCTGAATGGCAGCTTAACTTAGCAAGCCTCCTGGCCCAATACATAATCGATTGGCATCTAAAGCAATTAATAATGCAGTCGCCAGTAAAAACGACAAGATCAAAAGTGGGAGCATCCAGGAATGCACAGACCCCGGTTCAAAAATTACAATTGCTACTACAAGGAGAAAAACTGTTTAAAACTTCCGGGCCTACTGAAGATGTGGACACGGTAATGGAAACTGGAACAGAAGAGGAGCACACACAACTGATAGCTTCAATAATGCAAACCGCCAGAACTGTACAAAAAATAGATACATCCCTAACAGAGTTGAGAGCTGATATTGGCAAAATACAGCACAGAACAGATAAACTGGAGCTGGGATTCACTTCGGTTGTGGAGCAGACTGAGCGTCACGATCGCCTCCTGCTGTTCTTGATGGCGAGGGAGAGAGAGTTAAGGGCCAAAACAGACAATATAGAGGGAAGGAGCAGAAGGCAAAATCTTAGAATCTATGGTGTTCCGGAGGGTGCCGAGGAAGGTGCCACAGAAGTTATTACCTACATCCAAAAGACTTTAAGGGACTTACTGAAGCTGCCTGCAGAATTTGATGTATCAATGGACCGGGCGCACCGCTCCCTTGCCCAGCGCCACTCGAGTCCTGGTTCCCGTCCGAGGTCTTTTGTGGTGCAAATGTTGAGCTATACCTCTAAAGAGGAGATACTCAGGAGGGCATGGAGGCTGAAAAAAATCATGTTTGGGCCACACCATATAACGATCGACAACGACTACACTGCTGGGGTTCAGGAAGCACGTCGCACCATGTGGCCGATCTTATTTTGATTTATTTGATTGTCAGTGTCAGTGGCTCAGTAGGTAGCACACTCGCTTCTGAGGCCGGTAGATCAGAGGGCTGTGGGTTCAGTTCCCACAACTGGCACTTGGGTTAATATCCCAGTACTGACACTGTTGTGCAGCATGAGAGGGGTGCTGCACTTCTGAGGTGCCGTCTTTCGGATGAGACGTTAAAAAAAAAAAACGAGGTCCCATCTGCCTGGATTGGTGGTAGTTCAGGTGGATGTTAAAGATCCCATGGCACTTATCGAAAAGAGTAGGGGAATTTCCCCCGGTGTCCTGGACAAATTTCCCTCTTTCACTATAAATACCACCAACAGCTTAATCTGGTTCAAGGTCAGTTGGCATTCATCTGTATCCCCTTCCCCCGGGTCGTGCCTGAAAATAGGCAGGATTTGTCTAGTGCACTTACCCAGTCAACAAAAGCTAAATAAATAAAAAGCAGCTCAGGGACAGAAATTTAAAGGCACAGATGCTCTTCCCGGCATGTCTAAGGGTGGAAACCAAACAGGGGCCCAAGGTTTTTGAAGATCTGCTGGCAGCCAAAAGTTATTTAGAAGGCATCAGAATCCCAGTTCCTGGATTGGAGAAAGAACAGAATGAAAGAGCTCGAGATCGGCCTGGATGGTGGCACGTGGGGATTGGCGCTCAGACAAGCGGTCAACTAATCTTGACGGGACATCACCAATCTGCTGAAACCTTATGTCTCCTCATGCAGCTGAATCGACCTGACTTCACGAGAAGATGTTGATACAGAGGTACAGGAACAGGCGATGGACCCCAGATGGAAAGAGCCTCTGCAGACTGATAAAAAAAAAAACAGGACATACAGGTGATGAATACATAACTTGACTGCCTGCTGGCTGGAACTATAGAAAGGACTTAAAACATGCTACAAAATGCATTGGACAAGGAGTAAGCTTTATGGGACCTGGTTAAAAGTGGTGAAGGGGGTTCTTGTTCAGGGGTTGATGCGAGCTGGAGGGAATGTTGAAATTGGGAGGGGAGGGGAGGGGAGTGGGGAGTGGAATTTCCTTCACTTACGTGCCCTGAATTCATTGGTAGAAAAGAGCTGGGTAAGACATGGATTCTCTTAAACATTGAAACATGATGGACAGGATAAATGTAATCCAGGAATACAGAGTAAAAAGTTAAAAAAAAGGGAGGGGGGAGAAGGGAAACAACCTCCGATTGCCATTGGGAGGATTCCGACCTAGCAGGCGGTCGGCTGGCAGACCATAAGGTTTGAGTGGTTCCCCCGCTCTCTACTGATTCTCCGGGGGGACAAAAGAAAATTGCCTTACAACCAAATGAAGTGGAGCGAGGAGAAAATCTCGAATTCTACCCATTCTGGGCCTGGGGGTGGCTTTGAACCTGAGAAGGCTATCTTCTGCTTTCTGGCTTTGCTGACGTTGGTAACACCTTGGAGCTCAGGGTGCAGACCCAGAAAAGATGCTCTAGGAAGGTTTAGCCCACAACATCATAAAGGGCAAGGTGTCCCAAATGAGACACAATCTGGCCCACTCGTGGGGGGCTGGACTGACCTAGGAAGTTGCAGTCTTGCAGAATTGGTTGTGTAACCCCCCTGCAAATGGGGGTTCCCAAAAGACTTCCAGGAGCTTACTTGAATGCTCCAAGCCTGAATGGTGTTTGGCATTTAAGCCATTTATCAGTGAGTGTTTTTAGAGCCTCTGGTACTGTCTCTTTAAGAGCTGTCTGCTTGCAGACATAATTAGTTTGTATGGGGGGACTGTGTGCTTCTCTGAGTACCACTCGAGCTGCTGCCAATTCACTTCATTTTTGCAGTCACTAGGGGTGCAAAGGAACCTATCTGAAAGATGTAACTGTTTGCCAGAAATTATTTAGAGTAATAATGAAATTACAGTTTGTCTAACCTGCTTTCTTTGCAGTCAGAACTGTGTCTGCTAGCTCCCCATTCTAGTTTTGAACTGCTGAACTGGACCAATCAGTGTGGGTAAGCTAGCTCTAAAATGGTGCCTTGGACGAATCAGAACTTGGACTCATAATCTGAGCCAGCTACAAAGAGGATTGTATGGGCAGTGACTCTGGGAGATGTAGTTTGAGACTTCAGTGCCTTTTGGACCAACAGCAGCAGTCTATTGTGGTGACAGCCAATCCAGTCAAGAACTGGGAGGAACTCAAAGGAAGTGCCGGTTTTGTCGGTTGGAGTTTCAGTTGAGCTTTGGCAGTGAAGGAGGAAGGAGCCCTGTGCTTTTCAGTGTGCAGTTTTAGTCAAAAACGTGTGTAAGGCCCAGAGTTCGGTCTGCAGCTTGTGTAACAGCTTGTTGGACTGAATCCGTCCTGTGAAAAGAATCAAAGGATCTCTGAAGAGTAGAAACCAGGCTCACCCTGTAGAGACTGGAGGAATTGCTGAGATGCACTCGGTCTGTCAGGAACTGAATCTGCTGTGTGTTCTCCCGGGTATTGTGCAGTAATTGCGATGGGATACAGATGCAGCCTGCCTGGTATAGTCTTTCTTTTATATATGGATGTGGAAGAGGTTTGTGTACCTCCAGTGAGCCCTGCTGACATTGAAGGACCCTATCTTATTTGGAGGTCATGAGTACTAATTCAGGGTCGCTCCCTGTTGAATTGCCACTTAAATCCAAATGGAATTACTGTACTGCTGACTGTTTAATTCTCCTTTTCTCTGTGTGAAAGGGCCTACCAGCTGCCATGGTTTGGACTAGCCACTAGGGCTTGGGTACCCAGGGACAGTAACTGATAGATAGCCTGTGCACAGAGCCATAGATAATTATTAGAGTGATAAGCTAATTAACCTGATTTCCCCTGTCCTTGTTATATCCCCTAAATAAATCAGAGCTGCTTGTTTCAGCAAAGTTATACTGCCTGAGGTATTTGTCTATGTTAAAGTACTGTACTGTGATTGTTGCACTGTATCTCATTTCACAGGAGGTCCCAGTGCGGAACCAGACCTGGGGTAAGTGTATACTGTGAAGGTAATTCTGATATATTGTGTGGGCCACTAGTGGGAAGAAGGGGTTGCAGTGTCCCAGGGCTGTGACAAAGATTAGTTTAACTATTGCAAACCCTGACCTCTGGGTGGAGGCACCCGCCATGGATACAGGCCCCTCAACCTGTTAGTGGCAAATCAGGCAGGGTAGTAGCCCTGGGATAGCGCCATCTAGGGGTTACATCTTGGAGGCTCACCGCTGGGATTGTGTGTCCTCTAGTGGCCATATTTAGAACCACTGTTAAGAAAAAATGGGTACCCGACAGAAGTGGCTGTGCACCGGTTGGTGGAGTGGTGTACTGGGGAGAATCGACCCAAAATGCTATGCTTATCCTGGACATCCCCTGGGTATCAATACGGACACTGTGCAGGGAGTACTTTCCAAGGTGGAAGGTTTACAAAACCCTGTGGTGGTGGGTCGGCATGCTAATCTGCTCACCCACACTTTCCTGGCCCTAGTAGAGTTTAAGGATCCATAGATAGCTCCAAAGTGCCACAGACCATTACCCCAGAGGAGCCCTCACTGCTTGGAGAGTGATAACTAAGGACAGTAAAGACCGGGGAATCAGCCCCACCACTATCTGAAACTTTGAGGAGAAATTTGCTGAATGGTTGCTGGGAGAGGGAAAACTGTGGAGGACTTGAAGAAACTATTCTTGCCACCTGGGGTGTTCTCCCCAACACCCTCTCCTGCTCCAGTGCCCGTAATGGTGGCTGAACCAATGCAGACTCCTATTTCTGCACCTGCTATTGATCACGACTCTTACGAAGGTTGAGGATCTTCTCTGGCACCTCCCACCCCAAGGGGAGGATGACTGGGAGACCTGGATAGACTATGTTGCCCCCAAGTGCTAGAATGGCAATGCTCGGGCGAAAAGCGAAAGAGGTTAGTGAGCCTCGAGGTCCTGCCCTGGCTACCATCCGTGCTAAACGGGCCAGTAACCCTGAAGCGACTGCACAGGCCTATCTTGAGGCCTTGGAGAATGTATGGGAGCCCAGATTCTGATGAGGACCTATGGTGGAGAGTAAGAGATGCACAACAGTACCAAGGGAGTTGTTGTCTGTGTATGTATCTCGGCTGGAAAAATTGTTGCAAGAATGCCTCAGAAAAGGTAGTTTGCCAGCGATTGAACTGGACCGAACCAGGCTGGACAGGATCCTTAAGTCTGCCCCTTCTCAGAACTGCTGTTGCTTCAGTTCGCCTGGCAGATCAACTGGAATCCCACCCTCCTATGATGAGTTAATGAGAGAAATTCGAGGAGTTGAGAAAAGACGACCTCGGAGGGACCTGCACCAATAGCTGTGGCTACGACCGAATGACTGAGGGTGACCCATCAAGTGAAGTTCAGGGCAGAGGTTGGCAGTCAATGAGTGCTCTGACAAGGAAAAGATATGTCACAATGAGGCGAACTGTTGAGAGAGATCCGGAATTCAAAACAGTCCCTTTATGAAGGCCACGCCTGCAAGTCACGGGCCCTGACCTATATCCGACTGCATCTGCTATGGGGGTGGGGGTACCCACCATGTATCTCCTGCTGATAACAGCTCGAACTCGATTCCTTGACCATGGAAGTGGAGAAACTGACGAGATGTCTCCAAATGCTTATCACGCCGCAGACAGAGATGGCACCAAGGTTTCCAGTTAGTAATACCCCGCCTTGGCTCCCAGTGTGGCGCCTCGGCCAGCTCAAACTCAGAAAGTATGTTTTGTTATAATTGTGGGAAAGATGGGCACAGAAAGATACCAGTCCCCAAAGACACTGAAAAAGTTGCATATAGGCTACAAGGAGAGCTTGGAGAAGAAATCAGTGGTTAAGAGGTGCACGACATGATCCCAGTGAGGGCACCAAAAATGCTAATTCACGTCCTTTGTGGCAAGGTCAGTTGCCCAGGCCCCCACTACCGCCTCTCCAGACTGGTCCAGAATAGTGGGTCCTCCATGGAGACCACTGAAAGGTGAATGGAGTGTCTACAAGAGCTGTATTAGACAGTGGCTCCCAAGTGACAATTATGTTCCAGGATTGGTATCAGAAGCATTTGTCAGGCGTACCCTTACAACCATTAGAAGGACTGCATGTATGGGGTTAAGTGAGAAGGCCTACCCTATTCCGGGTATATCCGAATTTGGCTGTCTTTCCCCACCTCCGTGGCTGGAGTGGCCGAACAAGTAGAGACCCTAGCCTTAGTGTGTCCCCCACTGGACTGTATGATGGTGTCCCTTTGTTGATTGGAACAAATGCTCATATGTTCGGAAGGCTGGCACAGTTGTGTTATGAAAACAGGGTCAAAGACTAGTAGAGCTTTAAGAGTTCGGCTTTAATTAAGAAGGCCTATGAGCCACAGAGATGCTGAAAAACAGAACCAGAGGAACGGTGGAATTGTATGGAAGAAGGATCCTGAGTCTCTGATCCTGGCGCCAAATGCCCAGTGTACCCTACAGGGAGAGGTCCGTATCAGAAAGGATGTTAAGAATAAATATTAATGTTGGATGCACCAGGCGATGGAAAATTGCCAGAGGGACTGCTGGTCAAGCCTAGTATTTTGCCCGCTAGAGCCCATGCTTATGCCAGAAGGGTAATGGTCCAAGTTCATAATGTGTCTGAAAGAGACATTCGAGTAAACAGAGGTTGCATCCTGGCTAATGTGCATTGTGCAGACACTGCAGTGCTACCAGCAGCAAGAGTTCAAGGAAGAATGACAGAGTAGCACGCCTGACTTGTTTGATTTGCGACTCCCGCTGCCAGCTGAATGGAAAGTGAGGATCAGTGAGAAGCTTGCCCAGAAGACCAGGTGTTTTCTTTAAGGAATGGGATGTGAGGATGCGTGCAAGGAGCTGAGCACAATATCCGGCTGCATGACGAAAGACCATTTCGTGAGGAGGTCTCGGCGCTGGCACCTGCTGACATAGATGATGTGAGATGGCATCTGCAAGAGATGTTAGCTGCTGGTGTAATACAAGAATCAGAAGCCCTATGCTTCCCCATTGTGGTAGTGAGGAAAAGAATGGAACAGTAAGGATGTGTGTGGATTATCCACCTTAAACCGTGGACTATCCTGATCAGTACACAATGCCCGCATTCAGGATGCTTTGGACTGCCTAAGCGGGGAACAGTGGTTCTCTGTGCTGGATCTCCGCAGTGGGTACTACCAGATCCCGATGGCCCCAGGACCGTGAGAAGGCCAGCCTTTATCTGTCCGCTTGGCTTCTATGAATTCATGAGGATGCCTCAAGGGATTTCAGGTGCCCCAGCCACTTTTCAGCGATTGATGGGCGTGCAGTGGGGACATGAACTTACTAGAGTGCCTGGTATACCTAGATGATGTCATTGTGTTTGGCAGCTCACTGAAGGAACATGAGAGCAGATTATTTAAGGTATTGGACCGACTGGAGGACTTTGGCCTTAAACTGTCCATTGATAAGTGTCAATTCTTTCAAACATCAGTAAAGTATGTGGACACATAGTATCCACCGAGGAATAGAGACCGACCCAAGTAAAGTTGAGGCCTTGACCACCTGGCCTGGCCAAAATCTAAAAGAACTGCAAAGATTCCTGGATTCTGTGGTTATTATCGGCGCTCATCAAGGACTATTCAAGAGTGATCCGCCTTTACTTAACCTTACTCAAGGGTATCCCAACCCACAAAAATACCAAAAGTCAGGGTCCCTCAAGACTGAAAGAGTGTATTTTCATCCGGTGAAGTATTTGGGGCCCGCTGGACTCCTGATTGTGAGACTGCTTTTCATGAGATCATATATCAACTTACCCATGCTCCAGTGCTGGCTTATGCCGATCCAAAGAAAACCTTCGTCCTGCACACTGATGCTAGCTTGCAAGGGTTGGGGCTGTGTTGTACCAAAACCACGAGAATGGCCTGAGACCAGTGGCCTTTGCCAGTAGAAGCCTGACCCCATCCGAAAAGAACTATCCTGTACATAAGTTAGAGTCCTAGCTTTGAAGTGGGCTATTGTTGACCAATTCCATGAGTACTTGTATGGGGCTAAAATACTAGTAAACGGCAATAATCCTTTGACTATGTGCAGACCTCAGCTAAGTTGGATGCCACTGGCCATAGGTGGCTTTCTGCATTATCTACATATGACTATGCTCTCGAATACCGAGCAGGTCTGAACCACATAGATGCTGATGCTCTCTCCCGGAGGCCTGTTCCCCAGAATGATTGGGTCGATTGGCAGAACCTGACATTGGGCACTCTGCGGAAGTTTGACAGGGAGGAACAAATGTCCACGGACGCAGTGGACTGCATGGTGGATTGCTTGGGAGCCTCTGAGAATTGCATACCTGCGCTTATTGCCACTTTTCTGCAATAGACATTGGTGCACTGCCTCAGCTGGACAATGACAGTATTCGGCGGGCTCAATCCCACGATCCCATGATCAAAGCAGCTTTAGAAGCCCTCTATGCAGGAAAAGATGTGTCCAAATTAGCTCCACTGATTTGAGAACTGCACTGTTATACAAAGAAGGTCCTAAGTTGAAACTGATCAATAAACTGTTATACAGAGAAACAGTAGACAGAGGGGACAAGTAGACAAACAACAACTGAGTGCTGCCCACTGCCTTCGAGACTCAGTACTGAGGTCCTTGCACAACCACATGGGGCACCTTGGTATAGACAGAACACTTGACTTGGTGAGATCCAGATTCTATTGGCTAAGATGGGGGCTGATGTGGAGCAACATATTCGAACTTGTAGTCGCTGCTTACAGAGGAAAGCTTTGCCCCAGAGGGCTGCCCCCCTTGTTAACATCACCACCAGTGCACCCATGGAGCTGGTCTATTGATTTTCTGAGTTTGGAGTCAGATCAAAGAAATATCAGTAATGTGCTGGTGGTCACTGACCATTTCACGAGATATGCCCAAGCTTCCCCACCAAAGACCAGAAAGCATCCACTGTGGCCAAAGTACTTGAAAACTTTTTGTTCACTATGGGGCTCCACAAAGAATCCATTCTGATCAAGGAGAGACTTTGAGAGTCGTCTGATCAAGAGATGCTTTCTCTGTGGGGAGTCGCGAAGTCCAGAACCACTCCTTACCACCCCCAGGGGACCCACAGCCTGAGCGTTTCAACCGCACTTTGCTAGATATGCTAGGCACCCTGCACCCAAAGGACAAGCCTAGATGGAGCCAACAAATTAGCACCCTGGTACATGCTTATAACTGCACCAAAAGTGATGCCACTGGATTCTCCCCCTACACGCCTGATGTTTGGAAGAAGCTCGACTACCAGTAGATGTGTGTTTTGGGGTCTCTCCTGATGGGGTTCAAGCTGACAACTATTTACAGTATGTGCAAAAGTTAAAGGCCCAGCTAACTCATGCGTACCAACTGGCTCAAACCATGGCTGCCAAAAGAAATCTGGCCAACAAAGAAAGGTATGATAAAAAGGTGAAAGCACAGGAACTCCAGGAGGGAGATAGGGTATTGCTAAGAAATCTGGGACTGCATGGCAAGCACAAGATTGCTGACAGATGGCACCATCTCCCTCACATTGTAGTGGGCAAACTAAATGATCTGCCAGTGTACAAAGTAAGGCCTGAGAATAATTCAAAAGATGTAAAAACAATGCATAAATCATTTACTGCCCATTGGACAAATCTTAATTGAGTCTGAGCCCTAGAAGATGCCCCTCTGGACCAGTGACTAGAGCTGCTGCTAAGAAAAGATCAAGAAAGTCTGCACCTACAGAAGCAAAGTTAAAGTGTTCCCCTCCACAAGTCCCAGTTGAGCATGACTGTCAGTCCATATCAGAAGAAAGTGAGAGTGACTTTGAATACTATCCTTCTACGAACTGAGTCAATTGTTTGAGGGCAATCCCCTAGTCAATACTGGAGATGAAGCTGGGCCTTCTGGACTGTCTAAGCCCCAGCTTCATCCCTGGAGCCAATGCTCCCAGAAAGTGAAGTGCAAAGCATCAGATCAGATGAAATGGAATCATTGTGCATGGTTGAACTGTTTGAGCTTTCAGGGAGGAAAATGATAGATTGGGCAGACTGGTGATACACCGAACAAGAAGAGTATTTTGAGTGCCCTGACAGTCCACTGCCAGTGTCAAAGCTCTCCATCTTGAGCCAAATGTTGTGGACTCAGAAACTGTAACTCCTGGAGCTGAAAGTGCCCCAAGTTCTAGCCTCTCTACCCCATGGAGACTCCCTGACAAGTGAGGACAATGCTGAAAATGAGGCTCAGAGTGCAGAGACTATAACAGTTCCCCTAGAAAGACTGGTCGAGCTGTAAAAGCCTGTGGTGCACCTCAGTTATGATTCACTTGGGAGGCCTGTGGACTTGCCTCTCAATGTTGTCCATAAAAGTGTATATGTGTCCCAGAGCTCATTGCCCAAACTGAGCATCAGTGCTAACTCAAGTTACTTGTGTTGCCCTCTAAGTATGGTGCCCTTGCCCCAGCCCCTAAGGTAACTGATAGGGAAGGCCCTCTCTTCAGGTTTCATGTACAAGAGGTAATAACTTGAGTTATGGTACAATGTGTATGTAATACTGTGTAAAGAGTGACGTACTGCAATGTTTCAGAAATGTGTTCTTGGTAAAATGATATATTGACTGATGATTACATATGCGAGCCTAATGCAAATGTATATGGTTGCAGTTGAAACTTATGGGTACTTGCAGCGGACGTCAAGCTTTCCCAGAGCAGGAAGATGTAACCCCCTGCAAATGGGGTTCCCAAAAGACTTCCAGGAGCTTGCTTGAATGCTCCAAGCCTGAATGGTGTTTGGCATTTAAGCCATTTATCAGTGAGTGTTTTAGAGCCTCTGGTACTGTCTCTTTAAGAGCTCTCTGCTTGCAGACATAATTAGTTTGTATGGGGGACTGTGTGCTTCTCTGGTACCACTCAGGCTGCTGCCAATTCACTTCATTTTGCAGTCACTAGGGGTGCAAGGAACCTATCTGAAAGATGTAACTGTTTGCCAGAAATTATTTAGAGTAATAATGAAATTACAGTTTGTCTAACCTGCTTTCTTTGCAGTCAGAACTGTGTCTGCTAGTTCCCCATTCTAGTTTTGAACTGCTGAACTGGACCAATCAGTGTGGGGTAAGCTAGCTCTAAAATGGTGCCTTGGACGAATCAGAACTTGACTCATAATCTGAGCCAGCTACAAGAGGTTGTATGGGCAGTGACTCTGGGAGATGTAGTTTAGACTTCAGTGCCTTTTTGGACCAACAGCAGCAGTCTATTGTGAGTGACAGCCAATCCAGTCAAGAACTGGGAGGAACTCAAAGGAAGTGCCAGGTTTTGTGGTTGGAGTTTCAGTTGAGCTTTGGCAGTGAAGGAGGAAGGGCCCTGTGCTTTTCAGTGTGCAGTTTTAGTCAAAAACGTGTAAGGCCCAGAGTTCCGGTCTGCAGCTTGTGTAACAGCTTGTTAGGACTGAATCCGTCCTGTGAAAAGAATCAAAGGATCTCTGAAGAGTAGAAACCAGGCTCACCCTGTAGAAGACTGGAGGAATTGCTGAAAATTGCACTCGGTCTGTCAGGAACTGAATCTGCTGTGTGTTCTCCGGGTATTGTGCAGTAATTGCGATGGGATACAGATGCAGCCTGCCTGGTATAGTGCTTTCTTTTATATGGATGTGTGAAGAGGTTTGTGTACCTCAAGTGAGCCCTGCTGACATTGAAGGACCCTATCTTATTTGGAGGTCGTGAGTACTAATTCAGGGTCGCTCCCTGTTGAATTGCCACATTAAATCAAATGGAATTACTGTACTGCTGACTGTTTAATTCTCCTTTTCTCTGTGTGAAAGGGCCCTACCAGCTGCCACAGTTTGGACTAGCCACTAGGGCTTGGGTACCCAGGGACAGTAACTGATAGGGATAGGCCTGTGCACAGAGCCATAGGTAGATTATTAGAGTGATAAGCTAATTAACCTGATTTCCCCTGTCCTTGTCATATCCCCTAAATAAATCAGAGCTGCTTGTTCAGCAAAGTTATACTCTGGTATTTGTCTATGTTAAAGTACTGTACTGTGATTGTTGCACTGTATCTCATTTCACAGGAGGTCCCAGTGCGGAACCAGACCTGGGGGTAAGTGTATACTGAAGGTAATTCTGATATATTGTGGGCCACTAGTGGGAAGAAAGGGGGGTTGCAGTGTCCCAGAGGGCTGTGACCAAGTTAGTTTAACTATTGCAAACCCTGACCTCTGGGTGGAGGCACCCGCCATTGGATACAGGCCCCTCAACCTGTTAGTGGCAAATCAGGCAGGGGTAGTAGCCCCTGGGATAGCGCCATCTAGGGGTTACAGTTGCCCCACTCCCTCTGCAGCATTTATACTATAAAGGAGGAGCATATGTTGAAAGGAGGACGGAGGGGGGGGAAGTTCTACCTTTTGTCAGAATCACTTACTTAAAAATCTTCGAAAATTGTAAGGTGTTTGTTTATGAAACAATGGTTAAATTGTGTTATAGAAATGTTATCCCCACTAGGGGGAGACAGATTACCAAATGTTGTTCTGTTTGTTCAGGCTGGTCAGTGGTTGAGAACCAGCAGGTTACTGTTTTTTACTAGATCTATTGAAGGGCACAAGGAAAGTTTTGGACAGGTGCATGCACATCAGGGACAAAAAAAAAAGACAGCTATTGAAGCTGAAAAAAGAGATAGAGGCTGCCGAGGCAAAAGCTGAATCTTTTAGAATTAAGACAGGAAATAGAACACTGAAAAAGGAAACCTACAACATGGCTAAAGTAAAATCTAAAGTAATCTCCTACAACATTAATGGTATAAACACCCCATCAAAAGAAAACAGCTTCAAAAATTTCTTAAAAATCAGAATTGTGAGATACAGTTTTTACAGGAGACACACCTGTCTCCCAAAGAAGTCCTAAAGTTAAAAACTCAGGAATTCCCGACTATCTACCATGCATCCTTGAGGAATGGAAGAAAGAGAGGCGTCGCAATACTACTGTCGGCCTCTCTCCCATTCGAGGAGGAGGAGGTAATAGTGGATGCAGGGGCCAGATACGTGATGGTGGTAGGGCGGGTACAGGACCTGAAGGTGACACTATTAATTGTCTATGCCCCTCTGGGCTCAGCAATAGCCTTCTTTGCAGAAATATTTAAGTTACTGGCAGATAGGGAAAGGGGAGTGGTGATGGCGGGGGGTGACTGGAATGTAGTTATGGACAGATCTCTGGATACCACTTCACAGATCCTGGCGCCGAACAGTAGGACCTCCAAGTCTTTGAAAAGGCTCATGAGGGACATGGGTTTGTTAGACATATGGAGAGAGAAATACCCACTGGCGCTAGACTATACATATTACTCCCCAAGATACAACATATTTTCGGAACTGGATATGTTCTTTACATATGGAAGGGACATCTCGGAGGTTGAGTCTATGTGGGTGGGATCTGAGAGCCTATCGGACCACAAGCCTGTTTATCTGGAGATAGATCTACAGCTGCCTAAAAAGCCAACACAATGGAGGCTGAATACTAGCCTACTTAGAGATGAAAAGGTGAAAGAGGAAATCAGGGCAGCAATAAAGCAGGCTATTCAGTTAAATGAACACGCAGACATCACACCCCAAATTTTGTGGGATACGGTAAAAACCATGCTTAGAGGGAGGTTGATTTCGATAGCTACATATAAAAAGCGGGAGAGGGCTAAACAAAGAGAACAGCTAAATCAGGAACTTAAAACTTTGGAAGGGCAACAGAAGTTAAAATTCTGTAGAGATAGAGAGGGCCAAATAAGGGGGTTAAAGACAAGGCTTCAGAGGTTGCAGCAGCTGGAGACTGAGAAAGCTCTGCTCTATACAAAACAGGCTTACTATGAGGGCGGCCCAAGGGCCACTCACTTTTTAGCATACCGGTTAAAGCAACAGTCCGCCCGGTCACATGTTACGGGTCTTCCGCACCCGACCACGGGGCAGATTTCTTGTAAATGGGAACAGATAACGGATGCACTAGTAACATACTACAAAAAATTATACCAACCTCAGCCGGAATCGTGCCCTGGGGCTGCCTGGGAATTCCTGAAAACTCTGAGTCTTCCTCAGCTTACGGAGACCCAGAGACAAAACTTGGAATGTCCAATCACCCAGCAGGAGATTCTGAGCATAATTAGGGACCTCAAGGTGGGGAAATGCCCAGGCCCAGATGGGTTTGGAGAAGAACTATATAAAACATTTGTGGGGGAAATAACCCCCATATTAAAAACGGTCTATAACAAAGTTTGGCTGGAGGGAGAGGCAGTTCCTCCATCATGGAATTACACCACTATAACTTTGATCCCGAAAGAGGGAAAGGACTTGAAGGACTGTGGTTCATATAGACCAATCTCACTCCTTAACGTAGACTATAAAATCTTTACAACTATAATAGCCAAGAGACTGCAGACCTTTCTTGCAAACCTAATTCATCCAGATCAAACGGGCTTCATGGAAGGCAGGCCCCGAGGGTGTTAGAAGGACCATAAACATAATTGACACCATTAATAAACAACACGTCCCCGCTTGTCTCATGAGCCTTGACGCAGAAAAAGCGTTTGACAAAGTCGACTGGAACTTTTTGTTCCTAGTACTAAAAAGGATGGGCTTTCCAACACTGTTTTTGGAGGCAGTCAAGGCCCTGTATGCCTCTCCACAGGCCTTTGTTAGGGTAAACGGGGGCATTTCGAAGAGGTTCAATTTGGGGAAGGGTACCAGACAGGGGTGCCTGCTGTCGCCACTCCTTTTTGATATATACATAGAACCTTTGGCACAGGTGATAAGGGAAGCAAAGGAGGTGAGAGGGGTAGAGATAGGTGAAGAAGACCATAAAATCTCCTTATATGCAGACGACGTTCTCCTATATATAACCAACCCGAGCAGATCCATCCCTGAAATCTGGTCCATAATTGACAAATTTAGCAAATTCTCAGGATACACCTTAAATAAAAACAAAACTGAAGTTTTGAAATTTCACTATAACCCTTCACCCAACATTAAGCAGCTATTGGATACAAATTGGAATAGGGGGAAAATAAAATATCTTGGCACCCAAATCCCAAAAAACTTGGCAATGCTTTTCTCGTATAATTTTGATCCAACTGTGTCCCAGATAAGGTATGACATTAAAAGATGGGAGGCCCTGAACCTACCCTTATATTCAAGGATACAATCAGTATCGATGAACATCCTTCCTAAATATCTATATCTATTTCAATGTCTCCCAATAAAAATACATAAAAACCAATTCCAAATATGGCAAAGGATGCTCACAAAATTTATCTGGAATAATAGGAGACCTAGAATTAAGAATATAATATTACAGACAAGTAGAAAATATGGGGGTAGAAAGGTTCCGTGCCTGGAGGATTACTTCTTGGCCACCCAGTTAAGATGGGCCCTCTTATGGTCGGCCAGAACATATACTGCCTGATGGAAGGTGATTGAAGAGGTCCTGACGGACGGTATGCCCCTGGGGGCACGAACCCTGACACCAGGTTCACGGACCACAGATGGAGAGATATCTCTTTTATCAATAAAAAAACACTGTGGGCTCTTTAAGATGTCTATGGGCCAAGCATGGGCTCGACGTGGAGGCCTGGCCATTACGATGGTTTGCGTGGGACCCGCAGTTTTTCCCCTCTAGACAAGATCTTACCTTCAAAAGATGGGGGAGACTGGGACTGTACTCCCTCGACCAGTTTATAGAGGGAGGTATTGTTATGGAATTCACCCAGATCAAAGAAAAATTCTCCTTAAGACAGGGGGATTATTTTAGGTATTTGCAGATAAGAGCCCACATACATAAACTACAATCTTCCCACAAACAAACCAAACCCTCAGTTGGGTTGCTAAGTATGATGACTGAAACCATAAACTTAACAAAGGTCAAAGGGCAAATATCATCTATTTATGGAGCCCTGAGGGATGGGGGAGCAAGACTTCCCAAACTAAAAGCAGATGGGAGCCGGAGCTGGAGGAGAGTTTAGTGGAAGAGGAGTGGGCCTCAGCTCTTGCACAGACCTCTAAGACCACATCATCCCCACTCTGGAAGGAGTATGAATGGAAAGTAAGAATGAGGTTTTTTGTTACACCAGCTGTTCAGAGTAAATGGGACAGGAACTGTATGGGGAGGTGCTGAAGAGAATGTGGGGCAACTGTGGCAAACTATCTCAATGTCTTCTGGTTATGCCCAACCCTCAAGAATTACTGGGCAGAAATTAACCAAACGATAAAACAGGTATTCTCCTTAGAGACTGTCCTGGGCCCCAGAAACTTGATATTGGGAATGAAACCAGATGAAATGAGGGGGTCGGACAGGACTTACATGTGGAACATCCTCCTTACAGTGGCCCATAAGGCCATAACAAAAAAATGGCTATCACAGTCCCCACCGACCCACCGAGAATGGGTGTCCATTATAGGAGAGATAAGACATGGAGGAGATCACCTACAGAATAAATCTGAGGACACAAATTTTTGTGAGAAGATGGACCCCATGGCTGTTGTCTTTGAGGCTGGGGGTAACAGAGTGTGAGGGGAGAGGACTAGGAGAAGGGTATGGAGATATGAGAGCCTAGTTGGGAACACCTGAAGGGTACGAATAAAACACCTATTTCTAGCAATATAAGGTGAGATCTTCAAGGTGGAGAGAGATTCAGCTGAAAGAATATGACTATGTACAAGGATGTCTCTGGTGTAAAGTGTATGTACCTTTGTAAATAGAACTGCTGAAAGTGACTTTGAACTAATGTACAATTGTGCCGAATTATGCAATAAACATGAATTAAAAAAAAAAAAAAAAGAACAGGATCTACAACACATCTCACCAGACCTTAGCTTAAACCTACCCTTGTTCTTTTTCTCAGATTATCCTAGAGGATGTAGAGATACAAATAGTAAAAAATTACTTAAAACTGCAATACTAGCTGCCCAAAAGGCCATAACCAGAAAATAGCTATCAGCCGAGCCGGTAGAGCTCACCCATTGGCATGATATAATGATACAAGTATATCAGATGGAACATCTTACAACCCTGCTAAATAAAAGCCAAAATAAATTTGAATTGATATGGAGGAGATGGGTGATATACATCTCACCTTTGAGACCTGAATTTGTTCCCTGAATTAATTACAAAGTCACGTATAAGCTTGGTAAAGAGAGAAAAGATATCACCAATAATAAAATGTGATGTTATATAATCATATAAATATAGAATTGGTATTTCCCAGAATGAGCTTTTTTCTGCATTATGCTTTGTCTGTATATGAGAAGATTCAGCCTGTATGTACATAATGTCTTGTATTTGTGACTTTTATCAGAAAATGAAAAATAAAGAAAGTTTTAAAAAAGAAAAGGAAAGTGTTTAAATGCAAGGATCTGTTCTATTCCTTTCCTGTCTCTTCTCTGTCTGATTGCACAACCAAATTTTTTCGTGAGACCTAAGACTTGATGACCCTGACAGTCTCGCAATTCTCTGCCTCTCGCTGTCTCTCAGCCCTCCCTTGCTGTTCTGTCTGTTTCCTCCCTTGCATATCTGCGGATATAAAAATATATGCAAATCATCGTATGGAAAAGTAACTGATATTGGGATCCCTTTGTTTTTTTTTAATTTTTTTATTTGATATATCGGTTTACAACCTTTGAGCCAGAGGCTTATTTACAAAGGTACCTCGTCACATGTAATACAGAACACGGTATAACAACAATTACATTAAGCATGTGTTACAGACATTTGTCACAGACAATGCAATATTTGGATGTAGATATTTTCAGACATTATTTACAATATTTGGATGACGATATTTACAACATAACAGCAGAAAGACATTATTAGCCTGAGAAAGCATCTAAACAGAGTAGTCAGTCCTATTCATGGGTTTGGTATTATTGATGGAGGTTGCAATCCATAATGGACTTTGTCAGAGAATTTGGATCAGAGTAGGTGAGAGAGTGAAATGTTAGTTGCAGTTACAGGAGCGGATATTGAAGAGGTGGTTTTGAAGTGGGCGATCTTGGGTGCACTAGTGATGGTGCTTGGGAGTGCATTAAACCATGTGGGGGCCCTGTGGTGGAAATATCTCTGGGCAAGGGAGGTTTTTACCCTGGGCACAACCAGTGGTGCTTTCTCTGAGTTGCAGGAGAAGATAGTGGGGGTAGCAGGATGAAGAGAGGCGGTGACCCCAGGGGGAGAGAGTCCGAGGAGTATTTTCTTGGACAGTAAGCGGGTCTGGTAGCGGAGCCTTTCATCAAGGTTGAGAAGATTGGCAGAGGTATAGAGGGAGCAGGTGTAAGTGAGCCTAGGTGCGCCAGTTAGGAGCTGCAGGCCTTGTTTAGGGAGATCTGGAATTTCTGGAGTGTGGAGTTATCTGCTGCCCCGTATACAGGGAGCCCATAGTTCACTAGGGACAGTATTGATGAGGTGATGGCAAGCCTAAGGGCGTTGGGGGGCAGTCCCTGTATCGGTAAAGGAGTCCAATTTGGGTGTTTGTCGCGGCAGCAAGGGTGTTTATGTGGTCATGGAAGGTAAGGGCCGAGTCGAGGGTAAGTCCAAGATATTTGTAGTTGGATATCTGTTCAAGGGAGTGCTGGGTGCTGGGGAGGATGCCGAGAGATGCATTTTTTGCTTTGGTTTGGTGGTGAGAGAAGATCATTGATTTCATCTTTTTCAAGTTTATGACCAGTCTACGGTACTTAAACCATGTTTTTGCCTGGGAGAAGGCATGTTGGAGGGAGTCCTGAAGGGGCATGGGTTTATGATGCGAAGTAAAGAGCACTGCATTATCTGCATATAGTAAGATTTTTGTGGAGCAGGCCTTTGGTAAGGAGTTTAGGTAGAGGGAGAAAAGAAGTGGCCCCAGGATAGAGCCCTGGGGCACCCTGGAGTGGACAGGTAGTGTGTCGGATAGGGTTCCATTAATTTTGACGCATTGGGACTGGGCGGAAAGGTAACTGGAGCACCAGGCCAGGGGGCCTGTGGAGAAACCAAGTTGGTGGAGTGAGTCGAGAAGAGGGTGGCAGACCTGTCGAAGGCCTTGGATAGGTCTATGAACACAGCTCCTGCAATGTTACCGCGTCTAGGAGGAGTGCAGGAAGTTGGTGAATTCTAGGAGGGCTGTGGTGGTGCTATGGCCCGAATGGAAGCCATGTTGCTCTGGGCATAGAATGTCATACTTGGCTAGGTATTCAGTAAGTTGGGTGGCAACCACTTTTTCTAACACTTTGGGGGGGAGAATACAGATGGGTCGATAGTTATTTGGGGAGGCTTTGTCACCACTTTTATGGATGGGGGTAATGACAGCTGTTTTCCAGGCACTAGGGAATTGCCCTAGGCATAGGGATTTGTTGAGTAGGTCCGTTAGGGGGCCTAGGACCTCATCGAGGACTAGTCGAAGGAGCCTGGCATCTAGGGGGTCATTTATAGGGTTATTGCTGTTTAGCGCTTTTTGTAGGTAAGGGCGAGCTTCGTGGGTGGATATTTTGTGCAGGAGGAAGCAAGGATGCTGCAGGGTTGGGATTGGGGCACAGGGTCAAAGAAACAACTAGGGAGAACAGTGCTGAGATCCGAGAAGGTGGTGTTTAGACAGTTTGCTATGGTGAGTGTGTCTGTGGAGGCAGTGCCATTTATGGTGAGCTGGGAGGGAGGGAGGTGGGGAAGGTGATTTTCCATTGAGTTCTTTGATGTTACTCCAGAAGGTCCTTGCAGACCCCCATGTGGTTGTGAGAGTGGATTGATAGTGGTCTGCTTTGGCCTTACGGATGGCTTGAGTGCATCTATTGCGAGTGGCATTATAGGATTGTCTATCCGCCAACCTGCCTGATTCTGTGGTTTTGTGCCAAAGATTATCCCTGTCTCTCAACATTTGGAGTAGAGAGGAGGTTATCCAAGGAGCATGTTGCCTTTTGGTGCGGAGTTTGGTGAGTGGAGCATAGAGGTCACAGGCCTTGGTGAAGGCCTGTGTAAACAGGTTGAGTGCAATGTCAACGCTGGGGGCTATATTAATGGGGGACCAATCTATTTGGGTGAGCAGCTGTTTAAGTTTTATTAACCCTCCTGGGTGGAGACGCCTTCGGAAGGTTGTTTGGGCTATGGGTTTGGGTGTGGAAGAGGTCCATTGGAATAGGATGGGCGAGTGGTCACTTAGGGAGTCAGGAAGTACTTTTATATCCTGGATTTTGTTGGGGCGGTTAGAGATAATGATATCCAGGAGGCTGTGGGTACCAGTGGATGGGTGAAGTCTAGTGGGTTGGGTAACTAATTGGACCATGTCAAGGGCCGAGACCGAGTCCTTTGTTGGCGCGGCCAAGGGGCCAAGCCAGTTGATATTGAGGTCCCCTACTAGTGTCTGCTCTGCATTGTGTGGTAGGGTAGAGAGGTATTCAGTGAGGGATGTGACGGCAGGCTTTTGGTTCTTAGGGGGTATGTAGGTGACTGTGAGGTATAGTGGGCCCCTGGAGGGGTCGGGTGATTTTTAGGGTGAGGGCTTGTGCTCCGTTTGTGAGAGTTGGGGGGTGGGAGCATGTGACCAATAATGTTATTATGGACGTAGAATGCACAGCCACCCCCACGCTTTCCTACCCTGTCTTCCCGATATAGGGTGTATCTGGGGAGTGAGACAAAGGCATCGGGAGTAGATTTGGAGAGCCAGGTCTCCACTAGGGCAATGATGTCTGGTTGGTGAAGGGTTGCCCAACATTGAAGCACTGCAGATTTCTTTGGCAGGCTGCGTATATTGAAAGAGGCAATGTGGAGTCCAGAGGGTCTGGTAGGTGGAGAAGTGGGGGCAGGGCCTGGATTAGGGTGGATATTACCAGAGAGGAGTAGTAGGATGACTAAGGCTCTAACCATAGGGTGGCAGGTTGTTATATTTTTGGGAGTACATCTGGGGGAGGATGTAGTGGAGCAGGGGATGGGCAGGGTTTGGAGGGTGGGTGGATGCAGAAGGGGTGAGCCAGGGGCCGGGTGGGTGCTGGGGTTGGGGCTGCTGGTGGGAGGTGGATGCAGTGGTGCAGTGTGTGATGACAAGGTGGGGGGGAAGGCCAAATCTGGAGAGATGCAACGTTGCAGTCCACAAGGGGCATAGGGTGAGGTCTGGCTGGTGGTAGGTGAACCCCAGGGTGGTTATGAGGATGAGGCACATAAGGTGGAAGCGAATAGACATGGTGCCTAGATAGCTTTGGGGGCAGAACCAAGAGGTTGTGGGGGGAGCCAGAAAAGCTGTAAGAGCTTTGAGATATGCCACGATACAGTAGCTTGAAAAGATAGGCAGATATGATGGCTGAGTGGTAGAGCTGCTGACTCTGGTAGCAAGGGTGCAGGGTTTGAAGCCTGCAGTGGTACCAAGAATATTATTTTAGCAGACTATGGGGGTTAGAAGCTTTGAGAGCCTTAAAACGTATAGATAACAGTAGTCTGATGTGTTGGCTGAGTGGTAGAGCTGCTGATTCTGGTAGCAAGGGTGCAGGGTTTGATGCCTGCAGTGGCACCAAGAATATTATTTTAGCAGACTATGGGGGTTAGAAGCTTTGAGAGCCTTAGAGACGATAGCTAACAATAGTCTGATATGATGGCTGAGTGGTAGAGCCGCTGACTCTGGTCGCAAGGGTGCAGGGCTCGAGGCCTGCAGTGGTACCAAGAGAGAAAAAAGAAATATTTTTAGCAGACTATGGGGGTCAGAAACTATGAGAGCCTTAGAAAGTAAGGATAAAATAGCCAGATATGATGGTTAAGTGATACAGCTGCAGACTCTGACAGCAAGGGTACTGAGTTTGAGACCTGTAGTGGGACAGAGGATAAGTATTTTTTTCTCTAAGTAGGGAGAAGGAAGGGTTAAATGCGAGGTAGATATTGGGCTGGTTCGTTGGCTTAGTGGATGGGCTGCAGACTTTGGAGTCAAGGGTACAGGGTTTGAGGCTTGCAAGGGGACTATGGTGGGCCAATGGGAAAGGAGGGAGTAGAGATTAGAGAAGAAGAGAAAGGCAGCAGAAAGGATCAGGAGAGAACTGTAGTGACTTCTAGTGGACAGGGGTTGATAGTAGTTGTTAAGAAGGAATGGAGATGGGGGAGTGGTGTCAGAGATGATAGTGCAGAAACCCCTAGTGGTCGGAGTGTATAAGCTGCAAATGGGAAAGTGGACACTTAGTAACAATTGGGGAAGGTCATGTGACCTGTAAGCAGCAATAAATGGAGTGCCGGCCCTGGGTGGCTGAGGCGGTAGCAGCAGCAGTAAGACCTCTCCACAAGCAGGCTGCAAGGAAGGAGGCTTTACCTCTTAAGGCTCTCTTCAGTCCCCTGTTACAAGCTCCTCAGCTGGGCAGTGTTCTGAGGGGACAGGGCTGCTTCTGAGGCCTATAAGGGGAAGTGAACAAAGGAATCACATTACTATGCAGCGGGCTAGATCAGGACCCTACTGCGGGGATACAGAAGGCTACTGCGCATGCGCAAGATGGCAGACACACACACGTGAGAGATTCTACACAATTCTAAAGCAGGTAAGCACTCTAACACAGTATTACAGCCTCCTGTATCACAGTATAACAGTGCTAGATAACAACAGAGACATGCAGTATAACAGCCCTTAAAGTAACACAAGTAAAAGCCCCAAAATAGAAAATATATAGTGTTACTTTTTGAACTGTATATAAAGATGGTTTGAGATGACTGCAAAAAGCTATTGGAAACTCGAGAGGTTACCTGAGTGCAAATTTTTAAGCCTTTGCAGAAGAGCTGTGGAAAAGTGGGCCTCCGCTCAGGCACACTCTGTTCCTGCCAGTACCTGCCTGAAACAAACAAGAACAGGATGCTTTTTAAGAATGGGTGTTGGAAGGACTTCTAAGAGAGCTGAACTGCAATTGCTTAGAGAGAGAAAAAAGGACACAGAGATTGAAGAAAAACTCTGATGGACTTTTTCTATTTTATTTGGCCTTTGTAAATAGTTATACTGAACAAGTTTATTTTTTATGTTACTGCTAGTGTAGATAAATATTTTTGGTGAATTCTACAACTGCTCTTGGTTTTCCTGTGCTTCCTGACCTGTGCCTCAATGAAAGATGGTGTCAGCCTAAGTGGGATTTTCGTCGTGCATGCTCTAAGCCAGCAGTTTTTTGCGTGGGTACTGGACATAGTACCAGGGAAGCATAGAGAAAGGTATGGATTCTGCAGCAGCAAGTCCAGGAGTGGTTATCAGGAGAATGGCAGCCAAACTAGCAGAGACAGAAGTCCAAGCTGAGATTGTACAGCCAGCACAAGTTATGGAAAAAGAACGGGCAGTGACAGAACCTGAAAGCCTGATGGACTTTTTCAAATGGTGGGCTATACAACAAAAAGAGACGGAGAAGCAGAAAGAGAAAAAGAGATTCAATGTTTAGAAGCACAGAGGAGAGAAGAGATGCAGTGAAAGGAGCAGCAGATGAGAGGAGAGATGCAGCGACAAGAGCAGTGATGACTGGATGCCTTGCAAGCTATCAAAGGCAGAGGATTTGGCACATGTCCAGATGAGCAACAAAATGCAAGCATCTTAAAAGCCATTAAACTTACAAAGTTGTGCCCCTCGGATGATATTGAGGCATACCTGACAACTTTTGAAAGAGTTACCACAGTCTGACAATGGCCAAAGCAGCAATGGACAATCAGACTGGTACCCTACCTGACAGGGAAAGCCCAACTTGCCTACAGCAATATGGACACTGCAGTCAGAAAACTATGACCTGGTGAAAAGCAAAATCCTGAAAAGGTATGACATCTCGGGAGAAACCTACAAGCAGAGATTTCAATCTCTGAAGTACAACTCAGTCGCAATTACTCGAGAAGCCTTCACCCGACTCAGAGAACTCCTGATAAAATGGCTCCAACCAGAGAGCAAAACAATCCCATAGATCAGACACATTTACCATATAGCAATTTATCAACATCCTGCCTATAGATGTGCAGCTTTGGGTAAAGAAATACTGACCAGACAGTGAGGAAAAGGCTGTTTCTTTGGCAGAGGACTACCAAATGGCCAGACAGACGCCACAGCAGCGAGGTAATAGCCAAGCACCAGTAAGACACTCTTTTTTCCCATTTAAACTCCAAGCCTGATAAGAACTCTGGTGGGGTAACAAATCTGTGCCCAAAGACGTTATTTGCTATAACTGTAATAAGATAGGCCATATTGCAAGAAACTGCTGTAGTAAGGAGAATGGCACTGAAGCAGATTTGTCCTTGGCAAATTGAGGCAAGTACTTAACAGATGTGAAGGTGGGGGATAAAACTGTAAAGGGACTCATTGATTTGGGAAGCAGACAGACCCTAGTGCATGTTGAGGTGCTGGGAAAACACTGTGCAAAAGGACCAGGTACTGCTGTCATCTGCATCCACAGGGACACTCGATACTATCCCACCACCCAAGTGACTCTGACCATTAAGGGTGTGTCACACCAAATAAAAGTGGGGGTAGTACCAAAGTTACCTGTACCTGTGATTATTGGAAATGACTTTACAGGATTTACTGAGTTAATTGAAATGGGAGTAAATCCTGATGTTTCAGCAGCTGTGGTGACAAGCACTCAAGCAGAGAAAATTTCAGATGGTGGGGACACTTTTCCTTTCAGTGATTTTGATTTGGACTTGTTTGAGCACAGCTCCAACATCCGAGAATCCAGGAAAGAAAAAAGATGCCTGAAGAAACTGTGGCAACAAATGACTGATGACCCTTGCCAGATTGCTGTATAAATTTTACTGGCTTGGAATTCATGAAGATGTTGCTACCTATTGTAATTCCTGTACTGAGTGTCAGAAAGTAGCCCCAGTCACTAGAAAAGATAAGGTGCCCCTGGTGCCGCTACCCTTGACAGATGTGCCTTTTGAAAGAATTGCAATGGATGTGGTTGATCCTTTACACAAAAGTAAAATGTATTAATAGATTTATCCTGGTATATGCTTCTCAATACCCAGAAGCAGTTCCAATGCGCAGTGTCACAGCTTCAAAAGTGGCAGCAGAGCTTGCAAACATTTTCAGCAGAGTGGGCATACCTAAAGAAATTATTACTGATCAGGGTAGTAATTTTGGTGCTGCATTACTTAAGAAACTGTACAGACTACTAGGTATCACTGCCATAAGAACCTCCCCCTATCACCCTCAGACAGATGGTCTTATTGAGCATTTTAACCAAACCCTAAAATGCATGTTAAAAAGGTTTGTAAAAGGAGAAGACAAAGACTGGGATCAATACTTGCCATACTTACTTTTTGCTTACAGAGAAGTGCCACAGGCATCAACAGGCTTTTTTACCATTTGAAATGCGGTATGGTAGGCAGCCAAGAGGGCCAATGGATGTGATAAAAGAAACGTAGGAAGATAACCCCACTCAGAAACAATCTATAATGTCTTATATGTGTGCCCTAAGAAAGAAGCTGGCAAAATATGTTGAAATTGTCCATAGTAATCAGGAAGAGGCCCAAAACCAGCAGAAGATATATTATGACCATGGGGTAAAAGAAAAAGTTTTTGAGCCAAGTAAAAAATTGTTGCTACTGTTACCCACAACAGAAAATAAACTGTTAATGAAATGGCAAGGGCCTTCTTAGATGTACTGGCACCGTTAACTACGAGAATGAGACCCTTGACAGGAAAAATCCTACTAAGGTATACCATGCTAACCTCCTCAAGAAACGGGTTGAAAACATGCCAAAAGCTTCTTTGCTAGTTTTACCAGAAACTGATAAAGAAGATATTGACGTAGCTTATGATAGACTGGAACAAACTGCAAATGCTAATGCTGTAAAGGTGAATGTTTCCTTAACCGCAGACATTCGTAATGTGCTAAAGACATTTAACAGTACTTTTACCATAGTACCAGGCCAAGCAAAAGGGGTTGAGCATGTTATAGAGATGAGGAATGCTCGTCCTATTAGGCAAAAGACATACAGGTTGCCAGAGTGGCTAAGGGCTGACGTGGTTACGAAAATACAAAAAAATGAAAGAACTGGGTATCATAGAGGAGTTGAGGAGTGTTTGGTCATCTCCAATGGTAATTGTAAACAAAAAAGAAGGGGGTGTTAGAATCTGCCTTGATTTTAGGAAACTTAATCAAGTGTCAGAATTTGACAATTATCCTATGCTCAGAATAGATGATTTGGTGGACAGGCTAGGGAGTGCAAAGTATATCAGTACCCTCAATCTCACCAAGGGTTACTGGCAAATACCTTTAGCTAAAGAATCCAGAGATAAAACTGCATTTGCTATTCCTGTAGGATTCTATCAGTTCACCGCCATGCCCTTTGGTTTACATGGTGCGCCAGCTACATTCCAGCGGTACATGGATGTCATTTTAACCCCTCACACTGGTTATTGTGCTGCGTACCTGGATGATGTCGTGCTGTACAGTCCAGACTGGAAAAGCCACCTGGAACATCTACGAGCAGTTATCCAAGCTATCAAAAATGTAGGTCTGACTATTAATCCTACCAAATATGCATTGGGCATGCAGGAAACCAGATATTTGGGCTATGTGTTGGAAAATGGAGAAGTTAAGCCATATATTTCTAAAACAAAAGCTGTAGCTAACAGCCCTGTTCCTAAAACAAAGAAACATGTCAGGTCATTTTTAGGGCTGGCTGGTTATTATCGGAGATTTGTTCCCAACTTTGCAGAGTTAGCTACTCCCCTCACTGAGCTCATGAAAAAACGGTACCCAAATAATGTGAAATGGACCCAAGAGTGTGATGAAGCTTTTCAAGCCATGAAGGCTGCATTATTTTCAGCCCATTTTAAGAAGCTCAGACTTTGAGAAAACAGTTTTGTTACAAACAGATGCATCAGAGGTAGGCCTAGGTGCAGTCCTGAGTCAAAGTACAGATGGGACAGAACATCCTATTCTGTACATAAGTAGGAAGTTGCATGACAGAGAGAAAAGGTACTCCACCATTGAAAAGGAATGTTTAGCAGCAAAGTGGGCCATGGAGTCTCTTACGTTTTATTTGCTAGGAATGGACTTTGTATTTGTAACAGATCACAATCCTCTCTGTTGACTTAACCAAATGAAAGATAAAAATTCCAGAATCACGAAGTGGTACCTGGCACTACAGCAATTTAAATTCAATGTGATACACAAATCTGGTAAAGAGAATAGCAATGCTGATTTTCTGTCAAGATATGGATCAGGAGTTGAGGGTTCTGAAGGATGAAAAACAAATGTATGAGTTTAAACTTTACTGTTATAGAAAAAAGGATACTGCCCATGTGCTTCATTTCTGAAAGTTAGCAGCAAATGTCAATAAAGAATTAATAACGACTTTTGGAAACCTGTTTGATAAACCAGGTTCCTTCTTGGGGGGGTGTATATGACAGGGTGGAATAGGACTCTGTCCCAGTTGTTATGGAAAGTGTTTAAATGCAAGGATCTGTTCTAGTCCTTTTCTGTCTCTTCTCTGTCTGGTTGCACAACCAAATTTTCTTGTGAGACCTAGGACTTGATCACCCCGACAGTCTCGCAATTCTCTGCCTCTCGCTGTCTCTCAGCCCCCCCTTGCTGTTCTGTCTTTTTCCTCTCTTGCATATCTGCTGATATAAAGACATATGCAAATCACTGTATGGAAATGTAACTGACATTGGGATCCCTTTGTTTAGAAAATATATGGGCCCAGATATTCAAAAGGGTTGCGCCATGCACAACCCACTGATGCACCCCGGTGCGATATTTAAAAGGGAAAAGTGCGCCTGCATAAATCCTGATGTGCCTGGGCGCATCAGTAATGTATGCAGGCACAGGTGGGGGCATGCCCATGCATAAACTGCACAGCCCGATATTCAGCCGGGCCATGCAGAGTTATGCAGACGCAACCCCTACCTGCACCTGCACAACTTTATGCCAAAAAAAAAAAGGATCAAGTCGAGGGCCACCCACAGGTGAGTGCCGCACTGCAGGGCGCAACACAGCAGCTGCCACCTGTGGGTGGCCCTCCACTCAATCCCGCCGCACCTGGTGGTGCACCCCCATGCCCCGATCGCGGGCTGAAGTGTCCCCCCCCATTAGCCCAATCGCGGGCATCAGACCCCCCCAAATGTCCAATATCCCTGGTGGTCCAGTGGATCTAGAGTAGCCCGATTGTGGGCATTAAGTTACTCTCCCCGTAGCCCAGTCGCGGGCATTAAGGTATTCTCCCCTTAGCCCAATTGCAGGCATTAAGTCATCCCCCAAAGTCAAGATCCTGGTGGTCAGTGGACGCGGAAGCCAGATCGCCGGGTGGCATCATACACCCCAAGTATGTCATCCTGGTGATCTGGTAGTCCACCCACCACCCACAAGGGCCCCACCACCCCACTCCCCGTCAGCGGCGGGGACAGCACCCACCGCCTGCACGCCCCCACCACGCCGACTGACAGCTCGGTAGGGCTGCATGCCCATTGGTGCAGAGCATGAGCCAATGGGCATGCACTCTCCTCTAAGGCAGTCCAGATATGAAGATGAATTCATATTAGATGCAATTCATTCACATATCTGGACTTCTATGACATGAGCTGCATGCCCATTGCTCATGCTCGCACCAGGCACAGCTTCAACTGTCAGTCGACGAGGCGGCGAGGCGGTGGTGTGCTGCCACCCCGGCTGGCGGGGAGGGGTGGTGGGCTCCGTGGGTGGGTGGGGTGGGGGCCACAGATCACCAGGGATGACATACTTGGGGGCAGGATGCGCCCACGATCTGGCTTCTCGGTCCACTGGACCACCAGGGATCTTGGACTGTTGGGGGATCACTTAATGCCCATGATTGGGCTAAGAGGGAGAATACCTTAATGCCCAGCGATCGGGCTAAGAATACCTTAATGCCCGCGATTGGGCCGCGGGGAGAATACCTTAATGCCGCGATCAGGCTCACGGGGAGAATAACTTAATGCCCACGATCAGGCTGCAGGGGGCGTCGGTCCCCGACGGCTGCTGCCTGGCAGGGCGCCAGGCGCAAGTCGTCGGGGATCGGCGCACCTGCATGCTAATGGGGCCATGATTAAATGCAAATGGCCCCCCCGTGCGCCTTGCATAAATTATGGCCCCATTTGCATGTCACCTTTTGAATATCGCAGGTGCTGCGCATGGCGCAATGGAACTAATAGCCACCACATCTGAATGCTCCCTCTGACCACTTGCGGTGGCGCAGTTCCACTCATACATGCACAATGGGTGTAGAGGCGATATTCAAGGAAGTTGCTCAATAGCGCAACTCCGTTGAATATCGCCCTGGCCACACCCCTGCACAACTTTTTTGAGCAGCGCAGGGGCTTGCGCCACAGAATGGCGCAGTTTGAATATCTGGGCCATAGTGTTAATTTTTGAAATGTATATAATGGTGGTTTGAGATGACTGCAAAAAGCTACTGGAAACTTGAGAGGTTACATGAGTGCAAATTTTTAAGCCTTTTGCAGAAGAGTTGTGGAAAAGGGGGTCTCGGCTCAGGCACACACTGTTCCTGCTAGCACCTGCCTGAAACATACAAGAACAGGATGCTTGTTAAGAATGGGGGTTGCAATGACTTATAAGAGAGCTGAGCTGCAGTTCCTTAGAGAGAGAGAGAAAGGGACACAGAGACCAAAGAAAAACTCAGATGGACTTTTTCTTTCTTATTTGGCCTTTGTAAATAGTTATACTGAACAAGTTTATTTTTTTATGTTACTGCTAGTGTAAATAAATCCGTTTGGTGAATTATACAACTGCTCCTGGTTTTCCTATGCTTCCTGACCTGTGTCTCGATGACGACAGTTAATTGGAGAAATTTAAAACTGAACTTAGACACTACAAGCAGCAAAAACATGATCGTGACATGGGTGATTATGCAGACGGTATTGTGTATAATTGGCATGGTAAATTACAGAGATATAAAATTCAAAAATTCATTTCGGATGACCCTGATATAAATCTGTCCTCAGCAGCAGAAAGTGATTAATCAAGTTCCAATTCTGCAAGAGCAACCCGGGCCTTCTTTAGGACAGGATTCACAAATAGGAGGTCAACAGCAGGCACAAGGTCAAGAAAAACAAGAAGAGGGACGGGCAGGAAGAGGACAGTGAAGATTCAGAAACAACAGAGGGAGAGGTCGTGGGCGAAGGAAATGGAATCAAGGGGGACAGCCATGGAGATGACCCATATTCAGGAATTAACTGTGGAAATTGTAAATCTTACTGACAAAGTCCTGACAGAAGCACAAAAGTCTGTCCTTCAGAAAGGATTATCCTACAGCCAGCCCTTCGGCGCAGCGGTTGTATTTCTGCTTGCGACGCTGGCGACCCGGGTTCGAGAATGGACCTGGGTCATCGGAGGGCCAGCCAGGGGGAGATGGATTGAGCGTCTCAAGGACTGCTCTCCTTCTCCGGGGGAGGATGTGGGTGTCGCCGGTGCACGAGGGACCTCTGGCAGAGGCCAGAGGTTCCACAAGCAGTCGGCGCCAGCAAGGACCAACTGGGTCATTGCAAGTTCCCACCTGGGGAAAAAAAACACACCCGCCTGCCGCCTCTATGAAGCCTGCCCCTCCGGCCACAATCGGCTCCCTCAGGCCGAGTCCTGCCCTATCCCAACATTCGTGGCACCTCGGTCCAGGGTGCCACGACCCCGCCCTGGGGGGTAATCCAGGGGGATCATGGAAGGGCAGCTAATGTGGGTGGAGCCACAGCCATGGGGGTCCGTGACTGGGGCAGATGCTTGACGGTAGGAGGGGGCATATAAATAATAAATAAAAAAAAAAGAGGAAAGAATTGTCCCTCGTTCCATCAAACAGCCCAAATACCTTTGGTATAAAACAGATTTACAAATGTTTTTTCAGAGGCTCAAGCTGAAAGAATACTTTTCAATCCAGACCCCTGTTAGTAATGGCAATTTAATGATTAACAGCCAACATGAAGATCCAGGGCTGAAAAATAAATCTAATTTCTGCGCACCCCCCCACTACAAGTTTAACACTGCAAGCCTACATTAAAGCAGCACAAAGGTAAATGGATGACTTGCTAAACAGCCATTACTGGAATGAGCATCAAAATATAAGTAAGTCAGAAAGAGATGCTCTTAAGGAATTGGAAAATATGAGAGACATTATAATTCACCCTGCCGATAAAGGAGGTGCCGTAGTCATCTGGGGTATCAATGAATATATCAGTGAAGCCAACCAACAAAAATTTCTATTCAGTGCTAGAAAGTGACCCCACCCCCCAGATTACGAGACGGATACACACCACTGTTTCTGAAGCATTAGTAAATAAGTGGGTCACAGAAAAAGAAACAGCTTATCTAATAGTCAATGAGCCACGTCGACCAGCTTTTTACCTCTTACCAAAATTACATAAAAACAAAGTACCTGTTCCAGGCAGGCCAACTGTATCATCAATAGCAGCTGCAACTAAGCCATTATCAAAATTTGTAGACACCCATATAAAAAAGTTTGTTCCGTCTCTCCCTTCGTTTATACAAGATACAAACCATACGTGCAAAATAATAACAGAAACTGAAATCCAAGAAAATGACATCCTGGTATGCATTGATGTGGAAAGCTTGTATACTAATATTCTGCATGAAGGCAGCCTAGAAGCTACTGCAAAAGCATTACAAAACAGACCAGTAGATGCCACACCTCCTACAGACTTCATTATAAACTGTGCATAAATTGTACTAGAGTGTAACTTTTTTATTTTTAATAAATTCTACACTCAAAACAAAGGGGCAAGTATGGGCACTACTTTAGCTAATTTATATGTTGGCCAGTGGGAAAAGTGTTATATATAAGATGTGAGTAATCAATTTTTTTAAAATATATTTATATGGAAAAGGTACACTAATGATTGTTTTTAATATGGAGAGATACAGAAAGTGATTTGAACTTATTCATGGAATATATCATTCAACAAGCAGACACTTATAATTTACAGGGGAATGGAGTAAACAAGAGATCGATTTTTTTGGACCTTACTATTTTTAAGTGTAACAAGTTAGAAAGTAAAATGTTCAGAAAACCTACTGCAAGAAACACGATCCGTCAAGCAGACACCTGCCATCCAAGATCTTTTTTTTAATTTAATGAACTTTATTAGTTTCAGCAGGTACAAGGGAAACCAACATTATACCCCATCAAATACACAGAAACAACAAAGTAGCGTCGACAAAAAATGAGAAAATAGTATATATATACATAGTATAACAGGAATTAGTACATAGTAGATTAGGCAACCTGATCCAGGACCATGAACGAGTATAATTGTAGCATATTCTAACAGAACCTGCATTATCTCCACCTTCCCTGTACCCAACTATCCCCCTACTCCACTCCCAACCCTATCTCCGGAGGCTGATCTGACCCCATCTACAACCATGACCTCAATCAGAGGCCATCCAAGATCTTTAATAGATAATATTCCAAAAGGCCAATTTTTAACAGTAAAATGTACATGTTCAAGAGAAACAGATTTTGAAATATGTAGTAGCGAGATGAAATGCAGATTTTACATGAGAAAATATACACAGTATAGCGCTGAAAAAGCTTACAAACTGATAGAATGCAATTGATTAGTAAAACAAATGATAATTGTAAGGAAAGAGCTAGAAATGACCATAATGAACCAGAAGTGACCTTTGTTACTCAGTATTTTCAAAAAGTGAACCAGATTACAGATATGATAAAATGACACTGGCACATTCTACAAGGAGACAGAAAATTTGATACGATAAGTAATCGGGAGCCAAGGACTGCATATAGAAGAGGACACAATCTGAGAGATACTTTAGTACATTCCCTGCTGCCAAAACAAGAAAATATAAATAACTGGCTGCCTAAACCACCAACTGGTAACTTTAAGTGCGGTCACTGTACTCGTTGTAACAGTACCAGAAATATGAGTACATTCACACACCCACGTACAGGAAAAAGATATAATATTGAACAATTTATCAACGGCAGCACTAAGGGTGTAGTGTATGCACTTACGTGCCCATGTGGAATCTATTACATAGGACAGATTAAACGTGCTTTGAAATATAGAGTGGCGGAATATAAGACAATACGCACGAATAATGAGAGCTATGCAATAGCAAGACATTTCAGGGAAGCAGGTCATACATCTACCTCTGTCCTACAGTTCTTTGGCATTGAAAAGGTCACAATGGATCAGAGGAGGGGAAGTTTAAAAAATAAATTTTTAAATCGAGAAGCCTTTTGGATTATTACACTAGATACAGTGAAACCTAAAAGACTTAATGATTATGTTTCGCTTCATAATTTATAAAAAAAAAAAAAAAAAACTGGCAAAGAACTGAAAATACTCTAATATCAGTATTAATACCTTTCAGGTAGGTCTCAGTCAGTCAAAATCACTGACTCGATTTCCCCGCCCCTCCCTATTGTTACTGGTGTGCCGCAAGGCTCAGTGTTAGGTCCCGTCCTCTTCTCTATCTTCCTAAATGATCTTCCTACGGTATGCACCACATCCTCAATCCAATGACTTTGATTAAGTTCAACACTGGCTAAGCTCTCATCAGCTCTTCACAAATGCCAAGAAGACCATCTCCATGACCTTGGCACTAGGCAGAGACTCTCTAGGCTCCCCTCCTTACCCCGCTTCCACACCCTTGATGGGACTACACTAGAGGACGCCATCTCTTTTCGGTACCTTGGAGTTTGGCTTGACCAACACCTAAGCTTTTCTGCTCATGTGGATGCCATCCTGAAAAAACTGTCCCCCAAGCTAGCTGCCCTGTACAGGAACTGGAGTTGTTTATCTCTTCTGGTAAGGCGTGAACTCATTCAGAAAATGATCTTTCCAATTTTTGACTACTGTGCTGCTCCCAAGACCACCCTATCCTTCTGCCGCTTTGCCCTGGACTCTCCCCTCCACACTTACCACTGTACCTTATATCGCTCCCTGGCCTTTCCTTCACTTGAAAATCATTGCCTTTCCCACATCGCCAAATTTGTGTCCAAATTTTGGTTAGACTCTCTCTCACCCAATCTCTCCTCCAATATTAGTATCCCTCCCCCCTCCTCCCACTCCCTCAGATCTTACAATACTCGTACCCTGTCTGTCCTTCACTGCTCAACTGTAGCATGCCAATCAACCTTCTCGTACTGGTTCCCTAAACTCTTCAACCAACTGCTTCCTCTAATTAGGCACTCCTCCAGCTCCCACTCCCTCTCTTCCTCTCTGCTCAACCTCTTCTCCAAACTGTTCCTGCTTCTAATTTGTTCTATCTCCCTCCCACCCTCTAATTCCCTCTTCTGCTTGGACTCCATCCTCTCCACCTCTCATGATCACGAATTAACATTCTGACTGTGATTTCCTCAATATGCTAGCATTTCCGCTTGTCAGCAATTATAGCAATTAGTACTCAATGTAGAAGTTTAAAACTTTGTTGTTGTCAGTGTACTCTTACCCGACATTTGATAGCCAAATCTGTTATTGCACTTGTCATACTGCTCTGTAATTTTGTCCCTCATATCCCCTTCCCCCCAAAAGGACGCACCTGGAGATGAGCAATTTTATTTGCTCAGTGTGCCTTTTCTGGTGAAACTTTTCACAAAATAAATAAATTTACATGTCATAAGTAATATGTATTCAGTCTGCATATTTATGTGTATTTATATTTGTGTGTATGTATTGGTTTCTTTTTAGGCGATATATGCTCCGAAATTTTCTTGAATAGCACTTTAGTATTTATGTATATAGCACTTTAGCACTGTCTCTTTAAGAAAGGAGTTTCTAAGACAGGTAGCCAGTGCAGATCACATGTTCTGATGAAGGCGTCGGTCATGACGCTGAAACATAAATGAATTGTGTAATGGCGTTTGGAAGTCTGAGAAGTTTAGCCTGCAGAATTTAAATTGCCTTGGAGCATGTTGTAACTGCTTATGGGCTGTGAAAAAACAGGTTACTCACCTGTAACAGTAGTTCTAGGAGTGGTATATGTTGTTCATCCACACTTCTTGACAGGTACCTTGCCGCATTAAGATGTGCCAAAATCTTCAAGCTGGCTCCTCCCACCCCACCCACCAGGTGATATAACCCTCGGCTCCGCCCCAAGGCCGGATCTTGGCCACTTGGAAGCCAGGTTTGTGCGTTGAAGCCGGGAGGTCAGGTGGGTCAGTGTGGAAGAACAACATATACCACTCCTAGAACTACTGTTACAGTTGAGTAACCTGTTTTTCTAGGATCATGGATATATTCTTCTATCCACACTTCTTGGCAGACTCCTAGCAGTTCTCCAGGAGGAGGGAGGCAAAACGCACACCCCCTACTTAGGAAAGAGGGACTTGAGAACTGAGGCTCCAAGACCAGCATCCCAGTGTGATTCGAGGTCAATGTGGTAATGGGAAATGAAGGTGTGTGCTGACTTCCAGGTAGCAGCCTTGCAGATTTCCTGGATTGGGACATCCCTAGCAGCAGCCACCGACGCAGCGGTATGGCGGGTGGAATGAGCCTTAAGCCCTACGGGAGGCTTCCTACCTGCTAACCTATAGCAAAGGTCAAAGCAAGATGTAATACATTGAGTTATTGTCCACTTGGCTGCAGTTCTGCCAGGTGCGGCTTCAGCGTAGGTGACAAACAGCTGGCGAACCTCTCCCCGAACTTCCGCCGTTCGCTCTTTGTAGTACGCGAGTGTTCATCTCAGGTCCAAAGTATGGAGCCTGTACTCTGCCTCCAAGGTGTGATTGGGGTAGAACACCGTCAGTGTAATCACCTGGTTAAGGTAAAACTCCGACACCATCTTCGGAAGAAATTTCGGGTGGGTGCACAGGACAACCTTGTCCCTGTGGAAGACCAGGTAAGGAGACTCAATAGAAAGTGCCTGTAACTCCCCAGTCCTTTTGGCTGATGTGATAGCCACCAAGAAGGCGGTCTTCCATGACAAATGTGAGATGTCACATTTGTGCACTGGTTCGAATGGCTTACCCATGAGCTTTGCCAAAACTAGCAGTAGATCCCATGGAGGTAGAGTTCACACGGAGGATATGTGATCTAGGCCTTTGAAGGCGTGACCACCTTCTCCTGCACCACTGACTGCTGACCGGTCCACGCCTGGTAGGCAGAGATGGTTGCCAGGTGAACCTTTAGGATCGTCAACCGAAGTCGCTGCTGGGAGAGGGACCAAAGATAGTCCATAATGCTAGCCACTGGATAGGACAATGGGTCCAACCCTTTGCCCTGACACTAGATGGAGAATCTCTTCCATTTAAAGGCATAGCATTTTCTGGTCGATTCCTTACGGGAAGCCTCAACAACGTTGAGGACTTCGTCGGAGAGACCCAAGGCCTGGAACTCCAGCTGCTCAGGAACCAGGCTGTCAGGTGCATGGATCGAAGGTCCGGGTGGAGTACCTTCCCCTGACTGATGGAGAGCAGGTCCGGGCATGCTGGAAGCTGCCTCGGGAGCCTGGAGCTGAGGCTGAGGAGATCTGGATACCAGAACTGGCGTGGCCAGTCTGGGGCTACCAGGATCACTAGTGTCCTGTCCCTCCTGACCGTGATGACACTTTGTGAATCAAGAGAAGGGCAGGGAAGGTGTAGAAGAGGCCTGGGGTCCACAGCCTCGAGAAGGCTTCCCCCTGCAGCGAACCCTGCTGAGGGGGGCAGGCATGATACAGCCTCAGCTTTGCGTTCTCCCTTGAAGTGAACAGGTCCACCTGAGGGGTGCCTCAGTAGGAGAACAGATCTTGTACTACCTCCTGGTGGAGAGACCACTCGTGAGATGCCCCGCCCATCCAGCTGAGGGCATCGGCCAGCTGATTCAAGGCTCCTGCCACATGAATGGCTATGAGATCTGCCTTCAGGCTGAGCACGAGGGACCAAATGCGAAGAGCTTCCTTGCAGAGGGGCAAGGAGCATGTCTCGCCCTGCCTGTTAAGATAATACATGGACGTGGAGTTGTCCGTCTGGATCTGGACCACTTGACCCCGAATAAACGGAGTGAATGCAGACAGGGCTAGCCGAATTGCTCAAAGCTCCAGCAGGTTGATGTGGTATTGGGACTCCTGGGGGGACCAGAGCCCACTCCCCCAGATGGGCACCCCAACCCACCAGAGAGGCGTCGGTCGTCAGGATGACCGTTGGCTCGGGGCAGACAAACGGGATCCCTTCCTGCAGATGGGATGGGATGAGCCACCTCTGGAGGCTGTTCTACATCCTCTGGGTCACAGAGACCAGCTGGTCGAGATGACCTGAGCGCTGAGACCACTGGCTGGCCAGTTCCCACTGGAGGGAAAGCATATGCCAGCGAGCCCATCAGACCATGCTGGTGCAGGCCGCCATGTAGCCCAGAAGATGCAGGAAGTCCTGGGCAGGGTGCAATTGCCCAACCAGAAATGATTGGGCAAAGCAGGACAGAACCTCCGCGTTGTCCGCCGGGAGACGAGCTCTGCCCCGATGAACTGAATCACCCGCGAAGGCACGAGTTCCAACTGGCCTCGTTGTTGAGGCCAAGGTCGAGGCAAGTCTGGAGGGCCAGATTCCTGGACCGTTCCACCTCCCACCTGGAGGAACCTGCTATCAGCCAGTTGTCCAGGTAAGGGTACTCCCAGACCCCTCGGTCCCTCAGGTAAGCCACCACCACTGCCGTGCATTTGGTGAAGACCCTGGGGGCTGAAGACAGGCCAAAGGGCATGGCTAGGAACTCGTAAAGGATTCCCTCAGCTCGGAAGCGGAGGAACAGTCGATGGGGCAGACAGATCGGGACGTGAAAGCACACGTCCTGAAGATCTAGGGAGCAGAACCACATGCCTTGCTCCAGGGATGGTATAATCTGAGCCAGAGCTACCATCCAGAAGGTGCGGGACCTGAGGAACTTGTTCAGGTTGTGCAGATCTAGAATGGGGCGCCAGCCCCCTGTCTGTTTTGGTACCAGGAAGTACCTGGAAACAAATCCTGGGTCTGAAGGCAGGTCCACTACTCTGCATACCACCTCATTGAGGAGAAGCCCAAGCTAAGTTGTCTCGGAGAGCCAACTGAGAGGCTGCAGATACCAAATCCCCTCATGGGGTGCGGGCTCGATATGGAGGAGCCTGCTCAAATTCCAGAGGCGGGTCTCGACTGACCACTTCCAGAACCCAACAGTCTGTGGTGACAGTGGACCAGGAGGAAAGGAAGTGGCTGAACCAGCCCCCCACAGGAGGTCCCAGGGGAGGTGTGATGGGATTGAGGGAGGCGCCCCTCAACCCGTCACTGGATAGGCTTGGAGGAGGGTCCATCGGAGGAGCCACCGGGACCTTTCCCCTGGACTTCCTGAATGAGGAGTCCATGGACTTGGCCCGAGGATGCCAAGACTGAGCCTGCTGGCCCTGCTGCTGCTGCTGCTGCTGCTGGGTTGGTCTGGCCACAAGAGTGGATGAACGAAAGGGCCTGCGGTTCTGATGCTTGGGGCCCTTGTTCTTCTGGGCAAATGTGGTGGAGTTCAAGGTGGCATTGGACTTCTCTATACGTTGGAGGTGGCCATCCACGCCGGGCCCGAACAGGTCGGTGCCCAAGAAGGGGACATCTGTCAGCTTGTGTTGTGTATCAGCCGTAAAGGTTGAGATGTGCAGCCAAGCTCTGCAGCGCATGGCCACTGCGGCCACTACCGAACGGCACAGGAGTCACCAATGTCCAGAGCCGTCTAGATTTGTTGCTTGCCACTGCCCTACCCTAGTCCCGGACCTGCTTGACCGTGGTCTGGAGGTCCACCGGGAGATGAGGGATCACGTTGTCCAGGGAGCCCAACAGGGCATGGGAGAAATGTGCCATGATAACGGCTGAACTGACCTGACGAAAGCCAAGGGAGGAGGCTGCATAGACCTAATTCCCGGAATGATCCATTTGTTTGGATTCCTTGTCTGGGGGTCTGTCCACATCCCCTTTGTTGCCTGAGCACCGAAAGACTGAGTCAGCCACCAATCCCACCGCAGAGGGATGCTCCGAAAACCCAAAAAAGGGACTGCATAGGGACTGCATACTTGTAGGCCAGGCAGGCAGAAGGCACAGGGCAAGATGCAGGATGCTGCCACAGCTCCAAGGCTGGGCCTACAATGGCCTCAGCCACTGGAAAGGCCTCCATCGGAGTATCCCCTTTGTCCAGAATCTCTGTGAGTGGATACTTGGCCCGTTTCTGCACAGACTCGAGCTCCATTCCGATGGACTCATAAATGAGCCGACAGATACCCATCAGCAAGGTAGGGCCTTTGTCGATGGAGAGACCCCCAAGAGACTCAGCGTCGACAGGATGGGAGACCATGGAGGAATCTTTGGACTCCGAGAAGGCCTTCTAATGCGGGCTACCACCCGTGTCACTCTCAACCCACCTTGGGCGGTCGGGAGTAAGAGTGACCGACAACTGATGGGACAGGCCTTGGGCCGACCAAGAATCCTTGGTCAGAGCCCCAGACTTTGGCTGCTCGGGTGGCAGTTCCACCCAGATCGGTGGAGTAGCCGGCTTTGGCTGAGCCAGCGGGGCCTTAACTGGCACCACAGTGACGGTGGCCGTGGCCGACGTTGGTCGCTCGGGCGAAAGCCACTTAATGGCTGGGGTAGAAACTGGAATCGTTTTCAACCCAGATAGGACCAACTGCTGCCACATCAGGTGTTCGTAGCACCGACGCAACTTGCGCCGGAGCCTCAGCCTCTCCTCACCCAAGGAGGATGAAGACAAGGAGCAGCGCCGCCGCTTACCATGGCATCAGGAGCAAGATCACCGATCAGGGCGAGTCTTGTCTGATGTCGAGGAACGAGGCCGAGACCATCGGAGAGGGCCAACCGGGGACCTCAGAAGGAGTTGGGGAAACCCACAGCTCCTCCTGGTCAGGTTCCTTGGGGGAAGGGTCCTGCCCAACAGGTTGAACCGACCTGTCCAAGGGCACCAGAAGCACCGGTGTCCGAAATAAAGAGTCATCGGCCAGATTGGGGGACAACCCGCAGATCAGCTCAAGAAATATCTCAGCCACATCGACAGGCATCTCAGCTGACTGGTCTGACAGGATTATCATGAAACCAGCGGCCTTGGCCGTGACTTTGACTCAAGTCGAAATAGGGGTTTCCTGTGAGCGGTACCGCTCCTGGTCCCAAGAGCATTGATGTTTCAACTTGTCCTTTTTCAACTCCTTCTTCCGAGAGCGTGAAACACGTGACCCTGAATGGCCCTCTCCCTTGGTAGAGAGAGATTGGCACAACTCCTTGAAGGAAGCCACATAGCAGGATCCCAGTTGTAGCAGAATGAAGGCCGAAGCCGAAGAGGAGCCTGCTGTGGTCTGAGCCGCCTCCTCCTCAAAGGCCTTAAGCTGTTCCAGCTGCTCGGTGGACCCTGCAGCCACGGAGACCACCCAACGGGCATCCTTGGATTCAACAGGCGTGTAATGCTTTTCCGGTCACCCAATTTGAAGTCGGGCAGAGCAGTCTTCCAGAACTGAAGGCGAAAAGGACCGACAGTGATCACAAGCCTGCAGATCGTGGTTGTGTCCCAGGCAGTAGACACACGTGGCATGTGAATTGGTGCAGAGGGTTATATCACCCGGGTGGGTGGGGAGTGCCAGCTTGAAGACTTTCCAGCACATCTTAAAGCGGCAAGGTACCCGCCAAGAGGTGTGGATAGAACAACACATCCACAATCCTAGAAAGTACAGTTACATAAGCACTTACTGTAACAGTAGATCTTCAAGAGAGGCTCTTGCAGTAGGTAATAACTTGTAGGACTGTGCCCCCTGGCATCAGGACCACACAGAAACTTTTGCTAGCAGTGTCTGACGGGGGACAGCTCACTCAACGTCATGTGATGGATGTCAGCATGACACTACATATTAGACGGTCCTCACGTCAGCCCTCCAGCTCTCCCACCGGAGACCTCCGAGAGTCATAACAGAAGAATGGGAAGAGGCTCCTGAACCCAAGAAAGGGCTTTTGGAAAAGAGCCGTGAGTAGAGAGGAGGAAGGTGGGTGGGAAAAAGGTTACCTACAGCAATATCCTCTCTCGAAGATCTACTGTTATGGTAAGTTCTTACGTAACTATACTATCTTACTTTGAAAAGGCTCTTGCAGTAGGTAATAACTTGTAGGACTGAGTCCAAAGCAATCAGAGTCCAAGGGACAGGAAATCATTTGCATTTTTTTTTTTACCAGGAGAGACACACTAAGCTGAAAGCTTGTTTACAGGTGCGACCTGGGAGCACAAGGAAGTTAAGTGACTTGCTCAGGGTCACACAGTATGCAAGTGGGGGCTGTGGGATTCAAACCCAGGTCTCCAGGTCTACAGCTCAGAGCCTTAAACCACTGCGCTATACTGTCTCCTCAACATGGGAGGCTGAAGCAGAGATCTAGTAGAAAGCCAGATAGTTAGGACAGAAGTCCCTGGAGGACTGCTAGTTCAAAACCAGCCCTGCGCCTAGAGGCAATGTCCAGACTGTAGTGTTTCCTGAAAGTGTGGACTGAACTCCAAGTAGCAGCCGTGCAGATGTCTGTGGCAGATACATTTCTGAAACAGGCTGTAGAGGCAGCCATTTCCCTGGTAGAATGTCCTTTCACCTGCCCTGGAAGGACTTTCCCATACTTCTGGTAACAGCAAATAATGCAGTTGGCCAACCATTTGGAAAGGCAGTGTTTGGAAACTGCTGCACCTTCTCTTTTCAGTGCAAAAGAAACAAAAAGCTAATCCGATTTGCGGACAGATTTAGTCCTGTGTGCGTAATAATGTAAAATCCTGTGAACATCAAAAGTATGTAGGATAGCCTCCCCCAGATTAGAATGCTCGGGGTAATACACCGGCAATTCAAGAGACTGATTCGGCGTAGTCTCCTAAACAACTTTTGGAAGGAACTTAGGATTTATGCGCAGAGCCACCCGGTCTCTGTGAAAAATCAAATAAGGCGCCTTACAAATCAGGGCCTGAAGCTCGGAACTTCTTTGAGCAGAAGTGACCAGGACAAAAAGCGCATGTCACAATACTTGCCGGTTTCTAAGGGAGGTAAGGTCAATTTTTCTAAAATAAAATTAAGGTCCCACGGTGCAGCAAGGTTACGAATGGGGGTTTTAGATATAAAATACCCTTTAAGAAGGTTTTTGAGACTTCTAACTGAGCCAGAGTCTTGTCGCCTACTAAATCATGGCAGGCAGAGATGGCCGCTAGATGCACTTTCAGTGACGAGTAGCTCAATCCCAGATCCTACAAATGAAGAAGATACTCCATGACCTGAGGAGTGGGGTACAAGAAAGGGTCCCAAGACTTTGAGGTGGCCCAAATGGAAAAGTGGTTCCACTTCATGGCATAAGTATCTCTAGTAGAAGGCCTTCTTGCCTCCACCAAAATCTGAGCTACCCGAGGAGAAACTCTATACCGTGAAGTGACTATGTCTTGAGAAGCCACACATGGATGGATTTCAGTCCCGGATGTACTAGTGTGCCCCCCTCCTGGGTCAGGAGGTCGTAGGAAAGAGGTATGGGAATCGGAAGTTCTGCTGCCATTTGCTGGAGGAATTTGTCGAGGCCAAAATGGAGCTATCAATATCATTTGTGCACCTTCTGTTTATAGCTTGATCAACACTCTCTGCAAGACTGGGATAGGAGCAAATGCATACAGAAATCTCTCTGTCCAAGAAAGCGACAGTGCATCTTGCCAAAAAACACCAGGCCCAGGATCGAGTGAGCAAAACTTGGGAAGTTTTGCGTTGGATGGGGCTGCAAAGAGATCCACCTCCGGACGACCCCAAAGGTCGAAGATGTGATCTAGTACATCTTGTTTTAGCTCCCACTCATGTGCCTGTACCCTGGTGTGGCTGAGACTGTCTGTGAGAATGTTCTGCACACCTGGGACATGGACCGCCAGAACTGCCCAATTCCAGACCCGCATCGCTGCGATGCAGAGAGGATATGAGCAGGTGCCCCCTGCTTGTTGATTTACCACACCACATGCATATGTTGTCCGATTGGATCAACAAGGTCTTCTGCTGAAGAATGTGCTGAAAAGCCTGAGGAGCATAAAGCACTGCTCTCATTTCTAGCATGTTTATGTGCAAGTGCAGTTCTGCAGGCAACCACAGGCCCTGGGACCTGTGACATCCCAGATGGGCACCCCATCTCCTTCCCAATGCATCTGTAGTCAGTATCTGGGAGTGAGGAGGGGTCTGGAAAGGGACTCCTTGAATCAGGTTGCTGGAGTCCTGCCACCATAACAGATCCTGTTGCACTGGGCTGGAGATGAGGACCTGACTGTCCAAGCTGTCCTCCCTCTGATCCTATTGGGACCTCAGAGTCCACTGAGAGATTCACATGTGGCGCCTGTCTAATGGGATCATAGGGATAGCCGCTGCCATGAGACTAAGAAGACAGAGAACCGCCTTGGCCAAAGTGTCAGTTGGAAGATATCAGCTGGGCCTGCTTCTCCAGGGTGTCCACCCTGTCCAGGGGAAGAAAGGCCATCCCCCATACCTTGTCCAGCACCGCCCCAATAAATTGAAGGTGCTGGGAAGAGGGAAGCTGGGACTTGAGGTAACTGACTGTGACACCCAGTCGCTCAAAAAGGTGCAGGGTAGCCTATAAGGAGGCTTCCAACCCCTCCCTCGATGGAGCTGCGAGGAGCCAATTGTCGAGGTAAGGAAAGACATAGTGCCCTTGACTCCTCAAGGTACCTGTCACTACTGCTAGGCATTTGGCAAAAACCCACGGTGCAGAGGACAGGCTAAAGGGGAGAGCTTTGAACTGGTAATGCTCCCCTTGGAAAGAAAACCTGAGGAATTTGCGATGTGGACGGAATATTGGGATGTGTAGATATGCATCCTGCATGTCCAGGGCACAAAGCCATTGTCCTTTGGAAAGGAGAGGCAGTAGGCTTTGCAGAGTCAGCATCCAAAACCTCTTGTACTCTATGAAGAGGTTTAGGTACTGAGGTCCAGAATCGGGTGTTGATCCCCTGTCTTTTTGGGTACCAGAAAGAAGTGGGAGTAGAATCCCTTTCCGATCTGGTTTGCCGGCACTGGCTCTATTGCTTCTTTTTAAAGAAGAGACGTGATCTCCTCCCTTAAATGGGGAATGTATGCCCTTGGGTAATGAGAAGACCTTGGAGGATTGTTTGGAGGTTTTTCTTGGAATTCGAGAATGTGACCAAGCTTTATTAACTGAAGCACCCAGACGTCTGTTGTGATGGACTCCCAGTCTCCCAGATGCCTCGTGAATCTTCCTCCCACCTGTTCCTCTGACAGACGAGGAGGAGGGAGGGTGGTCAGGAATGGGAGAGGGGTTGGGGAGGACCGCTGCTGAAGCCCCTTGGGTTTTGGTTAGAGGGGCAACGGCTGTATTGAGAGCCCTATGTTTAAACTGGTGTTTGGGTGTTTGCTGATTTTTCGTCTGGCATCTGTTTTGCCGATGAAAAGAATGTTTTGTTGTTGTTGTTTCAGACGGTATACGGTGAGAACCAACCGAAGAGCTGTACCTTTATCCTGCAGGCTTGTGATAACGTCCTGGGCATCTCTGTGAAACAGGACAGAGCCTCTGAAAGGGGCACCTTGAATAGCCAACTGAACATCAGGGGCTAGTCCAGATACTCGCAGCCAGGAGTATCGGCAAAGGCTCATAGTTGTGGCCGTGCCTCTAGCAGAGGAATCCACCGCATCGTAGGTGGCCTGCAGAGAATGACGTCCTGCCACCTTGGCCATTTTGAAGGTGTTTGTCAAGGTGGACTTTGTTTCAGAGTCCGGTAGGGCCTCGATAACGGGCAGGAGCTGGCGGAACAAAGACTTCTGGTACTCTAGCATGTGTGAGACATAATTCAAAGCATGTATAGCTAGAGTAGAAAAGGAATAAAACTTTCTCCAGAACTGGTCCATTTGCTTGGATTCCTTGTCGGGAGGGGAAGTATTAAGGTGCTTAGGTTTCGCAGACTGATGGGCTGCAGTTATAACCACCGAATCAGCCCTAGGATACACACTGGGCTGGTCCTTGTCTTCAGGGGTTCTGTAAACCCAATCAGCTTTCTTGGCCATGGCCGGGATGGAGGATGGTCTCTGCCATATGGTCAAGGATAAATCCTCGTGAGGTTCCAGCCATGGGGGTGTGAGTACTGGACTCATCTCCGGGAAATCCAGATGCTCTGCCTACCTCTATCTTTTTGGGTCCTGAACCTCTGACTTTCAGCCTTGGGCCTCCGCCATCCATTGGAGGAGGTCCAGAAAAGTGGGATCTTCAGGAGGGGATTTGGGAGACTCCCATGGTACTGGTTCCTCATGGGGAGGCATCTCAAATTTCCAAACCCTCAGATGAGGAATCTAAATCTGCTTTGGAATCATCAGAATCCTATGGAATTTTTTCAGGAATCGGGGGTTCTGGTTCCTTAAGAGTCCTTTCTGACGTCAGGGGTTACGATTGGACTGTCGTCTGGCCTGACATCGAGGTATGAAGGACGACTGGAGAGGGTGCCCTAGGGGTAGGATCTGGCACCCTGTGTCCAGGGGTTGCGGATGCCTGCTGTCCAATTCTGAAACCAATTGTAATTTGGTCTCAGACCACCAAGGTTTCAGAATCTCCCTGAAATTCACCTGAGGTTGAGCTGGAGGAGGTGAGGGGGAGGAGGTGGATGTCCATATCCTGAGAAGCTAGAGGACGGATAATGGTGAGGATAACCTGGTGGAAGGTAATAACCAGGATAACCATAGTAATAAAAGGTTGTCGAAAAGGGATCTGGCATCGGGGCTGATGGAGGATAGCCTGACGGGAGATATCCAAATGGTGCCCCCATCGTCGTATAGCCAGGCGGCATTCCTGAAGGAGGGTAGCCTGATGGCGGCACTGACAGAGGATAGTCTGATGGTGGCCCTGATGGAGGGTAGCCAGACAGTGGCCCTGATGGAGGGTAGCCAGATGGGGGCCCTGACGGAGGGTAGCCTAAAGGGGGTTCTGCTGGAGGACCTGTGGGGAAGAAACCACAGCAAAGGGTCCAAAGGCAGAAGACCCAAGGGGGACCCGGAAGGCAAAATACCAGTAAGGAGCACCGACGGGGGAAGGCCCATTGGCGGTCCTGATGGAGGCAAGGGGACCTGTGGGCGCAGAGGAGGAGCAGTGTTTGGCAGTACTACTGACTGCGGTGGAGCCACTATAAGGCCTTTTGGAACCCCGACATCAGGTAAACCTGATGAAAAGTCTCCTTCCGTCAGGACCTGTGGGTCCGGTGACAACGGAGGAATCTCCAATGGAGGAGGAGACGGGCCTCTCCATGGATGGAGACCTGGGGTGAACCTTGCTCTTCAGCTGGGACAGAGTCCGGCTGTGCATCGTCAGAGCCTGACGGATGCAAAAGAGTTGTGTGATTGTCGGACGGCCAGATGATTGGCTGATCGACCCGGGTGTTGCAGGAATCGGAGGGCCCGACTTCTGACTTACCAATCCCAGCTGGGCGCTTGTCAGAGGGTCTGACAGGCAGCTTATCGACCGTGTCTGCCGACTTAGAGCCCGGGGTAGTGATGGGCCTAAGTGCGGCGATGACCTTGGACAAATCTGAGGTACCCACCTGTAACTAGTGGCAGCAGGGAGGCCAAAGTCTGTTCTTTGGCGGGAGAGCAGGCTTGACCGCGGCACTCACCCTCCTGGAGGAAGGGGGCCGATCCTCCGCCAAAGGGCCCATTGGGGCTTCGGTGGGGGGGGGGATCTGCTCCTGGTCCTGATGTTTTTCCTTGTCCCTCTTTTTCTTCTTATGGGGATCCGTCGGGGAGGAGGAGGAGGAGGAGGCGCTTTTCAGCTTCTTCAGCTGTTTCTCCATCTAAGCCATTTTTTGTTTCAGGAGATGGGCCTCAAGTGACTGTTGGCACCTTTTCCGTATGGCCTGACTGAATTGAGTGCAAGGCCTCACACTCCTCGACGTTGTGGTCTGGTCCCAAGCAGAAGAGGCAGAGGGTATGCTGGTCCTTATGCGGTAGCTGGACACCGCAAGAACTGCACTTGTTTTTATGTGATTCCGAAGAAGAAGAGGACAACATACAAAACTATTAGAACAAATTTCAGGTAAGAGAAAAAATGGATACTCATCTGAGTTAGGCTTTCGAACTGCTGCGACAAGCTTCAGCTGATCCGACGTGCACAGGTCGATGGTGGGAAAGAACTGGATGGAGGACGTTGGGACAGCCCACTATATAGTGTCATGCTGACATCCATCACATGATGTCGGGTGGGCGGTCCCCTGTCAGACTCTGCTAGCAAAAGTTTCCGTGTGGTCCTGACACCAGGGGGCGAAGTCCTACAAGTTATTACCTACTGCAAGTGCCCTCTCGAAGTAAGATAAGTATTTTTCAATGCCTGTCTTTGCTGCTGCTGAATTCTATGCTCTGGAGTGCTGACCTTTTTTCCATTTATTCAGAGAGTGTGCTGCATAACCAAAGATAACCCAAAAAATACAACAATCCGACAGGTACATTTTGAAAAGAATAGGAGATGTCATCCCCTCTTAGAGGTGTGGTCGGTTAGTAAATGAAGAAAACCCGCATAAAAATTCAGAACTAACCGAAGTTTACTCAAAGGACTCAAATAGGGTCCTAAACGAAAAACTTTATATTTTATTTAATAAAGAAAATACAGAAATAGAGGAAATGCGGTTCTCCAACGGTTCAAAGAACCGCTGAGGAACCGGAAATCTAAAGTAAAATACTACTAAATACTAACTAAAATAGTGTTAAAATAAAGTAGAACGTAAGAAAAAATTACTCACCTTAGTAATTGTATTTCTTCTAATGGAGTCTTGCTGTATTCTGACAATTCACAGCTAGCTCCAGCTCTTGAACTGCCCCGGAGAGTGAAGGGTTAATTTCTATGCCAGGCATAGAACGTTGGGCTCAAGCTCGGTTGAAAACTCTGTCTGTGTCCTTTCAAACCCAAACCGTCAGATTCTTACAAGCTAAAACTCACTGACTAAATGTGGAAATTGTAAAAACTTCTAGTAGCCAACTGGCAACAAAGACTTTGGATTCTACAAAAGACTCAAGTCAGGAAACCCAAAGAACCAAAAACCAGATAATAAGAACAAAAAACTCTTAATTAAACAATTACAACGCACCCCACACAACAGGAGTGGGAAAAAGACACCCTTAGGGTGCAACACTGCACCTGCCCACCCACTTCCCAAAAACAGGTTCTGAGAGGGGAGGCAGGGAGAGAGGTCAGAATACAGCAAGACTCCATTAGAAGAAATACAATTACTAAGGTGAGTAATTTTTTCTTCAAACAACATGAAGTCTTGCTGTATTCTGACAATTTGCAGACTACCAAGCAGTACCTCCAAGGAGGAGGGACAGAACCTACTTTGGAAATAGGCTCTGAAGCACTGCTGTGCCAAACCTAGCATCACTCCTAGCCTGGATATCCAGAGAGTAATGCTTGGTGAAGATATGAACTGTTTTCCAGGTTGCTGCTTGACAGATTTCTAACAAAGAGATATCCCTAGCTGCAGCCAGAGATGCAGCTGTACCTCTAGTGGAATGAGCCCTCAGGCTTGAGGGTGCAGTTTTTCCCAGCTTTTCATAGCAGAACTGAATACAGGACACAATCCACCTGGCAATGGTTCTCTTGGTGGCAGGTTTTCCCTTACCTACTTCCCCATAAGTGAGGAACAACTAAAGGAGTCAAACCTGTGTGACGCATTGTCGTTCTATGTAGTAACTAAGGGCCTTTTAGCATCTAAACTGTGTAGCCTCCATTCCCCTGAGGAGGTGTGATTAGTGAAGAACACGGGAAGCGACATAGATTGATTTAAGTGGAAATCAGAAACCACTTTAGGTAGGAACCTTCTATTTGTTCTAAGGACCACCTTATCTCTATGGAAAGAGATGAAGTCAGGCTCCACTGACAGGGCTTGCAATTCACTGATATGTCTGGCAGAAGTAACAGCAACCAAAAACACAGTTTTCCAAGTCAAGTACTTGAGCTCTACTGAGGACATAGGCTCAAAGGGGGGGTTGCATAAGCTGAGCAATACAAATATTCAAATCCCAGGCAGGAGCAGGATCCCTTAAAGGGGGATTGGTATGAAGCAATCCTTTGAAAAATTTACAGAATACAGGGTGAGATGACAGAGAGGAAGACTTCCCCCACTGACAGGAAAGCAGAAACAGCTGACAAATGAAATTTGAGTGTAGCTGGTTTGAGGCCTAGGCCATTAAGATAGACCATATAATCCAAAACTGTAGACAACTCAGCAGTGTCTGGGGATATATGCTTCCTGGCACACCAAATGTTGAACCTTTTCCATTTGGAGTTGTAAGTTTTTCTTGTGGCAGGCTTTCGAGAAGCTTTGAGAATATCCAGAACCCCTTGGGACAGATGCAAATCTGCATACTCTAACTCTTCAAGAGCCATGCCTTGAGATTGAGTGACCAAAGAATGGGGTACCAAATCCTCCCCTGAGAGAAGGTTAACAGGTTGTAATTCCTGGGAAGAGACAGTGGAAGATGGACTGCTAGGGACAGCAACAGGGGGTATCAAGGTTGCCTGGCCCAATCTGGAGCAATCAGAATCACTTTGCAAGACTGTGACCTTACCTTGACTAGAACCTTGAACAGTAGAGGGAAGGCATAAAAAATTTCCCTTCCCAGTTCAAAATCAGAGCATCCAGAAGGACTGAGCCCAAGACTGGAGGTCTGCAACAAAACAGAGGAAGTTGGTGATTGTCTGGGGCTGCAAAGAGATCTATCTCTGGAGTGCCCCGCCTTGAGAAAATCCCCTTCAATACCAAAGGATCCAGAGACCATTCGTGATGGCCCTGGGAAATCCTGCTCAATGCATCTGCTAGCACATTGTCCTTTCCTGGGAGGTGGACTGCTACCAGAGAGGTCTGTAGGGAATAAGCCAGGGACCATATTTTCATGGCCTCCGTGCACAAGGCCGTGGACTGAGTGCCTCCCTGCTTGTTGATGTACCACATGGTAGTAGTGTTGTCCGTCCTGACCTGAACCACCTTGTTCTGTACTGACTAAGAGAAGGCTTGTAGGGCAAGGAATACTGCCCTGAGCTCCAGAAGGTTGATGTGAAGAAGGGATTCCTGATGGGACCACAGTCCCTGGGCAGAGAAAGCCCCCAGATGGGCTCCCCACCCCAAAAGGGAAGCATCCGTGGTAAGAACCACAGAGTGAGTCTGAGAGACAAATGGAATACCCTGCCTCAGATTGTCCAGGTCCTGCCACCACTGAAGGGCCTGAATTAAGGTCTGAGTGACAGGAACTAGCTTGGTAAAAGGATCTTTACTTTGGGACCAAAAGGTTCTCAGATGGAACTGAATGTCCCTCATCTGAAACCTGGCCCCTTGGACCACTACTATGGAAGCTGCCATGTGGAAGAGGCCAGCTGAGAGATGGCTTTTGCCCTTTCCAGAGGAAGGAAGGCTCTTGCCTTGAGGGTGTCCAACTCTGCTACTGTAAAAATGAGGAGCTGTACTGGTTCGAGAACTGACTTGGGGAGATTGAGAAGGAACCCCAGGGAAGTGAGAATTTTCTGGGTAACCTGCAGATCTAACTTGACTTGGTCTGGGGACTGGCCCACAAGGAGCCAATCGTCCAGATACGGAAAGATTGAAATCCTTTTTCTTCTTAAAAAGGCTACCACTACTGCTAGGCACTTTGTGAACACCCTTGGAGCTGAAGGTAGGCCAAAGGGCATTGCTCTGAACTGGCAATGGCCTGAGGGCAATTCAAACCTGAAATACTTTCTGTGGGAGCACCTGATGGGAATGTGAAAGTAGGCATCCTTGAGATCCAAGGAGGCTAGCCAGTCTCCTGGCCTCAGAAAAGGAAGAATTGTTCCCAGAGTCACCATCTTGAACTTTGGCTTTACTAAGTGCTTGTTTAAGTATCTTAGATCTAGGATGGGTCGCCACTCCCCTGTCTTTTTCGGGGTAAGGAAGTACCTGGAGTACAGACCTTTGCCCCTGTATGGAGTAGGAACTCTCTCTATGGCCTTTAGAGCCGGTAGAGACAAAACCTCTGCCTCTAGAGCAAGGGTTTCTGATGTATTTGCAGGTGGAAAGGATCTGACTCTCAGTTTTGGAAAACTCTTGAAACTGAGAACCAGCCCCTGGCTTAGAACCTCCAGGACCTACTTGTCTGAGGTAACAGACATCCAGTTCTGGACAAAGTAAGCCAGCCTGCCTCCTACTGGAATGAGGGAGTCGACCCGGGCTGACACATCAGGGTGTCTGCTTGGCAGAAGCCTTAGGCTGAGGGGTGGATGCAGACCTGCTCATCCCCCTTCTGCCTCTCCCTCTGAAGAACCCCCTCTGAGAAAAAGAAGAGGAGGCCTGTGCCTGGTAGAAAGGCCTGTGAAAAGGCCTGCCACTGCCCCTAGACTGCTGCCTCTGAGGAGCTACCTGTCTCTCCTTGGCCTGGGCACTCCTATAAGTGGTCCTGTACTCGTCCATTTCTTCATGTAATTCTCTGCTCCCCAAACAGAGAATTACCCACTACAGGAAAATCCATGGCCTTAGCCTGGGTGTCCTGCGAAAGGCTAGTATATCTGAGCCTGGCCATTCTCCGAAGAGCCACAGATGTAGCCATGACTCTTGATGACACATCATTGGAGTCCACAGCAGCATGAAATTGCACCTTTGATGCCTCAATCCCATCAGCAGCCACCCCCTCCAGCTCCTTGGCTAGCTGGGAGGAAGCCTGTTTAGCCAGTGCCAGTACAGTGTCCCACCTGGACTTCTGGTACCTGTAAAGGCCATATAATTAGCCTGCCTGAGTCCCAAAGATGATGCCAAGTACTGTTTCTTTGCCATGGCATCTATCTTCCTGGAATCTTTGTCTGGGGGGTGTGAAGCAAAGGGGATGTTTGCCTTGTCACAGGCAGCAGCCTGCACTACCCCAACATGGCTGCATTGCTGGTAAAGAAATTCCATATCCGAGCCTGACAAGGTATACCTCTTATCCATTCTTTTGTCAAAACGAGGTACAGAATTAGGAGACCTAAGAATTTTTAGTGTCTGTTTCCCAAATGACTTATGAAGGGGGATAGACAGTCTCTTAGACTCTGGGATGTCCATCATCTCTATGAAGTCAGGCTCCTCTTGATCCTCTACAGCCTCCTCAATAGGAAGCTGGAGGGTTTGAGCCACTTTTCTGTAGAACAGAAAGTGGGAGGGACTCAGAAAGCCTAGGAGGGGAAACACCAGAAGGTCTGTCTGGGGAGATGTTCGGTTGCACAGGCACATCCAGACTTTCACCGTCATAAGCATCCTCTTCAAACTCCCCCTCCTCCTCAAACTCTGGTTCGTAAAAATCTTCAGGTGAATAATCCTGATCCGGCCAAACCGTTTCTTCGGCGGTCGGAACATGCAGCTCTGGATCCAAACCGCCCAATTTATCCTTTTGTTTTCTTTTTGTAGGAACCGATCCCTCAGGATCGGCTCTCCACTTGTCCGAAGAAGTATCACCCTGGTCAGAAGGCACTCCTTCTGGTTCGGTAGTAACCGAACCGGGCTGGCCTTCTGGGTCAGCAGATTTCTCGACCTCCTTATCCCTAAGTCTACCTAACCTTTTATCCAGGGAAGACTTAGCGAAATTCTTACAAATTTGGCAGTCTGAATCGAGGTGGTCAAACCCCAGACAATAAACAATGGTGGTGTGGGGATCGGCCTTAGCAAAGACTTCCCCACACACACTACAGTGTTGAAACCCAGTGGGCCTGTTTTTTTTCTTGGGTTTCTCAGACATGGCCAACCTAACCAACTTACCCTTTATATGGAAACCACCAGGCAAGACTCCCCTATCGGTTTCACACCGTGTCACGGGTGGTGGAAAAAACCACTAAAATTACGTTTTCTTTTTAAACCGATACGGACCGGTAACCACACACTAACTTTTTCCTTACTACAAGATCGGTTCAGCCAAACCGATCAGAAAATTTTCACAATTTCCACACACAGCTACAATGCTAAGTACTTACGGTACCACAGACAGAGTCTCGAACCGAAAATACGGAATGAAAATTGGACTATAACCGAAACTTTAACCGCGAAGAACCGAGCTGAAGGAGAAATCTCCGGAGCGACTGTTCAGTGAGGCGGAGTAAAGAATCTGATGGTTTGGGTTTGAAAGGTCACAGACAGAGTTTTCAACCAAGCTCGAGCCCAATGTTCTATGCCTGGCATAGAAATTAACCCTTCACTCTCTGGGCAGTTCAAGAGCTGGAGCTAACTGCAAATTGTCAGAATACAGCAAGACTTCATGTTGTTTGAAAGGCAGCAGATATAACGGTAAACTAAACTAGAATACGTACATTTCTGGTGAAAATAAGGAATTCTTCCACAATGATGAGGAACAGTCTCTGAGGCGTCCTTACAGGCAGGCGGAGAAAGAAATCTGAGCGGTATAGAATGCAGCAGTTGGTAGAGGCAGCAGATTGAATGGTGGTACAAGCCAATAGATGTTCCATCATTAGCATATCGTTCCAAAATTTTTCCGGGGCAGTTCAACACTAGAGGCTGTCTGCTACAGTTACAGTCTGCTACATATTGAAGAATTCCTGGGGTTAGAAACATAAGTTTTGAAGACAGACTTCAAGCAGGAAAGCTCCTATAGTTTTAGAACTGAGGACTCAAAAGCGATGGCCTCAGAATGGGGAGGAGCCAGGGTTCTATGATGATGTTGCAACATTAGAATGTGTAACCCAGCAGTAAATTATTACCCAATGACACTGTGGAACAGGCCCGTAGCTAGGACAGTGAGATGGGGGGGCAGAGAGAATGACTGGGGGGCAGCTACCAAGCATATTAAAGCAAACTAGACTGGTCTGAAAATTTACAGGGTGGGCAAAACAAATTACGGGGGGGCAGTGCCCCCTTCGCCTCCCTGTAGCTATGGGCCTGCTGTGGAATGACACAGAGAGGTACTTACCGGTACCCGTAGTTCTACAACTTCAGTTTACATCCACACTTTGGCAGTCTTTCACTGAGCACAGAAACATAGACGTTGTCAGCAGATGGGGACCATACGATCCATCAAGTCTGCCCTTGGTTTCCTACCCCCCTACTTATCTGCCTGCCTGTGTACCCCACAGTGTCTGTCCCATGCCTGCTTGAATTCCCCCACTGTCTTGGCTCCCACCAGCCCCTCCGGCAGGCTATTCCATGGTTCCACAATGCGCTCTGTGAAGAAGAATTTCCTCATATTGCTTCTGAACTTTCCTCCCTTAAGTCGAAGGCTATGCCCTCTAGTTCTGCTGTAGTCTTTTACAGGAAAGAGGTTGTGCACATGCACCCTGTTGTTACCTGTAAGGTATCTGAATGTTCCTGTGTTGTTCTAGGGAGTATAATTTGAGGTCATCCAGTCTTGCCTCATAGTTTCTGATGCAAGCCCTGCACCATCTTTGTTGTTCTTCTCTGTACCGTCTCCAGCCTAGCTATGTTCTTCCTGAGATGTGGCCTCCAGAACTGGACACAGTACTCCAGGTAAGGCCTGACCAGGGACCAATACAGGGGCATGATTACTTCATGCCTTCTGCTCATGATGCCCCTCCTTATGCATCCTGGGATACCACTAGCCTTTAGTGCTGCCTTTTCATATTGTCTACTGACCTTGAGGTCATCTGATATGATCACCCTTAGGTCTTGTTCCTGCCTGGTAGACACCAGCTGCTCCCCTCCCATTGAGTACAGTTTCCTTGGGTTACGCATTCCCAGGTGCATGACCTTGCATTTTTTGGCACTGAATTTCAGTTACCATGTCTTGGACCACTCCTCCAGATTTCGGAGCTCAGCCTCCATGCTTTGCTGTCCCTCTGTTGTGTCTACCCTGTTGCCGATTTTGGTGTCATCTGCAAACAGGCACTCCTTTCCCTCCCAGTTCATCTGCAATGTCGCTGATGAATATATTGAAAAGGATCGGCCTCAGAACTGAGCCCTGCAGGACTCCGCTAGTCACCCTCCCCTCCACAGACAGAATGCCATTTACTAATACTTGAGTTCTCCCATGTAACCAATTTCTGACCCAGTATGTAACCTTGGGCCCAGTTCCCATGTTCTCCAGTTTTTTGACTAGTCTCCTGTGTGGAATGGAGTCAAAAGCTTTGCTGATGCCAGCCCACCAGCGCAGTGGTAAGATTTCCACTTGCGACGCCAGCGACCCGGGTTCAGGAATGGATCCGGGACGCTGGAGGGACAGCCGGGGAGAGAAGGCTTGAGCATCCGACAACTACTCGCCTTCTCTCGGGGGGAGGGAGAGGGGCCGACCCGGCGCCTGCTGACTCCTGGCAGAGGCCAGGGGTATAGCATCATGCGCTGGGTCACGCTAAGAAGGGGCATGGTGAACGTCAGCGAATGCCTGACGTTGGTTGCACACCACGCCTCGGGGAGAAACAATGAAACAGCGCTCTGTGGTCGACCGGATGATGGCCACCAACTCCTGCTGCCACAAGACCCTGGACAGTCTAATAGCCACCCCAGCAGCATCCGGACCTACTAGAGTGTGCTGGCCTCCCCCACTGGTGCCCTTCTCCCTCAGAGGAGGGGGACCCACCCGGCAAAGTGTTACGCTGGGATAACCGGGGGGACTGCAGATATGGGGTGGTGAAGGCTGGGACAGGGCAGGGTGGCAAGCGAGGGGCATAGGTGGACCAGAAGGAGAGGCCAACCAGGAGCTGGGAGGGCACAAAAAAAAAAAGCTTTGCTGAAGTCCGGGTAAACCACATCCACTGCCCACCCTGGTCCACTCTTTTGGTGACCCAATTGAAAAAATCAACCAGGTTTGTCTGGCAGGACATCCCTGCCGTGAAACCGTGTTGATTTTTGTTGAGATGACCAGTTTGCTCCAAAAAAGCTATGATTCCTTCCTTCAGCAGAGACTCCATCAGTTTTCCCACGACTGACTTTAGACTAACCGGACGGTAGTTACCTGGCTGTTCCTTGCTTCCACTCTTGTGGAGTGGTACTACTGTTGCACTCTTCCAGTCCTCCAGCACCTCCTTGCTTCTTAATGATTTGTTGAAGAGCACTGCTAAGGGGGCTGCCAGTTCCCTCCCTAGTTCTTTCAGTATTCTTGGGTGTATCGCATCTGGCTCCATAGCTTTATCTACCTTTAACTTGTCTATTTCTTCCAGAACCCTTTCCTCTGTGAAGGGACCCGTGTCTATTCCTTCAATCGGACACTTCTTTATGCATATTATTATTGGTCCGTTACCGTCTGCTCCCTGTGTGAAGACTGAGCAGAAGTACTCACTGAGTGCCTCTGCCTTCTCCCCGTCTTGCTCTGTGGTTTGTCCATCTTTTTTTGTGATTCTAACAATGCCCCCTTTGGTCTTTCTTTTTTCACGTATGTACCTGTAGAAGGTTTTGTTACCCTATTTTACTTCCTGAGCTATCATAACCTCTGTTTGGGCATTTGCATTTCTTATCATTTTCACTGTCTCTTTTAGTTTCTGTTTATATTCGGTTTTGTCCGCTTCGTTCCCTGACTCCTTGTACTTTCTGAAGACTATGCACTTTTCTCTCATCATGGTTGCCACCTCCTTGGAAAACCATAGTGGGCTTTTCCTCCTTTTGTTCTTACTAACCTGACGGGGCACGCTGTGATGTGACCATGGTTATTGCATCTTTAACCTTATCCAATTAAGCAATAATGCACGACAGGGTGTGTGTTGTGCTGGGATAACATCACACCTGGGGTGATTAGGCACAAGACCGCAGGCAGCGCGACTAATCACCCCAGAAGTGACATTATCCCAGCACAACACACACCCTGGAGTGCATTATTGCTATTATACAATGGCTCGTTTATAACAGAGAGAAAAAAAAATAAAAATTTTTTTTTTACTTGATTTTTAGGTTATTTATCAATGAGGAGGTATATGTGGGGAAAAAATAGTCCACTTTTAGCCAGTAGGTGGTGCTGGTTGTATATGACTGGCTAGCTACTGCAGTTGTCTGCTCCTCAAACAGTTTTCTGTTGTTGTAGGTTTCCCCTCCACTGTCAAACTTTTTTCGTTTATTCCTTATATTTTTGTAGTTCACTGTTCCAACAAAGCTTAATTTGGACAGCCATTCTGACTGCCATTTGATCAGGTAAACCGCACATTGGGAGCAAGTTAAGAAATGAAGCGAGACTTCCGGTTTTGCGATATGGGCCAGTAAGTACCTGGTAGATCCAAGGGAATTGTGTTTTACGTGGCCTCAGCATCCAGTAGTTGTTGATGGCATCAGTGTGGGAAGTTTTTTTTTTTTTTAAAGAGGCGCTGCATGTGGTTCTGTGGGAAAGCAGGCTGACGGCACAGATCAATGGCGTGCTATGCTGAGGGCATGGAGGGTAGCGCAAGTGAAGATAGTGGCGCTAAAAGAGTACGTGTTTAATTTATTTTGTGTGTTTAGTTTTCCTAGAGTTGCAAGGAACGGGCAATGATTTTTGCTGGACTTGCGAGTAATGGACATATTGGTTGCTGACAGGAGGTTACTGCTGCGGGGGTCACGGAGTGATTCAGTGAAGGATTGATGTGGTCATCTGCCCGCTGGGACTAGACCCATGATGTTATACTGGGATAACATCACGGGTCCAGTCCCAGGATGACCAATGAGAGGCCACTATTATTTCTTGCCATTGTATAATATTCCTCAACGCTCCCTTCTGTCGAGTTACTAAGGTTGTCTCTTAGGCAGGCCTTCATGTTTGTGAAGTCTACTTTCCTGAAGTCAAGGACCTTCAGTTTGGAGTGCGTGGAGTCTACAGTCCTTTTTAACCGGACCATACCATGTTATGATCACTGTTGCCCAGGTGGTTCCCTACTTTGACACCCGTAACCCTTGTGAATATCAGATCTAGAACCACGTTACCCCTTGTGGGTGATGTCACTAGTTGACTTTGGCCTGCTTCCTGTAGTGTGACTAGGAATTCCCTGCTCTTCTGTGATGCTGCTGTGTGGGTATTCCAATCTATGTCCGGCAGATTGAAATCCCCCACCAGACATCTGGAGGATAGTTTCCAGGATTTCCTTATCCCTGGCTTCCTCCTGATTTGGAGGTCTGTATATTATTCCTACCCGAATGGGTTTCTGGCTTCTGGCCCCTATTGTGATCCATAGATCCTCTGTTTCCCCTAGTGCCTGCTGCATTTCTGTAGCATTGATGGTATCCTTAACATAAATAGCTACCCCCCTCCTTTTTTCCCCAGTCCTATCTCTCCTAAACAAGTTATACCCCGGGATAGCCACCTCCCAACCATGATTATTTGTGAACCATGTTTTGGTCACGGCCACCAAGTCTAGTCCTGCCTCAGCTATTGTGGCAGTGAGGTCAGTCATCTTGTTAGCCAGACTGCATGCATTGAGGCATAGTGCTGACCACTTTTAATGTGTCGCTTTGTTTTTCATGCCTCCCTTGATCTTATTGTTTGTCCCTTTGTAGTTTTCCCTGTTTATGGTTCCTCCCTTTCCATTGTGATGGTCAACCCCAGAGTCAGAAAGGATTTTATGTTCCCGGCTATCTGCTTTTGCTATCCTGAAGATCTGGTGCTAGTTGGAGGGGGAGAGACAGCAGGTTCTCTATGTGCTTCTCCTAGAGCTACCATCATCTCCCCTCCTGCTAGTTTAAATGTCCTATGTAGACGTCAGGTTTCTGGCCCAGTGCTCTGACTCCCTCTTTAGTCAGGTGGAGGCCGTCGAATTTGAAGAACTCCCTTTCCTAGAAGTTGCCCAAGTTTCCAATGAAGTGGTGCCCCTTTGTGTGGCATCAGTCCTTGAGCCATGCGTTGAGCTCACGTATCTCTTTCTCTCTGATTTTCCCAAACAGGCAGAATCTCAGAGAATGCAATGCTGGATGAAAATGAAACCAATTTCTCACCAAGCTGCGCAATGTGCTCTTTAACCTCCTTGACCAACTGGCTAGCAAGGTCATTGGTCCCTAGGTGGACCAGGATGTTTGAGCCCTCTTCTTCCTTTTTAACTATGTTGACTATTCAGTCAGTGTCCCTCCAAGCGGATGCTCCTGGGAGACATCTGACCTGCACATCTGCACATTTGTTTTGTCTCAGGTGGGGGTCCACGCCGTGAATCATGGAGTCCCCTATGATTATGTTTTTTTTCCTGTTGAGGTTTTGATTATGATGTTGTCTTGCTAGCCTGTTGCAACTGGCATTCCTTTGCCCTGAGACATCCTCCGTCATTATGGATGGTATGGACGCAAGAGGTGTGTACCTGTTTGCTGTGTTTAGAGTGCTTTGTTGGTTTGGCAGAGTTGCCTGAGCTCTGCCCCCTTTTCTTGCAAACAGTTGCCATCCCCCAGGCCTGGTCATTCTCTAGGGGAGAGGTGTGCTGGTTTGGTGTCGGCAATGTGGAGGTGCACTCCTAAAAGAAATGTTTCCCTGTAGGTGGTTATGCAGGATGCTGATCTCACCCCATGCCTCCTGCAGCTGAGTCCAGAGGTGACATACCTTCAAGCATATGGGACAGTGGCCCTGCCTTCGGGTGACGTGACCATTGAAGAGTGTCCCGCAGTGTTGGCAGCCAATGGTATCCATGTGCGTGCCAGTGGACGGAAAGAAAGAGCACATAAATATTCAAATTAACCTTTGTTACTCCTTCCTACTGAAAAAAAACAATTGGTTTGTTAAGGTCTGCCACTTAGTAGCACAACTAGAGACTGGATGAGAGAAGATCTCTTTTCCCAGTCGGCGAAGATCAGTGAAACTCAGCAGATAGTAAGGCTAGGGGCTGGACCGCACTTGGCATATGCTTCCTAAGGTTGCCCTTTGTGTCTGAGATGTTGCTTCTGGTTGTTTCTGTCTGAGAGCTTTATATTAGCCGGCCACTATTTCAGTGGTGGGTATAGCAGACAGTAAGGCTAGGGGCTGGTCCGCTCTTGGGGTATGCCTCCTATGGGGTGCCCTTTGTGTCTGAGCTGCTGCTTCCAGCTGAGAGCTTTCTATTAGTCGACCACTATTTCAGGAGTGGTACAGCAGTACAAATGCTGATTTACATACAGCAGCTAGGAACACTGGGTAAGTGTTCCAACTGCTTCTTATGCTGAGAGAGCAGCCCGCTGGCTGGGTCTGAGCAGAGTGATTGAGGAAAGAAGTCGCCTCAGTGGAGATAGGAGCCTGGACTGTGCACTCCAAAGGGGATTCAGCCAGCTGGAACTGCTGTCAAGGAATCCCTGCTTCTGCACCTGTCAGAGTCTGCCTTCCCTCTGTGATTGGTCTCTCTCCTAGTCGGTGAAGATTAGTGAAGCTCAGCAGACACTAAGGCTAGGGGCTGGACCACACTTGGTGTATGCCTCCTAGGGTTGTCCTGTGTGTCTGAGCATGCTCAGTCACCAAAACAGTCTTTAAGCTTGGCTCCTCCTTCTACCCAACCATATTGTTTTCCGGCTCCATCCTCACTGCTTTTAGATTTGCATGCTGGAAAAGTACCAAAAGCGAGCCTTCTCAGGGTAGGTTGGGTGAATCATGGAGACATGAACTAAATACTAGTAGTAGAACTATGGTTACCAGTATGTAACTTATTCTTATAACTACCTAGATTTAGTGCATTATCCACACTTATGAAGACTCCTAGCAGGTCTCACAAGAAGGCTGCAAGGCGTACACTCCAAATTTTCAGGTGAACAGAGACAGTATTTCGGCAATTGTATACATTCATGTTGCAATGGGATATGAACATGTGTGCATTAGACCGGGTAGCAGCCCTATAATTCTCTCCAATCAGGATGTACCTGGCAGCAGTGAGTCCTTAATCTGTCATGTAACTCCTTCCTAGCCATCTGATGACACAGAATAATGCAGGATGTGATTCACCTGCCAATGGTATGTTTAAATACCAGTCTGCCTTGGTTGGGTTCAGTAAAAGTACCAACCAGCTGGTGAGCCTCACCCTGATGGAATTTAACAGCTTTGGGCAGGAAGTTCTCATTGTTCAACTCATCTACCATTTTCTTTGTGAAAAATTTCCTGACGTCCTTCCTGAATCTCCCTCCCGTCAGCTTCATTCAGGATTGGGAATCCCCAGACCCTGTGAATCTCCTTGTGGACCAAACGAAATGGATGGAAGGCATACAGAAAACCTCCTGTCCATGACTGGGCAAATGCATCTCCTAGAAGCGAGTCCTGGAATTCTGTTCGTGAACTATGAAAAGACGTGACAATAACAAGTTTGTTTATAAAACAGTGCAGGAACCGAGAGCAACCTGTATAACAAATGTTTACCGAATACTAAGAAAACAAAAAAACTATAGTGACTAAACATTAAAAAGATGAGAACTATCATCTGGGTAGCCACTCACTTCAGCAGAAACTAAAGATCTGGGGTTAGAATGTTGGGGAGGCTTCAGGCCAACACAGTGCATAGAACATCCTTTGAAAAACATTCTAAGTTCTGGGGGATCACACATCAGCAGGAGACATTAGTAATATAAGTAGTTTATTTGTTAAGACACCCTACTACAGAGGCTCAGGGCACCGTACAGAGTAGACAGCATGCAACAATAAAATATATATAATAAATTAATAAATTATCATCATACACTACCATTTTAAAATAGTACATGAAATTCCCAAACATAGCAAGTATATGCCCAAATGATGCATACGTTTGACAGGACTGTTTCAATTCAGGAGGATAGAACTGGAGTTTTTAATAACAGGAAGTTGCACCACTGATATGTATCTGGATATCAGTTCTTGAGAAGTGAGTCCAATAACTTGTTTAAAGAGATTTCCATGAGCTTTCAGACCCTGCTTACCTATGTTCCCTTTTAATATCCCTATGGCTTGTAAGTGACTTGTACAACTGTTCATGGCTTGTAAAGGGTTTGAAGATTGTGTGATATATAAAGTGCTTTATAAAACTAAATTCAATTCCTTTTCAACAACAGTGCTGGAAAGACCATCAGATAACTGTATCTTTTCCAAATTCAGTTATAAAATATAGTTCCTAATCTGTTCTGTTGAAATAACCTTGGGACATCTCATTGTTTAGCTGCAAGAAATTTGGCATATGGATAACATGTAACTGCATTATGTTTTTGTAATGTTGTTCCTTCTGTAATCCCCTCCCCCAGGTCACACCTCGAAACGAGCCTCTGTTCAGTGTGTCTTTCCCAGTTACCTAAATTTTAAAATAAAAAAAAATAACATGTACAACTTCCATGACAGCTAGGAGGAGTTTGCGCAGTTTCTAAAATTTAAGATATTTTAGAAGTGATGTAAAAAATGGAAGAGTACTTATTTAATGAGAACACAGAAATAAGATATAATTGCTGCCAGCTGCCCTCATGTAACCACAGACTAATCATCAGCACAAAGATGTACATAAGGGTTTTATCCAGCAATGCTTTATGCACCATTTACACTCCCATTTCCTTAGTAAAACATTGCGTGAACAGATGGGTGACAGGTTGCTGGGTGGTGCCCAAGGCAGTGTGGTTTGCTTTATGACTGAGACACTTCATTTGTCAATTGTTCCCTACTGAGGACTGGTTCAACAAACTCTTACAATAATGGCAAAGTGCTAAAAAACTGGAGGTTGAATAAATCATTAGAGAGATTGGATTTGTTCCACCTTTCTGTTTTTGTTTACTGAATATAAGTTTCCCATGGATGACTCCAGATTCCTAATACCAGTACCTTAAAGTTGTACTAAAGGAAATTACTTATCTATGACTCTTGATATCCTAAAGTATCTCCCCTATTGAGTCAAACTATTTGATCTTAGGACCAGAGGCTCTAGAACCCCATGGGTACAGTACCAAATATTTGGGGTCTGTGGTGGCAGAAGCACAGTACCGATGTACAATGTCACATGCGTAATAGTATAGTGCAGCTTCATTACATCAGTACTTTTTTATATTTACAAAGCAGGAGACATAAGAAATTATATCAGACTTACTGTAATTGTATTTCTGTTGGCTTCTGCATTGTCATTGGGAAGTCATAACAACTTGGTTCTAATAAATAGTATCCATCAAGTTCTGGGTGGGTTAGAATATTGACGAATACCTTTCAGTAAGAGTTTTCCTTTTTGACTGCTACCTGCAGCACTTTTCAACCAAAAGCTGCACCAGCAAACTCTGAGGATCAAGTCTGTAGTGTTTGTTGAAGGTATGTAGGAAAGATTATGTAGCTGCTCTGCAATGATCTGAAACTGAAGCCTCAGCTTTTGTGGCCCAGAAGGCCGCCATTGCACTGGTTAAATGTGCCTTGATTAAAGCTGGCAGTTTTTATGGCTGTGGGTGGAGCCTACAGCCATCTTGCTATCTATAGCTGGAAAATGGAGTATCGTGGAACACATGTTTTGGACTTTTCAATGTATCCTTCCATGCCAACTGAAATGAAATATTCCCTTCTTTCTGTTAAGAATGTTGGAAACATAACTCCAAGCTGCTTATCAGATGCCATTAGGAAACTAAAACAGCTTGTTCAAATCAAATCAAATCAAATCAAATCTTTATTTATCCAGGCAAACATCATTGAGCAATGCTCATTTGCAAGATGGACCTGGTAGGGTCAAGATACAATTTGTATGACATATAACATAAAAAGAATACACAACTTTGAAAGGATAGCAAATGAATACAAAACAACAACTCCAAGATATATACATGATTCATTAAGTAGCCAGCTTGTTAGTGGAGGATATTTTAGAAACTTGCACTTTTTGGCGAAGGTTAAATGTGTCAGGGGAATTATTAGAAAGTTTTTGAGCTCGGGTGATGAGCTGTATGGACATCTGGAAGATATATCTACAGGAAATAATTTGTAGGAGGCAAATACCGGCTGAAGCAGTGACAGGGGGGATGAAAGGAGTGTATACAGAGTGTTGTGGCCAGGGGTGGTGAAAGGGTAGGAGTGGAAAGGGCCGTGTCAAAGAGGGATCAATAGTAGGTCAAGGGGGAAGGGGATGGACTGGGGAAGTAAAAAACTGAAAGTATAAGGAGACTAAGTATATAATGCTTAAGAAGGAAGGATTGTAGTAAAGGTTAATGAGATGTGAAGCAACTGCTCGTAGGGTGCTGAGGAGCTACCTTGAATAGTCGTCCAGCTGGTAGGAAAGATGGAGGGTTAGTCTAATGTTGACGGAAGCAGTTACATTTTTCTTTGAATATTTTGTTGTATAGATATTTGAAGGCTGTAATAGATATGAGCTTGTTCACTTTCAGTGTCTTTTGCATTGTGTTCCATAGGGTGGATAACACATAACTAACAGCATGTCTGCCATGTCGAGAGTGGAACTTAGGCACTTTAAGAGTAATGAAGTTCAGGCTTCTTAATGCATAATTACTTGATGAGGCTTGTGGAAAACAGTCTGAGATATATTTTGGAAGCTGCTGTGATATTGCTCTGTAAGTCCATAGTAATGCATTCCTATCCCTTCTATATTGAAGTGAGGGCCAACCAACTGCGGAGTATAGCAAGCAGTGGTGAGTACTGTATGGTAAGTCTGTGATACACTATACCATAGAGCTCTGAGGTTTATCTAATTTGTTCAAGCATACCGTAGGGCAGTGATTGTATAGGAAGTCAGCGTAGTCTAAAACTGAGAGGAATGTGGCCTGGACCATCTTCTTTTTTTTGAATCACTTGAAAGGAAGTGCCTTATTCTATAGTAAAGTCCAAGTCTTTGTCTAAGCTTTTTTAGTAGCTCTTCCAGATGTTCTAGATAGTCTAATCTACTATCTAGCCATACCCCCAGGTATTTGAATTTTGTGACATATTCAAGATTTTCACCAAGTGCAGTGGATAGTTTAGGGAGATCGATTGGGATTGAGTATTTTGCCTGCACCTGTGGGGAAAAGAACATTGCCTTAGTTTTTTTTTGCATTCAATAGTAGTTTTTTTTCCAGCAGCTGGAGTTGCAGTAGGTCGAATTCTGCTTGTAGTTCTTTGCAGGCTGTTGTAGGAGAAGGGTGACTGACATACAGTACTGTATCATCAGCAAACAGGTGTACAGTGGCTTTGGTAAGATTTGTGTCAATGCTATTGATATATATGGCGAAGAGGATAGGCCAAGAATAGATCCTTGTGGTACTCCTCTTTGTAGTAGTCTGAGTGGGGATATATCTCCTTCGGCCTTTACCTGCTGGGTTCTTCCTGTAAGATAGTTGTTAAACCAACTAATGGAATTGGTGTCAAGTCCAATAGACCTTAGTGAGGAGAGGAGCAGGTCATGGTCAACCGTGTCAAAGGCCTTACTTAGGTCTAAGAAGACAGCTATACACAATTTTTTATCCAATTCAAGTTGCCAATCATTGGTGACTTTTGCAAAAGCTGTTATGGTGCTGTGGTTTGCTCTGAAACCAGATTGTGCTGGGTTTAGAAGATTGTTGGCTTCTAGATATTCTCTTAGCTGGGTGCTCACAATTTTTTCAAGTAGTTTAGACAGCACAGTAAGAATGGAAATTGGTCTGTAGTTATTAAGGTCTGTGGGATCCCCGGCTTTCAGAAGAGGAATCACTTGAGCGGTTTTCCAGATTGATGGGATGACTCCAGACTGTAGAGAAAGGTTAAACAGATGCGTTATTGGCACTGCTAATACATGTATGGCAATTTTTAAAAAGTATGGGTCAAGGGAGTCTGCGCCTGCACTCTTTTTTATGTCCAATTGTAAGATTAGTTCTTGACTTGCTTCAGTGTGGCTGGAGTGAAGGAAAATGGAGTCAGTCACTCTTGCTTCAGTATTCTTAATCCCTAGATGTACTCTCATTTGGTTGGCTGGAGAGGAGTGAATGCTAGTCCAGCAGTTGTAAAATGATTATTGAAAGCTTCCAATACTTCAATTTTGTCACTGATGGTTCTGTTTCCACATTGTAGTTTTGTTGGGAGTGAGTTACTTGGGACATGGCCAGTTATATCTTTTATAGTGTTCCAAAACTTGGCAGGGCTGGAGTATGAGGAGTCTAATTCAGTCATGTAATATGCAGCTTTTGTCTCGTACTTTCTTGGTGCAAAGATTCCTGGCTTTTCTGAATTGCTCCCAATCGGAGCTAATTTAGTTTTCGGCTTTTTCCAAAGCTTGTCCCTTTCGAGAAGGGTGGATTTAAGGTCAGAATTAAACCAACGACAGGTTTTATTTTTAATACGTAGTTTAGAGACTGGTGCATGAATGTTTAAAGCATTTGTGATGATGTCATTTAGAACACCATATGCAATCTCCATTGTGTTCGCTAGATAGAATTCTTGCCATCTTGTGGAGTACTTAATATCGTCCAGGTATGCCTCAATGTTGAGGTTCTTTTTTGATCTCCTCAACAAGAATTTTGTGGGGGATGAAATCTTACATGCTAACCTAATTGCCGCAATAGTACAATGATCACTAATGTCGTTGAACAGAACTCCAGTATGTGAAAAGAGGTGAGGTTTACTCACTAATAGTACATCAAAAGCGTGCTATTTTTGGGTTCTTTTGTTCATTCTAGTAGGTTCATTTATAAGCTGTGTAAGCCCATGCATGTCAGAATGAAATTAGAGGTGTAGCTGCCTTAGAAAGCCAGTTTAGGTTTAAATCGCCTATAATTATGGTTTCTCCATTCCCTTGTTTAATCAAGTCACCCAAATAGGACAGTATCTTAAGGCCAGCAGAGGGAGGTCTGTAACAGCCAATCAACTGCAGTGAGGTATTTTTGGAAAGGGTTATTTTAAGGGATAGGCACTCAAATTCTTTTGCCATAGAGTAAGAGGCAAGAGAAATTGCAGATAGGTTGGCCTTTACATATATTGCTACCCCTCCTCCTCTTGTCCATCTATCAGCTCTGAATGTTTGGTAGTTAAGTAAGTTTATATCTCTGTCGGCTGTATCAGGTCTAAGCCATGTCTCAGAGACTACCAGGATGTCGGGTAGTGCGTGGCTAACCCAGGCTTGGAGCAATGTGATTTTTTTTAAAAGGCTACATACATTAATATGTAGAAGGCTTAGTCCTTTAATCTTTGCTAGTTCTGAAGGTGCAGTGATAGTCCCTGGTGGCCCAGGGTTAAGTTCCACATTCCCTGAGCATATTAGTAGTAGGAGCAGTAGTTTCATAGTTGCCGCCAGAGATAGGGTATAAGTTCTTATAGATGCCTTTTTTTCTTTTTTTTATTCTGTGGAATTCTTATTTGCCATCCAGATTCGGTTTTCGTCCTCTTGTAAAGGAAAGGATTAAAACTTTAACAGAGATAGTCGTGGGATCTTGTTCTGTATACAGTTGGAGACAGACACCAAACAAATGCAATGCCGACTGTGTCCCTCCGTAGAAAAGAATAAATGGGTAGCATTGTATCAATGGAAGGTCATAGGTACATATCCAATCTCTTGGGGCTGCTGTAGAATTGCAGCAGAACGAGAATGGTATCTGCACTCTGCTTGGCATCCTGTGGATGTCTGCATCTTTACTTAGTTCAGGTAATAGTAGTAGTATAAGAGGCTCCAAAGAAAGTTCCTCATTATGAAGGTGATCAGAGATTTTGTAGGTAATATCTTATGATTTGCTCACAGTAGTTGCCTGTGTCATATATTATAAAGGTGGTATACTTAGCTCATACTGGGAGCCTAATCAGATATTAGAGGAGGTGTTTAGTCTAGCAATGGGATAGGAGGTTCGGTAAACAGTGAGATACAAGAATTGTTGGACTCGAATAAAGGCGGAGTATAAGATGGCAAGGCAAGTGTGCCTTATCAGATGCTGAGTGGAAACCCAGTCTAGTTGTGGCGTCAGAATAGATAGCATAGGTAGTACTCTGGTAATCGAAGTGTAGTATCAATGAGGGATATAAGGCAGGCTATAGGTTTAACAGGACTAGCGGGCGTGGTTTTAATAACGTTGGCGGAAAGTGTCTATTTAAGAAAGTCTAGAAGAGGGGAAGGCGGTGGGCATAAAAATTGTGCCTTTGCTGCCTTCCCTGGAGGATCTCTCCGGCTCTGTGGAGCTGGCGCCCGGCTGAGATGCCGCCCGCCCTGGTGAAGACTGGCCTCGCGCCGTGCGGGGGGCGCCTAGCAAGGGTCCTCCTCTGGGGAGACAAGAAAGAGCAGGTAGAATTTAAAGGATTTTACAGCTCAGGTACAGGCAGAGCAGCAGGGGCCAAAATTAACATTAGAAAGGCTAAGGGATGGGGGTAGAGGCGCCAAAGCCGCCTGGCTATGCACATAAACACAGGAAGGCTGTAATTACTTTTTTTTTTACAAGCAACACCTCTCACAATTTCCCTCCCACAATTACAGTGTTCAGCTCTTTTTGTGGAAATTTGTACACACAATACCCTAGCTAAACTTTTCCCTTACATAAAAGCAAATCTAGCAAGCAAGAAACCAGGAGCAGCGGGACCAATCGGATGCGAAGTCGCGGAAGGCGCCGCTCCGATTGGTTGCGCCTTTCAGCATCTTCCCTTGAGGGTCTCTCCGGCTCTGTGGAGCTGAGCGCCGGCTAAACATTTCTTAAATATTGATTGCCTATTAAACTGGAGATTTATTTACCCCTTTCAGAATGCAACAAACTGCACATTTAAATACTTAACATTTAAACAGCTTCTTGATACCAGTTTCACTTGGGAATGTATTGTCTTTCAAGAAAGATTCATACCTCATAAATGTCACCCTTTCCCAGCAAATCTATGATTTATACTGTTTTTTTAACCTCTACAGACATCATCTGATGAGCACTGTCTCGGACATATGCCAGGTCTTCGGTGAACTGCTTAGACTAAATATGCAGCAATCAAAAGCCATTTTCTACAATGCTTTTTGGGAAAAAATATATTGAGCTACAGCACACACACACACACACACACACACACACACACACACACACACACACGATCCTCATGGCCACATCATTCAAAATAAATATTGCATTCTAATATGTTATAAAGAAACTTTATGTCAGTGAACACAGTGAAGTTCAGTTTAGAGTAGATTTCCTTTAAATATTTCTTATCCTATATTTTGTACATACACAAACACTACACACTACCGTCAGGGCCACAATACTGCCAGGTGGCCTGGGTTCAAGTTCCAGCTGAGGTACTTATTCTTTCTCACCTCTGTTTGTATGTGTTCCATAAATATGCACAGCACACTCCTGTGTGATTGTTACAAGTAAATATTTGTGTTGCCATTAGGTTGTGCATTTGAGAAAGAGTAATGTGCTTGGGAACAGCCCAGGTTCCAGTTGTCTCAGTGGTGCAGCTGGTTAGCGCAATTGGAACGGTATTCTGGGCGGCCTTGGTTCAAGTCCCAGAAGAGGCACTTATTCTTTCTCACCTCTGTTTGTATGTGTTTCATAAAATATGCATACCACACTCCTATGTGATTGTTACAATAAAGAAACTGTTTGTTTATGTCAGTGACCACAGTGAAATTCAGTTTACAATAGATTTCCTTTAAATATTTCTTATCTTATATTTTGTATCCTGGATAGTGCAGGGGAGAGGCTACATCTCATTGTCATAGGGATCTTCATTTACACATTTTTGCACAGTATTTACTCAGGCTGTTCCAGATTAGATGCAATATCTTGTTTTCAGTGGGGTGATGATTTTCCCATTTTGATAATGTATTTCTTCAGGGTAGCCTAGTCCAGGGCCCCCATATTCAAAGGAGCGGAAAAGGGAGATGTGCTGTGCAACTCCAACAGTGCACCACAGCATGATATTCAAATGTGCGGGATGTGCCTGCCGCATGGGAATGGGCCAGGGTGCACACAAATAGTATGCCGTGCAAGTCGAGGGTGCGTTCCCATGCATATACCACACTGTGGCATATGCAGTGGGAAATTCGCGCCTCGCAGCCCAGCCCACAGCTAGGCCATGGATAGCTGGCTTAACCCGGCCAGCCACCCACAGGCGGGCTGCAGAAGTGCACCCAGGTGCACAGCAGCTTGGCAGCCCTGGTGGATTAGAGGTACCCCCTCCCATCCCCGATCGATCCAACTCCATCCCTGAACAGCTCCATAGTGTAGGACCCCCCTGGACCCAATTGCACCAGAGGAAACCATGATCCATATCCATAATATAGAGGACCCCTACCCACTGCCTTGGTACATAGATAACCCCGCTCCACCCATACCCAACCTGTTGTGGAGACTGGCACTGCCAGCCACCGAATGCACTGGACCTGGGCTGGGGACCTGCACTCCAGAATGACCCAAGTGGCTATACCATACATTGGGGCACTACACAAGCTGCGGACCCATCAGTGTATGCAGCTGTGTGTATGTCACTGGCAAACCGTAAGAGGGAACTGACATACCTCCAATGCATACCATGTCGATGCTGTACCTTCCTGCTGTCATACACTCTCCCCCATTCCCCTATGTAACATGCCACCCTCTGGAATGCTGAGGCATCCTGGGTGCCATGGGGTGCGGTATCCTGCAATGCCATTTGCAGTGTATGCTCCAGGCTATGGATAGTGCATTTGCGGTTCTCTGATTGTATAAACAAATGGGAGGTCGGCTGTAACATGTGTGTTCCGGGACCTGTGTGAGTGAGTACAGCATCGGCTTTCACTAGCACTGAGCAGTGCAAAGGCTCTGGGATGCTGGATCCGCATGCCTGAGGTGTATGGCCACTGGGAGTTATTGCCCGCACACAGCTTGTACCTATGTATGACACATTCCAGCATCCTACTGCTAGTGCACTGCCACCCGAAAATAAGATGCCATTTCTTCTGTGAACTATCCAGGCTTAATACACAGGGAGGCAGTATAGCGCAGTGGTTCAAGGCTCTGAACTGCAAATCTGGTGACACCCAGCAGACCAGGCCTGAGTTTGAATCCCACAGCTTCCACTTGCATACTGTGTGACCCTAAGCAAGTCACTTAACTTCCCTGTGCTCCCAGACTGCTCCTGTAAAAAAGCTTTCAGCTTAGTGTGCTACTCCTGGTTAAACTACTTAAAAAAAAAATATATATATATATATATATATATATATATATATATAGCAATCAGCAGGCATGTTTTAGGAAAATACATTGTAAAAATGCATAAAAGGAAAACCGCATTGAAACTGCCTCTCAGCAGATCTGCACTGTGCAAATTCATTAGAAATAATGGGTAAAAACATCCCAAAAGCCCTTGCTAAATATGTTGTGACCCACTTATCCAAGGTAGACTTGGAAGACTTTTGCCCCTTCTTTGCATTTCCATAAAGCACAAAAAAGTTATTTGACTTGTGAAATGCTTCTGATCATAAACAGCATGTTTTGACCACTCTGTACACATCAAGATTATGCAAGTGTCTTTCTTTCGAATTTGCTGGCTTTGGGCAAAAGTACAGAAGGCACACTTCTTGATTCACATGGAAATCGGTGGGCATGTTTGGAAGAAAAGAGGGCACAGTCATTAGGGCAGCTCTGTCCTGATGAAAGATGAGATAAGGTTCTTTACAAGGTAGAGGCTGAAGCTCACCAGTCTGCTTCATCGTGCAGATAGCTACTAGGAAACATAGAATCTTATGGCAGAGAGATACCAGTAGTCAAGCAAGTCTGCCCATATTATAACTACCTCACCCTCTGATCTGGTGTCCTGAGGGGGTCATCTTCCTCTGTCCTCCACCTCCATCCCTGCCCTATCAGTGCTTTCAGTCCCTTGCTCTGTCCCAGCTATGCTTGAACCCAGTACAAACACATCTTTTTTTTGTAGACTTTATTTCTCAACCCTGATACCTGAACTCTCTCAGGCAACCCCAACTCACCAGATCACTCTACCGTGGTCCTGCTCCTCAGAAGGTAGCTGTCCTCCGCCAATCCGGAACCAACAATCCCCTCAGCTCTGAGCCCCCTGTGGTAGGGCCACCTCCCCTTACTGGCACTCTCTCTAGAATCTAGAGTGTTGGTCAGGTCGGCAGAGGGGGCAGAGACAGTGGCCCAGTATTGGACATGTGGCATCAGGTACTGTGGGGTGCCATCACCTACCAGGCATGGAGGTTTTTTTTTTTCCTTTTGTGTTGCCCCAGGAGCATGGTTGTGCAGTGATGTCTGGACGGAAGGCCGTCGACATCTGCCTCGTTCTTCCCTTTCTTTGACTCCCTGCAGTCTGTACCTCTGGACATCACCGGGGGTCTCTACTGCTCTGGAACTCCCCAGATCTCTCCCCAGGGAGAGGAGAGGAGAGCTGTCCATCGGACGCTAGATCCTCTCCCTCCTCTGCTGACCCCCGACGCCCAAGCTTGTTCCCAAACTCGGGTCGCCGGCGTGGCGTGAGGTGTGGCATCCAGCGCCTCAACCCTCAGTGCCACTGGGCTGGTCTAATACAAACACATCTTGATGCAGAGAAAGTCTTCAGAAACAGTGGATGATGGCTCAAAACGAGGCTTGCAGGGAGCACTGAGAACCAGATTTAGATACCACGGGGGCACAGGAAACAAGTATGAGGACACATCCTTACACACCTTGAACCTTTATTTGTTTATTATTTGATTCTAGGATTACAAATACCTTTGAGCCAAAGCTCTTTTACAAAGGTTCCATGTCAGTAAGTACAGGCATACAGGTTACATACATTATAAAATAATCAGTAAAATAATTGTCATAACATATTATTACAAGGACTTTACAGGAAACACAATGGGAGGATGTAGGTAACACAATGGGAAGATGTAGGTAAAGAAAATGTTAGTGTGAAGAGGAGCTAGGAAAGGGGGGTGGGACAAAGAAAGGCAGCCAAGGGGCTTTTGTCATGACAGAGCAGGGGTAAGAGCAAATGACCTGACTCTGGTTTAGAACTGTGTCCTAATCAACAAGACTGGCATCCACCGTCAATGTCACCACCCAAAGGGGAGAATAGAGGTGACACCTTCAAGATATTGTGGGGATTCTCTCACCAAGACAATGACTGGCAGACCAACAGGGACATCCAGATTGGAACCTGATACTATCCAAAGCTGAACATGTAAGGGCCTCATATGGAGACGAACCCTAGGGACTAAGTTTCATTGCCACCATGATTAGCCCTACCGCCTCAAGGACCTGATATACCAAATGTCATACAGTAGATTCAGTACTCTCAATGGGAACAGAGAAACACTTTGAAAATCCAGGCAAAGCACACCTCCTGATATTCCTGACTCAGGAAGAGCTGAAGACCACTCCTCTCTTTGTTTACTATCCAGCATCCAGTTGTGTTATTCCAGGATTTGCAGTATCGGTAAAACTGAAGATCTTCATCAAGGACATCTCCTCAATTGTGCCACACTTTGAAACTGTAAGCCATCGGCATCAGGACCACTTGGAAACTTTTGTTAGCTGGAGCCACCCACAATGAAGTGCAACATCAGCACCTATGTAACATGGGTGGCCCCATTTCTCCTCAGTTCTTTCACCTACCGTTGACTGCTTGTCAGACCTGCTGAGAAACAATGCCATCATTTATCAACTTTATTACATTTTTAACTTTATTTTACTTACTACTGAAGTTGTCCTTTATGCCACCTTTGAAAGAACCTTTATTTAGGTTTTGTACCTACGGTTACATGATCTACAAGCACAACCCTCACACGGTTTACGTTTGCTGTCTGGGCTAGTCCTACAGTGTGATGGTCTTCAAGAAAGGGGATGGAGGATGGTATCTTTAAATGCTAGAAGCCTGGGGAATAAAAATGTGGAACTACAGGCTCTCATGGCAGAGGGAGGGGTGGACATGGCAGCCATCACCGAGGCATGGGCCACCCAAAACCATGACTGGGACCTGGTGGTTCCAGGTTTTAGACTATTCCGCAAGCATAGAGTTAAGGGGAAAGGAGGGGGGTAGTGTTCTATGTTAGGGAGGGGCCAAAGTGTGTTAGAGAAGAAGGGGAAGACAGAGATACAGAGGCTTTATGAATGCAAATCCAAGATCTAAAAAATAGGACACTACAGTTGGGGGTGGTGTACAGGCCACCCTCCCAATCGGAAAAGACAGATAAGGTATTGGTGGAACAGATCTGGAAGAACTGTGAAAAGGGTGGGGTGGTGACAGCAGGTGACTTCAACCTGCCGGGAGTGGAGTGGGGGACACCTGCCACCAAGTGTAGAAGGGAACAGATAATGCTAGATGTCTTCCAGGATAACTTCCTGATGTAGTTGGACAGCAAGCCAACTAGGAAGGGAATACCCTTGACCTCGAACTGTCTAATGGGGAGTGAGTGGGGGCTCTGAGGGTGGAGGAACCACTGGTGGGGAGTGACCACCAGACAGTAGGTTCCAGTTGCAGCTGGGCAGGGAGAGGGGGGCATCAGGCACAAAGGTGATAGACTTTAGAAAGGCTGACTTCAAAAAGATGGGTGAAATGGTGCAAGGGTTCCTGGACAGAATTCAGCTTAATATGGACATGAATCAGAGGTGGGAACTCATTAAGCTAGGGATAGAGGAGACAACAAATTCCTGCAGCAAGGCTCAAAGTAAAAAGGCTAGAGCGAAGAAACCTAGCTGGATAAGCAAGGGTGTCATAGACAGGGTGAGGAAAGAGTCACTCTACAGGAGATACAGGAGAACTGGGAAGGGAGGACAGGGAGGAGTACCTGAAGGAAGCAAAAGAGGTGACCAGGGAAGTAAGGGCAGCAAAGGCATCAAGGGAGCTCAGGCTGGCAAAGGGCATTGGGGGGGAGACTTCTTCAGGTACATTAGGGAGAAAAGGGGTTGTAAGGACCAAATAGTAAGGATTAAGAAGGAGGGGAATGGGTGGAAAAGGGGGATGAAAAGGCAAAAGTACTTAGCGACTACTTCTGCTCAGTTTTTACTAAAGAGAAAGGGGAGGAAATACCTAGGATTGGGGGGAGGATAGGATCAGAGGGGGAAGGGGTGACGGATGGGGAAATCACAGAAGGTAGAGTGCTAGAGGGGTTAAGGGCACTGAGGGTGGACAAGGCACTAGGACCAGATGGCGTACACTCCAGGGTACTGAAGAAGTTGGCAGAGGTCCTGGCAGGCCCACTTAATGCCTCTCTAGACTCAGGGTGTGTACCTCTGGATTGGAGGATGGCTCATGTGGTTCCACTCCATAAGAGTGGTCCCAAAGATGAACCAGGGAACTATAGGCCAGTGAGTCTCATGTCCATAGTGGGGAAACTGATGGAAACAATCCTGAAAGAGAGGCTGGTGACCCTGCTGGAGGTCAGTGGGGTGCAGGACAGTTGGCAGCATGGTTTTGTCAAGGGCAGATCCTGCTAGATCAACCTAGTGGACTACTATGACTGGGTGACTAGGGAAATGGACAAAGGGCATGCAGTGGATGTCCTGTACCCGGACTTCAGTAAGGCATGTGACTCAGTGCCACATGGGAGACTAGCATGTAAGCTAAGGGGCACAGGGGCGGGGCAAAATCGGTGGGATGGTTGTAGAACTGGCTGCAGGAATGGCAGCAGAGGGTGGTGGTGGGAGGAGAATTATCATCCCCAAAGGCAGTGACGAGCAGGGTCCCACAGGTGTCAGTGCTGGGGCCGGTGTTATTTGGGGAATTTATTGCAGACATCTCGGTAGCCATAAATAGCAAGATCAGTCTATCTGCGAATGACACCAACATGGGAGAAGTGGTGGATGACCAAGGGGGGGTGGCAAGGATTGCAGGAAGATCTAACAAGGCTGGATACACGGTCTGACACCTGGCTACTTGGTTTCAATGCCAAAAAATTCAAGGTGCTGCATTTCAGGGCAAAGAATCCAAAGAGGAGCTACCATCTGGGGGAGGGTGCAGCTAGCTGTGACTGTGGAGGAGAAAGATCTGGGGGTGCTCATTACGGGAGCAATGAACAACTCAGTACAGTGTAGGAAAGCAGCAACAGTGGCCAACAAGATGCTGGGTTTTATTGCAAGGGGTATAACCTCTAGGAAGAGGGAGGTGATTCTGCTGTTATACAGATCACTGGTCAGACCCCATCCGGAGTACTGTGTTCAGTTTTGACTCCCTTATCTAATGAGGGACATCAGATTGCTGGAAGGGTTCCAACGCAGAGCAACAAAGATGATCCTAGCTCTGGGGGAGTTACCATATGAGGTTAGACTGAGGGAGTTGAACATGTACTCTCTGGAGGAGAGGAGGGACAGGAGGATATGACTGAGACCTTTAAGTACATGAGAGGAATAAACAGGACAGGCATAGAGGGACTGTTCAAGGGGAGGATGGGGAGAGACACTCGGGGTCATGACATAAGATTGGAGGGTGGAAGGTTTAGGAGGGAAATGAGGAGGCATTTCTTTACAGAAAGGGTGGTAGCAGAATGGAATGCACTGCCGGCAGAGGTGGTGGCCTGTAAAATGGAGATGCTTCCAGAGGGGATGGGATAGGACAAAAGGGAGGGTCATGGGATGGGAGGGGCAGCTGCAGAGTAGGGGTGCTAGCTTCGAAATTGAGCAGACTTGATAGACCAAATGGCCTTTTTCTGGTGGTAGTTTCGTATGTTCATATGTATCTGCCAGGGATTCAAGCAGGCCACGTGGATATGCTGAAAGAAGGCTCTTGAAACCTTCATCACCATCAAGGCCACAGAATCCACCACCAAGGCGGCAGGCTCAGAGTCAGCTTCTCCCTCTCACTTGACGTGCGCCTCAGGGAAGGTCACTCTCCAGGGTTTGGAGACGCTTTCGTCAATGTAGTTGTTGAGGTCGAAGGACAGAGATGAAGAAAAATTGTTGAAGTCCTCCTCTTCCAGCCATCAACACAAGCATAGGACAATGCTCATGCTTCACTGCCGAGATCAAGGTCTCCACTGAAGGAGAGTAAGTCCTTGTTGTCCACTCCAGTGTTAATGACTATAGCCCCCGACCGTCGATGAGATGTCAAGATTGGGGTCTGGCACTGGCGCTACTATACCTACTATGGATGAGGTGCAGCCTATGTCATCAGGATCTCCCCCGTCAACAATGGTAGTCCCAGGCCCTTTACAGAGTGCTGTCAACTCCCAGGTCATGCTAGCGATAGTCTCTGAACTGTTTCTGTCTATAGCTCACTGGTGAGGCCCCACTTGGAGTACTATGCCCAGTTCTGGAGTCCTTACCAAAGGAAAGATAAGGACAGGCTGGAGACTGCGCAACATAGAGTGGCCAAAATGAATCAGGGACAGCAGGGCAGATCTTGTGAGGATCATCTCAAGGCACTGAACATGTACTCACTGAAGGCCAGACAAGAGAGGGGAGACATGATAGAGACCTTCAAGTTCCTGAAAGGAATGAACAAGGTAAACTATGAGGAACTATTTGGCATAAGCAGCAGATCAACAACACAGGGGCACAAGTAGAAACTGACAGAGGGAGGTTCAAGAGCAATGTCAGAAAGTTTTATTTAACAGATATGGTGGTGGACCCATGGAACAATCTGCCAGCTGATGTGGTGAGTGCCAAAACTATCAATGGTTTCAAACACAACTGGGACAAAGTGAAGGGCTCAGCGGTTGCTCAGGGTGGTGGCAGCAGGGAGCATGGGAGTGGATAGTGTGGGTTAGAACCCTGTATGGATAATAAGTCCTGGGTTTGTTAGGGATTTATTGGCAGAATGGATGGACCAGTGGTCTTTTTCTGCCATTAGTGTCTTATGTTTCCATGTTTCAGCGACTGTTGCCATCACTTCTGCTCATGATAACAGCTGTCCCACTGTAAAGGCCTCCCCTTTTGGCATCGTCATCGACAAGATCCAGAAGCACGCCTGCCATTCGGTCCTTGCAGCCACAGCCTCCATCCCAGCTCTGACTTTCACCCGTTATCAGTCTAGACAAGAAGGAAGAGGATTATAATCCTGATCTCCTTAATATGGAGAAGGATGAAGAAGGGGAACATGATCCCTATGATGAGGAGTTATCTTCAAGCTCCACCCTCTCCTCATCTGGTGAGGTCTCGGTGGTCTACATTTACAAGTCACCTTCTGAAGATGCCTCTTTTCAGGCACTGCTGAGACAAATCCAGGATGTAATGGGATTTGCAGCTGAGGAAGAAGACTCCACAAACAAGAATGGGTTGGGGTTTTTGGAGTCCTGTCTACTCCATTCATTGTCATCCCTCCTATATATTCTGCGTTGGAGGATGCAACATTTGCTGCTTGGCACAGGCCTAATACCTGGTTTGCAGTGCCTAGAAAGGCTGCTAAGCACTACCCTACTCTGTCTGCTAAGCCTTACTATGCCTCACAGCCAAAATCCATTCTGCGGTTATCATGGCTGCGTGTTCTGGAGCCCCCAGACACAGAAGACACCCACTGTCACAAATTCACTCAGCAGATCAGGCCCTCTACTCCCAAAGTGCCCAACTCTGAGCGCAGTCTTGTGAACAGTGTAACAGACAAGGTAACCCTCTTGTCTGTTTTTGTGAGTTCAGATCAACCTTTGGTCTCAGTTCTGGAGGGATTCAAACTGTTAACCTCTTGCTAGCATACCCAGTGCACAGGCTCAGATATATCTGTCTTCGGGGGGCTAGAAATCTTTGCCTACAGGCACCTAACCAGGCATGCAAAAATTAACCCTTTAAAACTTTAATAAAGACCTCAGATTTAAAATGCTTCTCTTTCCAGTTTGGTACCACCATACAAGCTTATGTCTGCTGTCTGCTATAACCATAAATATTTCTTAGCAAAAGAAAGCAATTCAAAGACAGACCAGGTTTGTTCTAAAATTAGAGTTTTTACTAAAATATATAATAATACGTCAAACATACAATACAGAACTCATATCACAAGACATACATAACTTTAAACAAAACAAGGTTTAAAACAGTGCAATTCCTACAACATTTAGATTTTGTCTAGCTTTCTAAATACCTGTTTTCAGTGCTCAGATGTTATCTTGGTCAGAGTCACATAAAAGTGTGTCTGTAGTGAAACAGAAAGTACAGTTACGTAAGAACTTACCGTAACAGTAGATCTTCGAGAACAGCTCTTGCAGCAGGTAACACCATTAGGACTGAAGCCGGCAGGCATCAGGACCCGCGAAATCTTCTGGCTAGCAGTCTTCAGGGGGACCGCCTCGGCCGTGGTCCCGCCCGATGTCAGATCGAGTACATAAGAGGCGGTCCCCCAGATTCCCAGTTCCCCACCGGAGACTGCCGTCGCAGGATGACATCAGAAGGGGAGACCGAGGATCCGCCATCAGAAGAAAAAAGCTAAGCTCCTGCAAAGACCTGGTGACGTACCTCCTCAAGGGAATGGTGAAATGGTAGGTACCGCAAGAAGCTGATACCGAAGATCTACTGTTACAGTAAGTTCTTGTAATCTTACTATCTTACTTGAATACAGCTCTTGCAGCAAGTAACCTAATACAAGACTGATTCCCAAGCAATAGTGTCATCTGAAAGCATCATTCTGGGAGGAGAATTGAGGAGACATCTTGAACAAGTCCTGACTCTGGGACAGAAGGACACCTGTATGGGGCAGCTGAGGCGAGAAACGGCTCTCCTTGAGATGTAATATCCAAACTACGATGCCTAATAAATGTATGCACTGAGCTCCAAGTAGCTGCAGCACAATAGCGAGAATTGAAACGTGCGCAATGCACCACCAAAATGCTCCACCCCACCTGTCGAATGGCCCCGGACCATGTACCAGGGAGGGGCTTATGCTGTTGTCGTGAAAAAAATGAAATACACTGGACAAGCCAGCGAAAGGGTCTGCTTAGAGACTGGTTGACCCAGCATCCTCTCCAAGCGAAAAAAAAATAGTTGCTTTCGACTTATGAAGCTGTTAAGTTCTATTCAGGTAGAACCCATAGAGGATGAACATCAAGGTAGTGAGCAACGCCTCTCCTCTATTAGAGTACTTGAGGAAATACACAGGCAAATCGATGTCCTGGTTGGGAGTGATGAACCACCTTAAGCAGGGAATTTAGGATCGTCCTCAGAGACACTCTGTCCTGGTGAAAAAATTAAATAAGGCTCCTTGCACATGAGAGCGTGAGCCGAGAAATTCTCCTTGCTGACGTGACAGAACTAAAATAACGTTTTCCACGACAGAAACGCAGCTGTAATCCTCTGACGGGTTCAAAGAGGCGTGAGTTGTTCCAGGACACAAAGAGTACTGGGTCCCAAGGAGAGCAGGATCATGATGGGCTAGCCTGGGTGTACCCTCTCAGTCTCGTGACATCAAGCTGTGCCACTGTGCACTGTCCCACCGGGAGGTGGTATGCAGAGATCGCGCCAGAGGTGCACTTTAATGGAGGAGTGAGCGAGACCCGAATGGAATAGGAAAGAAGGTATTCCAGCACCCCTTTCACGGACATTCCTAAAGGGAAAGGCCGGCGTGCCCTAGACCTGCATAAGCAAAAAGCAGGCGCCACTTCATGGCGTCGTCGCGTTGCTGGCTTTCTGGCCGTGGAAAGGACTTCGCCACCTCTTGCGAGACCCGTATCGCACAATAGCTATCACTAGGACCCATGCATGCAGGTTCAGTGAGTGTAAGTCCGGGTGGACTAGGCGAACCCTCCTCCTGAGACAATAGGTGGGAGCTGAGAAAGGCAACGGGACTAGAGGTTCCGGGACAATTGCATCACCATGAGACAAATCTGCCTGGGCAGAGAAAGGTGCTACCAGGATCATTGTTGCATGCTCCCTGCGCGGTTTGAGAAGAACTCTCTGGATCAACGGGAAGGGAGGAAAAGCGTAGAGGAATCTGTCCCCCCAGGAGAGGTACAACGTGTCTCGCCAGAAAACACCAGGCCCTGGATCTAGCGAGCAAAAATTGGGCAGTTTTGCGTTGGATGGGGAAGTGAATAAGTCCAACTCTGGGTGCCCATCGCGAAACAGATCCTCTACTACCTCCTGAAGAAGTTCCCACCGTGGACTCTGGCCTGGGAATGACTCAGGCCGTCTCACGATTGTGTTGTCCACCCTGGGGCGTGAAACTATAATCAGGCTCCGACGTGTCGGATTACCAATCCATACCCTCAAGCTTCCCTGCAGAGGCCAAGTGTCGCCTCCTTGTTTGTTGAGTAATATATCACCACCGTGTTGTCTGTCTGAAGCAGAAGGGTACTCGGCGGTTATTTCTGACTGAAAGGCCTGCAGGGTGTAAGGACCGCCCCCTCTCGCTGCGTTGATGTGGAGGTGCTTCCCCTGAGGGTCCATGTTCCCTGGGACCTCACCCGTTCAGGTGCGCTCCCCATCCAACCCTGAGGCGTCTGTGGAAGGATTGCCTTCAGGGATGGCGCGGTAAATGGGACACCCGAAGAAAGTGTCCCTGGTCTAGCCACCATTGCCAGTCTCAAATCACGGTGTTCGTGATTCTGACCGGATGCTGCATGTGGTCTTGCCTTTGGTCCCACTGCACCTTGAGCATCCATTGAGTTACCCGCATGTGGAGCCTTGCCAAAGGGACGGTTGGAATGGCGCAGCCATGTGTCCAAGCAGCGAAGGACCAACCTGGCAGGGACGGTCTTTTAGCGAAAGATCCCTGATGAGGGGATCTGATGTGTTCCACTCTTTCGTCGCGGGAAGAGGAAAACTTTCCCTCGGGCGGTGTCAAAACTCGCCTATGAACTACAGCTTCTGGGGCGGTACTGAAGAGACTTCTCATAGTTGATAAGAATGCCCAGAGACTGGAACAGGTCCTGGGTTGCTCTGAATAGCCATCAACAGTGCCTCTTGGAGGCGCCATGACAGTCATCCAGGAATGCGGGAACACGTAGTGGCCCTGTCTCCTTAGAGGCTGCCATGACTGCCATGCACTTGGTAAAGACCCTGGGGCCGAAGACAGTCCAAACAGAAGGGCATGGAGACTGAAAGTGGTGGCCAAGAAACTCGAAGTGCAGGAACCTCCTGTGCGCTTGAGCTACTGGGATGTGCAGGTAGGCGTCCTGTATGTCCAGGGACGCTAAGAAGGCGTCCTTTTTCAGCATGGGAATGAGTCCTTGGAGGGTCACCATGCAAAAACGCTTGTAGGCAACCAACATGTTGAGGTCGCTGATGTCCAGGATTGGACGGAGGTCCCCTGTTTTCTTCGGAACCAGAAAGAAGTGGGAATAGTACCCGGATCCTATCTGGCTCTCTGGGACATACTCCACCGCTCCCTTTTGCAGGAGAGCGAGTACCTCTTGCCTGATGGTGATCTGTGCTGACCCGAGTAACGGGAGAGCAGAGGAGGCCTTGTGGGTGGCTTGTCCATGAATTCTATAAAGTGGCCTCTTTCGACCAACTGAAGGACCCACCTGTCGGTGGTTATGGACTGCCACCCTGGCAGGTGGTCCTGTCTGCGGCCCCGATTGGTGTCCCGTTGATCCTGAGGGGCGGGGCAGGAAGGAGTCATGCTGTGGCGGCTGAGGTCCAGCGGGCTGGGCCAACTTAGCTGGTCGTTGACTTACGACCGCTGACGGCTTCCCTGGGCTCTGCAGGAGAAGGCCCCTCTGGTTGAGGACGTGGCAGGACTACTGTCCTACGTCCAGCCTACAGCGGCTTTGGTTCTCTGAAAGGAACTAAACTTGAGTCTGTACATGGCCTGGACAGACCGTACCGCCTTCCCGGCCTCTTGAAGTTTGGTGAGGACCTTCTCCGAGGACTCACCAAAAAGAACTCCTCCATGAAACGAGGCGTCCAGGATGTTCTTCTGGACATCCGGGGTGAATCCGGAGACACGGAGCCATGAGTGTCTCCGGAGGCATCACGCCTGAAGCTGCCGCTCTGGCTGAGGTCATGCGAATCATACGCGGCTCGCAGCACCTGGGTTCCCACGTCCGAACCCGTACGAAGGAGTTGCAGTAACTCCTCCTTCTGCTCACCTTCTGGCATCTTTTCCGCCAGATCCAGTCCCTGCTCCCACAAGGCGTTTTGAAACTACCATGTGGGTCAAGTAGTTGAGGGATCTGATGGTGCAGGTAGCGGATGCATACATGCACCTGCCCATAGCGTCCAGCTGTTTGGACTCTGGGTCCAGTGGCAGGGTGCTCAAATGTTGCGGCCTCTGGGACCGGTCATGAGAGGCTATAATGACCAGAGAATCGGCCAGAGGATGTGATGCCAAGTACTGGTCCTCCTTAGGGACTTGTACAGGCGGTCAGCTTTCTTCGGCATCGCCGGAAGCGAGTGAGGACGTTTCCACGCTGCCTTGGTGACATCCACGAATGTGTCCACCAAGGGTGGCACCACCACAGGCTTAGGATCTTTTTGCCAAAGATATCTGGCAAGGCGTAATCTCTCGGGGTCTAGTTCCTCTGCGTCCCAGCCCATGTTCTCCTGGATATGCCTCATAATCTCTGAGAGCGATGGGTCATCCGGAGGAGACCTTGAAAGCTCACGTGGGTCTGGAGAAGGGACGTTGATCGGAGGGGGGATCTGGATCCGTCCGAGAAGTCCGATCCCGTGTCCTCCGTCGAAGGCGAACAGCGGCGTCTTCTGGGTCTCTTGGGGCTGGGTGACCTGAAGAGATCTGGACGGAGGTCTCCTTTTTCTTCTACCCTAGGAGGATCCGTAGGCTCCTTGGGGAGGTGCTGACCCGCATCCCTGGGTGAAGAGTAGGAGCGGGGGCGATGAGTGCAGAAGTGGAGGAGGAGAAGAGGGAGGAGGTGTGGGAACCACACCCTTCTTTATAGTGTCCCACCAGTAAGTAAACAGCTCCTTGACCTCCCGGACATGCTGAGGCCCGACGACGGACCGGGCGCCGATGGCTGAGTCGTCGGGTTCAGCGTTGGCTCCCCAGGGTCTCAGGTTCAGCCGAGGTTCCTAGAAGTGCGACTGGACCGGGTTACCCGTCTGGTCCTCGGGCTGGGTCAGCTCCTCCCACGTGATCGTCTCTTGACCGGCGTCGGTGGGAGGCGAAGGGTCCTCTTCTCAGAAGCGCACGGGGCCGTCGGTCCCCGGCGGCATCTGTAGGCGAGAGCTTAACGGCGACAGGCGTCTGGCAGTACGTCGGTTCGGGACCGATGGTGTTTGGCTGACGTCGGGTGGGCCGGCGTCGGGTCCGACGATCTCTTAAGTGAAGTCAGTTCTTTGGTCTTCCGCTGGGGAGGAGGAGGCAAAGAAACTGACCTGGTGTCGGGTTCCAAATGGCAGGAACCGGACTTGTGATGGTGATGACGGTCCCCCGACCTCGACAGGGCCTTAGTGGCCAAGGACGAAGAAGTTCTGGAGGTCTTGGCCTGAGGAAGAGAGGAGGAACCCAAAGAGGTCTTCACCACTGCAGGAGGCTGAGAGTGGGCCGGGAAGGGGCGGTCGGACCAGGAGCTGGAGCTCACAGATCAGAGGCTAAGCAGGGGACCTGGATCTCACTCTCTCCCTATACTTCTCGAGGTGTCTCCGGGCCTTGTCGGAAGATTCACCGGAGAGCTGCGTCCATGGCTTTAATCTTCTCCTCGAGCAGGAGCGCCTGAAGGGAGCCTTCTGGCGGCGGATCCGAGTCCGACTGTTGAACCCCTGGCAGAAGGAGCGAACCCGGGTGTATCGTGGTACAGGCTAGGCATACAGACACAGGCGAATCTTGAGTCTTTGAATGAGATTGTTCCCACGGCGCGCCGACGGATGGCCTTCAACGGAAGTTGGAGGGACATCAGACAGAAGCTGAGCAGAAAAAACAAACTTTTGCTGAGGAAAGAACTTGAACAGGCGTTGCGGCGCTAGAAAGCAGACGAAGGGTCAAGACATGCAAGTCGATGGTGGGAAAGAACTGGGGAATCTGGCGGGACCGCCTCCTCATGTACTACGTCTGACGTCGGGGGCAGGACCAACGTCGGAGCCGGTCCTCGCTGAAGACTGCTAGCTAGAAGATTTCCGAGGGGTCCTGATGCCTGCCGGCTTCAGTCCTAATGGTGTTACCTGCTGCAAGAGCTGTATCTCGAAGTAAGATTTATCTTTACAAGCTGTATTTGCCAACCCCTTTTGGCTGAGGTCATCCAGCTCCTCCTCTGTCAAAATATCTAAAAAATATATATTTCTATACAACCACAGGATGTAATTTCAAAGTATTTATTCTGCAACCTTAGCGTAACTCAAGTTTCAAATGACACTTTCTTTGATCTCATGCTGTACCCTCCTTACACAGGCTTCATATGAGCATTTATGACCTCTCACCTCTGTGTAATAACCTGTGTTTTCTCTTCAACATCATAAACCTTTTTTATGATTTTCCCTCTTAACAAAGTTAACCCAAAACAACCCTGTAATTAACTCAGAGAAACAGGATCCTTGATTAAAGTCTTCCAGGTAACACACTGTCTCTAAAAACTGAGTGTGTGATACATGCTGTCAGCAGTTTTCTTGGCCTGCAGCTGTGAGCTGAAATCTGGGGGGATGAGTGAGGTCATTCCTAGAGCATTTGATTTTTCAGCAGAGACAGTCATTAATACATTTTATATAAAAAAATATTATACAGCACTCAGAACGGGCTGTCTACGTCACACCCACTTCCTGATAAAGAATCCAGGAGGCTGGATGTTATGGGCAAAAATACTTATGCCTCTGCATCCATAGACCTCAGAATCACTAATTACCAGGCCCATAAGATTAAATATACAAATAGCTTGTGGAAGTCTGCCATGTCCACTATTAAGACTGCCTGATAGTCCGGCCAAGGCTGATTTGCTTAAGGCTGCTTCAGCTGGCATGGATACTGGTAAGCATAAGTTGCATTGTGCATATGATGCCTCTGATGCTTCGGCCAGGGCTGCTTCCTCTGGAATGTGCCTTAGGAGATACTCTTGTGTCGCTGGGTTTTCCACTGAGGTACAACAGTCTGTACTAAATGCCCCTTTTAGAGGCTTCACACTGTTTGGTAGTGATGTTGAAAACATTCTACATGAGCTTCATACTTCCAATACCTGTCCAGGCATTGCTGTATGTATGATTTTAAGCATCAAGACCCACACAGAAGCAATAAAATAAATAATAGTAAACTGCAGCCACTGCTATTCATTCATAGCAGTGGTTTTGCCACATCACAAACTGGGTGGAATACCCATAGTAATTTGTGCCTGCGTGATCGGGACCCCAAGGCACTTCGCATTAGCTGAAAAGTTTAGGTAGCTTTTTTAAATATAAATTTTATTAGAAGAGCATCATCGTAGCAGCCTGGACTCCCGCAGCATCGTAGAAAGGTATGTGGGACGGAAGCAGGCTGCTGCGATTAGTTTTCAGGTCACCTTTAAGTTTTTCCCTAGCTTTTTTTTACTTTATAGGTTCTGAAAGTTACCTGTAGTGACCCCAGAAGCAGGAACCCAGTTAGGGAACCTAAGGTGGAGAGGGCAGGGAACCCAGCCACACCTTCTTAATGGTTAATATGCCAACCCAGCACTTTGTCAATGGACTGTCTGTTTGCTCCACCTGTGTAACTCTCATGAGGTGAGCCCCCAGGTCTGCGCCATGAGCAAATGAAATCAGCGGACAATGTTTGTCCTTTTCCCCATTATATGCAGTAGCCAACTGTTCCATATGTTCTGCACAGTCGGTGTAGGGATTTATGTCTTGTTAAAGATTTAACAAGTTCAACCATGGCTAATACTGTACATACAGATTGTATCACATTTTTATATAGTTTTCTTAAAATTTGCAGGGGTGCTGCTGATGTGTGGCCAAAATGAGAGCAAAACAGCTATAGTACCAGTGTTCACCCAAAAAAGCAGCTTGGAAGACTGCAATTCTTTTTATTCCATTTGCTTACTTTGTCTTCATTCAATCATTTTAACATTTTAAAGCAGTTCTTGATCACGTTATTCAGCTGAATCAAAATTAAACGAACCATCAACAACCAGGTGACCCCCTCATTGATCAGGTAACTTCACTTTAAATTTTAACATGCCAATATGAGCTGAGGCCGCACCGCTTTCTCTCTTTCTTATGTGGAAACTAATCTAGGGGTGTGCAAATAATATTGCCCGATGTTCAAGGCTGACCTAAAATCTCTATCGGGCAGATCTTTTGATCTCCAGACTTCAGCCCAAGGGCAAGTGATTTTTTTGGGCTTTTTTTTTTTCTTTGCCTGTGCTGTATTTGGGAATATTCCACCCATCCCCCAGCTGGCCGTGCTTTTTTTTTTTTTTGCACACGTCGTCCCCTCCCCAGGTTTCGTCAGATTTTGTGACATGTTACTTTTTGCAGCTCCCAGTTATTTCACACCTTTCCAAACTATGATTGTTCTACTTATGATCAACAGGGTGGTAAGCACTGACTGACAGCATATCTCACCAGTCGTAAATGTACACTATTGGCCAATCAAGTGCTTAATGGAGTGACGAATGGGTTTTTCCTTACAGAAACCACAAAGGTTCCCTCTCTTGCTGCCCTGCTTTGCTGAGTGTCAGGTTGTGCTGCCCGCTCTGCCCTGTTGTAGCCATGTGGCAAAAGTGACTCAGATGGTTGCGTTTTCACTCCTTGTCACCTGTTGGAGACCTGTTCGCATGAGCCCTAACTCTAACTGAAATAATAATAAAAATAAAACATTTGCCCCAGCTCATAAATCGCTGAGTCCCGCATGGGTTGGAATAGCTGTCTTCCTTCACAGGTAAAACACTGACTATGCTGCTGCAGATTCTGCATCCTTGTAAAGTCTGATATGTTACTGCTGTTGGGAACTGGGGGGAATGGATGCTTGAGGGACTAGGCCAGGCCAAGTGTGAACGGTGAGGAATAAGTAGTCTGATGACTCGGGTCAGACAGAGAATTGAGTGGGGGGGGCATGGATTATTTCAGAATTAATGTTTCAAATTAAATATCGTTTGACCTTCAACCACCTTACCGACCAAATTGGGGGCACACAGGGCAGGCATCAAAAGCAGACAAAGTATATATGAATATTAAAATTAGTCAAAAAGTGAAATAATCCATGAGCAGTACAGTACTCAATGTTTCAATTCAATCACCTCTGTCTCTGTATTTTTCTCATGCTAATGTAATCTTTAAAACACCATGATTTTTGTTGGGTGAATGGATGAGACAGCAATCTTTGGAGAAAAAGATACTGTTTCTTTATGAGTCTCCTATCACTAAATGATCGAAAGTGGAGATAGGTGAACAAATGATATTGTTGCTTTTTTGCTTTTCAAGTCTAAGCCCTGTTTTACCCTCTTCCACCCAGTGTTAACGTGCTGAGGCACAGGATTTGATCAGGAACTTTGTGACTCCAGCAGTATGTAGAGTCCAGATCTTCTGTTAACTGCCCTGCCTATGTTGTGTCTCGCTGTGCTTCATGTGCCCCTCTATGACCCGCAAAATCCTCCAGAATTCTGTTCTTCTCTAGCCAGATCTGAAGCATGTTTTGATTGACTGCACTAGAGTCAGTCTAGTAGGTGAGAGCTACCTTGTTACTCTGAAAGCAGACCTTTCACTTGGCAGGCCGAGGGTCAGAGGGGAAGGTATTCTACTGGTGCAGTGCACAACCAGACAATTACTGCAGACCAGCTTGTACCATCAGATCTTTCAGCAGCCATTATCTAAGGCCATTCTGAGAATGGGGTAAGACTGCCGTTAAAATGATGTCTTGCTGGCCAGTCCTTCTGTTTTGGCTGAAAGGGGACTTTTTTGATCCTAGGCTGATGCAGCGTGACACAGAAGCACCACAGGGTTGGGCAGAGTGTGAAGCAAGATGGATCTTTTAGCCTTATCATGTGACCTGTACTGTTTATTAATTTTATTCTTATACAGGAGGGTGGATTTCAGGAAAATGGGCGAAGTGCTAAGGAGTCATCTGGCAGGCATTGCAGCAGACATGTGGTGGACCAAAGGTGGTCCATCATTAAGGAAGGAATACTGGTTGCCACAGATGAGTGCATTAGGCTCAGGGGGAAGAACACAAGGGCCAAAGCGCACAGCTGGTTCAGTTCTGGGTTTGCCCAGGCAGTAAGGGAAAAGAGGTTGGCCTATAGAAAATTCAGGAAGACCAAGAGAGAGGTGGATAGGGAAAATTACCCACAGTTGGCTAGTGAGGCAAGTAAGGAAGTCCAGCGAGCAAAGGCACAGAAGGAGCTGCAGATAGCTGAAGGAATTAAGAAGGGAGAGAAGGCTTTCTTTCACTATATAAGTGAGAAAAGGGACAAGAAGGAAGGAATTGTTAGGCTTAAGAAAGGGGTGGAGTGGGTGGAGGATGATGGGGGAAAAGCAGAGATACTAAATGAATACTTCTGTTCCGTCTTCACCAAGGAGAAGGATGGACCAGTGCCTTCAGGAGGGGAAAGAGGAGTGGGGGTGAGGAGAACACCGATGTAGTGATAGAGGAGGACAGAGTGAGGGAGGGGCTGTTGTCATTGAAGGTGGACAAATCACCAGGCCCGGACAGAGTACATCCAAGAGTAATAAATGAACTGGCTGAGGAGCTGGCAGGGCCACTGGCAGACTTATTTAATACTTCACTAGAGTCAGGCATGGAACCGCAGGACTGGAGAACAGCACATGTAATGCCTCTCCACAAAAGCGGTCCCAGGGAATTACAGACCAGTCAGTCTGACCTCCATTTTGGGCAAGCTCATAGAGACCATAGTAAAGGAAAGGTTGGTGGAATATCTAGAGGAGCATGGTCTCCCGGATGCTAGGCAGCATGGGTTCATCCGGGGGGGGGGGGAGATCATGTCAAACGAATCTGATTGACTTCTTTGACTGTGTCACTAAGACAGTAGGCAGGGGCCAAGTGGTAGACATCCTCTATCTTGATTTCAGCAAGGCCTTTAACTTGGTGCCCCACAAAAGGTTGATCAGGAAGTTGGAGGATCTCAGAGTTGGGGAAAACATGGCCAGACGGGTGGAAAACTGGCAGAGGGAGAGAACCCAGAGGGTGGTTTCGGGGGGAGAGTAATCTGGCACCAGAGAGGTAACTAGTGGGGTCCCGCAGGGCTCGGTGCTGGGGCCGGTTGTTCAATGTCTTCATCAATGACATTGGGGATGGCATTAAGGGTAAAATGTGCCTATTCGCAGATGACACCAAGATCTGCAGGAGAGTGGACATAGCTGAAGGGATACAGGACCTACAGGAAGATCTGGAAAAGCTGGGGAGGTGGTCCAGAATCTGGGAGCTTGGCTTCAATACCAAGAAATGCAAAGATATGCATATTGGAGCCAAGAATCCCAGGACAAATATCCGACCTTGGTGGAGTCCGAGTATCTGCATCAGGGGATGAGAAGGACCTGGGAGTGATGGTCACTAGTGACCTGAAGCACTTCACACAGTGCAAGAAAGCAACAGCAACGGCAAACAAAATGCTGGGGTGCATATCTAGGGTGATCAGTAGTAGGAGAGAGGAGGTTATACTGCGCTTGTACAGGTCACTGGTAAGGCCACATCTAGAATATGGAGTTCAGTACTGGTGCCCACACCTCAAAGAAAAAATTACTCACCTTAGTAATGTTGTTTCTTCTAATGGAGTCTTGCTATATTATAGACATTAGCAGTTTGATCCAGCTCTAGAACTGCCCCGGAGTGAAATGGTTAAAACCATTCCAAAATAGAATTTTGGCACGAGAGCAGCTCTATCTGTGTCATTTCAAACTTGAACTGTCATATCTTTACGAGCCAAACTCACTAAGGTCTGTGTGGAAGCTGTAACCTACACTAGCCAAATGGTTACCTAAATAATAACAACCATTGATGGTCCCAACACCCAAGACTCAAGTCAGGGGACCAGAAATACTAACACCATTCTAATAATATGAAAATGGAACATAAGTATAATAAAACACACACGCATACACATACACACCCCCAAAGTCCCAAAGGGGACAAAATGCTAACAGGACATAAGTAGTGCCCACACTAAGTTGCCCGCACCCACCAAGTAGAGGTTCTGAGAGGGCAGGTTGGGAGGTCTATATATATAGCAACTCCATTAGAAGAAACAACATTACTAAGGTGAGTAATTTTTTCTTCAAACAACATGAAGTCTTGCTATATTATAGACATTAGCAGAATACACAGCAGTACCTCCATGGAGGAGGGCAGAACCTACTTAGGGAATAGGCTCTGAAGAACAGCTGTGCCAAACCGAAAGATCTCCTGGCCTGGACATCCAGGAGTAATGCTTGGTAAAAGTGTGTACCGTTTTCCAAGTAGCAGCCTGGCAAATCTCTAATAAAGGGATATCTCTGGCAGCAGCTAGAGACGCAGCTGTACCCTGGTAGAATGAGCCCTCAAACGGGGGGCTCTGCCCACTTTCTGATAACAAAATTGGATACAAGAGACAATCCACCTGGCTATTGATCTCTTAGTGGCAGGTTTGCCTTTCCCAACTTCACCATAGGTAAGGGAAAAGTTGGAGGGATTCGAACCTGTGACCTTTGGTACGCTCTATATAATAACTAAGAGCTCTCTTAACATCCAGGCTCCCGAAGAGGAGTGATCAGTGAAAAATACTGGAAGGGAGATAGATTGATTAAGATGGAAATCTGAAACCACCTTAGGCAAAACTTCCTATTAGTCCTAAGGACTACCTTATCCCTGTGGAAAGAAATAAAGTCAGTCTCCACTGACAAGGCTTGCAATTCACTTATGCGTCTGGCAGAAGTGATAGCTACTAGAAAACAGTTTTCCAAGTTAGGTACTTAAGCTCTGCAGAAGACAGAGGTTCAAAAGGGGTTGCATTAACTGGGCAATGCAAACATTAAGGTCCCAAGCAGGGGCCGGTCCCGAAAAGGAGGATTAGTATGGAGTAATCCCTTAAAAACTTGGAAACACAGGATGAGAGGAAAGAGGGGATGACTTTCCTGCTGACACAAAAGCAGACACAGGTGCCAAATGAACTCTCAAGGTAGCGGTCTGAGACCCAAGGAATTAAGATGTACCATGTAATCTAACAAATGGGCAATTCAGCAGATTCTGGGAAATATTTTCCCACACACCAAATGGAAACCTTTCCATTTAGAACTATAAGTAGCCCTAGTGGAAGGCTTTCTGGAAGCCTTTAGGATCTCAAGAACACCATGAGAGAGGTGTAAATCAGCAAACTCTAACTCCTCAAGAGCCAGGCCTTGAGGTTGAGGGATGAGGTCGGATACCAAACCCTTCCTGGGCACAAGTCAACAGATTGTGATTCCTGGGGAGGCACAGGGGAAGATGGACTGTCAGAGACAGAAGGAGTGGGTACCAGGGCTGCCTGGCCCAGTCCGGGGCAATCAGAATCACCCTGCAAGGCTGAGATCTGATTTTGACTAGTACTTTGAATAGGAGAGGAAGGGGCGGAAGCATAGAGGAACTTCCCCTCCCAATCCAGAAGAAGGGCATCCGGGGAACTGAGCCCAGCACTGGAGGCCTGCAACAGAACAGAGGAAGTTTGTGATTGTCTGGGGCTGCAAAAGATCTATCTATCTGAGGGATGCCCCACCTGGCAAAAACTATCCCCAGCACTTGAGGATCCAGGGACCATCGTGATGGCCCTGGGAAATCCTGCTGAGGGCATCCGCTAGGACATTGTCCTTCCTGGAAGATGAACTGCTATGAGGAAGTGTTCAGGGAATAGGCCAGAGACCACAACTTCATTGCCTCGGTGCACAAGGCCAAGACCCAGTGCCCCCTGTTTGTTGATGTACCACATTGTTGTGGTGTTGTCTGTTCTGACTTGTATCACCTTGTCGTGGACAGATGCAGAAAAAGCTTGAAGAGCTAAAAAGACAGCTCTGAGTTCCAGCAAATTGATGTGGAGCAGAGATTCCTGGGGGACCAAACTCCTGAGTGGAAAGGTCGCCCATGTGGGCTCCCAACCCAGAAGGGAAGCATCTGTAGTGAGAGTCAAGTAGTGAGAAGGGAAATGAAGGGGACTCCGCTCTTAGATTGCTCTGATCCTGCCACCACTGAGAGCTAGGATCAAGGTTCGAGTCACTGGGACCAACTTGGAAAGGGGGTCTCTTCTCTGAGACCAAAAGGTTCTCAAGTGAAACTGAATGTCTCTCATCTGAAATCTGGCTCCCTGCACAACAGCTGTGGATGCAGCCATGTGCTCCAAGAGCTGCAGAAAGTGTCTTGCTCATCGAGAGACCTGCAGAGTGAAGGAAGAAGCCAGAGCCACTAAATTCCTTACCCTTTCTGGGGGAAGAAAGGCCCTGGCTAGCTTTGTGTCCAATTCTGCCCCTATAAAGGTGAGTACCTGGACTGGTTCCAGAACTGACTTTGGTAGGTTTAGCAGAAAACCCAGGGAGGTGAGAAGCTGCTGGGTAACCTGCAGGTGAGATTTTACCTGTTCTGGGGACTGGCCTACAATGAGCCAGTCGTCTAGATAGGGAAAAACAGCAATCCTCTGCCTCCTTAAGTGGGCCACTGCTAGACACTTTGTGAATACCCTTGGAGCAGAGGTAAGGCCGAAGGGCATTGCTCTGAACTGGTAATGACCTGAGGGCAGTTCGAATCTGAGGTACTTTCGATGGGATCTTCTGATTAGGACATGGAAATAGGCATCCTTGAGGTCCAGGGAGGCTAGCCAGTCCCCTGGCCTTAGGGAAGGTAAAATCATTGCCAGAGTTACCATTTTGAACTTTGGTTTCAAAAGATGCTTGTTCAGATATCTGAGATCTAAAATGGGCCGCCATTCTCCTGTCTTTTTTGGGGTAAGGAAGTATCTGAATACAGACCCCTGCCCTGATGCAGGGAGGAACCCTTCTACTACTCTGAGAGCTAACAGGGATGAGACCTCTGTTTCCAGAGCGAGGTCTCTGAAGCACTTGCAGGCAGAAAAAGTCTGCTTCTCAACTTGGGAAACTTTTGAAGCTGAGAACCAGACCCTGGCTTACTACTTCCAGAACTACCATCTGACGGAGGTTAAAGAAGCCCAATTCTGACTGAAGTAAGCCAGCCTGCCCCCACTGGTACAGGAGAACTGGCCTGGGCACCCCATCAGGGTGCCTGTTTTGCAGGAGCTTTAGGCTGGGGTGGGAGCAGGTCTGCCCACCCCTCGTCTGCCCTGCCTCTGAAGAAAACCCTCTGAGCATAGGCAGAGGAGGCCTGAGTCTGGTAGAAAGGCCTGTGAAAGGCTCACCCCTACCCCTGGGGCATGCCTTGAGGAGTGGCTTGCCGCCCCTTAGCCTGGGCACTCTTGTAAGTAGTCCTATATTCATCCATCTTCTTCATGTAATTCTCTGTCTGCTCTCCAAACAGAGAATTTCCCACCACAGGAAAATCCATAGCCTTAGTCTGGGTATCCGAGACAAACTAGTACACCTGAGCCAGGCCAACCTATGAAAAGCTACAGATGTGGCCATGACCCTAGAGGAAACATCATTAACATCCACAGCAGCATGAAACTGAACCTTAGAGGCTTCAATGCCATCAGCAGCCACCTGTTCTAGTTCACTAGCCAGCTGGCCATGGGCCTGCTTGGCCAATGCATAACAGTATCCCATCTAGATTTCTGATACCTAGCTACATAAGCCATATAATTTGCTTGCCTGAGTCCCAGAGAGGCTGCCATATACTGTTTTTTTGCCATGGCATCAATCTTCCTGGAATCCTTGTCAGGAGGATGTGAAGCCAAGGGAATATAAGCTTTATCACAGGCAGCAGCCTAAACTACCCCAACATGACTGCATTGCTGAGAAAGGAATTCTGTATCAGGGCCTGACAATGTATACCTTCTGTCCATCTTTTTATTTACAGGAGGCACAGAATTAGGAGCTTTTAAAATTTTAATTGTTTGTTTCTAAAAGACTTATGTAAAGGAATAGACAATCTCCTAGACTCTGGAATATCCATCATTTCTACAAAATCAGGCTCCTCTTGCTCATCCACAGCCTCTTCTAAAGGAAGCTGGAGGGTTTCAGCAACTTTTTTATAAAACATAAAATGAGATGGGGACTCAGACAGCATAGGGGGAGATTCTAAAGGTCTGTCTGGGGAGATGTCCGGTTCAATGGGCACACCCAGACCTTCCCAGCCACATTCATATTGTTCATAATCTTCCTCCCCCTCCTCTGGTTCATAAAATTCCTCAATATCATAATCCTGAACCACTGGGACCGGACGAACCGACCTTTTACCAGATAGTGGTGGTTCAGACGGACCCTGAGACAGTGACTGGACAATTTGTATGGCTTTTGCTATCTCTGCAGCAGTTGGAAAAGGAATTTTGGACTCCAGACCTGCTGATTTTCTTGTTTTCTTTACTGGAATTGGTTCCTCAGAACCAGCTTTTCTTTTGGCCGAGGAAGTCTGGCCCTGGTCAGAGGGCACTTCTCTGGTTGCGGCACCGAACCGGGCTGGCCATCCAGGTCAGCGGACTTTTGCCTCTTCTCCCCTGAGCCTGCCCAATCTTTTTCCAGGGTGGCTGCAGGGAAATTCTTACATATCTGGCAGTCTGACTGGAGGTGGTCAAACCCCAGACAATAAACACATGTGGTGTGTGGGTCAGCCTTGGCAAAGACTTCCCCACAAACATCACAGTGTTGAAACCCAGTGGGCCCGGTTTTTCTTTTGGGTTTCTCAGACACAATGCCAGCCTAACCAAAAACTTGCCCTTTTAACGGCAGTGCCAGGCAAGACACCCTTATCGGTTCCTAACCGTGTCACGGGTATTGGAAAAAACGTAATAAATCCGTTTTTTAGAACCGATAAGAACCGGAACCGCACTCTAAAATAGTAACTTTTAGTTTTAAATGAGTTTTAAACCGCTGATCGGTTCAAAACCGAACCGATAACTTACAAGTTCCACACAGACAAAACCTTCATTTACTTACGGTTACCACAGATAGAGCTTGAACCGAACGGTTTTACGTTAAATAAAACTATTCTCGGTTAAATCCAACCGAGAAAACACTTTTTAAACCGAGAAATGAACCGAGCAGAAGGAGAAATTTCCGGAGCGACTGTTCACTGAGGCGGAGTAAAGAATCTGACAGTTCAAGTTTGAAATGACACAGATAGAGCTGCTCTCGTGCCAAAATTCTATTTTGGAATGGTTTTAACCATTTCACTGCGGGGCAGTTCTAGAGCTGGATCAAACTGCTAATGTCTATAATATAGCAAGACTTCATGTTGTTTGAAAAGGACATTAACCTGTTGGAGAAGGTCCAGAGGAGGGCTACAAAGATGATAGCAGGTCAGCAGGGTAAGGCATATGAGGAGAGGTTGAGGGCACTGAACATGTACTCCCTGGAAGACAAGGGAAAGAGAGGGGCCATGACTGGGACCTTCAAGTACTTTTATTTTTTTTCCAATTGTTTAACCAGGTGAGACACACTAAGCTGAAAGCTTGTTTACAGGTGCAACCTAGGAGCACAAGGAAGTTAAGTGACTTGCTCAGGGTCACACAGTATGCAAGTGGGGGATTCAAACCCAGGTCTCCAGATTTGTAGCTCAGAGCCTTAAACCACTGTGCTATACTGCCTCAAGTACTTGAAAGGGATAAATAAGGTTGATAAGGAGAATCTCTTTAAGCTGAGTGGCAACCATAACACAAGGGGGCACAGTCTTAAGCTGGAGGGTGGGAGATTTAGGAGGGAGGTCAAGAAGCACTTCTTCACAGACAGGGTGGTGGACACTTGGAATATGCTGCTGGAAGAGGTCATCTCGTTGAAGACAGTGGGCAGCTTTAAGAGAGGCTGAAATAGGCATAAGGGGAAGGTAAGGATCATGGGTAGGGAGGATGGGAGGAGTGGGGAGGGAGGGCAGGGACACAGCTCAAGCTGTGGACCCTGCAAAATGAGCAGACTTTTTTTTTTTTTTTTTTAATTTTCTTTATACACTCCATTGCAGCTTGTGGTGTACTTATCCCCCTCAGGCCATGTACGCAGACGGCCAACAGATCTAGGTGGAGCCAGCCTCTGCCGCGACCGCCAAAGCGAGGAGGATCGCGACTTGCCCCCACGGCGGGGAACCGGAGAGGAGACCTGATCACCCTAAGCCCTCGTCCCCGACTGTCGGGCTTTGTTTGGCCACTGATCCGGTCGTCTGTCGGTGGCTTTCATGCTGCTGCTGGGAGAGGATTTTACGTTGTTACCCCCAGGAGCCAGATGTGCAATGACACCAGCACGGATAAGCCGTAGGCGTCTGCCGCGCTCCTCCCCTTGTGTTTCAGGCACAGATAGTACACCCAGCCTCCACAGGGTGTCACTACTGCGCCAAGAAGTCCCCGAACCCACCCCAGGGAGAGGGGAGCCGTCCTCCAGACGCTCGATCCTCTCCCTTCCCTGCAGACCCTCGGTGGTCCGGGCTTGTTCCCGAACCCAGGTCGCTGGCATGGCACGAGGTGTAGTGTCCAGCGCCCCAACCCTCAGCGCCACCGGGCCCGACAAAATGAGCAGACTTGATAGACCAAATGGCCTTCTTCTGCTGGCTTCCACGTATGTTCTTATGTTCGTATATAGGCCTTGTGCCATGGCTTGGTGCTTTTGTGTGTCAGTTTACAACTGTTCAAGGCATATTAGGGCTCTTTTCAATTTCTGCATGTATTATCCTGGGTAGCCACTTCCATGGGGGGGGGGGAGATGGAGTTTACAATACTGAAATCTGTATTGTTACATAGATTGTTTGAATGTTGTTTTTAATCAGACTATCTTTCAAGGATAGGAAAAGTAAAAACATTTCATGGGCAAGTAACTTTTATACCACCACATGCCCTAGAGCAAGTAATAAAAAACTGGTTTGCACACCCCTGAACTACACTCTGGCTTCATCTTTCATACAGTGTACTCTGGTCCATAAAAGGCTCACAGATGGCCATTGAGGAGCTCACCAATTAGGAGAATGCTACACCGATCCTGTTTTTTTAAGCAATGTTAAAGGTTTAGCAAGCTCAACCCTGCCTAACACATAGAGATTTTATCACATTTATTGTACATTTTTCTTACATTTTGCAGGGGAGCTCCTGGTATGTGGTCAAAATCATAATCAAACAGTTGTCATACCAGTGCTCCCCACCAAAAAAGCAGCTTGAAAGCCCACAATTCATTTCATTCAATTTTCTTACTTTGCTTTCAGTCAAACATTTTAATGTTATAAAGTGGTAAATTTCAAATTCAAGCTGCAAAGTTTAAAAGAAAAACATATACAACATGTAATGTGATAAAATCTCTATGTATTACTCAGGGTTAAGCTTGCCTAACCTTTACCACTGCATTAAAAACAGGAGAGGTGTGGCCATATCCTAACTGGTAAGCTCCTTAAAGGGGAATTGTCATCAACAGGGTTTCTTAATGTCTAAAAGACGAAAAGCTAATTTGAGTGAGCCATTGTGTTTATCTACAAGTCTTTGCAGTCCAGAGTCATCATATGCAAATCAGTCTGTAATTAAGGGCTGGGGGCAGCCATATGTTTTAGGCTCCTGACAGGAAATGATGTCACCGAGGATCTTGGCCCTCCATTGACTTTAGGTTAGATAGGAAATTGTCTGTTTTATTGGGTGTGTTTTAAGGTGTTATTACAACACTTTCTACATTTATAATAATTGTTTTGTATGTGCATTGAAACTAGTGAGTTATCACCCCTACATTTCAAACTGTTAGGAAAAATAATCCATCTTTAGGATTGCTTTAACCTCTAGTCTATACTTCCAGCTGATCATTAAAAACCATACATCTCAAGGCTGGTTCTGTGGTGCCAACAGGTATTGGGGCCCCATACTGTATCAGGATTTCTAAACCCTGGCTGTGTTCATGTCAGTGCAGATTTCTGGGGCTGCCACAGCACTAACTTCTGTCTTATTCCGTTCCCTCTCTTACAGTCTTTTCTCTTACAATTTCAGATATGAACTCAGGTTTACAAGATGCAAATGTGGCTACATACCTACTGGCCTGGCAACATGGGTCCAGCCTTGAAATGTGTAGTTTTTGATTAACAGTTGGCAGTACCCAGCCTTGAAATGTGTAGTTTTTGATTAACAGCTGGTAGTACAACCTAGAGGTTAAAGCAAAGAGCTGTGAACAAGTTTCATTCTTCCAGCAGAATGGGGTTTGATTCCAACATGCCTGACTTGCATATTGTGTGGCCAGAGTAACTCACTTAACCTCCCTGTGCTCCCAAAACACACACAGAAACAAGCTGTAGATGTGTGCCTTTCCTGGACAAAGACAGTAAAACAATGTGAGCATGTGTTATGATTCTGAAAATATTATGCTCTTTCTATCCAGATTTGACTTAAAAAGAAAAAAAATAGGACACCATTAATTATTAACAGCAAAAACACATGGGTGGACAACATTGTTTAAAAAAAGCATAATCTGAACTGCATTATTACAATGTAGAATAATATATGTGTATGTGTAACTAAAATTTTACACACACCCGAGGTGTGGGATGCTACATTAACCCCGACGGCAAAGTCTGAGTGGTTTATAAAAGCATCCCACACCAAGGGTGTGTGCAAAATTCTGGTTTTTACACGCACCCAACCATATATTATTTTATTTAATTAATGGTGATAATTTTTTCCCTTTCAGCACAGTTCAGTTAGTGCAGCACTTCTGTCAGAAATACACACACGCACACACACATACACACTTCAAATGCACACACACTACATGCACACACCATACACCCTGTCTCTCCCCTTTGTTTTTTTGTTTTGTTTTGTTTTCTTTCTTTTTTTTACATTACAGTGGGAATGACATTCTGGAAAGTTGTGGTCTGTCAGCATAGCTGCAGAGCATAAGACACAGCATGGGCGACAGGATCAACCAGATTGATTTTTTTCCTTTACGGTAGAAAATCCCATTCCATCCAAAGTATTTCAGTAAGAAACTGTTATACCTTTAACTTCATCAAAAGAAGTAAAATACTATTTTAATAATGTATTTCAGGTTATGCATGTTAACTGTGTTGTCCATCTATGTGTTTGTGCAGTTAATAAACAAGTAATGGTGTCCTATTTTATTTCTTTTCAAGTCAAACCTGGATAGAAAGAGTATAATATTTTCAGAATCATAACACATGCTCAGATTAACATAGAAGCTGACGGCAGATAAGGACCGCAAGGCCCATCCAGTCTGCCCATTTCTTTTTCTACCTTATGAATGTGCCATCAGCCTTTGCTCTGTCAATGGCCTATCTATTCATACTCATCTGTATTGCTCCCTTATACCTTTTTTACTGTCTTTGTCCAGGAAAGGCACACTGCTACAGCTTGTTCCAGTGTGTGTTTTAGGAGCACAGGGAGGTTAAGTAACTTATTCTGGTCACACAATATACAAGTAGAGCATGATGGAATCAAAACCCATTCTGCTGGATGAACGAAGCTTGTTCACAGCTCTTTGCTTTAACCTCTAGGCTTTACTGCCAGCTGATAATCAAAAAGTTCACATTTCAAGGCTGGCCCCATGATGCCAGGCCAGTAGATACGTAGCCGCATTTGCAGCTTGTAGACCTGAGTTCACAGCCAGAATTGTAAGAGAAAAGGCTGTAAGAGAGGGAGGGAATAGAAAAAGACAGAAGTTGGTGCTGTGACAGCCCCAGAAATCTGTACTTACATGAACAGAGACATGGTTTAGAAATCCTGATATGGGGCCCCAATACCTGTTGGCACCACAGAGCCAGCCTTGAGATGTGTAGTTTTTGATGATCAGCTGGCAGTACAGCCTAGAGGTTAAAGTAACCCTAAAGATGGATTATTTTTACTAACATTTTGAAATGTAAGGGTGATAACTCACTGGTGTCAATGCACATACAAAACAAGTATTATAAATGTAGAAAGTGTTGTAATAACACCTTAAAACACACTTAATAAAACAGACAATTTCCTATTTAACATACTGTACAGTCAATGGAGGGCCAAGATCCTCGGTGACATAATTTCCTGACAGGAGCCTAAAACATTTGGCTGCCCCAGCCCTTAATTACAGGGTGATTTACATATGAATAACTCTGGACTGCAAAGACTCACAGATAAACACAATGGCTCACTCAAATTAACTGTTTATGGTCTATCAGACATTAAGAAACCCTGTTGATCACAGTTCCCCTTTAATGATCACCTGTGAGCCACAGCACACTATCTAAAAAACTAAAGAAGCCAGAGAATGGTTTCCATGTAAGAAAGAGAGAAAGTGGTGGTACTACTGGGATGCCAAAATTTAAAGTGTAGGTACCTGACCAATGAGGGGCTTACCTTGTCATTGGTGGTTAGGCTACTTGTGATTCGGCAGAATGATGAGACCAAGAACTCTTTTCAAATGTTAAAATGACCGAATAAAGGCAAAGTAAATGGGGGAACGTCTACTTTATTACAGTTTTTTTTTCTGAGTGCTGGTGGGGGGAGGAGGGTGTTGAGGACCAGAGAGGAGTTGGGTGGGGGAAAGTATGATGACTTATTCGGCGAAATTTGGGTGTGGGGGCAGGGGTGTGGGTGAAGGGAAGGGTAGGGTATTTGAACTTTTAATTCAGACAACTGTCTTGGAGTCATCCAAGTCCTACTTTATTACTTTGCTGCTGCAATTTTCCGGGGGGGAGATGGAGGGTGCCAGCGGTGGATGGGAGGGAGCTGTATCATGAATAGAACATTTTTGAGAGGAGGGAGAGGATGTAGCCATGTAGGAGTGTAACTAGAGATGTAATTTGCATAGTTTTTTTCTGGAAAATTGACCAAATTCGCTCAGCGAACTATGCAGATTGCATAATTTTCCTGCGAACTGGCAATTTGCATAGATTCACCATGTGAAATTGACCAGTTCTCCAGATGAATAACTATTCGAATTGCAGTTGTTGGGTAAACAAAGTTGCCAATATTCAGAAATTTCGGCAACTTCACCCATCTCTAATCTGTTACAGGACTTTCCATTCTTTTTCCCTAGCTCCCGTGCAAATCCTCACAATGGATGCCTCAGGGTCAGGGTGAGGTACTCATCTTGGGTCCTGTCAGACCCAGGAGTCCTGAACCACTCTGGAGTCCAATCTCCATATCAATATTCTGGAGATGAGGGCTGTTCTGCTTGGTCTCCAGGCTTTTCATGAGCATCTCAGACTCAGTCCTTTGCTGATTCAAACAGACAATGTCAATGTCATGCACAACATAAACAAACAAGGGGGGCACTCACTCTTATCCCCTGTGCAGGGAAGCAGACAGAGTCTGGTACTGGGCCATGTCTCACGGTCTTTAGTTGTCAGCCATGTTTCTCCAAGGTGTCCAAAACATCTTGGCAGGCAGGCTTAGCAGGTCTCATTACTAGTACACGAATGGGAACTGCTGACCACTGTGATAAATGACCTCTTGGCAAGATGGGGTCATCCGGAGTTGGACCTTTTCGCATCCTAACACAGAGCAAAACTGCTGCATTTCTGCTTGCTTGTTGCAGGGCCTGGAGTTTTTTGGTGAGACACATTGCCCCTGTCTTGGAAAGGGGAGGTTCCTTTATACATTTCCTATGATTCTTCTAATTCAGAAGATTCTGCTCATGCTGTGGGCAGAGCATACCTCCCTAATACTGGTGGCTCTCTTCTGGCCTTGCCAGATCTGGTTCCCACTTCTGCAGCATCTGGCAGTGGAAAATCCTGTTTAGCTCCCTCTCTGTTGGGGTTTACTGTCCCATGCTCAAGGGACCCTGGTCTATTCAGACCTACGATCTCTGCACCTGCAAGTCTGGCTCCTGATGATGTAGTCAATGCCTGTTTTGGGGCTCCCTCCAGGTGGCAGATGTCTTGCATGCAGATAGAAAGCCTTCTACGAGACACACCTATTCTTTGAAATGGAAGCTCTTCTTCATATGGTGTGCTTCCCATTCACTGGACCCATTTATGTGTCTTGTGAATACTGTCCTGACTACCTGCTATACCTACTTAATTCTTGTCTCCAGTACTCTTCTATTAAAGTGCATTTGGCTGCCATTTGACCTTTAAATGCCCCTACTGATGGGCGCATGGTGGCACAACTAGAGGCTACTGCCACATGAAGCACATGCATACTTTCATTAAACATTACAGTCTGGACAATGACTCTCGTAGATGTGCTGATTTAGTCTTGCTGTACTGCAAGTCCTCCTGTCATGATGTCATGTCAAATTTTGCCCTTCTCCCTGCATACTCTGTACTGCTCGAGAGTCGTTCTAAAAGTGTGGCCCAATGGAGGAGATATCCTCAATGAAGGTAGAGCAGTTACTTACCGTAACAGCAGATCTTTGACAGAATCTCCTCCAATAGGCCACAGTGCACCGCCCTCCTTTCCTCTTACTGAGGTATTAGGTGGCAGGATCGTTCACTGCCTTGTTGGAGGTGTCCATAAGTGCCTTAAGTTTATTATATTTTCCAGTCCCATGCCTTGTCTGTGTGCCTGGTATTGGTCTGAATGCCTGGTTCCTCATGGTAAGATGCCCTCCAAGCTCGTCTCCAGCAGGGAACTGAAAAGTAATGGACCCGCCCATATTATGTAAGTGCTGATGTTGCACATCTTTATGGGTGGCCCCCAGAGGAAATTCTCTGAAAGATCTACTGTTATGGTAAGTAAGAAACAATTACTCACCGAAGCAATATTACTTCTTCCAGGGGATTCTTTAGCATTATTGACAGGTGCAGTATGCCAGCTGAGTTCAGCTGCCCAGGAGAGGAGGAATCAATGCAAATGAGGAAGGCATTGGCTAATCAGGATACAGTTAGAGTAAAGTGCTACCTGCAGTCAGCCTGAGGGACCTTAGAATGCATTTCGGGGCTGAAAAAGAACAAAAACTGTGCCCAACAGGGGCCAAAAACAGTTTGAAATAACAAACCATCTATTCCAGACCACAATAGTGCAAAATGTTTTATCACCCGAATGAATGACAGACATCAGATTTGGCTAAACCCCATAACCGAGCCTTTTGACAAGGTTTCCAGGGGAGGAAGGGTGGTAGTGTCAATAATGCTAAAGAATTCCCTGGAAGAAGTAATATTACTTTGGTGAGTAATTGTTTCTTCTCACCCCAGGAATTCTTTAGCATCCATTGACAGGTACAGACTTTGAAGCAGTGTAGTTGGGAGGAGAGCACAGAAGAAAAAAGTACTTACCATAGTAATGTCATTTCTTCTAATGGAGTCTTGCTGTATTCTGACAATATGCAGTTAGACTGACCGGTTCAACTGCCCTGGAGAACAAAGAGTTAACTCTATGCAAATGCATAGAACATTGAGCTTGAGCTCGGTTTTCAAACCACTGTCCCTCGGTATGTTCTAGTAACTGATCAGAGTCTACGAAGTGAAACTATATATATATATATATATATATAGGCAAAAAACTAGGCCTAAACAGGGGGTTCCCAACAGGGGCAACATAAGCAAAAGACAAAAAAAAAAGTTTGTAGAAGACTTAAGTCACAGATGCCCACAGAAAACCAGTGCCCACTATTGGGTTAATTTGTATAGGTGCTGCAGAAGAGCAACCCTTCCCCAGATTCTGAAAGGGAGATAGGGTGGGAGGTCAGAATACAGCAAGACCCCAATAGAAGAAAAGTAAAGTTACGTAAGAACTTACCGTAACAGTAGATCTTCGAGAACAGCTCTTGCAGCAGGTAACACCATTAGAACTGAAGCCGGCAGGCTTCAGGACCCCACGGAAAAAATTCTAGCTAGCTATCTTCAGCGGGGACTGCCCCCGACGCTGGTCCCGCCTCCGACGTCAGGCGTGGTACATAAGGGGGCGGTCCCGCCAGAATCCCCAGTTCTCCCGCCGGAGACTCCCGGCCGCAGGATGACATCAGAAGGGGAGACTGAGGATCCACCGTCAGAAGACAATCAGGGAGAAAATCCCGATACAAGTAGGAGCAGAGCCCTGCCTCCTCTAAGGGGGAAGGTGGGCCGGAAGGTACCTGCTGCAAGAGCTGTTCTCGAAGATCTACTGTTACGGTAAGTTCTTACATAACTGTACTATCTTACTTCGAGATACAGCTCTTGCAGCAGGTAACACCATTAGGACTGATTCCCAAGCAGTAACGCTACCAGAAGATCCGGGAGGAGGTAGAAAGACAAGAAATAACATTCCAAGCCCTGACTCAGGACAGGAGACCCTGCAGCACCGCTGGGCAGAAACCGGCTCTTAGCGAGGCGATGTCCAGTTTCAGGTGCCTGATAGAGGTATGCACAGAACTCAAGTGGCTGCAGGCGTAAATAGCGAAATGGAGACATTCCTAAGTGCTGCAAAGGAAGTGGCCATACCCTGGTAGAATGACCCCGGATAGAACCCGGGAGGGGCTTTTGTTTAATCTGCAACAGTATTGAAATACACTGGACAAGCCAGCGGGACAAAGTCTGTTTGGATACTGGTTGGCCCTTCATTTCTGGGAGAAGGAGACAAAAGCTGATCAGAACCCCAGAGGGTTTAGTTCTATTAAGGTAATACCTCAGGCTGCGGTGAACATCCAGGGTGTGGAGCAAAGCCTCTCCTCTATTAGAGTAACTCGGGAAATAGACCGGAAGGTCGATATCCTGGTTTAAAGTGAGTGTCGAAACCACCTTAGGCAAAAATTTAGGGTTCATCCTCAGGGATACTCTGTCCCGGTGAAAAACCAAATAAGGCTCTTTGCACATGAGAGTGTGAAGCTCAGAAATCCTTCTGGCTGAAGTAACAGCAACCAAAAATAACGTCTTCCACGACAGAAAACGTAGCTCGCAATCCGCGGCAGGTTCAAAGGGAGGGAGCGTGAGCTGTTCCAGGACAAAGAGCAGATCCCATGGAGGCACAGGGTCCCTAATGGGAGGCCTAAGGTGTAACACTCCCCTAAGAAATTCCCGAGAGGCGTCCAATTGAGCTATAGTACGCTGTCCCACCGGGAGGTGATAGGCAGAAATGGCACAAAGATGTACCTTAATAGAGGAGTAGGCTAGGCCTGAATGAAAAAGGGAGAGGAGATAATCCAAAACTACTCCCACAGGACAACCTAAAGGGGAAAGGTCACGAGCCCGTGACCATAAACAAAAACCGCGCCATTTCATGGCATACGTAGCATGCGTTGCCGGCTTTCTGGCTGCCGAGAACCTCTGCAACCTCTTAAGACCCCGTGGACGCAAGATGGCTATGTCTCTAGGAGCCAAGCATGCAGGTTCAGAGAACGCAACCGATGGAGCAATGAACCTTTCTCCTGAGACAGTAGGTGGGAGCTGAGCTGTAACGGAGCAGGTTCTTAGATAGCTGTGCCAGCAAGGGGAACCATATCTGTCTGGGCCAGAACGGGCCACCAGAATCATTTCGCGCTGCTCCCTGCTCAGTTTGAGAAGAACTCTTTGGATCAACGGGAAGGGAGGGAAGGCATAGAGGAATCTGTTCACCCAGGAGAGGGACAACGCGTCTCGCCAGAAAACACCAGGCCCTGGACCTAGCAAGCAAAAATTGGGCAGTTTTGCGTTGGATGGGGATGCGAATAAATCCAGCTCTGGAGTTCCCCATCGAAGGAACAGATCCTCTGCCACCTCCTGAAGAAGTTCCCACTCATGGACTCTGGCCTGAGAGCGACTCAGGCCGTCTGCGATCGTGTTGTCCACCCCAGGAATGTGAACCGCAATCAGGTTTACGCCGTGTCCGATTACCCAATCCCACACCCTCATGGCTTCCCTGTAAAGGGGGTAAGAGTGTGCGCCTCCTTGCTTGTTGAGGTAATACATTACCGCCGTGTTGTCTGTCTGAAGCAGGATAGTGCATGGTGGAATTATCGACTGAAAGGCCTGAAGTGCATAGAGGACCGCCCTCATCTCTAGGACATTGATATGGAGATGAGCCTCCAATGGGGTCCATGCACCCTGAGACTTCACCCCATCTAACTGTGCCCCCCACCCGAGACCTGAAGCGTCCGTGGTGAGGGTTATCTCCGGGGACGGTGCTGCAAATGGGACGCCCTTGGAAAGTGACCCGGGGGCTAGCCACCACTGCCAGTCATGGATCACGGATTTCGTGATCCTGACCGGATGCTGCAAATGGTCTTGCCTTTGGTCCCATTGCGCCTTGAGCATCCACTGGGTTATTCGCATGTGGAGTCGTGCGAGAGGGACTGTAGGAATGGCCGCAGCCATGTGTCCGAGCAGACGAGGGACGGACCTGGCCGGTACGGTCTGGTTCGACGATAAGGCCCCTATGAGGGACCTGATGCGTTCCGCCCTGTCGGCCGGAAGAAAAGCTCTTCCTGACCGTGTCCAGTACCGCGCCTATAAACTGCAGCTTCTGGCGATGGTACCAAGAGAGACTTCTCGTGATTTATGAGGATGCCCAGCGATCGGAACAAGTCCTGAGTGTTCTGGATCGGCGAGCAAGAGCGCTCTTTGAGGCAGCCATGAGAAGCCAGTCGCCTAGGTATCGGAACACGAGTGGCCCTGTCTCCCTTAGAGATGCTGCCACGACTGCCATGCATTTGGTAAAGACCCCTTGGTGCGGATGACAGCCCGAACGGGAGAGCCCGGAACTGAAGATGGTGGGTCAGAAACTCAAAGCGCAGGAACCTCTGATGCGCTTTGAGCTATGGGGATATGCAGGTATGCGCCCTGCATGTCTAGGGACGCTAAAAGGCGTATTTTGTTTCAGCATGGGGATAAGACCCGAAGGGTCACCATGCGGAATTCTTGTATGCGCATCATATATTGAGGTCGCTTAGTCCAGAATCGGACGGAGGTCCCCGTTTTCTTGGGAACCAGGAAGAAGTGAGAATAATATCCCTGTCCTCTCTGGTTCTCGGATGTACTTCTATCGCCTCTTTTAGGAGCGCGAGTACTTGCCAAATTAAGGTTCCGTGTGACCCGGATACCGGAGAGCAGAGGAGGCCTCGAGGGTGGCTTTTCTGCGACTCTATAAAGTGGCCGACACTGACCATCTGCAGAACCCACCCGTCGGTGGTGATCGCCGCCATCCCGCAGGATGTTTCACGCGAATTTCACCATAATTTCGCTGATCCTGAGGGTCGGGGCCGGAAAGGAGTCATGCTGTGGCGGCAGATGGGCCCGTTGGCTGGGTCGGCCTAGGGGTGCGCTGACCTCTGCTAGCGATCTGTTTACCCTGGGTTCTGCGGAAACCAGAGCCCCTCTGTTGTGTAGCGGAGCGGGGCTGTTGCTTTCTGTGTCCGCTTACGAAAACGGCTTGGTTCCTACGAAGGAACTAGTCTAGACGGTACATGGCCTGTAAATTTAATTCTCACCGCCTTTCCCGGGTTTCTTGTAGTTTGTAATAATCTTCTGCTGAGGATTAACACAACAACACATCTCCTCGGGGGCCCATAATGTTCTTCTGGACGCCTGGGTGAGTTGAGACACGGGGCTGCAGAGGTCTCCCGGAGGCAACGCCGGAAGCTGCTGCTCAGGGCCGATGAGTCCGCTGGAATCGCACGCGCTCTAAGGCACCTGGGTCCCACGCTGAACTCCGAGAGGAGGAGCTGGAGCATCTCCTCCTTCTGCTCGCCGGGTAGTTTCTGCTACCTCCAGACCCTGTTCCCACAGAGCGTTTCTGAAACTGAACCATGAGGGCTCGGCACTTATGATCTGATGGCGAGGTAGCGGAAGCATACATGCGCCTGCCCAGAGAGTCCAATTGCTGGATTCTGGATCCGTGGCAGGGTGCTCAAATGTTGCGGCTTCAGACCGGGTCATGTGAGGCTGTTATGACCAGAGAATCGGCCTGAGGTTGGCGCCAAATACTGGGTCCTCCTTAGGAGCCTCTTGTATAGACGGTCAGCTCGCACCACCTGTAACGAATGTGGACGCCTCACGCTGCCTTGGTGATGTCCATAAAGTCCGCCAAGGTGGTACCACCACAGGCTTGGGGTCCTTCTGTCAAGATACTTGGCAAGGCGAACCTTCGGGTCTAATCCTTCCGAGATCCCACCTCATGTTCTCCTGGATATGGCACATGATATCCATGAATCCAGGGGTCATCCAGAGGAGACCGTGGCGGCCTCACATGGGTCCGGAGAAGGATGGAGATTGGAGATGGGGATCTAGAGGTGGAGTAACTGATCCCGTGTCCTCCGACGGCGCTAACGCCGGCATCTCCTGGATCTCTTGGGCTGGGTGAACCAGAAGAAGATCTTGACAGAGGTCTCCTTTGTTGATCGAACCCGGGAGGAGATCTGGACCCTGGGGAAGAGTTGAACAGCCAACCACCCAGCAGGCGGCGGGGGCGGAGCCGGAGGAGGAGGAGGAAGAGTGGTGGGCGCCACGCCCTTCTTGATGGTGTCCCACCAGTATGTGAAGAGATCCTCACATCCGCTTAAAGACAATCCCGACGACGCCCAGGCGCCGGGGCGGCCGCCGGTCCCGGCGACGGCTCCACAGAGACCTCTGGCGGCGGCGAGGGAGCCCTGGAGACTGGACATGAGGCCGGGTCGCCTGCCTGGTCCTCAGGCTGCGCCAGATCTTCCCTCCGTAGCTGACTGCCTCAATGACGTGAGGCACAGGAGTCCTCTTCTCGGTGTGGCGGACGCCGATCCCCCAACCGACGTCTGGAGGAAGACTTGCCGACGACGGTCTCACGCCAATGACGGCCCGAGGAGGGTAACGGGCGGTCGACGGAGGTCGAGCCGCGCTGGTCTACCAGCTCTTCAGGGGGTAAGTTCTAAAGTTTTCCGGGCGGAACTGAAGAGGACCGACGTCAGGTGCCGACGGGTGGAGCCCGCTTTATGGTGGTGGTGGTGACGCCTCCCGGATTCGCCAGGCCTTGGGGCGGAGGAGGACGATGGCCTGGGGGAGGGCCTGAGAAGAGCGAGAACTGGAACCGCAACCGGGGAGAGAAGAGGCCCTGATGGAGACCAGTCTGACTTCGATTCGAGCTGCGACTCGGAGGCCCGAGTTGAGACCTGGAAGGGTCCTTTCCTTCTCTTCTTTTCGACGTGTTGTGGATTTCAAGACCCCTTAGAGGACATGGCTCTTCAATTTTTCTTCTAGCAGGAACGCTTGAAGAGCCTTCTGTCGCCGGATCCTCGTGTGCAATTATTAAACCCTTGGCAGAGGGAACAGGCCTGGGAGTCATGCTCTGGGCCCAGCACCGGACGAGGCCGTGGGGTCCTTAAGGGGATCTGCTTCCCGCAAGCACACTTCGGCGTATGCCCGGAGGTCGGAGAGACATCAGCGAAAAAATATTCAAGTAGGAGTAAATTCGTAGGAAAGTTCGAGCAACCACACGTCTGCGCCGCTAGACTAAGACCGGAGGGCGAGGCATGCAAGTCGAGTCGGGAAAGAACTGGGGATTCTATGGACTGCCCCTTATGTACCACGCCTGACGCCGGAGGCGGACCGCGCTGGGCGGTCCTCGCTGAAGATAGTTAGCTAGAATTTTTCCGGTCCTGACGCCTGCCGGCTTCAGTTCTAATGGTGTTACCTGCTGCAAGAGCTGTATCTCGAAGTAAGATCAACATTACTATGGTAAGTAATTTTTTCTTCAAACAACATGAAGTCTTGCTGTATTCTGACAATATGTAGACTACAAAGCAGTGCCCTATGGAGGTGGGCACAGAATCTTTTTGGGGAATAGGCTCTGCAGTACTGCTGTGCCAAAAGTGGCATCACTCCTAGCCTGAATATCCAGGCTGCAGTGCTTAGTGAATGTATGGACAGATTTTCAGGTGGCAGCCTTACATATCTCAAGCAAAGGGACTTCCCTGGCAGCCACCAAGGAGGCAGCAGTCCCTCTAGTAGAATGGGCCCTAAGGCCTGCTGGTGGGTCCTTACCCAGATTACTGTAACAAAACTGGATACAGGCCACAGTCCATCTGGCTATAGTCCTTTTTTGCAGCTGGCCTGCCTTGACCAACTTTACCATAGGTAAGAAAAAGTTGGGAACAATCCCTTCCTTAGCTCCTTTGTCCTGTCCATGTAATAGCTAATAAGCTCTTTTTACATCCAGACAGTGGAGTCTGCGTTCGCCTGAACTGGAGTGCTCTGAGAAAAATACAGGCAACGTAATGGATTGATTAAGATGGAAATCAGAAACCACTTTAGGGAGGAAGTTCCTATTAGTTTGGAGCACAATTTTATCTCTGTGGGGTGTGATATAGTTGGGCTCCACTGACAAGGCCTGAAGTTCACTTATTCTTCTAGCAGAAGTGATGGACACTAGAAAAACAGTTTTCCAAGTGAGAAACTTGAGCTCTGAAGAAAACATAGGTTCGAAAGGAGGTTGCATAAGCTGGCCTATGCATATGTTCAAGTCCCATGCAGGGGTAGGTTCCCTATGTGGAGGATGAAGACGCAGCAACCCTTTGAAAAACTTTTTCAAAATTGGGTGTGCAGCCAGAGAAGAGCCCTTCCCTGCTGAAGGATAAGCAGAGACAGCAAAGAGGTGTACCTTCAGGGTAGATGGCTGTAAATGCAGAGACTGAAGGAGAACCAGATAGTCCAGAAGTTCTGGTAACCTGGCCTGCTGTGGGTCCAGGTCTTTCTGGGAGCACCAAAGAGAGAATCTTTTCCACTTAGAGGAATAGGTTTTCCTAGTAGCAGATTTTATGGAACCCTTCAGAATATCCAAGACAGATTGAAACAGTTGTAAATCTGAATATTCTAAGTCTTCAAGAGCCAAGCCGTAAGGTGAAGAGACTGAAGACTGGGGTACATTATCCTGCCCTGAGAGGATGTCAGCAGGTTGTACCTCCTGGGGAGAGAAATTGGCTTGGTCATTGACAGTGACAGTAGCATCGAGTACCACGGCTGTCTGGCCCAGTCTGGGGGTATGAGAAGCATGGTGGAAGGTTGAGACCTCAGCTTGACCAAGACTCTGGCTATCAGAGGAAAAGCATAAAGGAACCTGTTTGACCAATCCAGAAGGAGAGCATCCAGAGGCACTGGGCCCTGGAGTAGAAGCCTGCAACAATACAGTGGTAACTGGTGATTGTCTGGGGCTGCAAAGAGATCTATCTCTGGCACCCTCCACCTTCTGAATACTGAGAGAAGGACCTGCCTGTTCAAGGTCCATTTGTGATGGCCCTGGCTGATCCTGCTGAGAGCATCTGCCAGTACATTGTCCTTGCCTGGCAAGTGAACTGCTATCAGTGACATGTTGAGAGAATATACCAGGTTCCAAATCTTCATGGATTCTGTGCACAGGAAGGAGGATCTTGTTCTCCCCCCCCCTTGTTGATGTAGTACATGGTGGTGGTATTGTCTGTTCTGACTTGAACCACCTTGCCCTGTAAGAAACTGGCAAACTCCTGAATAGCCAAGAACACTGCCCTGAGTTCCAGAAGATTGATGTGCAGGGGAGAGACTCCTGAGGGAGCCAAGTACCGTGTGCTGTGCGATCCCCTAGGTGAGCACCCCAGCCCAGAAGAGAAGCATCTGTTGTCAGCACCAGGGAGGGTACCTGAGGGAGAAAGGGAACCCCCACTCTGAGGTTGTCCATCTCCTGCCACCACTGAAGAGCTAACAGAAGGGTGGGAGATACTGGAATCAGTTTGGACAGAGGATCCCTTTTTTGAGACCAAAAGGATATCAGATGGAACTGAATGTCCCACATCTGAAACCTGGCCCCCAGGACCACAGCTGTAGTGGAGACCATGTGTCCTAGGAGCTGTAGGAAGTACCTTGCTGGCTGAGGAACTCGAAGGTGGAAAGATTTCACCAAATCTAAAAGAGCCTGTGCCCTTGCAGAAGGCCCTTGCCTGAATGGTATTCAGCTCTGCCCCTATGAAGTCTAGTACTTGTACTGGGGTCAAGACAGACTTTTTTTGATTCACCTGGAACCCTAAAGACTGAAGAGTATCCTGAGTGAGTTTTAGAGCTTCTGTGACCTGCTGAGGGGATTGACCCACCAGCAGCCAGTCGTCTAGATAGGGGTAAACTGAAACCCCTTGTGTTCTGAGGAATGCCACTACTACTGCCAGACATTTTGTAAACACTCTTGGTGCAGATGTCAGTCCGAATGGCATAGCCCTGAATTGGTAGTGGCCTGAAGGCAGTTGAAATCTGAGATATTTTCTGTGAGTGTCTGATGGGGATGTGGAAATAAGCATCCTTTAGGTCCAGGGATGCCAGCCAGTCCCCTTGCTTGACAGTAGGTAGGATGGTAGCCACAGTTATCATTTTGAACTTTGGCTTTGTAAGATGCCTGTTTAGGAACCTGAGATCCAGGATGGGCCGCCACTCCCCACTTTTCTTTGGTGCCATGAAGTACGTTGAGTACAACCCTTTGCCCCATGCTGATAAGGCACAGGCTCCACTGCCTTTGAGTGTAGAAGAGTGGAAACCTCTGCCTCCAATAGAGCTATTTCTGTAGGGCTGGAAGGTCTGAAAGCTCTTGCTGACAGTTTTGGGAGCAGCTTGAAGATGAGAGCAAGACCCTGATCTATTATCTCCAGGACTCAGTTGTCTGAAGTGATGGATTGCCAAGCCTGGAGATAGTAGGTCAGCCTGCCTCCTACAGGGGAAGGGGAGGTGGCCAGAAAGACCTCTCAGGGTGTCTGTTTAGGTGGGACAGCAGACTTGGGGGTGGAAGCGGCCCTGCCAGCACCTCTCCTGCCCCTCCCTCTAAAGAACCCCCTGGGTTGCTGATAAGAGGGAAAAGCTTGGGCCTGATGGAAAGGCCTGGGGTAGGGTCTACCCCTGCTCCTGGTCTGCTGCTTTTGAGGAGTGGCAGCTGTCTCTTGTGCTGAAGCACTCCTGTATGCCACTCTGTACTCATTCATCTTCCTCATGTATGCCTCAGTCTGTTCCCCAAACAGAGAAGTCTGGTCAAGGGGAAAATCCATGGCATTATTTTGCGTGTCCTGGGACAGGGTAGTGCACCTGAGCCAGGAGAAACGCCTGAGGGATACAGAAGAAGCCATAGCCCTGGAAGCTGCATCATTAGAGTCCACAGTCATGTGGAACTGGGACTTTGATGCTAGTACCCCCTTGTTGACCAACTCCTGGAGATTAGCAGAAAGCTCAGGAGGGGCCTTTTTAGCAAGTTGTTCCACAGCTTCCCAAAGGGACTTTTGGTACCTGGAGGCATAAGCCATATAGGAGGCTTGCCTAATACCTAAAGAAGATGCCAGGTATGCTTTCTTGGCAAGAGAATCCACTTTTCTGGAATCCTTGTCCGGGGCATGAGAGACCAGGGGGATGCCAGCCTTCTCACAGGTTGCAGTTTGTACCACCCCTACATGGCTACAATGGCTGGATAAGAAGTCAGTGCCATTGCCAGCTAGAATATATTTTCTGTCCATTTTCTTATCTACAAGAGGGACAGAACTTGGGGTTTGGAGGATCTTTAAAGTCTGCTTTTTAAGGGTCTTATGAATGGGAATTGAAAGTCCCTGGGACACAGGAAGATCCATCATCTCCCTGTAATCGTCTTCCTCATCATCCTCCTGCCTGGCCTCCTGTACAGAAAGCTGCAAGGTCTTAGCCACCTGCCTCATAAAAGCAAAATGGGAGGTTCCCTCAGAGACAGGCCTGGGAGGGAATTCATACTGGAGATGGTCAGTGGAGACCTCTGGGTCAATGGGTTCCCCTTCATCCTGCTCCTCCTCCTTCTCCTCCTCATCATAGTCAGAAAAATAATACTCCTCAGGATCAATGTGTCCTGAAGGAGTTGTACCAGTATGCAGAACCTCTGGCTGCCCAGATGGTACCTATGACAGTTCGCCAAACCCAGATTGCAAAAACTGCACTATCCAAATGGCTTTTGTAATTTCGTCTGCAGTTGGAACAGAGACCGAGTGTTTGTGCAGTTCCGAACTGGAGCGTTTGGCTTTCTTTGACGGTGCGGGTTCAGAAACTGACTCCGAACATCTTTTACCCGTTGACAGTTCACCCTGGCTTGAGTGGTCGATTGCCGGATCCGAAGGTTCGGTTAAACTGGAACCACCCTCAGTAGTCTTTTTCATCCTTTCCTTCAGTTTACTGAGGCGCCTATCTAAAGTAGACTGAGAGAAATTCTTACAAATATCACAGTCTGCTTGTAAGTGGTCGAAACCTAAACAGTACAGACAGTCCAAGTGCGGATCAGCTTTTGCAAATTGCTCCCCGCACTCGGTACAATGCTGAAACCCAGTGGGACCGTTTTTTCTCTTGGGTTTCTGTGACATAATCCTAAAATTTGGTGCTTAACCCAGTGGCTTAGTTAGGCTGGTTAAGCAAAAATCAAATATCTACTTTATCCGAAATGGCTTAGTTAGGCCCAGATAAAGAAATTAAGAAAATTACCCCTAAAGGCTTAGTTAGGCCGGGTAATAGAGAACAAAGTCCAAACCGGCCAACGGTTTAGTGTCAGCCAAAAAGGAACCGAGAGAAACCCCCAGTTCTGGTCAGGACTTTGCACCAGATCCCAATACAATGATAATTGCACAGAAAGGGGAAAAAAAGAAGTTCGGTCCCCTCACAGTCGCGGAACCGATTGGAAACCGAACACTTACCCAACCTAGGAACGTACGATACCAAAGACAGTGGTTTGAGAACATTTTTTAAAACAAAAATAATAAAGCGGTTGTGAAGTGAACTGACGAAACTCAGCTAAACTGAAGGCAGTGAGGAAGAATCTCCGAGGCGTCTTCGCTGGTGAGCGGAGTAAAGAATCTGATCGGTTACTAGAACGTACCGAGGACAGTGGTTTGAAAACCGAGCTCAAACTCAACATTCTATGCATTTGCATAGAGTTAACTCTTTGTTCTCTGGGACAGATGAACCGATCGGTCTAACTGCATATTGTCAGAATACAGCAAAACTTCATGTTGTTTGAAACCTACTGGAGAAGAGGCTCTGAAGTATCGTCCAGCCAAATTTGGCATCCTATCAGACTACACATTCAAGCAAAGAGCTTATTGAATGTGACAATCAAATAACCAGTCTGCACTCATGTAGTAAGGATATAGCCCTACAACGCTGCCCAGAGGGCAGCCGTTCCCAAGGAAATAGGCCCTGAGCCCAAGAGGGGCTGATTGTCAGCCTTGCTGTAACAGAACTGAAACATGGGAAAGATAGTCCTGTGGGAAAAAAACTCTTGGTCACCAGTTCCCTTTTTCTGCAAGAATGCAGAAGAAGAAAAGATGATAATGACAGTACCTGAAGTGTTAGGACCGCTGTAAAAGACCAGCAGGACTAATTCATGCCCAGTCCGAGCAGCTTGAAATAGCCTAGACATAACTTGCCTGAGAATTGTACAGACAGAGAAAAGGACTGATTAAGGTGGAAATGGTAGCGCACTTAGGGAAAGGATTTCCTATCCATCCAGGGGATTAATTTGTACTTAAGGGGACTGAGAGGATAAGGCCTGAAGAATGACTTGAACTTTGAAACCCATCTGACAGAGGAAAAAAACAGCAGAAAGGTTGTCCTCGATGTTACTCACTTCAGGACAGCATTGCCATAGGTTCAAAGGGGAACCCCATGAACTTGACTATGTAGAGGTTTTTGTTCCACAGGAAAAAACCCTGGTTCCTAAAAAGGGTCTGGAAGTGAAAATTCCCCTTGCAGAACTCCTTACAATCGTCTGAGAAATGACAGATTTCTCTTGCCTGACGGAAAAAAGAAGCAGAGTATCCATTAGGTGTGCTCCCCAGAATGAGGCCTAATGTCCTACTGTAAGTAAAACCTTTATCTTTCTACAGGACACCAATCACAAGGACCAAACTAGTTCTGTTTACAAGACATTAATGCCCGGATAATAACTAAATAATCCAGTCACGAGAGGAAAGATAATTGAAAAAACTCTAGGCTCTTCTTGCCCTTGTACCAAGGGGAAAACACTTCCACTAGGAAACTAAGGTTTTTGTGGTACTCATTTTTTGGTTATTCATAGATTGTCCAGACCTTATGTGGATATAGGGCCTCTAGGAGATCTAGCTTCTTAAGAACCAGAATCTGAGGAGAAAAGACTGGATTTGAGAAATACTACTCCTGTCTGAGAAAGGAAGTAGCTTTAGTAAACTAGAGCAGCCTGAAGGCTGTTTAACTGAAACATTTTGATCAGAAAGTACCAGGGCTGTTCCATCCCACCCACAGCCACCGAGATAGTGATGGCTGGATGATTCCTTAACTAGAGAAGTACTCTAGAAATAAGGGAAAAAATATATGGGAGAAAGAAAACTTCCACAACCAGACTAAGATGAGAAAGTTTGTTGGTAAGGACCCCAGAGTTGGGGCCTGAAACAGGAAGTGGAAAACTGGTGGTTCAGACTGGAGGCAAAAAAATTCAGATCTGGACCTGCCTTTACCTCCTGAACAGTGTGGCTAGCACTGGAATGCTGAGGGTCCACTTGCGGTGGCCCTAAGTAATGCAACTTAGAGAATCTGCCAAAGTATTGTCCTTGCCTGAAAGATGGGAGAGTGACTAAGACACCTTCAAAGAAGTAGGCTAGAGATCAAAACTCGTAGCTATTGTGGACAGATTGGCGGCCTTGTGTCCAACAGCTCATTGATGTGATACAGAGCAGGTGTATCATCCGTTCTTATGTGTACTAACTGACCTCTGGACTGAAAAGTGAAGGCCTAATGGACATGCTCTGAGATTCCAGGGACTGATGGAAGAAGGACTCTCGGCATCCAAGACTCAATGATGGAGCACCCCTGTAGGGAGGCGCCCGCCGAAAGAACACCTCTGTACCAAAGTTTTGGAGGGAAGAGGTGTGAAATTCACTGTTTCCTTACACCAGTCCAGAGCTTGTAACAGAATTCAAGTGTCACAAAAAAATCTCTTATTTGGGAACTGTCCTAGAGGTCTGGACCCTGGGACTCCACTGACAAAAATATGCACGATATACAGGAAAAGAAACTTCCCCTGACAATAGATGAGCATTGCCCTTTAAAACTTGCCCAATTGTGGACGGCGAGGGAACTTTTTCTAGTAGGGGCACAAAACCAAGACGGTAGGAAATAAAATGTCAGACTTACGGCTTGAAAACAAAAATAAAGGAGAACTGGCTAAGAACAGCCAAACTTCTGTGGAGGGAAACCAGAGATTCCCTGTCCTCTGGGGTGAACCGCCAACCTAACCAGATACCTGGTGCACATCCTGTTTTTTACCCAGTATCTGAGAACACTCTGGAGGCAGTCTAGAAGGCATGGGTGTAAGCTGGTAACAGCCTGAGAAAACCCAGAGCTAAGGAACTGAGAATATAGGTTGTATCGAGGGAGACTAGAAAATCCCCCTGCATTTGCAAAAGAAAGACCTGAGTTAAGGAACATCCTGAACCCAGGTTGTAAAAGTTGATAATGATTCGCCGTTCCCCATTTTCCTTTAAAATTCAGGAAATAGCAGGAAAAAAGGTTCCAACTCCCCAAGGAGAAGGGAACCCCTTCACGACTTTGATCCTCATGGGATTCTAGTGCTCTAATTCCCACTGCTGACATGCTACTGGAGAGAGACAGAGACTGCAGCAATGGGAGGTAAATTTTAGTTATTCATTTACTTATCATGTACATATATATATATATAAATAAATATGGGATATACAATGGTGAGCTGTGAGCAATGATTTATCTAGACAATTGCTGTTTGATTCTCGTTAATCTCACAAGTGGCGATGCCATGAGTGAGGTGTCCGAGGTCAAACAGCACAAGTGTAGATAAATCATTTATCTGACAGCTCAACACTGTATATTTAATTTATGCAACAGGGATGCTTTCTGTCAGTGCAGGGACATTTGCTTTTGATTTTTTTTTTTGCCATATGTTTGTCAAAAAAGTGAACAAAAAATTGCATTTTCTGCTCTTTTTTGCTAATTATAAAAAAAATCTATAAGGTATCTATAAATGAAAAAACACTCATTTTGTAGATAATTTTGTGCTGAACAACGTTCATGCTCACAGTACCATGCTATCTTTTTTTGTTTTAAAGTTATTAGCATTTGAATAAGGGTAGTACTGCTACTGAGGCCAAACATTCTAAATGAGTTCCGGAGTAATTATGACATAGCTACTATATGGATAAATTTTATTTATTCAACGACTGTGAAGATAAATGGATTTATTCAATGAGTTTTGAGCCCGCTCCTATTGCATAAATAAGGGATATGCAATGGAAGCAAGGGTAATAAATGATTTATCTGCACAAGAGCATTTTGACCCCGGGTAACCTCACGAGTGGTGTAAACCCAGTGTGGTGTCCGAGGTCAAACTGCTCGTGTGCAGATAAATCATTTATTACACGAGTTTTCTATTGCATATTGCATATTCCATTTATGCAATTCTTTTGTGTTTGCTTTTGTAGGGGACATTTGTTAGTCAAAAAGTGAATAAAAATAGAATTTTCTGCCATTTTTTGCCGATTATAGAAAATCTAAAAGGAATCCAGAAACAAAACATTCTCATTTTGTACATATTTTTATGCTGAACAACTTCTGTGCGTAAAGTACCATACTATCTTTTTCTGTTTTTATGTTATTTGCATTTGTTGATGAAACAGTGCACAAAAATGGAATTTTTTGCTGTTTTTCGCTAATTCTGAAAAAACTAAAAAGTATCTATAACTGAAACGCCACTCATTTTGTAGATATTTCTGTGCCGAATAAACTTTGTTCTCACAGTACCATGCTATCATTTTTCATTTTAAAGTTATTTACATTTGTTTGCTGACAAAATGAAAAAAAATATGAATTTTCTGCTGTGTTTTTGCTAATTATCAAAAAAATCTATAAGGTATCTATAAATGAAATACCACTCAATTTGTAGATAATTTTGTGCTGCACAACTTTCATGCTCATAGCACTATGCTATCTTTTTTCATTTTAAAGTTATTTGCATTTGAATATAGCTAGTACTGGTACTGAGGCTGAACATTCTAAATGAGTTCTGGAGTGATTGTGACATATCTACTATTTGAATAAATCTGTGATGATGAGTCTACTATGTGGATAAATGTAAAATTTTGAATTTATCCCATAGTAGCTCAGATTTATCTCATAGGATTTATGTCCACGCCTATTGCATAAATATATATATCTTTATGTATCTAGCTATTTTTTTTTTTTTTTTTACACCAACTGAAGAAGCAGTAAAAACTGAACAAAGAAGAAAGGTAACTGAAGAAAAGGGATTACCAGGAGTGGAACTGAGCACTCCTGCCTCTGTCCCTGAAAGACCTCTCATTTGGAGAATTCCGAATGTGTTGGCATAGGGAAAAACAAGGTTAAAGGGAAAATAATCCTTATCCTTAGCCCCCTTACCCTGAGACTTCTGGGAAAAGGAAAGCTTATCTTTAACTGAGTTACTCAGAGAGTAAAACTCATCCATTCGTGCCTGTCAGCTTCAGTTTGAACTCCAAATCGGGAGATGATTCTATAAAGACAAACCAAAATTTGCCCCGAAGCACAACCCAAAAGGCTAGAACTTCTCAGACAGGCAAGGCTTGAGGGAAATGACCTACACCAGGACTCTAGAAGCTGCATCATGTGACTTAAGGCTATGAGAGCATTGTGCTTCCATATGCCACTTGGGAATTTCAGAAAACCTCCCTGTGTGTAATGCTCCAGAGCTGTCGCACTATGGCAAGCATAGAATACATCAAAAAACTCTTAATAACTAAGTGCGTATGCTGTAAAGGTAGCCAAATACAACAGGAAGAAACATTACCATAATATTTCTTACTCATGATATCTGATTGTCTAGAGTCTATCTCTGGAGGAAGAGCAGACAGTGGCACAAAGGCTGAGAAGCAGGCCACTTGCCCTAACTCTCTTTAATCTGAAAATGTACAGAGAAAAACAGCAGAACACTTACCAAGCTGGTATGTCCTCTGAATGCTTCTGTCAACCACGGAAGAAAAGGAGGGGTTTCCAGAACCTACTTATAGGTCTCTTCAAAGAGTTGTCAATTTCTTTGGAGGAGAGCAACACATCAGATCTATGAAGTTGTCGTCCTTCACCTCTTGATCGGTGTCATCCTGGAGGGAGAGTCCAGGGAGTCCACCAGTTGAATGTAGATAAGTGAGACCTCATCATTACCATAACCTGAATCAACCCCAGGGTGACCGACTGGAATTAGTGGGTACCGAGAGGAGTTCATAATAGAAAATCTTCTCCTAAAATTAATAATAATAACCATAACATCCTTAGGTGTAAGGATTAAATGGAGAGGATTACTCAGACCTGAAGGAGCCAAGAACGTGCCCAGAATTGTAAAGTCTGGAATAATTGCCAAGCTCTAAAAAATTCAGTTGCAGAGGGCATAATTTTATTAACTACTGATGTCTCCCTAAGTCCTTCAGGGGGGGAGGAAGGATCAGAGGAGATTAATCTCTATCTTTGTGCAGGGATAGAAGACACCCTGCTAATTTTAATGTAAAGGCTTGGTCGGAATAAATACTACTGCAGTACCAGACTTAATAATAATAATAAAAGTCCCAAGGGGACTTGACATTTCTTTTGTGTTAACTTGAGGTACCCTCCTCAGTGCTTTTAGAGGAGGAGGAGGTAGTCTGACAGGCCAAGATAATAATAGTTAGGCCAAAGGTTAAACAAATCCAAATTAACTTTAAGAGATTTTATTTTATATATATTTTTTCCACAAAGAGGAAAAACAGAAACTACCTCCACACCTCTTATCAACAACAGCCCCACTGCACAGCAAACAAGAGAGTCTCACTGCAAAAGAGAGGGGATTACCTCAAATATCAACAATTTTAAATAGAAATAGAGAAAAAGGGTTCCAAGAAGTCTTGTGGAAAGAATGGAAAATTATTTATCGCTGAAAACAAATTAATGATTTTAGCGCAAAAGCGATAAAACCACTAATAAATACTAAAACTAACACATTAAATAAAATGATGCAATTTATCGTGCACGTGGTCAGACTTTTTACTTGCAGAAAAACGCTGAAGCGGAAAACATAAAAAACCGCGACTGCACAGAACCCAGCACAAAAGCGATAAAAATAGATAAAACTAAGAAAATATACAAAATACATTGAAAGCAGCACTCAAAAAGGAAGAAAATGGCACAGGAAGATCTCTGAAGAGGCGAGCTCTGGGACAGTGTTGCCAGTTCAGCGGAGAAAAAGTTCTGAGGTCCCTCAGGCTGACTGCAGGCAGCACTCTACTCTAACTGTATCCTGATTGGCCAATGCCTTCCTCATTTGCATTGACTTCTCCTCTCTGAGGCAGCTGAACCCAGCTGGCATACTGTACCTGTCAATAGATGCTAAAGAATTCCTGGGGTGAGAACCATTCTTTTAGGCTGTCTGCTCCAACAATGCCATCCAATCAGGAGATTGTCCAGGTAAGGGTACACTTGTGATCCACTGGCCACTAAACCACTAAAATCACTATTAGAACCTTTGTAAAAACTCTTAGTGCTGAGGCACTCATTACAGAACATGTTGGTTCTGAATAGCAAACCTGAAGAACCTCTTATGCAAGTGGCAGACCGGAATGTGAAGGCAAGCATCTGACAGGCTGATGGAGGCCAGGTAATCACCTGGCAGAACAGGCCTGATTATTGAATGAAAGGAATTCATGTTGAACTTGGGTTGTCTAAAAAATCTGTTCAGAATTTGAAGGTCCAAAATCAGGCAAGCCCCCCCCCCCCAAGCTTTTTCAGAACTATAAACTAGATGGAATAAACCCCCTGACCCATCTCCTTAAGGGGTGCCAGCCTGATTACTCCGATGTGGGTTAAGTGGGTGAGAGTCTGATCCAACTGCCTTCCTTTTCCTGGGATTGGTTGAGACCATGGACTGGAAGAACCAGTTTCCAGAAGGCAAGGTAGAGCAGTCTAAGAGCATTCTGTTGCACAGGGAGCTCTACATTGCCTTCTGGAAACCAAGGCAAGGTAAAGAACTCTATGCAATAAAGTGTTCTACCTTGCCTTCCGGCAAGCAAGGTAGAGCACTCTATTGCATAGTCTTGTGATATGATCTCCATAACCCAGGAGTCTATAGTTGTATGGGCCCATTTTTTGTAAAAATTCTGCAGGTGGCCCTCTAGAGCCTGTGGGATAAGATGGGCCTGTATATCCTTATGCCAAAACTCTTCCCCTTTAGTTAGTGCCACCAAAGTATCTCCTGGAAAAGGAACCTGTTTTATGAATTCTTAAAACATTAATGAACTTCTTCAGCACTGATTTCCTTATCCATGTAAGGAACAAAAATTACCTCTGGAGCCATGGAAATGAGCTTGGCCTCTGCCTCTAAATGACAACGGGGAGTTCTGCTGACCTTTCAACATGGGCAGCTGGCTAATTTATCCATATCTTTCAGAATGCTTTCCAATTTGCGATCAAAAAGCATGCCTCTCAAAACAGGAACATCGAACAGCTGTGTCTTGGAAGATTGATCAATGGTACAACAGACCACTCCCATTGTGGCCACATAATCAGATATTTCACCTTACAATCCTCAGGAAGGCCATTCCAGAGCAAGGTTGCCCAATCACAGAGTTCTTGTCCCACCAAACTGAAGCACACACCTCCCTAATAGCTGACCCTGCAGTGGAGTAAACCCACTTACAAGTGGCATCTATTGTCAGGGCCATCTGAGAGAGTGGCTGCTCCCTCAATAGGAAAAGTTGAGTGCTTGACTTTACGAAAGATCGGTGGAGTCTTCCACTTTCTCAACCATGCTTTCTAAAAAGCAAAGTACTTCGCCCTTCTCTTAGTAAACAGCTTCTTTTGTCCCAAGTTACTCCATTCCTTGTTGACTGCCTGCTCAAAATGCAGAAAACTAGAAAGCAACTGGGATAATTCCTGAAACTGGACAAAATGGGATTCACAGATATAGTAATGTGGCCTATTAAACCTCTGACAGCTGCAGGGTTCTGCATGTTTTCTTGATCAAGAGATAAATTGATTATCAAACAGAAAAACAGGGGAGGACTCCGTGTCCTCTGACCATTCACCTTTTTCTTCCTCAGAGATACTGTCACCATCCTCCTAATTGCTGGATCCACCAAGGCCTAACTGCCGTAGAATCATCATTGTGTTCTGGCTGTGAGCCGAAGTCAAGCCCTGAAAAACTGGGATTATTTTTAAGTCTGGAAGAGCACTCTTATGGCGCTGGTACAATTGCATGGGACTGTGGTGAACCCCCTTGGTCTGAGGGCTCAACTAAGTTTTGGGTATCTTCTCAGGAGGGGCCTGCAGTTTTTCATTATGGAATATTTTTTCTAACTCAAGTTTATGTCACATTAAACTACATTCAAATCCGTACAGCAAACACTGTACATGTACATAGTATGCCCATATGTTTTACAGAATGTATTATGGAAACTAAGCTTTTGTTTTCAGTGTAGATGACGAGTCCATCCTTTCACGCAGAGTGTAAAAAAGAAATTCTGTTAACAATAAAAAATAATCTAAGAACATTGCTATGCCCTTGTATGCCTTGTGACAAAAAACTTTATTACTTCTACCATAGTTGTGGTGAATCTTATTTTCTCTGGATGGCTGCCTCCATGACCCTCTTCTTTCTGCTCTATGATAGGCCCTTCCCCTTAAAAAGTGTTTTGGATCATATTATAGGTGGGTTTTCATCTTCCGTTCCCTCTCTTTTATACTGATTATATTTGCACCAGGTAATCATTAAATTACTTCCACTTTTCATTGTACTTTTCCATGAAGGTGTAAATGTGCCATCATTTGTTCCATCTGGCTCATGCGACCTACTCTGGTTTGCTATTCCTGTATAGAGGGTACCACTGCTGATGGCCAATGGGATGTGACTCCCTTAATTAAGATACAGAGGATATAAAATAGAGAAGTTACATACTTACCATAACAGTAGGTCTTTGAGAGAATCTTTTTCATCAAGCCACACCTATGGAACTATAAGCCGCCGTGTACTGGGACCACATGGAAACTTTTGCAAGCAGTCCACCAGTGGCTGCCCACGATGACAGACGTCGGATGCTATACAGACTTAGGCAGCCCTCTTCTACTCAGTTCCCCTTCGGAAATCATGCTTGGAGGATCTCTCTGTAGGGAACAGAACCTAGGGCTCTGCCAACCAGGCGAGGCAGAGAGCTATAGGTAGATCATCATGGGGAAGGAGACAGCAGTAATTAGAGTCTTAGGACCCTTAGGGGAGAAGGAGGGTGGGACAGCATGACCTGATGACAGAAATTTTCTCAAAGATCTACTGTTACAGCATGTACGTAATTGCTCCATCTTCTTCGAGGATATCTCTTTCATCAGGCCACACCTACAATGGAGCTAGTACGAAGCAGAACTGACCATAAAACAGTCTGGGTGGCTGGAACCTACAGACCTAAGAAAGCAGGCCTTGAAGCACAGCTAGGCCAAAGTCAGCCTTTTTTCGAGAGGCAAAGTCCAAACTGTAGTGTTTAGTGAAAGTGTGGACAATACTACAGGTGGCAGCTGCACAGGATATCTGCAGCAGACACATTTTTAAAACGAGCAACAGATGTGACCATGCCTCGGGCTGAATGACCACAAACAACCCCAGGAAGTTCTTTACCGTACTTCCTGTAACAGAAAGTACAATAATACAGTTTGCCAACCACTTGGACAGGCATCGTTTAGAAACTGAGGTGCCCTCTTACCCAGGGGCAAACAAAACAAAAAGCTGTGAGGGCTTTCTGCAGTACTTCGTGTGGTGTATTTAGTTCCAGAGTATTCTATGTACATCTAAAGTATGGCGCAGTGCTTCCCCTGGATTGGTACACTCAGGAAAATTAACTGGTAGGTGGATGGTTTGATTTAAAATAAACTCAAACCCCACCTTTGGTAAGAACGTAGGACTGGTACACAAGAAAAAATTACTCACCTTAGTAATTTTTTTTATTCTAATGGAGTCTTGCTGTATTCTGAGAGTAGCAGTGAGTCCCAACCTTCGAACTGCCCCGGAGATGAAAGAGTTAACTTTCCATGCCAGGCATGGAACGCTGAGCTCGAGCTCGGTTGAGACTCTGTCTGTTGCTGTTTAAACTCAAACCGTAAGATCTTTACGAGCTAAACTCACTAAGGTCCTGTGTGGAAGCTGTAAACCTAAACTAGCCAACTGGTTACTAAACATAAAACACATTTTTTGGTCCCAAAACAAAGACTCAACTCAGGAGACCCAAAAAAATGAAAAACACAACACCAACTCACCCCAAGAAAAGAGGGGGGTGAAAACAACAAGGTGGGCACCTACTGAGTGCCAACACTGCACTGCCCACCCACATCCCGAAAACAGAGGTTCTGAGAGGGGCAGGCAGGGGGGGAGGTCAGAATACAGCAAGACTCCATTAGAAGAAACAACATTACTAAGATGAGTAATTTTTTTCTTCAAACAACATGAAGTCTTGCTGTATTCTGACAGTAGCAGACTACAAAGCAGTACCTCCATGGAGGAGGGACAGAACCTACTAAGGAAATAGGCTCTGAAGCACAGCTGTGCCAAACCGAGCATCACTCCTAGCCTGGATATCCAGGGAGTAATGCTTGGTAAAAGTGTGAACTGTTTTCCAGGTAGCTGCTTGACATATCTCTAGAATAAGGATGTCCCTGGCAGCAGCCAGGGAAGCAGCTGTACCTCTGGTAGAGTGAGCCCTCAGGCCTGAGGGAGGAACCTTACCCAGTTTTTCATAACAAAATTGGATACAAGAGACATTCCACCTGGCAATGGATCTTTTAGTGGCAGGTTTCCCTTTCCCAACCTCACCATAAGTGAGGAACAGTTGGAGGGAGTCAAACCTGTGACCCTTGGTACGCTCTATGTAGTAGTTAAGGGCTCTTTTCACATCTAAACTGTGCAGCCTCCTCTCGCCAGAGGAGGAATGGTCAGTGAAGTACAAAGGAAGAGACATAGATTGATTAAGGTGGAAATCTGAAACCACCTTAGGCAAGAACTTCCTGTTAGTCCTGAGGACCACCTTATCTCTATGAAAGGAGATAAAATCAGGCTCCACTGACAAAGCTTGTAATTCACTTATGCGTCTGGCAGAAGTGATGGCTACCAGAAACACGGTTTTCCAAGTCAAGTACTTAAGCTCTGCTGAAGACAAAGGCTCAAAAGGGGGTTGCATAAGCTGAGCAATGCAAACATTAAGGTCCCAAGCAGGGGCAGGGTCCCTGAATGGAGGGTTGGTATGAAGCAATACCTTGAAAAACTTGGAGAATACAGGGTGAGCTGAAAGAGAAGAGGGCTTACCTGCTGAAATAAAAGCAGAAACAGCTGCCAGGGGCACCTTCAGTGTAGCTGGTCTCAGCCCCAAGCTATTTAAATGGACCATATAATCAAGGACTGTGGGCAGATCAGCAGACTCTGGGGAAATATGCTTCCCAGAGCACCATATGGAAAATCTTTTCCATTTGGAATTATAAGTAGCCCTGGTGGAAGGTTTTCTAGAAGCCTTCAGAATATCCATTACACCTTGGGAGAGGTATAAATCAGCAAACTCTAACTCTTCAAGAGCCAGGCCTTGAGATTGAGAGATTTAAGGTTCGGGTACCAAACCCTCCTCTGAGCACAGGTTAACAGGTTGTAATTCCTGGGAAGACACAGGGAAGATGGACTGCTAAGGACAATAGGAGTGGATACCAGGCTGTCTGACCCAGTCTGGAGCAATCAGGATCATCTTGCAGGGTTGAGATCTGATTTTGACTAGCACTTTGAACAGGAGAAGGAAGGGGGAAAGCAACAGGAACTTCCTTCCCAACTGAGAACTAAGGCATCCAGGGGGACTGAGCCCAACACTGGGGGCCTGCAGCAAAAAAGGGGAAGTTGGTGATTGTCTGGGGCTGCAAAAAGATCTATCTGCGGGGTGCCCCATCTGGAGAATATCACCTCCAAGACCAGGGGGTCCAGTGACCATTCATGATGGCCCTGGGATATCCTGCTGAGAGCATCTGCCAGGACATTGTCCTTGCCTGGGAGGTGAACTGCCGTGAGGGAGGTGTTCAGGGGAGTAATTCAGAGACCACAACGTCATTGCTTCCGGTGCACAAGGCCATAGACCGAGTGCATCCTTGCTTGTTGATGTACCACATTGTGGTGGTGTTGTCTGTTCTGACCTGGATAACTTTGTTCTGAACAGATTTGGAAAAAGCTTGAAGTGCTAGAAATACTGCTCTGAGTTCCAGCAGATTGATGTGGAGCAGAGATTCCTGAGGGGACCACAACCCCTGGGTGGTCAGGTCACCCATGTGAGCCTCCCACCCCAAGAGGGAGGCATCTGTAGTAAGGATTAAAGAGTGAGACTGAGTGACAAAGGGAACCCCTTGTCTCAGATTGTTCTGATCCTGCCACCACTGTAGGGCCTGGATCAGGGTTCGAGTTACTGGGATCAATTTGGTCAGAGGGTCCTTCCTTTGAGATCAGAAGGCTCTCAAATGGAACTGAATGTCCCTCATCTGAAATCTTGCTCCCTGCACTACTGCTATAGAAGCAGCCATGTGCCCCAGGAGCTGTAGAAAATGCCTTGCTGGTCGAGACACCTGCAGGGTGAATGAGGAGGCCAGAGAGAGACAAGGGTCCTTGCCCTGTCCAGGGGAAGGAAGGAAGGAAGGCTCTGGCCTTTTCTGGGTCTAGCTCTGGCGTCTATGAAGGTGAGGAGCTGGACAGGCTCTAGAACTAACTTTGAAAGATTCAGAAGGAAACCCAAAGAAGTGAGCAGTTGCGGAGTTATCTGTAAGTGTAACTTGACTTGGTCTGGGGACTGGCCTACTATGAGCCAGTCGTCCAGGTAAGGGAATATGGCAATCCTTTGCCTTCTTAGAGAAGCAAATACTACTGCCAGGCATTTTGTGAATACCCTTGGAGAAGAGGTGAGGCCAAAGGGCATTGCTCTGAACTGGTAATGGCATGAGGGCAGCTCGAACCTGAGGTACTTTCGATGGGAGCTTCTGATGAGAATATGGAAGTAGGCATCCTTGAGGTCCAGGGACACTAGCCAGTCCCCTGGCCTTAGAGAGGGTAGAATAATTCCCAGAGTCACCATTTTGAATTTTGGTTTTAAAAGGTGCTTGTTTAAGTATCTGAGATCCGGGATGGGCCGCCATTCTCCTGTCTTTTTTGGGGTAAGGAAGTACCTGGAGTACAACCCTTTGCCCTGGTGTAGGGGTGGAACCCTTTCCACAGCTCTGAGAGCTAGGAGGAAAGAGACCTCTGCCTCTAAGGCAAGTATCGCTGAAGGATTTGCAGGTGGAAAGGATCTGGTTCTCATCTTTGGGAACTTTTTGAAGCTGAGAACCAGTCCCTGGCTTACTACTTCCAGGACCCATTTGTCTGATGTCAGAGACTCCCAGTCCTGGACAAAGTAAGCCAGCCTGCCCCCTACAGGTAGCTGAGAATCGTCCCTGGCAACCCCATCAGGGTGCCTGTTTGGCAGGGGCTTTGGGCTGAGGAGTGGAAGCAGGCCTGCTTCTACCCAGTCTGCCTCTCCCTCTAAAGAACCCGGTCTGGGCCTAAGCAGAAGAGGAGGCCTGGGCTTGGTAAAAAGGCCTATGAAAAGGCCTGCCCCTGCCCCAGGGAAGCTGCTTTTGAGGAGTGGCCTGCCTTTCCTTGGCCTGTGCACTCATATAGGTGGTCCTATACTCATCCATTTTCTTCATGTAATTCTCTGTCAGCTCCCCAAACAGAGAATTACCCACAACAGGAAAATCCATGGCCTTAGTCTGGGTATCCTGTGACAGGCTAGTACATCTGATCCAAGTAATTCTTCGAAGTGCCACAGATGTAGCCATGACTCTAGATGACACATCATTGGAGTCTACTGCAGCATGGAATTGCATCTTGGATGCCTCAATACCATCAGCAGCCACCTGCTCCAGCTCCTTGGCAAGTTGGCCAGGGACCTGTTTTGCTAAAGCCATAACAGTGTCCCATCTGGAGTTTTGATACCTAGCAGTATAGGCCATATAATTGGCCTGTCTGAGTCTCAAGGATGCTGCCATGTACTGTTTCTTTGCCATGGCATCAATCCTCCTGGAGTCCTTTTCTGGGGGGGGTATGAAGCCAAGGGAATGTTTGCCTTATCACAGGCTGCAGCCTGCATTACCCCAACATGGCTGCATTGTTGTGTAAGGAACTCCGTGTCTGAGCCTGACAATGTATACCTATTGTCCATTCTTTTATCCACAGGAGGTATTAGTGTTAGGAGTCTTTAAAATCTTAAATGTCTGTTTCCCAAAAGATTTGTGCAAGGGAACAGACAGCCTCCTAGACTCTGGGATATCCATCATTTCTACATAGTCAGGCTCCTCCTGGTCATCCACAGCTTCTTCCATAGGAAGCTGGAGGGTTTCAGCCACTTTTTTATAAAACATGAAATGGGAGGGGGGACTCAGAAAGCCTAGGAGGAGACACTCCTGAAGGTCTATCTGGGGAGATGTCCGGGTCAATAGGCACATCCAGACTTTCAAAACCACATTCACTTTCCTCAAACTCCTCTTCCTCCTCCTCCGGTTCATAAAATTCTTCTAAATCATACTCTTGAACCGGTGGAACCGGCCGAACCGAGCGCCTGTCTGATGGTGCCGGTTCGGTCGGAAACGGGGAAAGCGACTGAACAATTTTGATCGCTTTGACTATTTCTTCAGTGGTTGGAGAGGAAAGTTTTGGCTCCACACCAGCTGATTTTTCTTTTCTAGTTCTTTTAGCCAGAACCGACTCCTCAGAATCGGCTCTCCTTTTGCCTGAAGAAGTTTTGCCCTGGTCAGAGGGCACTCCTTCTGGTTCGGTTTGAACCGAACCGGGCTGGCCATCTGGTTCAGCTAACTTTTTGGTCTCCCTTTCCCTGAGCCTACCAACTCTCTTTTCTAGAGTAGCTGCAGGGAAATTTTTACAAATCTGGCAGTCTGCATTGAGGTGGTCAAACCCCAAACAATAAACACAGGTGGTGTGGGGGTCAGCCTTGGCAAAGACTTCCCCACACACACTACAGTGTTGAAACCCAGTGGGCCCAGTTTTTCTTTTGGGTTTCTCAGACATTGTGCCAGTCCTAACCAAACTTACCCTTTTATTGCAATCCGCCAGGCAAGACACTCTTATAGGTTCCTGACCGTGTCACTGGTCGTGGAAAAAAACGTAATAAAATCTGTTTTTTTTTCAGAACCGATAAGAATCGGTAACCACACTCTAAAAGCACAATTTAAGATTTTTTAAACAACTCGATCGGTTCAAACCGAACCGATGAACCGTTTACAAGTTCCACACAGAATAGACAAAATATAACCTATCTAGTACTCACAAATACCACAGACAGAGACTGAACCGACAGGTTACGGTTTCAATTTGGTCGAAAACCGAGAAAAGCGGTACTTTAACTGACAAATTGAACCGAGCAGAAGGAGAAATCTCCGGAGCGACTGTTCAGTGAGGCGGAGTAAAGAATCTGACGGTTTGAGTTTAAACAGCAACAGAGTCTCAACCGAGCTCGAGCTCAGTGTTCCATGCCTGGCATGGAAAGTTAACTCTTTCATCTCCAGGGCAGTTTGAAGGTTGGAACTCACTGCTACTGTCAGAATACAGCAAGACTTCATGTTGTTTGAAAGACACCCTGTCTTTGTGAAAAATCAAATAAGGAGGCTCATACATTAGAGCCTGTAGCTATGCAATCGTTTGATCACATAGGGTCAGTGGCCACATACAATGTATAGGGCCTACAGGCAGACTGTATGGGCCTAGTGGTCCTTAACTGCCGACAATTTCTATGTTTCTATGTTAGCAGATGTGATTGCAACCGAAAATAACACTTTCCAAGAAAAAGTGTAAGCCACAAGTTGCTGCTGACTCAGAAGGAGTCAAAGTAAGCTTTTCCAAAACAAAATTCAGGTCCCAAGCTGGTACTGGATTACGAATGGGAAGCTTCAGATGTAGTATGCCTCTCAAGAATGCACAAGCCACCTCCAGCTGGGAAACTGCACAACCCTCAATAGGCACAAGGAAAGCTGAAATAGCAGCCAAGTGCACTTCGACTGAGGAATACTGCAGGCCTGTATCCAATAAGGACAGCAGATACTCCAGAACATGGTTAACTGGACAGGTAAATGGGTCCAAGTGATGAGAAGTGGCTCATAGAGCAAACTGTTTCCACTTAATAGAATAATTGGATCTGGTGGGAGGCTTTCTGGCAGCCACCAGAACACCAGTCACTTTTTGGGAAACCCCAAATGGGGCAATGGCTATGTTTTCAGGAGCCATACATGAAGATGATGAGACCTGAGGTCAGGATGGACCAGGGTTCCCTGATCCTGTAATAGTAGGCCCTTGCACAAGGCAAGAGGCACTGGTGGTTCCAATGCCAGCTATTGCAGCAGAAGGGACCAAATCTGTCGAGGCCATAAGGGAGCAATGAGGATCAGAGCTGCCTCTTCCATTTGAAGCTTATGTAGCACTCTCTGAATTAGGGGGAAGGAGGGAAGGCATACAGGAAGAAAAAGTTACTTACCATAGTAACCTTGTTTCTCCCAGGGGATACTCCAATATTCATAACTCTTCTGCAGTATACCTTTAAGGTCAGATCAGCTCGGAGATGGAAAGCTATGCAAATGATGGAATTATTAGCATGAGACACTTTTCAAATGCTGCCACCTATCAAGTGCCTACATTCTAACCCTCAGATTTCATGGACACCTGCAAGACAGGGCCCAAAATTTAAAATATATCAAATTCTGATTTAAAATTCCCTACCCAAACCTCCAAACTGGAGGAAACATGAAGAGAAACAACTATCATTAAAATCCCATGCAAACACTATGGTACAGCATGGAATACAGAGGCCACTGGTTCTTAAAACGGGGAGGCAGGGAGGGAGAGTTATGAATATTGGAGTATCCCCTGGGAGAAACAAGGTTACTATGATAAGTAACTTTTTCTTCTCACCCCAGAAATACTTCAGTATTCCTAACTCTTCTTCAGTCTAAAAAGTAGTACCTTAGGAGGTGGGAGGAACCTATTTTGGAAACAGGATATGCAGTACAGCTGTACCAAACCTGGCATCAGCCCTTGCCTGCATATCCAAGCTGTATTGCTCGACAAATGTGTGTACTGTCTGCCAGGTTGCTGCTTTACAAATATTTACCAAGGGTACATCCCTTGCAGCTGCCAGTGTTGCAGCTGTATCCCTTGTGGAGTGGGCTCTAAGCCCTGCTGGAGCTTCCTTGCCCACCTTCGAATAGCAAAATTAGATGCACTGAACAATCCAATGAGAAACTGACCTTTTAGATGCTGGGTTACCATTTCCCACATCCCCATGGGAAAAGCTGTGTTCTATCCTGCCTATGAGGCTTAATGGATGTCATGTAGTAGTTCAAAGCTCTTTTGACATCCAGGTTATGCAGCCTACGTTCACCAGAAGAAGAATGGTCAGTGAAGAACACTGGCAAAGTAATGGACTGGTTCAAATGGAAGTCTGAAACCACTTTAGGAAAAAATTTCCTATTTGTCTAAAGGACTACCTTATCCCTGTGGAAGACAATGTAGTCCTTTTCAATGCATAAAGCCTGGAGCTCACTAATTCTTCTAGCTGAAATGATGGCCACTAGAAACACTGTTTTCCATGTGACACACTTCAAGGGTGCTGAAAACATTGGCTCAAAGGGAGGGGCCATGAGTTGATAAATGCAAATATTAAGGTCCCAAGCTGGCACCGGTTCCCTTACCAGTGGATACATACGTGAGAGGCCTTTGAAGAACCTTTTAATAATTGAATTTGATGCTAAAGAAACAGGCTTACCTGCCGCAGCATAGGCCGAGACTGAGGCTAAATGAACCTTTAGTGTAGAAGGCTGTAAACCTAAGGAATATAAATAGTCTAGGTAGTCCAGTACCCCTGGCACTCCTGCCTGGGTTGGCACCATACTCCTGTTAGACCACCAAATAGAAAACCTCTTCCATTTTGCAGCACAGGTTTTCTTGGTAGAGGATTTCCTGTATCCTCTTAAAACTTCCATAACTGACTCAGAATGATGTAAATCAGCATACTCTAGGTCCTCAAGAGCCAAGCTTTGAGCCTGAGTGATCTGAGGTTCAGATACAGGAGCCTCCCCTGATTGGAGGTCAGAAGACTGTGCCTCCTGGGAAGGTGTATTTGTTTGTCCACTGACATGGAAACTAACAGGGAGTACCATGGCTGCTTGGCCCAGTCTGTGGCTATCAGGATCATTGTTGCTGGCTTTGACCTGAGTTTCAACAGCACCCTGTATACCAGGGGGAATGGAGGAAATGCATACAGGAATTTCCCTGACCAGTCCAGAATAAGGGCATCTAGAGGAACCATGCCCACTACTGGAGGTCTGCAACAGAACTGAGGTAAGTGATGACTCTGATGAGAGGCAAAGAGATCTATTTCTGGGGTGCCCCACCTCCTGAATAAAGTCTGTACCACTTGCCTGTTCAAGGACCATTTGTGATGGTCCTGGCTGATTCGACTCAGGGCATCTGCTAGGACATTGTCCTTGCCTGGCAGATGAATGGCCTGAAGTGAGGAGCCCAGTGAATAAGCTAGGGTCCAAATTTTCATAGCTTCTGTGCAAAGAACCCTTGACCTCGTTTCCCCTTGCTTGTTTATGTAGTACATGGTGATAGTGTTGTCTGTCCCGACTTGCACTACCTTTCCCTGTATAAGTGGTTTAAAAACCTGTATTACCAGGAACACTGCCCTGAACTCTAACAGGTTTATGTGTAAAAGAGTCTCTGCACTTGACCAAGTGCCCTGGCTAGTGTGTTCTGCTAGATGAGCCCCCCAGCCCAGGAGGGATGAATCTGTTGTGAGAATCAATGAAGTAAGCTCTTTTTGGAAAGGGACCACTTCTCTGAGGTTAGCTTCCTCTTTCCACCACTGAAAAGCTTATATAAATGCTTTTGTCACAGGAACGAGCTGTGACAGGGAATCCTTCCGTTGGCACCAATGAGCTCTTAAGTGAAACTGGATGTCCCTCAACTGAAACCTGGATCCCAACACTGTGCCTGTTGCAGCTGTCATGTGGCCCAGGAGTTGAAGAAAATGCCTTGCCGGCCTTGGAACACTGAGCCTGAAGGAGGCTACGAACTGCAGGATGCTTTTTACCCTGTCTCTGGGTAGAAATGCTCAGCCCACTTTGGCATTCAATTCTGCTCCTATGAATTGCAGAATTTGAGAGGGAATTAGAACTGATTTCTCTAGGTTTTAGAGAAACCCCAGAGACTCCAGAAGCTGCTGAGTGAGTTGGAGATGCTCTGTTAACTGTTCTGGTGAGTCTCCCACCACCAATCAATCATCTAGATAAGGAAATACTGAGACACCTTGCCTTCGCAAATGTGCCACTGCCACAGCCAGACACTTTGTGAACTCTCTTGGTGCTGAAGTGAGACAGAAGGGAAGCGACCTGATAGGAGTCTGAACCTGAGGAAACTTTCTGTGAGACTCCCTTATGGGGATGTGGAAATAGGCATCTTTTAGGTCCAATGATGCCAGCCAATCCCCTTTTCGGAGTGCTGGCAGAATCAGACAAAGTTACCATGTTGAACTTTGGTTTTGCTAGGAACTTGTTGAGGACCCTGAGATCCAAGATAGGCCGCTGCTCTCCATTTTTCTTTGGTGTGAGAAAATACCTTGAGTAAAGTCCTTTTCCCCTTTGATGCAAAGGTACTGGTTCCACTGCTTTTAGTGAAAGAAGGTGTTTCGCCTCTTTTTCCAGCCTTTTGATTTCCAGGTGGGAAGCTGGTTTGAAAACTCTATTTTTGAACAGGGGAGGACTTGAAACTTACAGACAGGCCCTGACCCACTATCTCCAGAACCCACTTGTCTATGGTGATGGTTTTCCAGTTCTGGAAAAAATGGGTCAGCCTACCCCCTACTGGTAAAGGAGATGCAGCCTGAGCGACGAAGTCAGGAATCCTGCTTGGATTGGGGCTGAGACTGGATACCACGCCTGGCACCCCTTCTACCCCTGACCCCGAAGTACCCCTGCTTGTGGGTATTGGCATGCCTGAGGAAGTACCATGGCCTTGTATGAAACTGTCTGCCCCTGCCTCCCCTACTGAAGGGTCTAGAGGAGGTGGAGGGTCTTTCCTTTGTAGAACTGCTACAGAAGGTGGCCTTATACTCGTCCACTTTTTTCATGTAGGCCTCTGTATGGCTGCCGAATAGGGAAGTGCCCTCCATAGGAAAATCCAGAGTTTTATTCTGGGTATCCTGTGTGAGGTTTGTGGCTCTCAACCAAGCAAACCTTCTCTGTGCAATGGTATTTGCCATCCATCTTGTAGTAGTCTCACTGCTGTCTGCTGCCATCTGGAACTGGTATTTGGCAGTTTCAGCTAGGTCTGCCAAAAGAGGAGGAGGAGATGGTTTCTCAGCCATGTCCAGAACAGACTGCCAGAGAGCCTTCTGGTACTGGGCTGCATAGGCCTGATAATTTGCTTGCCTAATGGCCAGAGAGGCTGACAGGTAACCTTTCTTGGCCATACTTTTGATTTTTTGGGAGCCCTTCTCTGGAGGGTCGGAAGCCAGAGGAACTTTAGCCTTATCACAAGCTGCAGCTTGCACCAACCCCTGGTGGTCAGGGTAAAAAAATAAGAATTCAGTCCCTGTTCTGTCAAGCTGATACTTTTTGTCCACCCTTTTGTCTAAAGGAGGGACAAACCCAGAAGCTTGGAGGAGTTTTAAGGTATCCCTTTTAAAGAACTTATTAATGGGGAGTGAAAGCTTTTTAGTAGGAGTCAGCCCCATCATGTCCATATATTCAGCCTCCTCCTCACCCTCTACAGCTTCAGTGGTTTTGATGTCCAAGGCATCAGCAATTTTCCTAATGAAGGAAAAATGGGAAGAATAGTCTTCGGTGGTCCTGCGAGGGGAGCCAAACTCCTGTTCTGAGGAGACTTCAGGCTCTATAGGCTCACCTTCTTCTTCCTCCTCCTCCTCCTTCTCTTCCTCAGCACGCTGCTCAGGAAAAGAGGGTGGGTTGGAAGGTGCAGAAGTCTGAACTGGAGACTGTGAAACCACAGGCAGCAGAACCTGCAAGGTTTGCATGATCTTTATTGCTTGTGCAATCTCACACGGAGAAGGCACAGCGGCAGGCACCACAGAAGTCCCCTTTTCCACAGGGGGTTCAGTGTGCTTTGTCTTTTTTTGTTTTTTAACTGGAACCGGAGAGCTAGCCAGTTCAGAGGGTCTCTTTTTACCTGTATCAGGGGTAGAAGTAGCAGAGATTGTGGTGTCACCCACAGACCCTGAGGGTTTTGTCTGGTCAGTGCCAGAGGGACCCTTGAATCTTTTATTCAATCTGTCCACATGTTTTTCCAAAGTTTTGTCTAGAAAAGATTTACAAATAGCACAATCAGACTCTAAATGGTCAAAACCCAGGCAGAAAACACAAGCAGAGTGTTTACCTGCCTTGGCAAGGACCTCACCACACTCAGAACAATTCTTAAAACCGGGTTCACCGGTTCTCTTTTTAGGTTTTTCTGACATTACGGAGAAAAACTGCAACCACAAACACTACAAGCTTTAAAATTTAAAAAAAAGAACAATTTTCTCGGCTGTGGTCGGTTCAGGAACTGATCGGAGAAACCGAGCTGAACCAGGAACCGATAAAATTAGAACAGAGATTAGCAGTTTGGAACCAAACTTATCGGTTCTAAAAAACAAAGATTTAAACACACAAAATATCAAATAAATGGGGGGGGGGGGGGATGAAACTAACTAGAAATACCTTGGTTCCTCAAAGGTTATTCCGAACCGAGAGGAACCGAGAAAACAATACAAAACTAACTAAATAAACTAACGGTTATTAAAAAAACACTGATAAGAAGCAGCAAATGAAAATAAACAAAAAATACTTATGTATTTGTGAATAATCAAGGCTTCTTTGACTAGATGTTGAGGAGGAAATCTCCAGGCGTCTGGTCTTGACAGGCAGAGAGAGAAATCTGAGGGTTAGAATGTAGGCAGTTGATAGGTGGCAGCATTTGAAAAGTGGCTCATGTTAATGATTCCATCATTTGCATAGCATTCCATCTCCGGGCAGATCTGACCTTGAAAGTATACTACAGAAGAGTTAGGAATATTGGAGTATTCCTGGGGTGAGAACCTCCCTTTCCAAGAGACAGACAACACGTCTCGCCAGAAAGTTCAAGGCTCTGGAGCGAGCGAGCGAAAAAGCGGCAGTGTTGTATTGTGTGGGTATGCAAAACGGTCCAACTCTGCATGACCTCATTTGTCAAATAGATCCTCGACAACCGAGGTCAGCAGTTCCCACTTGTGCATTCTGGACTGTGACCTGCTTAGCCTGTCTGCCAAGATGTTTTGGATGCCTGGAAAGAACATGTACTGCTGATAGTTCTAGACCATGTTCCAGAGCCCAATATCAGATTCTCATCACTTCCCTGCATAGGGGGTAAGAGTGAGCCCCCCCCCTTGCTTGTTGATGTAGTGCATTACACTGACATTGTCCATCTGTATTAGCAGAGGACCCAGGGACAGATCAGCCTGGAAGGCTTGTAGCCCATAAAGAACAGCTCATATTTCTAGAACATTTATGTGCAGGGTGCTGTACATTGGGATCCAAGGTACCCTGCATCTGATGGGTGCCCAGGTATATACCCCAGCCTATCCCCGAGGCATCTGCTGTTATAATCTGGTGAGGGGAAGGGATCAGGAAGGAACCCCTTTTAACAGATTGCTGGGTTCCATCCACCACTTGAGCACTGTGCGTACAGAAGTGACTAGAACACTTTGTTCTAGATCATCTGTGAGCTGGTCCCATTGGACTCTTAAAGAGGACCTTTCCCAGTTACTTTGACTTTCATGCATTAATTACCCCTTCTTGCGTTGATTCTGGAATTGTATTTCATTACTGTCTACTGCAGTTAGTTTTTGCATTCTGAGCTGCTAAAAACTGTGGGGTGTACCAGAGCTTCTATAGCAAGCCTGGTGTTGCTGTGGACCCAGGGTTATACTGCTGACATCATTGTAGGGCAGAGTCAATTTCACAGACACACACAAAAAAAACAACATTCTGACAAGGCATTTAGATTTTGGCATAACAGGGTGTCTTGGGGAAGGGGGAACACAGCATGTACACTAAGTACTGGTAGGTTTCCCTTGGAACATTGTTGCAATCGCATGGTACTGCACAGTGTGAAACAATCCTCTGTCCTACAGTGATGTCATAAGGAGCCAGCAGCCCAGCATCTGAACAGCAAAGGCATGTGCAGCATGGCTCAAAAACAAATCCAAATTATAGAAGGCAGAGTAAACCTTGGCCAGAAATAACAAATACATACACCTTTTCAGGTCTAGTACTGCATATAATGACTACAAGCTGTAACTTTTTGGACCATCAGGGAAGGTCCTTTTTAAGGTCCACTGAGAGATCCTCATGTGCAGACTGGCCAAAGGTATTGTGACAATGGCCATGGCACAGGAGCTGAAGGAATGTCCTGACTTAGACATACCGGCTGTCGTGTACCAGCTGTGCCTGGGCAATCAGGCGTTTGGCCCTGTCCAGAGGCAGGCAGGCTGAGCCCTGAACTGTATTCAAGACTACTCCTACATATTGCAGGCATTGACAAGGCATCAACACAGACTTGGGTATGTTGACAGTTATTCCCAGAGCATCTGTCTCATTCGAGCTAATGTGCGCAGGAGCTGATCCTTGGAGCAGGCTTTCAATAGTCAGCTGTCCAGGCAGAGAAAGACATAGAGACCTTCCCCTGCGAAAGGCTGCTGCTGCCACTGCCAAGCATTTGGTAAAGACCTGTGGCGCAGAGGACAAGCCAAAGTGAAGTACTCTGAATTTGGTAATGTTCTCCTAGAACAGGAACCTCAAATATTTTCTGTGAGGTTTGCCAATTTTGATATGAAGGTAGGCATCCTTCATGTCAAGGTAAGAGATACAATTCCCTGCTTATAGCAGTGGGAGCAGGCCTTAGAGGGTGACATTCTGAACTTTTTGTACTCTATGAAGACGTCCAAGTCCCTGAGATCTAGAATAGACCACAGCTCTCCTGTCCATTTTGGGACTAGGAAGTAGTGAGAGCAGAACCCTGTGTTTTTTTTGTTCAAAAGGCACAGGCTCTAAGGCCTTCTTTTAAAGCAAAGTCTTAATTTCCTCCAGGAGCTGAGAAAAAGGTGGTCTGGAGGATAGTAAGTTGGCAATGGCGGATGATCTGGAGGTGTGTCCAAATGTTCCAGAGCATGTCCTTGTTCTATGGTTACTAGAACCTAGGCATCTGCTGTCACTTCCTTCCACTGAGTTAAGTGAAGAGAGACATGATCCCTTACAACCACTTCTGGAGGTAATGGTGGCTGGGGAGGTGTACAAGGAGTCAGGTGGGGCTGGTTGTGGTGGCTCCTCCTGCACCACCACCTCTAGGGGCTTTTGAATGGGCACTTGGGCTGGTGCCTTGGGTGGACAAGGCTCCTGCTTCCCTTGGTCTTACCTTGCTATCTGGTGGCAGGATGGTGTCTACCATCAGCTGGATGAAAACAGTACTCTTTGCCTACCCTTGGTTGGGTACGGTATAGGAAGTGCATGGACATCAGGGTCCTGCCTGAGGTCTGAAGATTAGAAAGAATGTCTTGGACATCAGAACCAAATAGTTTATGTCCTCTAAAAGAGGCATTGAGAATAGACTGTTGCATGTCATTCCCAAACCCTACTACCTTGAGCCATGAATACCTCCTTAGACTGATGCCTGAGACAGCAGCCCTGGCAGAAACATCTGAAATATCATAGGCCATTCAAAGCAAATGCTTGCCCACATCAGCCCCAGCTGTGAAAGCCTTAAGGAGCCCTTGTTTGGGGGTGCCCCCTGGTAAAGCTTGTGCAGCTGCCTTGGCCTTTCTCCATAGGGTGTTCTGGTACTTAGTCTTATTGCCTAGCACATCCAACCTCCTGGATTCTTTATCAGGAAGGAGGGCGCTCAGGTGCTTATGTGCCCTTGACCTATTGTGGGTAGCATTAATAACCACAGTCTGCCTCAGGCTGGGTGGCAAAGAAGGGCTTCCCAGAAGGATCCATGTACATTTTGTCTGCATTCCTCGGTACGGCTGGGATAACATTTGGCCTTTACAGGCAGCAAAGATGGCATACTCTAGCGCAGGGAGGCGAGGTGGTAGCACAATAGGAGTAAAGACAAGCAACTCCTAGAAATCTATTACATTTTTCTCAGTGGTGTCCTGCTCCTCTAAATCAAAACCTATGGCAGCCTATAAGTGCTACATCATGGTGAGGAAAGTTGGGTCCTCTGGTGGGGACCTTGGAGTGTGGACCATCAAGTCCTCACTGCTTGTGGACACAGCAGAGCGGGTGCCTCTTTCATACGGGCTCTCAACACAGTCCTTAGGTTACTCCTCCTCATCCTGTGTTATTAAATCAAGATTACATTCCAAATCGCCATTGACCGGGTCAACGGGCTGTAGGGAATGTGCCAGCAAGGTCAGCACTACCCTAGGAGGTGGTTGAGGCAAGGCTCAACTTTGCATCGTCGTGGGGGGGGATTAGTAGAAGGCCCTGTTGATGGGCCCCCTGGAACAGGGGGAGCTGGTAGCAGGTGTATGAGCATATCTTCTGTAGGAAGACAGAACCGCCTAGATGTCTGCACCCCTGTGGTCGACGGGTAGGAGTCAACAGGGAAGGCCGAGTCCCTGATGTTGATGGCGATGTACCAGCTGTACTAGGCCTCAAAGCGCAAGCACCATGCCCTGACCTTAAAGTTGTGTTAACGGTCGGGGGGGGGGTCAAACGGTGTCGCCACCTAGTGGTCGATGGCACAGAGGAGGTCAACCCTACTGTGCGGAAGGATGACCTGAAATGCACTGGGGAGGTTTTCTCCTTCTCTTTCTCCCAGTGCTTATGTTTATGTCTTACAGATTACTTTTCCCAAGATGTGGAGGACCTGGACTTGGAAGAATGGGCTGGCGACACGGTGGTGCTCTTCTTCTGGAACTTCTTCTCCATATGGGCTACCTGTTGCTTCAGCAGGTGTTTCTATAGGGCCATTTTCGGTGTCGCCAGGTGGCAGAATTGAAAACCCTGCAGATTAGGCAGGCATTCACGCTGTGGTCTGGGCCAAGGCAACAAACACAGATATTGTGGGAATCGCTGGTGTAGATTTTCTCACTGCATTCATAGTACCAGAACAATTTTGACAGTTCTTTCGATGACATACAGGTCATCAAAAATCACTTGTAAAAGTGGTGACTGCACAATAAAGAAAAAATTAGGCAGCAGCAGTTACAGCAGCATTTCTGTCAGTGATCCAACTAGTATGGTCGATGGCAGGAAAAGAACTGAGGAGAGGTGGGGCCACCTATGTGTATCTGGCAGTCGATGTCTAACGTCAGAAGGGGGCCCTTGGTGAACTGCTTGCAAAAGTTTCCATGTGGTCCTAGCAACTGACGCCTTATAGTTCCATAGGTGTCACCTGATGAAAGAGATATCCTTAAAGAAGATCTCTCTTTGGCCAGAGGTCCCATCCCTGGAATCAAGAGGTCCAATAGAGAAACTTTCATGTCTGCCACTGCAAAGTGACATGCCATGTGTACCTTCCACCTGTGCCCCCAGTGGTCTGGGGGAGCAGGGCCGAAAATTCAACATTTGCCTTACTAGTGCAGCACAGACAGAACACTTACATGTACTTTTCAAACATACGTTACACTTTTGGATTAAAATAAGGAGGTGAATCAGGAGAAACAGACAGAAGCAGGGAAAGCAGTAAGGAGCGTGAAGGTGCAAACTGAGGAGACAACAACCCAGGTGGTAATGATAGAGAGAAGAAATTTTTTAGGTAAGTGAAAAGAGGAAGACCAGGGAAGGGATTGTAAGGTTAAGAAGGGAAGGTGGGGAATGTGCATAGGGGGACAAGGAAAAGGCAGCTATCCTGAACAAATACTCTTGCTAAGTATTCACAGAACAAGAAGAAGCAGAGGGGCCACAAAAAAGTAACAGGAGCATTGGAGAGAGGGGCACACTAGTCCTTTTCTGGAGGACAGAGTTCTGAATAGACTCAGAAATCAGAACGTGAACAAAGCAACGGGGACAGATGGGGTGCATCCAAAGGTATTGCAAGAGCTCAAGGAGGTATTGGCTGCACCTCTGACAGTCCTATTTAACAACTCACTGAAAACAGGAGTGGTTCCAGAGGACTGAAAGATGGCAGATGTTGTCCCACTTCACAAAAGTGGTAGCAGGGAAGAGTCTGGTAACTACAGGCCAGACAGCCAGACATTGGTGATGTAAAGGTGATGACAAGGTCATACTTGATGAAGGCACAGTGGCCAATGTCTTTAATAAGGCCTTTACGGAATACAGCACAGTCCTACCCCCCAGACTGGCTTCTTATCTTGGTGGTACATGGACCACTGACCACTCGCCCACCCCAAACTAAGACCTGTCCAACCTTCTACTTTCGCCAGGTAACCATCAAGGAAACAAGAACATACCTTAACAAGGTCCTGGGAAAAATAGCGCTTGGTGGTGATGGGATAGATATGAAACTGATATCTATCACCCTTGCTGAGGTCATCTTTCCCATCACTAAGCTGTTCAGCCTGTCCCTGCACCTGGCCGCCTTCCCCTCTATCTCGAAAACTGCTCTGGTCACTCCCATGCATAAAAGAGGTGATAGGTCTCTGATATCCAATTACAGACCAATCTCTGTCTTATCACCACTCTCTAAAGCACTGGAAAGAATCATTGCTGATCAAATTACAGACTATCTACATAAATATAACCTTCTCGCCCCTCAGCAATATGGATTCTTCAAGCTGCATAGCACCAATACCGCACTAGGTGACTTCAATGGCTATGTGCATGAGGATCTTGATCAGGGCCATTTGGTTGGGGCTATCTTTATAGACCTGACCAAGGCCTTCAACCTTGTGGATCACCAGCTACTGCTCCACAGGCTAAGTTGCCTTGGGCTGTCCCCCACCACGCTTGGCTGGTTTTCAAGCTACCTGTCCGGCCAGTCTCAGAAAGTTAAAATTAGCAGTACCATCTCTGATTCCTGTGATGTCACAGTAAGGGTCCCCAAGACTCTATTTTGGGCCCACTTTTGTTCAGCCTCTTTGTGAACAACATCCCTGACACCTGCCCCACTTCCAAGGTCTTGCTTTACACGGACAACATGGTCATTTTCTCCTGAAACACCAACCAGAAAGCTCTCAATAGGGAGTTACAGCACATCTTCGCCCTCCTACGGGACTGGCTCAGAGATAGCATTCTAGTGCTTAACAGCCAAAAAAACAAGGTAATGCTCTTTGCCAGGCATCCAAAGAGGAGATCTACTGCACCACTCTCAATTACCTGTAACCCTAGATCCGCCTTGTAGCAGGTGTCCTCTTTCCACTACCTTGGAATCACAATAGATGAGTTCCTCTCATTTGATGAACACATCTGCAATATCACCACTGCAGTCAACAGGAAACTAAGGGCCCTTCATAGGCTCCGATTCTGCCTCACACCAGAGGCCAGGCTCCTGGTGGTTAATGGAATAGTACTACCAATCCTGGACTATGGAAACGTGATGTATGGCGTGGCCTCTGATACAAGCCTACTCAGAGTCCATGCAACCCTCAATAAAGCTTGCAGATTTGTATTAGGTGCTGACCGCCTAACACATACATGTGACCTATACAATAAAACTAAATGGCTTCCTCTCTCCTTGGACTTGCTCCTCCTCCATACAAGCTTTACTCCTCCTCCCCTCACCCTCTGAACATACTACAAGAAGTGTCGCTAAGCATGCCCTAGCAGTCCTGTTCAGAAGAACCAGTCTGGGGAAACGAGCCTTCGTGGTCAGGGCTCCTGCACGGTTTTGGCCCCTTTAAGTCTGCACTTTGGAATACTATCTCCCCTCTGGTACGCTGCTACTGTCGCACCCAACCCTGCTATTGGTAGCCTCTGCCATTCCTGGGCAATGCCCCTGATCACCCTCTGCTGTTCCACAGAACCATAAGGATCCCCCAACTGCCCTATCTGCCCGACCACCAGACAGTACTCCCTCTGCTCCCATTCTCCTTCCCAAAGGTGCCCTCCATGTACCCTACTCCCCCCCAGAGCTTCCAGTATTCCCTATACTCCCATTTATCCTCTCCCAAGGTGCCCTCTAGTGCCTCCACTCTACCATCTACCCTCCTGCCACACCTCTCCTCAACTAGTCTTGTCTCCTTCCAGACTAATTCACATGTCTCTACTGGTCAGAATACTGACAGTGATGTATAGCTACCATCCTAAACACTCATGTTGTACTCTTGCTGGCTAATGTTATACTCTTTTCTTTGACTAGTGCACTTTATTACTGTTGCTGGTATGGAGATTTTATCCCTTTGTTTTCCTGCACTCACACAATGGCTATGTAAAACCTGCCTATGATTATTTTATGTTGTAACTTGACTTATATTCCCTTTTAGTGATTACTTTATGTTATTGTTTTGTTGATACCTGACAATGCCTTTGTGGCTGCCTTGTATTACCTATCCTGTTTGTACTCTTTGCCCTTTCTTGATGAGGATTCTTTGTAAATGAGCTTTTAGCTCAAAGGTTGTAATTCCGATCACCTAATAAATAAAATAAAAAAACAGGTTAACGGGATCAATGCCGAAGGAAAGGATTGTGGAATATCTTGAATCCAATATGTTACAAGGCCCGAGGCAGCACAGATTCACCGGGGCATTTAAATGAATCTAATAGATTTCATAGACTGGGTGACCAGGGAATTAGATTAGACTGGAGCAGTGGACATGGCCTACCTAGATACAGAAGACTTGTAAGGAAGCTGGGGAGCTTAGGGGTGGGTCCAAAAGTAGTAAACTGGGTAAGAAATTGGTTAGAGGATAGGTGACAGAGGGTGGAGGTAAACTGAGTTCACTCCAGAGAAGGGAGGATGACCAGCAGGGTGCTTCAGGGATCAGTGCTGGGACCAGTCCTCTTTAATGTCTTTATAAATGACATTGCAGAGAAGATGGAAAGGAAGGTCTACCTCTTTGCAGATTATACCAAAATCTGCAATAGTGTGAGCACTCTGGCGGAGGGATGAAAAGAATGAGCAGAGATCTGAGAAAACGCAAAGAGTGAACAAGGGTAAAGCAGCTGGTTTTCAATGCAAAAACATGCAAAATCATGCACTTAGGGCACAGAAATCCAGGCGTGAAGTACAAAATGAGTGGAGAGGTAGTGACAACCACCAAATAGGAAAGAGACCTGGTGGTAATCATATATAATGACCTTAATGTGGCCAGGCAGTGTGACAAGGCAGTCGGGAGGGCTAGTGGGATACTGGGGTGCATAGGGAGGGGTATCGCCAGCAGAAAGAGGGAAGTGGTATAGCCTCTGTAGAGATCGCTGATGAGACCCCACCTTGAGTACCGTGTCCAGTTCTGGAGACCAAATCTTCAGAAGGACATAGAGAGGGGCTGTCCAGAGGAGGGTAACCTAAATGGTGCAGGGTCTGCATCAGAAGACCTATGAAGAGAGACTAACAGACCTCAATATGTACACCCCAAAAGAGTGGAAGGAGAGAGGGGATATGATAAAGACCTTTAAATACCTCACAGGAGCCAATAACATACAGGATTGGAGTATGTTTCAGAAAAAATTATGCTCAAGAACAACGGGACATGCAGCGAAGCTAGAGGTGGGTAGATTCAGGAGAGATGTGAGGAAGTATTCCTTCACAGAAAACAGTGATGGATGCCTGGAATTCTTCCAGCGGAGGTGGTGGGGGTGAAAACAGTAGTGGGATCAAGAATGCATGGAATAGGCATATGAGAATGTTAGTGGAAAGAAGGTGGGGGAGGAAGAGCTGGAGATCAAATAGGGTCTGACGTAACACTATAGGTAGGAGAAAATGGGCAGACTGGGTGGGCCAAGCGGTCCTTATCTACCATCAAATTCTGTTTCTATGATTCTGTGTTAAAATGATCTGTGAAGAGCCATGGTGCCAATAAATATCTTTCTGCCAGTAACTAATCCCCCCAAGACTTCTGTAAGAGAAAGAAGTGGATGAGGATGACTTAAAAACAGTGAGTGCAGAAAACACATAGCAGAAAATTATGCAAGCCATTGAACTGTATCAAATAATTATAGTACAAATGATGCAAATGGCGCTGCAGTAAGCCCCAAACTGCCACAAAGACTGCACAAAATACAATAATATTGCTTTAAACATGTACTTTGCATTCAAAACATGTACTTTGCAACAGCAAAAGATGCATAACTTCACTCAAAATTGTGCAACGCTGATACGCGCATGACATTAGTTAAGACAGTTAAAGAAAAACACCAACTATACTTCAGGCCTCCACTACAGTATATAGGTCCTGAATAGAGTTGTTAATATTAAAATAACATTGTTTCAATATCGTAAAATACCTATTTTTGTGTTTATTTACTCCAACCAGATCTTGTTTGAAAGGCTGCCCAGTGCCTTACCACAGGCAGCAGTACACATCCCATTCTCTCTGTATGCTAATGTAGCCTCTGACTGAACCTCTGGCCACTGCTCAGCCGCTCCTGCGGTCCCAAGCCCACCCACTGCTGCTGAATTAACTGCAGGACCAGTTCCAGCCCCTGACCAGGGCTGCTACCCCTCCGAACCCGAACCTCTGGCTGCTGCTCAGCCACTCCTGCATCCCCAAGCTCACCCGCTGCTACTGAATTGACTGCAGGAAAGCCAATCGCTGCTTCACTCGGCTAAGGAGATGCAAACATTTTAAATCTTGGCTCCTTTTTTACTAGCACCTATACTACAGTGCTTTAACCTGGGACTGCTGTACTGTAACTGAACTTTGCATTTTTACTGTTTACTGATTTAATTACAGAGGGAAATAAGGAAAATAAACAGAACTGTGTATTTCCACTGTTTACAGACTCAGATACTGAGGGAAATTAGGAAAAAGAATCTATAGGAGAAGAGCTCAGGAAAGCCTATTCAGTACTGACCGGTGTATTTTTCAGTACCTTCCCCTGTCTGATGCAGCAGCACCTCTGTGGCTCACTAGATAGGGAATTTAATGCATTTTTAACAAATTAATTGAATTCATTGTATTTTTAATAGGGCTAGATTCTCTGAGATCTCAAGGTAGCTAGCAAGCTGCACAGTTTATAACTAAGTGACTCCTTTACACCCTGTGCATAGATTAGCAGCCTCCGTTATAGCTCCAGCTGATTTCTGAACTTTTCCCATTATTTTTTCCCAGCTTTCTCTCTCTCTCTGCCCTCCCTGCAGAGCCCCTCTGACCTTGAGATAGGAACCCCCTCTCCTCTCCCCACAACCCTCTGCCACGACACATCATGATTCCTTTGTCCTCTTTCCTGTAAGCCCTTCCTCTCTACTTCTGTCTGCTCTCCCAACTTAAAGCAGCAGTACTAGACAAAATTGGATAAATTACATCCCAGAGTGCTGAAGAAACTGGTGGATGTCCTGGCGAAACCCCTGGTGGAGCTTTTCAGCATCTCTCTGAGGGCAGGGTAGGTGCCCCAGGACTGGAAGGTGGCGCATATAGTGCCTATCCACAAGGGAGATGGCAGGGAACTATAGGCCCGTCAGCCTGACATCGGTTGTGGGCAAGGTGATGGAGGGCATTGTCAAGGAGAGGCTTGGGGGGGACCTGGAAAAGTTGGGGTGCCTGAACGATAGACAGCATGGATTTGTCCCAGGGAAATCATGTCAGACAAACTTGTGGAGTTCTATGACTGGGTGACGAGTGCGTTGGACCTGGGTAGATCAGTGGATGTCCTCTTTCTTGACTTCAGCAAGGCATTTGACTCTATTCCTTACGGGGGCCTGTTGGATAAGCTGGGAGAAATGGGGGTGGGGAACCAGATGATCAGATGGATAGGAAACTGGCTCCAGGGTCATGGTTGGCGGGATTGTCTCATCCCCTAGGAGGGTTATTAGTGGGGTCCCTTAGGGATCGGTTCTTGGGCCCCCTCCTGTTCAATGCCTACGTCACTGACATAAGGAAGGGAATCAGGAGGAGATGAGTCTCTTTGCAGATGATTCAAAACTGGGGCGGTGGTTGATGGGGAGGGGAGGGCAGTCTACGGGGACCCAGAGGCTCTGAAAAGGTGGTCTAGAAAGTGGATGCTGAGGTTCAATGCAGGAAATGCAAGGCACTGCATCTGGGAGCCAGAAACCCGGGCCAAGTGTACACCTTGGGGGGGGGGGGGATGCTACAAGTCTCAATGGCTGAGAGGGACCTGGGTGTGGTGGTGGATGTCAAGAAGAACAACTCTGAGACTTGTAGGAGGGCAGCGGCCAAGACCAACAGGATGCTGGGATGCATCGCTAGCGGGATCACCTTCAGAAGGAGGGAAGTGATACTCCCTCTGTATAACTGCTTGGTGAGGCCACACCTCGAGTACTGCGTGCAGTTTTGGATGCCACACTTAAAGAGGGACACTGAACTCCTGGAGAGGGTCCAGAGGAGGGCAACCAAAATGATCTGGGGCTTGGGGGACAGGACCTATGGGGAGAGGCTTGACAAACTAAATATGTACACATTGGAAGAGAGAAGGGGCTTGGGGGACATGACAGAGGTCTTCAGGTACATGAAGGGGTAAATTGGGGAGGAGCAGTCAGGGTGCACCGAAGGAAGGGGGCAACTAGAGGGCATGGGTGGAAGCTGGAGGGGAGAGATTCAGGGGAGAAAGATGGAGGTGCTACTTCAGTGAGAGGGTGGTGGAGCCATGGAATGCGCTGCCCAGGGGGCTGGTGGAGGCAGAGATAGTGGAGGGGTTCGGGGGAGGGGGTGGGAAGTGTTCTGGAAGCAAAGTACTGTGCAGCAAGAATATCTGGGACTGGGAAGGGAGACGCCAGAGAGGGTGAGGGGGGCAGCAAGGTCAACTCCCAGGGTGGGGGCTGACCAAATGAGCAGACACAAAAGACAATTAGGCTTATTCTGCTGGCATTTCAGTATGTTAGTATGTTTGCAATAGTTTATTCCCTGTGCTCTGTTGAGCATTTACCTGGTAATCTTTCTTGTTTTCATTGTACTATCACCCCGTAATTTGCTCCATTTTCCTTTGTTTTTGTTTACATTCCTTCCATCCACCATGTTGAACTGGAACCCTCTGCTGCCAACCACACGTGTATGACTCGCAGCACTACACAGGGACAGTGGGAATGTGCAGGGTCCCACTGAAGTAAACAAAAGACATAATGCAATGTGATGGGGGGGAGCTCAGCTGAAAAGTAGGCAGCAGCCATATTTACTGTGGCACCAGAAAACTAGAAATGAATCACTTCCTGATTATCTAGTACTGCTGCTTGAAATCCCCTGCATATTCCAATTAATTCCTCTCTTCTTCTCTCTCAGGACCAGCTCCAGCCCCTGACCAGGGCTGCTACCCCCCAACCTGAACCTGAACCTCTGGCCACTGCTCAGCCACTCCCACAGTTCCAAGCCCACCCGCTGCTGCTGAGTCGACTGCAGATACGCCAACCGCTGCTCTGCTCATCTAAGGAGATGCAGATATTTTCCCCACCCTCCCCACAACCACTCACACCCTTAACCGGCCTGCCTTATATAGACGGATGGTCATGTGACTAAGTCCCCTCTTCCCCATCTGCAGCCTATAGGAGCTCGCCAATAGAAGGTGCTTGTTTTCTTGCAACTGGAACTTTGGAAAAGACTGTTTCACTACATAGCCATTACCTCCCAAAGTGGCTATATGGCTATGTTTCTCACCCTCCCACTGGCCAATTCTTATACATCCTAGTGAGGATTACAGCGGTCTCAAGTACACCTAGGCTAGGACTAAAGGTTTGTGATCTGGTTCCTATTTCAGTAGACAGGAAACTGAACTGTAGCTGCTGCAAGAGGTAGCAAGGTACAAGATTACTGTTTCGGCCTGTCACCTCAAATCCCCTGGTAGCCATCCAATGCAATTTGATCCACTAGTTGCCTAAAACCTATGGACGTACACAATCAGTTTGAATTAAGTTTCCCCAACAATTGGCAATCATCCCAGCCTGTCCTGTCCTTTCTGAGCTTGTCTAGTTCAGCTGTCTCCCTTTTCTACATCCCTTTTTATTCATAAACCCCCAGTTCCTCCTGACATGCAACATTATGGAGTTCTCAGGGCCTTGCTATACATCATCTCTTTCATTATTTCTGATCGGCTGGTAGCGTTAGGAAACACCAGTACCCCTACTGGACTTGCATGCCCACCTCCAATATTGTAATATCCAAAACCTCTACCTTCCCTCCTACCCCTACCCCACCTTGTCTCTTGAAGAAAGAAGCCTCCAGCCTCGGCTGTTGGTATGCCCACAACCTCTCATGGCTTATCTCCAAGAGCACCCTCACTAAGCTAATGCCCCTATTCCTACATATCATTCTGGCCAGTGATGCCATGCTGAACCCTGGACCTACTGGCCCACAGTTTGTCCCTTTGGCTCCTTCAGTCCCTAACCACCTTAGCAAAAAGGGTTTGAAAATTGCCCACATAAATACACAAAGTCTGTGCCCAAAAATGGCAGAGGTAGAAGCCTGGGTTACCCTTCACAACCCCGACGTGCTACGAATTTCTGAGACGTGGCTTAAACCTTTTATCCTACAGCATGAAGCAGCCCTACAGGGCTATTCCTGCTTTAGATAGGACAGGCCAGGTAAAAAAAGGGGGTGGAGTTCTTTTCTACGTTCATTCCAGTATTGCTGCCACTGAAGCTGCTTACCCCTCCACTATTCCTCCTCTTGCAGAATGTATCTTCATCACACTAACTCTGGGCAATGTTAAATGTCTAACCATAGGTTGTGTCTACCTTCCCCCCAAGGACGCTAATAATGTCCTCACCTCCCTTATAACTTCCCTTTCCGACTTCCCTGGCCATGATCTCCTACTCTGTGGTGACTTAGCCTCAATTGGCTGAGCCAGAATAAGAACAAAACTCATTCAATATTAGCTGATTCCAACCTTACCCAGCATATCTCCGAACCCACCAGAATGAACACAAAGACAGGTAACCACTTGTTACTCGATTGAGTAGTGTCCAACTGTCCTCACAGGGTACAGTCTGCAACAGTACTTTCTGACTGTATCAGTGATCACTCTCCAACTCTCTGCCTATGGAGCAACAAGTGCCTGACCCCTCCCCCCAAAATCACTGTATCAAGAAATATGTCACTCTTCAACTTAATAGCCTTCCTGTCTTCTCTTTCTACTGCTGACTGGAGCCCTATTAATTCCTTGCCAGATGTCAATCTGGCCTTGGACTACTTTAAATGCTATAATTAATCAACACGCCCCCTCACTAAAAGGAGGTCCAAAGGCTTAGAAGCTACTTGGCTAAGCAAAAACCTGAGGCATCTTATGTCCCGTCATGACTCAGCCTGGAAAAACTTCAAGAAGAGCGGTAATCCCTCTGACTGACAGACTTACAGACACTTTCGCAACTCATGTAAGAGTAAGCTCTGCAGTGCTAAACACATGTACTACCGCTCCTTGCAGGCAGAATGGCTCAGCAACCCAAAGGCGTTCCACAAGCAAATCAACGCTTTAATTAAAGGTCACTCCCCGGCAGCCCCCAGAACCTTACAAGCTCAAGGCACTACTCTATCAGACCCCCAATCTATTGCTGATGGTTTAAATCATTTCTTCATAGATCTCACTAGCTACACCATGCACTTTACTTCCTCCTCAGACTTCAGCTCCACCACCCTCCCGCATAGGCAGCTTCCTTCTCGCCCTGAGTTTCACCTCAAGTTTGCTACTTGTAGAGTAGAGTTGCAACTACTTCTAAAACTAAAGGAAGATAGTTCCCCTGGTTTTGACTTCTTAGAACCTCGTTTTCTAAAACGTGGAACCCCAGTCCTTGCAGTTCCCATGTGTGACCTAATAAACAAGTCTCTCATCAGAGGGAGTGTTCTGGCAAAATGGAAAGTAGCCATTGTCATTCAGCTGCGTAAGGTAGGCCTGCATGGAGAAGAAAATTACAGGACCATATCAATCCTCTGTCCACTTGCGGAGATACAAGAATGCATAGTCTTCAACCAGCTTCAATTTTACCTGGAATATCACCACATCCTAACTGATTACCAGCACAGTTTCAGAAAAAATTACAGCACTACCATAGCCCTTACCAAGGTATCCATAGATATCCTCGACTCTCTTGACAAAGGACTATGTACCAGGGCCATATCTGCAGATCTTATGAAGGCCTTCGATCTAGTAAATCATAATCTCCTGTTGCACAAGCTACACTCCCTAGGCCAGGACAAACAGGCACTCTCCTGGTTCAATAACTATCTATCTGGTCGCTCTCAAGGTGTAAAATGGCCTGGTGCTCTCACTTCATTTAATTCCATAACTCACAACGTACCCCAGGGATCTCGCCTGGGCCCCTCTTGTTCTTGCTATTTATAAATAATTTACCACAGCACTGTGGTGGGTTCTTGGTGCAGCTTTATATGGACGACGCCATTTTATACCGGTCTTCTGGTGCTATCCAATGGTTAAATCAGAACCTGGAATTGGACTTCCATTCACTGGAAAAATGGTTTCTTAAAAACCACTTAGTGCTTAACACCAAAAAAACCAAAAGCAATGCTTTTTCGCAACCCCTTCGCAAAAACAGTTCCTAGTGGTTCACTTCTTATTCAATCATCCTCAGGGGAAACCCCTGAAACTGTTCCGTCTTTTAAATACTTAGGAATTCTGCTAGACCCCTTCCTCTCCTTTGAGCTGCATGTAAGTCAGACTACAAAAAAACTCAATCAGACACTTGGTTTGCTGTACCATCTTCAACCCCACCTCTCTCATGCCTCCTGCCAAAAGATTGCCGCCACCTCTCTCCTGCCCATACTTTTCTATGATGCCCCCCCCCACTACTCGCCGTTAAATCCACCATCCTTTCCCGTCTGAAATCACTTTACTACAGGGTGGGGCGTTTCGCTCTTGGGGTCAGCCTGCGATGTCACCACTGCGAGGTGTTAGCTGCATTGGGCTGGCCTATGACCAAAGATTGCAGTTCTCCTCTCTTGCTTTTGTTTACAAACTTGCCTTCCGCTTCTCTCCTCCCCTCCCTCCCTGTGTGACATACTGAAATGCAAACCCACTCCTCGTTTACTCAGATCCTCCTCTGCCCCTTTGCTATTAACACCCTGACCTCGCCTTGCAATTGGCAGGTGCTCATTTGCATACTCTGCACCTGTCACTTGGAATGCACTTCCATTATCTACTCTCTCCCTCTCCTCTCTTGCCATGTTTAAACGCACCCTCTCTGAGCATCTGTTACAGCCTAAGCCCTGCACCTGTTTTGCCTATCTCTTTGCAGCTTCTCCCCTTAAATCGAGGGTAGCCGCTTCTGCAGCCTTTTCATTGTTATTTTCTCGCCACCCTCTGGCCACCTATTTTGCTGCTAAATTACCTGTTTTGAGCATGTACAATATGTTTCTAGTAAGCATATCTAGCAGTATACTACTTCTCCTGGACAGCCATAACTCAGTTTCGAATTAGTCTTTACAGATTACTTTTGCACTGGTCAACATGGTATGTGAAGCTCTAATTTGTATATATGCTGTATATATTAATCTCTCTCTCCTCTATATTATCGTGTATATTTTGAGATATATATAATTGTTCTCACCTACTGTGTTTAAATCATGTATTTACAATGTTTCATGCTCTGTACCTTTTGTCCCGGGTCAAATAAAGGAACTGTATTGTCTCAGTGGGCTCATCCAGTTACCAAAATTCAAATAAATAAATAAATAGCCTGCTGACCAGTGGTGAGAGGGTGACAGGCAGCCTTTTGTGATGGAAGGTGGAGTCAGAGTTTATAAAGGTATCTTAAAAAAATTACTTTTATGCTAAAAACACTAACTGGGGCCTTACAATGCAGTAGTGGAGCCCTATAGTATACTGTATGTGCTGTTTTCCTTTAAAAAATGGCACAAAAAGAACACTTATGCTCGCTAACAGCTCCAAGAGCATCAAACAGAGGTATTCACATTAAATATGTATTCATCAAGACGTATGGCTGTTTTATTGATCTGATAATCCTGATGCAGGCTAAGAAGAAAAAGTTACTTACCATAGTAACCTTGTTTCTCCCAGGGGATACTCCAATATTCATAACTCTTCTGCAGTATACCTTTAAGGTAAAATCTGTCCGGAGATAGAATGCTATGCTAATGATGGAATCATTGGCATGAGCCACTTTTCAAATGCTGCCACCAATCAACTGCCTACATTCTAACCCTCAGATTTCGTGGATGTCTGTAAAGACAGGGCCCAAAATTTTAAAATACATACAATTTAACTTCAAGATTTCCCACCCAAACCTCCAACTGGAGGAAATATAAACTTATCATAATTAATACCACAAGCCCCTATGTCAGAATCACCTGAAGAGGAGAAAAACGAAAGAACAAGTTCTAATAACAGTAGAATGTGGCATGCAAACACTAAGGTACAGCATGGAATACAGAGGTCACTGGTTCTTAAATGGGGAGGCAGGGTGGAAGAGTTATGAATATTGGAGTATCCCCTGGGAGAAACAAGGTTACTATGGTAAGTAACTTTTTCTTCTCACCCCAGGAACACTCCAATATTCTTAACTCTTCTGCAGACTAAAAACCAATACCTTAGGAGGCAGAAAGAACCTATTTTGGAAACAGGCTCTGCAGGACAGCTGAACCAAACCTGGCATCAGCCCTAGCTTGCATATGCAAGCTGTAATGCTTGACAAATATGTGTACTGTTCGCCAGGTTGCTGCTTTACAGATATCCACCAAGGGTACATCCCTTGCAGCTGCCAGTGTTGCAGCTGTACCCCTTGTGGAGTGGGCTCTAAGCCCTGCTGGAGCTTCCTTGCCCACCTTTGAATAGAAAAATTGGATACATTGGACAATCCGAGAAATGGACCTTTAAGATGCTGGATTTCCCTTTCCTACATCACCATAAGTGAGGAAAAGTTGTGTTCTGTCCAGCCTATGGGACTTAGTGGCTGTCATGTAATAGCGCAAAGCTCTTTTGACATCCAGACTATGCAGCCTACATTCAACAGAAGAAAGAATGGTCAGTGAAGAACACTGGCAAAGTGATAGATTGGTTCAAGTGGAAGTCTGAAACCACTTTGGAAAGGAATTTCCTATTTGTCTGTAAGACTACCTTATCCTTGTGGAAATGTAGTCCTTTTCAATGCATAAAGCCTGGAGCTCACCAATTCTTCTAGCTGAAGTAATGACCACTAAAAACACTGTTTTCCATGTGATATACTTCAAAGGTGCTGAAAACATAGGCTCAAGGGGGGGGGCATGAGTTGAGCAATGCAGATATTAAGGTCCCAAGCTGGCACCAGTTCTCTCACCGGTGGAAAGAAAAAATTACTCACCTTAGTAATGTTGTTTCTTCTAATGGAGTCTTGCTATATTATGACAATTGCAGTTTGTCCCACCATTAGAACTGCTCCGGAGGTGAAAGAGTTAACTACCATGCCAGGCATGGAGTTTAGAGCGAGCTCGGTTAGAGAAACTCTGTCTGGTTATTTTCAAACCGAAACTGTCAGATCTTTACGAGCAAAAACTCACTAAGGTTCTGTGTGGAAGCTGTAACCTACACTAGCCAACTGGCTACCTAAATATTACACTATTCCTGGTCCCAACACCAAGACTCAAGTCAGGGACCAGAAAAATAATAACATAAGATAAAATAAAACACAACACCCCAAAACCCCAAAAAGGGTGGAAAAACATAAAATGGGCATAACAAGTGCCAACATTGGACTGCCCACCCCATACCCAAGTAGAAGTTCTGAGAGGGCAGGTTGGGGAGGTCATAATATAGCAAGACTCCATTAGAAGAAAAACATTACTAAGGTGAGTAATTTTTTCTTCAAACAACATGAAGTCTTGCTATATTATGACAATTGCAGAATACACAGCAGTACCTCCATGGTGGAGGGACAGAACCTACTTAGGAATAGGCTCTTAAAGCACTGTCCTGTTAACTCTAGCATCCCTCCTGGCCTGGATATCCAAGGAGTAATGCTAGGTGAAAGTGTGTACCGTTTTCCAGGTAGCTGCTTGACATATCTCCAAGATAGGGATGTCTCTGGCAGCAGCTAGAGACGCAGCTGTACCTCTGGTAGAGTGAGCCCTCAGGCCTGAAGGGGGGAACCTTTCCCAGTTTTTGATAACAAAATTGGATACACGAGACAATCCACCTGGCAATGGATCTCTTAGTGGCAGGTTTACCTTTCCCAACCTCACCATAAGTGAGAAAGAGTTGGAGGGATTCAAACCTATGACCCTTGGTACGCTCTATATAGTAACTAAGGGCCCTCTTAACATCTAAGCTGTGCAGCCTCCTCTCACCAGAGGAGGAATGGTCAGTGAAGAACACTGGAAGGGAGATAGATTGGTTAAGATGGAAATCTGAAACCACCTTAGGCAAAAACTTCCTGTTAGTCCTAAGGACTACTTTATCCCTGTGAAAGGAAATAAAGTCAGTCTCCACTGACAAGGCTTGTAACTCACTTATGCGCCTGGCAGAAGTGATGGCTACTAGAAAAACAGTTTTCCAAGTCAAATACTTAAGCTCTGCAGAAGACAGAGGTTCAAAGGGGGGTTGCATCAACTAAGCAATGCAAACATTAAGATCCCAGGCAGGAGCCGGGTCCCTGAAAGGTGGATTAGTATGAAGTAATCCCTTGAAAAAACTTGGAAAATACAGGGTGAGTGGAAAGAGAAGAGGGCTTTCCTGCTGAAATAAGAGCAGAGACAGCTGCCAAATGTACTTTCAGGGTAGCTGGTCTCAGACCCAAAGAGTTAAGATAGACCATATAGTCCAAAACAATGGGTAAATCAGCAGATTCCGGGGGAATATGCTTCCCAGAGCACCAGATGGAAAACCTTTTCCATTTAGAATTATAAGTAGCCCTAGTAAAAGGCTTCCTAGAAGCCTTCAGGATGTCAAGAACACCTTCAGAAAGGTGTAGGTCAGCAAACTCTAACTCCTCAAGAGCCAGGCCTTGAGGTTGAGGGATTTGAGATTCGGATACCAAACTCTCCCCTGGGCACAAGATAACAGGTTGTGTTTCCTGGGGAGGCACAGGGGAAGATGGACTGCTAAGGACAGAAGGAGTGGGTACCAGGGCTGCCTGGCCCAATCCGAGCAATCAGAATCATCCTGCAAGGCTGGGATCTGATTTTCACTAGCACCTTGAAAAGGAGAGGGAAGGGAAAAGGCATATAAAACTTCCTTCCCAATCTAGGAGAAAGGCATCCAGGGGGACTGAGCCCATCACTGGGGGCCTGTAACAAAACAGTGGAAGTTGGTGATTGTCTGGGGCTGCGAAAAGATCTATCTGAGGAGTGCCCCATCTGGCAAAAACTATCCCCAGTACTTGGGGATCCAGTGACCATTCGTGAAGGCCCTGGGAAATCCTGCTGAGAGCATCTGCCAGGACATTGTCCTTTCCTGGGAGGTGAACTGCTATGAGGGAAGTGTTCAGGGAATAAGCCAGAGACCACAACTTCATTGCTTCGGTGCACAAGGCCGAAGACCGAGTGCCCCCTTGTTTGTTGATGTACCACATTGTGGTGGTGTTGTCTGTTCTGACTTGTACCACTTTGTTCTGAACGGATGCAGAAAACACTTGAAGTGCTAGAAAGACAGCTCTGAGTTCCAGCAAATTCATGTGGAGCAGAGACTCTTGAGGGGACCACACTCCCTGGGTGGAGAGGTCGCCCATGTGAGCTCCCCATCCCAGAAGGGACACATCTGTAGTGAGGGTCAAGGAGTGAGATAGAGGGATGAAAGGGACCCCTAGTCTTAAATTGCTCTGATCCTGCCACCACTGAAGGGCCTGGATCAGGGTTCGAGTCACTGGGATCAACTTGGAAAGGGGATCTTTTCTTTGAGACCAAAAGGCTCTCAAGTGAAACTGAATGTCCCTCATCTGAAATCTTGCTCCTTGTACTACAGCTGTGGAAGCAGCCATGTGTCCTAGGAGCTGTAAGAAGTGCCTTGCTGGTCGAGAGACCTGCAGAGTGAAGGAGGAGGCCAGGGCCACCAGGTTCCTTCCCTCTATGGGCAGGAAGACTCTGGCCTGCTTTGTATCCAGTTCTGCACCTATGAAGGTGAGTACCTGAACAGGTTCCAGCACTGACTTTGGGAGATTGAGCAGGAAACCCAGAGAGGTGAGCAGCTGCTGGGTAACTTGCAGGTGTGATTTGACCTGTTCTAGAGACTGGCCTACAATAAGCCAGTCGTCTAGGTAGGGAAAGACAGCAATCTTTTGCCTTCTTAAATGAGCAACTGCTACTGCTAGACATTTTGTGAATACCCTTGGGGCAGAGGTGAGGCAAGGGCATTGCTCTGAACTGGTAATGGCCTGAGGCAGTTCGAATCTGAGGTACTTTGGTGGGAGCTTTGATTAGAACATGGAAATAGGCACCTTGAGGTCCAGGGAAGCTAGCCAGTCCCCTGGCCTTAGAGAAGGTAAAATTATTGCCAGAGTCACCATTTTGAATTTTGGTTTCAAAAGGTGCTTGTTCAGATATCTTAGGTCCAAAATGGGCCGCCATTCTCCTGCCTTTTTTGGGCTAAGGAAGTACCTGGAGTACAGACCCTTGCCCTGCAGTAGGGGGGAAACCCTTTCTACAGCTCTGAGAGCCAGGAGGGTTGAGACTTCTGTTTCTAAGGCAAAGGTCTCTAGAGGGTTTGCAGGTGGAAAAGATCTGGCTCTCATCTTTGGAAATTTTTTGAAGCTGAGAACCAGACCCTGGCTTACTACTTCCAGGACCCACTTGTCTGATGTTAGAGACTCCCAGTCCTGAACGAAGTAAGCCAGCCTGCCCCCTACAGGTAATGAAGAACCAGCCCTGGGCACCCCATCAGGGTGCCTGTTTGGCAGGGGCTTTAGGCTGAGGTGTGGAAGCAGGCCTGCTTGCGCCCCATCTGCCTCTGCCTCTGAAGAACCCCCTCTGAGCATAAGCAGAAGAAGCCTGGGTTTGGTAAAAGGCCTGTGAGCTGGCCTACCTCTGCCACCCCTGGGTGCTTCTGAGGTGGCTTGCCGCCTCCTTGGCTTATGCACTCCTATAAGTTGTTCTATATTCATCCATTTTCTTCATGTAATTCTCTGTCTGCTCCCCAAACAGAGAATTCCCTACCACAGGAAAATCCATGGCCTTAGTCTGGGTATCCTGTGATAAACTAGTACACCTGAGCCAAGCCAACCTACGAAAGGCCACAGATGTAGCCATGACTCTAGAGGATACATCATTAGAATCCACAGCAGCATGAAATTGCACCTTGGATGCCTCAATACCATCAGCAGCCACCTGCTCCAACTCCTTGGCAAGCTGGCCAGAGGCCTGTTTGGCCAAAGCCATAACAGTGTCCCATCTAGATTTTTGGCATCTTGCCACATAAGCCATGTAATTTGCTTGTCTGAGTCCCAAGGACGCTGCCATGTATTGTTTTTTAGCCATGGCATCAATCTTCCTGGAGTCCTTGTCAGGAGGATGTGAAGCCAGGGGAATGTTAGTTTTATCACAGGCTGCAGCCTGAACTACCCCAACATGACTGCATTGCTGTGAAAGAAAGTCTGTATCAGGACCTGATAAAGTGTACCTCCTGTCCATCTTCTTGTCAACAGGAGGTACAGAATTAGGAGCTTTTAGTATTTTATTGCTTGTTTCCTAAATGATTTATGTAAGGATAGATAATCTCCTAGACTCTGGGATATCCATCATTTCCACAAAATCAGGTTCCTCTTGCTCATCCACAGCTTCCTCTAATGGGAGCTGGAGGGTTTCAGCAACCTTTTTATAAAACAAAAAGTGAGAAGGGGACTCAGAAAGCATGGGGGAGATTCCAAAGGTCTGTCTGGGGAGATGTCCGGTTCAATGGGCACATCCAGACTCTCAAAGTCACATTCACACTGATCATAATCCTCCTCCCCCTCCTCTGGTTCATAAAACTCTTCAATATCATATTCTTGAACCGGTGGAACCGGCCGAACCGACCTTTTACCAGACAGTGGTGGTTCGGACGGAACCAGAGAAAGTGGCTGTACAATCTGTATAGTTTTTGCTATTTCTGCAGTAGTTGGAGAAGGAATTTTGGACTCCAAACCTGCAGATTTTTTAGTTTTCTTTGCTGGAACTGGCTCCTCAGAGCCAGCTTTTTGTTTGGCCGAGGAAGTCTCGCCCTGGTCAGAGGGCACTCCCTCTGGTTCGGTTGGCACCGAACCGGGCTGGCCATCCGGGTCACGGACTTTTGGCCTCTCTGCCCTGAGCCTGCCCACTCTTGTCCAGGGTGGCTGCAGGAAATTTTTGCAAATCTGGCAGTCTGAATTGGGGTGGTCAAACCCCAGACAATAGACACATGTAGTGTGGGTCAGCCTTGGCAAAGGCTTCCCAGAGACACTACAGTGTTGAAACCCAGTGGGCGGTTTTTCTTTTGGGTTTCTCAGACATGATGCCAGCCTAACCAACAAACTTGCCCTTTTAGCAGCAGTGCCAGGCAAGACATCCTTATCGTGTTCTAACCGTGTCACGGTCGTGAAAAAACGTAATGAAACTGCTTTTTAGAACCGATAAGAACCGGGAACCGCACTCTAAAAGCTTTAAAATGCTTACTTTTAAGAGTTTTAAACAGCCTGATCAGTTCGAATCGAACCGATAAAAATTTACAAGTTCCACACAGAAATAAACCTATCTATTACTTACAATACCACAGACAGAGCTTGAACCGATCGGTTTGCGGTTAAAATAATAATACTCGAGGTTGAATTTAACCAAGAAAATACTGTTTAAACCGAGAAATGAACCGAGGAGAAGGAGAAATCTCCGGAGCGACTGTTCAGTGAGGCGGAGTAAAGAATCTGACAGTTTCGGTTTGAAAATAACCAGACAGAGTTTCTCTAACCGAGCTCGCGCTCTAAACTCCATGCCTGGCATGGTAGTTAACTCTTTCACCTCTGGAGCAGTTCTAATGGTGGGACAAACTGCAATTATCATAATATAGCAAGACTTCATGTTGTTTGAACATATGAGAAAGGCCCTTGAAGAACCTTTTAAATATGGGGTTTGATGCCAAAGAAACAGACTTTCCTGCAGATGCATAGGCCAAAACTGAAGCCAAATTAATTTTTAGCGTAGAAGGCTATAAGCCTGTGGAATGTAAGTAGACCAGGTAGTCCAGTACCAACGACACTCCTGCCTGGGTTGGCACTATACTCCTATTAGAGCACCAAATAGAAAACCTCTTCCACTTTGCAGCATAGGTTTTCTTGGTAGAGGATTTCCTGTATCCTCTTAAAACATTCATAACTGGTTCAGAAAGATGTAAACCAGCATAATCTAGTCTTCAAGAGCCAAGCTTTGAGCCTGAGTGACTTGAGGTTCGGATACAGGAACCTCCCCTGGTTGGAGGTCAGAAGATTGTGCCTCCTGGGAAGGTGTATTGGTTTGTCCACTGACATGGACAGCAGTAGGGAGCACCATGGCTGCCTGGCCAAGTCTGGGGCTATCATAATCATTGTTGCTGGCTGAGACCTGAGTTTCAACAGCACCCTGTATACCAGAGGAAATGGGGGGAATGCATACAGGCATTTCCCTGACCAATCCAGAATAAGGACATCCAAAGGAACTGTGCCCACTACTGGAGGTCTGTAACATAACTGTGGCAAGCGGTGACTCCGATGAGAGGCAAAGAGGTCTATTTCTGGAGTGCCCCATCTCCTGAATAAGGTCTGCACCACTTGTCTGTTCAGGGACCATTCGTGATGGTCCTGGCTGATTCGGCTCAAGGTATCTGCCAGGACATTGTGTTTGCCTGGCAGATGAATGGCCTGTAGTGAGGAGCGCAGTGAGTAAGCTAGGGTCCAAATTCTCATAACTTCCGTGCAAAGGAGGTTTGACCTTGTTCCCCCTTGCTTTTTTATGTAGTACATGGTGGTAGTGTTGTCTGTCCTGACTTGCACTACCTTTCCTGTATCAGCAGTTTGAAAGCTTGCATTGCCTGAAACACTGCCCTGAGCTCTAACAAGCTTATGTGTAAAAGAGTCTCTACATTTGACCAAGTGCCCTGGGTAGAGTGCTCTGCTAGATGAGCCCCCCAGCCCATACCGGATGCATCTGTTGTAAGAATCATTGATGGAAGTTCTTTTTGGAAAGGAACCCCTTCTCTGAGGTTGGTTTCCTCTTTCTACCACTGAAGAGCTTGGATAAATGTTTTTGTTACAGGAACAGACTTTGACAGGGGATCCTTTCGTTGGCACCAATGAGCTCTTAAGTGAAATTGGATGTCCCTCATCTGAAACCTGGAGCCTAGCACTGTGCCTGTTGCAGCTGCCATGTGGCCCAGAAGTTGAAGAAAATGCCTTGCAGGCCTTGGGGCATTAAGCCTGAAAGAACCTGCCAACTGCAGGATGCGTTTTACCCTGTCTCTGGGTAGAAAGGCTCTGCCCACTATGGTATTCAATTCTGCTCCTATGAACTGCAGAATTTGAGAAGGAAGAAAAACAGATTTTTCTAGATTTAAAAGGAAACCCAGAGACTGCAGAAGCTACTGAGTGAGATGCAGGTGTTCTGCTAACTGTTGTGGTGAATTTCCCACCACCAGCCAGTCATCTAGATAGGGGAATACTGTGACACCTTGTCTGTGCATGTGAGCCACTACCACAGCCAGACACTTTGTGAACACCCTTGGTGCTGAAGTGAGACCGAAGGGTAGAGCTGAGAACTGATAATGACCTAACCGGAGTCTGAACCTGAGATACTTTCTGTGTGACTCCCTTATGGGGATGTGGAAATAGACATGTTTTAGGTCCAATGATGCCAGCCAATCTCCTTTCCAGAGTGCTGGTAGAATCAGAGACAAAGTCACCATTTTGAACTTTGGTTTTGCTAGGAACCTGTTGAGGACCCTGAGATCCAAGATAGGCCGCTGCTCTCCATTTTTCTTTGGTGTGAGAAAATACCTTGAGTAAAGTCCTTTTCCCCTTTGATGCAAATGTACTGGTTCCACTGCTTTTAGTGAAAGAAGGTGTTTCACCTCTTTTTCCAGCCTTTTGCTTTCCAGGAAGGAAGCCAGTTTGAAAACTCTGATTTTTTGAACAGGGGAGGACTTGAAACTCAAAGACAGGCCCTGACCCACTATCTCCAGAATCCACTTGTCTGTGGTGATGGTTTTCCAATTCTGGAAAAAATGGGTCAGCCTGCCCCCTACTGGCAAAGGAGAGGCAGCCTGATTGATGAAGTCAGGAGTCCTGCTTAGACTGGGGCTGAGACTGGGCACCACGCCTGGCACCTTTTCTGCCCCAATCCCTGAAATACCCTTGCTATGGGTATTGGAGTGCCTGAGGAAGTACCATGGCCTGGTAAAAAGGCCTGGAATTAAATTGTCTGCCCCTGCCTCCTCTGCTGAAGGGTCTAGAGGAGGCGGATGGTCTTGCCTTTGGAGAAGTGCTATGGAAGGTGGCTTTATACTCATCCACCTTCTTCATATAGGCCTCTGTATGGCTGCCAAATAGAGAATTGCCCTCCATAGGAAAATCCAGAGTCTTATTCTGGGTATCCTGCGTGAGGGTTGTGGCTCTCAACTAAGCAAACCTTCTCTGTACGATGATATTTGCCATCCACCTTGCAGCAGTCTCATTACTGTCTGCTGCCATCTGGAACAGGTATTTGGCAGCTTCCAGGCCAAACCTAGCAGTTTCAGCTAGGTCTGCCAAAACAGGAGAAGGTGCTTTCTCAGCCATGTCCAGGACAGACTGCCGGAGAGCCTTCTGGTACTGGGCTACATAGGCCTGATAGTTAGTTTGCCTAATGGCCAGAGAGGCTGACAAGTAACCCTTCTTGGCCATACTTTCACATTTTTCAAGAGTCCTTCTCTGGAGGGTGGGAAGCCAGAGGGACTTTTGCCTTGTCACAAGCTGCAGCTTGCACCACCCCTTGGTGGTCAGGGTGTGAAAATAAGAATTCAGCCCCTGTTCTGTCAAGCTGATACCTTTTATTCAACCTTTTGTCCAAAGGAAGGAAGGACAGACCCAGGAGCTTGGAGGAGTTTTAAAATATCTCTTTTAAAGAACTTATTAATGGAGAGTGACAGTTTTTTAATAGGAGTCAACCCCATCATTTCCAGATATTCAGCCTCCTACTCATCCTCTACAGCTTCAGAGGTAGGAATGTCCAAGGCATCAGCAATCTTCCTGATAATGGAAAAATAAGAAGAATCTTCTATAGTCCAGGGAGGGGAGCCAAACTCCTGTTCAGGGGAGACCTCAATCAATCAATCTTTATTTATCCAGGCGAACACCATTGAGCATCGCTCATTTGCAAGATGGACCTGGTTAGCACAGGAACACAGGATATACAATATATGAACAGTCACAACGTAACAGCTCAGTAATATTATACAATACATAGATACAATCGTTAAACGTAGTCATGTAAGCAATAATACCCGACAGGGTGGATGGTATTGGGCAATACCGGACTGCCCAGGGGCGTAATGAGGCCCGACGCCGCAGGCGGAGGGCATTATAGCCCCTGGAAGGTCCAGTATTGCCCAATACCGCCCACCCTGGAGAGTATTACTGCACTTAGAAAATGGGCATTGTATTATGTCTGTTTTTTTTTTTTAAATCATGTTACATTATTAAAATGGTTAAGTATTTCATTTGATTTAGTTGAGCTTCTGTAATTTTGACTTTTGGAGTTACATGTCATGCCCCCACCCCCCTCCGCGAAAGGGAAGATTTGGGAGACCGCTATTTTTTAATTTACTACTGAGTTGAGTCTTACGTTTATTTTTCCATGTTTGTTGTTATGCAGTGGTTGGTGACCGGAGATTAGCGGTACTGCCAAGCGGGACACCAGCGGCGGTACCGAGAGGGACATCAGCAGTGGCGCCGAGCGGGATATTATCGGCAGTGCACACAGTCAGCAGCAGGGAAAGAGAGTTCTAAGGCACAAATTAATGTTATTACAGTTACGTGAATGGGACCGTGGGATTCTTAAACTGCAGTCGAGCCGAGGCTGGATCTGGGGATTCAAGGGAGAGATTGTCGGTCTAATGAACTGGTGAGGACACTGGGAGAGAGAGTTCTTTGAAGCTGATGGGCTTTACTTTACAAGCATGGAGTCTGTGGAGGGCTGGGCGGGGTAATACTTTTTAAAAGCTGATCTAATGGTTTGACAGTAAGCTTTTGTTTACTTAAAAACAAACAAAGGCGGCATTTGGGGGTTTTTAGAGACTGCAGTTGAGAGGGATGTGTGTGCGTGATGTGAGAGATCAACGTGCGCGAGAGAGAGAGAGAGATGAAGAATGGATGCACTATCGGGAAAAAAAACAACACTACGAAAAAGAAATGTGTAGTGAGAACTGAGCTCAGTGGAGATTGTGTGAGGTTTTATCAGGCAGTTGGCACTGAACTATGGAGCCATTAGGGCCACTTTCTTTCACTAAGCGAGAGAAAAAAATGGTGGCAATTTGAAAATCAGGTGCTTTCGGCCAATCTGAAAGCAGGATGGGCACAGAGGTATCACAGTGGGTAAAGGGGCACTGGGGCTGGCACTTTTAATTTCCTGATCGTCTACTGAAAGTTAATGTACCCCTCTGGCAGGGGTACCAGCCAATCAGAGACCAGGAAATTAAAAGACCATTTTCTGAAAGTGGAGAACAGTTTGGAAACAGTGGTTCAACTCCTTCATGGTGTATAATGAGTCTAGTAACAGTAGCTGGAAGCACTAACGAGGACAATTGTTAGGTAATGGTATATTACATACAATGCCATAAGAAACACAACAGACAGTGAGTTATAGGCTCACCTTCTTCTTCCTCCTCCTCCTCACCATGCTGCTCAGGAAAGGAGGGTGGGTTGGAAGGTGCAGGGGTCTGGACTGGGGACTGTGAAACCACAGGCAGCAGACCCTGCAAGGTTTGCATTATGTTTATTGCTTGTGCAGTCTCTGAAAGAGAAAGCATGGTGGCAGGCATCACAGAAGTCCCCTTTTCCACAGGGAGTTCAGTGTGCTTTGTCTTTTTTGCTTTTTTAACTGGAACCGGAGAGCTAGCCAGTTCAGAGGGTCTCTTTTTACCCGTATCAAGGGTAGAAACAGTAGAAGTTGTGGCGTCACCCACAGACCCCGAGGGTTTTGGCTGGTCTGAGCCAGAAAGGCCTTTCAATCTCTTATTTAATCTCTCCAGATGTTTTTCCAATGTCTTTTCTGGAAAAGATTTAGAAATGGCACAATTAGTTTTTAAATGGTCAAACCAAGGTAGAAAACACGAATAGAGTGCTTATCTGCCTTGGTAAAGACTTCACCACGCTCAAACAGTTTTTAAAACTGTGTTCTCCGGTTCTCTTTTTAGGTTCTTCTGACATGTTGAAGAAAAACTGCAACCGCAAAGCAGAAAAGGTTTTTAAATTGAAAAAACAATAAATTTATCGGTTGCGGTCAGTTCAGGAACCGATTGGGGAAACCGAGCGGAACCGGAAACCGACAGAAATAGAACCGTGATTATTGGTTTGGAACCGAAGGTATCGGTTCTAAAAAACAAAGATTTTAGGACATAAAATTTACAAAAGCTAGTAAATAACCTGGGAAATCCCTCGAAACTAACTAAAAGTACCTCAGTTCCTCAGTGGTTATTCCGAACTGTGAGAAATCGAGAAAACAACACAAAACTAGCTAAATAAACTAACGGTTATTAAAATAAAACTGGTAAGAGGCAGCATATGAAAATAAATGAAAAATACATAAGTATTTGTTATTAATAAAGGCTTCTCTGACTAGATGATGAGGAGGAAAGCTCCAGGCGTCTGGTCTTGATGGGCGGAGAGAGAAATCTGAGGGATAGAATGTAGGCAGTTGATAGGTGGCAGCGTTTGAAAAGTGGCTCATGCCAATGATTCCATCATTAGCATAGCATTCTATCTCCGGGCAGATCTGACCTTAAAGGTATACTGCAGAAGAGTTAGGAATATTGGAGTATTCCTGGGGTGAGAAGTTCAATTACTTATTATCATAGTTTAATTTTTTTATGTTGTCTTGCGCACGCAGCGCAGACAACATATTGGAGTTGCTTGAAATGAAAAAGCAGGTTTTGGAGACGTGGTCGTGTTGTGGCCAGTGGCACCACTGCTTTTTCAGACTTGGCTGTGTGGTACAAATGAGACTGCATGCTGTCTATGACAGCAGTTGTAAAGTGTGCCACCAACTTGAAATGTTTTAGCCTCTGCAATGAGGGAGCTCCACCTCATTGCAGGGCGTGCCTTGCCTGGTGTAACATTTCAATGAGATATGTCAGCGGCTGTGCCGTCCACCTCTCACAGTCTCCAGAAAAGCCGACATCAGGGGTGCCCAATCCCCCTGTCAGCATCATCATGCCGTCTTCCCCAGTTCATTTGCAGACGGGGAGCCCAATCCCCATCGGCATCACGTCCCATGGCAGTTGTTTGCCACGGGGGTGCCCAATCCCCCTTGGCATCACTCCCCCCCGCCAAACACTCTTTTTTTATTTGACGACAGGGTGCCCAATCCCCATCAGCTCCAGTCTCCCCTCCCAAAAACATGCAGGTGGCATGCTGGGAGCCCACCCCAGCATGTCAAATGTATGAACAATACAGCTGTCATTGTCACATCCTGCCGAAATGTAGTTTACGCATCACAGCGCTTCAATCAACGTGGTGGCTGTGAAATCAATGTTTGGGACAGATTACGACAATCATAGTGACACTGTTCATGAGCAGAGGTCCCAAATTGCTACGTTAAAAATTTGGTGAAATAATTCCACTAAATGACTGTATTACAAGTGTGCGATGCACAGTTTTCACACACGCTTGTAACTTCGAGAATGTTTAATATTTTCACTCTAGATTTTCAACATTGCCATCTCTTCACACCTCCTTATCAATTGTGCAGCTGACATTTTAATGTGGTGCAGAATGGCGCAGTCACTGTGGGAAATCACAGGGATGCTGTTCATGAGCAGCGGTCCCAAATGCTTTCATGAGGTGGGGTCACAAAAAGGCCATGTTTTAAAATTTGGAGTGCAAATACCAACAATCGCCCAGGGCGTTAGGGTTTCTAACCATTACATCCCACCATGTACAGACTAACAGGCATCAGGGGTGTGTCTGTGGATTGTCTGCTGTAGTGCTCATGCCACTGGTCCTCCACCCCCACCCTGCAGTCACTGATGGGCATCAAGGTGTGCCTTGGACTCTTCAGCCCCAAAGTTCAACCCATTCTCCTATGCTGCACCCATCTCAATGTACTTCCTTCTGAAATGGGGTGAGCATAAGGCCTCATGACCACAAGGCACAACGCAACACTTGTCAGATTCTGCAGGATAGGGTGAGGTGAAATGGCATGAGCGTTATGGCCAGCGACCAAAACACACACCCCAATGCCTGTCACTCTCTGCATGGTGGGGTGGGGTTGACATTGGTTCTATACTTCACTGCTATTCCTATATTGCGTCTCTCAAACTCCTGCACTACCAATGCCAACACCAGCAAGACAACATTCGGCATTGACAAATGCTTGTTTAATCTGGTAAACACTATTATTTGCCCCAGTAGGGGGGGGAGTATGACCACTGTGCAGCATTTGAATAGGATTCTTACTATGTCATTAGCATTTAGTTCTATTCTCCTGGGTAACACTCACTGAGCAGTCGATACACTTTTGTATAGGCATTCCAGTTAATAGTACACCACAGAATGTCAGCCATTTGATACACTGGTGGCATGTGGAGAAAAATAAAATAAGACAACTGCTTCGTGATAACAGGTCCATGGTCCACTCCAGATTGACTGTCATGCAATTGTTTCAGAGTGAGGTTTAGGGAAACTGTAGGGCATGGCTTGGGTAAAGGAGGTGTTTGCCCACCAGTGAAAATACTCCCTGTTTAATGGGACTAAAAAGTGGCAGAACCTATGGCACCAATTTTGAGATTCCTGAAAAGGACACTGTGTGCCTAGATGACTCTGCAGCTTGACTCAGTACAGAGTACAGTGCCAAGCATTGCCGACTAAGTTCTGGAAGGGGCAGCGATAGGAGTCAGAACGCTCACCTGGTGATTTCAGTTGGCAAGCCCTGTCTTTGAGGGTGTAGCTGACCACAGCCTGGCAGCAAGGAAAGTTCTCGGCGTTATGGTCAGCCCCCAAGCATTTTAAACAGATTGTATGGGGGTTGTGAAACCTGATTTTATTAAACCACCTGCACATCTTAAATAATGGCACACAGGAAAAATAATGACAAATGACAGTATCACAATATCAAATCAGTGTTGACAACTGCAGGGTGAATGAAGTCCTGGAACCTGTGCAGTATGTAAGTGATATTTACAATGGAAAAAAGTGGAATTGAGGCAGTTGGGACCCTGTTGTTAGTTATACTACACCGAACGTGGCACCATATGTTTAAGCTATGCATATGGCGCTACTCACACCAAAAATTATGGTTCCCACGGGATCCTTGAGCCTTTGGCCCTATGACCAAACAGTGTGGCTCTGTAGAGGAGAGTGGCTCTTAGATGATCTACACTATACTCCTTTTTTCTCCACTTGCTTACTTCTGATACTTTATTTTTGCTGGACTACTGAAAGTGGAGAAAATATCTGCTGACGCATCAGTTGCATTACCTCCTGCCATACCGATGACCTGTGTTCGGGAACGAGCATGGGTTGCCTGGGGTCAGCGGGGTGGGAGAAGATTAAGTGTTCCAGGGATTGTTGTCGGCTCGGCCCTAGACTGCCATTGTGCGGAGTCTTGATGGCAGTGCAGGTAGAGCAGCTTGAAGGGAGGGGCTGAGATACCGCAGAGCATGTGTGCCTCCATGTACAAGTCCTGTCAAAGTCTCTCAGCAGGGAAACCAGGGACAGAAAAGCGGAAAAAGGGACCTGATGGTTGATTACTGTTCCACGCATCTCCCTGGGTCTGCGCCACCACCCAAAGCAATTCTGGATGTGGACCATGGGGGGATGGCCCTCTCCCCTCATCCCTGCCACAGGGGGAATAGGGTGGACACCTTTGAAAATGGGTTATTTTAGCTCAAAGGTTTTCTGGAATAAAGAAATAAATCTTTGGGGAACTGGCTCTGGGTAGATCCTGGGGAGGCAAGTGCCAGCCAAGGGGAAGGGGGATGGATGCAGGATCACTGAAGGGGTAAAAAGATATATAGAAAAGAAAAATATTTGATGTAGCATCTTTTGTCTTGAAGACAGGTACAAATTATTATTGGTTTTTTTTTTTTTTAGACCAAATACTGTTTCCATTGCATCTTCATGTATTTAAACATTAGCTTACCCTTTTCTGTGCATTTTTCAAAGTTTGCAACCTCTGTTGATGTACTTTTTTCAATGCTTAAGCATCGTACTGAAACAAAAAGAGAAATTTAAGAGAAAAACCCAAAACTAAATCCATACCAAGTTCATTAAATGGCAAAAACCATGCCCAACCTACCACTAGGGGAAAAAAATGAATTAAGTAGCAGTATAAAACAAACTTTGGTCAGAGCCAACATTATTGCTAATGCACAAACCTGACAAGACATACACTTGATACAAACACATGCATTACTCTGGCCCCTCTTTCCACTGCCAGCTCCCCTGTCACTCCTTGTATACCCTATAATGTTTAGCCCCTCGCAGATCCCTTGCCCCCTTTCTCCATTATCTGCCCCTGCCCAGCACCAGCTATCCTGCCTCCAATTTGCCATTTAGCTCTGTCTCACCTTCCCAGAAACTGCTTTCCACAAAGATTCCCCTGCCTCCCCCCCCAGTTATTTGTGCCTTCCCAGTACCAACTCCTTTGCCCTCTATTTCCTGACAGCTCCCTTGTCCTTCATCTCTGTAATGCTGCTCCCCCATTTCTCCATCACCAGATTCCATTACCCCTCCCATCACCACCCACACATGGTAAGCCTGCATTATCTGCTCTTGGGCCCTCTTTGCTGCCTCCAACTGCAACCACCTCCTTGGTTTAATCTGTGTGCTGCTACAGGATCTGAAGCTTGTGTTACACCACAGGTTAGGGAAAGGGAGGGGGAATAGCTAGATACCAGAGATTACTTGAAACAGGACTTTCATGACATCTACTTAGACTCGCGAGAACATTAGGACCAGCTGATCTGAATTTGTTTTTTGTAAAGACTTTGTATACTACCACTGTGCCTATCTCTTGTTGGTGCCATGGCCTGGACTCTTGTCCAGAGTCACCTCCTATTTGCTGTGGTACCTCTTTTAGCCATGACTCCTTGCCCACCAGCTTACCTATTTCTAGCTGCCCTTCTTTCAGCATACTGCACAATACAGTTCAGGATCACCAAGCCATGGACAATTGGAGGCCCATTCTTTGGAATGCCTAGCAGACATGGGTGGAGGAAGGCCTTTCTGCTATTCTGCCATCCCCCCCCCCAATCTCCTTCTTCTTAAGCATGTGTTTTCCCATGTACAGCTAGTGAACATTTATTGTGTCAGCTGCCATGATTCTCGAGCATCTCTTGAGGAGGAGAAGAAGCACTGTGGGTAAATTTGGAGACAGGCAATGGCACCACAATTCACACAGGGGTTGTATACAGACCCCCTTCTCAGAGGGAGGAAATGGACAAGGAAATGATAGAAAGTATACTTAGAATGGCAGAAAAATGGGAGATATTGCTGATGGGTGATCTGAATATGCCAGATGTTAACTGGAGTGCAGTTGCAGCTGCCACTTCGAAGAGTGGAGTTATTCTAGATGCCCTACAGGGAGCATGCCTTAGACAACTAGTACTGGATCCCACTCGAGAGGGAGCAATATTAGACTTGATTCTCTCAAATGGAGATGGAGAGGATCACATATGTAGAAGTGGCAGCCATCTGGGAACTAGCGACCATCGAACAGTATGGTTCACAATAAACACAGCAATAGAGTCAAGCCATACAAAGACAAAAGTACTGGACTTTAGGAGGGCTGACGCTGCCAAAATGGGTAAGTGCCTAAGGAATGCACTAGCAAATGGGCAGGAAGGAGGGATGGAAGAACAATGGAGAGTAATAAAAATTGCCATCACAGAGGTAACGAGCCTTTGTGTGAAGCAAATAAAACAAAACGATGTAAGAAACCACTATGGTTCTCAAAGGAAGTGGCAGTGAAGGTTCAAGAGAAAAAGAAAGCATTCAGGAAGTACAAGGAATCGCAGAAGGAGCAGGACAGAGAACTGTATCAGTTAAAGCAAAAGGAGGCTGGGAAGGCAGTCAGAACAGCAAAGGCCCAAACCGAGGAAAAGATAGCCAACTCGGTTAAGAAGGGGATAAAACCTTTTATAGGTACATCAGGGCGAGGAGGAAGACCAAGGGAGGGATAGTGAGGGCTTAATAAAGGGAGGGAGGGAGGGTGGGCAGAGGAGACTGTGAAAAGGCAGAGATACTAAACAAATATTTTTGCTCAGTATTTACAAATGAAGAGGGGGAGGTACATAAAACAAACAGTAGAAATACTCTGGATACAGAAGTTGATACCAGCCCATTTACAGCAGAAAGGGTTCTGAAAGAACTCTTAAAACTGAAGGTGGACAAAGCAATGGGGCCTGATGGGATTCATCCCAGAATTCTAAAAGAACTAAGGGTAGAACTAGTGACACCACTGACTACCCTTTTTAACAAATCATGGGAGGATGGGGTGGTACCCGAGGACTGGAGGAGGGCAGATGTGATTCCCCTTCACAAAAGTGGGAGCAAGGCAGAAGCAGGAAACTACAGACCTGTTAGTTTAACCTCAGTGATAGGGAAAATGATGGAATCACTTCTGAAGGAAAGAATTGTCGAGTATCTAGAGGCCAGAGGGGCACAGGACCCTAGGCAGCATGGATTCACAGTGGGAAGGTCATGCCAGATGAATCTGATAGATTTCTTTGACTGGGTGACCAATGTAGTAGATCAGGGAGGGGCTGTGGACATGGCCTACCTAGACTTTAGCAAGGCATTTGACACAGTCCCACACAAAAGATTAATATACAAGTTAGCCAGCCTGGGAGTGGGTCCCAAGATGACATCCTGGGTAAAGAATTGGCTGGAGAATAGGACACAGAGGTAATAGTAAATGGAGTCCACTCAGAAGAAAGGAGGGTTACTAGTGGGGTACCACAGGGTTCAGTATTAGGACCGGTCCTCTTCAATGTCTTTATAAGCGACATTGCAGAAGGACTGGAAGGAAAAGTATGTCTCTTTGCAGATGACACAAAGATCTGCAACAGAGTTGATGCACAGGGTGGGGTGGAAAGGATGAGAAGGGACTTGGCAAGGTTAGAGGAATGGTCAAATGTATGGCAGCTTAGATGCAATGCTAAGAAGCAAAACCCAGGGGAAGAGTACACAATGGGGGGTGAGATACTAACAACAAAAATGGAAAGGGACCTGGGGGTAGTCATATCAGATGACCTAAAGGTGGGCAAGCAATGTGAGAGGGCAGCAAGGAGGGCTGGGGGGATACTGGGATGCATAGGGAGAGGCATCACCAGTAGAAAACAGGAAGTTATTATCCTCTGTACAGACAGCTGGTGAGACCCCATCTGAGTACTGTGCAGTTCTGGAGACCCAATGTCATAAAGACATAGACAGGATGAGAAGCTGTCCAGAGGAGGGCAACTAAAATGGTGCAGGGTCTGCACGGAAGACATATGAAGAGAGCGAAAGGAGCTTAATATGTATAGTCTTGAGGAAAGGAGGAGGGGCACATGATAGAAGCTTCAAGTACCTCAGGGAATCAACAAAGTCCAAAAGGTAGCATCTTTCAAAAAAGAGGTGAGCAAGAACAAGAGGGCACAATTTGAAGATGGGCGGCTCAGAGGTAATTAAGGAAGTATTTTTTCACAGAGAGGGTTGTGGATGCATGGAACGGCCTCCCGGAGGAGGAGGAGGTTGTGGAGTCAAAATCAGTGGTGGAATTCAAGCATGCATGGGACAGTCATAAGGCAATTCTGGGTGGGGGGGTTAGGAAGAAATAGGCTGCTGGTTAACTAGGATCTGCACCTTATCCAGTAGGTAGGGAAATGGGCAGACTGGGTGGGCCAAGTGGTCCTTATTTGCCGTCAAATTCTATGTTTCTATCTAATCATGCTGATGGTATTTTAGTCAGAGGACACTTCCCCCTGATTGATTTCTGTTTGACAGCATTTTGCAATAAAGTGATCCGGAACCACCTACTAGCATTCGTGATTCTGGGAGGATTTCAATGTCATCTGCGCAGCTGGCTAAGGTGGTGATAGGAGAGTCTGTGACAATCACCATTCCTCTCTCCACTACAGTTCTTGTATCCTTTTGCTAGGTAGCATGGGATGGGTGAGCTGGGTGTCAAGTGGGTGGGGAGCAGCTAATGCCCCACTGTCTTTTTTGTCTGGGGCTGGGGGAGGAGGGGTGTTGGTGTTGCTGAGTGAGTAAGGGAGGGATGTTTTATTGATTGTTTTTCCTAGGCTGGGTGAGAGTTGGATTCGGTGCTCCTGAGTGGGAGGGAGGGTTCTTCATAATATTTATTAAGCTGGGGGGATGGGATAAAGTGCTGTTAGATTGTGGGGGATGAGAACTTGCTCTTTTAAGATGTTTGAGGTATTTTTTAAAAACTTACTTCACACTATAAATTGGTGACATGCATGTGTAGCGTAGAGTTTGACACTTTGTTTTGATAAAATGGGTGGGGATTTTTCTGCATTCTGATTGACCAAGAAGATTCCAAAGCGTTATGGTTTTGAAAAATAAACTCATGGCTTTGCACATCTTCTGGCACACAGGACACAGCGCACTGAAGTATTAAAGTCTCCACTCAAAATTAAAAAAAAATATTTTTGGTAACCATGTTTGTAATGTAAAGGCAATTCTAGCCTTTCACTTTACAAACTACAATTCTGTTTTTCATTTAAATACCTTCCCCACACAACACACACGGTACTTTTTATACAATTTAAGAAGGATTATCCTGTTGCTTAAGTTTGTTTTCCTTCCTTAACATCAAAGGCCTCAATCTTCGATGTTGTAGCATAAACCCTCCCGGCACTGCTTTCTTGTTGTGGGCTGCAACAGCAAAACCTGGCCCAAGCCTACAGTCAGAATCCTGCTCTACTGGGTACCACCACTCCTCACAAAAACACGCTCTCTTTCAAAATTTTTTTTACTAAAACAGCTCAGACGGGAGCCGACACCATTGGATCATTGTCTTCTATACTGTAGTCTCACTCCCTTGGACAGGAGTGGACTGAACGGCCAGATCGGTAGTCTCAATTTTTAAATGACACTCCCTTGGACAAGAGCATACAGTAGTGCCTGGCCTGCAGGTTCAATTTTTAAATCGCTCTCCCTCGGACAGGAGTGTACAGTACTGCCTGGCTGGTGGTTTGATTTTTAAATCATCCTCCCTCAGATGGGAGCATACAGTACCGCCTGGCCAGTGGTTTTAATACAACAATCTTTGTCCCTCAGATGGGAGTGGACAGTACCGCCAGGCCAGTGGTTTTCAATATACATGGCTCACTCCATCCTACGGGAGCAGACAGTACTGCCAGGCTGGTAGTTTCCATGGAGCAATGTCTACATTTTTTTAAAACAAAATATATACATACATACATACATGGTTGCCAGAAGATTAGGAATAAACGGTCTATCTGGTCTGCCTGACTCAGCTCATTAGTAGTGTCCAGTAGCTGCTTTTATTATTTCTCCCTCCCCACCCACATCCCCCATATACCCTGGTGATCATGCCCCACCCTGAACCGTGCCCCTGTGCCTGTCCCACCCCTTCTTGAAACCTTCCACAAATCCCAATTTTATCAGATCATCCAGCAGTGCATTCCAGGGCACCACCACCCTCTCCATGCAATAACAAAGCCCCGTTGCCTCCCCTCAGCACGGCCCCCCCTGCTAACTTTAGACTATCGCCTCTCGTAGTCTCCTCCTCCTCCTCCCTCAACTTGAGCAGACCCTCCTTGTTCCCTCTGTTGAACCCCTTCAGGTATCTGAAGGTCTCTATCATACGCCCCATCCCTTCTGTCCTCCAGAGAGTACATGTTCAGCTCTCCAAGTCTATCCTCATATGACACACCCTCCAGACTACTAATCAACCTCATTGCCCTTCTTTGGACTCTTTCTAGCAGTGTGATATCTTTTTTCAGGTTGGGGTGCCAGAATAGCCCGCAGTACTCCAGATGTGGCCTCACCAGTGAGGTGTACAGGGGAAGTATGACCTCCCTTCTCCTGGATGTTATCCCTGGCAGTACACTCAAGCATTTTGTTTGCCTTAGCTGCCGCACTCCTGTACTGCTCAGAGTGGTTCCCTTTAGCGTCAGCTATCACCCCCAGATCTTTTGCCATCGACACCACAATCAACCGTACCCCCCCCCCAAGTGGTAGGTATACTCAGGGTTCCTAACACCTAGGTAAAGAACGCTACATTTTTGTGCATTAAAGCCCAACTGCCACGTGTGGACCCAGTTTTCCAGTTTCTCCAGGTCATCCTGTAGCACCCTCCTTCTCTCCTCACTATCTATCACCGCCCCCAATTTAGTATCCTCAGCAAATAAACTCATTTTACTAGCAACCCCCTTCCCGATATCTGCAATGAACCCCTTTTGCACTTATTTGTTTTGCTCCCCGTCCTTTGCATCAGTACAAATTTTCCTGCTTACCCCTGCGAGGTATATCCTCTCTTGCTTTATCCCTAGCCGCACCCACTACTTGCCTTGGCTTCTATCTCTGAAACTTACCCTACTCCAAACATGAATAAGCTCCATTTTCCTATCCCCTGCATCTAACCCCCTTAGCACTTATTTGTTTTGATTCCCATGTTTTCCTTGTCTGTATAAAATTGTTTTTCCTCCAGGGTCATAGCTATTTTATGTCTATTTTTTCTTTTGAATTTGTGCCCATGCATCTCTGAGTTATCCCTTGTATTTTGCAAAAATACTGTTTTTGCTTTACTGCCAATATGCCTCATCTCAATGCTATAACTGTAAAAATCCGTCCTGTAACCTGCTCGCAATACCTTGTATCTTATTTATGCTGCATAACCTGCTGTAGAATACCACTTTTTATATCTTGCTGTAACTACCTTCTGTTGTTTTCTCTATAATGTTACCCTGTAACCTCCCGGGTCGTGCCTGAAAATAGATATCTCTATGGCTAGCACACCTACCCGGTAAACAAAAACGAAATAAATAAAATTAAAGAGGAAAGGGCCCAATACTGAACCTTGTGGGACCCCGCTGATGACCTCTCTGGGTGTCGAGACTTCGCTCCCTACCACCACCACCCTCTGCTGTCTATTCCTGAGCCAATTCGCTACCCACCCCAGCAACTTATATCTCACTCCCAGTTCCCTCAGGCCACTCCCCCACTCGGAGAATGGTCTGCATCCCCAGACCTAACAATATCCTTCCCTCCCCCTGCTAGTTCCCCTGTGCCTGTGTTCCCGGACCCTCCATTCTCTGCTGCCTTTTCAGAGCCCCTACTTACCCTCTGATTTACCTCTCCCTCTCTCTCCTACCCCCGCACCACCATCCATCTCCGTCACCACATGCCCCCCTAAGTCCTTTCCTTTTTGTTCAGGTGCACCATCATCCACCTCTGTCCCCACTTGCTCCACTATGTTCTTTTCCTTCTTGCAACGGTGTACACCTACTTTCCCCTGGTAACTTTTGTAGTGGTGTATACCTATTCTTCACTACAGTACCCCCTTACCCCGTTTTCCCTTCCAAGGCTGTCATTACCAGCCCCCTTAGCTCTGTCCCTACCTCCCTTCACTCTCCTCCTGACTACTTCTTGCCAATCCCTTGTTTGCCCCACCCCTTCCAAGATCTCATTGAGCAGCAAGACTCCCCCCCCCCTCCACTTACTACCTTTCTCCTGTTCATACCTGTGTTGTACATTTACTGGTCTATTACCTTCATCAGTTTGCCCACCTTCCCTCGTCCCATTCCTCCTCCCAACTGAGCTTACATATCTTTCCTCCTGAGCTGCTAGGTCCCCCCTTTTCTCCCTCTATGCCCCACTTCCATGATTAAGTGATCCACCACCCTCCTTAGCTACCAAATCTCACTTTCCAGGTGAAACACCGTCACACATATAGGGCATGCTCCTAATCTCCAGAGTGCGTCCATATGCATGGCTGCTCCACATTTACTACATCTCACTATCCTGCTACGATCCCTCCTGCCCTTCTCCATGTTTTATCCCCATACCCTCCCCCATCTTCGTGCCCTCTCCTTCCCCCCCATTTTTTTTTTATCTTGGCCTCTCCATCCACCCCTCCCCCATCCTCCTACCATCCTTGCTACTCCACATCCCTCAATACAACCTAAACTGTCACTACAGCAATGTAAACAGAGAAATATTAAACAGTCTACTCCACAATGTTAACACCCCATAGACCACTTCTGTTTGCTATAGAGTGACACTACAGTAACGTACTTGAAAATATACCTTAAAAATATAAAAACAATCACCTAGTCCCTTTTCCTCCCAATGGTTCCTCCCCTTTCAGAGGAAAATATAAAAATCTACCCTGTAATTTTTTTTTTTTTTACTTAATTTATGCATCCAGACCCCCGGGCATCCTTCAGGAGTGCCCACACTGATCTCTACCCTAACTCCGGCCTGAACCCCCGCTTCTCCCAGGCTATCCCCCAAATGACCTAGGCAGGCCTGACCCCGGATCTCCTCTGGGGCTGGTTCCGCCCACCCCCTGGTGGTCCACTCCTAAGTGTGAGGTGCCTTATCTTCTGCCGTCGGGTTAGCTCATGGAGAGACCTGGGCGTGCTTGGGCCGGCATTGGGATGTGGGTGCTTCACTGGGGTTACTGTCATCTCACTGGTGGTCTAGAGGGATTTTCTTGTGCTTGCCCCCCGAGCGCAGCCATGCAATGGCGTCAGCAAGCGGCTGCCCCATAGACACCCGCCGTGCTCGTCCCCAATTCTGTTCCCACGCTAGTAGTACCTCTGGTCACCACCGGGGGTCTCTACTGCACCGGGAATACCCTGAATCCCTCCACAGGGAGAGGAGAGGAGAGCTGTCCTATGGATGCTCGATCCATCTCCATCCCCTGCCAACCCCCAGCGCCCTGGCTTGCTCCCAAACCCGGGTCGCTGGCGTGGCGCGAGGTGTGGCGTCCAGTGCCTCAACCCTCAGCACCACCGGGCCGACTCTACCCTGTAATGCTAATACCCCATAAACCACTTGCCCGCTATAGAATGACACTACAGAAATGTACCTGAAAAACCATCACCTAGTCCCTTTTATTTATTTATTTATAAAATTGTATTAACCGGGTTAGCCCACTGGGCCCTGAAGGTCCCTTTTTCAGGAGTGACCCAGAATTAGTTATAAAAAGCAGTGCAAATACATACAAGTGATACAGTGCAGGACATAGAGTACAATAATACAATGACAGTATACAGTTTTCATTGAGGAGAGTGGTTATACACAGCACAATTACACAGTTCAATAGTGGCAGCTGACAGACTTAGGGCAATAGATTTTTTGTGGCCAAACCACAGGGAGTGAGTTGGCTAGCCTTCAGGACAGGAGCTGGGGCTATCATTTAGAAGGTGTGCCTGTAGTCCCTTCTGGAATGTGGCCAAGGAGGGGGCTTCCTGAAGGTGTCTGGGGAGCTTATTCCATTGTGCAAGGGCTATCTGGACAAAGGATTTACTGCCAGTTGTGGAGCAGGCCCTGGGCAGATCCAGGAGTTTTCTGCCTGAAGTCCTGAGTAGTCTGCTGGACTGCTTTGGGCAAGTAGCCCAGTTAGCCCTGCAGGAGGGTCAACATTGAGGAGCTTATACGTCCAGCTTAACAGGGGGTACTGGAGCCTATGGTTCAGGGTGGGCCAGTTGAGTGAGGCGAGGGCTTCACAATGGTGGGTCCTTGGATGAGCTTTCAAGACAAATCGTGCAATTTTATGGTACAAAGTTTGTAGTCTACAGTGGTCAAGTTTTGATATTCCCAGTAGTGTTGAGGCAGCATAAGTAAGAGTTGGGAGGAGGATACTCTGTGAGATTGCCAGTCTAGTCTCAGGTATCATGTTAGCGCTTAAACGATGGAGCAGGCTACGTTTTTGGTATATGTTTTGTGTTACTAGAGCCACGTGTGGCTTTAGAGTGAGCCCCTGATCCAGTGTAAGGTCCAGGTATCTGAAGGATTGGACCACCTCGATTGTGAAGCCAGATGCAGTAACAAATGTGAGAAGGTGGGCCCGGGAAGGGCACAGGGATTTCGGACCAAACAGGAGTGCTTTGGTCTTAGTAGGGTTAAGGACCAGACGGTTTTCAACTAGCCAAGCTTCAACCTTGGTAAAGTCTGACTGGAGCAGTGGTCCTAGGTCATCTATGTGCTGCGCAGTTCTATAGAGTACGGTGTTGTCAGCATATTGCACCACGGAGCTGCTCCCAGAGTGGCAGTGGAGGTCACTGACCAACAGGAAGAACAAGAGTGGGCCCAAGATATAACCTTGCGGTACCCCCTCATTTAAATGTTGTGACCCAGAGATTACACCTCTCCACTTGACCTTTTGGGAGCGGCCCGACAGGTAGTTGCGGAACCAATTCAGGGAGTGTTGGTCAAGTCCAAATTTACTCAGCTTTGTTAGCAGGAGGGGGTGGTCTACCAGGTCAAAGGCCTTGGTTACTGTAGGTCAATGAAGACTGCCCCTGTGGTGGTGCCCTTGTCCAAGGCAGCTTGGACGTCAGAGATGAACCTGATAAGGGCTGCGTCGGTCCCATGCTTTTGCTGGAAACCATGTTGGGAGGGGGCCAGGAGTCGGTTAGCTTCCAGGTAATCCCTTAGTTGGTCCCTTCCCTTTCATAGGTAAGCTCCCCCAGTACAACTTAAACTGTCTGTGATGCTATAGCAATGTAAACAGGGAAATATAAAACAGTCTACCCTGTAATGTTAATACCCCATAAACCACTTTTGTTTGCTATAGAGTGAAGCTACAGAAATGTACCTGAAAATGTTAAAAACAATCCCCTAGTCCAGGGGTTCTCAAATGGTGAGGCCAGCCTCCCTGGGGAGGCCCCAACCTATTCCAAGGGAGGCTCAAGCAAGTCTGAAAAAGTACTGTATTTAAATTTTGGGTTTTATATATTTTGAGTGAAGAGATGAAGCAAACTGAAAGAGGATAATAATAGTAGGTGAATTTTATGTATTTATTTTCTAATAGGTGACAAGGGAAGGTGAATGAGCCAAAGGCTCATTCCAGGTGTACCAGGGAAGGGTAGATAGGGAGTGAATACATTTCAAAAGTAACTGCAAAACAATCAAGAAATATACAGTGAGCAATAGTGCTAATAAATATGAACAATCAATTAATAATGAGTGGTAGTAATTGATCAATTTGTAAACTGATGGCAGAACAGCCCAAATCTGAGGGTTAAGCATAGAAGTACTAGAGCAATAGCAGGAAGGAGCAAAGTAATCCCCAAGATGTTGCTTAGGAGCAGAGAAGGAGGGGAGAGGCAAAGTATGCAGGAAGGTTATTTCATATAGAGAGGAAATAGAGAAAGTCAGTCAGATCCATGAAGGTACTACAACAAGGGTAACAATGGTTCAAGAGTTAAAATAGCAGAGCAAGTAGGTTGGCCTGTGGGGGAGGGAGGTTTACAATAAGTTGAATAATATTTGTTTATTTTATTTATTTGTTATTCAGATAACACCTTTGAGCACAGGAGTTCTTTTCAAAAGTTCCAAGTCAGTATAAGACAAAGAACTGAATGTGAACCAAGTACTCAAAAGGGTTTCAATTTATTCATGGTGTACTGCACAAAGTACAGTACGTTATTTTTCTTTGGGGATGCCCAAGATTATTTCAGTTTTTGGGGGAGGCTCAAAGTCTTTTCCATGGATTTGGGGAGGCTCACTGTGACAAAGTCTGAGAACCATTGCCCTAGTCCCTAGTCAGCTACTGACATACACAGTTCAACCTTGATTAAGTACAAGCCACTTAATGGGACACATAAAGGGGATGTTCGCTTAAACAGGACAATCCCCTGGGTACCGATTAAGTGGCCATTGAATCCTATTAGCTGTGCTTCCCTTAATGGGATGCATATTTCATTTTAATGGGACAATTTCATTCAGTGGTTCCCCCAATTCACGGCTCAATGGCACACTGTTAAGTGCTTTAGAAAGGACCGTTGCTGCCACAGCTGTTAATCTGTGTTCCAAGAAGTGCAGTCTACATTGCCCCCTGCTCTCTTGAAAACATTTAGTGGACTCTGCCATCAAAGAGGATCAATCTGCCTCTTTCAGAGAAAAATAAAGTTATTGAGGCACTTTACCAGCCAGGTGTGTCTCCCACAAAGGCTGCAAAAGAATCTTCAATTTCTAACAGCTAGGTAGGATGACAAATAATTTTCAATTTTTAACAGCAAGGTAGGATGCATCAGCCTGAAAAAAAGATCACCCACTGTCTGACTGGCATATCAACAGCAACCCCAACAGAAAATGCGAAAGGGAGGGAAAAGACATGCAGGTTGAAGATGCCCTGCATGTATGGTTTTCTCATGCCATCAGCAAGGGAGTCTGTCTGTTCGGTCCTGTTCTGAAGAAAAAAGCCAACGAAATAGCCCCCATCTTCAACACATAGATTTTGAGGCAACCGATGGGTGGCTATCTCGTTGGAAAGGGCAGCACAATACTGTTTGTAAGAGGGAACATGGGGAGCATATGGATGCAGAAGAGCCCTCTGCATCTGAATGGTCAAGGAATGTTCTCCCCAAGCTGTTCAAAGAATATGTCCCAGTCAACATATTTAATGCGACTCAAATGGATGTCTTTTACTGCGGTTATCTGGACCGGGTGCATATCCATAAGGAGGTCGAGCTTGCCGGAGGAAAGAACGCCAAAGACTGTGTGTCCCTTTTGTGCTGCACAAATATGATGGGCATCGAGAAACTCCCCCTAGTTGTGATAGGGAAAAGTAGGTTTCCTTGTTGCTTGCCTAAGAATTTATCCAGCCTGCCGGTAAAGTATGTTAGCTCAGCTAACGCCTGGATGACTGCAACAATTTATTACCAGCTGGTTGAGTTGTTGGAACTGGCAGATAAAAAAGAAGGAGGCACAAGGTTTTACTGTTCATTGACACTTGTAGTGCCCACCCATCTAACCTTGCAGCTAGATTCACAAACATCAGCATTAAATTGCCCCCCAAACACCACAAGTCTTACCAGCCACTAGACATGGGGGTTATAAAAAACTTTAAAGGCCACTACAGGGCTCTTTTGTCTGAGAGGAACATGGGCATAATTGACAGCAGCTCCATGGCTTTGGCATTGGAGATAGCTAGAAGGGTGAATTCGTTGGTTGCTGTCTTTATGATGCACAATGCGTGAACTGCTGTAAAACCTACCACCATAGCCAACTGCTTTAAAAAAGTGGGATTTTACGTTCACAAAAGCAGTGAGCTTACTGATGTGACAGTGACAGCAACAGCAGAGAAGGCAGAGAGCAATAACACACTGGCAGATGTTAACAGACCCTCCTATTTCAATGCTCAGGAGTTTGAGCAGGTTTGTTGATTTCGGTGCTGATAAGCAGACAAAGAGACATCTCACACTCAAATCCATCTGTGCAGCTGTCACTCAAAACCCAGATGCTGAGGCAGAACCAAATGATGAAGAAGAAGACATTGACAACACTGCATCTGTACCCGTGTCAAATGCAGAAACAAAGGAGCACATTGGACTTCTTTGCGACTGGTGCCTTCAACATGGGCGGATCCAAGAATGGGAACATTTATTTGAAGGACTAGTAATCAATCAAATGGCCTTTGAATCAAAACCAAAAACAATTACGGATGTTTTTAAACCAGATGGCTGCACATAGAGGGAGACCGAAGGAAGACCAAAGACCGGAGATAACTTTGCCTTTTTTTAAAGGACTTTTAACCACTACAGTAATAAAAAGGCTTACAACTACAAACAAACAACAAATGATCAGAAAAGAGCTGTAATTCACTTTGTTTGTGTGCTCTGTGTATGTGTGTGCTAATTCTGTCTGCATCTGTGTTAATAATGGGTTCTATGCACTAAAGTGTGTAAAATACGTGCCAAAGGTACATATCCCACCCTTTAGCTACACAGCCTCAGATTGGCGTAGGGTGCATGGTATTTATGACCGCAAGCACCCATAGGACACCTGTTTGAGGCCCCGCCCCTCCAGTGTGCAGGTTCATGGGGGTAGATTAGTGCAGAGCAGTGGACCCAGGCATGCATCCAATGGCATCTACAGTAAAAGAAAAGTTTAAAACTACAAACAAACCTCAAATGATCAGAAAAGAGCTGTAATTCACTTTGTTTGTGTGCTCCGTGTATGTGTGTGCTAATTCTGTCTGCTTCTGTGCTGATAATGGGTTCTATGCACTAAAGTGTGTAAAGTACGTGCCAAAGGTGCATATCCCACCCACATAGCTACACGGCCTCGGAGAGGTGTAGGGTGCACAGTACTTATGACTGCAAGCACCCGCAGGGCATCTGTCTGTGGCCCTGCCCCACCAGTGCACAGGTTCACGGGGGCAGATGGGTGCAGAGCAGTGGACCCGGGCAGGCATCCAACTGGATGCCCAACCTGGGTCCCAGAGTGGATCCCTTGTGCAGCAGCAGCGGGGGAGTGTGGGAAGGTGTGAGTCTGTTTTTTTTTTGTTTTTTTTTTTTTTTTACAAAGTATGGGTATTTGCCCTAATAGCTGCCCCCAGTCCTCCCCATCTGCCCAGTGGGATAGGGCAGCAGTATAGCATGGGTCCGGGTGCCTCAACTGCCAGTGGGTGTCTGCTGGAGGGGTGCATATCACCTACAGCTGGGTCCCCCTGTCGTAACTCATGCATCTCATTGCATGGCATTCTGTGCCTTTGTACATGCGTAGTGCAGGCATTTCCCTGGCTTTTGAGTGCCTGTGGTGGGTAGCTGCCCTTGTGGCAAGGGAATCCTGTACGCAACTGGCTGGTGTGCAGGTTGTGAATGCCGCTGAGGGTCTGCAGGACCTCCTCGGCATGGCATTCTGACTTAGGGTATCCTACACACCTCACATACGCAGCACACAGACTCTGTGCATAGTGCCCAATGGCCTGCTCCTGATAATCGAGATGCTCGCTTAAAAGGGACAAAATGGTCTCCACAGATCCGTCCTATTTAAGCAGCTTCTACTGTATATAACAAAAAGGCAAATGTGCCTCACTGCACAGTAAAGCCACAGCTGAAAACTTTGTGGTGGGGTGGGTAACATAGAAACATAGAATTTGATGGCAGATAAGGACCGCTTGGCCCACCCAGTCTGCCCATTTCCCTACCTGATGGATAAGCTGCAGATCCTAGTTAACCAGCAGCCTACTTCTTCCTACCCCCAACCCCTAGAATTGCCTTATGACTGTCCCATGCATGCTTGAATTCCACCACTGTTTCTGACTCTACAACCTCCTCTGGAAGGCCGTTCCATACATCCACAACCCTCTCTGTGAAAACATACTTCCTTAAATTACCACTGAGCCGCCCCCCTTCTATCTTCAAATTGTGCCCTCTTGTTCTTGCACACCTCTTTTTTTGAAAGATGCTACTCTCTTGGACTTTGTTGATTCCCTTGAGGTACTTGAAAGTTTCTATCATGTCCCCCTCTCCTCCTTTCCTTGAGGCTATACATATTAAGCTCCCTTAAGTCTCTTCATATGTCTTCCGGTGCAGACCCTGCACCATTTGAGTTACCCTCCTCTGGACAGCTTCCATCCTGTCTATGTCTTTGCAGAGACTGGGTCTCCAGAACTGCACGCAGTACTCCAGATGTGGTCTCACCAGCTGTCTGTACAGAGGGATAATAACTTTGTTTCTACTGGTGATGCCTCTCCCTATGCATCCCAGTATTCCCCATCCCTCCCTACTGCCCTCTCACATTGCTTGCCCACCTTTAGGTCATCTGATATGACTACCCCCAGGTCCCTTTCCATTTTTGTTGTTGTTAGTATCTCACCCCCATTGTGTACTCTTCCCCTGGGTTTTTGTTTCCCAGGTGCATTACCTTGCACTGCTTAGCATTGAATCTAAGCTGCCATACATTTTGACCATTCCTCTAACTTGCCAAGTCCCTTCTCATCCTTTCCACCCCACCTGTGCATCAACTCTGTTGCAGATCTTGTGTCACCTGCAAAGAGACATACTTTTCCTTCCAGTCCCTCTGTAATGTCGATATAAAGACATTGAAGAGGACCGGTCCTAATACTGAACCCTGTGGTATCCTACTACTAACCTCTTTTCAGAGTGGACTCCATTTACTATTACTCTCTGTGTCCTATTCTCCAGCCAATTCTTTACCCAGGCTGTCCGTCTTGGGACCCACTCCCAGGCTGGCTTACACTCACATACAAGGTCCACCTTACTATGATTAAAGCTTCCACTGGTGACCTAATCACGACTTTTATCAGCAAGCACTAGTTTCTTAACTTTGTTGACATTTTATACTCAACAAATCTTTTTTTGAAATTATTCTAATTTTATTCAAAATATATATTTTTTGTGTGTGTTACCCATTTTATAAGTGCAATAAGAAACAACAGGGTGTGGATTTATTTTTGTAAACTGCCAGGATACAGGTTAAGCACCCACTGTGATGGAAAAAAGACTTCTGGACTTCAATGAGTTTGGTATATAGCTCAGTCCTTTAGAAAACACACAGTGTGATACAAAAACATAACTGGCAAAAAATAGGCGGTGGCTAGTGCAGACCAGGAGAAAACAGAATACCCAAGGGAACAGGAGCAGGGGAAATGAAACTATAGGGAAAGGGTGGAAGGTAGTCCTGCTAAATGCCAGGAGCTTGGGCAATAAAATGCCTGAGCTCCAGGCGATGTTAACTGAGGGAGCAGTGGATGTGGCAGCGGTCACTGAGACTTGGGCCACTGCAAGACATGACTGGGACCTGAACCTGGAGGGTTACACTATGTTCAGGAAGGACAGGGGAGGGAAGGGAGGAGGTAGCAATGATAGTAAAAACTGCATTGGCATAGGGGAGTTGAGGAGGTGGAGGAACCCGTGAGGCGATTTGGGTCACCTTGATAACAAGGGGGGCAAGAGTAAAATAGGAGTGTGTGTAGACCCCTGCCTGGCGGAGGAGCTGGAGGACAGTCTGGTGGCAGATGTTGGAGACACTGCAGACTGGGCAGAGGAAAGAGTGGTGGTGTTAGGGGACTTAAACATGCCAGGAACAGACTGGGAGACTATGACATCCTCTGTGACCAGGGAACAGAGGTTGTTGGATGTCTTTCAAGGCGTTCCTAACTCAGCAGGTGAGGAACCGACCAGGAAACGCGGGTACTGGATGTGGTCCACAGACAGTAACCAGATTGGGGGCCTGAGGCAGACCCATTGGCGGGGAGTGACCACACAGTCTGGTTCTGCCTGGACCTAGGAGGGGTAGAAAGCTGCACAAAGGCGGAGTAACCGACTTCAGGGGTGGATTTTAAGGAAATGGGAAGGATCCTTAAGGAGCATTTGGATGGGATTGGGTCAGACATGGGCTGATAGTAGGGGTGAAATCATCAGGGAGAGGGGTTGCAGGGATGCTACCAGCACCTGTGCAAAAGTAAGACGAAAATCGCGAGTAAGGCTAAAAACCCCTGTTGGTTGGACCAGGGAGGTCCAGGAGGTGGTGCGGGAAAGAAAGCAGCTATAAAAAATTCAAGTGCTCAGGGAGTGAAAGGGATCGAGGGGAGTATGAGCTGTTGGCTAGAAGGGCCACTAGGTGGTGGAGGCTAAGGCAAGGAAGGAGCAGAACCTGGCCAGGGAAATTAGGAGAGGAAAAAGGGGTTCTTTAGATACACTAGGGAAAGACGAAGGGTGAAGGGGCAGATTAGCAGGATTAAATCAGGAGAGATGGGCACAAGACCCAGAGAGCAGGCTGAGTACTAAATGAGTACTTCACCTCAGTTTTCACCAGGGAAAATGGGGATGCTGCATCATACATGGGAGGAGACAGAGATAATGAGGAGGGGACCCTTACAATGCAGGTCTGGGGAGAGGGGGGCATCACTGGCAGGTGGGGAGGGCTAAGCAGGGAGAAGAGGTACTGGAGTGAAATCACAGCAGAGAGAGTGAGGGAAGCCCTCAGCCCTTAGGGACGGAGAAAGCACCGGGGCCGGATAAATTACATCCTAGAGTGCTGAAGGAACTTGCAGATGTCCTGGCGAAACCCTGGCAGAGCTTTTCACCATCTCTCTGAGGACAGGGTGGGTGCCCCAAGACTGGAAGGTGGCGCATGTGTGCCTATCACAAGGGGGATCAAGGGAGGTGGCAGGAACTACAGGCCTGTCAGCCTGACATCAGTGGTAGGCAAGGTGATGGAGGGCATTGTCAAGGAAGCGCTGGGGGGCCCTGGATAAGTCAAGGTGCCTGGGCGATGAACAGCATGGATTCATCCCGGGGAAATCGTGTCTGACAAACCTGGTGGAGTTCTATGACTGGGTGACAAGTGCCTTGGACCTGGGTAGACCAGTGGATGTCCTCTTTCTGGACTTCAGCAAGGCATTTGACTCTGTTCCTCACGGGGGCCTGTTGGATAAATTAGGAGAAATGGGGGTGGGAAACCAGATGATCTGATGGATAGGCAATTGGCTCTAGGACCGGACAGAGGTCGTAGTTGGTGGGATAATCTCTTCCCCAAGGAGGGTCGTGGTGGGGTCCCACAGGGATCAGTCCTTGGGCCCCTTCTGTTCAACGCCTCGTATCTGACATAAGGACAGGAATCAGGAGTGAGATGAGTCTCTTTGCAGATGACTCCGGAAACTGGGGGCAGTGGTGGATGGGGGAGGAGGGAGGGTGGCCTGCAGGGGACCTGGAGGCTCTGGAAAGATGGTCTAGAAAGTGGAAGCTGAGGTTTAATGCAGGAAAATGCAAGGTACCCACCTGGGGCCGAGAAACCCAGGCCAATGTACACCCTGGAGGGAAATACTACAAGTCTCAATGGCTGAGAGGGACCTGGGGGTGGTGGTGGATGTCAAGATGAACAACTCTGAGACTTGTAGGAGGGCGCAGCCAAGACCAACAGGATGCTGGGATGCATCGCTGGGATCACCTCCAGAAGGAGGGAAGTGATACTCCTCTGTATAACTGCTTGGTGAGGCCGCACCTGGGTACTGCGTGCAGTTTTGAGGCCACACTTAAAGAGGGACATTAACCTCCTGGAGAGGGTCCAGAGGAGGGCAACCAAAATGATTTGGGGCTTGGGGGACAGGACCTATGAGGAGAGGCTCGAAGAGCTAAATATGTACACTTTGGAAGAGAGAAGGGACCGGGGGGACATGATAGAGGTCTTCAGGTACATGAAGAGGGTAAATAGGGGAGGAACAGTGAGAGTGCTTCGAAGGAAGGAGGAAGGGGCCACTAGAGGGCATGGGTGGAAGCTGGAGGGGGGAAGATTCAGGGGAGAAAGGAGGAGGTGCTACTTCACTGAGAGGGTGGTAGAGCCATGGAATGCACTACCTAGGGGGCTGGTGGAGGCAGAGACAGTGGAGGGTTCAAGAGGGTGGGACAGGTACAGGGAAGGGTTCAGGAAGCAAACTCCAATGCAGCAAGAATATCCGGAACTGGGAAGGGAGAAGCCAGAGAAGGCGAGGGGGACAGCAAGGTCAGCACCCAGGGTGGGGGCTGACCAAACGAGCAGACACGAAAGACCATTAGGCCTATTCTGCTGGCATTTTAGTATGTTAGTATGTTAGTGCACAGACATTAACATTTCACTTAGCAAACTGCTAAGTTTCCTCAACGTGATCTGGGGAATCCATTTAAAGTGCTTAATTTATACATGTCATGTAAAGTGCTCAACCAATCACCATACATTGTGCACAAATTCAAACAGTGAAGGCAAACATGCTAAAGGCACACCTCACTTATTCTAATAATTTAAGATTTCATGGGTCTATATTCCTTATTCATATCATCTGTCACAAAATATTTCATGAATTGTGGAATTATAGCTCTTATAGTTATTTTATCATTAGACTGAATATATGTCATACAGAACCCAGGCCCCCCAATTTTTTTTTAAGCTTTAGTTTTAAAAATCTTCCAGATCATTTTACTCCTGCTGCAGGAGATAAAGCATAAAAACCATCACTAATGTATTTGCAACTGATGTTTGTGTGTGCAAAAAATAGTGTGAAGAGCATCTCAAGAAAATGTGTAGACAATATATATGGAATCCAGCCCACATTTGATACTGTATGCATCTCCTTTTGGCTGTCCATCCACTATATAAAAGAAATCCGGCCTACATTTAGTACTGTGTGCATCTCCTTTTTGGCTCTCTATCCACCATGTATTGTAGACTCATTGTGTTTTCATTCATTGGAATTTATTTTAAAGCTCCAAAGAATCTCTGTTTCATATACTATATTCAAGTTGCCTAACATCTGTACTTTTTTAGAAATGCAGACAGGTCAATGCTTTCATTTAGGCCTGTATTTTGCCTAGCCCCTAGCTCAAAAATCCAGAAACTCTCCCCCCTTTAACCTATGATTTTATTGATGTCCCACCCCCCTAGACCAACAGAGACCAATTCAATGCCTACAAAACTAAAGTTGTGTTGCCTACCTTGAGTTTGTTGAATATGTTTTTCAATGGTATATGTTTCATCACCCCTCTGCACCGCCCTTAGATGTTCTCCTATCCTTATTCTGAGATTACGTTGGTTGGTCCGGGGCTCAAAGGGAGAGTTTTTGGTTGTTTGAGCTAGGAGCTAGGCAAAATACATGCCTAAATTAAAGCATTGACCTGTCTGCATTTCTAAAAAAGTATAGATGTTAGGCATCTTGAATATATGAAACAGATTCTTTGGAGCTTTAAAATAAACACATTCCAATGAATGAAAACACAATGAGTCCACAATACAGGTGGATAGACAGCCAAAAATAAGATGCACACAGTATTAAACGTAGGCTGGATTTATTTTATATAGTGGATGGACAGCCAAAAGGAGATGCATACAGTATCAAATGTGGGCTGGATTCCGTATATATTGTCTACACATACTGTATACTGTGTTAATGTTTGTTGCTAACATTTTATTGCTTTATTTTTCTCTGATTCAAACTGTTGTTGATGGGTACACCTTCTGCTGCATTATTACAAGGCGTGCCTACAGGTGGGTGATAAGATTGCTGCTGTAATCTTCTGATTCAAATTGTCTTTTGCAAGGTTTATCTTCTGTTACTGTTTTATTTTTCTCTGTAGCAAAGTGTTTCTTACAGGGTATCTTCTGTGAAATTATTACAGGTGAGGTTTTACAGTTTTATCTATCATTGCAATAAGCTTCCAGGGTTACTGCATTTGTTGCTGACTGACTGTTTCTGCTCTTAACTCCTTGTTTCTTTTGTCCGTGGTTGTTCTTTTTCGGCAGGGGAAGGGCCCAGCCACCCACCCCACACTACACTCCTTTTATAGAGTAGCACAGTTGTGAAATTTCATGTGGCAAAGCAGAAAGGGGTGGATCAGTGGGATATCCACATTGTGACCTCATTTACAGGGGCACTAGTAATTTAACTTATTACAAGTTACACAAAAACAAACAAACAAAACAAAACCTTTGCTTTCATTTTCTTCCTTCTAATTACTCGGACCAGGTTATAAACCTAGCAACTTATCTGGAATGGATATAATTAACTGCAGGTACTGCGGAACACTTTTCAGAAGGGCAGTTTTACAGGATTTAGGACACTGTCCTACATGCTGGGCCACTGGAGATCTTAGGGCTCAGCTCCAGGCAGCATGGGCAGAGATTGCGTGCCTCAAATTTCATATTCAAGAGGAAATATATTATAAGAACCACCCGCCATTTCCCCAACATCCAACAGAAGCACCTTGACCGCAATGGGTAGTTGGTCCAGGAGGTTGGCAGGTGGTTAGAAGGGGCAAATCGGGTGCCCATCACTCAGTGCTTTCCAACATATTACCTCCACAAACCATATAAAAACTACAAACATGTACCTGCCTCTACCCCAAAATCAAACAAAGGGGCAGAAGACACTGCAGCACAGGAGCTAGCACAACAAAACTTGCCCAAAACAGGAACCAAAACAAAAAAGCAAAAAGAAAAGCCAAAAAACCTCTGATCATAGGAGACTCCATGATTCGAGGAGTTATTACCTATCTCCAGCCAGGGGTAACGGTCAGATGTCTCCCAGGTACAGCAGTGTGGTGAAACACTGACCGCATTGCTAAAATTGTTCAGAAAGCAGGAGAAAACATTGACATCCTGGTACACATAGGGACTAATGATCTCGTCAGCTGGTCAGTTGTGGAGACAAAGAAACACCTGACCAGGCTGGGTGACAAACTATCATCCATTTCATCCGGCATCTCCTTCTCTGAGATTCTGCCAGTCTGGGAGAGGGGGGCAGATGGATGGAAGGTCAGAGAAGGGGAGATAGGGGAGCTAAACATGTGATTCAAGGGCTACTGCCAGGAAAAAGGACACAAATTTGTAGGGAACTGGCAACAGTTTTGGGAGTGAAAGTTCTTTAAATCTGATGGACTGCATCTGACTAAGGAGGGAGTCAGTGCATTGGGGCAGAAGTTTGACATCTTTGCAGAATATTTAAACTAGCAAATGGGGAGAGGGGTGCAACACCCCATACGTCGAATGGGAAGAACACCCCTACCCCCTCAGCTAGTGGTTAAACAGGAGTTCAGCATGTTTGCAGTTCATTTGTATCACCAGGTAAGGAAAAAGGTCCCCATATGACGTACGGGGAAATGCCAGACCTCACCCAACAACTAACACACCGAAATCTGGCCAATGGAAAATCATGTACACAAATGCTCGCAGTCTGGGAAACAAGATCCCAGACCTGCAGGAAATAATGATAGAGGCTAAACTGGCATAGTAGCAATTAGCGCGATGTGGTTTAGCAGTAACCACACTTGGGAGATTTCAGTACCTGGCTATGTACTGTTCAGAAGAGACCGAGGTGCAAAAAAGGGGGTGGAGTGGCCCTGTATGTCAATGAAAATATCAAAGCTACAGAAATTCAGAATACACATAAGGAGCCAGAAGAACTGTGGGTCACCCTGGAAACAAGAAATGGGACAGCCATAAGAACTGGTGTTGTCTACAGGCCCTCAGACCGGGGGACGACATAGACACATTACTGTTAGAAGATATACAAAACATAACAGCTAAATGGGAGGTTCTGATAATGGGAGACTTCAACATGCCAGATACAGATTGGTCAATACCAGCAGGAACATCTGCCAGAACTACACACGTGGTGGACTCCCTGCAGGGGGAAGGCCTCAAACAACTGGTACAACAACCCACAAGAGACAGGGCTATCCTAGATCTAGTACTGATTAACAAGAAAAGGATCACAGATCTCCAGGTAGAAGGTCACCTGGGGGTCAGTGACCATCACATGGTATGGTTCAATTTGGCCACTAGAACTAAATCATCCCATTCCAAGGCAAAAATATGGGACTTCAGAGGAGCTGACTTTGATAAGATGGGCAACAGAGTTAAGCTAGCCCTGGCAAAAAGAAACACAGGTGAGGGGGTACAGGCAAAGTGGGCAAGCACTAAGGATGCAATACCTGAAGCAACATCCCATTGTGTTAGAGAGAAAAGGTAGTGCAAAAGAAGAAGAAAACCACTTTGGTTCTCAAAAACAATAGCAGAAAAGGTCAGAGCCAAAAGGCTAGCCTTCAGGAAATATAAGCGAACACAGCAGGATGAAGATAGAGAAGCATACCAAACTTCCCTAAGGGAAACAGGGAAGGTAATAAGGTAGGCAAAGACCCAAACTGAGGAAACACTAGCACAGACAGTAAAAGAAGGTGACAAGACTTTCTATAGATACATTAGTGAAAGGAGAAAGTCCAGAGGGGGTATTGCTACGCTCAAAGGAGATAAGGGAGCATGTGAGGAAGAGGACCATGTAAAAGCATCTATCCTAAATAGATACTTCTGCTCAGTATTTACTGAAGAGAAGTTAGGGTAGGGCTCATAGCTCAGCACCATGGGCACAGGGGGGAAGGAGGTGAACACTAGTCCCTTCACAAAAGAAAGGGTCCTACAAGAGCTCAATAAGCTCAGGGTAGACAAGGCAATGGGACCTGATGGCATACATCCCAAGGTACTAAAGGAGCTAAGGGTGGAACTAGCAGAGCCATTATCAGAACTGTTTAGTAAGTCTCTGACACAGGGAGGTCCCAGAAGACTGAAGAAGGGCTCATGTGATCCCGCTCTACAAGAGTGGTAGCAGGGAACTACAGACCAGTCAGTCTTACCTCAGTAGTGGGCAAGATTATGGAGGCACTCCTTAAGGAAAGGATAGTGCAACACTTGGAATCCATAGGAGCACAGGATCCAAGATAGCATGGGTTTACAAAAGGAAGGTCCTGTCAAACTAATCGCATAGATTTATTTGACTGGGTAACCAGAGTGGTAGACCAAGAGGGAGCAGTTGATGTCACCTACCTTGACTTCAGCAAAGCTTTTGATGCTGTTCCACATAGAAGACTTGATTAATAGGCTGGGTAGGCTCGGGGTGGGTCAGAAGTTGGTCAACTGGGTGGCAAACTGGTTGACAGGCAGAAAACAGAGAGTGGTGGTAAATGGTATACAGTCAGAAGAGATGCAAGTCACAAGTGGGGTACCTCAGGGATCAGTCTTGGGGCCAGTCCTCTTCAATATCTTCATCAGTGACATTGCAGATGGACTGGAGGGTAAGGTTTGTCTGTTTGCAGATGACACCAAGATCTGCAACAGAGTAGATGATCCAGATTGGGTGGGCAGAATGAGAAGAGATTTGGATAAACTAGCAAAATGGTCGGAAGAGTGGCAACTGGGGTTTAATGCAAACAAGTGCAAGATGAAAAAATTACTCATCTTAGAAACTGTTTCTTCTAATGGAGTCTTGCTGTATTTTGACATTATGCAGTTTGCCCCAGCACTTGAACTGCTCTGGAGAGGAAAGAGTTAACTCTATGCCTGAGCATAGAATGTTGCACTCAAGCTCGGTTCAAACCTCTGTCTGCTGCACTTCCATGTGTAACCGTCAGATTCTTATGAGCTAATACTAACTAGCTACACCTACTGTGTGGAAATTGCAAAGTTACTAGCCCAAAGGGCAACCAAATATTTTGGATCCCAAAAGACTTAAGTCGAGAAATCCAAAAGAAAAACTAGGTAGTGAACAACCATAAGTAACAACCAACATAACATAAACTACTCCCCCTCTCTAATAAAGGAGGAGTGCCAATTGCACCCTTGAGGTGCACCACTGCGCCTACCAGCCCATTTCCCAAAAAACAAGTTCTGGAGGGGAGGCAGGGAGGGAGGGAGGTCAGAATACAGCAAGACCCCATTAGAAGAAACACAATTACTAAGGTGAGTAATTTTTTTTTAAAACAACATGAAGTCTTGCTGTATTCTGACATTATACAGACTACAAAGTAGTACCTCCATGGAGGAGGGTATCAAACCTATTTTGGGAATAGGCTCAGCAGTACTGCTGTACCAAACCTAGCATCACTCCTAGCCTGGATATCCAGAGAGTAATGCTTGGTGAATGTATGGACTGTTTTCCAGGTGGCTGCTTTGCACATCTCTAATAAGGGTATATCTCTAGCAGCAGCCACAGAAACAGCTGTACCTCTAGTCGAATGAGACCTCAGGCCTGAGGGGGGTACTTTACCTAGCTTTTCATAACATATTTGTATACAGAAGACAATCCACCTGGCAACAGTTCTTTTAGTAGCAGGTTTACCCTTCCCCAATTCACCATAAGTGAGGAACAACTGGAGGGAGTCAAACCTAAGTGCCTTAGTATGCTCAACGTAGTAGATAAGAGCCCTTTTAACATCCAAACTGTGTAATATTCTCTCTCTTGAAGAAGAATGATCAGTGAAGAACACAGGAAGAGACATGGATTGGTTCAGATGGAAGTCTGAAACCACTTTGGATAAGAACTTCCTGTTGGTTCTAAGGACCACCTTATCTCTATGGAATTAGATAAAATCAGGCTTTACTGACAGAGCTTGTAATTCACTGATACGCCTGGCAGAGGTAATAGCTACCAGGAACACAGTTTTCCAAGTCAAGTACTTAAGTTCTACTGAGGCCAAAGGCTCAAATGGGGGATGTATAAGCTGAGCAATGCAAACATTAAGATCCCAAGCAGGAGTAGGATCTCTAAAGGGGGGATTGGTATGAAGCAATCCTTTGAAGAATTTACAGAAAACAGGGTGAGATGCCAGTGAGGAAGACTTCCCTACTGACAGAAATGCAGAAACAGCTGACAAGTGTAGTTTGAGGATAGCTGGTCTGAGGCCTAAACCATTAAGGTGAACCATATAATCCAGGACTGTAGCCAGATCAGCAGAATCTGGGGATATGTGCTTATTAGAACACCAAATGCTGAACCTTTTCCATTTGGAATTATACATTTTTCTGGTGGCAGGTTTTCGAGAGGCCTTGAGAATGTCCAGAACCCCTTGAGACAAATTTAGACTGGCATATTCTAGCTCTTCAAGAGCCATGCCTTGAGGCTGAGAGACCGAAGGTTGAGGTACCATATTCTGCCCTGAGAGGGGGTTAGCAGATTGTGATTCTTGAGAAGAGCTATGGGAAGATGGACTGCCAGGGACAGTAAGAAAAAATTACTCACCTTAGTAATGTTGTTTCTTCTAATGGAGTCTTGCTATATTATGACTAATGCAGTTTGTCCCACCATTAGAACTGCTCCGGAGGTGAAAGAGTTAACTTCCATGCCAGGCATGGAACTTGGAACGCGAGCTCGGTTAGAGAAACTCTGTCTGGAGGATTTCAAACTGAAACTGTCAGATCTTTACGAGCAAAACTTACTAAGGTTCTGTGTGGAAGCTGTAACCTACACTAGCCAACTGGCTACTTAAATATTAACACATTTTTCCTGGTCCCAACACTAAGACTCAAGTCAGGGGACCAGAAAAATAAGATAAGATAAGATAATATAAAACACAACACCCAAACACCCCAAAAAGAAGGGGTGGAAACAAAAATGGGCATCAAAAAGTGCCAACACTGGAATGCCACCCATACCCCAAGTAGAAGTTCTGAGAGGGGCAGGCTGGGAGGGTCATAATATAGCAAGACTCCATTAGAAGAAACAACATTACTAAGGTGAGTAATTTTTCTTCAAACAACATGAAGTCTTGCTATATTATGACTAATGCAGAATACACAGCAGTACCACCATGGAGGAGGGACAGAACCTACTTAGAGAATAGGCTCTGAAGCACGGCTGTGCCAAACCGAGCATCCCTCCTGGCCTGGATATCCAGGGAGTAATGCTTGGTGAAAGTGTGTATCGTTTTCCAAGTAGCTGCTTAACATATCTCTAAGATAGGGATGTCTCTGGCAGCAGCTAGAGATGCAGCTGTACCTCTGGTAGAGTGAGCCCTCAGGCCTGAAGGGGGAACCTTTCCCAGTTTTTGATAGCAAAATTGGATACAAGAGACAATCCACCTGGCAAGGATCTCTTAGTGGCAGGTTTCCCTTTCCCAACCTCACCATAAGTGAGAAAAAGTTGGAGGGATTCGAACCTGTGACCCTCTGTACGCTCTATGTAGTAACTTAGGGCCCTCTTAACATCTAAGCTGTGCAACCTCCTCTCACCAGAGGAGAAATGATCAGTGAAGAACACTGGAAGGGAGACAGATTGATTAAGGTGGAAATCTGAAACCACCTTAGGCAAAAACTTCCTGTTAGTCCTGAGGACTACCTTATCCCTGTGAAAGGAAATAAAGTCAGTCTCCACTGACAAAGCTTGTAACTCACTTATGCGCCTGGCAGAAGTGATGGCTACTAGAAACACAGTTTTCCAAGTCAAGTACTTAAGCTCTGCCGAAGACAGAGGTTCAAAGGGGTTGCATCAGCTGAGCAATGCAAACATTAAGATCCCAGGCAGGAGCAGGGTCCCTGAAAGGTGGATTAGTATGAAGTAATCCTTTGAAAAACTTGGAAAATACAGGGTGAGCGGAAAGAAAGAGGCTTTCCTGCTGAAATAAAAGCAGAGACAGCTGCTAAATGCACTTTCAGGGTAGCTGGTCTCAGTCCCAAAGAATTAAGATGGACCATATAGTCCAAAACAATGGGCAAATCAGCAGATTCGGAAATATGCTTCCAGAACACCATATGGAAAACCTTTTCCATTTGAGTTATAAGTAGCCCTAGTGGAAGGCTTTCTAGAAGCTTTCAGGATTTGAACACCTGAGAAAGGTGTAGGTCAGCAAATTCTAATTCCTCAAGAGCCAGGCCTTGAGGTTGAGGGATTTGAGATTGGGATACCAAACTCCCCTGGGCACAAGTTAACAGGTTGTGGTTCCGGGGAGACACAGGGAAGATGGACTGCTAAGGACAGAAGGAGTGGGTACCAGGGCTGCCTGGCCCAATCTGGAGCAATCAGAATCATCTTGCAGGGCTGAGATCTGAATTTGACTAGCACCTTGAACAAGAGGGAAGGGGAAAAGCATATAGAACTTCCTTTCCCAATCGAGGAGAAAGGCATCCAGGGACTGAGCCCATCACTGGGGGCCTGCAACAAAACAGTGGAAGTTGATGATTGTCTGGGGCTGCAAAAAGATCTATCTGAGGGGTGCCCCACCTGGCAAAAACTATCCCCAGTACTCGGGGATCCAGTGACCATTTGTGATGGCCCTGGGAAATCCTGCTGAGAGCATCTGCCAGGACATTGTCCTTGCCTGGGAGGTGAACTGCTATGAGGGAAGTGTTTAGAATAAGCCAGAGACCACAACTTCATTGCCTCGGTGCACAAGGCCGAAGACCAGTGCCCCTTGTTTGTTGATGTACCACATTGTAGTGGTGTTGTCTGTTCTGACCTGTACCACTTTGTTCTGAACAGATGCAGAAAAACCTGAAGTGCTAGAAAAACAGCTCTGAGTTCCAACAGATTGATGTGGAGCAGAGATTCCTGAGGGACCACAATCCCTGGGTGGAGAGGTCGCCCATGTGATCCCCCATCCCAAAGGGACGCATCTGTAGTAAGGGTCAAGGAGTGAGATAGGGGATGAAGGGACCCTTGTCTCAGATTGCTCTGATCCTGCCACCACTGAAGGGCCTGGATCAGGATTCGAGTCACTGGGATCAACTTGGATAGGGATCTTTCTTTGAGACCAAAAGGCTCTCAAGTGGAACTGAATGTCCCTCATCTGAAATCTTGCTCCTTGCACTACAGCTGTGGAAGCAGCCATGTGTCCTAGGAGCTGTGAAAATGCCTTGCTGGTCGAGAGACCTGCAGAGTGAAGGAGGAGCCAGGGCCACTAGGTTCCTTACCCTTTCCAGGGAAGGAAGGCTCTAGCCTTCCTTGTGTCAATTCTGCACCTATAAAGGTGAGTACCTGGACAGGTTCCAGAACTGACTTTGGAAGATTGAGAAAAGCCCAGAAAGGTGAGCAGCTGCTGGGTAACTTGCAGGTGTGATTTGACCTGGTCTGGAGACTGACCCACAATGAGCCAGTCATCTAGGTAGGGAAAGATGGCAATCCTTTGCCTTCTTAAATGAGCAACTGCTACTGCCAGGCATTTTGTGAATACCCTTGGGGCAGAGGTAAGGCAGAGGGCATTGCTCTGAACTGGTAATGGCCTGAGGGCAGTTCGAATCTGAGGTACTTTTGGTGGGAGCTTCTGATAAGAACATGGAAGTAGGCATCCTTGAGGTCCAGGAAGCTGCAGTCCCTGGCCTTAGGGAAGGTAAAATCATTGCCAAAGTCACCATTTTGAATTTTGGTTTAAAAGGTGCTTGTTCAGATATCTTAGGTCCAGAATGGGCGCCATTCTCCTGTCTTTTTGGGGTAAGGAAGTACCTGGAGTACAGACCCTTGCCCTGGTGTAGGGAGAAACCTTTCTACAGCTCTGAGAGCCAGGAGGGTTGAGACTTCTGTTTCCAAAGCAAAAGTCTCTAGAGGATTTGCAGGTGGAAAGATCCGATTCTCATCTTTGGAAATTTTTGAAGCTGAGAACCAGACCCTGGCTACTACTTCCAGGACCCACTTGTCTGATGTTAAAGACTCCCAGTCCTGAGCAAGTAAGCCAGCCTGCCCCTACAGGTAATGGAGAACGGCCCTGGGCACCCCATCAGGGTGCCTGTTTGGGGAGGCTTTAGGCTGAGGGGTGGGAGCAGGCCTGCTTGCACCCCGTCTGCCTCTCCCTCTGAAGAACCCCCTCTGAGCATAAGCTGAAGAGGAGGCCTGGGTTTGGTAAAAAGGCCTGTGAAAAGGCCTGCCTCTACCCCTGGGGGCTGTCTCTGAGGAGTGGCTTGCCGCTCCTTGGCTTGTGCACTCCTATAAGTGGTTCTATATTCATCCATTTTCTTCATATAATTCTCTGTCTGCTCCCCAAACAGAGAATTTCCCACCACAGAAAAATCCATAGCCTTAGTCTGGGCATCCTGTGACAAACTAGTACACCTGAGCCAAGCCAATCTACGAAAGGCCACAGATGTAACCATGACTCTAGAGGATACATCATTAGAATCCACAGCAGCATGGAATTGCACCTTGGATGCTTCAATACCATCAGCAGCCACCTGCTCCAGCTCCTTGGCAAGCTGGCCAGGGGCCTGTTTGGCTAAAGCCACGACAGTGTCCCATCTAGATTTTTGATATCTTGCCACATAAGCCATGTAATTTGCTTGTCTGAGTCCCAAGGATGCTGCCATGTGTTGTTTTTTAGCCATGGCATCAATCTTCCTGGAGTCCTTGTCAGGAGGATGTGAAGCCAGGGGAATATTAGCCTTATCACAGGCTGCAGCCTGAACTACCCCAACATGACTGCATTGCTATGAAAGAAATTCTGTATCAGGACCAGACAAAGTGTACCTCCTGTCCATCTTTTTGTCCACAGGAGGCACAGAATTAGGAGCTTTTAAAATTGTTATTGTTTGTTTCTTAAATGATTTATGTAAAGGAATAGACAATCTCCTGGACTCTGGGATATCCATCATTTCCACAAAGTCAGATTCCTCATGCTCATCCACAGCTTCCTCCAATGGGAACTGGAGGGTTTCAGCAACTTTTTTATAAAACAAAAAATGAGAAGGGGACTCAGAAAGCGTAGGGGGAGATTCTAAAGGTCTGTCTGGGGAGATGTCCAGTTCAATGGGCACATCCAGACTCTCAAAGTCACATTCACACTGTTCATAATCATCCGCCCCCTCCTCTGGTTCATAAAACTCTTCTATATCATATTCTTGAACCGGTGGAACCGGCCGAACCGACCTTTTGCCAGATAGTGGCGGTTCGGATGGAACCGGAGAAAGTGACTGGACAATTTATATTGCTTTAGCTATCTCTGCAGCAGTTGGAGAAGGAATTTTTGACTCCACACCTGCTGATTTTCTAGTTTTCTTTGCTGGAACTGGCTCCTCAGAGTCAGCTTTACGTTTGGCCGAGGAAGTCTCGCCCTGGTCAGAGGCACTCCCTCCCGATTCGGCTGGCCATCGGGTCAGCGGACTTTGGCCTCTCGTTCCCTAGCCTACCAACTCTCTTATCTAGGGTAGCTGCAGGGAAATTCTTACAAATCTGGCAGTCTGAATTGAGGTGGTCAAACCCCAGACAATATACACATGTGGTGTGTGGGTCAGCCTGGCAAGGCTGCCCCACAGTCACTACAGTCTGAAACCCAGCAGGCTCGGTTTTCTTTTGGGTTTCTCAGACATAATGCCAGCCCTAACCAAAACTTGCCCTTTTCCAGCAGTGCAGGCAAGACACCCTTATTGGTTCCCAACCGTGTCACGGGTTGTGGAAAAAAACGTAATGAAATCCATTTTTTTTAGAACCAATAAGAACCGGGAACCGCATTCTAAAAGCTTTCAAATGCTTGAGAATAAAGTTTTAAAAAACCTGATCGGTTCGAACCGAACCGATAAACATTTACAAGTTCCACACAGAAATAAACCTGTCTATTACTTACAATACCACAGACCGAGCTTGAACCGATCGGTTTGCAGTTAAAATAATAACAATCGCAGTTTAATTTAACCGAGAAAAACTGTTTTAAACCGAGAAATGAACTGAGCAGTAGGAGGAATCTCCGGAGCGACTGTTCAGTGAGGCGGAGTAAAGAATCTGACAGTTTCAGTTTGAAATCCTCCAGACAGAGCTTCTCTAACCGAGCTCACGCTCCAAGTTCCATGCCTGGCATGGAAGTTAACTCTTTCACCTCCGGAGCAGTTCTAATGGTGGGACAAACTGCATTAGTCATAATATAGCAAGACTTCATGTTGTTTGAATAGAGGATACCAAGGCTGTCTGGCCCAGTCTGGAGCAATCAGGATCACTTTGCAAGATTGTGATCTTATCTTGACCAGAACTTTGAACAGTAGAGGAAAGGGGGGAAAGGCATACAGAAATTTCCCCTGCCAATCCAGAAGTAGAGCATCCAGAGGGACTGAGCACAATACTGGGGGTCTGCAACAAAAGAGAGGAAGTTGATGATTGTCTGGGGCTGTAAATAAGTCTATTTCTGGACTGCCCCACCTTGAAAATATCACCTTCAACATTAAGGGATCCAGGGACCACTCGTGATGGCCATGAGAAAGCCTGCTCAAAGCATCTGCTAGCACATTGTCCTTCCCTGGAAGGTGGACTGCTATCAGAGAAGTCTGTAGAGAATAAGTCAGGGACAATATTTTCATAGCTTCTGTGCACAAGGCCGTAGACCGGGTGCCTCCCTGCTTGTTGATGTACCACATGGTGGTGGTGTTGTCCATTCTGACCTGAACCACCTTGTTCTGAATCGATTCTGAGAAGGCTTGTAGAGTCAGGTACACCACTCTGAGCTCTAGCAGACTGATGTGAAGAAGAAACTCCAGAGGAGACCACACTCCCTGTGCTGTAAGTGCCCCCAAGTGAGCACCCCATCCCAGGAGAGAGGCATCTGTGGTGAGAACTACAGAATTAGACTGGGTGATGAATGGGACTCCTTGAGTGAGATTGTTCTGGTCCAACCACCACTGGAGAGCTTGGATTAGGGTCTGAGTCATTGGAATCAGTTTGGTTAGAGGGTCTTTTTTCTGGGACCAAAAGGCCCTCAAATGGAACTGAATGCCCCTCATTTGAAATCTGGCACCTTGTACCACTGCAGTGGAGGCTGCCATGTGGCCCAGGAGTGGAAGAAAATGCTTTGCTGGTCGAGACACCAGGTGGTGAAATGAAGAAGCCAGACCTGTGAGGGCCTTTACCCTTGCTAAAGGAAGAAAGGCTCTTGCTTGGGCAGTGTCCAACTCTACCCCTATGAAGGTCAGGAGTTGCACTGGTTCGAGAACTGGCTTTTGAAGATTGAGGAGGAATCCTAGAGAAGTGAGCAATTGCTCAATCACTTGTAGGTCTGACTTGACTTGGTCTGGAGACTGCCCCACAATGAGCCAGTCGTTCAGGTACAGAAATATGGAGATGTTTCGTCTCCTTAGAAATGCCACTACTACTGCTAGGCATTTTGTGAATACCCTTGGTGCTGATGTTAGGCCGAAGGACATTGCCTTGAACTGATAATGGCCTGAAGGCAATACGAACCTGAGGTACTTTCTGTGAGAGCACCTGATGGGAATGTGAAAGTAGGCATCCTTGAGGTCCAGGGAAGCTAGCCAAACCCCTGGCCTCAGAGATTGAAGAATTATTCCCAGAGTCACCATTTTGAATTTTGGCTTTAGTAGATGTTTGTTTAGGTGTCTTAGATCTAGGATGGGTCACCACTCCCCTGTTCTTTTCAGGGTGAAGGAGTATAACCCTGGTCAGAGGGCACTCCCTCAGGTTCGGCAGGAACCGAACCGGGCTGGCCATGCAGGTCAGAGGACTTCTCGGCCTCCTTTTACCTAAGCCTGCCCAATCTTTTATCCAGGGTGGCCTTAGGAAGGTTTTACAGATTTTGGCAGTCTGAATCAAGATGGTCAAACCCCAGACAGTAAACACGGGTGGTGTGGGGATTAGCCTTAGCAAAGGCCTCCCCACACACACACTGCAGTATTGAAACCCAGTGGGCCCGGTTTTTCTTTTGGGTTTCTCAGACGTAGACATCCTAACAAAAACTTACCCTTTACTCGGCTTCAGCCAGGCAAGACTCCCTTATCGGTTCCTAAGTGTGTTACGGGTATTGGAAAAGAACATTAAAACACGTTTTTTCTTTTAAACCGATAAGGACCAGTACCTCACACTAACCCACAAATTCAATTAAAGAACCCAGACAATCGGTTCAGCCAAACCGATAAAAGAAATCTTTTTACAATTTCCACACACTTTAACAATCAGTCCACTACCTATACACTTACTGTACCACAGACAGGGATCTGAACCCAAAGAATAACAGAAAAAAACGGTATGAAAGTGACGTTTTTACTTGTACCAAACCAAAAGCGTAGGAGAGATCTCCGGAGCGACTGTTCAGTTAGGTGGAGTAAAGAATCCGACGGTTACACTTGGATGTGCAGCAGACAGAGGTTTGAACCAAGCTCGAGCTCAAGGTTCTATGCTCAGGCATAGAGTTAACTCTTTCCTCTCCGGAGCAGTTCAAGTGATGGGGCTAACTGCATAATGTCAGAATACAGCAAGACTTCATGTTGTTTGAACATGCACATAGGGAAGAGAAACCCTGAAGCCACCTATAGGCTGGGAAGGGAGTTGCTGGCAGTCACAAGGGAAGAAAGAAAATGAAAATTATGTACCTACCGTAATTCTTGATCTTCTCTTGTATCTTCACCATTCATTACTGCTTGGGTTAAGCCGGAGGCGCGCACCTCCTTCTGGGAGGTTTTTGAGTTGGCTCTGCAGGCGCCATCCTCGAGGCGGCTGACTACGTCATGCGCGAGGGCGGCCGTTAGGAGCCGGACTCCTCCTCCATCTCAGTTCTGTTAGCGGAGAGGCAAAATAAAGTGTGAGAAAAAAGAAAGCGAGGCAAGAGAGCCAAGGGATAGAAAAAGGAAAGGAAATAAACTGAAAAAGGAATAAGCCGATGGAAAATAGACAGAGGAGAGAGAATTCCTACCCTAAGGGACTGCAGGGCCTCCTTTCAGGGGCGGCTGTAGGGGAGGAACAGAGAGAGAGAGGGGAAGGAGAAAGAGAGGAATGAAGGAAGAAGTGGCATGTTGAGAAGGAGAACAGTGCCCGTCGAGCATTGTTGGTTGAGAGGCTTATAGGCTCGAAATTAATGAGGGAGCAAGAATCCCCATTGGTAGGACTGAGGAGAGGTTCCACCGAACCTGCTAAACAGACCAAGAGAGGGCAGAGTCTCTGGACTCTCAACATGCCAAGTCTCTTCATCCCAGTTGAGGGCTCCTGGACTGCCTGAGCAGAACCTGTTCCGGAAGAGCGCCCATCCAGGAAGAGGACTAAGTTCCTAGCACCTTGATAAGTGCTACCATAGAAGAGTATGGGAAAAACTAAGCCTTTCTCGAAGGCAGTTTGTAAGAAAAATAGAGAGGGACTCAATCAGACTTGCTATGACAAGGCAGACAGAGGCTTGAAGCTGACAAGGTCAGCCAGCAGCTGTAAAAGCTTTTTGAAAAATAATGCCTGCCAAGGGGATCCTAAGTTGAAGGTGCCGAGACAGGGCATGGCCACCAGGCTGTGGAACAATCATGACCTGAGGAGGCAAGGAATTGCACCGTAGGGCAGTCAGAAAGAGTTCCCTCAGAATTAAAGAAATTTGTAACTGTACTCGTTCCTCTTTACCTTGAGGAAAAAAGGGGGTCCATGGTTTTAAATAATTGATTAGCAATTTTTTTTTTTCCTTGGGACTATACTAACTGTACAGACAGTATTTACACAGAGTCCCTAGAAGTGCCGCGCCTGCCAAACACGCAGGCAAGAGCCATCATCTCCCAACGACTCAGCACTTTTATGAGCAAAACGCTAATCAATCTTAGAGTGAAGTAAACCCTGGGATCCATTCACCAAGAATAGGAAAAACAGAAAAGTTTTTGGTTTTTGGCATAAAGCCAAGGAGTAAGAGGAGCAGGCGGGAGGAGACACCACAGAAGGAGGCCACTGAGGGAAGGTGGGTGGGTATCAGTAATGAATGGTGAAGATACAGAGAAGATCAAAATTACGGTGAGTGCGTAATTTTCCATATCTTCCTTGTCAATCTTCACCATTCATTACTGGAAAAGTACAAGCCCCTCCCCTTAAAAGGGAGGATAGAGCCCTGAGGGAACAAGACCCCCAGCCTCCTGTTGGTGAGAAACAGAAGGGAAGACCCTGGCTAGTACAGAGAGAAGCCTATGTGGGAGAAGAGCTAGGAGGTGACTCCGAGGACGGGGAGATGGAGGAAGCCCCTGCAAAGTCTCCTAGCTCTGGAGGAAAAAAGACAGGTCCCCCAGAAAGCGGAGCGCATCACCTACACCGAGCCAGGGGTGACAACCTTGATAGACGAAGCCATGCCGTCCGCCTAATGCAGATCGCTGTCCCCGCAAGCCTGGAAGCCACCTCATTGGCGTCGTAAGATGCCCTTGCTTGGTGTCTTGCCAGCTCCAGGCCTATAGCGGAGAGGTCAATAGCTTGTCTGGTTTGCTCCGTATCAGGCATTGATGCTAGGAGCTGGGAGAGCATCGACCACAGATGCCGATTGTAGGCAGCGTGGTGAGCCTGATGTGATGCAATACAAGCCACCGCACGAGAAGAAGAGAACACTCTTCGCCCCCACCGGTCGAACTGTAGAGAATCCGAATCTGGTGGGCGGTCGTGCGCCAGGCAGCGGCGCCCGGAAGGAGTCTCTAGGTACACCAAGCCCGAGGGCGGGTTGGGAAGAGTACCCAGGGATTCCGAGGGGGCACAATACCTACGACGGCAGTCAGCCGGGGCTGGAGAAAGGGCGGCTGGCGACTGCCAGGAACGGATAGACGCCTCCTGGAAGGGGATAGGCCAGGAAGGTACCACCAGGTGCTGGGCACTGAATTCTCCAAGGAATTCACGCATCTCCCATTCGGGATTGTCTCTCCTTACATAAGAGATTCAAGTCCCTCACCATCCCGAGAGGAATCGCTGATATTCAGTGAAATCAGCGTCGGAAGAAAGATGAGCAGGGGTTCCTCTCCCTCAGAGGAAGGCGAGGATGATGGAGAGCTCGAATGTCCAGAGGATTCCTGCGCGGTGGGAGAGTGAAAGACCCGCTCATGCATACATCTAACGATGAGGAAGGCCCCGCAGAACCCTGAACTGCTCCCAGGATAACGGACCCGTGGGACCGACATGGCCTGGGCGGGGGTGGAAGCAGAGGTACTGGAGAAGGGCACCTACGAAGAGGCAACTGACCTCTGCCAGGACTCTGAAATCCGGGGAGCGGAGCCCGAGCTGGCGGGATCCCGGACAACAAACCAGGCCGCAAGACGGAACCCTGAGAAAGCGATGCCTGGAAGAGCCCAGGGGGAGAATCTCCCCTGTGACGAACCCGGAACTGCATGGTTCCAGAAGGGCAGTCCACAGCAACGCCACCGGAGGGCACCCTAGAGCCCAGGAGGGAAGGGTGGGGTTCGGCGCTACGGCTCCTAGCCACCCCACCAGAGGTGGCCGACAGAGACCGGGGCCCCCGTCCCCTGCCCCTCAATCCTCGGACTCTGAAAGAGCCCTCCTCCTCGACTGCAGCGTCCCCGCACCCCCAGAGGAGGCAACAGCACCCGGGAGGGCAGCTGTCACAGGTCCCCTAGGAGGGGAAGCCTCCTCCTCAGACCCCACCACATCACCCCCCTGGGACCCAGGGCCACCCCCAGCCCGAGAGCCCTCAGGGGAGGACGGGAGAGGGGACAGTGGAAGGCCCGCGCGCCCGCCTGGCACCCTGTGCCACCGGGGACCCTGACTCCGAAGAGTCAAGGTGCCAGGATGGGTCCACATCCGAGTCATCGGCCCAAAGAAGACAAGACCAGTAGAACCTCAATGCTGGCAACTCTGGGAATCCCGGGGCAGCGGCACATGAGCAGTGCAGTGCCGAGAAGCGGCCTTGAGCGACCGCCGCCCACCCGCTACAGCCAGGCCCAGCCCTACCTCCCCTGCGGTACCAGCCAGGCCCACGGCGCTGCTCCCCGCGCGGAAACCGCCCGCACCGCGGAGAACAGATCGGGCCCACGGCTGTGAGCGCACCGGGGTGTGGGCGGCGCTGCCTATGGCGCCTGCCTCGATCACCAGCGCCAGAGTGCAGCGTCAGGGTCCACTCAGTGCCCGCCCAGAAATCAAGGGCCTCAACACTGGGGAGCCTGCACCTCCAAGGAGGTGACTTGCCGAGCGCGTGTCACCGCCACGGCCCCGGGGGACCACGACGCCTCTCGACACTGTGAGAGAAGCTTCCTCTCGGCAAGAGAAGAGGAGGAAGCCCTCCCTCCACAGACTCGTACAGACCCAGGAGGGGACCTGGGGAAGGGCTTAGAGACCTTACCTGGGAATCCCTGAAACGCGCGTCCCCGAAGGTCAGCGGGCCTTGCCGAGCTTGAATCGCGGACTTCGAGGACACGACGGTCCATGGAGAAACAAGCGTCGCACGCGTCCATGTCGTGGTTGGGTCCCAGGCAACGGAGACAGACATCATGCCGGTCCGAGACGGAAAAATGCCGGCCACAGGAGCACCGACGCATAGGGGCGCGGCCCGCCTTCGACTTACGCCTTGCTCCAGAACCGGACATGATGCGAACTAACTGAGGAAAAAAAGTAGGAAAACACTCGGCGCCGTAGATAGAAATAAAAAGGAACGGTCTTACCGGTATACGGCGTCGAGTGGATGTCTGAGAACACGAGATGAGGAGTCGGGACGAATCCGAAGAACGAACACTATACGCTACCGCGCAGCAGGTGCAGCCTCGATGGCGGGAGAAACAGAACTGAGATGGAGGAGGAGTCCGCGGCTCCTAACGGCCCGTCCTCGCGCGCCCAGCGGCGCTGATGCGTTGCCCTCGAGGGGCGGCGCCGTTAGAGCCAACTCAAAAAAAAAACTCCCAGAGCGGGTGCGCGCCCGCTTAACCAAGCAGTAATGAATGGTGAAGATTGACAAGGAAGATCTTGGGCATGATCATCACCGATGACCTGAAATCATCCAAGCAGACCACTAAAGCAGTAGGTAAGGTTAGGGGGATGTTAGGGTGTATTAGTAGGGGTATCACAAGTTGGAAGAGGGAGGTAATAATCCCTCTTTACAAGACACTGGTTAGGCTCCATCTGGAGTACTGCGTGCAGTACTGGAGGCCACACCTTCACAAGGACATTTACCAAATTGCAGCAGTCCAGAGAAGGGCAACCAAAATGGTGCAGGGACTGCATCAGAAAACATTTGAGGACAGATTAACGGAGCTCAATATGTACACCCTAGAGCAAAGGAGGGAGAGAGGTGATATGATCGAAACATTCAAACACCTTAAGGGCATTAACAAGGTGAAAGAGTCTAACATGTTTCAATATAAGAAAAATAGCAGGACAAGAGGACACAGCATGAGATTAGAGGGAGTCCGATTAAAGGGTAATGTGAGGAAGTTCTTTTTCACAGAAAGGGTGGTGGATGCATGGAACGGCCTACCTCAGGGGGTGGTGGATATAAATACAGTGCAGGGCTTCAAACAGGCATGGGATAGGCATAAGGGAGCAATACAGATGAGTATGAATAGATAGGCCATTGACAGAGCAAAGACAGATAGCACATTTATAAGGTAGAAAAAGAAATGGGCAGACTGGACGGGTCTTGCAGTCCTTATCTACCATCAACTTCTACGTTTCTACGCTCTTCACACTATTTTCTGCACACACAAACATCAGTTGCAAATACATTAGTGATGTTTTTTATATGTTATCTCCTGCAGCAGGAGTAAAATGATCTGGAAGATTTACAAAACTAAAGTTTAAAAAAAAATTTTTTTTTGTGCCTGGGTTCTGTATGAAATATATTCAGTCTAATGATAAAATAGCTATAATAGCTCTGATTCTACAATTAGTGAAATATGTTGTGGTAGATGATATGAATAAGGAATATAGACCCATGGAATCTTAAATTATTGGAACAGATGAGGTATGCCTTTAACATGATTGCCTTCACTGTTTGAATTTGTGCACGATGTATGGTGATTGGTTGAGCACTTTACATGACATGTCTAAATTAAGCACTTTAAACTAATTCCCCAGATCACTCTGAGGAAGCTTAGCAGCTTGCTAAGTGAAACGCTAGTGTCTGCGCACTAGCCACTGCCTATTTTTTGCCAGTTGTGTTTTTGTATCACGCTGTATGTTTTCTACAAAGGACTGAGCAATATACCAAATTCACTGTAGTCCAGAAGTCTTTTTTTCCATCACAGCGGGTGCTTAACCTGTATCCTGGCTGTTTTCATTTTGTGTCAGCACCACTGTGTTACTTCCTGGTGATTCTCCCTACTTGTGCTATTTTTGTAAACTGCACACCCAGGTGGTTGAAGGCACTTCAAGCAAGAGCCTTTTGCCTCACAACACACCTGGGTGTGCTGTTTACAAAAATAAATCCACTTCCTGTTGTGTCATATTGCTTACATAATTCACTGCCAAAGTAAAACTTAACAACACTAAGCAAGTCTTCATCCTACTTGACAGTTTTTGTTACACTCTCGGTGTGCAGAACCAATTCTGATTAAAAGAGTTACCTCAAATTGTTTTGGCTCTGGCAGGAACCAAGCGAGAGTGCTGAGAAATGGGTCAGAGCACTGTTTTTTTCTTGGGGGGGGTGGAATAACATCTGTTTCTTTTAACCTTTCTCCCACTGCCAGCCCATACATTTTGGGCCAAAAGCCCCTGAAACATCTTTATCCACTCCCTCAATCCCCAATAGCAGATATGGTGGTGGTGGGGGGGGGAGGGGGATTGATGGGCAGCAAGTACAGAGTCCTTTTTTTTGAGCTAGTGCATTTACCCTTTTGTCTTGCAGTGTTGGCAATTGAGTGGAACACTGAGGACTGCTGCGCTGAAAACATGCATTTTTATAGACAGCAATAAGCAACATGAGCCCATGTATCTCTTTACTGATGAACTATTTGCCTATTACCAGGGCCACTGGAAAATGCAGAACATTTTACCCAAAAATGCAGGGACTTTTTTGCAAAAAATTGCGGGAAAATTGTGGGGGTTCACTATATATCCCCTCTTCCCCCTAATAAATATTTTATTGTTTGCTGCAGCATGTATTGATCACATATATTGTTAGATAAATGTATTGCCACCTGTAAATACTTTTAATATGAAGAAATGTGTATGTTTTTGAAATGTACTGCAAATCAAGGGCGTAATTTCAACAAAATCATAGGGGTAGCAAGGTGGGGGGGCACGATGTGGGCGGGGCCACGGTGTGGGCGGGGCCAGAGAGGGTGGCATTTGTTAATGTGACATAGAGCTAGTTACCAAGTTCTGTACCTTGGCAGATGTTGCCCACCATCATTACGTTGTTTTAGTGCTATGTTGTTCATTAAAGTTTTTATTTTCCTATCCCTGTGTTGTTATTGTCTCCAGGACAGTGGTTCACCCACAGCTGTGGGTGGGTGTGGCACATTTGGGAGGGCCTTGGGGCATTCGGGGGAGGGCTTCATGGGAGGGACTTGGGGTATTCGTGGGGGACTCCATGTGGATTGGGCGGTGTGTGTGTTGTGCACTGGGAGTGCAATTGTATTGGGGTCCTGCCTGTGTGGGATGGGTGTTGCTGCCATGTTGGTGCCTCTGTTGAAGGCAGTTCAGAATTGCCCAGGTGACAGCTGTACCACCCATATCAGTCCTATATCTATGTGACTGTGCCGGGAGTTCCCCATCATGGTGCTTGTTGTGTGTCCCACGTGTGCCCATGGTGGGACAGACAGTTTTGCATCATCCTTCTCCTTCTCCTTCCACAGCATTCTGATCTGTCTGGGAACCGGTACATGCCATGGTGTGAAGCTGCTTAAGGAAGCCCTCTACTTGCTGCAAGTATATGCACCTCAAGCCTGCGCCTGGCTGTCATACCTGGCTTCATGAATGCACATTCGGGGGTACTGCACATGATGCTACGTGGCCATGCCCCTTGGACACACAGTGCATGGATTGTCTACATGTGTCCACATGCATGGTTCTTGCATGCCTCCTGGTGTGCCATGCTCGCCACTCACACATGCCGTTTAAATGTGCATGTTGCTTACCCTTGTGCACGCCACTTAGGCTTCATGCATTGGGCCCACAGTTTGTCCCTCAATAACATCACTGGAGACTAGGAGGGAGAGAGGGGTCATTATAGAGACATAGAAGTTTCTGAGAGGAATAAACAAGGTGCCCTCTTCGGATCTGTTCATCAGGGTTTACAACTCCAGTACCAGAGACACGAGTGGAAGTTGAGGAGGGAGCTCAGGAAACACTATTTATTTTTTCTTTACCAGGAGAGACACACTAAGCTGAAACCTTGATTACAGGTGCCACCTGGGAGCACAAGAGAGTTAAGTGACTTGCTCAGGGTCACAAAGTATGCAACTGGGGGCTGTGGGATTCAAACCTGGGTTTCCAGGTTTGCAGCTCAGAGCCTTTAACCACTGTGCTACACTGCCTAGCGTTTTATGGAAAGGGTAGTGGAACAGAGCCCACCTAATAGTCAAACCATCGACTGCAACATGCCTACATACAGTGCTCATCAATCTGTCCTTTGTTTAAACCCAAGTACTGTTAAATACTCAATTCTACCATTTTTTTTAAAAAAGGAAGAAAATATGCTATTTTCTCCAGAAACACCCAAGGCTTTCTAATATTAATTTCTCAAGGAGTTTATAAAAAATCCTTTAAGGTTTTTAGCAAAAAGAAACCTCATAAACCATATTCCATTTTACTTTTATATCAAACTGAAAGCCACGTCCAGTTTTATGTTTCATTTGTGATTTTCTGCTCCCCTTAAGGGTTGTATCATAGATCAACTTGCCAGGAAAAAACATTCATAAATGCTTGTTCCATTAGCTGGTACTGAAATTACAAAAACGTTTTTTATCATTAATACCATTTTTGCTGTTATGAAGTGGAACTTATTTGTTTGACAGCGTGGGACAGCATTTTCTATAAGATGTAAAGGTTTTCTATTATGTAAAGGTTTTTTGTACTTTTTCTTTTGTATTAATTTGTTTTGATAATTGTAAATAATTTCACTGACACAAAGTGTAACCTGTCAATCATGTGATGTCACTTTTATGAGACAATTTACAGTAACTTGTCTGATTCCCCCATCCCTTGATGAAGCCTTGACAGGTGAAGCACTAGGCTTCCTATCTAGTGACTGCAGTTCCATAGAAGAAATTCAAAAAGAAAAAGCCACAAATCAACCTCAGTAACCGCTGCACCCAAATGAGCAGCCCACTCGAAAGGTTAATGGAGGTCAGACCGAAAGAAACGCACTCCATGCTACTTATTTAATCTTGTGCTTTTATGAGGACACTTATCCCCAAAACAAAGTGAAATCACTGAGCTTAAAACACCATCTCTTTAGGTTTAACTTGTTAAATTAACTAGTTTTTGGATGACTCAAGTAGAAGAAAGACCACTGCAGCGTTATGCCATTCATTTGGACTCCGCTTCTTAAAACATGTTCCCAGAATACAAAGTTGTTGTATTAGTAAATTCACTGTTTTTTTTTTTTAAATAACTCATGCAACAGCAAAGCTGCTATAGCGCTATGCCATCCATTTAAATGATTCTGCATCTAAAACATGTTTCCTGCTGGAGCTCAAACAAAATCTTAATATAAAAATTCAAAATTTCAAGTAAACACACACTTTGCCAGTCATGGTCTGTTTTTTTCTCAAAGCAAAAATAGTTTATCTTACCAGCTCTGTCTTCTCCTAGATGCCATGCTTGCTTAATAACTTCCCTGCCGAAAATTGCTTGCTACGTGACGTCTTATCCGTTATCCTCTCAACCAGGCTGAGAGATTGCGTGCAGTGTGCGCCAGGTACCGGTCCACCACACCAGCACAGACTCCTGAAACCTCCTCCACACAGTCTGCCTACAGCACAAGTGCACGGGCACGTAATGCCAGGGAGGCAAAAAAAGTGGTGTTTTTTTTTTTTTTAAATTCAGCTGGTCAGTGGCTGGCCAGGCGAAGCGTCCATTAAGCAAGGACAGGGTTGAAAGCTCAGTCACAGGGGTGCATATGTTTCATAGGTCATAATGCACCCTGGCTTACCCCTAAATGACACCCCTGCCGCAAATTAATCATTATGTAGCATATCTTCTAAAAATCAAGACATCTAAGTTATGCAGTGCTAACTAGATTTTACTCAGTAATTCACGGTCAGTCTGTATTGAATAAATCCTGAAACAACATATTTTGCCAGTTTCTAAATGTTAAATAATGAAGCCTGTTTAAACTACTTGCTTTGGTGCAAGAAAAAAATAAACAGATAACCAGGGTGACTGATAAAGGTCTAGTAAGAAAACATTTTATTTTGTTAAAATAACTACTGTTCTAAATCAGCACTGTAAGTACATTTTAAAATCGCATGATACAAGTATCAAATTATACCAGTAGCTTTTCATTACATCATGCAATTGGTTAGCATTCCGTACCACTAGGAATGCTTGTACTAAGCTAATTAGGTCAGAAAAAGCTAGGTACTTCCAAAAAGAACTAGAAGACAATAAAAACAACTCTGCCAAATTTTGGAACATCCTCAAAGAAGTCGAAGGTCAGTCCACTGCAACACCCCTTCCAAACAAAATTGTGTCTGATGGTACCACCTATATGGACAAAGCTGATATACTAGAGATGTTTAATGATCATTTTGCCACTGCAGGGCTTGCCTTTGACACCTCACCTATCAGCAAACTTAGCCTGGCAAGAGACTACACTGTTGGCTTCACTGATAACCACAACCATAACCAACCGCATCCCACCCCCTTCAGCTTCCTCTTATGTTAAAGCAAGTGGATACAAAACAGAGTGCGGGTGCAGATAATATTGAACCTTACTTCCTAAAACTTGGCCATACCTGTCTGACCGCCCTCATTACACATTTATTCAACATCTCTCTGATTCAAGGTGAGCTACCTGTCTCGTGGAAAACTCCCCACATCCTACCATTATTCAAGACTGGGGATCCGAGTGATCTGAATAATTACCGGCCTATTTCTATACTATCTGTCCTCTCTAAATTACTTGAAAAAACTAACATCCAACTCAGAGAACATTTGCATTTCACAAAAGTTGCTAAACCCGGCTCAGTCCTGCTTCAGAGCCAAACACGGTACAGTATCAGCTCTTGCCAAAGTAATTACAGACTGGCAAATGGCCTTGGACTCTAAGAAGCATGTATCTGCCCTCTTCCTTGATCTAAGTAAGGCCTTTGATATTGTGGATCGTACCATCATGCTTACTGCACTGAGTAACATCAGACTTGATAGTTTTGCCATTAAATGGTTCACTAGCTACCTAACCAATAGGTTACAACAAGTCAAAGCCATAAGAGATCTGTCTCCACAAAAATCCTTGTTACGAGGAGTCCCACAAGGCTCCATCCTGGGCCCTATCCTCTTTGCGATATACATCAATAATCTGGACTCACAGCTGGGCACAGGCAAATATGCACTTATTTGCAGATGATACTGTACTCTATACCACAAATTCATCCTTGGATTTGGTCCATGAGTACTTACAGAAAGACTTCGACACCCTCCAATACAACCTTATCACTCATAAGCTCCTCCTCAACGCCAAAAAGACTAAAACAATGATTCTCTTACCAAAGTCTACTTCCGGATGTCCACATATCACACAGATCCGAACACTCTTAGATGAACCCCTTGAAGTAGTTGATACCTTTAAATACCTAGGGTTCTGGCTGGATAACAAGCTCAACTTTCTGTGTCACTTAAATGAAACCTTGAAGAAAGTAAGACAGCGATTAGGTTTATTCTATCACATTAAACACCTACTTACATTAGAAGCCAGAATAAGACTAGTACAAACTACATTCCTACCTATACTGGACTACGCTGACTTCCTTTACAGTCATTGCCCATCAACGATGCTAAACAAACTGGACACCCTTTACCACCAGGCTTTAAGATTTATCCTAAATCTACCCCGTGGTACACACCACTGTCATCTATACCAGGTTTCGGGATGGACCTCACTCTCAACTAGGAGAAAAAGGAATGCTCTCCTCTGGTTTTTTAGAGCATTATCTGATAACCTCCCTGCATACATTTTGAACCTCTTCAAATGGGCTAAAGGCTCCTATGGCCTGAGAGGCTTCTCCATAATCTGCTTCCAGATTCCTAGAGTGAAAACTACCCTTGGCTCAGCAGCAATCAACTTCTCACTTCCATCACTTTGGAACACTAGGCAAGACTCATTAAAATTATCGTCACTTCCAAGCATTTTCACATTCAAAGCTCTATTAACAGACTATCTGAAGGAATCATTCAACTGTTTCAGACGCCGATGACCACTAAGCCCGAGGTGCCACTCTCAAATCCTACGACTAAGTATCTCATCAACCCCACATTCCTAACAACAGAAACCTAGGACCTACAAGTCTAGTTCCCTTAGTACGAGATGGCCCTGCCTATTCTCTACCTTTTACCTATTTTGGCCTCTCTCTCTCTCGGCTGCCTACTCTTTCACCCCAGTTTCTACCCTATTCCTTAATACCTCCTTATTTTTTATTATTTAGGTATGAGCTCTTACGTAGCGGAGACTATATGGGATTGTTGTCTCTTCTCATTCCAGTAAAGCTTATCATTATGTACCTTTGCATGTTAATTATGTTGACCGGTATGTATAGGCCCATATTGACCGGCACCTTCACAATGTTTTTTTTTGTTTTGTTTTGCACCGCTGTCCACCGTAATTGTAATCTTATGAAGTGTACTGTATTGTATTAATGCCCAGGACCATCATGAAAATGAGCTTGCTCAATGGTGTTTATGCCTGGTTAAATAAAGTGATTGATTGATTGATTGAATACATTGTACTTTTGTTCTACTCGGTTTGCAGTGATTTTACTTGGGTTGCAATTATTTTGTCTATTTGAAGGTAACTGTTTAACTGTACTTAACCTGTTCAGCATGTTTTCAGAAATGTTTGCTTTTTGTAGGTTTTGTATGTGAATATGCAGTTGTGGCAGACTGACATGTAAAGAATCATTGTCACCAACCCCCTCAGAAGCACATTCAAGTTTATAATTAGCAAGGCCATTCAAACTCTTGAAAGTATTTATACAAGGAACATCTACCCTACTATTCAAAAACAAGCATTGTGGTCAAGGCTTCATTTAGGTGAATGGGGCACTTTGCACCTCTTCTCACAACTATTGTTTCAGTGTCTGTGTCAGCAAAAAGTTCTCTGATAGCCTACTTCAACACAGATTTTAAGTGTTCAAGTCTACATATGCATGACCAGAGGATTTTGAAACCAAAGCAGGTAAGTGCATCACATGAAAGCAGAGTCACATTTGACCCCTTCTCACCTCACACTGTATTGTTTTGGTCACATCTTAGTCTGTGTACTAAATTGTTAGCATATTTATTTTATTTATTTAGTTTTTGTTGACCGGGTAGGGTGCACTAGCCATAGCAATGATTATTTTCAGGCATGACCCGGGAGAATACAGAAGAAAAAATTACTCACCTTAGTAATTATGTTTCTTCTAATGAAGTCTTGCTGTATTCTGACAATTGCAGTGATTCCCAACCTTTGAACTGCCCCGGAGAACAAAGAGTTAACTTTCTATGCAGGGCATAGAATGCTGAGCTCGAGCTCGGTTGAAGTATCTGTCTGGAGTGTTTCAAACTTAAACTGTCAGATTCTTACGAGCCCAATTAACTAAAAATTCTATGTGGAAATTGTAAAAATTCCTACTAGCCAACTGGCTGAAAAAAGTTTTGGATTCCCAGGGAAAACTCAAGTCAGGAAACCCAAAACCCAAAAACCAATCTACTACAAATAATAATAAATCAGCACCTAAACAAAAAGGAAGAGGGTGCAAGCAAAAAACACCCCTTGGGTACAACACTGCACCTGCCCACCCACTTCCCAAAAACAGGTTCTGAGAGGGGAGGCAGGGAAGGAGGTCAGAATACAGCAAGACTCCATTAAAAGAAACATAATTACTAAGGTGAGTAATTTTTTCTTCAAACAACATGAAGTCTTGCTGTATTCTGACAATTGCAGACTACCAAGCAGTACCTCCAAGGAGGAGGGACAGAACCTACTTTGGGTATAGGCTGTGAAGTATTGCTGTGCCAAACAGAGCATCACTCCTAGCCTGGATATCCAGAGAGTAATGCTTGGTAAAGGTATGGACTGTTTTTCCAGGTGGCTGTTGACAAATTTCTAAGAGAGGATATCCTGGCAGCAGCCAGGAAGCAACTGTACCTCTTGTGGAATGAGCCCTCAGGCCTGAGGGTGGAGTTTTCTGAGTTTTTCATAGCAGAATTGTATACAAGACACAGTCCACCTGGCAATAGATCTTTGGTGGCAGGTTTGCCTTTCTCACTTCTCCATAAGTGAGGAACAACTGGAGGGAGTCACACCTCTGACCCTTGGTACGCTCTATGTAGTAACTAAGGGCTCTTTTAACATCTAAACTGTGTAGCCTCCTCTCTCCTGAGGAAGAATGATCAGTGAAGAAAACAGGAAGAGACATAGACTGGTTTAAATGGAAGTCTGAAACCACTTTGGGCAAGAACCTTCTATTGAGTTCTAAGGACCACTTTACTCCTGTGAAACGAGATAAAATCAGGTTCCACTGACAGGGCTTGCAATTCACTGATATGTCTGGCAGAGGTAATGGCTACCAGGAACACAGTTTTCCAAGTCAAGTACTTAAGCTCTGCTGAAGACATCAGCTCAAAGGGGGGGTTGCATAAGTTGAGCAATGCAAACATTCAAATCCAAGGCAGGGGCAGGGTCTCTAAAAGGAGGACTGGTGTGAAGCAATCCTTTAAAAAATTTACAGAACACAGGATGAGAAGATAGTGAGAAAGACTTCCTCACAGACAAAAATGCAGAAACAGCTGACACGTGTACCTTGAGAGTAGCTGGTCTGAGGCCTAAGCCATTAAGATGGACCATATAATCCAGAACCGTAGGCAGTCCAGCAGTGTCTGGAGAAATATGCTTCTTAGAACACCAAATGCTGAATCTCTTCCACTTGGAGTTATAAGTCTTTCTGGTGAAGGGCTTTCACAAAGCCTTGAGGATATCCAGAACCACTTGGGAAAGATGCAGATCTGCAAACTCTAACTCTTCAAGAGCCATGCCTTGAGATTGAGAGACTGATGATTGGGGTACCAAATCCTTCCCTGAGAGCATGTTAACAGGTTGTAATTCCTAGGAAGAGACAGGGGAAGATGGACTGCTAGGGACAGCAACAGGGGGTACCAGGGCTGTCTGGCCCAATGGAGCAATCAGAATCACCTTCCAAGGCTGAGACCTTATTTTTACCAAAACTTTGAACAGGAGTGGGAAGGGGGAAAGGCATACAGAAATTTCCCTTCCCAATTCAGAATCAGGGCGTCCAGAGGGACTAAGCCCAAGACTGGAGGTCTGCAACAAAAGAGAGGGAGTTGGTGATTGTCTGGGGCTGCAAAGTGATCTATCTCTGGAGTGCCCCACCTTGAAAAAAATCACTTTCAACACCTGAGGGTCCAGGGACCATTCGTGATGGCCCTGAGAGATCCTGCTCAGTGCATCTGCTAGCACATTGTCCTTGCCTGGAAGGTGAACTGCCATAAGAGAGGTTTGCAGGGAATAAGCCAGGGATCACAACTTCATGGCTTCTGTGCACGAGGCCGTGGACCGAGTGCCTCCCTGCTTGTTGATGTACCACATGGTGGCGGTAGTGTCCATTCTGACTTGAACCACCTTGTTCTGTACTGACTGAGAGAAAGCTTTTAGAGCCAGAAAAACTGCCCTGAGCTCTAGGAGATTGATGTGGAGAAGGAATTCTTGGAGGGACAACAGCCCATGGGTAGTGAGGGACACCAGATGGGCTCCCCAGCACAGAAGAGAAGCATCTGTGGTAAGGACCACTGAACAAGGCTGAGTAACTAAAGGAACACCTTGTCTTAAATTGTCCTGATCCTGCCACCATTGGAGGGCTTGGATCAAGATCAGAGTCACTGGGATCAGTTTGGTAAGGGAATCCTTCCTCTGAGACCAAAAAGCTCTCAGGTGGAACTGAATATCCCTCTTCTGGAATCCTGCCCCTTGGACCACTGCTGTTGAAGCTGCCATGTGGCCCAACAGCTAGAGGAAATGCCTTACTGGCCGAGATACCTGAAGGCTGAAAGAAGAGGCTAGTTCCATAAGAACCCTTGCCCTTTCTAGAGGAAGAAATACTCTAGCTCTGAGTGTGTCCAGTTCTGCCCCTATAAAGGTAAGAAGCTGGACTGGTTCAAGAACTGACTTGGGAAGGTTGAAAAGAAATCCTAGAGAAGTGAGCACTTGCTGGGTCACTTGCAGGTGAGACTTGACTTGGTCTGGAGACTGACCCACTAATAGCCAATTGTTCAGATATGGAAAAATGGAAATCTTTTGCCTTCTTACAAAGGCAACTACTACTGCCAGGCACTTTGTGAAAACCCTTGGGGCTGAGGTTAGGCCAAAGGGCACTGCTCTGAACTGATAGTGGCCTGAGGGCAACTCGAACTCCTGAGGTACTTTCTATGGGAGCACCTGATGGGAATGTGAAAGTAGGCATCTTTGAGGTCCAGGGAGGCTAGCCAGTCCCCTGGCCTTAGAGAGGGAAGGATTATTCCCAGAGTTACCATCCTGAACTTTGGTTTTAAGAGATGTTTGTTTAGATATCATAGGTCTAGGATGAGTCGCCACTCCCCTGTCTTTTTGGGGGTCAGGAAGTACCTGGAGTACAGTTCTTTGCCCCAGTGTAGGGTAGGTACTCTCTCTATGGCTCTTAAAGCTAGGAGAGAAGAAACCTCTGCCTCCAGGGCAAGGGTTTCCGAGAGACTTGCAGGTGGAAAAGATCTGTCTCTCATCTTTGGAATTTTCTGAAGCTGAGAACCAGTCCCTGGCTTACTACTTCCAGGACCCACTTGTCTGATGTAATAGACATCCAGTCCTGGACAAAGTAAGCCAGCCTGCCCCCTACTGGAATAGGAGAGTCGACCCGGGCAGGCACATCAGGGTGTCTGCTTGGCAGGGGCTTTAGGCTGAGAAGTGGATGCAGCCCTGCTCATCCCCCTTCTGCCTCTCCCTCTGAAAAAAACCCTCTGAGAAAAGGAAGAAGAGGCCTGTGCTTGGTAAAAACGCCTTTGAAAAGGCCTGTCCCTAGACTGCTGCCTCTGAGGAGTTGCTTGCTTCTCCTTGGCCTGAGCACTCCTGTAAGTGCTCCTGTACTCATCCATTTTCTTCATGTAATTCTCTGTCTGCTCCCCAAACAGAGAATTACCCACTACAGGAAAATCCATGGCCTTAGCCTGGGTGTCCTGCGAGAGGCTAGTACATCTGAGCCAAGCCATCCTCCGAAGAGCCACAGATGTAGCCATGACTCTTGATGACACATCATTAGAGTCCACAGCAGCATGAAACTGAACCTCAGATGCCTCAATCCCATCTGCAGCCACCGCCTCCAGCTCCTTGGCTAGCTGGGGAAGCCTGTTTAGCCAGTGCCAGTAACAGTGTCCCACCTGGACTTCTGGTACCTGGCTGTATAGGCCATGTAATTCGCCTGCCTGAGTCCCAAAGAAGATGCCATGTACTGCTTCTTTGCCATGGCATCAATCTTCCTGGAGTCCTTGTCTGAGGGGTGTGAAGCCAAGGGAATATTTGCCTTGTCACAGGCAGCAGCCTGCACTACCCCAACATGGCTGCATTGCTGATATAAGAACTCAGTGTCTGAGCCTGAAAGTGTATACCTCTTGTTCATTCTTCTATTCATAGGAAGTACAGTGTTAAGAGACTTTAGGATTTTTTGTGTCGGTTTCCCAAAAGATTTGTGAAGGGGAATAGACAGTTTCCTGGACTCTGGGATGTCCATCATCTCTACATAATCAGGCTCCTCTTGATCTTCCACAGCCTCCTCCATAGGAAGCTGGAAGGTTTCAGCCACCTTTCTGTAGAACATAAAGTGAGAAGGGGACTCAGAAAGACTAGGAGGGGAAACACCTGAAGGTGTGTCTGGGGAGATGTCCGGTTCCACAGGCACATCCAGACCCTCACTTCCATCATCATCATCCTCAAATTCCCCTTCCTCTTCAAATTCCGGTTCATAAAAATCTTCGAGGGTATAACCTTGAACCGGGGGAACCAACCGAACTGAAACCCTGCCAGAAGGAACCGGATCGGTAGGAACCGGACGGAGCGATTCCACAATCTGAATCGCTCTGGCTATCTCTTCCGCGGTGGGAACATGAACCTCTGCATCCGAACCGGTCGATTTGTCTTTGTGTTTCCTTTTTGTCGGAACCGATCCCTCAGAATTGGCTCTCCTTTTGCCCGAAGAAGTATCACCCTGGTCAAAGGGCACTCCTTCTGGTTTGGTAGAAACCGAACTGGGCTGGCCATCCAGGTCAGCGGACTTCTCGGCCTCCTTTTCCCTCAGTCTACCTAATCTCTTCTCAAGGGAAGATTTGGGAAAGTTTTTACATATCTGGCAGTCTGAATTGAGGTGGTCAAACCTCAGACAATAAACACAAGTGGTGTGGGGATCGGCCTTAGCAAGACCTCCCCACACTCACTGCAGTGTTGAAACCCAGTGGGTCCGGTTTTTTTCTCAGGTTTCTCAGACATGGCCAACCTAACCAACTTACCCTTTTTATGGCAACTGCCAGGCAAGACTCCCTTATCGGTTCCTAATCGTGTCATGGGTATTGGAAAAAACTGCACTAAAACACTTTTTTTTTAGAACCGATAAGAACCGGTAACCACACACTAAGAAAAACAACACAAAACACAATATTTCACTATCAAATGGCCGGTTCAGCCGAACCGAGATGCACTCTTACAAGTTCCACACAGAAAAAACAGAACAATTCCTATCTAGTACTCACGGCACCAAAGACAGAGACTGAACCAACTATGCGGATAACTTTTTCGGTTTAAAAACTGACGAAAACAGAAACTTTAACCGACTTTCGAACCAAGCTGAAGGAGAAATCTTCGGAGTGACCGTTCAGTGAGGCAGAGTAAAGAATCTGACGGTTTAAGTTTGAAACACTCCAGACGGAGACTTCAACCGAACTCGAGCTCAGCATTCTGTGCCCTGCATAGAAAGTTAACTCTCTGTTCTCCGGGCAGTTCAAAGGTTGGGAATCACTGCAATTGTCAGAATACAGCAAGACTTCATGTTCTTTGAAACAAACATTTTTAACAAATGACATAACAATCATATAAACAGTAGGTGCATATCTGAGTAGATTTCCTTGAATTTAAATGGAGGGTGGAAGGTAGTCCTGCTAAATGCCAGGAGCTTGGGCAATAACAATGCTAACTGAGGGAGCGGTGGATGTGGCAGCGGTCACTGAGACCTGGGCCACAGCAGGACATGACTGGGATCTGAACCTGGAAGGTTACACTATGTTCAGGAAGGACAAGGGGGAAGGAAGGGGAGGAGGGGTAGCAGTGATAGTCAAAAACTGCATTGGCATAGGGGGAGTAGAAGAGGCGGAGGCAACCGTGGAGGCGATTTGGGTCACCTTGATAACAAGGTGGGGGGGCAAGAGAGTAAAAATAGGAGTGGTGTATAGACCCCTGCACTGGCGGAGGAGCTGGAGGAGAGTCTGGTGGCAGATGTTGGGAGACACTGCAGACTGGGCAGGGGAAGGGTGGTGGTGTTGGGGAACTTAAACATGCCAGGAAAAGACTGGGAGACTATGACATCCTCAGTAGCCAGGGAACAGAGGTTGTTGGATGTCTTTCAAGATGCGTTCCTAACTCAGCAGGTGGGGGAACCGACCAGGGAGGCGCAGGTACTGGATGTGGTCCTGGCAGACAGTGACCAGATTGGGGGCCTGGAGGTTAGGGACCCGTTGGCGGGAGTGACCATGCCACGGTCTGGTTCTGCCTGGACCTAGGAGGGGTAGAAGGCTGCACAAAGACAGAGGTAACTGACTTCAGGGGGGCGGATTTAAAGGAAATGGGAAGGATCCTTAAGGAGCATTTGGATGGGACTGGGTCAGACATGGACACTGATAGTAGGTGGGAAATCATCAGGAGAGGGGTGCAGGATGCTACCAGCACCTGTGCAAGAGTAAGACGAAAATGCGGTAGGGCCCGAAAACCCTGCTGGTGGACCAGGGAGGTCCAGGAGGTGGTGGGGAAAGAAGGCAGCCTATAGGCAATTCAAGTGCTCAAGGAGTGAAAGGGATCGAGGGTATGAGCTGATGGCTAGAAGGGCCACTAGGGTGGTGTGAGGCGGCTAAGGCAAGGAAGGAGCAGAACCTGGCCAGGAAATTAGGAGAGGAACAAGGGTTCTTTAGCTACATTAGGGAAAAACGAAGGGTGAAGGGCAGATTAGCAGGATTAAAACAGGAGAGATGGGCACAAGACCCAAGGGGGCAGGCTGAGGTACTAAATGGGTACCTCACCTCAGTTTTCACCAAGAAAATGGGGTGCTGCATCATACATGGGAGGAGACAGTGATACTGAGGAAGGGGGGGACCCTCACCATCAGGGAGTCTGGGGAGAGGAGGCATTACTGGAAGGAGGGGAAGGCTAAGCAAGGAGAAGAGGTAAGCAGGGAAATCACAGCAGAGAGAGTGAGGAAAGCCTCAGGTCCCTTAAGATGGAGAAAGCAACGGGGCCGGATAAATTACATCCCAGAGTCCTGAAGGAACTTGAGGATGTCCTGGCGAAACCCTGGCAGAGCTTTCACCATCTCTGCTGAGGACAGGGTGGGTGCCCAGGACTGGAAGGTGGCGCATATAGTGCCTATCCACAAGGGGGGATCAAGGGAGGCTGGAGGATCTACAGGCCTGTCAGCCTGACATCGGTGGTGGGCAAGGTTATGGAGGCATTGTCAGGAGAGGCTAGGGGGACCTGGAAAGTCAGGGTGCCTGGACGATGAGACAGCATGGATTCGTCCCAGGAAATCGTGTCAGACAAACCTTGTGGAGTTCTATGACTGGGTGGCGAGTGCCTTGGACCTGGTAGACCAGTGGACGTCCTCTTTCTAGACTTCAGCAAGGCATTTGACTCTGTTCCTCACGTGGGCCTGTTGGATAAGCTAGGAGAAATGGGGGGGGAACCAGATGACCAGATGGATAGGCAACTGGCTCCAGGACCGGACCCAGAGGGTCGTAGTTGGCGGGATAGTCTCATCCCCAAGGAGGGTCATTAGTGGGGTCCCACAAGGATCAGTCCTTGGGCCTCTCCTGTTCAACGCCTATGTCTCTGACATAAGGACAGGTATCAGGAGTGAGATGAGTCTGTTTGCGGATGACTCAAAACTGTGGGCAGTGGCGGATGGGGAGGAGGGGAGGGTGGCCCTACAGGGGGAACTGGAGGCTCTGAAAAGATGGTCTAGAAAGTGGAAGCTGAGGTTCAATGCAGGGAAATGCAAGGTACTACACCTGGGGGCCAGAAACCTGGGCCAAGTATACACTCTGGGGGGGCCAATGCTACAACTCTCAATGGCTGAGAGGGACCTGGGGGTGGTGGTGGATGTCAAGATGAACAATTCGGAGACTTGTAGGAGGGCAGCAGCCAAGGCCAACAGGATGCTGGGATGCATCGCTAGGGGGATCACCTCCAGAAGGAGGGAAGTGATACTCCCTCTATATAACTGTTTGGTGAGGCTGCACCTCAGCCTGCGTGCAGTTTTGGAGGCACACTAAAGAGGACATTAAACTCCTGGGAGAGGGTCCAGAGGAGGGCAACCAAAATGATTTGGGGCTTGGGGACAGGACCTATGAGGAGAGGCTCAAGAGCTAAATATGTACACATTGGAAGAGAGAAGGGACCGGGGACATGATAGAGGTCTTCAGGTACATGAAGGGGATAAATAGGAGGAACAGTCAGGGTGCATCGAAGGAAGGAGGAGGGGGCCACTACAGGGCATGGGTGGAAGCTGGAGGAGGGAAGATTCAGAGGAGAAAGGAGGAGGTGCTACTTTACTGAAAGGATAGTGGAGCCATGGAATGTGCTGCCTAGGGGGCTGGTGGAGGCAGAGACGGTGGAGGGGTTCAAGAGGGGGTGGGACAGGTACAGGGGAAGGGTTCTGGAAACAAAATCCAATGCAGCGAGAATATCCGGAACTGGGAAGGGAGAAGTCAGAGAAGGCAAGGGGGGCAGCAAGGTCAGCTCCCAGGGTGGGGGCTGACCAAATGAGCAGACGTGAAAGACCATTAGGCCTATTCTGCTGGCATTTTAGTATGTTAGTAAATATTTTTATACAGTTTCAGTCAAAAATTCCATAAATGTAAGAATTTGCAAGAAACTGTAGATTTTGTGCGGAGAAGGGTGAAAACTGCGGAAATGCACCCGCAATTTTCAGTACCATTACTGTCACAAGAACACATGTCACACAGGAAAAGGCTACTGGAGCCACACATGGGATACAGACACTGCTTGCAGTAGCACAAAGAAAAAAAACAGAGCCAGTACGATTGCAGCCGAGGTCACAGCAGAATACGGCACTGTCCACTGTGTCCAAGGTGGCTACCGGAGTTCTCTGCACATGCGCGATGACCTGCGCATGCATACTGGGCTCCAGCAGCCATCTTGGACATGGCGGACTGTGCTGTGTTCCGCTGGCATACAAAGTAGTGTAGTAGATGCGCAGTGATTGCCGTTCACCTCCACTATTTACAGTTCCATTCGGTATCCAGTAAGCTCCCTTTTTCTAATGTGATCGCAACCCGTCTGCAGTGCTGTCATATGCCAGAGACTTGGCAATAAGACTCAACACAGCGCAAACAAAGCTTACTTCATTCTTTTACTTGTAGGACAAGTAATAAGCAAGTACTGTACTGTAATGAGCAATGAGTACTATAATTATTAATGCCTATGTGCTGAGTTATGCCGATGTGCACATGTGTCGATATGCTATGTATGAGCTGCCAAAAAGTAACTGAATTAAAACAAAAGTACATTTTTAGAGCAAACAGCATGCTTTTTAACCTATTTAATTAAAATAAAGGATATGAAACCAATAAAATATGTTTGCACAATGGTTTAGAAGGTTATGGTAGTGCTACAGCACATTCCTCAGTACAACAACAAGAAAATAATGCGGTGGGGGAGGCGGTACTGAATGGAGACAGCAGAGTAACTGGCTTCAGGTAGCGGAGTGACTGTGCTTCAGTGCAACAATTTTGTGCATCATTCAGAGTCCAGTGATGTGCTTCTGGAGCCCTTTCTCTGTGTAATAGCAAGACGTGAGCATAGGTCTGCAATAAAGCTGTAAAAAAACAGGAACTGACTTCATCCTCCTGTGTTTTAGTCCACTGAAGTAATAATTCTGTTTAAGATCATATTCATTTCCACAGCAATAGATTCTATAGTAACACAGTAATTGAAGGTTGGAAGGGATTTTAGGTCAATCATGCCCATCCTTCCTTCCTAAGGAGGGTTGAAAAAAATATTCTGTGCAAACATTTAATAAGAGTTATTACTGTAATGCAGGGAAATCCTGGAATATGAGCAGTGTTTTTTTTAATTTTATAGTATGCTTTTTCCTGCCGACACCCCTAGCCCCGCGAGCAGGCTCACCCTGGGCTCGGCAACCCCCACCCTCACCCGGGCATGCCCCCTGCCCTGAGGCGGAACTGAAGGTGGCTGGAGGGTCACGCACTGAGCCCCAGCTCATACATGGGGGCCGGCAGATTATTTTTGCTGTGGATTCCCCTTGGAGCTGGGAATGTGCAATGACGCTAACTCAAGGCAAGCGTCCGTCCCAGCTCCACCCAAGTTGCGAGGCAGCTCCATATTCCCCAGCCTCCGCCAGGGGGCAAGTGATACTGGGACTAGCTCCCTAGCCCTCCCAGGAGAAGGACACAGTCCTCCAGATGCTCGGATCCCTCCTCCTCCCGGCCGAACCTCCTCGCAGCCCGTGCTCATTGCCGAACACGGGTCGCCGGTGTGGCGTCCAGCGCCTCAACCCTCAGTGCCACCGAGCCGGCTATATGAGCAGTGTTTGATATGGAAAGAAAAATCACTGGGGGAACGGAGCACTTTTGCTGTAGGAATGAAAATAACTAACAAGGTTCTGAGGACATGTGTCCTCATTATATGATACATTTTTACCCTTTATTTGGTCATGTCATGTCTTTGGGGGTGCATTTGACACAGGAGTAGTCCATTCCCATTTTGCTCCAGGTGCCAAGTCAGATTTTTAATTTCAGTCCTGAAACTGAGTACCCCTGACTACATTCCCCCTAGGTTTTCAAAATTATTAGCCACTGTGGCTAAACAGATCCAATATTTTTTAGCCACCACAAAAGGTCTTTAGCCACACACAGCGAGTAATGCTAAAATGTATACGGAGTTGTATTAACATTGTTTTTAAATACCATTATGGACAAGATTTACTTCTGTAGTGGTAGGCACAATATATTCACAGTTTGAGCCAAATTGTTTGAAATTATTTTGTATTAAGTAGATGTGCAAGTATGTGTACAGCAATAACATACATACCAAAGCTTAAGATGTGGTCAGCCCAGTTCTGACCCCCCAAAAATGCAGCAATTATTATAAACTGTGCACATTGCTTTATTAGGCAAGCAGGAGACAAATAATGCTAAAGGCCAGGCAGATTCACTAGGCAAGAAAAATTAATAACACTACAATGGGTGCTCTTAAACAGTTTGATGGCATATTAAATATGTGACACCAGTCAGATGTCAATTATTTCGTGAAAATGACTGAGCACCTGGCAGTCGTGCCTAGAAGAAATTTTGAATCTCTGCCCCCCCCCCAGCCCATTACTGCAATAAAATGCCTGGGTCAGGCTAACTAAAGCCTGTACATAACAAGCAACCCAGTTTAAAATAACATTGTGTGAAAACTTGAGGAATCTGTGCCATGCCCCATAAAAAATGTGACTAAAGGCAAGCCAGGCATCCATCTCAGACATTTAACAAGCAGAAAAAAACAGTGAGTAACAGTTAACACACTGCTCCTCTCTCAGCCCAGATCAGTGTCGGGCCTGGTTCATAGCAAGACAATAAAATTCTATTTTAATGCCGCCAGTAACTATTGTTATTTAAACTATGTGAAAAATGTTTTGTTTGAAAATATTAGAAGCTAGCAAACTGTCATGGCATTAAATGAGAATTGCCTCAACAAGGCAACAGCAGTCATATTTTTTTCTGTGTGTCTGAGCTTCGTGAAGATTACACAAGAGTCAAGTGGAGAACATGGCAACAATTAACACATTTTGCTGTAGCAGTAGGTACAAATTACAGTACAACAAAATAAATATCATAAGAAGAAGCACAGCCAGCGGTTTATTTTTCTTCTGCTAGGTCTATGCAGTAGTGTAGCTGCTGCAGGTTTTCTCGAGAAGAACTTGGAGGTGCATCTTCATTTGTCTTGACAGTTTGAAGGAACCCACGCCTGTCCTTTTCCGATGCCCAGATATCAAATGCAGTTTCAAAATCAAACTTTCCCATGTCATCAGGAGCCTCAACCAGAAGAGTCATTAGACAGTTCACATTCCAGACTTCAAGGCAATTCCTTTCGGCAGTCTTAATGTTGTTATATGCACTAAACCCACGTTCACACTCCACTGAAGTTGATGGGGTTGCCAGACACACTGAATATAGTTTGGACATGTTTGGCCAAGATTCCTTGTTTGGGACTACCACTTTGACATTGAATTCTTCAATAGTGGACTCTTTGTGTGCTGAGAATAATCTACGTAATAATGACCATTCCAGTTTGGTTTCATCTTGGTTAACTGGCAGGATATTAGTACAGAGTCCTTTTTTAATGGCACCATAGTGAGCAATAAGATTTTCAATCTCCTGTTCTCCATAGCTCTCAATGTGATCAGGTGCACAGCGTGGGTCTAATACTGACCAGTTGTCCAACAATGTGCCTTCTGGAAAGTAACTTTCAAGTTGTTCAACTGTTGACTGCATATAAGATGTTTGCAAATTCTTGAACTCTTCTCTTTGCTGCCATGTATCTAGCAGTGTATGTGTTCTAAATATAGATTTTCCCTCTTCTGATGGTTCACTTGGCATCTCTGACAAAAAAACTTTTAAGTGTGGGCCTGGATTTTCAGGCAGTACAACTAAGTGCATCAGTGGTGCTAACAAGCTGCTGCCTTGCCTCTGAGAAGATGACAGACCGTTTTGGAAAAGTTTTGAGAGATTTGCAAGAAGACCTGCTGCATCAGCCAGAAAGAAAGTAGTGGCAACAAATTTGAAAGTCCCCATTTTTTTAAGGCACCCCATAGCAAGGTTTCGCTGATAGTTATCCTCTGCCATTTGTGACAAAGCAGACATAAGTGAGGCTATGCATGCTTGTAATGCCTTTACAGAATCAGAAAATGAAAGCCATCTAGTGAAAGAAATCTGTTTTAGTTTCACAGCGTGCTCCTCGTGTATGTCTTTGCTCTGATCGAATATTCGACAAAATTTGGGCGAGTACTTTACCAGTTTCCCAAGCTAATTCACTGTACACATATAACTGACCAGATACTGGTGTTGGTTGGCTGCTTTCTCTGATGCTAAGGCGAGTCTATGTGCGAGACAATGAGTGGCAACTAAATATGGGTGATCTGTTTTGGCTAGAGTGGTCACTCCTTTTTCATCCTGTCATTACAGAGGCCCTATCAGTTGCGTGTCCTATCAGCTCTTTATCTCCTAAATTTTTATCAGAGATCATGTACTTCACAGCATTGCATACTGCTTCTGAATTGCATTCTGCAAGCTCAGTCACACCTAAAAATGTAGACTGAACATAGCCCTTGCAGTCAATGAATCTGATGTATACCATCAGTGTACTCTTGTTGGCTACATCTGTTCCTCATCAATTTGTAAGGAAAACATTTTAGATGGAGAATCCTCCAATTCCTTTAAAAAAGCATCCTGCACTGCCTTAGAAATTGCTTTGTAAAAGTCATTGATGGACTCAGAACGTGTGTGTAGATGCCTGTGCCTTGGAGGACTGATTGCTTTATAGGTGCTAGCAGAGTGGATTCCTGTGCATAAAGAGAGAAAAAAGGAATAGTCTGACAGTTATTTGGAGCCATGCCCCCCCCACAATGTGACTTGTAGTGCGTCTCTGCTGCAGCACTGCTAATGTTTTTTTATTCGAATTCAGAAACGACAATACAGTAAGTGCTATTATTTATGTTGGGCCTGCAGTTTCGTGACATATGATCTGCAACTCTGAGGCAGTGCCCCCCCATGTAATATACATGAAGCGAGACTTTAATTGATGTTCGAGATATTGGCGAGTAAAAATACTTACATTGTGAACCTGCAGTTCCAAAAGTTTCTGTATGTTATGATTTGCAGTCAGAGTTTTGCCCATGTAATAAACGCTTCGCATCTCTGCTATGATGGCACTTTTCACTGATGAATAAGCTGTGCTCACAGCCTTTGTCATTCCCTTTTTTCCCAGTTTCTGCCTCGACTGCAAGCCTTATTAAATTAAGAGACACACATATTTACCATGACAATTAACAACAGATTCAGAAGACAAGAAGAATTGCAAACTGGTGGGGCATCTGTAATAAGACTCACTTGTGATCTTTGGACATCTCATGCTGATTTAAATCGTCAGCCTTTGGCTTATTGGTTGGTTTCCCTTCTGTGAAAATATTTCTTCATCCAGTTTCTTTGCAAATTCTGCAGTAGAATACTGCAGCTTCTTTGTCATGAATGAGCCATGGGTAGGTTTTAAACCAGGAATCCTTAATTTCCCCTATGAATGTCTCTGTCATATAAAACTCTGGTTTTCTTTCTTGCAGTTTTTGAATAGCTGCTCTCCATTGCTACAGAGACGCTGCCACATGATTCTGGTTCAGTTTCAGGGGCAGGACTTGCTGATCTGGGCCTTTTGAAAATATCTATTATCTTGCTTCGTTTTACTGTGGCCACCCGGCTGCTCTGTTTAGCAGTTTCAGGATTTGCAGCTTGTTCTGACATTTTTATTTAGGTAGATGGTACAAGAATATATGTGACACAGACTAGAATATGACAGCATGTGACACTGACTGAATATGTGAGAATATATGTGACACAGACTGGATATTTGTACAATAATTTATATGGGACACCAACTGGACAGTGCACAAGAATATATATGACACAGACTGGATGTTTCCACAAATATATGTGACACAGACTGGTTTGCACAAGAATATGTGACACCGACTGGGTATTTGCACAAGAATATGAGACTGGATATTTGCACAAGAATATATGTGACACCGACTGGATATTATTTGCACAAGAATATGACACTGGATATTTGTACAAGAATATATGTGACACCGACTGGAAACTATTTGCACAAGAATATGAGACTGGATATTTGCACTAGAATATATGACAGACTCGGATGTCTTTTTGAATTGTGTGACTAATAAAGTTCTTTAATGAAGCAGTTGGTCAGAGTTTTATTTCTTCACACACACACACACACACACACACACACACACACACACTATGTGGCCAACAGTAATTGGGGTGGGGGTTACAGGACCAGATATGCTTCAGCACTTACAGTTTCATTTCTCAAAAAGATTACACAGCATGCTGCCAGTGTGTTTGATTGTTTTCTGAACACACACACATACACAGCAGCAGTATGTCACACAAATTACAGTCAGAGAACAGTTTAAAATAATTATTTTGCCTTGGCAAGTTTATTTGTGTATCCCCCTCTCAGCTTGTCTGTTTCTTGATCACTTTTCTTTCTACTGATGTGCTTTTTCTTAATCTTTAAGTGTATCTGCATACACACTTATTGTCCCCATCAATACTTCAGTAGTTCCATATAGTAGGTACTGTCCGTGCCTTAATACCCCATAAGCCTTTCTATTTTGTTTTAATATCTTTTTCAGTATTGCACAAACAATTCAACACTGGTTCAAACCAAGAATTTATTTTTAATCTCCTGTCTACCCTTGTCTACATTCTGTTTTCCTGCCTGCTTTTTTCCATCTCTGGACTGTAAAGCACTGTGCCTTTAGTTCCCCTGCTCCTTTAAACTCCTCACATTCGGTTTGTACTTCCAAATGCTTTTTTTTTTTTGTCTCCTGCTATTTCCCCCATCAAACTGCACTAACTTGTCAGCTTTTTATCTGTAGTACTGAGCAAACAAAGCTCAGAAAATGCAATTTTCCCTGTCTCTTGTTTTTTTTTAAATATGCATCACTCTGCAGCTTGCACTCGAACTTTCAAGTCTGCTTGCGTGTTTTTTTCCCGTTTCCCCGTTTATTTCTTCTCTCCTCTCCTTCTCTGGCACCCTTCCTACCTACCCACAACCTAAATACGCCAGCAAAATAAATATTTTAGCAAGAATCCGCGATCGCCAAGGAGGCTACAGAAAAGCACCCGCTCCCTTTCACCACCGCCGCCCGAGTGACTTGCTTCACAGTGAGAGCCCGTCCCTAGCACACAGAAACTGCACTGATTGGCCGGGGGAGTCGTGTCTACCTAATCTCCCCAATCAGACAGTCTTCTCCACGCCAACAATTAAATCATGTGGTTTTCTTTTCACTCCTAATGCAGTCAGATGGTTGTCAGTGATCCGAGCATGCACATTACAGCATTACTGCACTCCCGAAGGTCACCGACAGGGTACTGCTGTACTTTGTAGTTTTTCGGCCACTCTCTCGGTAGTTCCTATGTCCGTGGTGAGAGAGTGGCGAAAGCAGGTTGCAGGCTGGCTCCTTTTGCCTCCGTGGCGTGGCAGGGATATAAAATTTTAGCCACAGGGCTTGTGGCTTTGCCATTGGCGATGTGACGAGCGAGCAAGCGGAACGTAGCCTGTGTCCTAAGACATTAAGAACATTTTTTGTGGAAATAGTCTCTGGAATAATGATGGAGTAGAGATATACACCGAACAGAAAAAAAACCTGAAAAGTCTGCTTATTACATTTTGAAATGTGTTTTTTTTTATACTAAAAGAAATCACTCTAAGTATAATTACTGGCAAGCATTTTTTTCTATAGGCTCTGCCAGTTGATATTCGCTGTAATAACCCGTGGGTTATTACGGTGAACATGCGCTCAGTCCATCAAAATTGAATTCTCCCTCATTGGCTCTCCTTCCGTTCATGGGCAGGCTTAACAGTTTTAAAAACATGGCGGCTCCATCTCTCGCTACCTGAGGAGCCGCCACAAGCATAACCTCTACTTGTTATTTATTTTTTTCAAGTCTATCTGGTTGATCTCACCTTCCAGATAACAAAACAAATCTCCATCTGGTTAATCCAGCTCCTCGTTAGCTCTGGGAACCAGTCGAGGCTTCAGTGCCACTGCTACAAACTATCTGGTTGATCCTACTCCTCATCTGCATTTGCAACTGACTTCACTGGCTCCACTAGCGCGATCACCTTCCAGGAGCACAAATTGTAAGTTTAAAATAAAAAATAAGAATGAATAAAAAGTAAAGAAAAAAACATTACACTGCAAATCTAGTGTGTGCGTGTGTATCACACCTGCACAGCAAAAGATTTGGAGGAGTAGTGCTTTGTTAATGTTATTTCAATAGTGTGTTACTAAGGTCCCCATACAGACTGTATTATCGCTCCAGAGCACTGTTACTCCACTGACACCATCACGTAACCATGTAGCAGCCATTTTATGCCGATACTGAAACATGTGTTTAAACAGCAAGTGGGAGTTTGTTTACATGTCAAGGATACCTTCATAGCAACTATGGATTTACACACATTTCGAGGCAAACTGAGCAAAGTATTATGTAGGCAAACCTGTCGCCTACAGTGCTGTGTTTTTGTTGGGCAGATTGTGAAAGCTCTGTTTATGAGTTCTTTAAAGAACCAGCATAGGTCCAGGGGGAGGGGACAGCAAGTGGTAGTGATCACGCTGGACGCATAAAAGGCCTTCGATCACCTTGAATGGGGATATCTTGGTGAAGTTCTTAAGAAGTTCAGATTTGGCCCTAAATTTCAAGTGTGGGTGGGCACCCTATATTCCAATCCCTCAGCAAGGGTTCGACTGAACGGATTGTTCTCCCCACCCTTTTCCATCAGAAGGGGAACGAGGCAGGGTTGCCCACTCTCGCCCCTTCTTTTTGCCCTAAGTATGGAGCCCCTGGCAGAAGCTTTTAGGTCGCATGAGGGCATTAAAGGGATTCCAGTGGGTGGGGTAGACAACCGCATATCTCTGTATGCAGACGACACCCTCCTGTACTTGAGTGACCCTCAACTCTCCTTACCAGCAGCGAAGAACATGCTGAGGGAGTTTGGCTCTATTTCAGGGTTTAAGATTAATTAATCCAAATCGGAGAAAGTTCCCTTAGGAATGGGACTCCCACCCTCAATAAGGAGTATGACCGATTTAAGGTGGAATACAACTAGTTTCTGAGACTTGGGAATACATATTCCGAGGGATCTGGGTAAACTGTTCCAGGTTAATTATCTCAAATTGCTGGAATGTGTGAGGGAAGACTGTGCCAGATGGGCCACTCTGCCACTTACCATTTCTGGTAGGGTGGAGTCGGTAAGAATGAACGTCCTTCCAAGGATGCTGTTCTTGGTCAATGATATCCCTCTGTGTCCTCCGAGAAAGTTTTGGGCAAATATTCAAAAAGTGCTAAGTAATTTCATCTGGGCTGGTAGGAGACCCAAGTTAAGCTTGGCCCTGCTGAAGTTACCTAAGGGGAAGGAAGGCCTGGGGGTCCCAGATTTTAAAAGGTACTATAGAGCGGCTCAATTACAGTACTTGGCAGTTTATGCATCTCCTGCTCCGGTGCAGAGTTGGGCCAAAATAGATATACAGCTCTTACACCCTTATACCCTCTCATCAATTCTCTTCAATAAAAGGAACCCCAGGGCAATTCAGGGCCTGCCTAATCCGGGGCTTAAAACACTAGTCACACTTTGGCTGCAGATGGTGAAGGAATCAGGGACTCAGCTACTAGTGTTAAGGCAGGGGAGAATTCTTGAAAGGCCTGAATTTAAACCAGGGTCAGAGAACCCAGTCTTTCTGAAGTGGATGAGGCTGGGGCTAGGTACATTTTCACAATTATTCAGTGGGGACACTGTGAAAAGTTTCACTCAGATTCAACAAGAATTTAAAATTCCTTCTTCTGATTTCTTTGCCTATTTGCAAATCAGACACTATCTACAAATGGAAGGGGGGGAGGGGAACATAGGTCCGGGGCCAGCGGTCCACTTATGGAGTTATTAAGGGAGTCCCCACGGTTGACTCACCTTATTTCCAAGCTGTATGCAGCAGGCGAACTGGTGAATCCAAAACCCAGACTACGAATCCAGACTCTTTGGGAGAAGGAACTGGGCTTGGGAGAGGAGGCTGTAAGGTGGGAGGTTATCTGGAGGATGGCACACAGAACTTCGACCTCACCCTCATGGAGGGAGCTTAGGTGGAAGGTACTCACAAGATTTTTTAGGACACCAGTGATAACCAAAATTTTGGTCAATCCTGCGCGGATAGATGCTGGAGGGGTTGCGGGCAGGCGGGGATGCATAAACATACTTTCTGGGGATGCCCTAGAATCAAAAACTATTGGGAGGGTATTAGTCTCGGGCTGAAACAGATTTTTCAGGCAGTCAATCTGGACCAGCCTCATCATTTGCTACTAGGGAAACCCCCTCAAGGTTTGGTAGGCCCTAAGGCCAATTATTTGTTCCCAATCCTACTGGCTGTGGCCCAGAAGGCCATTACCAGGTTGTGGCTTTCTAAACCCCTTCCCGGTGAAAAGCAATGGCTGTCATGTTGTAACCAAATTAAAGTAATGGAAAGGCTCACAGCTAATGTGAATTTAAAACCAGATCTATATAAATCTCGCTGGTTTCCACTTTTTGAGTACCTGAGTGGGAAGGAGGGAATTACTACCTTAGAAATCTTGGCAAGAGAAGTCTTTTACTAAAGGGCCTGAGAGGGCAGATGCTTGGACTATCTGATGGGGCGGGGCATACTAGACAACATCTTTGTACCCTGGGGCAATTTTAGAAGGGTTTTCTCACCACGGGTCTGGGGTGGGGTGGGGGAAGGGAGGTAGAGGGTATAGTTCGGGGCTTTTTATGTATATATGTGTACTGTTATTTTTTCCTCTTGTTTTTCTTTGCCCTTCCACCCCGATGTTTAGAGGGTAGGGAGGAGACCCCCTTTTCTTGTAATTTTTGAGTTGGAGGCTTAAGGCTAGACTTTAAATGTAATTGAACCCTAAAGCAACATCCTTGGAGTTTCTGTATGCTTTAACAGTTAGCATAGTTACTTAATAACTGTATTAGTTGGGAAAAGGCCTGATTAATTGTTTTTGGCTGTACTCTTTGTCTTTTTCAATCTAGCAAAAATGTATTCCGCCTCCCTGTGTCTATCCTTTTCTGTATTTGTAACCTGTTGTGGTTTGAAAAAAAAAAAAAGAAATAATAAAATTGCAATTTCAAAAAAAAAGAACCATCAGAAACCATTGGATTATGGCACAGACTATAATGAGGCATGCAGCGTTACATCAGATGATTTGGATGTTTTTTTAGGCGAAGAGGAGCATGGAAATAACACTCCCCACCTCCCCCTCCACCACAGTCATTAGAGCCCTGATGCAGTACAAGGCTAACCAACTATCAGAGACAACACAATGCACAACAGGGAGGACAGGAACAGGGGATGGAAGAAGAAATCAAGGCAGAGGGAGAGAATGGAACCAGGGGCAACCTTTCAAGAACAGATACCAGCAGTACATGTTATCACTCTCTCGGAATATAATCTAACAGAAATAGATTTGAAAGTTTTAAACAAAGGGCTATCATTTACTCCAACCCGTAGGCTTAATTTAACACTAGCACAGACTGTAACAAGCCTGTAAGAACTCTGTGCCTCAATTTGCTTTTTTTTTTTGCAAGACAAAATCAGGAAGCACAGATGTAGGAGCAACTGGGATAAGTAGTGACTTGATGTCTGACAACTCGCATGGAAGTACTATATCAATTAAAGGTTATTTGGATAGATTTAAACCAAAATCTACCTTTTGTCCCCATTAACACCTGCCCCATCCACATTTCTGAAATGCTGTGAGACTGATTTGTTGAGACTGGACAGACAGACTAATATCTATTTCTTCCATAATATTAGTAATGTAGAAGTGGAAACATTAAGAAATTTGGGAGCACAATGGTCCATTACTATTAAACCTGCTGATGAGGGGGCTCAGTAGTTGTTGATATTTGTAAGTATGATGCAGACGTACAAAGATACTTAAGTGATGTAAATTACTAAGAAAAACTGATCTTTCCATGCATTAAAAAAAAAAAAAGATTCTTATTCAGATCTGACCAAACAACAAAACTGGCTTCCATCCCAAATTACTGAGTTCCTTAGTATTAAAGCCCCAATTAGAGCATCCTTCTGCTGCCTACCAAAGATTCACAAATGTCTGGTAACCACACACCCCCGGCGGACCCATAGTTTCAGGTAATGATTCCCTCACAGGATCATTTCATTAGTAATTCAGCTCATCAAGTCCGGCCCAGTGGCGCTGAGGGTTGAGGCGCTGGACGCCACACCTTGCGCCATGCTGGCGACCCGAGTTTGTGAGCGAGCTCGGGTACCGGGGGTCGGCAGGGATGGGGTTAGGATTGAGCACCAGCGGGGCTGCTCTCCTCCCCCGGGGGGGTGGGTAAGGGTCAGCTCAGTGCACCAGCGGCTCCTGGTGGAGATGGGGGTGCTACAGCGCGTCGACTGCACGTCATGCAGCGTGGATGATGCTGGCAGGGTTGTCTTGTGCCAGAGCATCATGGGTGCACCACACAGGGGGGGAGGCACCAAGAAAAGGAAAAACTCAGCTCCGAGGGGGAGGCGACGACACCAGACCCCCATGCCCACCACCGAATCCACCCTGCCTGGCCTTTCAGGTCCTCTGCCCAGGGCCCACTCCCTCAGCCAGAGTCTATGTATGTGAGAGCACCCAACAAGGAGGGGTGGCCCCACCCCGGAGGGGTTAGGCTGGGGGTGCTGACTGTGGGAGGGTGGGGGGAGAAGAGGCACAGGTTCATGGGGACCTCAGGTGGGCAGGAACAGGCAGGATGCCTGAGAGATGCCTGCTCGGGCCATGACCAGAGGGAAAAAGAATCAAAAAAAAAAAAAAAATCAGCTCATCAATTGCTGTCCTATATTAAAGACACTGGTGATATCCTCAGAGTTCTTGAGGATTTAGCAATAGAAGAAGATCGCTTGTTGGTAACCCTAGATGTAGAGGCCCTGTAATCTAATAATCCACATCAAGAAAGACTGGTAGCGATGTCTCATTTTCTGGATAAAAGAGACACATTAGACCCTCCCACAGAACTGTTAGTACAACTATCTAAATTTGTGCTAGAAAACAATACTTTTTTCTATCAAGATAGTTTTTTATTTATAGAAAAAGGGTACTGCAATTGGGGCAGCTTTTGGCCCTAACTATGATAATCTTTTCCTTGGTTAGTGGGAAGTGGCTGTGGTCAGAAATCCTGACGTGAATTATTTTTTAGACAAGCTTAATTTATGGAGGTGCTTTATTGATGACATCATTACAGTGTGGACTGGTACAGAAGAAGAACTGTTTGAATTTGTGCGGTTTCTGGAAAACAATAACAAGAACTTGAAATTCTCACTGCCACTTAGCTGCTCTCAAATAAACCTTTCAGATCTTATTATTGCTAAGGATGGAAGGGGGTTGTCACCACAGATTTATTCTGAGAACTGGCCAAAACAGAAATACCCTCTTGCATGCTAGTAGAGATGGAGTGCAGATTACACTAAAAGTACACATAAAATCACATTCATTGGAACAGAAAAACTCTCAAACATCTAAGAGGGAGTGATCACTTCACCCAGAGCCCACTCCCTCAGCCAGAGTGTATGTATGTGAGAGCGCCCAACGAGGAGGGGTTAAGCCGGGGGTGCTGGCTGTGGGAGGGGTTGGGGAGGGAGGAGACACAGGTTCATGGGGACCTCAGGTGGGTAGGAACAGGCAGGATGCCTGAGAGATGCCTGCTCGGACCATGACCAGAGGGAAAAAGAATCAACAAAAAAAAAAATATCAGCTCATCAACTGCTGTCCTATATTAAAGACACTGGTGATATCCTCAGAGTTCTTGAGGATTTAGCAATAGAAGAAGATTGCTTGTTGGTAGCCCTAGATGTAGAGGCCCTGTATTCTAATAATCCACATCAAGAGAGCCTGGTAGTGATGTCTTATTTTCTGGATAAAAGAAACACATTAGACCCTCCCACAGAACTGTTAGTACAACTATCTAAATCTGTGCTAGAAAGCAATACTTTTTTCTATCAAGATAGTTTTGTATTTATAGAAAAAGGGTACTGCAATTGGGGCATCTTTTGCCTCTAATTATGCTAATCTCTTCCTTGATAAGTGGGAAGTGGTCAGAAATCCAGATGTGAATTATTTTTTAGACAAGCTTAATTTATGAAGGTGCTTTATTGATGACATCATTATAGCGTGGACTGGTACAGAAGAAGAACTGTTTGAATTTGTGCGGTTTCTGGAAAACAGAAACAAGAACTTGAAATTCTCACTGCCACTTAGCTGCTCTCAGATAAACCTTTTAGATCTTATTATTGCTAAGGATGGAAGCAGGGTAGTCACCACAGATTTATTCCGAGAACTGACCAACAGAAATACCCTCTTGCATGCTAGTAGTAATCACCCTTATAATACAAAAGCAGGCATACCTAAGGGGGAATTCATCCGAATAAAATGAAACTGTGGGAATCATGTGAAATATCAAGAAAGAGCTGCTGAGATGGAGTGCAAATTACACTAAAGGGGGTATTCTGCGAGTCTTATTTCCAAGGCTAGAACAGAAATGGATGAAATAGTGAAATCAGTTACTAATCGAAAAGGGTCCTAAAGTAAAAATTGACCAATGAGTAAATTTCATCTCCACATTTAATGTCCAATTAAAAGAAATAGGGGAGATAATTAAAAAACATTGGCACTTGGTTAGTCTGAACCCGAGTTTACAAAATCTTAAGGATACACCACCTAGATTGGTACACAGGAGGGGTAAAAATATTCGCGACATGGTTGTACATCTGTTACCACAGAGACCCAGAATGTGGCTTCCAGCCAGGAATGATGGATGCTATAAATGTGGCAATTGTAAATATTGCCCAATAGTCATGTCTTCCAAAGGATTCTCGAATCCCAAAACAGAACAACACACTAAAGTGAGAGGATTCTTTACATAAGCAACAGGGAGTGTCATACACTTGGCCTGCTGCAGCTCCTGTGGTAGTTTTTATATAGGAAAAACTAAACGTCAGTTCAAGACACATATAGGGGAGCATGTGAGAGCCATCAAGAATAATGATAAAGTTATGCTCTGGCTGCTCATCTGAATAAAACCAGAGACAAAAGTGCACATAAAATCACATTCATTGGAGCAGAAAAAACTCTCAAACATCCAAGAGGGGGTGATCACATCAGAGTCCTTCTTAAAAGGGAGCAATACTGGATTTTTGCTATGGGAACTACACACCCACCTGGATAAAATGATAAATTGGAAACAGGTCAATTTTTGTAGGTAGGCTCCCATTACAAATGACCTCCCCCACCATCCATCTGTCAGGTTTATGATACAGACATTACATTGGTTGCTGGGATCTGTTGGATGTTCTTTTCCAGGGATTAATTGTAAATCTATTATGCCTAGGAATGCTACATAAGTACTTTAGTCTTTTTATTTTGACCTTGTGCTATGCATCTATTTTTAATTTTTTCCAGTATGATCCATTCACAGCTTGCCTTGTGGCAATGGGAGTATTTGCCATTCTGCTGAATATTTCAGTGGTGGACCATTGGGAATATCTTCCTGGTACTTTTGTTCTGTCCTCTAATGTTCTTCAAGGGAAAAATGCATATCTGTATGTACCTGCCGTTTCCAACTTTAACTATCTTGTAGCACCAGGACATGAATCCTTTACATCTCAGAAATTGAACATTTGGCTTAGTCTCAAACCTTAAAATAATAACCACATTTTTCCATTCCTGTAGTGCCCATGTTTATACATAAAGAGCACCCGGAGTTTGTATTTGGGCACTTAGCTCCATATCAAGCCTTGACGTTTAAGAAGACTAGGCAAGAATAAGAGTTTCCAGATTTGGATTTTCCATTTCCTGTGGATTTAAATATTATATATTTATTATTCTGTGGTGATTTGCATATGCAGCCCATGATACTTTGCATTGTGTGGGCATGTGTGATTTTGTATTTTCTTGAAACTTGGCTTCCCAGCCAAATGCCCTTTGGGGTAACCCTTGCCTCAGTGTTTGCGCACAGAGGTTCTTTGTCTTTTATATATGTATTGCTATTTATTCTGGTGAAAGGTCTATTTGGCACAGCACTCTTTGCACTGTATGATGTTTTTAATTTTTTTTTTTGTATTGATATTTTGATGTGTCTTTAAGAGTGGATAGTATTAAAGGGCAGTGTTTTACTAATCACATCATTCTTTGACAAAGCGCATCTGTGTGAAATGCATTAGGTGATGTGGTGAGGTCTAGTGAGAAGAGGGAGAACAACAAGATATGAGCTTCTGTTCACCTAGTAAGCTATGGCTGCTGTTTGAGCAATGTAGGAAGCACTGTGTGAAGCATGTAATAAAGCAGAAGCACAAACTGGTGAAACATCTTCCCATATGTTCATTTTTCTTACACAAATGCTCACAGTCTGAGAAACAAGATCCTAGACCTGCAGGCAATAATGACAGAGGCTAAACTTGATATAGTAGCCATTAGCGAGATATGGTTTACTAGTAACCACACCTGGGAGACTTCAGTGCCTGGTTATGTACTGTTCAGAAGAGAACGAGGTGCAAAAAGGGGGGGTGGAGTGGCCCTTTATGTCAATGAAAATATCAAAGCTACAGAAATTCAGAATATAAATAAGGAGCCAGAAGAACTGTGGGTCACCCTGCAAACAGGAAATGGGACAGCCATATGAACTGAGGTTGTCTACAGGCCTCCAGACTAGGGGAGGACATAAACATATTAGTGTTAGAAGATATACAAAACATGACAGCTAAAGGGGAGGTTCTTATAATGGGAGACTTCAACATGCCAGATACAGATTGGTCAATGCCAGCAGGAACATCTGTCAGAACTAGACACATAGTGGATTCCCTGCAGGAGGAGGGCCTCAAACAACTGGTACAACAACCCACAAGAGACAGGGCTATCCTAGATCTAGTACTGACTAACAGGGAAAGGATCACAGATCTCCAGGTAGAAGGTCACCTGGAGGCCAGTGACCATCACATGATATGGCTCAATTTGGCCACTAGAACTAAATCATCCAATTCCAAGGCAAAAATATGGGACTTCAGAGGAATTGACTTTGATAAGATGATCAACAGAGTTAAGCTAGCCCTGGCAAAGTGAAATACAGGTGAGAGGGTACAGGCAAAGTGGGCAAGCATTAAGGATGCAATACTTGAAGCAACATCCCATTGGGTTAGAGAGAAAATGAAATGCAAAAGAAGAAGGAAACCACTTTGGTTCTCAAAAACAGCAGCAGAAAAGGTCAGAGCCAAAAGGCTGGCCTTCAGGAAATATAACAGAACACAGCGGTATGAAGATAGGGAGGCATACCACACTTCCCTAAGGGAAGCAGGGAAGGCAGTAAGGCAGGCAAAGGCCCAAACCGAGGCAACACTAGCACAAACAGTAAAAGAAGGTGACAAGACTTTCTATAGATACATCAGTGAAAGCAGAAAGTCCAGAGGGGGTATTGTTAAGATCAAAGGGGATAAGGGAGTGTGTGAGGTGGAGGAGGACCATGCAAAAGCATTTATCCTAAATAGATACGTCTGCTCAGTATTTACTGAAGAGAAGGTAGGGCAGGGCCCACAGCTCAGCACCATGGACACGGGGGGAAGGAGGTGAGCACTAGTCCCTTCACAAAAGAAAGGGTCCTACAAGAGTTCGATAAGCTCAGGGTGGACAAGGCAATGAGACCTGTTGGCATACATCCCAGGGTACTAAAGGAGCTAAGGTTGGAACTAGCAGAGTTATTATCAGAACTGTTTAGTGAGTCTCTGAGTACAGGAGAGGTCCCAGAAGACTTGAGAAGGGCTCATGTGATCCCACTCCACAAGAGTAGTAGCAGGGAGGAGGAAGGGAACTACAGACCAGTCAGTCTTACCTCAGTAATGGGCAAGATTATGGAGGCACTCCTTAAGGAAAGGATAGTGCAACACCTGGAATCCATAGGAGCACAAGATCCAAGACAGCATGAGTTTACAACAGGAAGGTTCTGTCAAACTAATCTCATAGATTCCTTTGACTGGGTAACCAGAGTGGTGGACCAAGGGAGAGCAGTTGATGTCGCCTACCTTGACTTCAGCAAAGCTTTCGATACTGTTTCACATAGAAGATTGATTAATAGGCTGGATAGGCTCAGGGTGGGTCAGAAGTTGGTCAACTGGATGGCAAACTGGTTGACAGGCAGAAAACAGAGAGTGGTGGTAAATGGTATACAGTCAGAAGAGATGCAAGTCACAATTGGGGTACCTCAGGGATCAGTCCTGGGGCCAGTCCTCTTCAATATCTTCATCAGTGATATTACAAATGGACTGGAGAGTAAGGTTTGTGTAACCCCCCTGCAAATGGGGGTTCCCAAAAGACTTCCAGGAGCTTGCTTGAATGCTCCAAGCCTGAATGGTGTTTGGCATTTAAGCCATTTATCAGTGAGTGTTTTTAGAACCTCTGGTACTGTCTCTTTAAGAGCTGTCTGCTTGCAGACATAATTAGTTTGTATGGGGACTGTGTGTTTCTTTGATTGAGTACCACTCAAGCTGCTGCCAATTCACTTCATTTTGCAGTCACTAGGAGTGCAAAGGAACCTATCTGAAAGATGTAACTGTTTGCCAGAAATTATTTAGAGTAATAATGAAATTACAGTTTGTCTAACCTGCTTTCTTTGCAGTCAGAACTGTGTCTGCTAGTTCCCCATTCTAGTTTTGAACTGCTGAACTGGACCAATCAGTGTGGGGTAAGCTAGCTCTAAAATGGTGCCTTGGACGAATCAGAACTTGGACTCATAATCTGAGCCAGCCACAAGAGGATTGTATGGGCAGTGACTCTGGGAGATGTAGTTTAGACTTCAGTGCCTTTTGGACCAACAGCAGCAGTCTATTGTGAGTGACAGCCAATCCAGTCAAGAACTGGGAGGAACTCAAAGGAAGTGCCGGTTTTGTCGGTTGGAGTTTCAGTTGAGCTTTGGCAGTGAAGAAGGAAGGAGCCCTGTGCTTTTTCAGTGTGCAGTTTAGTCAAAAACGTGTGTAAGGCCCAGAGTTCGGTCTGCAGCTTGTTAGGACTGAATCCGTCCTGTGAAAAGAATCAAGGATCTCTGAAGAGTAGAAACCAGGCTCACCCTGTAGAAGACTGGAAGAATTGCTGAAAATTGCACTCGGTCTGTCAGGAACTGAATCTGCTGTGTGTTCTCCCGGTATTGTGCAGTAATTGCGATTGGGATACAGATGCAGCCTGCCTGGTATAGTGCTTTCTTTTACATAAATGTGTGAAGGGTTTGTGTACCTCAAGTGAGCCCTGCTGACATTGAAGGACCCTATCTTATTTGGAGGTCGTGAGTACTAATTCAGAGTTGGCTCCTGTTGAATTGCCACATTAAATCCAAATGGAATTACTGTACTGCTGACTGTTTAATTCTCCTTTTCTCTGTGTGAAAGGACCCTACCAGCTGCCACGGTTTGGACTAGCCACTAGGGCTTGGGTACCCAGGGACAGTAACTGATAGGGATAGCCTGTGCACAGAGCCATAAATGAGATTATTAGAGTGATAAGCTAATTAACCTGATTTCCCCTGTCCTTGTTATATCCCCTAAATAAATCAGAGCTGCTTGTTTCAGCAAAGTTATACTGCCTGAGGTATTTGTCTATGTTAAAGTACTGTACTGTGATTGTTGCACTGTATCTCATTTCACAGGAGGTCCCAGTGCCGGAACCAGACCTGGGGTAAGTGTATACTGTGAAGGTAATTCTGATATATTGTGTGGGCCACTAGTGGGAAGAAAGGGGGTTGCAGTGTTCCAGAGGCTGTGACCAAGTTAGTTTAACTATTGCAAACCCTGACCTCTGGGTGGAGGCACCCGCCATTGGATCCAGGCCCCTCAACCTGTTAGTGGCAAATCAGGCAGGGTAGTAGCCCCTGGGATAGCGCCATCTGAGGGTTACATCTTGGAGGCTCACGCTGGGATTGTGTGTCCTCTAGTGGCCATATTACTGAACCACTGTTAAGAAAAAAATGGGTACCCGACAGAAGTGGCTGTGCACCGGCTGGTGGAGTGGTGTACTGGGAGGAGATCGACCCCAAAATGCTATGCTTATCCTGGACATCCCCTGGGTATCAATACGGACACTGTGCAGGAGTACTTTCCAAGGTGGAAGGTTTACAAAACCCTGTGGTGGTGGGTCGGCATGCTAATCTGCTCACCCACACTTTCCTGGCCCTAGTAGAGTTTGGGATCCCATAGATAGCTCAAAGTGCCACAGACCATTACCCCAGAGGGAGCCCTCACAGCTTGGAGAGTGATAACTAAGGACAGTAAAGACCGGGGAATCAGCCCCACCACTATCTGAAACTTTTGAGGAGAAATTTGCTGAATGGTTGCTGGAGAGGGAAAACTGTGGAGGACTTGAAGAAACTATTCTTGCCACCTGGGGTGTTCCTCCCCAACACCCTCTCCTGCTCAGTGCCCGTAATGGTGGCTGAACCAATGCAGACTCCTATTTCTGCACCTGCCTTAGTCACGACTCTTACGAAGGTTGAGGATCTTCTCTGGCACCCTCCCACCCCCCAAGGGAGGATGACTGGGAGACCTGGATAGACTATGTTGCCCCCAAGTGCTAGAATGGCAATGCTCGGGCGGCGAAAGAGGGTTAGTGAGAGCCTCCGAGGTCCTGCCTGGCTACCATCCGTGCTAAGCGGGCCAGTAACCCTGAGCGACTGCACAGGCCTATCTTGAGGCCTTGGAGAATGTGTATGGGAGCCCAGATTCTGATGAGGACCTATGGTGGAAGTAAGAAATGCACAACAGTACCAAGGGAGTTGTTGTCTGTGTATGTCTCTCGGCTGGAAAAATTGTTGCAAGAATGCCTCAGAAAGGGTAGTTTGCCAGCGATTGAACTGGACCGAACCAGACTGGACAGAATCCTTAAGTCTGCCCCCTTCTCAGAACTGCTGTTGCTTCAGTTACGCCTGGCAAATCGACTGGAATCCCCACCCTCCTATGATGAGTTAATGAGAGAAATTCGAGGAGTTGAGAAAAGGCGACCTCGGGAGGTACCTGCACCAACAGCTGTGGCTACGACCCGAGTGACTGAGGGTGACCCATCAAGTGAAGTTCAGGGGCAGAGGTTGACAGTCAATGAGTGCTCTGACAAGGAAAAAGATATGCCACAATGGGGCAAACTGTTGAGAGAGATCCAGGAATTCAAAAACAGTCCCTTTATGAAGGCCACGCCTGCAAGTACGGGCCCTGACCTATATCCGACTGCATCTGCTATGGGGGGGGGTACCCACCCATGTATCTCCTGCTGATAACAGCTCCAAACTCAATTCCTTGACCATGGAAGTGGAGAAACTGACGAGATGTCTCCAAATGCTTATCACACGAACAGAGATGGCACCAGGTTTCCAGTTAGTAGTACCCCGCCCTGGCCCCAGTGTGGCGCCTCGGCCAGCTCAAACTCCAGAAAGTATGTTTTGCTATAATTGTGGGAAAGATGGGCACATGAAAGGAATGCCAGTCCCCAAAGACACTGACAAAGTTGCATATAGGCTACAAGGAGAGCTTCGGAGAAGAAATCAGTGGTTAAGAAGTGCGACATGATCCCAGTGAGGGCACCAAAATGCTAATTCACGTCCTTTTGTGGCAAGGTCAGTTGCCCAGGCCCCCACACGCCTCTCCAGACTGGTCCAGAATAGTGGGTCCCTCCATGGAGACCACTGTAAAGGTGAATGGAGTGTCTACAAGAGCTGTATTAGACAGTGGCTCCCAAGTGACAATTATGTTCCAGGATTGGTATCAAAGCATTTGTCAACGTGCCCTTACAACCATTAGAAGGACTGCATGTATGGGGTTAAGTGAGAAGGCCTACCCCTATTCCGGGTATATCCGAATTTGGCTGTCTTTCCCCACCTCCGTGGCTGAGTGGCCGAACAAGTAGAGACCCTAGCCTTAGTGTGTCCCCCACTGGACTGTATGATGGTGTCCCTTTGTTGATTGGAACAAATGCTCATATGTTGGAAGGCTGGCACAGTTGTGTTATGAAAACAGGGGTCAAAGACTAGTAGAGCTTTAAGAGTTCCGGCTTTAATTAAGAAGGCCTATGAGGCACAGAGAGATGCTGAAAAACAGAACCAGAGGAACCGGTTCGGATGTATGGAAGAAGGATCCTGAGTCTCTGATCCTGGCGCCAAATGCCCAGTGTACCTTACAGGGAGAGGTCCGTATCAGAAAGGATGTTAAGAATAAAATATTAATGTTGGATGCACCAGGCGATGGAAAATTGCCAGAGGGACTGCTGGTCAAGCTAGTATTTTGCCCGCTAGAGCCCATGCTTATGCCAGAAGGGTAATGGTCCAAGTTCATAATGTGTCTGAAAGAGACATTCGAGTAAACAGAGGTTGCATCCTGGCTAATGTGCATTGTGCAGACACTGCAGTGCTACCCAGCAGCAAGAGTTCAGGAAGAATGACAGAGTAGCGCCTGACTTGTTTGATTTCGGCGACTCCCGCTGCCAGCTGAATGGAAAGTGAGGATCAGTGAGAAGCTTGCCCAGAGAGACCAGGTGTTTTCTTTAAAGGAATGGGATGTAGGATGCATGCAAGGAGCTGAGCACAATATCCGGCTGCATGACAAAGACCATTTAGTGAGAGGTCTCGGCGCCTGGCACCTGCTGACATAGATGATGTGAGGCGGCATCTGCAAGAGATGTTAGCTGCTGGTGTAATACAAGAATCCAGAAGCCCTTATGCTTCCCCATTGTGGTAGTGAGGAAAAAGAATGGAACAGTAAGGATGTGTGTGGATTATCGCACTAAACGGCGGACTATCCTGATCAGTACACAATGCCCGCATTCAGGATGCTTTGGACTGCCTAAGCGGGAGCAAGTGGTTCTCTGTGCTGGATCTCCAGTGGGTACTACCAGATCGATGGCCCCAGAGGACCGTGAAGACTGCCTTTATCTGTCCGCTTGGCTTCTATGAATTCATGAGGATGCCTCAAAGGATTTCAGGTGCCCCAGCCACTTTTCAGCGATTGATGGAGCGTGCAGTGGGGACATGAACTTACTAGAGTGCCTGGTATACCTAGATGATGTTATTGTGTTTGGCAGCTCACTGGAGGAACATGAAAGCAGATTATTTAAGGTATTGGACCGACTGGAGGACTTTGGCCTTAAACTGTCCATTGATAAGTGTCAATTCTTTCAAACATCAGTAAAGTATGTGGGACACATAGTATCCACGAGGAATAAGACCGACCAAGTAAAGTTGAGGCCTTGACCACCTGGCCACAGCCCAAAAATCTAAAGAACTGCAAAGATTCCTGGGATTCTGTGGTTATTATCGGCGCTTCATCAAGGACTATTCAAGAGTGATCCCCTTTACTTAACCTTACTCAAGGGTATCCCCAACCCACAAAAAATACCAAAGTCAAGCGTCCCTCAAGACTGAAAGAGTGTATTTTCATCCAAGTGAAGTATTTGGGGTCCGCTGGACTCCTGATTGTGAGACTGCTTTTCATGAGATCATATATCAACTTACCCATGCTCCAGTGCTGGCCTATGCCGATCCAAGAAAACCTACGTCCTGCACACTGATGCTAGCTTGCAAGGGTTGGGGGCTGTGTTGTACCACAGAACACGAGAATGGCCTGAGACCAGTGGCCTTTGCCAGTGAGAGCCTGACCCCATCCGAAAAGAACTATCCTGTACATAAGTTAGGTTCTAGCTTTGAGTGGGCTATTGTTGACCAATTCCATGAGTACTTGTATGGGGCTAAAATACTAGTAAAACTGACAATAATCCTTTGACCTATGTGCAGACCTCAGCTAAGTTGGATGCCACTGGCCACAGGTAGCTTTCTGCATTATCTACATATGACTATGCTCTCGAATACCGAGCGAGGTCTGAACCACATAGATGCTGATGCTCTCTCCGGAGGCCTGTTCCCCAGAATGATTGGGTCCGATTGGCAGAACCTGACATTCGGGCACTCTGCGGAAGTTTGACAGGGAGGAACAAATGTCCACGGACGCAGTATGGACTGCATGGTGGATTGCTTGGGAGCCTCTGAGAAGTGGATACCTGCCTTGTTGCCACTTTTCTGCAATAGACATTGGTGCACTGCCTCAGCTGGCGATGACAGTATTAGCGGGCTCAATCCCGCGATCCTATGATCAAATCAGCTTTAGAAGCCCTCTATGCAGGAAAAGATGTGTCCAAATTCGCTCCACTGGATTTGAGAACTGCACTGTTATACAAAGAAGGTCCTAAGTTGAAACTGATCAATAAACTGTTATATAGAGAAACAGTAGACAGAGGGGGACAAGTAGACAAACAACAACTGGTGCTGCCCACTGCCTTTCGAGACTCAGTATTGAGGTCCTTGCACAACCACATGGGGCACCTTGGTATAGACAGAACACTTGACTTGGTGAGATCCAGATTCTATTGGCCTAAGATGGGGGCTGATGTGGAGCAACACATACGAACTTGTAGTCGCTGCTTACAGAGGAAAGCTTTGCCCCAGAGGGCTGCCCCCCTTGTTAACATAACCACCAGTGCACCCATGGAGCTGGTCTGTATTGATTTTCTGAGTTTGGAGTCAGATCAAAGAAATATCAGTAATGTGCTGGTGGTCACTGACCATTTCACGAGATATGCCCAAGCTTTCCCCACCAAAGACCAGAAAGCATCCACTGTAGCCAAAGTACTCGTAGAAAACTTTTTTGTTCACTATGGGGCTCCACAAAGAATCCATTCTGATCAAGGGAGAGACTTTGAGAGTCGTCTGATCAAAGAGATGCTTTCTCTGTGGGGAGTGAGAAAGTCCAGAACCACTCCTTACCACCCCCAGGGGGACCCACAGCCTGAACGTTTCAACCGCACTTTGCTAGATATGCTAGGCACCCTGCACCCAAAGGACAAGACTAGATGGAGCCAACAAATTAGCACCCTGGTACATGCTTATAACTGCACCAAAAGTGATGCCACTGGGTTCTCCCCTACCGCTTGATGTTTGGAAGAAAGCTCGACTACCGGTAGATGTGTGTTTTGGGTCTCTCCTGATGGGGTTCAAGCTGAAACTATTTACAGTATGTGCAAAGTTAAAGGCCCAGCTAACTCATGCGTACCAACTGGCTCAAACCATGGCTGCCAAAAGAAATCTGGCCAACAAAGAGCGGTATGATAAAAGGTGAAAGCACAGGAACTCCAGGAGGGAGATCGGGTATTGCTAAGAAATCTGGGACTGCATGGCAAACACAAGATTGCTGACAGATGGCACCATCTCCCTCACATTGTAGTGGGCAAACTAGATGATCTGCCAGTGTACAAAGTAAGGCCTGAGAACAATTCAAAAGATGTAAAACAATGCATAGAAATCATTTACTGCCCATTGGACAAATCCTGATTGAGTCTGAGCCCCAGCAGATGCCCCTCTGGACCAGTGACTAGAGCTGCTGCTAAGAAAAAGATCAAGGAAGTCTGCACCTACAGAAGCAGAGTTAAAGTGTTCCCTGCACAAGTCCCAGTTGAGCATGACTGTCAGTCCATATCAGAAGAAAGTGAGAGTGACTTTGAATACTATCCTTCTACTGAACTGAGTCAGTTGTTTCGGGCAATCCCTAGTCAATACTGGAGACAAAGCTGGGCCTTCTGGACTGTCTATGCCCCAGCTTCATCCCTGGAGCCAATGCTCCCAGAAAGTGAAGTGCAAAGCATCAGATCAGATGAAATGGTATCATTGTGCATGGTTGAACTGTTTGAGCTTTCAGGGGAGGAAAATGATAGATTGGGACACACTGGTGATACACCCGAACAAGAAGAGTATTTTGAGTGCCCTGACAGTCCACTGCCAGTGTCCGAAAGCTCTCCATGCGAGCCAAATGTTGTGGACTCAGAAACTGTAACTCCTGGAGCTGAAGTTGCCCCAAGTTCTAGCCTCTCTACCCCATGGAGACTCCCTGACAAGTGAGGACAATGCTGAAAATGAGGCTCAGAGTGCAGAGACTATAACAGTTCCCCTAGAAAGACTGGTCGAGCTGTAAAGCCTGTGGTGCACCTCAGTTATGATTCACTTGGGAGGCCTGTGGACTTGCCTCTCAATGTTGTCCATAAAGGAGTGTATGTGTCCCGAGCTCATTGCCCAAACTGAGCATCAGTGCTAACTCCAAGTTACTTGTGTTGCCCTCTAAGTATGGTGCCTTGCCCATCCAGCCCCAAGGTAACTGATAGGGAAGGGCCCCTCTCTTCAGGTTTCATGTACAAGAGGTAATAACTGAGTTATGGTACAATGTGTATGTAATACTGTGTAAGTGGCGTACTGCAATGTTTCAGAAATGTGTTCTTGGTAAAATGATATATTCACTGATGATTACATATGCGAGCCTAATGCAAATGTATAGGTTGCCAGTTAGAAACTTATGGGGTACTTGCTTGGCCAGGACGTCAAGCTTTTCCCGGCTCCAGGAAGGAGTTAACCCCCTGCAAATGGGGTTCCCAAAGACTTCAGGAGCTTGCTTGAATGCTCCAAGCCTGAATGGTGTTTGGCATTTAAGCCATTTATCAGTGAGTGTTTAGAACCTCTGGTACTGTCTCTTTAAGAGCTGTCTGCTTGCAGACATAATTAGTTGTATGGGGGACTGTGTGTTTCTTTGATTGAGTACCACTCAAGCTGCTGCCAATTCACTTCATTTTGCAGTCACTAGGAGTGCAAAGGAACCTATCTGAAAGATGTAACTGTTTGCCAGAAATTATTTAGAGTAATAATGAAATTACAGTTTGTCTAACCTGCTTTCTTTGCAGTCAGAACTGTGTCTGCTAGTTCCCCATTCTAGTTTTGAACTGCTGAACTGGACCAATCAGTGTGGGGTAAGCTAGCTCTAAAATGGTGCCTTGGGCGAATCAGAACTTGGACTCATAATCTGAGCCAGCCACAAGAGAGATTGTATGGGCAGTGACTCTGGGAGATGTAGTTTAGACTTCAGTGCCTTTTGGACCAACAGCAGCAGTCTATTGTGAGTGACAGCCAATCCAGTCAAGAACTGGGAGGAACTCAAAGGAAGTGCCGGTTTTGTCGGTTGGAGTTTCAGTTGAGCTTTGGCAGTGAAGAAGGAAGGAGCCCTGTGCTTTTCAGTGTGCAGTTTTAGTCAAAAAGCGTGTGTAAGGCCCAGAGTTCGGTCTGCAGCTTGTTAGGACTGAATCCGTCCTGTGAAAAGAATCAAAGGATCTCTGAAGAGTAGAAACCAGGCTCACCCTGTAGAAGACTGGAAGAATTGCTGAAAATTGCACTCGGTCTGTCAGGAACTGAATCTGCTGTGTGTTCTCCGGGTATTGTGCAGTAATTGCGATCGGGATACAGATGCAGCCTGCCTGGTATAGTGCTTTCTTTTATATAAATGTGTGAAGAGGTTTGTGTACCTCAAGTGAGCCCTACTGACATTGAAGGACCCTATCTTATTTGGAGGTCGTGAGTACTAATTCAGGTCGCTCCCTGTTGAATTGCCACATTAAATCCAAATGGAATTACTGTACTGCTGACTGTTTAATTCTCCTTTTCTCTGTGTGAAAGGGCCCTACCAGCTGCCACGGTTTGGACTAGCCACTAGGGCTTGGGTACCCAGGGACAGTAACTGATAGGGATAGGCCTGTGCACAGAGCCATAGGTAGATTATTAGAGTGATAAGCTAATTAACCTGATTTCCCCTGTCCTTGTTATATCCCCCTAAATAAATCAGAGCTGCTTGTTTCAGCAAAGTTATACTGCCTGAGGTATTTGTCTATGTTAAAGTACTGTACTGTGATTGTTGCACTGTATCTCATTTCACAGGAGGTCCCAGTGCGGAACCAGACCTGGGGGTAGTGTATACTGTGAAGGTAATTCTGATATATTGTGTGGGCCACTAGTGGGAAGAAAGGGGGTTGCAGTGTCCCAGAGGGCTGTGACCAAGTTAGTTTAACTATTGCAAACCCTGACCTCTGGGTGGAGGCACCCGCCATTGGATCCAGGCCCCTCAACCTGTTAGTGGCAAATCAGGCAGGGGTAGTAGCCCCTGGGATAGCGCCATCTAGGGGTTACATTTGTCTTTTTGCAGTTGACACCAAGATCTGCAACAGAGTAGATGATCCAGATGGGGTGGGCAGAATAAACTAGCAAAATGGTCAGAAGACTGGCAACTGGAGTTTAACGCAAAGAAGTGCAAGATCAAGCACATAGGGAAGAGCAAAACTTAAGCCACCTATAGGCTGGGAGGGGAGTTGCTGGCAGTCACAAGGGAAGAAAGAGACTTGGGCATCATCATCACAGATGACCTGAAATCATCCAAGCAGACCACTAAAGCAGTAGGTAAGGGTAGGGGGATGTTGGGGTGTATTAGTAGGGGTATCACAAGTCGTAAGAGGGAGGTAATAATCCCTCTTTACAGGACACTGGTTAGGCCCCATCTGGAGTACTGCGTGTAGTACTGGGGGCCGCACCTGCACGAGGACATTAAAAAAATAGAGGCAGCCCAGAGAAGGGCAACCAAAATGGTGTAGGGACTACATCAGAAAACACAGGAGGATAGAATAATGAAGCTCAATATGTATACCCTAGAGCAAAGGAGGGAGATAGGTGATATGATTGAAACATTCAAACACCTTAAGGGCATTAACAAGGTGAAAGAGTCTAACATGTTTCAATATAAGAAAAATAGCAGGACAAGAGAACACAGCATGAGATTAGAGGGAGGCCGATTAAGGGGTAATGTGAGTAAGTTCTTTTTCACAGAAAGGGTGGTGGATGCATGGAATGGCCTACCTCAGGAAGTGGTGGATATGAATACAGTGCAGGGCTTCAAACAGGCATGGGATAGGCATAAGGGAGCAATACAGATGAGTATGAATAGATAGGCCATTGACAGAGCAAAGGCCAATGTCACATTCATAAGGTAGAAAAAGAAATGGGCAGACTGGATGGGCTTTGTGGTCCTTATCTGCCGTCAACTTCTATGTTTCTATGTTTTTTATGCTACTATGAGCAGTGTCTGCATTTGAATTCAAGTCTGAACAGTGAGCAGGTGCCTGCTACCTTTTACTTTCAAGAACACATGCAGAGTGTGGAACTCCTCAGTGCACTGCTCAGCTACTGACATGGTGATACACTACAAGGAATGGGGCGACTAAGCTAGCCTAGCGTGCACTGCTCAGCTACTGACAGGGTAATATACTACAAGGGTACAGGCCGACTGAGCTAGCCCAGAAAAAAAGAACTACTGAACATGCTCCCCATCAGGCCATCCTCTAATCAACTATTGGTGATTAAGAAGGTGGGGGGGGGGATGCTTCAGGGGGCTCTTTCCCAAGCAGGTACTTTTGGGCAAGATGTTGGGATGGAGATGGTATCTAAAAGTCTGTTGGGAGGGAGGGATATTATACTGCAGGAGGCCAGCCATATATTCTATTGGGGGAGGGAGGGAGGGAGGGTGCTGCCCATCAAAGGAAGACTGGGGAAGGAGGTTACCCAGTAAAGGCCATTTGATCTTTTTACTTTTTTTATTCTTTGGTAACTGAGTAAGTCCCACTAGGCACAAGGCCTGTTTTCACAGTGGGACCCCGGAACTTTGGGGAGGTTAAGTGACTTGCTCAGGGTCACACAGTATGCAAGTGGAGGTTGTGGGAATCAAACCGGGGCCATCTTCGTTGACCTATCCAAGGCATTTGACACCGTCAACCACGCCCTCTTACTAAACACTCTGGCCCACACTGGCTTCTCCAAGGACGCCATGAACTGGTTTACCAGCTACCTCTCTGATAGAACGCAGATGGTCAAGGTTGGCACTGTCCTATCCCCCTGCCTCCCTATCCGCTCCAGTGTCCCACAAGGCTCCATATTGGGACCCTTACTCTTCAGTCTATACCTTAACTCCCTCCCATCTGCCTGCCCTGGCAACCTGCTACTGTGCGCGGACTATGCCGTCCTGTACGCCTCTGACCCAGCACCCTCCAAAGTCCACGAAACTCTCCAACATTCTTTCCAAGAAATCGAACAATGGCTTACCACCCAATGTCTTACAATAAATTATAATAAAACAAAAGTCATGATTTTCTCTCATCCCAGAACCCCCTCAAAAACTTCTGCCCCAAATTTCTCACCGCTAAACTGACACCCCTAGAACAAGTAAGCAACTTTAAAATACCTAGGGATCACACTAGGCCCTGCCCTCAACTTTAACCTCCATATCCAACACCTATCTAATGCCCTTAGCTCCAGAGTGGGAGTTCTCTACCGATACAAGCACTGCCTCACCCCTGAAGCATTACAACTCACCCTAAACTCCTCTGTCCTCTCCCTGCTGGACTACGGCATCCTCGTCTACAGTGTAGCAGCCTCCACAGCCCTAAATCGTCTCCGGCTTGTGCTTAACAAAGCCTGCTGGCTCATCATAGGATGTGACCACCTCACACACACACACACATGCTCCCTCTACAGCACCGCAAACTGGCTAAACCTTGACAATAAAATTAGGTATCACACCTGCCTAATGACCAAAATAATTGTCCTAGGCCTCACCCCCCCCCCGCCCTAAGCCAATTTATCCTCACAACATCACCAGGCAGAACAACCTGCAGCTTGAACAAACTGCTGCTATGGGCACCCGTGGCCAGACTGCCCAATTCAGTGAACTTTCTGCTACAAAGCTCCGTCCTGGACGAATGCCCTCCCTAGCCTAATCGCAGAAGAAACTAGGCTTGGCCCTTTCAAAACCAGACTAAGGAATCACCTACAAGCCTCAAACCTATGTGACTGTAACTGGCCCCCGTAGACCCCAACTTCTCTGGCTCCCGATAGCTTAACGGTCTCATCGAGACAATTTACCTTGACAAGCAGCCACTTTGGAACCTCTCTGCTCCTCTATGGCTGTGCGACTCTTGTGTTAAATCATACCTACCCTAGAAGGGTAGCTCACCCTCTGAAACAAATGTGCCACCATGTGTAGAGAAAAAAAAATATCCATTACTGTGTATGATCTTTGTTATGTGCTAACATCCTGTAAAACATGTTTTGTTTCTCTGTACTTTATGTATGACGTGGAACCTTTGTAAATGAGTCTTTGACTCAAAGGTCTTTCTGAATATCTCAAAAAAAAAAAAAAAACCAGGTCTGCTGGATGTATCAAACTCTTACACAGCTTGTTATTCTAACCTCTAGGCTATACTGCCAGCTCTGGTCTTGCGGTCAGAACAGACCTGTGAACGCAGGAACCCAGATTTGAATCCCACCTCTACCACTCACTATGTGACTAAGCAGCTCACTTAACTGCCCTTTGCTTAACCTCTCTATAATCTATCTGTTGTTTGAATCCTGTACACCTAATGGCAGCAACATTCTCATCCTTCCTTCCTCAGGACTGTAAAGAGTTTTGGGATACAGCTGATATGAAATGCACTGTATAAAACAACACTGTATTCTAGTCTACAGTCTCTGCACTACCAGAATCTTACTCACTGCTTTGTAAAACACTTCAAGACTCGGTGTGTTTGAAAGGTGTTGTTAAACTGACCCTTTCCTTTTCTATTATTAAACATGCTGGAGTGGAGGAAGCCAGTCAGGAAACCAGATATGCTAAGACACAGTTAGGAGAGACCTTTGACATTAGGCTTTTTTTGTCCATAAACAAAATGGCTTGGTTACTGTTAGTGAGGGTGAGTATTCTTAATAAAAAAAAGTTTTGGCTGGAGAGGGACTGGCTTGAATCCAAAGCCACAACTAGAACTAAAACCTGGGGTGGGGGGAGTTTAGCAAAACCAGAACCTCTACTCCACATTATTTCTGTTAAGAAAGAATTTGGCAATGCCTAATGGAAATTCATCTTTTCACTTGAAGAGCAGGTATTCACTTCTAATAAATACAAAACTGATTATTTTATTTATTGTATTTTGATGTTTTAATAATTACTTTCTACTTTTATAATAAAATATTTGTTACTGCAGTGAAACAAGTGGGTTTTCACCTTTGCTTTTCACACTGCTAGTAAGAAAGAATTCAGCAGAATTCTGGTATTGTGATGCCAGAAACTACTAACTACTTATGAGGTCATGTATTTAAATGAGAAATTACAAATAGAATAAAATATGGGGTTGGGTGTGCAACAAGAAGTTTACACACTCTTGAGGTGTTGGATGCTACATAAACCCCAAAAGTGAAGCTCAAGGGGTTTATGAAAGCATCTAACACCGAGTGTGTGTGTGTAAACTTTGAGTTTACACACACCACCCCATATTTTATTTTTTATAATTGCTGGGTCTCCACTTTTGTGCCACAGCAATTATATAAAATACAAGACATTCCAGTGCAGCCATGCTCCAGTTCCGTTTTCAGCGGTTCCCCACATTTTCGTTGTCTGAGATTTTTAAGTGTTTCAAAATGTTTTCTTTGCCCCGTATATGTGGAAAATGACTTAAAAAACAAACAAACTTGGAGCAGAGTTCCTTTGGTGGCTGAGTTTTGGCCGAGAAGGAAGTGGAGAATGGCAGGAAGGGACAAACTGCGGCAGGTGCATGCGCAGAGCGAAGGAAACTGTGCGCGTGTTTGCCTTTATAAACACTCCTTTATAACGGTAAATTACGTCACAGTTTCCCTGTGGGGAAAAGGGGAGACCCATTAATTATATATAGAATAATACATGTGTGTGTGTGTATAACCAGCATTTTACACACACCCGAGGGATGCTACATATGCGAACATACATACATACAAATGTGCCAGCAGAAACAGACCACCCGGTCTCTCTAAGTCTGCTCGAGTGTGCAGCCAACACTCCTAGTTTGCAGCTGCCCCATCCCTCTCCCCTTTGTCATCCCACTGCCACCCCCCACCTCCCCCGCTCTCATTCTCCCGTTTCCTGTCCCATGCCCTTTTGAAGCTGTTCACAGATTTACATACCACCCATTCTGATAGGGCGTTCCATTTTGCTATCACCCTCTCTGTGAAATAGTGTCTCCTCATTTTCTTCCTAACTCTTCCCCCTCTAATCTTAGCCCATGTCCCCTGGTGACCCTCCCGCTTCTTAACTTAAAGACCCCATCTGTCCCATCCTTACTGATTCCCCCTCAGATACTTGAATGTCTCCCTGTCATGTCCCCCCGTCCCTTCTATCCTCCAGAGTGTATATATTCAGGTCTCCCAGCCTGCTGTCATAGTCTCTCCCCTCCATTCCACATATCATCTTTGTTGCCCTCCTCTGCACCCCCACCAGTAGCCTGATATCATGCTTTAGGTATGGCCTCCAAAACTGCACACAATACTCTAAGTGTGGCCTTACCAGTGATCTGTAGAGGGGCAGGATCACCTCTCTTCACCTGGACGAAAAAACCCTCGCTATGCACCCCAGCATTTTGTTCGCTTTTACAGCCGCTCTCCTGCACTGGGCAGTGTTGTTCATGGTCCCTGTTTTCATTACTCCAGGTCCTTCTCCTCTTCAGTGATCCCCAGCTTAAACCCCCAGCCAGTATTCTCTCCTTGGGTTCTTCACCCCAAACATAACCTTACACTTCTTTGCATTCAACCCCAGCTGCCACCTCTCTGACCACTCTTCTACATGGTTTATAAAAGCATTCCACACCGAGGGTATGTGTGTAAAATTCTGGTTTTACACCAACCCACCCATTTTTTACTTAATTTAATTACTGGTCCTTATTTTTTACATAGACACACACACAATTTTTTCTTTACTTTTTTTTTGAATTACAGTGTGAAGCGCAGTTGGTCGCGGTCCTTTGGCAATGCAGCCACAGTATGTGAGAGCCCCACTGGAAGGGTGCGAATGGCAGGATCAACCAGACAGATTTTTAATATTATGAAGGCAGGATCAACCAGATAGATACTGCAAAATATTTTAAAAGGTACCTGGCATGACAGTGTGACCGTGACGCAAAAGATAAGGGCAGGTGCTCAGTAATGGAGCAACAGAACTGCCATGGTGTTTGAGATGTTTGGCCCACCCACACGGAGTCTACAAGCCAATGTGCTTTCTGTAGCTAGCTTGATTGACAGGCACTGATTACAACTGTCCGGTTGTAATGCAGAATATCAAGTAGGTGGTTGTAATGGGATATCCACATGTAAAAAATTAGAACCATTAATTAGATATAGAATAATACATGGGGTGGTGTGTTTAACAAGAATTTTACACACACCTGAGGTGTTGGATGTTACATAAACCCTGACAGCAAAGCTTGATGGGTTTATTTAAGCATCCAACATCGAGGGTGTGTGTAAGATTCAAATTTTACACACCACCCCATGTTTTATTTCATATAATTCCTGGGGATCATTTTTTCGCCACAGCAATTATATAAAATACAAATACAATGCTGCTCAACCATGGGCCAGTCAAGATGAAGTGCTGTCTGCAGCTGAGCAGCCTTTGAAACCTTTCCATTTTTTTTTTTAAAGATTCAGTCAAAGATTACAGGTTTACTCAAGGATTCAAAAAGTTCACTAATGAGAGGCGAGTTTGTTTTTGCTTCAAAATTTACTTACTGCTGAGTACTAGTGGTGGTAAAGTGTCTGGTGGTGAGGGAGGGAAGTGCAACAGCTGGCGCCTGCGCAGAACAAGGGAAAACCAGCACGTGTTCACCGTTATAACCTGCAAATCATAACAGTGAATTATAACCAGGTTTCCCTATGGAAGAAAATTATATCCAGTTATTACATATATTTTGCCACCTTTTAAAAAAAATAGATACTTTTTTCAGCAACAAACTTTGCCTTTTATATCTCTGAACTGTCATGGTCCGTCTGTATGATTTTACAATTTTTAAAACTGTAATCAGCTTCTCTTTTCTTCTTCTCAAATAAAATCTGGTTATGAAGAAAATGTTACCTACTAAATTATGACAAAAGGTAACAGGTTATCAAAAATTATATCTTTCAATTAAATATATTACATGTTGGTAGTATAATTTATCTATAAAAATTTAATAACTGGTTTGCAGTTTTCAATTGAAATACCCTGCCAGCCTTGCCATTAAAACTTTTCTGACATCATAATACACAAATTCCATAGGATTCTTTTTTTTTTTTACTAGTACTGGTAAGATACAAATAAAATGATGAAAATATAATTAAATAAATAAAAGTCAACAAAATTATTACAGAGACATCTAAATGCCCCAACCCTTTATTCTTTAAGATATACATTCTTACTAAGTACCTGGGGCTTGATTTTCAGAGCCCCAAGAATGCACAAGCCCCTGGTGCTCCGATCGTTTGGCGAACGGGACTTGCAGCATTCTCCTGGCCGGCGATCGGGATTTTCAATCCCGAGCATCAAATGACGCAAGTTAGACCAGCTTTTCCCTGGTCTAACTTGCATCATTTAGGTGACCCTTTTTCTGGGGCTTGTACCAAATCTTTGGCACAAGCTGCCGTAAATTGAGGAAACTGTCGCAACTGTGCCTGACGTACTAAAATAGGGTGCAGCGGCTTCAAAGAAGTTTGACACAGCTGCTCCAAATAAAATGGGTGTGACGCAGGACTTTTTTTTTTTTTCTTTGGTAACCAGGTAAGGCCCACCAGGCACAAGTGCCTGTTTTCAGGGGTAACCTGGGAGCACTGGGTGGTTAAGTGACTTGCTCAGAGTCACACAGTATGCAAGTGGAGGTTGTGAGAATCAAACTCAGGTCTAGTCTGCTGGATGTACCAAGCTCGTTCACACCTCGTTCCTCTAACCTCTAGGCTATACTGCAAACCCTGTGTCACCCTTTGAAAATTGAGCCCCTGCTCTTTAAAACTCTGGATCCAGCCTTTTGCACATGGATGTGGTGGGGTCTGAGTCACTCTTTCAATTTCTATAGAGGGGGAATCTTTAAGACTTTTTCACACCTTTCAATAAAGTTTCAACTCGATAATAAGGAACACTATAGGTTCCTTCAAATCAGACATTACATACAGTCTAGTCTGGATAGTCATACATATATGAAGCAGAATTCCCAGCACTAATTGTAAGAGGCAGTACTGCGTAGTGGTTAAGGGCACCAAGCTGCAAACTTGGAGAACTGGGTTTGAATCCCATTCCCACAGCCACCACTTGCATATCGTGTCACCATGAGCAAGTCATTTAACTTCCCTGTTCTCCCAGAATGCAGCTGGATAAAAAAAACAGGGATCGACAAATTAAAAAATTACGTGCTATTTATTCCAAGGACAAGTGGCCTAGCCAAAAATGGTAATCCCAGTGTTGTGGGTGGTAGTCCACAGTCGGAAGGCTACATTTTAAGGAAAATCTGAAAACATTTATGTAGCAATAAAATACATGGTGTGGGGGGTTGTGTTATGAATACTATGTAGCTGTAGACACTGGGAAACAGGGAAAATGATGTCCTTTCTATTACATTGATACAGATGGAAGTATGAGTCATGTGCCAGTCCCAGAACAAAGCTGAACAAACTAACAAGGTATGCAGCATAATTATTTAGAAGGACAAGAACACTGAGGAACAATCAACAGCAGTAGGAGATGATGCTGAAGCAGATGTAGCAGCAGCAGCGTGCCCAGAAACATGCCGGGTGCCTGGACCAGACAGCAGCCAGTGGCTGATTGCTGGATCAGGGTCAAAATCACATAGTTCGGGACCCTCTACTGCTATTTGCAGGAGAGACTGGAGGGTATCATCAGACAGATGTGTCTGTATTTTTGTTTTTATGAGGTTTTGAATAGAGGAGACTCGTTCACACTTTGCAGTTAATGCAATCATTGGCAGTAGTATTTCTACTAACTCTAGAATGTGAACAATTTGGGGTGTTTTTTTTTTTAGCAGTCTTGTATACACCTGCACATAGGGTTTGTCAACAGCAGATTTTAGCAGTGCCTTAAATACAGCATATTCTAGTTTAATATTTTCCTGCTGCTCTTCAGTGAAAAAATCAAAATATGCAGCCAGATTAGCTAGTTCAGTGGTTCCAAACTCTGCAAGTTTTTCTCTTGGAAAATCAACTCGCTTAAAATCCAGACAGGTGAACCACTTTAGAGGCACCTCTGAGAAATTTTGAAAGCTTTCATCGATGTAAGCAATTGCTACATTTACTAAAGTCTGCAGCTGTGCATCTACTGCAAAAATTATTTTGGGGCAGTTGCCTCTGAATGTGAAAGGAACAGTCTTCTCCTCAGCTCCCCTCTTCGAAATCACATAGTCCATTCATTTGTCTTGTGGACTGTAATCACCTAGGAAAGCCATCATGTATTTCCCTGGCTTTGATTTAAATTCCATCAGCTGGAGGAGGCAGGTCTCAATGAATTGTGGTACTTCTAGAATTATTAAGTCATCTCTTTGAAACTACAGTGACAGGTTTTTCAGTACTGCTAAAAAATCATGCAGGATATAAAGAGATTTTATAAAGTGCACACTCTGTACCTCTCTTAAGAGTACCTTTAATTTAGAACCATCATCACCAGCTGAGCTAGATGCATGTTCCAAGTGCTGTGCTCTGTGGGTAGGGTCACTTGAATAGCATGAACGGAACGGGATCTATTGGCAAGCCATCTCACCTGTTTAATTTCACTGAAGTGGGACAGATCAGTGTCTATCACATTTGCAATTTCTTGAAGCTCTCTCTCATTATGTTTGCTTGCACGCATGTGCAAGAAACATAGTGCCATTATCCGAGATTTCGGAGGTGTGGCAGCCTTCTTCCCATTCAGTCAGTGTGTTTGCAGGCGCGACCACAGTTCTCCAATGCCTGCTGGAGCTGTCTATGACAGCAGTCCAAAATGCAGTAGCATACAGTTGAAAAGGGGAGCTACGCTTCAGTGAGCAGCAATAAGATATCGCCTGCTCATGCGCGCTCCCCCTACATACACACACATACGCATACTGCGTGCTCGCCCTCCTCACACTGTATATGACAGCGGGTGCCCAGTCCCGCTCGGCTGTCACTAAGCTCCCAAACAGAGCTGTACATGCCATGCTGGGTGCCCACCCCAGTGTGGCTACATGTATAGCCGACAGGGGTGGCCAATCCCCATCTCGGCTCCACTGTCCCCCAGAGTACAGGTGCCAGCTGGGAGCCTACCCCAGCGTGGCAGCAGATGCTGTCGCCGACGGGGTGTCCAACTCGCCGGCTCCACGCCTCCCCACAAGCCGCCCTTGTGCCACGCCTGGAGCCCACCCCAGCATGGCAAACGCCCCATTGTCTCCTGCTTTGTTAAAAAAAAAAAAACCTGCAACAGAAAAATGGTCCTTGCTGTCTCTGCCCCCCACCCGTGCCCACCCTGCCTCCCCACCCCCCCACTTACCTCTGGACTCCGGTGCGATGATCTTCGGTGGACCGGGAACATGTCTGCACTCTTCAAAGCCGACCGCGAACTGAGGAAATGCCGGTAAGCTGTATAATGTAATGTAATGAGTATGGTTTTTTTCAACTTTGCTGCATATCTCAGGTATTTTTTTGAATTTTAGCACCAAATTTTCAATATGGGGTTTTTGGGACCCCTCCTCATGAATTCTGTCACTGTAATGGCGTTAATCAGGCCCAAAGGGTAATTTCGCAGTCACTGTGTGAAATCACCTTTCGGGACTGATTAACAAAATGACAGTGCCAGTGTTCATAAGGTGGGCTCTCAAAAAGCCTATGTTGAAAATTTGGTGAAAAAATTCTTAAAAATGACTGTTTTACGAGCGTGCGTTGCGCTGTTCCTATGCACACTCGTAGGTTCGCGAATTTTCAATATTTTCACTCCGGATTTTCAACATTGCCATTTGACCACACTTCCTTATGAGTAGTACAGCTGTGATTTTTCACATCTCACCCAAAATGTGTTTCCGCGCATGTAGTGCACAATGGCGCAGTTGGTGTGCGAAATCAATGTTCAGGACACATTAATAAAATCACAGTGACACTGTTCATGAGCAGAGGTGTTAAAATGGCTATGTTACAAATTTGGTGAAACAATTCCCTAAAATGACTATTTTATGAGCATGTGTTGTGCTGTTCCTACGCACGCTCGTATGTTCGTGAATTTTCAATATTTTCACTCCAGATTTTCAATATTACCATTTTACCACACCTCCTTATGAGCAGTACAGCTGTCATTTCTCAATTCTCACCCAAAAAGTATTTCCGCGCATGTAGCGCACAATGGCGCAATCGGTGTGCAAACTCAATGTATGGGACACATTAAGAAAATAACAGTCACACTGTTCATGAGCAGAAGTGTTAAAATGGCTATGTTAAAAATTTGGTGAAAAAATTCCCAAAAATGACTTTTACGAGCGTTTGTTGCGCTGATCCTACGCACGCTCATAAGTTCGTAAATATTTTCACTCCAGATTTTCAACATTGCCATTTTACCACACCTCCTTATGAGCAGTACAGCTGTCATTTTTCACATCTCGCCCAAAACATGTTTCCGCCCATGTAGCGCACAATGGTGCAGTCAGTGTGCGAAATCAAAGTATGGGGCACATTAAGAAAATCACAGTGACACTGTTCATGAGCAGAGGTCTTAAAATGGCTATTTTGAAAATTTGGTGAAAAAATTCCTAAAAATTACTGTGTTACGAGTGAGCATTGCACAGTTTCCAGGCACCCTCGTAAGTTAATGAATTTGTAATATTTTCAGTCCACATTTTCACCAGTGGTATTTTTCCACACTTCCTTATGGACAGTACAGCAGTCATTTTTCACAACATGGCTGAAATGTGTTTTCACACTTTCAGCACAGAAATGCGTGGTCGCTGTGGGAAATCATTGTTCGGGACAGATAAAGAAAATCACAGTGACACTGTTCATGACCGGAGGTCCCAAAATGCCTGTGTTGACAATCGCTGTAAACAATTCCCAAACTAATTACATTACAGTGCCGTTGCACAGTTTCTCATACCTTCGTGACTTCAGTTTTTTAATATTTTCACTGCAGATTTTCAACATTGCCATTTTTTACACCTCCCCATGAACAGTACAGCTGTCATTTTTCACATCCTGTTCAGAATGTGTTTTTGCACCTTTGGTGACAAATGCCATAGTCGCCTTGCAAAAGCAGCTTTCGACTAACAAACTGATATTGCCACTGTTCATGAGGTGGGGGGGTCACAAAAAACCCATGTTGAAAATTTGGAGTGAAAATACCAACGAATGCCTGAGGCGTTAGGGTTTCTGACCATAACACTCCACCCTGTAGAGAATGACAGGCATCAGGGCTGTGACTTGGGATTGTCACTTGCAATGCTCATACCATTCCACTCCCACCCACACCCTACAGCCACTGAGAGGCATCGAGGTGTGCCTTGGACTCTTCGGCCCCAAAGTTCACCCCATTCGCCTATGCCGCACCCATCTCACAATATTTCCTGATGGAATGGGTTGCGCATAAGGGCCAAAGACCCCAAGGCACACCGTGAAATTTGTCGGTGTCTGCACAGTAGGGTGTGGTGAAATGGCATGGCCATTATGCCTGATGACCCAAAGGCACACCCCTAGGCCTGTCACTATCTGCAGGGTGGTGATGGGGTTGGCTTCAGTTCAATACTTCACTGCCATTCCTATTATGCAGCTCTGTAACTCCTACACTACCAATGCCAATGCCAGCAAGCAAACATTCGGCATTCACAAATGCTTGTTTTTATGTTGATTATGCACATGCACAAGAAACATGTTGCGGCAGCTTGCTGCAGAAGCAGGTTGTGGAGGTGCGGCACTGTTGTGGACAATGCCCCCACTGCCTTTTGAGGCTTGGCCCGCTTTCCTCAATGGGGTGGCATGCTGATGCTGACACTAGTACAGCCAGCGTGCCACCACCTTGAAATGCTTTAGCTGCTGCAATCAGGGGCCGCCTCATCATTGCAGCGTCAGCCATTCCGCTGCAATGACGGAGCGACCCGTCATTGCAGGGCAGGACCTTGCATGCCCCTGGCTCACTTTGCTGACGGGGAGCCCAGTCCTCAGTAGCATACTGTCACCCCTCACCCATTTGTTGTGTGCTGAGGGGGTCCTCAATCCCCCTCGACATCATGCACCCCCCCAACAGTCTCATTGCCGATGGGGGCCCAGTCCCGTTGGCTTCAGTCCCCCAGTTCTATTTGCGGAGAAGCCCACTCCCGTCAGCATAATGTCCCCACAAATGAATTGTGTGCCGAGGGTGTCCGATCTCTGGCTCTCTCCCCATATGTGCCGACGGGGTGCCCAATCCCTGCTGGCTACAGCCTCCAAAAACCACTCAGGTGGCACGCTGGGAGTTCACCCCAGTATGTGAAATGTCCTTGTAAAAATAAAAGCCGGCCAGCAATGTTTTTCTGTTTTTAAAAACCCTGTAAACAAGAAAGCGGTTCCTCGTTGAGTCCATGGCCCTGGCCCAACCCGCACCCACCTTCTGCGCACCTGCTTCCCACAGCCCCACCCCATACTTACCTCTGGAGCCCAGTGCGATGATCTTCGGTGAACAGAGAACACGGCTGCACTCTTCAAAGCCAACCGTGAACTGAAGAAATGCCGGTAAGCTGTATAATGGAATAAATAGGGTTTTTTCAACTTTGGTGCATATCTCAGGCATTTTTGGGACTTTTGCCACCAAATTTTCAACATGGGGTTATTGGAGACCCTCCTCATGAATTAAGCCACTGCCATGGCGTTATTCAGTCCCGAAAGGTGATTTTGTGGTCACTGCACGGAATCACCTTTCAGGACCGATTAGCGAAACAACAGTGCCAGTGTTCATGAGATAGGCTCTCAAAAAGCCTATGTTGCAAATTTGATGGCAAAAATCCCCAAAATGACTGTTTTACGAGCATGCATTGTACAATTGCTATGCACGCTCATAACTTCGTGAATTTGTAATATTTTCACTTCAGATTTTCAGCACTGCCATTTTGCCATACCTCCTTATGAACAGTACAGTTGTCATTTTTCACATCCTGGCCGAAATGTGTTTTTGCACTTTCAGCGCAGAATAGTGTGGTCACTGTGGGTAATCAGTGTTTGGGATACATTAAGATAACCACAGTGACACTGTTCATGAGCAGAGGTCCTACAATGCCTATGTTGAAAATTTTGTGATGAAAGTCAATAAAATGACTGTGTTACGAGCGTGCGTTGCGCAGTTTCCATGCATCCTTGTAACTTCGTAAATTAGTAATATTTTCAACACTGGCATTTTTTCACACCTGCATATGAACAGTACAGCTGTTATTTTTCACATCCTAGCCGAAATGCGTTTTCATGCTTCCAGCACAGAATAGCGCAGTCACTTTGGGAAATCAGTGTTTGGACAGATTAAGATCGAGCGAGTGAGGGGGAGGGAGTGACTGAGCTCAACTGACCTCCATCAGGACTGCTGTGGATTTCTTTGTGGGCAGAAAAAGGTGCCAACACAGGCAGGAGCACAGTACAAAAGGGCAGCCTGCAGCGCCAGGGGAAACAAAACGAGCGAGTGAGGGAGGGGGAGTGAGCAAGCTCAACAGAGCTGTGTCGGGACTACTGTGGATTTCTTTGTGGGCAGAAGAAGGTGTCAATGCAGACAGGGGCCCAGTACAAAAGTGCAGCCTGCAAAGGTAGGAGAAACAGAATGAGGGAGTGAGAGAGAGGGAGTGAGCGAGCTCAACAGAGTTTTATCGGGACTCCTGCGGATTTCTTTGTGGGCAGAAAAAGGTGCCAACGCAGGCTGGAGCCCAGTACAAAAGGGCAGCCTGCAGCACCGGGAGAAACGGAATGAGTGAGTGAGAGAGGCGGAGTGAGCGAGCTCAAAGGAACTCTGTCGGGACTGCTGCGGATTTCTTTGTGGGCAGAAAAAGGCGCTAACAGAGGCAGGAACCCAGTACAAACGGGCAGCTTGCAGCACCAGGAGAAACAGAATGAGCGAGTAAGAGAGGGGGAGTGAGCGACCTCAGCGGAGCTCTGTCGGCACAGCTGTGAACTTCTTTGTGGGCAGAAAAAGGGGCTAATGCAGGCAGGAGCCCAGTACAAAAGGGCAGACTGCAGTGTCGGGAGAAACAGAATAAGTGAGTGAGAAAGGGGGAGTGAGCGAGCTCAACGGACCTGTGTCAGGATTGATGCAGATTTCTTTGTGGGCAGAAAAAGGTACCAATGCAGGCAGAAGCACAGTACACAAGGGCAGCCTGCAGCTCTGGGAGAAACAGAACAAGTGAGTGAGAGAGAGGGAGTGAGCAAGTTTAACGGAGCTCTGTTGGGACTGCTGCGGATTTCTTTGTGGGCAGAACAAGGTGCTAACGCAGGTAGGAGCCCAGTACAGAAGGGCAGCCTTCAGCATCGGGAGAAACAGAATGAGCGAGTGAGAGAGGGGGAGTGAGCGAATTCAACGGAGCTGTGTCGGGACTTTAGAGTTGCCCACCCTCTTCTCCAGGGTCCTCTGTGGTCCTATATTACAGCAGGGTCCCTGGAGTGGAGACAAAGCAATGATTGGATACTTTTAGGATTGCTGTAATAATACAGATTTAGTTGTTCTGTTTATTTCTCTAACTGGGCTGAGTAATACTTGGAGTGCAATAGGATTTCTAACTGGGCTAAGTGATACTATACAGGGTTTTAAATAATTGATTAGCAGTTTTTTTCTTGGGACTATACTAACTGTACAGAAAGTATTTATATAAATTTTCTAGAAGTGCTGTGTTTGTTAAACACAGTCAGGCAAGAGCTATGCATTTTCACAAAGATTTAGCACTTTTATGAGCAAAACGCTAATCAATTTTTAGAGTTAAATAAATCCCTGCTATATGAGAGCCAAGAACATCAGAGGCACTAACAGAAAAGACAGGAGAGGGGAGGGGGTGCCCGAGGCGAGGAGAGGGGCCTCCTGATGGGGAGGAAGAGACTATGAGGAGTACGGAGAGACAGCAGATGGCTGTGGGTAGGGAGAGACCAGGGGTGGCACAGAGAACAAGTGTGGGGGGGACAGATAGGGGAAGAGATGTAGGAGGGGTATCAACTAGGAATAGATTCGAACCTCTGCTATGGGACAGAGAGGGGGAGCAGGAATATACTGAAGGGGGGAGGACAAGCAGGGCATGAGAGGGATGGCAACAGGTAGGAGAAGAGACAGCAAGGACGAAAGGGTAGAAGGGGGCTAGTAAGGAAGAAGGGGTGGTGACTGGAGGAGAAAAGACTACAGGAAGGGGGAAGGATGGGAGAGGCATCACTATCGGGGTAGAAGGGAATGGGGGCTCTAAATTGACAACAGTGGGGATAGGAGAGGGGTTGGAAATCAGCGGGGGAGGAGGGGAGGCCGACATGGGAAGCCAAGCAGGAAGTAGTCAGGCTGGGAAGGGGTTCGGGGGGATAGGAGAAATAAGGCAGAGAAAAGGGATGAGGTGGAAGTAGATAGTACAGTTACAGAAGTCACAGAAGGTGCAGTTGACGGGGTAAGGGGCAGGGAAGAATGAATACTGAGATAGTGGAAGAGGCATTAGAAAGAAAGAGGGTAAGGGACAGGAGGGTACTCGTCCTGGGGGAGTCTATACTGAAATGGGTGAGATGGGGCGGAAAGGCACAGCCATATTTGGGTTGAAGCTGTCCCCAGGTTGACTGCAGGAGGGGCAGGGAAGGCACTGCTCAAGCGTGCTGCGAGGTGGAGGAAGAAACCTCATTTACTGTTGCAAATGGGTACAAACGACTTAGCGGGGGACACTGTGAAAGTAGTGAGGGGGAGGTTTGAGTAGTTGGGCAGGCAGTGTGAGGGGGTTGGGAAGTTGGTGGCATTCTTGGAGGTACTGCTGGTACCTTGTGCAAGCATGGGGAGAAAGGGTAGACTTGAAGAGTTTGAGTGGCTGAGGGATTGGTGCCACACAAAACATTATGTGTTAGTAACTAACTGGGGTAGGGTCTGGGGGGGAACAGTGACTTGTACGCGGGGACAGGGTACACTGGAGCAGGAGGGGGTGGGGAGTATTAAAGGCAGGGCCACTGGCGCGGAGGGTTGAGGCGCTGGACGCCACACCTCACGCCACGCTGGTGACCCGGGTTTGGACACAAGCCCAGGCCGCCAGGGGTTGGCAGGGGAGGGATAGGATTGAGTGTCTGGAGGACTGCTCTCCTATCCTAGGGTGGGATCCAGGGACCCACCGCTCTGTAGCGGCCCCTGGTGACGACCGTGGGCACTACCACAGCGGTGTAGTAAAGGGGGTGGAATGTGGTGGACGTTGGCACTCTGTGCCTAAGCGTCACTGCACATCCTCACTCCGCAAAAGGGAGAAAAGTGGAAAATGGGCTACAGTCGGGCAGCATGAGCTTCCAACACAGGCGAGGCGCCTCCTCAACTGGATCCGGCTCCACTGGGTCGAATGGGAAGCTCCTCACCACCCTGCCACGGTGGGTAATCCATGAAGGTGAGCAGGTCAGCCTGATGTCGGGGGCTGGGCTAGGGGGGTCGGTCGGGATGACCAGGCTGACCATAGCCCGGTAAGAAAATAAGTAAAAAAAAAAAAAAAAAGGCAGAATTAGAGGGGTATATCTCTACTAAGGTGGATTTAAACAAGTGGGGGTGGAAAGTGGCCAAAAGACTGAGGTTGTAGAAAGGTCCGGACAGGACAGCCTGATGAGCAAACCGCCCTAGATATAGGTAAAGGCAGAGGCGTAGTAACCCTGGAAGGGGGGCAGGCAGAGTGGTCTGAGTGTAATACAGAAGGCACCACCACCCGGTAAGAATAAGGAGGAGAAAGGGTGCGGACTACCAGGAGGAGGGACACAGGCCAAGGAGGAGAAGAGTGAGGAGAAGGAGAGGTACGGGTGGAAGGTGGTCTGACTAAATGGACAGAGAACTGGTTACAGGGGAAGGTGCAGAGGGTAGTGGTGGTGGGGTAGTTCTCAGCACCCAGAGCAGTGACAAGCGAGGTGCTGCAGGGTTCAGTGCTTGGCCAAATGCTATTTGGGCTCTTTATCTCCGATATAGCACACAGAGTGGGGAGCAGGGTTAGTCTGTTCGTACATTATACCAAATCAAAAGCAAATAGTTATAGTAGCAGGCCCCCACACACACACACACACATATATACACACTCCCCGGAAAGCTGCTTAAAAGCCTGCAATTCATTCAAATCAATTCCTTTTTCTTACTTACTTGGGGTTCAGTGCCAGCAAGTGTAAAATCACGTACACCTAGGGCATAGGAACCCCGATGCCTAGTATAGGATGGGGGAGGTACTGATACTCACTAGACATGAAAGGGTCCTTGAGGTTTTTTTTATATCAGAGGACCTCAAGATGGCAGTACAGTGTGACAAGGCTATGGGCAGGGCAAATTTGATTCTGGGGTGCATAAGGAGTGGCATCTCCAGTAGGAGGAGGAGGGATGTTCTGCTGCCATTGTATCACTCCTTGGTGTACCCCAGCTGGAGTACTGTGTTCAGGTTTAGAGTCCACACTTCAGAAAGGACATCAGGTGGAGGTTTTCCAGAGGAGGGCAACTAAAATGGTTCAGAATTTTCACAGGAATCCTTACAAGGAAAGGCTGAAGAATCTCAACATGTACATTCTGGAAGAGAGGAGGGCGAGAGGTGACATGATCAAGACCTACAAAGTACCTCACAGGTGTAAAGAGGGTACAGTTGGGGAGTTTCCTTCCAGTGAGGATGAGCACCCAAACCAAGGGACATACAATGAAGCTGGGGGGGGGCATTCAGGATAGATGTGAAGAAATATTTCTTTACTGAAAGGGTGGTAAACACCTTGAACAGACTGCTAGGAGAAGTGGTGGAAGCTAAAATGATAGGGAACATGAAGCATGCATGGCATAAACATAGGGGTATATTAGAAAAAGGGGAAGGAGGGGGGTCAACGGAGATCAATAGGGCTATGGAAGTGGAGTACGTTCAATTTCACTGCAGGAAAAATCCATTAAGCCAGCTCATTCACAAGGAAGTCCAGATGGACGCAGGCAGAATAAGACATGCAGTAACATATACAGGCAGGAGTTACAAGTAGGTACGGAATACTTGGGCAGACTGGTGGGCTGAGCGGTCCTTTTCTGCTGACAAATTCTGTTTCTATGGCATCATGTGTTAATTCAGGGACAGTGTTTAAAGTTGGGCCTACCATATATCCAAACGTAAGGTACAGTAAATTACTGAATTAGATGCAGCCCACTTACAGTACAATAAACAGAACCCCAGTGCTTCGAGAAGCCTTTACTCTTCATAAGGCTGCTTAAAGAGCTGGGGTTCTATTTACAGTATCCACACCAGTATGCTGATCTTAAAATCGACGCCGGATCTGAATGAGTACTTGATTCTGGCTCACTCCATTTCTTCCCCACTTTGAAACCTGCTTGTCCGGAGTTACTTATTGGCTGGCAGCACCTCGCTTGTGTTGGAAGATGACCAATAAGCGGCACTGAAAGATGTCTGACTTCACAGACTGTGAAGGCAGCTGCTCATCCACTATCTTGGCAAGAAGAAGGCTGCAGCTGTGGCTACTGATGACTGTTGGGGTGTGGGGATGGGGGAACCAAAGGGGACAGGCATAAGGAGAGAAAATCAGAATAAAAATTGTGAGACCTTCACCAGCTTTCCAAAATGCTTACCAGTAGAGGAACATTGAAGTTTTTCAAATGGCAACACAAGCTGGTGAGCCCTCTGTCTGCCATCTGACACCAGGCATCAACCAGCATAAAATTGCCTAAAAAAAGGCAGTGTGGTCATGTGGTTACTGAAATACTGGAGATTACAGATTTATAAGAACAAAAGAATATCACACAGAAGCTGGCACATGTGCCTATAGCAGCCGTCTCCTGCTTCCCAGTAGTTATATTTATATCCTTGAGGTACTTGAATGATTCTATCGTATCCCCTCTTTCCCTTCTCTCTTCCAGTGAGTACATATTGAGGTCCCTTAATTTCTCTTCATAAGTCTTGCGTTGCAAGCTCTCTACCATCTCATTCGCCCTTCTCTGGACCATCTCCAGTCTGTTAATATCCTTACGAAGGTGCAATCTCCAGAACTGCACATAGTACTCCATGTGAAGCCTGACCATGGTTTTATATAATGGCATCACTACCTCCCTCCTTATGCTGGTGATACCCCTGCCTATGCACCCCAGCATGTCACTGGCCCTCCCAGCTGCCTTACCACTTTGACATATTCAGGTAATCTGAAATAAGAACCCCCAGGTCCCTTTCCTTCTTTGTGACTGTCAGCAACCCCCACCCCCCCAATCCTGTACCTTTCCCCAGGGTTTCTATGTTCCAGGTGCATCAGTGCATCATTTTGCACTTTTTTGAATTAAACTTCAGTTGCCAGTCCTCAGACCATTTCTCAAGCTTGTCCAGGTCCCTCCTCATTTTCTCCACCCCCTCTGGGTATCCAATGTGTTACAGATCTTGCTGTCATCTGCAAACAGGCAGACCTTTCCCTTCAGCCCTTCTGCAATGTCACTAATGAAGACATTGAACAGAACTGGTCCCAGGACCAATTCCTTCGGCACCCCACTGGTCACCCCCCTCTACCCAGACTGCACCCCATTTACCACCACTCTCTGCCTCCTGTCTGTTACCCAGTTTCTAACCCAGATTACCACGCTTTCCCCCATGACCAGCCTACTATGCGGGATGGTGTCAAAGGCTTTGCTTACATCAAGGTAAGCATTGTCCACTGCCCCACCCTGATTTACTTCCTTTGTCACCCAAAGAGATCAACCAGATTTGTCTGACATGACCTCCCCACTGTGAATCCATGTTGCCTATGGTCTTGGGCTCTGATGGCTTCTAGATGCCCCACTATCCTTTCTTTAAGCAATGTCTCCATGATCTTCCCCATGACTGAGGTGAGGCTGACCGGCCCATAGTTCCCCGCCTCCTCCCTACTGCTGGATTTGTATAGCGGGACCGCATGTGCCCTCCTCCAATTCTCTGGTACCACCCCTGTGTTCAATGACTCAGTGAACATGGCTGCCAGAGGTACTGCTATTTCCCTTCACAGTTCTTTTAATATCCTTGGGTGTATGCCACCTGGTCCCATCGCTTTGTCCACCTTCAATTTAGTCACCTTCTGCAGGATTTTTCTGCCTGTGAATGGACTACTGTCTGCCTCTTCACACCTTTGCAACTGCTGTACTGGTGTGGCCCTTGCCTCCTCCTCTTCTGTGAATACTGAACAGAAAGACAGTGGATGTCTTTGTGGGGGCACATGACATTCTTAGGCATGGTACTTTCACTTCCAAATTCCTAAACAGCAAATATAAGCAAGCAACATTCGGCATTGACGAATGCTTGTTTTGGACTATAGTGGTAGAATTAAAATATTTCCTTGAGAGTACTTTCAAGCTTTGATATAAAGGGATTTGTTTTCATCACACCGAGAACTGCAAACCCCAGCTTATGGGCAACACAGTGCATGGGTATTATTATGCGAGGACAGTGCCCCCGCAGCGTTGCACTGGTGCCACCTCTTTCACCCATCATTAAACTTGCCCCATCAAAATTGGTAGAAATAAGAAATGGCCCCAAATTGTTCACATTTGCTACGTTAGCAAGAGGAAGATGTACTGAATCTAATGCGGTTGTTATTGCATTAAAGACACCTTCTGCATGTGCGTATTCCAAGGGTACAGCTAAGCTCAGATATGTACGTACACCTTTTGTGTTAGGATCTACAAAACACAGGAAGACATTTTCCCATTCAGTTATACTGGCATCAGTACTGCTGTTAGCAAGAACTGTCACAGATTTTGCATTTGTAAGAGTCTGCATCTGGGTCTTGGACAGAACAGCAGATATAGCTCTGCAAAAGTTCCTGGCTCGCTTATTCCTATAATTAGTACCAAGCTTAATCACATTTTTCTCTTGTAATTCACACAGTCAATCCATGTCGGAGAAGGGCACAGATTTTTGGCAGTGGAGTACACTGTGTTAAACAGATGTCTTAACTTCACCTCTGTGGCCTCCTCCAACTGTGCAAAATCTCAATAAAGTGGTGACTCACTGATATCACACTGAACTGCAGGTTGGCCACTTTCCAGAATATGTTGGTTCTGGCATAGCGCATGCGGATTGGACTTTTCATGTGCATGTAGAACCTCACTCTGAAAATTGTTAGCACCTGTGGAAAGGACATTTGTTTTTTTTGAAAAGGCTGGAATTGCAAAAGTGGGATACTTTTCGCACACTGTGCAACACAACAGTCCCTTTTTTTCATTGTATCTCAACCATTTATAAGTGGACAACCAACGAGACTGAAAGAGCATGGCCCTCTTTTCTTGGCCATATTTCTTGTCTTTACTCCTCCTCTTTTCCACCTCATCATCAAGCACTAAACTGAGTTCCTTAGGAAGTGACACAGAGGCTTCTTCAGCTAAGGCTTCATTGTTTGAATCAAGTGCCTGATCAGCAGTTGCAGTATATCCAGTACCACAGATGCAGATTCAGTTTCATGACTTTTATCTGAGGAAGTACAAGTAGACTGTATTTGTGTTTTACAAGAGGATGCTGCTGCTGACCAGAGAGATAAGAGAGTTTGTCGTTTACTCTTCTGCATATTGTTGTTCGTCTGGTCTTGTTGTTGTTGTTGATGCTACTAATAAACTGTGTTTCGTATTATAATCACTGTGTGGCATGTGTCTTTTTCACTGTTGGGTCACTGCAATGGGAGGGGACAGACAGACAGACACTTGTAATGCTTAATGTATACAGGCTGCTAAAATTAAGCAAGGCAGGCAGGCGGTCAGTCAGGGAAGAACGGGAAGGTAGTGGAATGGGATTGGGATGAATAGGAAGAAATAGCAACTGAGTCACTGACAGTGTAGATAGAATGTGTTGCTTGATGCTTACTTTTTTATTTGTATTTTTTTACTTTCTACAACACTGCACGTTGTCTCGTGCCAGCCCCAGGCCCACACTCATCCGACAGACAGTTGCTTTCCACTCTTCTGTTTAATTGTATTTTAATTTCCTTCAGCAGCTTTTCCCTTTCTATGTTGGTCACTCCTGGTTTTCACACTTGCTTTACTTACTTTTCCACATGGCAACAACAGCACAAAACCCGACCCTCCCTCACTCTCTCTTTCTCTTCCTCCTTTACAGCTGGTCCACCCTTTCCTTTCCTTAGGATTTTCATTTCCTTAGGCAGCTTTTGCCTTATTATTTTGGTCACTTCTGCTGTTTACAGTACTGCTTTTACACTGTCTTCCCTTAACTTTTCTGCAGGGCAACACAAAGCCCAGTCCTCACTCTTCTCTATTCCTTCATTACTGCTGGTTCACCCTTTCCTTTCCTTAAATATTTTAGATTCCTCAGGCTGCCTTTGCCTTTCTCACTTCTGGTTTTTACTGCTTTAACATTTTAGGTTAGTGCAACACAACAAAGGCTTACCCTCGCTCCCTTCCTCCTTTACTGCTGGTTCACCCTTTCATTTTTGTTTTATTTTAGCTAGGCAGCTGTTGCCTGTTTATTTTGCTCAGTTCTGTGTTTTTACACTTTAGAGCATTTACTTTTCCTAGGGCAACACAACAAACTAATCCCAACCCTTGCTCGCTCTCTGCCTCCTTTACTGCTTGGACCGACTCCTTTCCTGTAATTCGTTATTAGTTCCTCCTTAGGCAGCTTTTGCCTTTTTATTTAGCTCACTTCTTTCTTTCTTCCTTCATTCCTTCTTTCACTTTTCCCAGACGGGCCAAAAAAAAGACCCCAACCCGATACCTCCTTCCTCTCTCAGTACTGGTTGGTAGTCTGGTAGTTTCTTTAATTTTTTATTTCTTTAGACACAAAATGCAGGTTGTCTTTTTCCTTTGCTTGCTCAGTTTCCACTGCACTGTTATTGTTCATGTAGCTTGCATTAAACCAAACAAATCAGCATGACAAACAATCTAAGATCAAGACAAGATTTATTCTTGTAACAAGGCCTTGTGAATACAAGTTCAGCACACGATGCCTGTTATAGCAGCAGTGAATCCCACCTACTAATTGCCCCAAAATCTCATGGGGTCCAACAGTGCTCACTGCTTCAACACAGTACAGTAGATTCCTTTCTCTGGCATGTACGATCCGGACTGCCAGCACAACACTTTCCTAAAATTATTTTTTTCCTTTCTTTAATTCTTTCAGTTCTTTCTCCTTTTTTCAGTGTTGATCCTTTTGGGGGCAGATTTCCATAACACAGTAGTTCCACCTGCCAGACAGTGCCTGACTTCACTGATTGGTGTCTTGCGCTCTCCTCGTGGCTCTCGCCCTTCCCCTTCCCTGGCTCACCACCACCCAGTCACCCTCCCTTTTGATTCTCTCTCAGATAGTCTCTCTAATTTTTTTCTTTTATAAAATCAGTTGCTGCCATTTCCTGAGCTAGAGTAGTCCAGATGTGGCGATTTGGTCACTTCAGTCATACTGTTGCATTTTTATCTGTATATTTTTATGTTTAATTTCCAAAAAGGCCAGGACCTAAGGTTTGTCAGAGAAAATGCCCATTTTTCTGCAACGGTGCTTGGGAAGAATTGATGTGCATTTCAGTGTCTGACATCTCCCCTTTGTCTAGAACAAAGGCTTGCCTGGAAGCAAACAGGAGTTAAATTTCAACAGGGGATTTGAATTTCCTGGTAGCTAATCAAAGAGGAAGATCCCATAAATGGAAGGAGATGGAAGGGCCAGCTCCTCTGGTTCAAAAGGGCAGACTTTGGCCAGATGGCAATAATACTAGAAGGACACCTAGCTAAAATCTCATTAGACATGGATGCTGAACAGAAATGGGTGTTCATCAGGCTGGGGCTGGTAGAAGCCACTAACATCTGCACATAGTAAAAAGCCAGAGTCAAGAAGCCGAGTTGGTTGAACAAAGAGGTAGAGAAGGGGATGAGGGGCAAGATGGAGGCCTACAGGAAGTTTAAGAGATCCAATAGCAAGGAGGATAGACAGACATACTTGAAGAAAGCCAGGGAAGTGAGCAGAATAGTAAGGACAGCCAAGGTTTCAAGAGAGTTAAGGCTAGCATAGGGATAAGGGAAGGAGAAAAGAGGCATCAAGGATCAGATTGTGAGGCTTGGGAAAGTAGGGGGTGGGCAGAAAAGGGGGCAGAGCAGGCAGAGGTACTTAACAAATACTTCTGTTCAGTATTTACTAGAGAAAAGGATGGGGTCATGACAAAGGGGGTGGGTTGGGATGGTATAGAGGAGAGGAGATCGCAGATGGTGAGATCCCAGTAAATAGAGTGTTGAATAATCTAAAGACCATGTGAGTGGATAAGGCACCTGGGCCCGATGGGCTGCATCCTAGGATACTAACTAAGGGAGTTGGCAAAGGTCCTGGCGGGTCCACTGACAAACATGTTCAATACCTCCCTGGCTACAGGGTGCATGCCAAGAGACTGGAGGATGGCACACATGGTGCCACTCCATGTGAATGTACCCAGGGATGTGAAACTACAGGTCTGTGAATCTTACTGCCATAGTGTCTAAGCTAATAGATACTATCCTCAAGGAGTGGCTCGTGAGATTCCTGAAAGAAAATGGCCTCCAGTACAGCAGGCAGCATGGATTTGTGTCGGGTAGATCTTGCCAAACAAACCTGATTGATTTCTTTGACAGGTGACGAGCGCACCGGACAACGGCCATGTGGTGGACGTCCTTTACTTGGACTTCAGCAAGGCCTTTGACTCAGTACCTCATGGCAGACTAATCAGTAAGTGGAGTGATCTGGGAGCAAGGGGGAAGCTGGTGGATTGGGTTAGGAGCTGGTTACAGGATATGAAACAGAGGGTATTGGTTGAGGGCAAGCTATTAGAACCCAGAGCTGTCACAAGTGGGGTCCCACAGGGCTCGGTGCTGGGGCTGGTGTTGTTTAACATTTTCATTACAGGTATATCAGTTGGAATAAAAAGTAGGATCAGCCTCTTTGCAGATGACACTAAGATGAGTGCAGAAGTGGACAGTGAGATAGGGGGAGGATCTGGCCACACTGGAGAGCTGGTCAGACACGTGGCAGCTGGGATTCAATGCTAAAATGTGCAAGGCGATGCACTTGCGGGCCAGGAATCCTGGGAACAGTTACTGGTTGGGAGGGGTGCAGCTATCAACTACAACAGAGGAGAAGGATCTGAGAGCAATGGTAACAGGGGACATGAACAACTCGACGCAGTGCAGGAACACAGCAGTAATGGTGATTAAAATGCTTGGGTGCATAGCCAGGGGTATCACATCCAGAAGAGAAGAGGTTATTCTGCCCTTGTACAGATCTCTGGTGAGACCTCATCTGGAAGAAAAAATTACTCACCTTAGTAATTGTGTTTCTTCTAATGGAGTCTTGCTGTAGTCTGACAATTTGCAGTTAGCTCCAGCTCTTGAACTGCCCCGGAGAGTGAAGGGTTAAATTCTATGCCAGGCATAGAACGCTGGGCTCGAGCTCAGTTGAAAACTCTGTCTGTGTCCTTTTGAAACCAAACCGTCAGATTCTTACCAGTTAAAACTCACTGACTATAAAATGTGGAAATTGTAAAAACTCCTAGTAGCCAACTGGCAACAAAGACTTTGGATTCCCTAAAATACTCAAGTCAGGAAACCCAAAGAACCAAAACTAGGTAATTAGAACTAAAAACTCTTAATTAAACAAATCCAAAGCACCCAACATAACAGGAGTGGGCTAAAGACACCCCTGGGGTGCAACACTGCACCTGCCCACCCACTTCCCAAAACAGGTTCTGAGAAGGCAGGCAGGGAGAGAGGTCAGAATACAGCAAGACTCCATTAGAAGAAACTCAATTACTAAGGTGAGTAAATTTTTCTTCAAACAACATGAAGTCTTGCTGTATTCTGACAATCTGCAGACTACCAAGCAGTACCTCCAAGGAGGAGGGACAGAACCTACTTTGGGAATAGGCTCTGAAGTACTGCTGTGCCAAACCTAGCATTACTCCTAGCCTGGATATCCAGAGAGTAATGCTTGGTGAAGGTATGAACTGTTTTCCAAATGGCTGCTTGACAGATTTCTAACAAGGGGATATCCCTAGCTGCAGCCAGAGATGCAGCTGTACCTCTGATGCAATGAGCCCTCAGGCTCAAGGGTGCAGTTTTTCCCAGTTTTTCATAACAGAATTGAATACTGGACACACTCTGCCTGGAAATGGTTCTCTTGGTGGCAGGTTTTCCCTTACCTACTTCCCCATAAGTGAGGAACAACTGGAGGGAGTCAAACCTGTGACCCTTTGTATGTTCTATGTAGTAACTAAGGGCCCTTTTAACATCTAAACTGTGTAGCCCCCGTTCCCCTGAGGAGGTGTGATCAGTGAAGAACACAGGAAGAGACACAGATTGGTTTAAGTGGAAATCAGAAACCACTTTAGGTAGGAACCTTCTATTGGTTCTAAGGACCACCTTATCCCTATGGAAAGAAATGAAGTCAGGCTCCACTGACAGGGTTTGCAGTTCACTGATATATCTGGCAGAAGTAACAGCAACCAAAAACACAGTTTTCCAAGTCAAGTACTTGAGCTCTGCTGAGGACATAGGCTCAAAGTGGGGTTGCATAAGCTGAGCAATACAAATATTCAAATCCCAGGCAGGAGCAGGATCCCTAAAAGGGGGATTGGCATGAAGCAATCCTTAGAAAATTTTACAGAATACAGGGTGAGATGACAGAGAGGAAGATTTCCCCACTGACAGGAAAGCAGAAATAGCTGACAAATGAATTCAGAGAGTAGCTGGTTTGAGGCCTAGGCTATTAAGGTAAACCATGTAATCCAGAACTGTACACAACTCAGCAGTGTCTGGGGAAATGTGCTTCTTGGAACACCAAATACTGAACCTTTTCCATTTGGAGTTGTAGGTTTTTCTTGTGGCAGACTTTCGAGAAACCTTGAGGATATCCAGAATCCCTTGGGACAGATGTAAATCTGCATACTCTAAGTCTTCAAGAGCCATGCCTTGAGATTGAGTGACTGGAGACTGGGGTAACAAATCCTCCCCTGAGAGGACGTTAGCAGATTGTAATTCCTGGGAAGAGACAGGGGAAGATGGACTGCTAAGGACAGCAACAGGGGGTACCAAGGCTGCCTGGCCCAGTCTGGAGCAATCAGAATCACTTTGCATGGCTGTGACCTTACCTTGATTAAAACCTTGAACAATAGAGGAAAAGGAGGGAAGGCATAAAGAAACTTCCCTTCCCAGTTCAAAATCAGAGCATCCAGAGGGACTGAACCCAAGACTGGGGTTCTGCAACAAAACAGAGGAAGTTGGTGATTGTCTGGGGCTGCAAAGAGATCTACCTTCGGAGTGCCCCACCTTGTGAAGATCACCTTCAACACCAAAGGATCCAGAGACCATTCATGATGGCCCTGGGAAATCCTGCTCAATGCATCTGCTATTACATTGTCCTTTCCTAGGAGGTTGACCGCTACTAGAGAGGTCTGCAGGGAATAAGCCAGGGACCATACTTTCATGGCCTCCATGCACAAGGCCGTGGATGAAGTGCCTCCCTGCTTGCTGATATACCACATGGTGGTAGCGTTGTCTATCCTAACCTGAACCACTTTGTTCTGTATTGACTGAGAGAAAGCTTGTAGGGCAAGAAGTACTGGCCTAAGCTCCAGAAGGTTGATGTGAAGAAGGGATTCCTGATGGGATCACAGTCCCTGGGCCATGAGAGCCCCCAGATGGGCTCCCCATCCCAAAAGGGAAGCATCTGTGGTAAGAACCACAGAGTGAGTCTGAGGGACAAATGGAACACCTTGCCTCAGATTGTCCAGGTCCTGCCACCACTGAAGGGCCTGAATTAAGGTCTGACTAACAGGAACTAGCTTGGTAAGAGGATCTTTCCTTTGGGACCAAAAGGTTCTCGGATAGAATTGAACGTCCCTCATCTGAAACCTGGCCCCTTGGACCACTGCTGTGGAAGCTGCCATGTGGCCCAGAAGCTGCAGAAAATGCCTTGCTGGTCGAGAAACCAGAGGGAGAAAGGAAGAGGCCAGCTGAGAGATGGCTTTTGCCCTTTCCAAAGGAAGGAAGGCTCTTGCCTTGAGGGTGTCCAGCTCTGCTCCTATAAAAGTGAGGAGCTGTACTGGTTTGAGAACTGACTTGGGAAGATTGAGAAGGAACCCCAGGGAAGTGAGAACTTGCTGGGTGACAGGCAGATCTGACTTGACTTGGTCTGTAGACTGGCCCACCAGAAGCCAATCATCCAGATATGGAAAAATAGAAATCCCTTTCCTTCTTAAAAAGGCCACCACTACTGCTAGGCACTTTGTAAACACCCCTGGAGCTGAGGTTAGACCGAAGGGCATTGCTCTGAACTGAAAATGGCCTGAGGGCAATTCGAACCTGAGGTACTTTCTGTGGAAGCACCTGATAGGAATGTGAAAATAGGCATCCTTGAGGTCCAGGGAGGCTAGCCAGTCTCCTGGCCTCAGAGAGGGAAGAACTGTTCCCAGAGTTACCATTTTGAATTTTGGCTTTATTAGGTGCTTGTTTAGGTATCTTAGATCTAGGATGGGTCACCACTCCCCTGTCTTTTTTGGGGTAAGAAAGTACCTGGTGTACAGACCTTTGCCCCTGTATGGAGTAGGAACTCTCACTATGGCCTTTAAAGCCAGTAGAGACAAAACCTCTGCCTCTAGAGCAAGGGTTTCTGAAGTATTTGCAGGTGGAAAGGATCTGGGTCTCAGTTTCGGAAAACTTTTGAAACTGAGAATCAGCCCCTGGCTTACAACCTCCAGGACCCACTTGTCTGAGGTAACAGACATCCAGCCCTGGACAAAGTAAGCCAGCCTGCCTCCTACTGGAATGGGGGAGTCAACCCGGGCTGACACATCAGGGTGTCTGCCTGGCAGAAGCCTTAGGCTGAGGGGTGGATGCAGCCCTGCTCATCCCCCTTCTGCCTCTCCCTCTGAAGAACCCCCTCTGAGAAAAGGGAGAGGAGGCTTGTGCCTGGTAGAAAGGCCTGTGAAAAGGCCTGCCCCGCCCCTAGCTTGCTACCTCTGAGGAGTTGCCTGTCTTTCCTTGGCCTGGGCACTCCTATAAAGTGGTCCTGTACTCATCCATTTTCTTCATGTAATTCTCTGTCTGCTCCCCAGACAGAGAATTACCCACTACAAGGAAATCCATGGCCTTAGCCTGAGTGTCCTGCAAGAGGCTAGTACATCTGAGCCAAGCATTCTCCGAACAGCCACAGATGTATCCATGTCTCTTGATGACACATCATTGGAGTCCACAGCAGCATGAAATTGCACCTTTGATGCCTCAATCCCATCGGCAGCCACCCCCTCCAGCTCCTTCGCTAGCTGAGGGAAGCCTGTTTAGCCAGTGCCAGTACAGTGTCCCACCGGGACTTCTGGTACCTGGCTGTATAGGCCATATGATTAGCCTGCCTGAGTCCCAAAGATGATGCCAAGTACTGTTTCTTTGCCATGGCATCTATCTTCCTGGAATCTTTGTCTGGGAGGTGTGAAGTCAAGGGGATGTTTGCCTTGTCACATGCAGTAGCCTGCACTACCCCAACATGGCTGCATTGTTGGTAAAGAAATTCCATATCCGAGCCTGACAAGTTGTACCTCTTGTCCATTCTCTTGTCAACAGGAGGTACAGAGTTGGGAAACCTAATAATTTTTTGTGTCTGTTTCCCAAATGACCTATGAAGGGGAACAGACAGTCTCTTAGACTCTGAGATGTCCATCATCTCTATGTAGTCAGGCTCCTCTTGATCCTCTGCAGCCTCCTCAGTAGGAAGCTGGAGGGTTTAAGCCACTTTTCTGTAGAACAGAAAGTGGGGAGGGGCTCAGAAAGCCTAGGAGGGGAAACACCAGAAGGTCTGTCTGGGGAGATGTCTGGTTCCACAGGCACATCCAGACTTTCACTGTTGTAATCATCCTCTTCAAAATCCCCCTCCTCATCAAACTCCGGTTCGTAAAAATCTTCAGGGGAATAATCCTGAACTGGGGGAACCGACCAAACTGAACCCCTGCCAGAAGTCGCGGATCGGTCGGAACCGGACGAAGCGATTCCACAATCCGAATCGCTCTGGCTATTTCTTCGACGGTCGGTACATGCAGCTCTGGATCTGAACTGGCTGATTAATCCTTTTGTTTTCTTTTTGTAGGAACTGATCCCTTAGGATTGGCCTTTCTCTTGCCCAAAGAAGTATCGCCCTGGTCAGAGGGCACTCCTTCTGGTTCGGTAGGAACCGAACCGGGCTGACTTTCCGGGTCAGCGTATTTCTCTGCCTCCTTATCCCTAAGTCTACCTAACCTTTTCTTCAGGGTAGACTTAGGGAAATTCCTACAAATTTGGCAGTCTGAATCGAGGTGGTCAAACCCCAGACAGTAAACACAGGTGGTGTGGGGATCGGCCTTAGCAAAGACCTCCCCATAGACAATGCAGTATTGAAACCCAGTGGGCCCGGTTTTTTTCTTGAGTTTCTCACACATGGGCAACCTAATCAACTTACCCTTTATATGGCAACCGCCAGGAAAAACTCCCCTATCAGTTTCTCACCATGTCATGGGTGAGGGAAAAAAGCACTAAAATTAAGTTTTTTTTTTAAACCGATACGGACCGGTAACCACACACTTAACTTTTTCTTTTTTAAGATCTTACTACAAGATAGGTTCAGCCGAACTGATCGGAAAAATGTTTTACAATTTCCACACAACAGCTACCAATCTAAGTACTTACGGTACCACAGACAGAGTCTCGAACTGAAAAATGGAACGAAAACCGGACTAAAACCGAAACTTTAACCGCGATAGAACCGAGCAGAAGGAGAAATCTCCAGAGCCACTGTTCAGTGAAGCGCAGTAAAGAGTCTGATGGTTTGGTTTCAAAAGGACACAGACAGAGTTTTCAACCGAGCTCGAGCCCAACGTTCTATGCCTGGCATAGAATTTAATCCGTCACTCTCCAGGGCAGTTCAAGAGCTGGAGCTAACTGCAAATTGTCAGAATACAGCAAGACTTCATGTTGTTTGAATACTGTGTGCAGTAATGGCACCACTATTTGAAAAGAGACAACAAGCTCCTGGAGGGGGTACAGAGAAGGATAACTAAGATGATCCTAGGAATGGGTGAGAAACCGTATCAGGAAAGACTGAGGGAGCTCAACATGTATTCTCTGGAGGATATAAGAGAGAGGGGGACATGAAGGAGACCTTCAAGTACTTAAAGGACATAAACAGGGTTAGCACTGAGACCTTGTTCAAGCTAAAAAGGGGTGCAGAAACCAGACGGCATACTCTGAAACTGGAGGGCGGAAGATTCAGGAGGGAAATAAGGAGGCACTACTTCACAGAGAGAGTGGTTACAGGATGGAATGCACTGCTGGAGGAGATGGTGGCATTGAGGATGGTGGACAGCTTCAAAAGGTGGTGGGATAGGGTCAAGGTGGAGAAGGCAGGGGAGGGGGGGCAGCTGCAGTTTAACTGCGTGCTGCACACTCGATCAGACTAGATAGAACGTGAGGCCTTTTTCTGATGGCTATTTCGTATGTTCGTATGAATAACACTTTGAATTTCAAAGAGAAATGGTTTTAGAGCAGGAGTTCTGCAGATGCCCAGTCTAGGAAGCTGTTGTTAAATTCTCTACCAACTGCCACAGTCTATTTCCATTTTAATAGTGTCAGGAAGGTAGTGTACATCAAAGCCGAGCTGGGACTGTGGGAAATCAAAATACTGATAATTCTAGTTCATTTGCAACTTTGAAAAGAGCAAGAAATACCCCTGCTGGCCTAGAGATGAGCAGTTGGACCTAGAAATATTAAGGCCCTTAGCCAATCACATGCCAGTTTTGCAGACTGCAGAAAAGAGCTGTATAAGCCCTCATAAACAGAGACTCTGGGCAGAAGCCAAATTTCCTGACACACATGAAGACTGACAGACACACTGAAGACCACTGCAAGAAAAGCTGGAACTCTGAGACATAGAGCGAGGAAGAGAGACTGCAGAACTCGCTTATTTTTCGGGACTCTGATTCTCTACAGAAAAGGTAGAAATTATCCAGTTAATTCACTAGTTTGTTTTGAATGTATTTTCCAACTTTTTTTGTAGTTATCCTGTAACCCAATCTCTAACTTATTCATCTGTATGTTTATATGGTACTTATTTAAGTAATCAGTAAAAGTTCTTGCTTTTATTTTAAAATACTACTGCCTGGGAGTGATTTGTTGTGTGTGTGAATGTTGTCGGAAGGTTTATTCAATCTGTATCATGCCTGCTTAGTGCTAAGGTGCCCCACGCTACCATAACTTGGATCCTGGAAGGGAATCTGGGACCCTACAGTAGGGTAAAAGTACACAAGGTCTCCGGAGAGGGTCTGAGGGGTTTGAATCAGGTTCCTGCACCCCTGCGGGAGAAGACACAATCAGGGTTATGAGAGCAAACCCAAAAAGCTCATAACGCCTGGGTTTTCCCCCCAGTGCAGCAAGCAAAGAGTGTTCTCACCTGGCTACAGACTCAAGACTGTATTTTACCAATACCCAGAGAGAGAGAAAGCCAGTGAGTGTTCAGTTGTGAAATTAGCAAGCACTCTAAAAGGACACAAGGAGAGTATTTCCTAACCCCCCTGTCACAGGTTACACTTAGTGGAGGGCACTGTGAGCTCAGTGAACCCAGCCCCCAGGAGTGGGTTTGTGACAGTCCCCACAACTTGAAAAGCAATTTTAACAAAACCAGTTGCTTCATTCCTGCATTCTGTTTGCAGTTACAAAAGCCATCCATCCTCCTTGACAGTCGAAGTGCAAGTGCACCTCTGGCGACTGTTAGAACCCCCCAAGTCACTGCTGTGGCCAGTAGGTCCCTTTCCCTGCAGAGGCAGATCATACCATTGGCAGTATGACCTGCCAGTCATTCTCTTCTGTTCCTCCCTGTGACTTTGATGATTCTCTGGCTCCAGCTGCTCTCTCTCTTCTGCACTCGCTCCCCACACACTGGCAATGCACCTGCTCTAATCCTGGGCTCTGTATCACCTGACTCAGCTCCCCGGTGCGCCAGTCGGTCACTTGATGACTGGGACAGTTGTACATGGCACTGTCTGTGACTCAGCACTGCAACCTAGTGGACAAACCACGTACTACAGTAAATCAGGTAATTGATTTTTTTTTTCAGCCAGCACTTGTCTGCAGACTACTAGGGCTTCCAAAAACTGCTTGTCCTTGGCTGTAAACTGATAGCCGTGATGTCAGGCTATCAGATTTGTCAAACCCTGAAAAAAACCTTGGCTTAGTGTGCCTTTCTTGGTAAAAAATTGTAAAATAAATAAAAATTAATTTATTTCATCCATAGCATATTGCAAGGTGCATAGCTGGGACGAAAAAATTACTCACCGTAGTAATATTATTTCTTCCAGAGGACACCAGAATGTTTTCGAAGCTAAAATGGGAACATGTCCATCTTAAGAGTGAACTAACAGGATTTAAAAATCATGCCACTGCATGAACAATGAACAAATGAAAAAACACGTACCTGTGGCTTTGCTTTAAATGCTTCACACTATCACTGCTAGAATGTCTAATTGACTCAGAAAAATTGCTATATACTGTAACTTGTTTATCATCTGTACTTTCTCTATAACCTTTTGTATTTGTGTATCTCTTACTGTAATGTATCCCAGGTCGCCCCTGAAAAAGGGACCTTCGTGGCTCAGTGGACCTACCTGGTCATCAAAATTTAATAAGTAAAAATTCCAAAGTTTAGGAATAAATCTGGCAACAATAAAGGAGGCAGAGTCCTCTTCAGTTAGGTCACTTGGGGAGGAAGGGTGGGCGCTTACTGATGCTAAAGGACACCTTGGAAGAAACAATATTACTACGGTGAGTAATTTCTTTCTTCTCACTCCAGGGGTCCTTCAGCATCAGTAACAGTATGCAGACTACAAAACAGTGCAATTGGGAAGTGGGTACAGAACCTACTTAGGGAAGAGGCTCCGCAGGACTGCCCTGCCAAGTTTGGCATCAGATCTGGACTGTACATCCAAACAATAATGGTTTGTGAACGTATGTACAGTCTTCCATGTGGCTGCTTTGTAGACATCAAGTAAGGGAATATCCCTTACAGCTGCCACTATGGCAGCAGTGCCCCTGGTAGAAAGACTCTGAGGCCCTCAGGAGGCTGTTTACATAGAAACATAGACTTTGACGGCAGATAAGGACCGCTAGGCCCATCTAGTCTGCCCATTTCCCTACCTACAGGATAGGCCGCAGATCCTAGTTAACCAACAGCCTATATCTTCCTGCCCCCCACAAGAATTGCCTTATGTCTGTCCCATGCATTCTTGAATTCTCCCACAGTTTTAGACCCCACAACTTCCTCAGGAAGGCTGTTCCATGCATCCACTACCTCTCTGTGAAATAATACTTCCTCACATTTCCCTGAACTGCCCTCCTTCTATCTTTAAATTGTGTCCCTTGTTCTTGCAAGTCTCTTTTTCTGAAAGATGCTACCCTCTTGGACTTTGTCGATTCCCTTGAGGTACTTGAAAGTTTCTATCCTGTCCCCCCTCTCCCTTCTTTCCTCAAGGGTATACATATTAAGCTCCTTTAGTCTCTCCTCATACGGCTTCTCTTGCAGACCCTGCACCATTTTAGTTGCCCTCTTCTGGACTGCCTCTATCCTGTCTATGTCCTTGCGGAGATGGGGTCTCCAGAACTGGACACAGTATTCCAGATGAGGTCTCACCAACTGTCTGTACAGAGGGATAACAACTTCCTGTTTTCTGCTGCTGATGCCTCTCCCTATACATCCCAGTATACCCCCGGCCCTCCCTACTGCCTTCTCACATTGCTTGCTAACCTTAAGGTCATCTGAAATGATTACCCCCAGGTCCCTTTCCTGTTTTGTTGTTGTTACTACCTCCCCACCCATTGTGTATTTTTCCCCTGGGTTCTTGCTTCCCAGATGCATTATTTTGCACTTTTTTGCATTGAATCATAGCTGCCATATGTCTGACCATTCCTCCAACCTTGCCAAGTCCCTTTTCATCCTTTCCACGCCTCCTTGTGTATCAACCCTGTTGCAGATCTTTGTGTCATCTGCAAAAAGGCATACTTTTCCTTCCAGTCCCTCTGCAATGCCACTGATGAAGACATTAAAAAGGACTGGACCCAATACTGAGCCCTGCGGTACCCCACTAGTAACCGCCCTTTCTTCAGAGTGGACTCCATTTACAATTACCTTCTGTGTCCTGTTGTCCAGCCAATGTTTTACAGGCTACCACCCTGGGACCCACTCCCAGGCTGGTTAATTTGACTAATAATCTTTTGTGTGGGACTGTGTCAAATGCCTTGCTAAAGTCTAGGTAGGCCATGTCCACAGCCCCTCCCTGGTCTACTACTTTGGTCACCCAGTCAAAGAAATCTATTAGATTTGTCTGACATGACCTTCCTGCAGTGAACCCATGCTGCCTTGGATCCTGTGCTCCACTGACCTCTAGGTACTCAACTATTCTTTCCTTCAGAAGTGACTCCATCACTTTCCCTACCACAGAAGTCAGACTGACAGGTCTGTAGTTTCCTGCCTCTGTCTTGGTCCCACTTTTGTGAAGGGGAATCACATCCGCCTTCCTCCAGTCCTCGGGTACCACACCATCCTCCCATGATTTATTAAAAAGAGTAGCCAGTGGTTTCACTAGTTCCTTCCTTAATTCTTTTAGAATTCTGGGTGAATTCCATCAGGACCCATTGCTTTGTCCACCTTCAGTTTTAGGAGTTCTTGCAGAACCCTTTCTTCTGTGAAAGGACTGGGATCGACCCCCTATCAAGAGTGCTTCTGTTAATTGGATTAGGCACTTCCCTCCTCTTTGTGAATATTGAGCAGAATATTCGCTCAGTATTCCTGCTTTTTCACTGTTCCCCTCTGCCCACCCACCGTTCATTCTATTCAGCCTCACTATCCCTCCCTTTGTCTTTCTACGCTCGCTGATGTACCTATAAAAGGTTTTATCCCTTCTTAACTGAGTTGGCTATCTTTTCCTCAGTTTGGGCCTTTGCTATTCTGACTTCCCTCCCTGCTTCTTTCTGCCTTACTGGTACAGCTCTCTGTCCTGCTCCTTCTGTGTTTCCTTATACTTCCGGAATGCTATCTTTTCTTCCTGACTTTCACAGCCACCTCTCTGAGAACCATAGTGGCTTTTCTTTCGTTTTGATTTGTTTATTTGCTTTCACACAAAGGCTTGTTGCCTCTGTGATGGCAGTTTTGATAATTCCCCATTGTTGCTCCCACCTCCTTCTAGCCTGTTTGCTAGTGCTTTTCTGAGGCACTCTCCCATCTTGCCAAAGTCAGCCCTCCTAAAGTCCAGTATCCTCACTTTTGTATGGCTTGACTCTGTAGCTGAGTTTAACGTGAACCACACTGTTTGAGGGTCACTTGTCCCCAGATGGCAACCCACTTCTAGATCTGAGATCCTCTCACTGCCCCGTTGGAGAGTCAGAGGTCCAAGATTGCTCCCTCACGAGTGGGTTCCAAACTAGCTGTCTAATGCCTGCCACCTGTAGGCGGCCAAGAATGGCCCTGCTCTTGGATGTGGCTGCAGCAAATGTCTCCAGTTAACATCTGGCATATTCAGGTCTCCCATCAACAGTATCTCCCTTTCTCTGCCATTCTAAGAATGCCTTCCATCATATCCTTGTCCATTCCTTCCCCTGACATGGGGTCTGTACACAACCCTGTGCGGATTGTGGTGCCTTTCCAGTCTCAAGGTAACCCACAGTGCCTCCTCTCCTCCCTGTTTACTCTTTTGTTCAGTTGCTTTTATCCCTTCCTTTACATAGAGCTACTCCTCCCCTCTTCTCCCTGCCTGTCTCTCCTGTAGGTTTATGTACCTTGGTATGTTAACATCCAGTCATGGTTCTCTGTGTACCATGTTTCTGTGACTGCTTACGATATCCAGGCATCCTCTTCCATTAAGGCCTCCAGCTCAGGAGCTTGTTGCCCAGACTACGGGCATTGGTACTCACGCCTCCCATTTCCTGATGGCCTTACCCCTTTGCCCCATCCTTGTCCTTCTTGCCTTTGTCACTTTCTCCATTTACCCCTGCCCTTCTCCCTATCGACACCTCCATGTTGGTGTTTGCCACACTTACTACCGTGATTGTTTGGGGGCTAGGATTTTCCTGCCCTTTCCAGTGCCTCCCCTTGGCTAGTTTAAAAGCTGCACAATGAAGCATTTAAACCTATCACCTAGGATCCTGGTTCCCTCCGGACAGATGCAGCCCATCATGCCAGTATAGGCTTGCATCACTCCAGGTGGACCACCAGTCCACAATGAAGCCAAATCCCTGAGCTCCACACAGTTTTCAACCACTGATTGAATCCCATGATGCGGAATACCCTAGCCTCTCCTATGCCATAGATAGGTAGCACCTCAAGAAGGTTACCGTAAGTGCTACTTGACTAAGGCCCCTCCCCAATTCCACAAACTCTTCCTGCACTTCTCTAATCCCTTTCTTCGCCAGGTCATTTGTCCATAAGTGGACAATGTCATCCAGCTCCCTCCCCTGTGCAGCTGTTCTGGCAATCCTGAGGATTCGCTCCCTGTCCCTCCAAGCCATGGCGCCAGGCAGGCACCTTACCTCCCTCTCCCCTTCCTTGCCCAGTTCTACCTTCCTAACAATGGAGTCCCCCACCAGGAGTTGTTTCCTTCCCCTGCAGGGTCCCGTGCCACCCTCCTGTGGGTCTCCTTTGTGGAGGTTCCCAGCATCCTCCTTGGTCTCCACTGTAGGTGCCTCCATAGAGGAACCACACTTTGCCAGAATGGCACAGGAATTGTGGAGAGGTACAACTGGAGGTATGTGCCTCTGTTCCACCACCTCACCCTCCCTGAGCCCACTGTGGTCCAACCACTCCTCTTTCTTGGCAACCTCTGAGGCAGCAGCAGTGGCACTGGTGGTCCCTGGATGGAAGAGGGTCCCACAAATCCTGGCCAACTCCAGCCTGGAGATGAGCAACCTCCTCCCTCAGCCCAGAGAGGTGCCTGCAGATGGGACAACACCGCATCCTCCAGAACATCTCCGGAAGACTGCTGCCCACAGCCACTGCACTGCACCACTCCAATCATGTCTTATTTCTGGCCCCTTAACTGTTTTCAATCCTTACTCCTTCCTCTGTTTTTTCTCTCTCTCCTTACTTTCTGCCTGTGTGCCCTTTAAGCTCCTGATTGTCCTGTTCTGAGACAAGAATATCCTATATTTCTCAGTAGACCACTTACTTGTTCAGAGGCAGACCTCCAGCAGCTAGAGGGGGCCGGAGAGCTACTCTTGCCCTTCTAGGATGGTGGGTCCTTGGTGGTTCTGTGATCACTCACTTCCTGCCCCTAAACAGGAAGTTCCTGTTGTCAGTCAAATCCTGTGCCTATAAAAATAGAACTAGCTTTGGGTGGGAAGGAGGGCAATATAGTCCCAGTAGACAAGTTCAGTCACACAGCAGTCTTTCCTCCTGGTGTCGTCTGCCAAGCTATTAGCAGAATCTTTCTAAGGCAGTCTTTAAATGTAGCTTCCTTCTAGCTAAGCCACTCCCCCTACTTACCAGATCTTTCTACAAGTAATTTAAACCTCACAGCAGCTAAGTCCTTTCAGTCACCTGAGATTTACACCTAGATGACTTTTCAGTTACCCATTCAGTTCAGTTAACCCAAACACACACTTTTTTTTTGGTATGTTAGTTTTTTTACCCTAAATTAAAGGTCCAAATACAAAAGTTCTTCTACTTTAGTCCCAGCAGAGAAGTTCAGTCACACAGCAGTCCTTCCTCCTGGTGTCGTCTGCCAAGTTTGCAAGTCTTGTTGTAACAAAACTGAATGCAAGAGACTATCCATGTAGAATTGCATAGAATGTGTAGCGTGGGTGTCCGCCACCTTGCGCATGCGCAGTAGCCTCCTGTATCGGGATACAGTTCCAATAGTTGGCGCATGCGCAGTAGGGTCCTGTCCTAGCCCGCTGCATACTAATGGGATTCCTTTGTTTGCCCTCCCTATATAGGCCCTGAAGCAGCCCACTCCCTGCAGAACTCGGCCCAGCAGCGGAGCCTGAATTCGGGGGATTGCCAGAGCCTGTAAGAGGTAAAGTGTCCTGCACTACAGCCTGACTGTTGTGAGGTACTTCCCACCCGCCCCAACCACCCTCCCAACCAGGGTCGGCGCTCCATATATTGCTGCTGGCAGGTCACGTGATGTGACACGTGACTTGCCCTCCTTTTTACCAAGTGTCCACTTTCCCATTTGCAGGTTATAGACACCAACCACTAGGGGTCACTGCACTTTCCACTCTAGCTGCTCTCTCAACTCTATACCCCTTCTAGCTACCATTTCACAGCTGTCCCACTAGAGGTCACTGCAGTTCCCTTTGAATCCTTCTACCACCTACTTTCTGCACTCCTCCTTCAACCTATCTCTAAGCACCTGCTAGTATCAAACCTGGTACCCTTCTCTCTAAATTCTACTGACTATCCTCTAAGCCAATGAACCAGGCCAACAACTTCCACTATTTTCATACTCTTAACCCTTCCTCACTCCCTCCTTTTCTGAATTAAAAAATTGAGCCTTTCTACACTCTGTCCCTGAGCTGTGTTCAAACCCAGTACCCTTGCAGTCAGAGTCAGCTGCTCTACCTCTGCACCACATTGCCTACCTATTTTATTACTACTTTCTAAGCCTTTTAATCACTTAGCCCCCCAACCTGCCAAAATATAAGTTTATCTCTTCTTCCTTTTTGCCTTGCAGGATTTGAACCCTGCACCCGTTTTTCCACAGTCCACAGTTCCACCACTCACCTAGAACACCTGTCTATTTTCTACTGCAGGATCTCAAAACTTTAAAGAACGCACTAACCCTGTGACACAACTAAAGTGTTATCTAAGTGCTTCTGCAAACCTTGAATCCAGCTCCCTGCTGCTACAGCCACTAGTCTGGCTCTCTCTTGCTGCCCTGGTCGGGACTTGAGCCTGGTGCTTTGTGCACTTCAGGCACATACACTACCACTACACCATAGCAGCAACTAGGCTCAGAGGTGATCTCTCACTACTATCTCCCCTCTTTCATCCTAGTCCCACCATTTTTTCCTCACTTCAGCTCCACCAGCCTTCCCAACTATGCACATGCATCCCCTGCTCACCAGCCTATCTCTTCTCCTCCTCCTTCCTTTGCCTTCCACCAACCCTAGTGTCCCTATTAACCCTCAGCCTCACTACTCCAGTGTTCCTACATACCCTCCTGTCCTCCCCTCCTCCTTTACCACTGCTCCTCCTCTCCCTCCTCCTCCACACATCCCATATGCTCCTCTCCACCTCACCCCCTTCCAGACATTACCTGTCCTCCCCCACAGCCCCTTGCACTTTGATCACTCAGGCCTTCTGCCTGTGCTACCCTACCCACCCCTTGTGCAACTAAACCCCTTCCTCATTCTGTCGCCTCCCGGAGAACTCTCCATCTGCCTCCTCTGACCAGAGCACTTTTCCTCCTTCTACTTCTAACAGGGAACATACATCCCAACCCAGGCCCTGCCCTCCCATCCACCCACTCAGCCCACTGGTCTTCAAGTAGCCTCCATGAACATATGCAGCCTGCTGAAGAAATTTGACGCCCTACAGTGCTGGGCCTTGGCTCACCAACCAGACATCATAGCCCTGGTTGAAACCTGGCTGTCCAAATCAACTCCTGACTCATTTGTCTCCCTCCCAGGCTATACCTTATACCGGGAGGACCGAATAGGCAAACGAGGGGGAGGCTGTGCAATCTACACCAGGGACACAATACCTGGACACACACTCCCCACCCCTGCCCTCATAAATGGGGCCCAGGCCCTTACCCTCAGACTCACCCCAGACCCCTCTAGGAGCCCTCTCTATCTCACCACAGCCTACGTTCCCCCAAAGAACCAGCACCCAGCCCTGGTATCTTTAACGGACTACCTGGCCACCCTCCACCATAAGGCAGAACAAATCCTAGTGGGGGACCTCAATGTAAATTGGCTCAGCACCTCCTCATCCGCGACCAGAGACTCATTTGCCGCCCAAGATCTGACGCAACTCATCACCCAGCCCACAAGATTCTAACCCTAAGAGTGGTACCAGCACCTTCTGGATGTTATTATAACTAACCTGACCCCATAAAATCCAAAACATCCAGGTCCTCCCAGACTCCCTGAGTGACCACTCCCCTATCCTATTCCACTGGGTAGCCCCCAATCCCAAACCCAAAGCCCAGACCACCCTCTGCAGGCGCCTCCGCCCTGGTGGGCTGAAGAAACTTAAAGCACTCCTCACCCAGATAGACTGGTCCCCCATTCAGCATGCAACCAACATTGACACTGCCCTCACCTTCTTCACTCACACCTTCAACATGGCCTGTGAGCTCTTTGCACCCTTAACCAAAATCCGTCCAAAAACAGAACGCACCCTGGCTAGCCCGGCCTCCTACAATTACTTAGAAACCGGATAACCTCTGGCACCTTGCCACTGAAACAGGTCGTCTGTCTGATAGGCAAGCCTACAATGCAGCCGGAATAAGTGCTCATGGGCCATCAGGAAAGCCAAGGCAGACCATTACCAGGCCTCCTTACCTCCTCCTGGGGCTCAGCCCGACCTTCTGGGATAATATTAAGCAACTCAATGGTAAAGCTTGCTCCCTGCCCCATCCCAGCTCACTAGAAATGGCACCACCTCCACCGAGCCTGCCACCATAGCTAACTGGTTCAACACCACTTTCACTGACCTTAGCTCAGTCCTCCCTAGTAATTTCTTTGACCCTCCCCCCAGCCAACCTCCCCCTGTCCTCCAGCACCCCAGCTTCCTCCTGCGAACGATTTCCACCCGGGAAGCCAGACCCATCCTAATCAAAGCTCTCAATGGCAACAATCCCGGCAGTGACTCACTGGACCCCAGCATCCTCAGGCTGGTGCTAGATGAAGTCCTTGCACCACTCACAAGCCTAATTAACCAGTCACTCTGCCTGGGACAATTCCCCACAGCTTGGAAAACAGCCATTATCACACCTATTCATAAAGGGTGACAGGTCATTGGCCAACAACCACCGCCAATCTCCATCCTCCTCCTCTCTAAAGCCCTGGAGAAAGTGGTGCCATTCAAATCACTGATTATCTGGCTAAGCATAACATTTATGCCCAGAGCAACATGGCTTCCGTACGGTCACAGTACCAGCACTGCCCTTATTGAATTCTCCAACTTTCTACACTCCTCCTTGGATACCAGCTCCCTAGCTGGTGCAGTGTTCATTGACCTCTCAAAGGCTTTCGACACTGTCTCCATCCATTTCTGCTGAATGCACTCTGCCACACTGGTCTCTCGGCTGGCCCCTGGCATGGGCATAGCTATCTTGACACTTCGATCTCAGTGTCCAAAAATTAATAGCACCTCTCCGATACCCATCCATTCTCTCTGGGGTCCCCAAGGCTCCATCCTGGGCCCCTCTCTTCTCGCTGTATCTGAACACCCGCCCAGTACATGCCCTGGCAAAATTCTACTGTATGCAGACGACGCTGTCCTTTTGCCACCCACCGCAATCCCATCTCCCCTACAGGACTCCCACAGCAGTCTTTCAACAGTGCCGAGGCTTGGTTTAAGGAGCGAGACTGCCATCAATCTTAAGAAACCAAATCTATGCTCTTTTCCCACCCCCAAAACAAAGCTAGCAGCCACCCACTCCATATCCTTCTGAGTACCAAGCAGCCACTGGAACAAGTCTGCTCCTACAAATACCTTGGGGTTACCTTCGATTCAGCCCTCACATTTCACAACCACATCGACGCCCTAACATCCGCCACTAACACACGGCTTGGCATCCTATTCCGCCTCATAGAACCTGCCTTCCCCAAATGCTCTCCGGCTAGCTGTTACATCATCCGCTTCTGTCCCTTGAGACTATGGTTACTCAGTATATGGTGCGGCCGACACCACTGCGCCAACAAAATTCACCTAACCCTGAATAAAGCATGCAGATTGATTACTGGTGCCCCCAGGCTCACACACACCTGTCAGCTGTATGTTGATGCTAACCTGCTTACCCTGGATGAACGGCTCCGATACCAAACCTATCTCCTCACCAAAAAAACCCTACTCGGGCTCTCCCCCCCTTGGGTAACGGCATCCATCCACCAGAGCCCTCCCACGACTGCAACACGGTCCTCCTACAAGACCACTCTAAAGGTCCCCAGATCAAGAACCAGCCGTGGCCAGAGGTCAAAGAGGTCTGCTATAGAGTCCCAACCTGGTTTAACGCTCTCCCTGCCACCGTCACCAATGCCATCACCATCTCCAAGTTCAAAACCACACTTCGGAACCACATCTTCAGCACTGAACTGCTCCTGTCTCTGAACATAGCCTCACCTCTGCTTCTTTGACAATGCCCCCGGGCAGCTCTCCACCTAACCATCCCTCCACCACTTCCCTGTACACCATGCCTATGTTTAACCTGGCCAGTGCCAGCTGTTTCAGTGTTTACCTACCAGATTGCTCACTTGATACCAACTTGTGTTACACCTGTTATCAATTACATGTACCCTGTACCCAACTGTATTTGTCTGACCACAATGTGACGTGGCGCCTCTGTTGAACACCTATTGTTGTGCAAATCTTTGCTATGTAACCAAAAACACAATGTATGTCTTTATGTGACGAAGTACCTTTGGAAACGAGCCTCTGGCTCAAAGGTTGTAAACTGATTCTTAAATAAATAAATAAAATAAAATAAATCCAGTGAGAGATAGTTCTCTTAGTGGCTGGCCTTCCTCTAACTACCTCCCCATAAGTAAGGAAGAGCTGAGTAGTAGAGTCCGTAAACTGCTTGTGTGTTCCAAGTAGTAAGATAGTGCTCTCTTTACATCCAAACCATGGAGCCTTTGTTCTCATGGAGTGGATTTTTCAGTGAAGAATATGGGAAGGGTAATAGACTGATTAAGGTGGAATTCAGAGACCACCTTGGGCAGAAATGTCCTGTTCGTTCTGAGCTCTACCTTATCTTTGTGAGGGATAATGTAGTTTGATTCAGTACAGAGTGCATGCACCTCTGAATTCCTTCTTGCAGAAGTGATGGCAACGAGAAAGACTGTCTTCCAGGTGACATGTTTTAAATGGGCTGTAGCCATGGGCTCAAAAGGTGGCTCCATGAGCTTGTCAATGCCCAGGTTGAAATCCCAAGGGTTCCCTAATTGGGGGCTGAAGATGGAGGAGGCCTTTAAAGATTTTTTTGAAAACAGACAATGAAATTGATTTGTCCTTACCTACAGACAAGTAGGCAGAAATTGCAGCCAGGTGAAGTTTTAAGGATAAAGCCTTTAGGCCTGAGGTCTGTAAGTGAACCAAATAGTCTAAAAGACCGGGGACTGAAGCTTTGAGAGGATTTATATGCTTCCTCTTGTACTAGAGAGAAAATCTTTTCCACTTAGCCGCATAAGTTTTCTTTGTTCTAGGTTTTTTGGCCATCCTCAGGATTTTAAGGACCTGTTCTGAATACTGAGTGTCTGGGTACTCTAACTCCTCAACAGCCACGCTTTGAGGTGAAGAGATTGCAGATATGGATAGGTCACTCCTAGCTGTGGTAGAGTCAGGAGGTAGTGACTGAGAGGAAGCCGAATGGGCTTGTTGTACAACCGGGCTACTAGAAGAGGATACCAAGGTTGCCTTGGCCAATCCGGCACCACCAAGATCATTGTTACTGATTGGGCTCTCAGCTTCAGCAACACTCTGTGAATCAGAGGAAATGGAGGGAAGGCATAAAGAAACTTGCCTGTCCAGTCCAGAGTTAAGGCATCTGATGGAAGAGTCCCTAGTGCTGGGGGCCTGCAGTAGTACAGAGGAAGTTGATGGTTGAGGTGAGAGGCAAACAGATCTATTTCTGGTGTTCCCACCTTCTGAATACTGTGGCAAGGACCTGTTTGTTCAGAGTCCATTTGTTGTGCCCTTGGCTGATGCAGCTCAGTGCATCCGCCAGAGAATTGTCCTTGCTTGAGAGGTGTATGGCTGAGAGGCTCACATCAAGAAAGTACTCTAGAGACCAGATTTTCATTGTTTCTGTGCCGAGTACAGTTGACCCCATGCCACCCTGCTTGTTTATGTAAAACACAGCAATTTTGTTGTCTGTCCTGATTTGCACTGATTGACCTTTTTCCTGGGGTCAAAGGTTTTTAGGGCAAGGTACAGTAAGTGGCTCTAAGCGCTAGTGGATTGATGTGACTTGCAGATTCCTTGGGAGTCTAAGTGCCACTTACAGAGTGATTGTCTAGATGAGCTCCCCATCCCAGAAGGGAGGCATCTGTAGTAATGGTCTTTGTGGGAGTAGAAAGCTGGAAGGGGACTCCCACCAAAAGGTTGTCAGCGTCCTTCCACCAGTCCAGAGCTCGGAGTAAGGTTTTTGTGACTGAAACCAGCTTGGACAAGGAATGTCTTTTTTGGGACCAGTGTACCCGCAGGTGGTACTGTATGTCCCTCATTTGGAATCTGACACCCGGGACAATAGCGGTCATGGAAGCCATGTGCCCCAGGAACTTTAGAAAATGTCTGGCTGGCCTGGTCTGGCCTAGGACAATTGAGTTTACCACTGACAGGAAATATATATATTTTTTTTTAGTTACTGTTTCTCTCTCCATCTCGGTTGGCCCACTATCCTGCTGTCCTCCCAGCCCTGTCCCCCGACCTTCAGGATTACCTTCCCTTCTTCTCTCATGGCTTACCCTGCATGGCAGAGGAATAGGGATCCCCCAACTCTACCCATCAGAACTGGATCCAGTTCAGGGAGGTGCCTTCTCAGGGGTGGTTCCTGTGGATGATGGCCCTCATCCAACTCAACCTGGACCAGTTTCTATTTTTCTGCGGAGGGGAGCATGCAATACTGACAATGGCTGAGCTGTGCACTTCTGCACACAGCACGCCAGTCGGTTGCTCTGCCTCCAAGCCCCACAGTGCAGGACAAGGCATGCCAACACCTAGCCTCCGCTACGTGTCAAATAGGTGCTGGTCTCTATTCCCCACCCTCCCCTGGACAGGAGAGCTGTCCCCTGGATGTTAGATCCTCTCCCACCCTGGCCAACCCCCAATGAACCGCTCGCACCACGAACATGGATTGCCAGCATGGCAGGAGATAAGGCATGATGCCTCAGCCCTCCATGCCACTGGGCGGCACTGACAGAAAATGTTTAATCCTGTCTGCTGGAAGAAAAGCCTTGCTCCGCTGTGTATCTACTTGTGTTCCTATGAAGGTGAGGAGCTGTGTTGCGTTCAAGTGGGATTTGTTTTCGTTGAGGAGAAAACCCAGAGACTGCAGAGTGTATTTTGTGAAACTGAGAGCCTCTCTGACTTGATGAAGGGACTCGCTCACTAGAGGCAGTCATCCAAGTATGGGTAGATTGCCATGCCCTGTTTCCTAAGGTAAGCTGCCACAACAGCAAGGCACTTGGTGAACACTCTTGGGGACGATATTAGGCCGAATGGCATGGCTACAAACTGGTAATGTCCTGATGGCAGCCTGAACCTTAGAAACTTTCTGTAGGACTGCCTTATTGGGATCTGGAAGCAGGTGTCCTTGAGGTCCAGGGAGGCTAGCCAGTCTCTCTGCTGTAGAGAGTGAGTCATCATTGTGAGAGTGACCATTCTGAATTTTGGTTTCAGTAAATACAGGTTACTCACCTGTAACAGGAGTTCTAGGAATGGTATATGTTGTTCATCCACACTTTCTGGCAGGTATCCTTGCCGCTTTAAATCTTGCCAGAAGGTCTTCAAGCTGGCTCCTCCCACCCACCCAGGTGCTAAAACTCGGCTCTGCCTCATGACGCCAGATCTGGCCCGCTGGAGCTCAGGTAGTGCGTGGAAGCCGGGGAGGTCGGGTGGGTCGTGAGGATGAACAACATATACCATTCCTAGAACTCCTGTTACAGGTGAGTAACCTGTAATTCTAGGGACATGGATATGTTGTTCATCCACACTTTCTGGCAGACTCCTAGCAGTTCTCCGGGAGGAGGAAGGCAAGGCGACACCCCTACTTAGGAATAGAGACTGGAGAACCGAGGCCCCAAAACCAGCATCCCGGCATGACTCAAGGTCGATGTGGTAGTGGGTGATGAAGGTGTGTGCTGACTTCCAGGTAGCAGCCCTGCAGATTTCCTGGATAGGGACGTCCCTGGAAGCAGCCACAGATGCAGCGGTATGGCGGGTAGAATGAGCTCTTATCCCTCTGGGAGGCTCCATGCCCGCCAACCTATAGCAGAGATCTATGCAGGCGGTGACCCACCTGCTTATCGTCCGCTTGGCTGCAGGTCTGCCAGGTGCGGCTTCAGTGTAGGTGACAAACAGCTGGCGAACCTCTCCCCGAATTTCAGCCGTGCGCTCCTTATAGTAAGCGAGTGCCCTTCTAGGGTCCAGAGTATGGAGCCTATATTCGGCCTCCGAGGTGTGATTGGGGTAGAACACCGGCAGAGTCAACACCTGGTTAAGGTGAAACTCCGACACCACCTTCGGAAGGAATTTCGGTGGGGCGCAGGACAACCTTGTCCCTGTGGAAGACCAGGTAAGGAGACTGATGAAAGCACCTGAGCTCTCCATCCTTCTGCTGACGAATAGCCACCAAGAAGGTCTTCCACGACAGGTGAGAGAGATTATACCTGTGCACTGGTTCGAATGGCTTGCCCATGAGCTTTGCCAGTACCAGCAGTAGATCCCACGGAGGTGGAGGTTCTCGCACCGGAGGGGAAATGTGATCAAGGCCTTTGAAAAGCGCCAGACCACCTTCTCCTGCGCCACCGACTGCTTCCCAGCCCGCGCCCGGTAAGCAGAGATGGCTGCCAGGTACACCTTTAGGGTCGTCGACCTAAGCCCTTGCTGAGAAAGGGACCATAGATAGTCCAAGATGCTTGCCAAGGAACAGGAGGAAGGGTCCAGGCCCTTGCCCTGACACCAAATGGAAAACCTCTTCCATTTGAAGGCATAGCATTTCCTGGTCGACTCCTTACGGGATGCCTCAACTACATTGAGGACCTCGTCAGAAAGACCCAAGGCCTAGAACTCTAGCCACTCAGGAACCAGGCCGTCAGGTGCAGGGATTGAAGGTCCGGATGGAACACCTTCCCCTGATTGACTGAAAGTAGGTCCGGGCGAGCTGGAAGCTGCCTCGGGAGCCTGGAGCTGAGGCTGAGGAGATCAGGATACCAGCATTGGCGGGGCCAGTCTGGGGCTACCAGAATCACCTGCGCCTTGTCCCTCCTCACCTTGAGAAGCACCTTGTGGATCAAGGGAAATGGGGGAAAGGCGTAGAAGAGGCCCGGGGTCCACGGCCTCGAGAAGGCATCCCCCTGCAGTGAGCCCTGCTGAGGGGGCGGCATGGAACAGCCTCACCTGCTCTCCCTGAGGCAAACAGGTCCACCTGAGGTGTGCCCCAATGGGAGAACAGATCTTGTACTGCCTCCGGCAGGACAAACCACTCGTGAGACACAGCCCCTATCCGGCTTAGGGCATCGGCCAGGGTGTTGGAGGCTCCTGCCATATGAATGGCTAGGAGATCCACCTCCAGGCTGCGCACGAGTGACCAAATGCGGAGTGCTTCCTTGCACAGAGGCATGGAGCATGTCCCGCCCTGGCGGTTTAGATAGTACATGGTCGTGGTATTGTCCGTCTGGACCTGAACCACTTGACCCCATAGGAACGGAGCAAAGGCAGTGAGAGCTAGACAGACCACCCGAAGCTCCAGCAGGTTGATATGGCATCAGGACTCCCGAGGGGACCAGAGGCCATGTGCTCTGTGCTCCCCCAGATGGGCACCCCAGCCCATCAGAGAGGCGTTGGTCGATAGAGAGACCGTCAGCTCGGGGCAGACAAAAGGGATGCCCTCCTGCAGATGAGCTGGACCGATCCACCACTGGAGAGCGTTCCACATCCCCTGGGTCACCGTCACTAGCTGGTCCAATGGATCACAGCATTGAGACCACTGGCTGGCCAACCCCCATTGAAGGGGACGCATGTTCCAGCGGGCCCAACGGACCACGCTGGTGCAGACTGCCATGAGACCCAGGAGGCGCAGGAAGTCCCGGGCAGGGCGCGATTGCCCAACCAGAAATGATTGTGCAAAGGAGGAAAGAACCTCAGCCCTGTCCGCTGGGAGCCGTGCTCTGGCTCGAAGAGAGTTCAGCTCTTCCCCGATGAAAAGAATCACCTGCTTCGGTTCGAGTTCCGACTTGGCCTCATTGATGAGGAGGCCGATCTGAGAGCAAACTTGGAGGGCCAGATCTCTAGACCGCTCCACCTCCTGTCTGGAAGGGGCTGCTATCAGCCAATCATCCAGGTAAGGGTACACCCAGATCCCTTGGCACCGCAGGAATGCTGTCACCACTGCCATGCATTCGGTGAAGACCCTGGGAGCAAGAGACAGGCCAAAGGGCATGGCTTGGAACTCGTAAAGGGATTCTTCCGCTCTAAAGCAAAGGAATCTCTGGTGTGATGGATGGATAGGGACGTGAAAAAACACATCCTGTAGGTCCAGAGAGCAGAACCACACGCCGCGTTCCAGGGATGGTATTATCTGAGCCAGTGTGACCATCCTGAAGGTCCGAGACCTTAGGAACTTGTTTAGGTCATGCAGGTCGAGAATGGGGCACCAGCCCCCCATCCGTTTTGGGACCAGAAAGTACCTGGACACAAACCCCGGGTCTGAGGGAGGGTCTGCCACCTCTCTGATCACCTCCTTCTCGAGGAGCAGAGCGATGTCGGCTCAGCGAGTCAAC